>OU383783.1:15812049-18212049 GCA_910950805.1 Acrocephalus scirpaceus scirpaceus
TGTCAAATTTCCTTCATCACATGGAAGCTGCTCCAGAAGTCTGATCACCTTTATCACTCTTCACATATTCACTCTGAAATGGGAGCATGAGAATTACTCATAGCACTGAAGAAGCAGAATAAACCAGAGCTCTACACAGAGTCGTGTATTCCAATTTGTCTTCTATTTCAGTCATAATCATTCCTAACTCAGCTTCTGTGTGTTTTTTTCTGACCTGAAGTCAATGGATCTGGGAATTACTCAACTTCAGTTATTTAACATTGTGCCCAGTTGTCCCCACAGCAACTACCAACACTGATCATGTCTACACCGTGTTACCGCTGGTTCTTTTAAAAGACATTGCCTGCTCTTTGTGATTTTCAACTGTCCAGCTAAGTTTTCAATACATTATTTTCACATAGAACATGACATCAAGCTCCTCTATTTATCCAAAGATGAATTGTCAGCTAGTTCTGTCAGTATTTTTTGTAGGAAATAACACCAGACCCTCACAGAAAAACTTGGCAAGAGTGAAGTTTGCTGTTACCTAGAGAAACGGGGGCTAAAACTATTTACTATGGGGAAAGACAAAACCTTTGGGGACCTTTATGTAAGAAAAAGTAAGTTTGTGCCCTGTCCAGACAAATACACAAAATCTCAAGCTACAGCTGATTTAACTTAACTCAGAAGATTAGAGGAACCCTGAAACTCAGTGGAAACAGTGTTTGAGGGGTTTAGAACCCAGAAAAGTGATATAGAAATTAGCTTCTCTCACCAGCAGGCAAAACCATCAGAAGCAATATGAATTTCACAAAAAGGCCCAACACTGACTCAATCAGCAATGCAGTTCTACCAGTTGAACAGCATCATTGTCTCTGACTGTCCAGCTCAGAAAAGATTTTACCATTACAGGTAAGATTTCAAATATTCTTCATCCCACCTGGGGAAAAAATAAGGTTATACACGTGCTACAGGGAATGCAATCTGAATACAACAGAGCTTGTTCTATGCCCATCAATGTCAAAAATCACCTGTAAAATCTTTATAACCAAAAGGGATTTCCAAGAAGGAAAGAACGAGCATCACATTTGGTTTCTCACAATCCAGACTGGATTTTCAAGAACTGAAAAAAAACCCCATTCTAATCTAAATAAATAGATTCAGAAATCAGTAAGTCTAAGAAAAAACATGACAACACTGTTCTCCATAATCCAGATAATGAAAACAAAACAAAAAAAAAGTGCTCAAATAATTATTTTTTTAAAAAATCATTTAATAAAAATTTTATTCAATGGATTATAAACTTCTTTTTATTTCCAGATTTATTTGTAGTCCAAAAATGCTTGTCAACAAGAGTACATAAAGACCAGCTTGGACTGGGCTGAGAAAAGAGGCAGCAGCTCTTGTTTAGATTCATGAAGGTAATGCTCATATGCTGTAGCTGAATCTCATTTGGAAGCCATTCACAAGAATTAAGGTAGAGGATAGATATGCCATATATATATATATATATATATATATTTATAGAACATCAAGATATAGACATAAAAAACATAACAAAAAGGCTGACATCAGGACAGATGGCTGGTTCCTACATTTTTGCCAGGATATGGCTTCCTCTCTTCAATTACGACTAGATTTGTCAAGTTCTGATTATGTATTGACATAAAATTGTTACATCCAATCACATAATCAAAACTGTGCTACTAATAAGAAAAATTACATTTAAATAATTATAAAACCTTCTTGCTACAAATCTTTATGCATTTCTCTATGTATCTTCTGAAATTAAAAAACAAGTCAGAAGAACAGGGTGGGAATCTGTATTTCTATAGATGCATAATCTATGCAATAAACACTCAGGCTGACTTTGAAAAGAGCCAAATTATAATAGAAAGAAAATACATTGTAAGTGAAATAAAAATACATTGTAAGTATAAAATAAAAAAAGAAAATTATTCCAAAGATTAAATGCAAACAATACGCACCACATAATTTCAGTAATAAATTGGAAATCACATAACATGAAAAATACTATAATTCTTTGGTCTGCCACTAATTCCACACTGATATTATCTTTATCTAGTGATTATATAGAGGCTTACATAGCAAATGCTATTTTCTTTTCTTCATTTTATATAAGAATAGCAACTACAGAAGTCCTGAAAATGGACTTTACCCTTCTCTCACAATTACATTTTGTATATTCCCAGAAACATATTTAGGGAATAAGAAGACAGGTTTGAAAAATCTGCAAAAAACCACATAACTGGAGCACATTAAATTACTTTGGTGGAGGGGATACCACAGGAGAGCTCAAAGGTGGACTTTTTCTGAAGCTGAGTCACAAAGATGACTAGAAGGTGTGAGTATATAGTTAACATTTACTGTTTCCATGTGAATTTCATCTTATATTGTATCAGGAAAGCAAATTATTGCATTTTTGAATTCTGTGTTATACTGCCCTTCTGAAAGCATTCTTCGTATTCGATTGCACCATCTGGTTGGCAATTTGCCTATGTGTCCTTCCTGCTTCCTCGGAAACTAAGTGTGGATGTGCTTAGGAAAGAAATGGGAAACATTGCCACTCAAAGAGTTGCCTGCCTGCACCATTTTAATTCTGCTCCCATTCTTGCCCCTTTTCTTCCACTTCATCACCATGTTCCTGATTCCTGACCATCCCTGTGGCCATGGACTGGGTTACTTCCAGTAGCGCTGATACCAAATGTTTAAATTTCAAACAGCTTTCTAAAGAAATAATTCCATGTATTCCCTCCACAAATAAAGGCATTTTAGGCTTGGTTTATGTGGCTGTATTTAAGGTGCTCAGCACCACTGTATTTTAATATGTCTTGGTGTATCTGGACACTGGTTCTTCCCCTCCTCTTTTTCTCCATTTTGAACAATTTATATTTTGTAACTAGATACCAATTTTCAACACATTATTTGCTTTTATTTTATGTATAAGGTCTTGTATCAAAAGGCTAGCCATTCAATATAAGGACACCATAATGATAAAGCACCCAAAAAAGCACCATTTTAAAAATTTCATTTATATCATGAAACAGCATCAGCAGAAAATGTGGCCGTGCTTCCTCTACAGCATTCCCTCTAACCATGAGACAGTTTTTCTGGAGGACTTTGTACAACTAAGGACCTCATACTAGGACTACATGACGTGAATGCAGCTCACATTTCACTGCCCTCTGTCTAACAGACTCTGGAAGAACCCAGGTACGATTCTCTCTTGTTTTAGGCTTGCCATATTAGAGGCAATAACATTATCTGTGTATAACACAGATAAATGAGAGATATCCAGGACTTCCAGCCTTTTGGAGAATAAACATAATTGGGAGCATGAAAGGTATGGTGTGCACATATCTGTTGCTGTCTGCTTGAGTCATATATGGGCCATACATAGGCAAATAAACCTTTTCTTCCAGCAGAGGTCAAGAGCTCTGGAAGACTTTTGTCTCATAAACTACAGATATTAGAGAACTGATTTGATTAATGTATTAGCAAGGATTCAGATGCAGAGATTTTACTGAAATATCTGTGTTTTCTTACCCAGGAACTAACTGCACATCTGGAAAGGGTTCTCCAGAGCAGCAAAAAGTTGCTTAAAGCCTTAAGGTTAAACCCATAAGCCATCAGAAGTCTTAGATAGGAGACAGGCACTAATACAGAATTCAAATTCTTCTGAATCTCAGAATTAGCACCTAATCCCACAGTTTATGGACCATGGCTGCCAACGTCACAGCCATCAATGGTTCTTTCATGGAGAGCTCCTTACCTACCTGAGGGTTTACATTTGGGCATGCCTGGAAGCACTCTTCTCAGTGCTGATAATGCTCTGGTCAGACCTTTATCACCACTGGATTCATGAGTATTCCTCTGCCTCCCACACTGCCTTCAGTGGATGTTCATCACCTGTCTAATTAGGTTCCTTAGAAAATATGGAGTTGGGAGATCACATGATGGTAGCACACTTTTGTGTTTTGAGTACCTACAAAAGACAACTGTGACATCCCCACCTTAGTGGTTAAAAAGTGCCAACTGCTCATTCTTTATACATTGATCAACGTACCATCCTTCTCCCTGTGCCTCCCCTTTCCTCCCACCTTCGCTTCAAGTATTGCAGTAAAAATTGCATCCCATGAGTCACACACAGAACCTATTCATTCAGTTTAGAGCACTGGAAGAAAGTGGTGCTCTGTGAGGAGCGCAATTTATGACGCTGACTTCAGTATGAGTAGGGAAATCCCTGAGATTATATAGTTCATCAGAGGAAGCTTTTTCCCCTTTCCTCACAAACGTCATCTTTGACCTCAGCAATGCACATGATACTTTTACATCTCTGTGTGTCTTGAATCTCCCTGCTCTCTGCAGAACCAACTTTGTCATTACTCTCTAACTGCTGTCTGCCTCAGCTGCAGTCTCTTCTCTTTTCTGAGCTATTTGTGACTTAATTTGGTGCCACAATGTTCGCTGACTACTTCTTTAATTGTCTCCTTGATACCTTGACATAAAATAATCATGCAAATTGGAAATTTTTTAATGGGAAGTGCCCCTGGTTTTCCATTAAAATGCTTTTGGTTGTGCCAAAGCAATGCAACTGGCCAAAACCAATACACTGGACATTGTTTTGTTACAGTTCTGCCTGTGAAAGCTCTTAACAATACTGAAGGAATGTCAGGATGCAACATCTATATTTACATATACAATAGTCCTTAAAAACCTTCTGAGCACAAACAAGTTCTCAGCATCAAAAACAAGTATTTACCACAGCTAAGATACCCATAGTGTCTTAAATAGAACCATTATTCTATGTTCCAACTATTGAGACATCCTTCAGTATCCAATATGCCAGAGCATTTTAACATTTAGTAAATGATGACTTTTCAATGGGAATCCCTGTACAAGTTAAAAATACCATACTGTTCTTAATCCTATGTAACTAAAGGTATCTTCTACAGATTATGAAGATTTAAAAACCTCTGAAAAACAGATATGCCACACAACCCACTGAAAGGAAGCATATAATGAATTTATTTATTAATTTATACAGTGCCCATCTCAAAGCAAAGTCTGGAATCCTGTACAAAATAAACAAAAATTAAACCAAACTGGGCTCAGGGGCAAGAGAAATCGATTGCAAGAATAAAATGGGGATGATGAAAGAAAATTATTCCAAGAATACATATACATGTCTCCAGATACTGTGCTGTCTTAGTGGACACGTCACAATATCAATACTGGAAGTAACAGAAATACAATTTACAGCAAGGATGGAAATATTCAAGAAAAAGAAGAGAGCAATTATGACAGAGGTAATTTATAGCTATTGAAAGTCACAGTACAGAGGCAATTACGATGGAGGAAATACAAACTGTGTAAATTTTGAATGAAGATTTAGTACATATACTGTCACACAACATCTATAGGATTTCAGCTCCAACTATTGATCATTTTGCATTTCATTCTTTGATTGAAATATTTAAGCAATAAGAAAACATGGCAACTGCTGTGGGAGAGCTTTTAGGTGGGTATTCCCTCAAATATATGAACTCTTATTCTATTACTGTCCTCCTTCCCACATTTTATTTATAGCACATCAGGGTTTTTAGTCCTTTTTACAATTTTGATGACTTAGATGAATAATGATGAGGTAGCTGCCTAAACACAGAGCTGCTATGAAGAAATGTCTCTGAGATCTAGGGAGAAAAGAGAAGCAGCACATTTTATGTTCAAAAGGCACAAAGACCAGACCACACAATTAAACTGGCTTTTGGCTGTGCATCCTCTCCCGATGACAGAATGGCTCAGGTTGGAAGGGACCACAGTGGGTCATTTGGTCCGACCTTCCTGCTCAAGCAGGGTCAACCCAGAGCACAAGGCACAGGGCTGCGTCCAGGTGGGGTTTGAATATCTCCAGTGAGGGAGACCACACAAGGTCTGTGGGCAGCCTGTTCCAGTCACCCTGGGAGTGGAGTTTTTCCTGACGTTCAGGTGGAAGGGATATCCTGTGTTCTACGTTCTGCCCATTGCCTCTTGTCCTGTTCCTGGGCCCCACAGAACAGAGCCCGGTCCATCCTCTGATGGGCACACTTAAGATCCCCTCTGAGTCTCCTCCAGGTTAAACAGGCCCAGCTCCCCCAGCCCAGAGCTGGCCAGGGGCTGAGCAGAGGGGCAGGATGCCCTCCCTGACCCACCATCAGTGCCCTCCCAAGTGCACCCCAGGACACGCTGCTGGTCAGGGACACCAGGCTGTCCACCCTCCTTGACAGAGCTGCTTCCCAGCAGCTCAGCTCCCAGCCTGGACAGTGATGAATTCCCTCTGGAATTCCCTCTTCTGCTCCAGTACGGGCACCTTTTGGCCTGGATACCCAGAGTGGGATCCATTTGGTGGCAGTAAGGCCCTGCCAGGCCCAGGGGGGCAGCACTGGCAGGAATATGGAGGCTGAGTGAGGGGAAAGGCCACCACCAGCGCCTGATGCTTTTGACTTTTTTATTATTATTATGTTATTTTGCCCATACCACTGGCAGTGAGCTCTAAAGCCTTTTTCTCTGACACCCCATCTCCTGGGACACCCTAGCATCAGCCCTGCTGGTGACACACAGAATCTTACATGTTTATTCACTGAAGACATTTGCAGTGACTTGTGTCCTCTCCAACTCACTTTTTCAAAGTCTGTGTCTAAACAACCCTCTCCTTATAAAACTAATGAAAACTTTAGCAACAGGTTCAGAATCCTTTACCAAGGGACAAAGTTTCAAAGTGAGATTCAACAACCAAATCCCAGTCAGAAAAGAACAAGACTTTTTCTTCCTCACTAAGTGATTTTGAACTATTTATAAATAGGCAAATTTTTACTGAAGGTGAGTAGTACAGTAATACTTCTGAAAAGATCAATGATGCCAAACCCCCGAGAAAATGTAAACACATTTGGAACATGAAAAAAGTATATCTATAAATAGTTGTAAGGATGGATAGTAATCAATAATGTGTGGGCCTAACTCAATTAATTCATCTTGTATCGCACATAATACCAATATACTGAGAAACATTATTTGGGAAAAACCAAAATTGCTTTAAAAAACACAATTTAAAAAAATACTTTCAATGCCTTTGCACTTCATTTAGTATTTTAAAAATTGATAACTAAATTATGTAGCAGTAAAACAAATTAATCTCTTACAAATATAATATAAAGAAATGTGCCGTGTCTATATTCTTAAAAATTGTTATAAAAGTATATTTCAGATTAAAACAAAATCTTTGACTGTATTACATAAAGCCCTCACAATTAACTTCATCTCTCATTTTAAATATTTCTCTATTTATTTCAAACACTGAGTTTGCTTTCTCAATTGTGTGTTATATTTTCAGGAGAGTGAGCTTCCCCTCATGCATCTCCAGGCAGATACCCTCATATGCATGAGCAAGTGAAGTATACAAACACCTGGTACAAACCCTTTTTCCAGGGAAACTTTAGCAGAGAATCTCTTTAGCACCTATGATTAAAAAACATTTTCCCCTTCATTTTACTAGGAATCTCTTATTGATTTCGATCCTAGCTGAAGGCCCCAATCAGCTTTATCAGAAATTGAGCTCTTCAGACTTCTAATTACAGCACAGTTTTCATTTGCCCTTTAAGGAATAACAATGCATCAGGATATAATTTTCTCTCCTGAGTGCTTGCCTCCAGATTATTAGTACTTTCTTAAAGTTGCAGCCAAAACAGCTCATTTCAAAAATGCAACAGAGATGCTTTGCCAGGGTTAGCAAAATTGGCAACTCGTTCCTTTAAATACTTTTGTACGCAAACTTGAGGGCAAAGGTATAAGAAACAGAGGCAGGGAGAGGAAGCCGAAATTGTAAAAGGAAAGTAATGAAGGAAATGAAAGTAATGAAAGAACCTGAGGGACAACTCTCTTCAATAAATCAAATTAGGCAAGTCCAAATATGGAGGAAAAAAATAAAGAAAACCTATTCTCAAATATTTAATAGCAACTTACAAAGCTATAGCAGAGAGCCCCAGCAATGCTCCCACAGATCTGTGGCATCACTCAGGTTGGAAGGGACCTTGCTGAGCCTGCAGTCCAATCTGTTGCTCAAAGTAGAGTCAGTCCAGAATTCAGATCAGATTCCTCACGGCTCTGTCCATTCGGGTCTTGAAAAGCTATATAAACTGGAGAGTTCACAACTCTGGAGGTCCAAAGCTTAATTACCCACTTAGCAAATTTATTTTTCCTTTAATCCAGGCAGATCCTCCCCAGTTCCAGTTTGAGCATTACCTTTTTCCTGCCACTGTGAATCTCAGTATATTCTCAGCCTCCTCCTCTTTTGTCTTCCAAGTTTTGGAAATAATGCCAAGATCAGACAAGCTGCTATGGAGAAAAATTAAAAATAAAAGGACATTAAAACTGGATTACTATAGAGACTGGGTGGAGGAATTACATGAAGTAAAATGCAGTAACAGTACTCCAATAAACAGCTAAGATGGAAACAGAGTGAATGAGCATGAGAATTGGGAGTCAAATTTTATAGCCTGGTGTCTCCAACACAAAAGAGTGCAGCACTGTAAGTACAAACAAAGGAGGTGAATTAAGGCTACTAACTTAATTCTTACCTTAATTAGGATATTACTAACTTTCCAGCTGCAAGGTTTTCTTCTGATGTAGTTTTCTGTATGTAATAACGAACTGTATACCTATTTAAGTGCTTTTGATGCAAGAGAATTGATAAATTAGAAGCACAGTCATGAAAAGCCCATGGCATACAAGTTGTGATGACTGCTGTGGCACCTGCTGTACTTTTCAGGTCTGAGTGCTCCTTAGAAACATTAATTTCCCTATGCGTAACCATTTTTTCAGGCACTTTCTGAGATTGGCCATTGTATAAGTAGCTTAAACCTTTTTCATGCATACCCTTTTCAAAATTGCACTACTAAAAATAGGAACAGTTCAATTGATGTGGATTGAAATCCTCAGACTTTGCAAGTACATCATATTTCTGAATGCATAAAGCTACAACTTAGCAGGTACTTGGGTATGTGCACACTAATTACATTCTAATAGTCCTTTTGAAATCAGTGGAATTGACAATGTTTTTGAAATGAATCATCCACATATCCATAATTCCAAGTAAGAGATCAGATTAAATTCAGAGAAAAAAGGGACACAAAAGGCCAGGAGTAAGATAAGGACATTATTATCTTACAGGCATTGCAAACAGAAGCAAGGAGACAGAAGAATATTAGTAAGTGGTCATGAAAACACTTCAAGAAGTCATAATCAAGATGTACATAAAGCATATAGAAAGCTTTTCATTCTCTTTTGCCCCAAAGACTCAGCAAGAACGTTTGTGCTTCTAGAATGAGTAGCTCAGTGGCACATGGGAATTTTGCCCTGCCCTTGAAACAATTTATTAGTTTATGAATACACACTCCTGAATGAAGCTGAAAGCAGGAAGAGAGGATCTGAGATCTGCCTTTTTCTTTTTTGGTAAGGAAGAATAGTGCAGCATTTAACCCCTGTTCCTTACTGGACAATCTTATGGGAAAGGGAGTTGCAGTTCACACAGACAAACCACAGCTGAAATCCTCCTGACCAATGATGGAGCAAATGCACCAATATAATCCATTGCATAAATGCTGGGACTAAGCCTGTAAAACCTCATTCATGTGAATAATCCCATCAATACAGAGTCTAGATTAAAGGATACACATCAAACCCCAGCAGAGTTAAGGTTTTAAGCTCACCGTTTTAGACAGAGATAATGTTCATATAAACATCCAAACTTCTGGGACATTCATTAGAATCAAAGTGCAAAGCTCTCAGGGTCTGACTATTAATATGCTGGCACAACAGCAATCTCTGTGAGGCAATCAAGCTCATTTCCGGAATTATATGATCATCCCTACAAATACCCCACTTTTTAAATTTTTCAAAAGCTTTCTTGCTTTTGATTTACTACTTTTCTTCTGGGGTTCATCAACTGCTTTTAGCTGCCTGGCACATTCCCAAATTCATCTGGGTAGTAGCATGAACCCAGTGATTTTGACATCTAGAACTATCTTTAAAAAGCCAAATACCTTTTGTTGGTGTCACAGTCAGTTCAAGCTTTCAATACACAAACTTGCTCTCTCCTGCAGAGCACACACACAGAAATAACCGCGCTCCCAATGCAGCCCACACACCAGCAAACAGATTGCTTTGTGTTTGCTGTGTCACACTTAACCTCAATGTTTTTAACCTATGTTTCCTATATACAATGGTAATTGGAAATGGCCTTCAACAGTATCTCAAGAACACAATTATATTATATAATGATATCTGAGAATTAGCAAGGCACCATATCACCCTGTTTATCCATAAGTAACAGGGTATGATGAATGAGTAAACCTGATCCTAGCTAATGCCTTTCTGACCACCAAAATTCGCTAAATGGATGATTCTAATTGCTTCCCAGTGCTCCTGAAATACCACATATACAAAACTTTCCTCTTATAATCTATATAGATAGTCCTATTTAAAATAAAATCTACCTGTGTATGCTTCAGGCCTTACTTTAATGAAAGTCTACCCTTATTGTCGATGTGGCCACACAGAAACCATGGAAGTGACATAACAGACCATGATGCTCATTTATGGAAAACGCTTTTTTAATGAAAAACCGACATTTTTCTAAGGTAATCAACCTTGAACTTATCAACAGGTAAAACACTAATCTCTCTTTTGCCAAACCTGGGGGATTGCACAACTGAATTGCAGTTGTGTATTCTTGTGTAAGCTTCCATTGAACTATTTTTTAACTTATTTAACACGGGACACCTCTGTATTTGTTTCACATTTCTCTGTTAGATTTTATTTAGGGGCCTCAAAAAAAACAATGAATGCTCTCCCATCTCAAAATCATAAAATGCTTTGGGTTGGAAGGGATTTTAAAGATCATCCAAATCCAACCCCTGCTATGGGCAGGACCAACTTCCACTATTCCAGGTTGCTCTCAAGCCCCATCCAACCTGACCTGGGACACTTCCAGGAATAGGGTAGCCACAGCTTCTCTGGGCAACCTGTGCCAGTTCCCTCATAGGGAACAATTTCTTCCAATATCTAATCTGAATGTATTTTCTTCTCAGTATACAAATACCATTTGTAGCTAAGATCCATACTAAAAGGTGTTCTAAACATTATTTTTTAAATTCCTTTAACTGATAGGGAAACTAAATATCTTGAGGTTTCCCAGCTCTGATGAGCTCTCCTGAGCCCAGTATTCAGTTCCCAAAGCAAACTTCCCCTAAATAGCAGCTGGCACTACTGTAGTGGTGCATAGACACAGAAGCACCAGTTTCCATGAAGATCGGCCATGTTAGTAAATCCACTGCCCCAGTCATTTTGCCACTTAACCTGTTTTTCCTTCCTAGGGTAAAGTCTGCTCCTCTCCCCTGCCTTGAGGACACGTGGATCTACAACTCTGCTGCATAATGAACGTGCCTGTTGCTGACAAGGTTTGGAAAATGTTTAGGCACAGGTGTCAGTTCCTTGTCAGCCTCCAGGGCCAATAAACAGAGTCTCTGCAGTGTAAAAATGAGACAATACATTCACAAAATCATCATGTTTTCCCAGAACATGAGAAGCTCCAAAATAAATGCATTTCAAACATCATAATGCTCCCATATTCATAAGGTTCATTACTGTTTTTAATTTGCTTGCTGCTTATTTACTGTTTACTCTCTAGCTTTACTGCCCTGGTGAAATTACAGTTAATTGATACCCCAAACGGAAAGAGAAAAGAAAGAAAAGGAACACAATTCCAGAAATACTTGGTCTCTAACTAATCCTGCCACAGACTCACTACTGCCAAGATGGCCTCCTATTAAAAAGTTACAAGAACATCTTCCAAAATTTCTGTATCCTCTCTTATCTCTCTTGTCAATCTTTTAAAGTGGCTTTCTGGCAGTGAAAGTAGCCTTCTCCATTCTGTGACAAAACACTTTCAACAGAAGATGACCTTACAAGCAGATGTCTCTCTGATGACTGCAGCTGTCTTAGCAGGATTTTCACAGAAACAAAGTCCCTCTGAAGAATGAGAAATAATACAACATTTCCCTACAAAAACATTTAATACCCCTCAAAAAGATAGGACTCCCAGCAGACTCTCACACATTAGCTTTTCAGGGAGCCCTTCCCACAACTGTCTAATAATTTTTGACACAGAGCCCCACTCCTCACATGCAACACAGGCACTTGGCTTGGTTTTGTTCTGGTTAATGAACTGTATTCTACTTAGATGGAAAAATCTCTGTTGTCCCTTGAAAATGCCCTGACTGTCCCTCAAGCTGCTTGCCTACCCCTGTGCCACCTGTATCAGCCCCCACTGATAGTGGTACCACCTTACATCTAACCAGCTACACAGATGCCAGTTTGCTCTTCAACAAACCTAGTCTGTTCCATGCATAATTTCATGAGGCTGAATCCCTATATCTTATGATGGCTTAAAAACTGCTTATCTAGGCAAAGTTATCTGCAAATTCTCATAGGCTTTTGTGCATGCTGCATTGTGAACGTTAAATGTTTGCACTCGTTTTAGTTCAGACTCATTCCACTGCACAATATTTGCAAAAACCCCTCTCTGGCAAAATTGTGCAGTAAAACAAGTACAATCAGCTGATAACAATAAAGAATGGTGCACGGTTGTTCATTTCCTTAGCAAGAAAACAATCAATTTAGCAAAGCAACAAAATCAATTAAATATCAGCTATTCCCCAAGCTACTGCTTGCTTTCTCCCATCTGAACTCTGGAGCCTTTTTTCTGTGATGGCATAAATGACAAGAGGAAGATTGGAAACGATGGTCATGGTGCTCCTTCACCTTTCTCTCAGGAGCAAGACCAGCAGAAAGGATTTCTAGGGGAAATGTCATACAAAAAGCACTCTTGTGTCTGAGGGAAATTTACATTTGAACCTTATTGATAATAAGAAGGAATGATTAATTTCTTCTGTAAATAGCACACAATAGCTTGGGGTTTGGTACTGCATTTATCCACAGACAGTGGGAAAAATCTATCACGGTGTACTCTACCAGGCAGCAACCTGATACCATCAGTGGAACTCACAATACTCCATATTGCATATGAAACAATTATTGACTGCTGAGTTATGACAGCATTTTTAGCTTTATGATTAAAGACATGAAATTCTAAGTTGCAAAACTGTGCTTTCTTTTGCCTATGAGAAAAAAATGCTCTATGAAGCCCATAACAGACATTTATTAAAGAGGCATGTGTAAGTACTCACACACAGTCCAGGTGTGTGAAGAAATCTACAGACCTACTTCATCTTTCTACAAGCATCCTGGTATAATTAGCTAGGTTAGGTCTTAAAAGAGAGATTTATCTATTGGCAGGCACCACACACTTTTATCTGAGATGCATCAGGATTTTTACACCCTGAAACTCCTCAGTTATTTTGCAGTCTACACTATAAGAATAGCAAAATTATCAATTATTATTTTTATAGCTAATAAAAGTTATGAATATAATTTAATAAAACTGTAATTTATATCAACATCAAATAAATGGAAATTGATAGATTTAACTTTTTCTGAAAATTCTCCTGTTGATGTAAGTTATGATTAAGTCAAGACATTTTTTTAAGTACACTAGTGATATCACTAGTAAAACTTATTTTTGCAGATATTTTACAATAATTTTCTATCCAAAAAATCCCATCTTTTAGTAATAATCACCATCAGCTAACTACATTTTATGAGTGCCTTATTTATGAGTATTAATACTACATTTTTTTTTCCATTGGCTTTTAATTCTGTAGTATTAGGTGAAAAGTCTTTCAGATTAGCTGACAAAAATAACAACCTTTTACAAGATTAACCCATTCCTTTGGAACTACTCAAATTAGTGAGATATGTTGCTCCTTGAGAAATAAAATGCAAAGACCTTTAACATAAAGAAGACTTGCTATGCAAACTGATTGTTCACAGAGCTCAATCCTGCTCCATTAAAGCTCACAGAAATTATTCCTCAGCTGCAATGTGATTGTGATATTGGAGCATTTAGAGCAGCCTTCTAAAAAAGTTTTTTATAAAAGGGTTTGAGAACAAAACTTTGAAAAATCCCCATCGATGCTTTCTGTGAATCCTTTCAGATCAGCAAAAATCACTCACTATGCTGCTGAGAACAGCCTGAGAGTGTGAGGCAGTGAATGCAATGCTTTTTAACAACACATTTCCAGTTATTACTATAAAATTGTAATTAGATAGTAAATTACAATGTTAATATTCACTTTGAACAAATAAGTGTTTGTAGTTGTAGAACTGGGCATTATTATGGTAGCACAGGGACCTATTCACCAGTATGTCTAAGTAAGACATAGACTTTCTTCATAAAAGTTATTCTATTCTGTAGTTTTTCCTTATGAACTTGCATGAAATGCCGGCTTTTTATGTGCACTATTTGCTGAAGTCATCTTTGCCAACATCAAAATCTATATTTCTCTTTGGGGAAGTGCCAAAACAAGCATTTCTCTCATCTGGTTCCTCTACTATCCAAAGAATATAAAGACATGAAGGAATCATTCCTCCCTGCACAGAAAAAAAGTATTATGTAAATGAGCTGACAAACCTAAACTCTAACCAGTTTTACAGGAACTGTAACATTGCTCTCTTCATTGTGGAAAAAAAAGTTACTCTTATAATATTTACATGATACTGAAATATCTAAAAACATACACAATATATGAAATTACACACATTACATAAACATTTATGATATAAATAATAATAATAACATAATACATTATACTTTAATAGATGTGAATATAATATGTATATATATAGACATATATATTATGTAATATATCTGGAATATCAATAATAGCTAAAAATAGAAAATTCCTACTGCATTTTTATTATTTTTACTGGGTCTTCCCCTGACCTTTACCCCTTTCAATAGATTTTTTACTCCAGTTAAGGAAGTTGTTTTGAAACATGTACAAAGTTTTTTTCCCAGTTTGCATACAAAGAGAGGTTGAAAACCCCTTTATTTATATTGTCAAATCATTTGCAATGTGTTTTGCATGACCACACTTTATACAAGTTGAAATTTGGTTTTAGAAAAGAGTCTCTGAAAGCATGTTAGAGCACAGCTCAATGATAAACTTCTGCAAATTATGTCACAGGCATGTAAAATACAATTTAAACCATGATCCAGGAAGGAAGGCTTCATCACACACAGAACTAGCTAGCTCCAGAGTAGGCAAGCACAGAAATGTCTCATTCCATGTGTATAATAAGTATCTTGCAGGAAGAGAGTGAGAAAGCAAAGTCTGTATCCCTTTGGAATACCAGGAATCACCAGATCCGACAATCAAAAAGCCATTGCCCATACAGTGAGCACAGAACTGCGGCACAGAAAATTGGCAGAAGCGACCCTGGACAAGGCAAACCTCCACCTGGCAAAAAGGGGACAAAATATTTCTAGGAGAATTTGGTTTTAAAATTTCAGTGATTTATTGACTCTGCTCATAGGTTTCTCCATAAGTCCCAGGAGAGATGGATGAGCAAGCAGAGAGGAGGTAAAGCTGCCAAAAGGTGCATGATAAGTACATTTATCACGTGGGTTTGCAATTTATCTTATATGTCTCAAATTTTTCATATTGCCCCCACTTGTAATCACCTTGTGAAAAATTAGGGAGGCATGTGATAAATTAAGTTGTGAATTGTGATTTCTAATAAGTTAATCATTTATCCATGCAATTTAAATTTAACTTCTAATCACATCTAGTCTTTCAGGACACAAAAGACCAAACAGAAGAAAACACACAAGAAAGACCAAAATGGGACAAAGTAAAGACAGAAAATGTTTCATCAATGTAAATGGATTTCCATAACCTAGTTTCTGATCCATTATTTCTGAAAACAATAATAATTTCAACTTGTCAGCTAAAAGGATTACAGACTCTCAGATCACAGGAGGAATTTTGTGACCAAAAATGAAGTATCTCTTAAACCAAACCGCCTTTAGGTAGTACTATGACATTACCGGCCCATTAATCCATTTCCTCAGGACTTAACACATTCCAAAATGCCTTAGCCATTTCATTTTAAGATGTCATCCAGCGAAAAGTTCCTTCTTTCTTTTTTTAACCACAGCTATCCTGGAATCATTAAGGATATATCCATCTATCTATCTCAATTCATCTTGTTCTTAAACTTACACACTGGTTCTAATTGCACACTAGCAACCCAGTATTTAGCTGAAAGTACTATATCAAAAAAAAAAAAAAAATAAGCTAAGTATTTAACTAGTTTGGATAAAATCCATTATTTTCATTAATGGATCTCATTTGTATTTTATTGAGGTTTTTTACTATCAGATTAAAAGCACATTTTTTATTGTTTTTCCTAATGCAATTCTGTGTGATATGATCAGAATGAATGGAATAGTTATTGGTTTCTTTTTTTTCCTTCTTGCTTTTTTATCCTAGTCCTATGCCTATTATTTACTACTTTTCACATTAGTTTGATACTATTTACAGTGTACACAAGTGCACGTACACTGAATATGTATATGTATAAATGCATTTACACATATATATATGTATATCTATATGCATACAATCTTTTAGAAATCTCTTGTAATTTGCATTGTTTCTACTGTTGGAAAGAAGTAGAGTTGCTCTAAACAACAAACTGTGACTAAACTGTGATATAAGCTTTTGCAATATTTACAAATTTTAAACTATCCTTTAACAACCGTAAATTATTGAGCCAATTTCCTCAATGAAATTAGGTAAACTCATATTCCAAATCACAATGAGAATTTGAACTTCATCTGTTTCTTAAAAGACTGCAAAATATTAAAACCACTTGTTTAAATATTTGGGTTATGTAAATTCCAGGAGACTTAAGTGTAGAGTTTCCAACATAAATAGTCATGACTGTCGTTCTTGTAGGTGAAAGTAACATGTGGGATGACAGAGAGAAAAATCTTTAGAGCCAGGGACTGCTCTTGATTCCAATGTAATTTTTACATGAGTGTTGCCATTCATTTCTGGAAAGATTCAAGCATAAGATCTATAATGTCTAATGGATATTAATGTAATTCTTTGCCTAATCAAGTAGTTGTTTATGGAATATAGAAGTTTCCTATAAACCCTCTCTGCTGCATCTCCAAAAAGAGTAAGTTTTGTCCCTGAGCCTGATGCCCAGGTACAGTTGTAGCAAGTTGTGCTGACAATCACTAGTACATGGAGAAAAAAACATCTGTGGGGAAAAAAATATCTCAAATTACTATCTACAAGGGCAAAATCTAGGCCTCAGGAAGGTGGCTATAATTGCATACAAAACATGGAGCAGGGCCAGTCCATGCCAATTAAACATTTGGTCTGAGTTGCTTATAGTAACTTTCCCATGACTACAGTTTATATTTCTCTCATCATCGTAACTAATTGAGAACAATACTTTGCATTCCTCAGAGGTTTAAAAAAAAAAACCCTCTTAGTGAGAGTAAAAGTTATTATTCACAGCTAATAGAATACTCAGTATCACTAAAGATTGATTACTGCTATTTTGAGGCCTTCTGAAAGAGCAAGGAAATGATACGCACTGAGCACATACAAGGAAAACAAAGAATTAAAGATAGAATCAACATATTTACAGGTACTGTGACTCTTCCTATGAAATGGACAAATAACCTCAATTATGCCATTGTTTTCTATGCAACAGACACATAACAATGCTTCTCAGAGTTTAACTCTCGTGAATTGCTGATAGATGTTTACTTAATGTATGTAAACAAGCAGGAAAAAGCAAGTTGATAGTTGTGCTTACAGACTGACCACTTTGATAACATGGTGAATGTACAGTTACTTAACAAACAGAAGGGTTTGCCTTTCCCCACGCTTTCAGCCTGTATCAGACTGCACACAGTTGCATCACAGTACATCATGATTAGACTTAGTGTCTGAACTGCCAAAAGAGATGAGCTGTGGAGCTGTTTAAACAGTAGCCCTCACCCTGCTAGTTTTGTCACCTTCAGGCACCACTTTTTAAAACATGGCTCTTTTTCCCTTTGAGAGAAGCCAGGCTAGGAACTGAGCCTACCACTTGGCTGATATTATCTGGAATTCCTTTCTGAACTTGATAGTAGGCAACTCGACCTCCAAAGTTGAACAGTTCTACTTACAAGTTCAGCTTACTGCTCATGCTCGTGAAGCTTGATTTATTTCTACCACATCCCAACCTACCAAAACATGGATTGTTTATTTGACAGAAAGAATAAGGCACTTGCTGTCTGTTCCTGTGCTTCTTAGAAGTTGCAAGCAACACCATCTGGAGCAGACTATTAGCTGGAAGGTTTCCAAAAGGTACTCCATTAGTTTTCTAGGGAAAGAGGTCTTGAGTCGTGCACAAGATGTTTTGGCTGTATGGCAACCAAGGAAATAAGATCTTATGAAGCCACAAAGTACTAAAATAAATGACAGCAGGATTTTTAACAAAATGCACTATTTACCTCTTTGTCCACTAAAAACAAAGGGACTTTTATGACTGACATTATTTTGGCTAATATTGTGTGCATCTTGAAAATCTCACCCAAAAGGCTTTATTGTACACTGTTGACAAAACTTAGAATAGAAACAATATTTTGAAGCTCAATTACATTTTTCCTGCTACAAACTGGCAATGGAAACAGGTTTCTTAATATGCTCTGGCAGTAGGAAATCATGATCAGATTTCAACCCATAAAATTGTTTAAGGCAAAAGATTTTAAAACAAGAGAAATCCTAAGTCAGCATCGTGCTGGTATGGTGATAGATGCTATGGGAAATGAACAGGTTAAAATGTAGATTCAGGTTTTTCTTGCTAAATGAAGAGAGAAATGATTCTTTCCCCGTAATTTTGGAGATGTATTACAAACACCATGTGGTTTAACCCTTACCTAAAAACCCAGGTTTTCTTTAGGGACTATTTATCTCTCTTTGGAAATCTCATTTCAGACTCTTTGGCAAGTTTGGGAGCTGTTTTTCAATAGGATTATAATACACACAGAGTCAATCCAGACCTATCTACAGAGTTGTGCCACAAAATGCTCCAGTTCCAAGGAATGGTTCCCCTCTAGCAGCACTGGTTTCCATATCAGGAGACAAAATATCAGTGACTCTTGTGTTGAAAGTAAAAGGTTACAGAGAGATGAGTTTCTTTATCCTTTTCTATGTACCCTTTGGGATGTCATGGAAAGGGTTCATCTCTGCCAGAGCTGAGAGCTCAGGGAGGTGTGTCACTCTAGCCATACCTGTAAAACTCCAGATATTTTTTTCTTTGTTTTTCTTCTTGCTTTTGAACCTGAGGGGGGACAAAAAGGTTCAGCGAGAGCTGGTGTTTCTCTTTAGCATTTTCTGCAGAGGAAATAAAGGAAAAACTTCCTCAGCCTTTGTAAGAGTTAATGACAGAAGAAATCTAGTTTCTAGAAGAAATCTTTGCTTTCTCTTATGAGCAAAGCATAAGTATTATAAATCAGAAGATAGCTCCATGGATTTACACAGCAAAAATATGATATGAAACAATCCTGGTGAACGTACAGGTGCTGTATACATGTCTGAATATTCTTACTATGAACTGATCCTCAGTTCTGGACTGCCAGATGATTCAAGGCTGGCAGAAGTTTCATGAATTTCCTTTACTTGAAACAAGACATTAAAATCACCATGTCTGGTGCATGGCATGTGGGTCTTCTAGCTTTAGGAAGCAGTGGCACCAACAAATTTTACCTTAACTATTAGTATGTAACTCAATCTAAATCCCACATATGAATGATGGTACCATTTTCATTAAAACAATAAACCACCACCATCAAAAAAACCAAACCAAGCAAAACCCATCAAAACAAAGCCTGGTTTCATGGTAAGAGAACACTAATATGGAAAATCCAAGCCTTTAGAAATCAGTAGATATCAGAATTTATCTTACATGTGTCATCTTACTTCAGGTTGATATGTTTGGATACAGCCTTTTATTTGGTGACCTCATGCTACTCTTCCAAGCTGTACAGTGTCCAGGAGGTTGATTTTACACCAAGTTTGTTATGTGCAATGTACACATATTGCATCTTCACATTCTATGTATTTAATAGCTGTTCTCATCTTCTAAGACATACTCATGGCTGAGTTGTTCATTAAGCAATTTTTGAAGAGTTTTATGGTCCTGTGAACAATAATTTTTTTGTGGAAGCAGACTAAATTGTACGCTGTGATAATTACACCAAACTAATTGTAGGCAAAATTAGCGAGGGGTCGGACCAATTCAATTTTGCAACAAAATATATGCTTTGCTTACACCTTAAATGATCTTTAGAAAATTAATCACGTAAAACTGAATCTCCTTAAATCAACATATATAATTTTCTCTACCTTTGCTGTGAAACAGGAAGTTTTAACATTGCTTTGAAAAATGCAACTTGCTAAATGTTTTTTTGATTATCATTTTTGTTTAAATTACCAATTAACTTTACCCTAGAGAATCAAACAATGTGAGAATTTTATGCTCTACCAGTACATTAAAACCATACCCAAACACAGCGTGTAAGGAAGAAACATCAATAATACAAGTATGTTTTTTAAATCTCTTTTACTGCCAGCTATAACATCAGCCCAATATTTGTCTCTAATATCATGATACTCTCATATAATTTCTTGAAATTTCCTGCCCCCAGACAATGTAAAGTCCATTGTGGAGCTCTTGCACTCCTTTGATGTTTCAAGTGTGTCAGTCAGGTGGTGTTGGAGAGTAGTTGCTCCCACTTTAGTCACCAGTGGTACAGCCTGACTCCCAGGCTCTTCTCCAGAGTTTTAGCTCATCTCTAAGACTCTGTGACACTGCCTCACATCCAAGCAGGTGGAATGTACTCTCAATGGGCAAATTTCACACAAAATGAGCAATATGCTCCACATTTTCCTTGTTTGAGATAATTTCTGGTACTGTCCTTACTGACACACATTTGAACTAATTTGAAAGTTTTATCATGTATAAATGATATTTTATGACTTTACAGAAAAACACTTTGTACAGTCAGTGACGTAATTTCTATTCGTGGTTACTAAAGATCTAGGAAACTACTCAATAACTGGCTATTCAATTATTTCAATAGAAAAAAGGGAACTGCAATTGTTACAAAATAACAAATTTTTATTTCCTAGTAAAATATTATCCCACCAAAAGAAGTCAGGAAGATCTTTTTTCTTCAGCAAACTAACTCTGATTCAAATAGTTTTAGATTTTGTAGCATGTGAAATATTGAGTAGCACAGGTAATAGTAACATTCACTAATTGTAATACTTAGAATGGGCTAGAATGACTTGAAACAACTTTGCCAAAACAAAACCGTTGAAGCCAATTATTTTGATGCAGTGTTCCAGCAACATGTTAACTGAATCTAAGTTTTTCCCATAACAAAACTAGACATTTGAATTTTTCAGTACAAAAATTATTCCGTCAGGTGCTTTTGATCAGCTACAGCAAACACCAGATTTTCCCTAAAATATTTGAAAGGTACTTCCTTTTTACCTCAGGGACTTAAAAGGTGAATACAACCTTTGTATTTGTATTTTTTTGGTTTTTTTGCTGGCCATAAAATATTTCTTGCATCTATAGGCTGTTTTAACACAACTGTCTGCAAGTAAAAGTACCAAAAATATTGTATTTAAAGTGACCTTGCTGAGTATTAAACAGTTCTTGTCTATTTCATCATTTTTCAGTGATTTTGGAGCTAAAGCTTTTTTGCCATTCATAAAGAAGCCAATCTTTTTCTGCAAAATATAACAAAGCCAATCCAATCTACATTGTCTTCCATGGTTTTATGGATCCTCGCATGCCAATTTATAGAGATTCCTGAGGAAGGCAAGAGCTGGTTTGCAGGATGCTGGAGTGGCAGTCAAGAAAATTTACATGACCTTGAGTCCACTGCCTGCTGAGGGTGTTTTCATTTCCCATATCCCAAAAAAGCAAAAGAGTCTTTTTAATTAATAAATCTGGGAGGTGCTATTTAACATTTGTGACTGTCAGTGAGGTGTACTAGAGAGTCAGAACAGCTCAGTGAAGAGAACTGTCCAGGTGAAGAAGTCACACAGGTGGGAGACAGCAGAACCCTTAGCACAGCCACTCTGATCTGTTGTGATAGAGGAGAAATGGTTGGAATTATTTTGCATTGGGGCAAAAAGCAGGTACCACCTGACTGGAAAGGTCTGAGTACATGGATGATAGCTATTTAACACTCCTGCTTATTAAGGTCCACACACTTATAATATGGAAAACACATTACATCAGCTTGAAATAAAAATGAATCATGGGCAAGGAATATATAGAGACAGATCCTGCACATCAAAACACGCCACTTAAAGTTTAAGGAGCAAAGATGATGCCACAAAGACACAAAGCATTTATAAAATCTTTAAACATTAGCTTCAGCAAAGTAGCTACAAGAAATGCCCTCAGAGATAGAATATCTAAGAAAAATAGTACTGGCATCTAATTACAGCAGTAGAGTTTGCTGCTTTTATCTGTAATTGGACTGTATAGTCTTTCATTCTAATTTACTTTACATCCAAACTGTGATAATCAAGACAAGCAGAACAGAATGGCTTGTAACTGGCTATACCACCGACACCAGTTAATGCCTAATTATAACAACTAAATTAAAGAGGGGACTGTAAGGAGGTTGAGTATCAGTTTGAAACATTTAATTCTGTGGAAAGAAATAGAGATTTTAAATCCTAAGTAAAAAAATCAATATTATGGCTCATTATATTGGTATTGCTAAACATATTAATGAAATTAAGTATTTTGTTTTTAAAGAAAAGTTTTATCATGATGTAAAGATAGCTTTTAATGAAAGACCACACTACAGAAGGAAATTCACATTCCAGACCAATTTATAAACCAATCTAATCTGGGAAAAAACAGTAGGCAGAATTGACTTTCCCAGGATATCTCTAAGAGTTGCAGAACATGTTATATGCTGGTGGAATAGCTGCCACATTCTGGAAAAGTGTACACACAGTACAAAACAGCAAGAAAACCCAGGATCTCAGGAAACGTTTGGACATAAATCTGATTTTTAATTAAATTTTTTTGAATGCTCTAAGTACAAATTCATTATCTTAAAAGACAGGTTAATCAAAATGAATATTGTTTCCTTTCAGAATCCATGCAAGTAAAGAAAAGGAATCAGAATGCTCAGTACTGGTGAGCCATAGCTAGCATAAATTCTAAACACACTGTTTTAGGAATTACAACATAAATTGGTCATCTACATGTTGAACTGACTGCATAAGGATTCATCTTCTGGGATTTGAAATAGGAGCAAGGGGAATAAAAATGGTTGCTGTTAACGATCTTGCTAAATTGACCTATAATATTCCAATGGTAGGTGGATAAGGAACTAGTTGGCATTCATGGGGCATGTAGCATAATTTGGTCCACTCAGTATCTTCAATAGAAAGCAGGAGGAAATATTGAGAAAAATTAAAATATTCAGATTGTTAAGCTTATAAACTCAATGAAAGTAGAATCTGCTTTCACATGACACTCATAATTATCTTGAGTCTTCATCATCTGTAGATGAACCCAAAGCTGGTGATTCTAAAGTTCTAAAACACTTAAAGACTAAATATGTTCATCAGTTGGCTCATCTGTCCCTTTTCTCTGGCAGAATCTGGGGTGGGGAGGGGGGTGCAATCACTTTTTTATCAGACGTAAAATGAGAACAATGGAAATTTCTAAAGTTTTAGAAATATTTCACTACTTCCTAAACTCACTAAGGCAGAAAACTCTCCCTTTAAAAAAGCAAGGCTTCTGCAAGTACCTCCACCCGACTTTGACATGCCACTGACCACTGCACCTTTGGCCTATTCAACCAAATTTGTGACGTGGTAGAAGCCCTTCTCATTTCAGCTCCCACAAAAATTCAGCATGTTTTAAGAGGAGAGTGACTTCTCTGGGTGTCCTCAAGAATCTGAGGTCATTTTAGCTGGAAAATCAACCCACGTGTCAGACAACAACTTGTGAGTCCTTCCAGATTGCTGCTGGCCTTGTCTCCTGGAGGTTCCCACAGCTGATTGCCAGGACAGGCACAACACACACATTGTGTACAGGGCATGAGAGAAGGGCTCCAGTGGCCACATTTTGGTACCTGACTGGAGAAGGATCTGCGTACCTGAAATAAAATGCATTATAACCACAAAGTAAACAATTTCACTGGCCAAAAAATGAATGTTCTTTGCATTGTTATTTCTGCTAAGTAGGGAACTGAACAAAAGTAAGGTATGTGATCTTCAGGACTCCTCCAGATTACTGAATCTTGCTTTAAACAGAGCAAGAGATGAGCCTTAGATTTCTATTATTTTGATTACTAACAGGCAGATGAGATCTTTCCATTGTCTTCTCTTTTTTTTGGATTGTACATAAATCATAGAAGTAGTGAGGCAGAATTCCCAGAATTTTACATGCTTGTGAAATATAAATGACAAAAAGATGGATACTCTAAAAGTGTACATCCCAGTTGTGAACCATGGCCTGTGTTTTCAAGTTTGAAATTATCTCTATTGCATTTAATTACTATCAACATGGAAAAAGAACATTCAAATTTGATGTTATCAGAGCCTGTTGAAAGCCTAGCTTTGGTGCTGCACTAGGAAGAGTGAACATTCAAAGTTGTGTCAGTATGTTAAAAACTAAAGGGAAAAACCTTCCACTATGAAGTAAGAAATTCTTTTTTTTCTCCTCTTCCCTCCCAATTTCACCTTTGACTGCACCTGCAGAATTCTGTATCAAGCACAGATGAAAAGACTGAATGGAATTTCATCGAAATTTATTAATGAAGATCATTCCCAGGTGAATGGTAATATTATCCATCTTTTACAGGCAGGCAGATACAACAGTTTAAATTACTCAGAAAGAGTAGTTTAAAGACTCCACTGGATTAAAGGCTTATTAGATTATGATATAGACCTGGATGTGAGTCCCAACCATTTCACACACTGAAAAAGCACATGTTTAAGTACTTCCATAAATTTGGTAAGCAACTTCCTTTCCTTTGTGTCCAAACAAAACAAAAAGGATTCACCACTGAATCCTGAAGACCCAAGACATTTGCACAACACTTTCACACTTTAAAGAGCTCATAAACACTCCCCTCCATTTACACCCTTACTTTGAAGATAAAGATTTCCTTGAGAGGAATGGAAGTAGACCGAAACAGAGGATTCCTTCCAAATGTCCAGAAATTTATTTGAAACTGAAATCACCCAAAGACAAAAGTGTTTCTAGCAGAAGGTGAAAAAAAATTACATTTCCTGAATCATCACACCTGTTCTCCTGCTGTAAGATTGAAACTCCAAGTGTCTGAACCTCACAAATCCTCTGCTCATTTAAATCCAGAGTCCTAACCCAGGACTAGAATAATAATGACAGGGAATAGCTTTTCTTCTCTTTGAAAACAATGCAAAAAAATTGGTACATGATCAGCTTTGAAGATTCAGTCTTTTAAAATCTACAATGTAGAGAAAGCACATGTTCCACAGCAGTGTGGTGGATAGTGGGCATTCCTTCAAGCATGTGAGAAGGACTGAAGTCCTGCAAAGGCAGACTTTAAGTTACAAACAAGCTGCCTCTTCAACACCCAAGGTAATGAACCATCTAAGGAATTCAAATTATTACAGAAGGAAAATAACAGTCAGTCATTTGCTTTCTCATTACTGTTTCAGCATGAATCAGAAAAGTGTGGAAAGAACAAAGTCACATCACCATTTTTCTCCCCACATGTGAATAAATCTATGTTGTTTGACTCAAACGTTAATACTACCCAAACCCTACTATCAGCCTGATGTAAACTATTCATTTAATACCACTAACAAATACAAGTTGAAAGCACTAAAAACTTTGTCATTTGTTTTCACTTAAACTTCTGACAAACAAGCTACTAATATTTGCTGCTTCAAACTATTTTCCCACACCGAGCATTATGAGGATGAATTCAAATACATTTGTTGTGAGCATAACAGGCCAGTTTGGGGACAGGGTGCCACCCACCTCCTTTGTGACAAGAGATGGAAACATGCTTTGGAAGTTTTACAGTGCCTGTCTTGTGTCACTGAGCAATGCACAGACCTTCCAGCACTCAGGAGTTGTGTGACTGCACGTAGATGTGTGCAAGCAACAAAAACTATATGATAGAATACAAATTGACTGCTGGGAATAAATAAAAACTTCCCATTTTCTAGCAGCATTTTATCACAGGCTCTGTTATCAATATACTACTCTTATAATAGATCATCAGATAAACTTTACAATGAATGGAACTTGGTAAATAAACTGTTTCCAGACCATCATACATTACTGCTGTGGGCAAGCAGCCCCCAGTTAAACAGAACTGAGCTGCTGTGGGCAGTAAAACACAATGCCGAATGAAGAAGAGAAGGATTTACTGTGTTATATTGCAAAGGATGTACCTGCAAGCCCAAATTTTAGGTAAAACACAGAGAATGTTCTGCAGGGATTCACTTTTAGAGGTCTTGCAGATATACTGGTATCAGTGCCAAAGTGATCCTGTTCAGCCCTAGGACTGTGCTGCTCAGCAATCCATCAGCTCAGGCTACATATCCGAGCTTTGCTTTCTCAGTGGGGAGCACTGTCCAGGCAGGAAATAAAAGAGAAATAAAAGCAGTTTCAACTGCATTGTGCTGGTGGATCTCAACACCTTCTATGCAGACACCAACTATGGCAACATTTGAGGACCAAAATCTCTGCAAGGCTAGGAATTTCTGCCTATTTCTGCACATGCAGCTTTGAGGGGGGTACTGCTACAGGCAGCTCTGTTCAGGCTTCCAACAGGTCTCCCAGATTGTGTCAGGGGCAGTACACCCCAGACCCCCTGAGCCACTCTGGCTCCTCATGGAGTCCCAAGCACAAGCTCCTGAGGGCTGGACACAGCTAAACTGGAAGAGATACCATTGAGGATTAAAGGCTTTCTGGTTCTGTTGTAACCTGCAGAGTAATTTCACACTCAGATTAACATATAAGACAAACCAGATATTTTATCAAGGATTTTATACAAGAGCCAGGGGTTTCCAGGACTGTTTAAAGATGCAGCAGCACTGCATTGCACCTCTGTAACTGCTGGGAGGATATTTCATGGCAGCTGCTGCGTGTGGAAGAGGCAATATTGGTAGAATGTGAATGGACTTAGTAAAGTTAAAACCTTCTGGCAGTCACAGCACCACAGAGCAGCAAGAGGCTGCAGAAAGAACCTTCCAGAATACTCGTTTCACTCACCGTCACCCAGCGCAGGAATTTTTTTTGTAGCCTTAGAAACACAAATACACCAGTCTGACATGCCAGACAATGCCACTGTCCGAGGCCTTTCCCAAGAGTTTTTGTATATCAGATGGACCTGTAAAAAGATTTCCCAAACAGATGTCAGTCTGGATTAACTTTGCGTTGCAGAGGGAATTCCAGATACTTCCAGGTGTCCGCAACTTTTTTCTCTTTTTTTCTTTTTTTTCCCTTAATTTACATGCTTGAGGAAAAGAAATTGTAAAATCTGTTTATTCTTCCAATGCAGTTTGCCAAGATCTTTTGCCATGTCTTTTGAGGTCCTTAGTTCAAATTAAACAACAAGAATGTCAATACTTTCAAATTTCATGAACCATGCAGAAACTTTTGGGAAAACTACGTCAGTGAAAGTAATGCCAGCAATTTAAAGCTGCACCGTCCGAATGGTGGGCTGGAAGTCTCTGTATTAGAACCGACCACATCTAACTCTGCTTGCCAAAACACGTCTGGTTTTGACAACCACAAAACTCTGGCTTCTTGGAAATCAGCTGACATTATTATCATCATTTCACTTAACTCACCTTCACAAGGGAAATGTCTTTACTTGAACTGTTGTGATTTCCTCTGTATTCACTAGCAACAAGAAAGTAAATATTAAATGTCGCTTAGACTGACATCACTTTTCTGTTATGTATATTTTTGTTCACTTGAACTTCTCACACAATATAGTGTTCATCAAAAATTTACCAGGAATTTTTGTGTGAAGACACAAAGTAAATTAAATAAATTTAATTAGTTTTCAGAACACACCACTCAGGTCCCAATAAAATAGTTCATTGACTCTAAGCAGGCTCAGAATATGAGCACAGGTTTTAGCAAATATTCCAACTTCTTTTATGTTTGTGTTCCTCCGAACCAGGAATTTTCCAAGTTCCTGGGAAATAAAATAATTCTAGGGATTCATGAATACTATATATAATTATATAATTCTAGGAATTCAGGAGAGCTTGCTAGTTCTGAGCAAAAGCAAAACAAAATGCATCCTATTAGCTTGAAAGGCTTTCTTTTATTAGAGACTGTCTCATATTATGGAACTGTAAAGCTGATCAAAATGGGATTTTGTCCCAGTTTTCTGCACGAAAAACAATTTTGTATATGCATTAAATAGAACTAAGGTGAGGCAGCAGAGGTTGACACTGCTATATAATCCAACCCTAAACCACAGGCAAAGTAAAAAATAAACAAAAACCTTGACATCTGGCAAGACAGACTTTAAAATCTAGTGCAAGACAGATCTACACATTCACAGCTAGATAAATTGGGCTATATTGTGCCAGATACTTTTGCAAGAAACAACATGTCTTTTGTGTGTATGTTATGTAAAACATGCACAGGTATTGTAGAAGAATATAAAACAGTACATACATAAAAGTCACTCACGTATCTCTAAACTAGGACATTTCAGTTGAGGCAAAAAATCATCAGATGGCAGAGGAGGAGAAAGCCAATGCGAAGAAGAATAAATCACATTTTACTTTCCCATATAGTTATAATGTTTATACAAAAGGCACACAGTTCCCTTTGACACTACGGATTGCCACAAGCAAAACGACTGGCAAACAACAAGCTGTTAACTCGTGTAAAATAACAACACAATCCTCTTGACTGCAAAACTTGCATCAAAAATAATTCTAAAAAGCCAGCATACATGTAATCCACTTAGAAGTGTTAACAAGGTATAGCAGAGTCTTAGTTGTATTTCCAAACTCTGGTTTTAAATATAACAAGAACATAACAGTAAAAATTAACCTAAAGCTTAACGGCTTATGTAAGAATGATTTAATAAAAAAATGCTACTGAGGTTATTGAACTGTACAATTAAACCCCTCCCACTAAATACTTTTCAGTGCAATTTCCATCTAAAGCTTATTCAGCAAACCAAAATGCCAATGCATTTCTTCAATTTCCACTTCTTTGAACCTGTTAATGTATGAATAAAAAAAGATTTATTTGTGTTATTTGCCACATATAACCCTCTTGTCTAAAAAGTAGCTTTAAATACAAAATTTCTGAGATACACATGAAATTACAAAATATCTAAAGGATCATTTTGATTTTATTCTGCAAGCTATGTTTGATTTACATCAATTAGATCTTTCACATAAGGTATCATATAACAGGAAGGCTAATAACCCAGAAATAACCTCATTAAAAAAGACAGCATATCGGTCTAAGCAGAATGAACTCTAAGCAGAAAAATTAGTGACCTGGAAAGTAGCAGGAAGAGGTAATAGCAATACAGAGAAAATATACATTCCCATTAGCTAGTCAAAAGCAGAAATCACCAGCAATAAAGTAAAAATACAATAGAAACATAAGGAGAACACTTAAAAATATTTTTATCTTTTGAAAATATGTAACAGAAAACATATTTTCCCAAACTAAGATGCTGTCTAAAATTACTTTATTACTATGAATTAGTCTGTGCTTTCTTTTTTTTTTTTTTTTTAAGATGCTTAAAACAGTCCTTGGCAGAATATTATTAGCATGTCTAATACATTTATATTAAATTATCAGTGTATGATTCCAGTGTCTGTGAATTCATCTATTTTAAGATTAATGGTTAATAATGTAAACTCAAGTTGGATTTACATAGCCTCTACATAGCCGTTGTCAAATGTTAGCTGCTTAGATTCAAAGTCTAGCCAAACCTTTTAAAATAATTCCTATTAGTGTATTGACAGTATTTTCAGAAAGCAATTTTTTAGTTTTGATAAAATGACACTTTCTCTAATTTTTTGTGAAATGTTTTATTAAATATGTAGGTCCTCCTACCTAATCCACCTCAAATTTGCCAGTACAAATGGGAACAAAAAGTACTTAAATCACCATTAAATTGCAAAGTTTCTCTTGATTTTATTTGAAAAACTACCTATGGTTTACTTTAATTTCCAAAGCAAATTAACTCAAATCAAACTACTGGGTACTGCACATATGCAGATTTCAGTAGTTTTCTTTGCTTTTTGGTTTAATAGATTTAAAGTCTGATGAGAGGAGGAAAAAAATCCCAGCATACATGAAGAAATATTAATTATAGGCAAACTTCCATTTTTACTTTCTTTTACTTCACAATTTTTAATCCAGGAAAATAAACCCTTTTCTAGACACTCATCTCTGCATCAACAATTCAGCTGCACAAAGACTTAATTAAGCCGTTTGGAATATTTTATTCCCCAAGTCTGTAGATAGTTTTAGGCCATGATTGCTCATTTTTAGCTCATTGCCTACAGAACTACAGCAATGTCATTTCTACTGTGGCCACGTTTCCAGCAGCTGCTGCCATCACCAAGGGTAAAGGATTCAGCTGGTGCAAGGGGAGCCATGAAAAACCTGAAACCTCTGAGGCTGCAGAGCTGAGTTTAGTCAGACCTGATCCAGAACATGAGGGACTCAGGCCTGGTGCTTTTCCATCCTTTCCCTGCAACATAATTACCCAGTATATACCAGGAGACAGTGATGTAAACTGACACGGGACTGTGGGGCAGAAAATTCATCAGCACAGGAGAGGGACAAAACATTTGTGATTTTTAGAGTTTTTTGCTTTATTTCCTAAAGCAAACAGATAACTCCCCTGAACATTTCTAACTGGGATGGCCTTTCCAGTTTTAGACACCTGGGAGGAGCCAGGGTGCCACCTTCTGCTACAGACTCGCCCAAAAGTGTTCCCCCTCTCTATGTGATAACACTGCCTGGCTCCACTACAAACAGGTGAGAAACTCAGAATTCATGGCATGCAAGAAACACTTCCAAGCTTCTCCAGACCTTTCTTTTCTTTTCCCAAGGCTGATTTCTCCGTCTCACCCTGATAGGAGAGCCTGGTCCATGGAATATGCAGCTAAATGCAAAAACACACTAGTAAGCAAAAATACATGTATCGTGATCTGAAACAAGCAATATGGCACACAGTATGTGACCAGACAGGGAGAAAGTTACAGTTCTCTGCAGCCACCTCCAAGGGCAAAGCCAGCACTGGAAAAAGGAAAGCACCTGCAGGTTTTGAATGCCAGCATGAGAAAACACCACAGTGTCAGGCATGGGCACATCACCAAATAAAGACCCTCTCTGAGACAAAAAGCAGAGTGTAACAGCAAATTTCTTGCTCCTAAAATCAAAATACACTCTCAACCACTAGATTTGGAGGCATCTGTGAGAAATCTGGCAGATTTTCTTAGGCATCATCAAAAGTTAATAGGAGATGGGCACTTAATTCCCCTTTATGACTTTCCAAAAAGATGTGGCCAGCTCCTTTTAATTTATCAGGGAGCAGATTTGTAAAGACTTTTATTACACAAGCAGTAAAGGGAGCTATTTTTCCATAAAATATATGTAAATATGATTTATGAAAGACACAAATATTACTGAAGTGAGGGATAAATTCCTTCAAAACTTCATGTTCATTAAAGCTAGGTAAAATTGCTTCAATATTTTTTCCCCTCATACACAGTGGTATCTCTCCCAGGTAACTCGAAGGTGGATTCTCTGTATTCTGCTCACCTTACTCTTGTAAGTACAATATCTTTACTGAAGGCACCTGCTATGAAATTACATAAGGAAACGAGGCTGGAGCACATACTATTGCACAGTTACTGATCAGGCTGCTGCTTGAAGATTAAAAAAAAAAAAAAAAATACCAGTGGAAATAAGGCTTGCAAACCTTAAAGGAAAATTTACTCCAGAAGCCAACAAATTGGCATACAACTATCGTATGTAAGTGACTTCTGAAAGATTTATTAATTTGCTAAATAAAATGCTTCCTAGGAATAGCACTGCAGAAATAAATGTAATTTGGGATCTGTTAAGTGTAAAACAATTTACTTGAAATAGTCCTTTTCCAGTTTTTGTCCTTTTTTTCTCTAGACTGACATGACAGGAAACAGATGAAATTTTACTATTAAGATCAAAGAGTCTGCAGAAAGAGAAATTCCAACAAGAGAAGAATGCCCTTCTCTCCCTGCACATTATGGTCAAAGTGCCCATGAAGTCTCTGACAGCTCTTGGTATCAGCTGTACACCAAAATCCAGCAAGAGACAAGACCGAACATCTCAGCTCAAATGGGGATTTCAGGCAAGTACCTAATCCCTTTAAAAGTCTCGTTTTAATAGCTTGGTCAAAGATTATAATGAAATCCCCTTGAACTCATCCCAGGTTCCTTCATTTGAATCCAACATTTACACTTAAAGTTACACTGATTAGGAGGAAGGCAGATACATCTGTGGGATGGCTCATATCTGCTGGGCTTTGTTCTACGATTCTTGTAGCACAGCTTCCAAGAAACAACCAGTTCATACGAATAAGAACCTAACATCCATTTTATCTCAAAAAGACTCTGCCAAACAACAGCAGTCTTGGGAGTCAGATTTTGACTTGAGAGTTTAATACACACTGGCCACCCTTGGGCTCTTACATTCACTCTGTACAAGCTCTGAAATAATTCAGCTGTGATGAACACTTTTGAAAAGCCAGCTGAAAATTCACAGTAGAAAGTTTTCAATTGTCCAGTAAAGCAAACGAGAACATGGCCATTACTTTTGCAGCCAGCACTTTGCTTTCAGGAGGATTTATTTTGCAGAAGACTGTGTGAGACTGCTCCCTGCACTTGCCATGCAGACGAGCTGCTGGATGTTTACACAGAAGGAATGGAGTCTCTCTAATAAAAAGCACTATGTGCTGTAGTAGCTCCATTAATCTCCCATCACAGTCTTACATAAAACTGTAAAATCTGAGCCCTACCAGTGCTCAGTGGGAGCAGAGCCTTCCCTCTCCTTTCAGGGAGCTCAGCTTGGGAGGGACTAAGCTGTGCCCATCTCTCTGGGCACTGGAATTTGGCAGTGGCTGCTGGGGATACAGTGATGGACAATTCCCCTGGCAAAGTGGTTGTGCACACAGATCCGAGTGCAGCAGCTGAGCTGCTGCTCCCAGAGCATTTTTCACGTGTATTGTCTTGTGTAAAACAAGGCTTGATCACCAACCTGAGGTGCTCATGTCTGCAGTTTATGCAGCAAAGCAGTTCCTTCAAACATAAGTGGAGTTGTATTAACAAAAAGAAAGAAAAGAAAAAAAAAAAAAGGCTTTAGTAACTGATGACAGCAGAAGATGGAGCACTTTTCCAACCATGACCTGGTATGTCTAAAGAAGATTTAAGAATATTTTTCTCACAATTGCTCAATGAGATATTTGGAACAGAAAGGAGGGGAAGGAGAAGGGGTGAAATGGCAACTGTCTAGTATGTCAGACATGACAGTCAAATGTTACCAGGACTCAATCCTGGAGAAATATGGACTTCACAGTAAAGGTTGCTTAAAACAAAAGCCCATTTATCTGAATACTGAAGACATTTAATCAATTTACATGAAGGATTTCAAAATTAGTCAGACTGTAATGAACTATGAAATACTGATTAATGAATTTTTGCAATGTTTGATTAGAAACTTAACATGTATGCTAGCACATTTTGCCATCACTGCATTTATAAGATAATATTTGTTTCTTGAAATTACCAGAGTATAAACAGTCCCTGGTTTATGGGGCTGAGCATGTTTACTATTTACCAAGCATTGTATTTCAAAAGTTACTTGTGAGAATTTTCAACATATTAAAATCTCTTCCTAAATTCAATAAATAACAAAATCATACTTTCATATTCACCTCTCCTTTCTCTTTCTTGTGCTACACTGTATACTACAACCTCTCAGATCTTCCTGATAGCACATTAAGCAATCTCTCATCAGCTATTTAGGATCCCTTTTCTCATCTCCTGCTCAGAGTGAGCAAAAGGTCAACTTATATTTAATAAATAACACCAAATATAACTTGTACAGAGTATATCTAGTGCTTGTATGAAGAATATAGCATCTAAAGTTTTGCAGAAATTCAGGCCATTGACCAAAAATTTTACTGCCTTTGAAGCAACCAAGGAAAGCTGGGCCAGTGGCATGTGCCACAGCCAGTGGGAATTTCAGAATTGATTTTATAGGGAATCAAGAACAAACAAGTAACAAACTAAATGTACCTCAACACTATTTAATTCTATAGCCAAAACAGAGCTTCAACATGGTAGTATTAAAACATCCTGCTTTCATATCAGCAGTGACAAGGTTCACATAGGTAGGAACCATGTGTAGATGCTTTTAAATGCATATAAAGAAATTATTTGTATGCAAAATAGCCCCTTCTATGAAAATTAAAAAGTTACTTCTGCATATTTGTCTTTATTATCGTCATTATCACTTGTCTGATACCAATTAATGAGTTAGACAAACATCACTTTTTGCCATTACACAGCAAGTCCCCATTAAGGAGGGGACCCAGAGAGTTCCTGGCTCATTGTCACTTTTTGGCTAATTAGCCAAAGTGGTCAGCTCTGGGACCCCTAAATGCTAACAAGTGAGACATTGAGTAAGTTCTAGATATTGTCTCAGTCCCCATTTTTTAAATCACAGATACTTCAGGGGACATTAATCACTCATTCTCCAGTTGTTATTTTTTGAAGGACATTTTTCTATCACTTTAAAGTTTACTCTCAAAATACATTTCTTTTACTTGAATCGCATGTACCAGCCACCAGGTAAATTATGTTCTGAGCCCTTCCTAATTTTATTTTTTCTTATACTTTCTTAGAATAGCCTTAATCTCATTAATTAGACTCTCATAATCTGAGCAAAATAACAAAAAGAAAAAAGCCTTCCTTTCCTGACAATATTATTCTAACTAAAAATTATAATTGGTAACAAAGTTAACAAACCTAGAATTAGATCACATACATCAGGAGGTCATCAAGTGTAACAGAATGTCAGTGAATGATTTTTATAAAGTATTAGTATAACAATCTGGTTTCATAATTGGTGAGCTGTAGCTTCTTTTTATTGCCTGTAAAATGAAGAGATCCCTTCATCCACAGTGAAAAATGGAAAATCATTCAGTTTGGGGTTTTTGGTTGCTAGTAGCAACAAATACTGGAATATTGCCATCTGGCCTCTTGTTTTAAATGAGATTTGAATAATCAATTTAATAATGGATAGAGTACATACTTAAAGAAATAATCACTTGTCATATCTTGAGAAAACTTTGGTATAAAAAAATCCATTGTATGAATTAATGCAGAGCACATAACAATCGAAAGAGATGAGGTAATTTTTATTTTCGTTACTGTTGCCTCAAAACCTTAAGCCTACAAGGTTCTAAGTCATCCCATCAAACATCTAATAATGAGGGGAAATGACTAAGAGCAGTTGGTTTGTTACAGGCACTCAAACCCAGTAACCACCAGAGGAATTAAAAATTAAACCATATAGAATGGCATTTTGAACACACTTGTAAGTCCTATGGTGTCCACAATAAAAGGAACAAAATTAAACATAGCAGAGAAAAAAGAATAAATAGGTAAAATTCTTATGTTGCTATTGCTGCTTCAGACAAGATGAAATAAGAGTTCAGAACATGGGAGCCCTGAAGTTGCAAGTGTTTTATTCATTTATAGGATGTTTATATAGCTGGCAAATTGTTCCCATACACTGTGGTGAGACCAGGAACAGGCTCTGGGTGTTGATTCTGTCCTGGAAATCCTGGACCCACAAAGACACTTTTTTCTGAATTTGCATATCAAACTGCCATCACAGGAGAAATAAATCAGATTCAGATGCTCGACCATGGCAGATTAAGAAAAGATACCACTCTGCAACAAACAAGATAAATGTTAATCACAGATTTGACCAATGTCGATTTTGACTGGAAATCAAGGTAACTGTTGTCAACTAACTTTGTATGAGTTAAGCTCATCCCTTTAATGATAAATGATTCTCTTGAAAAGCCTCACCCTTGACCTGTGCATTTATTGTAACAAATGCAATTAGTGCATAGAGGCACTTCCACAGCAGTAAACAGAGACTGACTCCATTTACACCTCTTGAGGAAAGAAGGTGCTTCAAGCCAGACTGGCACCACCTTCCCTTCCCTAGCACCACAGACTTCCAGGTACAAACACAAAAAATGCCTGGGTATGAGGTAGTCTTGGATTTGGCCAAGTTTGTAGAGTTTGGGGCTTCTAAGTAAAACAGGCTTTACATTACACAATGGTGCCAACAATATCATCATGCCAACTCTGCTCTCACTGCTAACCTGCCAGCTGCCACCAGCAGTGGCACTGCAGTGACAGTGACAGGCTCTGCACCCCAGGCGGGGCTCCACTGAGTGGCAGGGGGCATTGACCACTGCCATTACCCAACTGGGGACTAATTATGACCTCCCACAAATAGGGAGTACATTTCGATAATGAGTGATACCAACATTATAATGTATAAATGTATTGATATCATCTGAGCCACTGTACGGTGACACATATTTTTAATTAGTGAAAATATAGAAGTGTCAGGTGGTCAGAAAATAATACAAGCTCTATACATGAGCTCTTTAGTTTGGTCAGGTAAGTCCACAAGTTCCAGCTTCACAAGGACTGAATCCCATGGGGAAACTGGGAGAATTTTTTAAGCCTTTATTTGAACGCTTATTACTGTTTACAGCAGTTCCTTGTGACCATTTATCTCTGACATTTATAAAACACTAATCACCATGGAAATGCCTAGTATATATCCCCATCAAGAAAGACAGAAAGTCACTGTCTCCTTTATTGTGTCTTTTACCAGAGAACTAATATTTGTAGGTGGCTTTTCCATGCAATATTCTATTTTAATATAAACTTCTTCCAGGAGCTAAACATATTTTAAAAACCTTTAAATATGGAAAAGGACAGACTGTTAATTAACTTCCCCTAACATGCTTTTAAATCATGGAAGGGGAAAAAAGAGCTGATAATGGTCTTTCAGCAATCAAAAGAAGGAATTTTCAACTAGGAAGCATAGGAGAAACCACTCTGCCAAGAAATTTGAGGAAAAAATCTTGCTCACCCAGAGAAGTATACAACATATAAATCCATAAGCCCCTAAAGAAAACAGACACTAAATTTCAAGCTTAACACATCTCGTACTACTGAATTAAATGAAGTTTTCCAACTGATGGAAATACAGTGTCTTGACAATTCTCAAAAAAGCTTGACAAGAATAGCACAGTTTGTTAAAGAAAAAAAAATTAAAAGGTATCCAACAAAAGAGTGTTTGCTTTCTAGCTTATATCTGGGCTGGAAATTAAACGACAGGTCACAGAGTAGGCTGCTGCAGAGCCAGCAATCCAGGACCACCTAATTCCAAGGTTTGTTATCTCTCAGCCACCTGGGTCCCATTCTCAGGCCTGTAACCCTGCCATAGGGATTGGCTTGTGCCCCAAGAGAAGGCACAGCACAGCGGGGAGATCTCTACAAGAGCAGGCAGCATTTCTCCTCATCACATGGGACAGGTATCAATCAGAATTGAACCAAACACTAAAGACAAATCCTCAAAGAGGTAAGAAAGAGCTCTGGCTGTGTGACTGCAGTGCTCTCTGTGCCAGGCTGAGGTGCAGCAGTGAGCACGGGGCTCTGGGCTGGGTTTTACCAGGCGCAGCAGCTCATCCTGCTCCAGCTGCTGCCAGTGAGATCAGACAGAGAGCCAGGGAGGCTTTTTAGGAAGTTTGCTTGCACCACAGAAGGGCGATCATTGTCAAGCCTTCCTTTAAAAATGCCACTTTCCATCTTCCACTGAAGAAAATTATTCAAATAATGTGAATGAAATGTTATCCATTTCTTAAGAGATTAGGTTTTCCTTCCTATTGCTGAAGTTTGTATCTTTTGGTTACTAGCATTTAAGAGGATATTCAAAAGTAATTTCTGTGAGGGCATATCCTCACAAAGCTCTTTCATAGACAAAGCACCTCAAAGAAAATACTGGTTTTTTCTTTTTCTTCATTTTATCAAGACAAGAGGCATAACATTACAATCAGAGAGAAAAGCTGTCCTTATTCTCTGACAATCATAACATTAGCAAGCCAGATGTTGCTTTCACCTGCACCTAGAGCAATCTATTTCTACCTCATTTAATAAAACCACAATTGGAATTGTGGCTCAGAAAGTGCTGGGAAAATACAAAAATACAAAACAGATGTGCAAAGACAGTTATGGGTGTATGGACATGGTAAAAGTCTTGATTTCATAAGTCTTCTTGTGATCTGTAAGCTTATCAAGCTGTTTAAAGCCATGTGCCATTCTTAATAATTTTTTGTTCCCAAAATTCGTATAAACAGAGTTCACAAAAACATATTCTTACAAAGCGTTCTGAAATTCTTTCTTTAAAGTTAACTGAATAAATTAATTTTCACCAGAGAGAACTTCACTGAAATCTTCAGAGAATTAATGGAACATGAGATTATCAACACTGAAATCATCATTCATGGGAAAGTATTTGCATGGTAAACTGTAGTAAGGAGACAAGAGTCAAAAAAAGTAAACCTCAGGATATTCCTTGCAGCATAACTCCTCAAAGATGAGGCCCTGAGGGCTGACTCTGCATGCCTGAACACCCAGGGATGCCTCTTTGCATAGTACTCAGAGAGAAAAGGAAGGTACACAGAAAGAAAGGGGGTCCTCAAAATTCATCCTGCATGATGGAGAGATGTTCAGCACAGCGAATAGAAAGCATTGCAGAAAAGTTGTAGTGATACTGAGATTTTGTCCAATTAGGAATTCTCTGAAACTGTCCATTAGCTCAATTTCATTTATTATTCTTTCAAATGAGCAGGTTTATGAACACCAGAACTGGTCCACATGAACTGAGGTTCAGATCTCTAGAACTGGTCCACATGATGTCATCACATAGGGCAGGGCTGGGCATATTCCATGGAACAAAAATGCAAGGCTTTTCTCAAAAGTGGGTACAATCATAGACCTTACTTTTAGATCTCCTTTTTCTTTTGGCACCCTTGTCACTTTGTTAACTTGAATGACAAACTTTACTAAAAATTTGCTATTCAATCTAGTAATTTGCTCAGCATGTTTCCTGGTGCACATTCAAACGGTCCAGGGATGTTGTTACAGAGTAAAGGACTTTGTATGGCAAATGCTGAGTGACTCAGATTTTTAAAAAGGAACCTGGAAAACATCCCATTCAATGCATCTGCTCATCTACCATAAAATTCTGAGGCTAAGGTTTCTTAAGTAGGAGGGAAATATGATTATGTACTTCGCATCAATATGAACTATACCGCATTCAATTTCTTCTGTGGAAAAACAGAGGGAGATGTGACCCTTCTGATTCTCCCACATAACTCTATAAACTACAAAATATATGGCCTGTTCTAATAGGACAAGTTCTGTAAAACTCCATGTGAGCTGTTGCTGATCCAGAGGCCATGCTGCTTGTGTCTGAAACATGGGACAGAAGCACATGGAATAAAAATTCATGGGAACAGGCCTGAGCAAATGGCTTGCAAGAAGGAATGCAGAGTGTGAGTGCAAGCAGGGAATACCGCCTGCAAGCTGAAGGGAAGGTGGGGTGGGGAGTTCAGAAATAAACAGGTGAGGAAGGTTCACCTTTTTTTTTTTCTGAAGTTCCATCTTTGGATTAATTACTGACAAGTCTGTGGAAGTCTGAGGTGTTTCCAGATGTTTTCATTATGGGTTTTTGTAGCAGTCCCATGGGCTTATCTTAAAACATGTGCTGTCGAGGTGTGCCAAGTCTGAAGGAAAACAGAGATGTACCTTCATGGACTTCTCCTAGCGAGTATGCTCCATAATTTCTTTCTGGAATCTAAGGAGGAAACCCTCAGGAAGCATTTTTACTTGCTTCAGTGAACATGGAAAAAATTTTGGGGCTTGAAGGCCATTTCCTCATGTTCACATTTGTTGATCGCAACATTCTCCTGCATTATACTACATAAAATATTAAAATTCACCTCCACCACCTCTTTTTGAGACACAAGGCAGACCAAGGTGCTGTGCCCATCCTGCAAGGTGACAGTTTGTGACAAAGAGAAGAATCTGATGGGTTTCCTCTCAGCTCACCATCCAAGGACTGCAAACAGCTCATTTGGGATGTTCTGTGGGTGGGTAGCAAAGGAAGGCTGTGTGATTGCCCAAGCTTCATGTGCTCAGGTCAAACCCTGTGCAGAAGCAAGGCAGAAAGCTTGTCCTGCCCTTGGAGAGCTGAGCTTCAGCCCTGCCAGCCCACAGGAACGACAGCCACAGCAGGACACTGGGGACTGTGGGGGCAGAGATTACAGCAGAAGCCAGACTGGAAGCTTCTAGAAAAAAGAAGGTGTCTGGCAACATCATGGATCCAACCCAAGAAGCTGAGTAAAAAAGAAATTTTCTAGAAATCAGAGACACTCTGTGAAGTCTGTTTTAATGCAGAAGCCACTAAGCCAATGGACTGAAAAGCAAAATAGGAGGACTATCTCTTCACCAGCTTCTGGCAGGCAGGAGTAATTTATTTTAATCCCATTTTGTGGAGGTTTTCCCTCATTCAGCAGTTCTGTTTGTGCCTTGTTAAAGAGTTGGTTTGCTTTACACTATTATTAGTGTATTTTGAATAATATAGCTTAAAAAATGGGAAGCATTTAGGCTTGCTGATTTTAAAGGAAAGAGCAGGGGCAGATCCATCTCTGGTAGTCCCATATTCCAGCTCACACCGGTTCTGCTGATAAAACCCAGCAATTAAATACAGCAGCTGGGGCTGTGTTTCAGCTATACTATAGTAACTGGAAGTATGGATCCAACATCTGACATGAAGCAGAAGTGTTTTAAGTCTGTCATGAACTGAAGTGCACAGAACAGGTCTTGAATTTTCCATAACCAAAAATACTGTTTGGGACCTCAGAACAGAAGCATGAACTCAGAAGCACTGAGACAGAACAATCCATGCCCAAATAATCCCTGGTCTGTGCCAGAATCGCTGGTGCAGCAGCCTTCTCTAGAGGTATGTTTTCATAGAAATAGCAATATCTATTTGGGAACCACTAATAAGCTAACAAAATAGCCTTTTTTCCAATTCTTTTACTTGTTAAATGTGTCAGTCAGCAACCAGGACACAAGATGATGAAAGAAAATCCACTACACTGCAGGTGCAAGTCTTTTTAGGGTAATGGAATAACTAGAAGTCTCTGGCAACCTAATATTTTCTTCCTACGATAGTCACTATTCAAAGTGATGGATTATGATTTCCAAGAAACAGCAAACATTAGGACTTAATTCCTTTAGAAGCAGCAGAAGTCTGGGGCACATGAGAGATGGCTGAATTTGAGCAGAAAGGGTCAGCCAGTGTATTAATAAAGAGTAGGAGAGGTTTAATGTTTCATGCATGCATATATGTGCTTACAGAGACAGGACGGGTCGATACGCTTAGAGAAGCCACAATGAGGAAATGAGGAATATACTGCAGATGGAATTAGTACCTATTTGTATCCTAAATGCAATATGCAGAATACTTTTATAAGAAAAGTATTATGACACAGTAATTTGGCCATGAGAGGGTAATTGACTTAAGATATTCTGATAAAGATCGATTGCTAGGGTTTGGAGTTATGACACCAACAAAGTTACAATGACATTAGCACAAAGAGAGAGACACAAATCCATTATAAAGATACAATCAAATATTCAAAAAAGCCTGGCATGATCATTACTTATTCATGCTAATACAAGTATATTAAGAAATCTAAACAGTGTTAGCATTCAATCACTCACAAACCAAATGAGGTTTTGCATTTATCAGCCACCAGTCATCAAGAATGTAACATTAGCTGTACAAAGGTGGTAATATGACATAACTGGAGATATTTATATCAGCCTACACAGACTGAGAGATACAGTAGGATTTATTAAAGTGAGTAATGCCTTCACATTCAGCACAGCAATAAAAGAAATAGCTGTGCAGAAGTCATTTCCCCAGAGAATAAGATTTACCTTCACAATCACTTAAAGAAGTTGTATATGCTTTCAAGGGTCTAAAACAATCTTCTCACCATTAATAATTTGGGGCTTAAGTTTGCAAATACGGAACTGAGTGCTGAAATTTTTAAAACATACTCCAAAAACCAAGTGAGCAGTCAGGGTGTCTGTCTTGCTGGGGTTTAGCACTTTTTCTCCTTAGGGTGGTTAAAAGAACACCAAGGTTAATTTAGGCTCAAATGGATGTATAGGTTTAATAAAACTCCTTCCATTTCGCACTTGAATGTCAAATGGTTTCATCACCTGCTGGCCCCAACACCTGCACCTTTTCCAGTTGTCTATTCCTACACATTTCACTGCATATTTCTACACATTGCACCAAATGCCTTTGCTTTTCTCATTGAGACTTCAACCATTAACACATTTAGGTCGGGTGAGATGGAGAAATCAAACCCTGATCACCAACACAACAACATCCAAGCAACTCCAGAGCCAAGCAAAAAGCTAAAGGTTGCAATGTGGTGCATGACATAGCGCCTGGTAGAAGGACACAGTGCATCTGCAGGGGATGTTTACACTTGCTCTACAGCAGCACTTGAGCCAGGCATTGCTCTGGTTTGATGCTGATGACATGCCATTTATAAACTGTGACTGATAAACCTAATGCCTCTGAAATCAGATAAAACTTTGATAAATGACTTCTTAGTGAGCAGCCTGCAATAGCCACTTCTGTCCACGTTTAGCCACCCTGCTGCAATCAGCACCATTTTGTTTAATCAAGGGTTCAGACAACAACACATTTGAAAGCTATCACACCATTAAGAGATGTGGAGATACTCTTTTCCTGAAGGATACATTAAGACAGAAAACTACAAAAACTAAACTCTTTCTGTAACAGTTTTTATAGCATGAGTACTTGCTAGGAAAACTCACAGAATTTAAAGATGACTTTTATTCTGAGGGCTTTTCTCATATTCTGCGGTGATGAGACTTGAGCAAGACCCTGCAGCAGAATCAAACACACAAGGTAACAAGAGTCATTTTCTCCTTCACAGGTAAATAAAAAGACCACTGATGCTTTTTAAAACAGAAGATATTACGTAGGAGTGGTTTAAATACCAAAATGATAAAAGGAGTCCCAGAACTACAGCAGTGTAGGAAAAAATAGAATATTGCAGTCAATGCAAAATGAAATTGTGCCAAGGCTGCCAAAGCTGTGCCGCTCCTTTTCTACAGCTTCCATAAAAATACAATATGAATTTATGCTGATGTCAAAAAGCAAGAGGTGCAGAAGATCAAGTGGAGACTGATCTGTTTATACCCTGAGCACATCAGCCTGCTGGGCAGAATAAGCTAACAATTCATAGATCCTAAACACAGTCTATTTACACCTTCCTTCCGGATTGTGTACACAGGGCACATGTGGCTGAGCGCAGAAGGATAATATTGTTCATTTGATCTTCACCCAGTGGGACCAAACTTCCAGATTAGCATGTGATATTTTGAAACAGACAGGTAGCATTGTGTTTGTTACTTTCTGAAGCTGGTTAGCAGCCATGTGAGGTAAATTATTTCATTTTAAGCAGAAATATTATTGATATGTCAGGGTTTTTAATTTAACTCTGATCCTGAACAAGAGAGCAGAACAGAGTTACAAAGCTTCCAGAGCTGACAAAGCTAGAAGACAAATCAACAATTAGGAAGGGGGTGGGTCAGCAATTACTTATCAAATGTATAACTCTCAATTATTCAAAGGAAACCAGTTTACATTTCCAAGCACAGGGCAGATATGTGTTCACCATGTTTTTGGAAGGAAATAGCTAGACCATCCTCAGTGAAGGAGCAGGCTGCTAAGCTGAGCAGTAGCAGTATTCAGTAACACTAATGAAATAATGTAGTGCAGGCACTGCTTTAGTAGTGATTTTCTTACAACCAGGAGACTTAAGGGAAAGCATGTTTTTAAAAAAGCTGAAGGATAGGATAAGGACATTAATGAATGGTGACAAAATCCCATTTTTCAGCCTTTAACATCCTCTGTGAGAAGAGGGCAGGACTAACAGTGAACTGTGAAGCAACTAGACTGTGCAGCAAATAGTCATAATTAAAATCAAAATCATGATAATCAGAGTTCCCAGGTAAAGCAAGTTAATGAAGCCAAGATCTACACATCCCTGCCCTGGCTTTCTCTTCACCTGTGGTAAAAAACAGCCAAGTACAGGCTAATGCAAAATCACTGGGTACAGCTAATATCGTCCTCAAAGACAACCTCTGCTTTGTCTTTGGAAATGAAACAGGAAGCAGAATTATCCAGATAAAGAAGATTTGGGTTGATCTAAATAAGCAACTTTCACCTTGTCACAACAAATGACAAATTGAAAACTTCTCCAAAATGCAGGTGTACATACCTAAATCTTGCTATCGAATGAAATAATTGGGACCAACGTAGCACATGCAACATCACTCCTATCACTGTGTCCCTGCCTGGTGACCATTAATCTTTCTTTGTCCAGTTTCCACTTCATCTTGGAATGAGAACAAAATTATAAAGAGATAAATCTACCTAGTACAGTACACAAAATAATACACTGTTTCCTAATTTAACCCTTCACTTATTGTTTTATGCTTTTCAGTATTTGCAGAGTACTGCAAATATAAATGGTTAAGATATTCAGTGACTAAACAGCTTGAAAGTGGCAACTTCAAGCAGACGTTTCACCTTTTTCTGACATTTACCCTCAGAGAACCATTAAGATCCACCCTGAAAACACTGGGACAGCCCCAGCACTGATCTCCACAGACCCAGTAGACAATGATTTGACATCAGGGCTCCATGAGTTTCTGAGGGAAGAGTTCAGACTACTGCATATCAACAAGACCTTTGGTTACTGAGCAGTTATGTACATTAAAATTTGGCAACTGAGCCAGACATTCCTGAGTTGCTCCTAAAATTCAGTCTGACTTTTGTTTCACACTTGTCAAAGAAAGAATAGGAAAGAGTAGAAGGCAATGGAAGCAATAAAATCAACTAGAGAGCAATATTTAATGCCAACTTTTTTTTTTCCCTAAGAAACTATAGAGTGAAATAAGAGATTTCTTCTTTCCTAAAGACTTCTTCACCCAGGATTTCAGCCTCAGCTAAGCAGATCTGCTTCAGAACAGCACACGGTGTCCTGGATGTACATCCAAGGGTAGGATTTTGCACTGGAAAGTGTGAGCCAGCAGTGCTGGGAGCAAAAAGAGAGGAGGCATGGATAACTGTTCTGTCTTGTTCAAGAAATCCAGGCCTGAATCATCCTGGTAAAGGAAAAGAAATCAGGGACAGGATAAACTCTCCTTCAGCTTTGCCTTCATTATGTGATCTCTTATAAAATAATGATTTAACTTGATTTTTTTTGAATTCTCCAGACATATTCAGAATGGGGAGGGAGGGTAGGTGGAGATGGGGCATGCTAAAGTTCTACTCTGTACCAGAGCTTCATAAACCTTTCTGTGGTTTGGATTCATGAGATGTCTCAATATTGACAGCCACAAGTCAGCACAGCTTTCCTTTGAATTCTGAAAAACTCCATAAATCACAGGAAAGCCATGATCTCCACCCAAAGAAATTTATCTTTCTTATCATCCTATCTGCTTTCTTCTGTAATCTGCAAACTTCCCTTTTAAATTTCTTTTTCTCATCTTCATATCTCTCACGAATCCTGCCTGACACCTCTCTTTCTCAAATCTGCTTACAAAAGGACAGTTCTCCTTCCTGCAGTTGCTCTGATGACCTCTTTAGTCATTCTTACTTCAACACAAAATAAACTTCAGGTTGGACTCTTACATTCCAAATGAATATTAACCCTACCAGAATTTGTAGGCTTAATGCAACGTGATCAGGAGAATAAAGTCACTAAAACTCATGTGTCAGGAACTATGCAAAGAAAATAAGGGGATTAAGAGACAACTGGATATTTCTGAGTATTTTCTTTTATCCTATCTCCTGACACAGTACAGAAAATTTGGGCAAACAACCCAGCTTTAATATAAAACAACTCATCGAGAAGTCAGAGTGTATGACTGCAAAAGAACTGTTCTGTACAGAACTGGCTTTTCCTGGAGAGGAAAGCCAAGATGAAACTGGCAACAGTTTAACATGATCCATTCTGTCAACTGCTAATTTGATTTCGTAATTCAAAAGGGTATTAAGCCCTTTTTAAAGACACAGGACCATCTTAGCTGAAGGTCAGATCTGGTCCATCTAGAGTTACTGAAAAGATGTCCATGAGTGCTATTGATACTCCAAGGTGCATTCTGACTCTCCATGGCAGCTGAGGAAACTGGGAGCAATGCAATATTGCTTGGTAATTTAAACAGCACACAAATTCAGAAACATGCTAATATTTCAACTTAGTTAATGAAATCCTGAGACAGACTAGGGAAGCTTAAGATGTAGAACATGTGTTATCCAAGTTCAAAAGAATAAACACTAAAAAATCTGGAGTTTGGGGAAGCAAATTTTCTGCCTAAAGGAATCAGCTTTTAATTAAGCAATTGACTTTTGTAGTAAATAACATTAAAATAAAGCACTTGAATTTCATCAATATTATAACATTAAAATACAAAAACCACTAGCTGCCATGGACAAATGTTTGCCATTATATTTAAAGAGACTAAGGGGTGGGTTCTGTGAGAATTTGACATTTCTCATTCAAGTGAGGAGAGATCCTGTGAATCTCAAATAACACAGCTAAGAGCAAGTTAAGTGACTTTTTTCTCTCACAGATGGAATAATGCTACATCTTCCTACAGCCCATCCTGTATTCTGTTTCAGCTGTGTAATGACATGCAGAGGTTTCAGGAGAAATGTGGAAAGCAGGAAACCTGCTGTCCTCCTGAAATCCTCATAGCAGACACCCAGTAAACCTACAGAGTGGAGTGTCACTTACTCCCAGCTGACTCGCACATCTTATAGCAAAAATAAAGGAGTTTTTCCATCCTCTGCACACAGACACACAGGCTCCCAATGTTTTATTGTGCAATGCTGCCTGTCTCAAGTTCAGATTTCAATATTTTCATATAAATATTACTTAAATGCACTCATATTTCATGAATAACTTCCAACTGAAACTAACCTATGGTTGTCAAAATAAGTAAATGAAGTATCCTTACTTAGTAATACAATAAACATTTCAGTAGAGGTCTGCTGGTTCTTAATTTACAAAGTTATTCAGCCTCTAGACAATCCAGCTGAATGCCCGTACCTTGTACCCTTTAAGACAATTTAACACACAAACCACAGCACCCCCATGATCTCAGCCTCTGAAAATGCTTTTACACCTACTTACAGCAAGTGCTGTGCTTCTGCTACACAAGATTGCAAAAGAATAATAGTGTCTCCTACTACAAGCAATGAAATAAGACAGGTATCATTTAAATTTCCCTTCACACTTCTTGACTGTAAAGACATAAGATTGATCCAAGTTGTTCTGAGCCTTGTTACTGCAAGGTTTCTAGCTCAGTAGTCATTTTTTCCTTGACATTATTCATTCATATTATCATACAACTGACCTCAGCCTTGTATGAAAATTCATACAGGGAATTATCAGATATGGTTTAAGTAAGAACCACCATTTTAGGATTCTGTCCTTTAGCAGAAACTTCTCTCCCTTGATTCCTGAAGGCATATAAAAATTCCTTCATACCACATACATGCAAAGATGATCAACTAAAAGTTAGTAAACAGAAAATTGGATGGTTGCTCAGGGATTACTTACGTTTACTCCTTGGACTTATTCTTTCTCAGGTCTGACCATACCCAAGAGAGTCACTGCAAAGGAACAGTGCTTCAGAAACTGAAAATCATGACACAAGAGTGGCAGAAAATTCAAGTTCTGGAGTCAATAGAGCTGTTTAAAAGATTCCTGTATCAAGACTTACTAGAAATAAGTGGGGTTGATGTGGTTCTACTGGTGTGTTAAAGCTATCACTGAAAACAGAAACTAAAGGCAACTGAAAAAGATAAGGAGGTTTCAATAGCTTAAGGAAAATAATATCCTCTTCCATTTTGCTTTGAACTATTGCCTCATTTGGAAGTTAATTTTCACAAGTTCAGAAAGAAGTGCCATTGTCATAATGGAAAAGTACATCCAGCCACTGGAAGCAGCAGGCCCTTCCTCCTGTATGGAACACTCACAAGAGAACCATTCCTGCCCAGAGCCAGCCTACTGAATACACACACAGATCTATTTGTCACTCAAAAGATTTTGAAAGAACCAGATAGGATGATTAAAAGGAAGAGAAAAGATGAAGCTGTACAAAGATCTCTGACAAGTTCTAGTCCCAGCCAAGGAAAAAATCTACAAAACACATTTTACAGTCAAAGCATTGACCTTTTCTAGTCAGCTGAATGTATTCAAAACATTTATTTCTTGTAAAATACTTGCTTTCAATTTTCTTTTTTTTTAAAAATAATTCAAATAATTATGAAGGATTTTCAATAAAAATCTATGATTGTATTTGCCAAAAAAAATTGGACTAGTATCAAATATATAAAGAACACTGGATACCTCAAGAATATCTCAACTAGTATGGCCTCCTGCAAACCATTAATCAACTAAGTGGCACAATTAGTTGGCCTGCTATTCAACCTAATCTGTAAAAAGTTTCTTATTTAATGGTAAAAATCAGATTAGAATTGAAACCAAGCCTTTTTATTTATAGAAAATCCAAGGTACAAACTTTTACCAGGTTTATTAAAAAACAATTTAATAGCTAAATGATCTATGTTTTACCTTAACATGCATTCTCATTAAAAGCAAAGTAAATATCTCTGAATACAGACATATTCTATGCCATTCTCTTTATTACTTAATTTCCCAGGTATCTCAGCATGATCTGAATAAATTATGCTGACAATACAACAATATAAATGATAAATCAACAGCACAATTTTAGTGATATATAGCATGAAAAGTAAATAATAACCAGCACTGCTAATTGGCTCGCTACCTGGCAACAAATCAGTGAGCAAGCAACTCCACTGGTAATGCTTCAGCTGTGCACCACCCTCATCATTAAGCATTTCTAGCTATTCTAAGTTGTTTCTACTGTTTTTAATACAAAACTGTATTTTTGCATAAAAATAATGACAGAAACTCCTGTTGTAAAAAAAAAAAAGAAACTTGCACATTGATAAAATCTGGATGTTATCAACCCAATCCTACTACATTGTGTGGCACAAGCATTCCTCAAATCAGAATGTGTTTTACTTGAAAAGCTAAAATAGGACATTTAGAGACTGAAGTTATCTACCAGAAGAGTCTGCAGTCTTTACTTTGGGACTTTATTCATTGTCCCAAGACAAAAGACGAATATGTAAGTATAAATTCTACTTTCCCTTGAAAGCTAAAGGTTCCCTAAGCTCTGATGGGGAGAAGAGAATCCTCCTTTGGCACTAGCCTTCCACAGAGCTCCTTAGCTGTGCAGAGCAGAAGGGCAGAGCCAGCCTGTGACACTCTGGGACTCTGAGCAGCCTGTCTCTCCCTTCCCTGAACTGCACCCCCAGGACAGCCACAGGTGTTGGAAGGAGAAGTTATATAAATCACACGAGTGTGTGACCTAATTCAGCATCCCACCACATTGCCTGTTAGCAAACTGGTTCCAGGGCGTGTTTAAAAAAAAAAAAAAAAAAAACAAAACCAAACAAACAACCAGCAAAACCATCACTATCCCAAAGGGAGACAGAAAATTTTGTCATAGGATGAGTATTAGCTCGTGCTTTCCTGCTTTATTTCAATCATCTGTGAGAACTGCCTTACAAACATGGATGTCCAGTCTTGTTTTGTTTTCTAATCCTGCCACAGTTTTCACTCCAAAGACTTCCTTCAGCTCTATCTTGCATACCATCAAAACCTCCTCCTTATGAATTTTCAATTTGCTGGCCCACTTTTCTGTTTGCAGTATGGGACAAAGCCAAGAAAGAAATCAGATTTACCTTGTGTAAATCATTGCATTCCTACAAAACCTTACTTATCATCTCATTCATTTAAAATAAGCTCCCCTATTTTTACTCTTTGCACGTAAAATTCTCTATGCTTCTGGACACTTTTTATGACTATTGCTTTACTCTTCCTGTTTATGATGTATATTTTCAAGCAGAAAGGTATGAATTCAGCAGTGTATTCAAGGCAAGAGGATATCAGTGATAGGTATCATAATATTTGCAGTATTATTTTCCAACCCATTCTTTATTCACCCAACCATTTTGCTGGCTGCTCGGACCACCGCTGTGAACTGAGCAGCCTTTTCTATTGAGCTGTCTGCAGTAATGATGATCATGGGGAAACTCTATCCCCACTGAAAGAAAAGGCAAAACTCCCAGAGACTTCAGCAGGATCTGAATTTCACTGAAGTTCTTTCTATCAAGTCGTCTTAGCTAATTTGGAATTCAATCAATGGTTATGCATACTGCAAATAATTCTACAAAATTTACATTGCAGGAAATTTGTCAAAACTGAGTATATTTGGATTTCTGCTCCCTAATTGCCTAAATCAGTTAGATCTCCAGAATTCCTCAGAGGCTGCTATGGACTTGACTAAGCAAAAATTGTTGTCATGTATATTTTCTGCCTTTTATTCTGCATTCCATACACACCTTCACTTGAGACTTTATAATGCAAATAAATCTAATAAATATACTGACTATATCACTGTTAATCCTAAATCTGTGGGAGCCCTGTTAACTTGTATAGGTGTTGAACACTGGCCAGTTCTCCATTCTCCATTATTTTTCCAAGGGTCCAAATGCATTTCATTAAGCTGTTTCTTTCTGTAATTGCCCTTTCCTCAGCAAATACAAATATTTCTAGTAGCCTGAGAAGTATAATTTATGATGATTTCCCCATTCCTACTATATGTGCCCTCTTACAAATATTTTTAAATTGTTATTATTGATGCTAGTGTTTTAAATCCAGATATCCTTTCCCCCCATTTCTGCTGAACCTAAATTCATAAACTGATCAAGACTTTCTGTTTTGGAAATGGAAAAGAACAAAAGCTGAATTGACAGCTAGAAAACTGGAAGTAGCAGTCCTCACTGCATATCTCCAAGTGCATAGCCATGATTCACAATGCTGCTCTATGGCTCAGTCCCATACAGTGTATTTAAGTTAATTTGAAAATACCCTGCATTTGCAGAAGTCTCCACCATCTGCTGCTTATCCAACCATCAGTTTCAGAATTAAGCAATGTAGGCAAAGGAGCAGAACACAATCTCTGTTCCAAACCCTTAATAACATTGCAATCTTGGGGAACAATCTTTACCAACACCATTTTTGATGGACCATGGAGAAGGTTTACACAGAGACATCCTCATTAGTGTGGGCCTCATTCAGGGCATTAATTGTTTTTGGATGGTTCTGCACAGTATCACATCAAAGGTACCAACTTGGTAGCAAATAATCTGGGATTTCCCCCTGCACTGCAGTACACCAGGCAGGAAATCTGCATGTTGGTGTGTGCCTAAGTAAACAGGGAGCTGTGAGCCGTTAGGGGAGCTAGGTTCAGTTATTTAGTATGCATCTTCCTTAGTCCTACCATCCTATGGGGGCTCTTCATTTCTTGAGTCTTCAATTTAATAAATCCACTAAAATTAACAAATCAGCAATTAATAAGGAATTAATATGGTTCAGGCATGTTTAAATTTAAATAAGCACTGAAGGGTTTTACTAACCAGGAGTTTAAGACAATATGCACTACTTTATTTCCTCTAGGTCATGCTCTTGGTTTCAAATTGCTGAGGTGGCACTGGTACTCAAACTCAAACTCTGACCAGCCACAGATTCAGGTTGAAACAGGTCTTTGGTGTTTAAAATATCCTTAGCTGTGACAGTAACTCAGCAAGACAGCTGGATCCCTGGCAGTGATAAGATCCTATCTAGTGAGGCAGCAATAATACAGATATCGTGAGATATGATGCAATTCTTTTCTAAAAAAATTAACAATAATATTAATAAAAACTCCAATCAAGGAAAAAAGAACCACACACACACACAATTATAAAATTGTTTTTTCATGCACCTAATAAACTGTGGCTGTGGTATCATAACTTCTCTGTAAAACACAAAATATAGAAGTGGTGTTATTCCTTTCACTTCCTTTTCCAATGGAGAATGAGATGTGTATTTGGGGCCAGAGGGAAGCTGTGTCACTCTAAGTGGGGGAATGCAGAAACAGCTGTTCCCTTATCCTTTGCAGAGTGGTGAAGTTCTCACACACCTCTACTGTCCCAGTGACATTTCCTTGCTTGAAGACATTCAACTATTCAGGAATGCACACAATACCTAGAAGCATATATATTCTATGATTTCAATGACAACAGGCTTAATTTTGTTTAAAATTTTTAATTGAAGTTAAAATGGTTTTGCATTTGGCATATGCTGGCAGCAAATGAAATGATCCTGACAAATGGCATGAAACTATTAATTATGTTTCGTTCACTCTATTCTTACTGCATTGCTTGTGTGGTTAAAAATTAACTCTATGATCTTATTTAAAACAATACATGTGTCATTTCAGACATTCCTAAAAAGGATGCTTAGTAATAATAAATAGGTGTGCTTGTCAAGAGAAATTTGCTAACAAAGTGAATTCAAGCATCTTAAACAGATAAAAGAAAGCAACTACAAATTACAGCAGGATAATATTTTGTTTAAAGATTCTCCTGTTTATATTCATTGATGAATTTTAGATATCCAGATAAAGACGATAAATGTTTCATGATTATTATGAGTATTCCAGAATCCTCAGACAACCCTAAATATTTCAATGTCTGGGAGAAGTGTCAGATTCTATCATACCACCTCCATTGTAAATACTAATGATATTGATAAGGATAACTTGAAGGATGTTAAAGTAAAACTGTCAAAATTTTTCTTAACACAGTTAGGCAGACATCAGCATGTACTTTGAGGCTGACAGAGCCCTGGAAGAGCTGCTCAGGGAGTTTGTAGAGTCTCCCTCTCTGGAGATGTCCCAAACCCACCTGGGCATGGTCCTGGGTCACCTGCTCCAGGTGACCCTGCCTCGGCAGGGGGACGGACCCAACGATCTTCAGGAACCCCTCCCAGCCACAGGCATCCTCTGATCCTCATCCCCAGGTGCAACAGAAAAAAACAGGACTTTGGAAGTCAAATTTGTAACACATCAGCCTTTTTCATGCATATGTATCTTTACACAAATAGCTTAGCTAAGTGTACAGTCATCCACTATAAGTGATACAAACACAAACTTATGTTGTTTCAAGTAAAAAAATTGTCTTCATGGCCTCAAAAAACTGTTTTTAATATCTGGCCTTTTGAACTTACCTCTCTGCAGCAATGTCAATAAGGTTCTCCATGAGTGCACATATTTTCCTGGGGACAATGTATCTTATTAATCCCATGATCTAAAGAGATAATACATTTGTCAAAAAATATGTGTGCTTTATCAGGATGAATTTGCTCTAACCTAACACCTACTATCTTTTCCCAAGCCAGATGAAATAACCTGCACAAACCCAAAAAAGTATTACTCTCTTTTTTATGGGGGCTTTTTGTGTTTGTGTTGTTTTCTAGCACTTTAAGAAATTTATGTAGGTTTCATTTTTCATCAGGTATCTTTTTCCTGCCCCGTGATTTTTATCTTTTTCTTCTTGTTTAGAAAGAAATCTACATTCAAAAACCTCTCAACCGCTTTGTACCCCCAAAAGCCACATGGGAGAGACCAGAACAGAACAATTTGAGCCCTATCTCCAAAAAAATAATAATAAAAAAGGCTTACACCCTACTTACAGCTGGTGCTAAGGCCGGGAACTGGGAGGTGGCTGTGCAGCAGTGGCTGCCTCAGAGGAGATTCCCAACATCCAACCTGCTCCAGGCCAGTTGGTGCTGCCCACCAAGATGTCCTACACGGAATGGAACTTCTGTCCTCCAGGACAAAGGTTTGCCACAACAGCCACGAGCAGCCAGGCTCTCAGAGGCACTAGCTGGGCTGACACTGCACCTACAGGAAAATGTAAAATCTGCTGAGGCACTGCCAGGAAAGCTGTCATTGAATGGAGCAGTGGGGGTGTTTGGGAGAAACATTATAGGCAGAAAATTGGCGATGCTTTTGTGACCACGGAAAAAGGCTTGGCTAGAAATGAATTGCCCTTTGGAAATTACAACCATTTACATGTTGCATGTAATCCTGCAATTCTCAACAACATCCCTTTTAACTATTACAACTTTCAGTTTACATTTGCCTCCTGATGCCTTGCTACACACTTTCAATGCAGGCAAATAACTGCCTACCAAGACCTCTGTGCAGGGACAACAAAAAGGAAATAAATCTTGGTGCCCAGAGGGCAATCAATTCACTTTTCTAAGACTTTGCACCAGCATAAAGATCATTGCCCAAATTTCTGATGTGATGTGGCAAGTGGGCAAAAATATTGGCAAAAGGGAGCAGGGAAACACCCAGTGAGACAGCCTGGCAATACTAGAAACTCCTTTTCCAGGCCTCAGTGCACCCAGAAGCTTTTACAGGACAGTGCCTTTTATGTGAATAATATATAGATGCCTTCAGAAATTACAGGGAAAGCCAGGAGTTTTCCCTTTTTTTCTTTTTAAACAGCACAACTACTTTCATCACCTTTTTGTAAACCCTTAATAGTGTGTTATCATACTGTTTATGTGAGAAGACAGTGCTGTGGCAAAACTTGTTACTGATCGTGGTTTAAATTGTCTGAGGAATTCTCTCAAAGACTTATGAAAGAACAATCTTTTGAGCATAATATCCTTTTATTTTCCCACTTCATTTATTTTGGTAACCGAAATGTGTGTTTACATCTAACTACACAATGTTTTAGCACCTTTGAACTATTTCTAACAATCTTTTTGATCCATATAGACATAGGAATGTTGAGAATGTAATTATATATATATATATAATTTTAAACAACAACCATCAGCCTAGTAAGTTAAATGTCTTGTATGCCCTAGAAAGTCAGATTTGAAAGAGAAACTGTATTTAAAAATCTCTGATCTACCCAATGATTCCTTGAAGTATAAACACGTCATTTTACATATCCAAACTCAGGTACACACGAGCAAATATGAGTGGAAAGCTTGGGGAATGTGATGGTTTACCTTAATTTAAAAAACTAAACAAACAGCCACGTAAAGAACAGCCTGCTAAATTTAACAAACAGGTATTTTTACCGTGTTTTTGTTTAGCATTCTTGATCCTAATGAAATTATGTCACCCTTCAAAGATGCAAGAGCAGTTTTTGCTTTAGTTCTGAGGTCATGCTTACAGCTGGGTTGGTATTCAGGCATAGGTCTGAAGAACTGGCTTAAAAATTCCTCCTGCTTCTCTCTGGTTTGAAAGCACAACTGCATTATCTTGTCTGGATATGGTGATGAGTTTGATCTGCACTAACTACTACAATGGCATTGTGCACATCAATAAAGAAATGTGATAATCCTCTAGCAAAAATTAATTTATTAATGAAATGAATAATTAAATCTGCTGAAAAACACATTTAGAGGAAGTTAAGCAAAGGTGTTTTAAATAAGAATGGGGCTTTTTCTTAAATCTATAAGTACAATGGACTTGCAAAAGTAAATAACCCCGTGAGTTACTTACCTCATAATGTATTTAGTTATAATATTAAATGGATAAAGTACTTGATCATCTCCCAGGATAATAAAGCTGGTGGTATGGAGAAAAGCCTCCATGGGATTAAGAGAGAGTTAAAACATTTCAAATATGCAATTAAAGGCATTCTAGCATGCCTGTGATCTCTGCTCTGGTTTCTTATTTACAGAGAAGGAAAACTGGCTCAGACCTCCTAGACTAAGACAAGGAAGTATGCAAAATCGAGCAGTCTCTGTGCCAGCTCTTGCTAATCCTTTTCAGTATGGTTTGCTGCTAATTTGTCATGGCACATATTTGCCTTATGTCTAATTAGCATCAAATTGCAAACTGCTATTTGCTAACAATTTGTTGCATCAATCTGCTTGAAAATCTATAGTTTAGAGCTGGATTGCAGCTTATTCTGTCTATCAAAATTCTATTTCATACACATCACAGTAAACTCTAAAAAAAACATTGCAGTGCTCTTCCATACAAAGAAATGTACATTTTAAAAGAATGTCTATGCAAAGTAGTAGTAGAAACAAAGTTTTTGTTCCTTTGTTTCGCCTTCCATTTATATTTTGCTATAACTTGTTTATAACTGGAATTAAATAAAGAACAGCTTGTTCTTTGTTTAGAGTTAAATCTAGCTTCAACTGTCTCATCCCTAAAATAGAACAGGTACATATAAAATTATTATCTATACTTTGGAGAATGTAGGCAAGACCTTTACAAGAAGAATTTCTGCCCGACTTGGCTCTCAAAATACAGGAAAATTTCAGCAAAGGAATTTGCCAGGTTTAGGAACTGGCTAATCTCTTCTGTTTGACATCCATAGGTATTAAAATAAGCAAATAGCTAAAAATCTTTGTCACAAACAAATACTGTTGCAGAGATGTTCTTCAATGGAATCATAAGTGATGTGGGAGATGTTTATGCATAAGATTTCCTCCCCCGCTATGCCTCATTAGAAACAGATGGAATGCTGCTGCCACATGCATTGCAGGGGATGGATGGAAATGTGTCAGTGCAGGGCCTGGCCTGTGGAATTCACTCCAGAGTGGCACAAAATGTTCTAAGCAGTCTCCTCTGCTGTATTCCAGGGATGGCAGAGCCATCAAACCAGCACAGCCACATGCTGCTTTTCTGGAAGCAGGAATTCAGCCCACGAAAGATGAGGTTTCATATCTAGATGTGGTACAGATGGAAATGATGAGGTTTATTTTTTCTAACAAGCCACAAAGAATTTGAAATTTCGAAAGTATTACACCTATAGAAAGCCTGACTCATAGGGCTGAGAGAGAGAGAGAGAGGGTGGGAATAAAAAATAAAACAAGATGAGAAATCCAAATAGGCAACATCCATATAAATATTCTGGGTCTCAAACTGCAGTTACTTCCGCATTTTCCTTTGTCATTTTGATCCAAAATTCCATACTGGGCCCCAGACATGTTTTCTTCAAGTTTCAACACAATCAGTATAATGTTTGCCTTTCTGTGAGTTGGTGTTTGCTATAGCAAACAAATGTAGCCAAATTTTCTGCCCACTTCTATGTAAAGTTTGCATACTTTCTCCTTGTGAGAGAATGAGCCAAGCTCAGTACAAAATGTTGTCAAACAAAACGAAAGCTTTCAGAGCTGAGTGAGAAGACAAGTCTGTCTCTGCTGTATCTATACCCAATAAAAACTCTTCTAAGGTTACAAGGAATTGAATGCAACCTTCACAGGCAGATTGGAGAGACATTTAAGAAGTGCTAACTACTAAGATGAACCCAGCTCTCCACAGTTCCAGCGAATGTAGAGTTAGAACTTCCAGGTTCAGAACTTTAGAGTGCTAGAATAAGAACAGTTGTAAACACTGACAGAGCAGCTCGAGCTGCAGACTGACTGAGGTGACCTCCTGAGGTCCCTCTCCATATGAATTATCCTAAGAACTGCCACCTTTTTTGATCAATTTTTCACTAATTCAGGGGATTTTTTCTGTATTCTTCCTTGCTGTCTAATCAGAGCAAAATCCAACACAGATGGATCCTGGTGGTCACTGCTGCCTGCAAAAGCACACTGGAGGGCCTGAGGAGAAAACTGCTACAGGTTGAAACAGAGTTCAGAGAATTCCCTGTTTCCATTGAGATCATGGGACATCCCTCTTCTTTGTACCACAAGCAATAATAATATATTAATTACACCTAAGGGGAAGCTTTGTCTCTCCTTTAAAAGCTAGCAATGTGTAAAGGGGCTCACATTTCCCTGAAACCAGAAAAAAAAGGCCACAGAAACACAAGAGTGAACAGGCCCTTGTGAGAAGACACCACTTGAAGAAATGAACATCATCCACGTCACAAATATGGACTTTCTCACTATGGAAAAGGACTCCTGGTTTTTATGAATTGTACCAAAATAGTGCCCATATGAGCTGGACATGAATGGCAAAGTGAGAATGCTCACTGAAGGAACACAACTTTGCCTGAATTTGTTTTATGATTATTAACATGTCTTACCTTTTTTTACAAGTGTTGGTTTCCCAAATTTCATAGAACTTCTCTTCAAATGTATCCCTAATGGACAATATTTAAGAGACTGCATTAACTTCTCTCTGTTTCAAAATGATATAAATATAGAAAGGGCCAATTTTGTGCATAGAAGTGGGGATGCAATCTGGGCAGCTAAGCACCTCTTAATCTTCCAATCTGGAGAACTGAATTCAGGCTTCTTCATCTTGGCTGAAGGGAAATGAGTCTGTGTGTCCTGAATTCTCTCCAGATTTTATGGACTTGGAATCGGCAGTGTGTCCCATCAGTAGCCAAAAGAGCTCTGCATCGTTCTGTAAGTTGGTACAGCTCCAGTGGCAAGTTTAGGTGTAGTTTTTCACAGCTTCCTAAACTGAGAGTGATTTGAGGTCAGCAGAGCTCACGTATTTTATGAGCATGCAGAAAAATGTTTCGTTCATTGTCCTCTATATAACAATGCATAACAATGTCTTGAACAACTGAAGTGCTGGTTTTCCATTTACACAAAAGTTGTTCATAGTTTCTGTAAAATAAGACCAAGATTTTCCTATATTAGAAGAATAAGGGTCAGACAGCTTACAGCCCTATAAAAACATAAAGACAAATGGCGAAATCCCTTTTTCTGCCCTGGTCAATTAAAAAGAAATAGAATAAATGTATTGGAGGAAAAAAAAAAGCATTTAAAAGTGTGCAGCCCTGACATAATTAGATCTACCACATCTAGGTCAGCTGAGGATGCAGGATTCACACACCAATTATTTATTTAAAACTGTAGAACAGTACATTTCAAGTGACAGCTCCTAGCTGTGACTCCTCCAAGAACTAGTAGAGCCACTGTGCTACATGCACACCTTAGAGAGCTCTGGAAAACATATCCACCCCATCTGAAAAACTCCAAAGGCACTGGATATAAAGCCAGGAATGCCATAATCCCATGTCTTAGTGGCAGGTCTCTAGTTGAAACCCGTCCTGGGATTTCATTCCTGTGGCACCAGAGAAGAGGACTATCCATGAACAGATTGAAAAAGTTAGGTCTAAACTCACTAGGGAAGGAAGGAGTGGCACTGTGTGTGTAAAACTGAAAGCTCTTTTCTGCCAGCAGGAGCCTGACAACCTCCAGAGACTTCACAAATGAAAGGTGCCTTCACCAGCCTCCCAAAACACCAGCCCTGCCATAAACTGCTTTGGGTTTAAAACCCCTAGAATTTAGAATAACATGGCAATGGAGCCCAGAGGTGAGGGACTGACGTATTGTTAAGTGTATTCATATCAGTACTCTTGGAAATGTCTGGCACATACCATATGCATATTTCATCTTATGCTTTTGTATAATGCTTGTAAAATATGTTTTGCAGCACATGAAAGGGCTAATCCAAGTGCAGGGTAAAAGTCACTGCTGCCAGATAGCAGACTTCCTCCCTTGGCACAAACAAACACTGAAGAGTTGTGTTTAGGTTCCCAAACTCAAACCATACTGATGCCTCAGTGACAGACATTTTCCGCACTTGCTATTTCCTACTTGAAGTAAACACAATTGCACATCTAGTTGAGTAGTTTGAAAAAAACTATTGGAAATGCTAAGAAAATGTTCTAAGTCAGAACTAGGATTTGGGAGCTAATAATGGAAATAAATTTGCTCAGAAAAAGAAATAAAACCCTACAGTTCTTGACACTGTACAAGGCTCAAAATGTCACTGCAAATACATTTTAATCCTGATCCGATGACGTACTGTATTCAGTGTACAAGGGGACCTATGTGCCTCTTTCCTGGTCCTCTAGAATGCTAAACAACAATATACTTAAACATAAAACATGTTGCTCTTGGTTACATACCATAAATTGCCATATATCCCCTTCTCTCTTCTCATTCAGATTCTAATGAATGCTGCTCTGCTGGTCAACTATAACACAAGACAGAAAGTACTTTTCTCCTTGTCAAATAGCTCTCTATAAAAAATACTGTTGTCGTCCTGATTTAGGATACATGGCTAGTAAGGGAAAAACAACAGAGTTTGGCCAATAAAGTCTGGAGTGGGAATTTTCTCCCATGACTACCAGGGAAGAGAAATTAAATTTTCAGGCACAGCCCTTTCAAACTCCACAATACTGCATGTGTGGGGCTCGGATACAACAAAAGGAGGAACCTGAGAGGAAAGTTGGTTTTGCAACCTCAATAATGAGAGCAAGCCTTGAAATGCTGGCAGTGGAGGAAGCATTTTCATTAGGTGTGTTTCACTTTCTTCCTCAGTGCAGCAATCCACTTACAGAAGCTGTGTGTTGTTACATGACACATTTCCACTTTCTTACAGAAGTGCCTGTGATTTTTTGAATGCTGTTTGTTGTTACTGCCTTTCTTCTCTGACACAATGCACCAATTTTTAACCTTTTCAGTAACCTAGTGACACCTCTGGGGTATTACAGTATTCCTGTCAAAATGTCTGGTCTACAACAATAAACTTTACATTGATGTCTTGCTTTTTGGGAATAATTACACTGTTCCTTAAATGTTACCCTATTTACTATTTGTGCAAAAAGATGACAATAAAATCAATGCAACACAATTCCCAAATGCGCATCAAAGTCTTTTGCAATGTTAATGGGTTACTGTGTCTACAGAAGTGTAAGATCATTTTGTCTTGATGCTTGGACTTGTGTGTTATATGCACTTACTCAAAGATAAACTTATTAACCCTTATCTGCTGAGCTCATCCCTTCAAAACGTTAATTTAATCTCCTTGCATTTGTCAGGATTCCTTTTTTCTTTCACTTTCTCCTTTTTTTTTTTTCTCTCTCTTTTCTTTTTTTTCCCTCTGCCTTCTTTTCCAGCCCAGCCCGGGAATGCTGCCCATCGATCAATAGGTGTATGATGAAGGAACTTGGTGCTGCTCCCTCTGACCAGCGGCGATGTTTTTCCAATGATTCCGCAGGAGTCAAAAACTCAACAAAGCGAATCGCGGATGCTGTAAGGGGAGCATGCTGCTCATGTCTGTGACCACTGTATGCAAAGCTTGGCATTAGTCACCGCCAGGCCGCCTCTGACAGCCCTGAAGTGAGGGAGATTAATGTGAGGCAGGGGCACTTTATTATTGTCATTCTGTTCTTTCACACTCTGCCTCTGACTTTCAATTTTGCTCCAGAATTAATTGTCTGCTCCCCACAGTATGACTGATGTAGAAGGATACAAGTAACATAGGCACCTGGTTCTGGCCTTGACAATCTGACTCGTTGTTGCAGGATGTATTGTGTACAGTCAAATCCAGGGACAGACGGGCATCTTTCAAAGAAATCAGCCAATGTTTCTTTTGACTTCAATCAGATTTGACTATAGATTATCCTTCTCTAAGAACAATTTTTTTCTTGTAGAGATGCTAACAAAATGCCAGTGCCATTATTAAGTACCACTACACGATACTATTGCTCTGCTTTATGCAGCCCCATATGAGGCCTTTCTCTCTGAGCTTTGCTTTTTATGTTGTAAGGCAGTAAATTAGTCATGTAGCAGTGTTTAATCCCTACCCTCTCAGAGTTAAGCATTGCTGTGAGAACATTATATATGGTATCTTAGACAATAAAAATACATGGCTGTGTAAGTCAGTATCATTTACTATTTATTGGGTGAAGAGTTCCAAAGCAAATTACACACAAGTAAGACAAATAGTTAAAGAAAGATCTTGTATCTAATAGAATATCTGACTGTATATAAGACTGAAATGAACTGCTGTACTAAGAGATCAAAGAACATCTTTACTAGAGCATAGAGGATGAGAAAAAAAAATCCCTTTTCGGATGGAAAAAAATCATACAGAATCAGTCTTTGCACATGCACCCCTATCTATCAGTCTGCTTTTTCTAAGTTTAACGTCTGATGGTGACAAATGTAAAAGCACTTCTACACTGCAGCAAAACAAGTTTCACCTTTAAACAATAAGCATTTCCTGGTAGTCACAGACACTGCTACAGACATACAGGGAATAATATCAACATTTGCTGCTCTCACAGGTGTGGTGAACTGTGATGTATTTGCTCAAGGTTTAGTTTTTGGGCCAAATATTCTAAAGTGCTTGTTAACACTTTCAGCTGGATTTTATCATTTTTTATCAGACTTTGATCAGGTAAACTTTTCAGAGATACACAGCTGAGGAATTATCATATGTATACAACATGTATAGAAATAAGCAATGCTAAATGTTTCACTGTTTAATGTTTTCCCCTTGGCATGTAGGTGGGATTTCTCAAGAGGATCTCAGGAATTACTTCCCAAATACCCCCTCTGGATAGAACATGCAATGAATTATTTTGAATTTAACTTACCTAGTCCTTCAATGTGACCATGATATTATGTTAAAGGGTACAGAAATATATAATATGCTCAATTGTCTTTATCCCGAATACTAGAAAGAAAATTACCACCATTCAGTGAGGATGATCCCACCTCATTACATTAATAATTTACTACAATGATTAAAACACAAAAAAAATCTACCTGCATTTATGAAGGAAGAAGCTTTTCCCACTTGCTCCAGTTTTCCCAGACCTCTGGGCAAAGTAAATTTCAGGATGCGTTTCAACTTCCTTGAAAGACACAAAAAGCAATGAGAAACTCTGTCTCTTTAAAAAGGTGTGCGAGTAAACGCTGTAATATCCTTCAAACCTGACATTAAGTATTCAAATGTTACTTAAGCAAAGTGTGAGCAATTAAATTAATCAATCTTCCCAGCCATGTACTGAACAGATGTTCAATAAATCCTCTCTGCTTACAGTGTGGGAGGAAGAAAGTCCACTTTTAGCTGTCCTTCAGTGATGACATCCCTCAGCCCGTCCTTTCCCTGGGCCTCATGGGCCACTGCCAGGCAGTTCTGCTGTGTTGTTTCTTTATTATAAATAACAACAGACCACCTGGACTACCTGCAGTACCTGGAAGCTGAGGTTTAATGATCCTTCAGGCTACATCCTCAGCTCTCTCCTGATCCCAGATAATGGGACTGATGGGAATGGCAGAGGAGTGACGGATGGCAGTGACGAATGACTCCAGACAAACATGTGCTGACAACTAGTGAATATGGGGCAGCCTTGCAGAAAGGTCAAGATAAAAGTATTTGCTTGACTTTCAAAGTTTCTCCATGAAAAAACACTCGGAATCCTCAGATTTCTCAGCAGCAGATAACTTTGCCAGGCAGATGTGTACAGCAAGAGTGTCACAAATCTGGCAAATGGCACGGCAAGTGGGAACAAACACAACCTTTAGAGGAAAAAAACCTAGAACAAATTTAGAACAGCTAAATTCCATAGACATGCGAGAACCTGGGTATCTGCAATTTTCAGTGTTAAGGTTGCTAGCAGCTGCAGGCATTGTCTCTTGTTTTTTAAGGAGTCTCTTCTCCAGGTTCCCACTCCAGCCACAATCGCTCTCTCACTGCCCCTCCGGCACCAGGAAAGGCCACTGAGCCTCCCCATCTTTCTGCCCAATTAAGCAGGGAGGTCCCTCCTTAGCAGGACTTATAAAGTTTGTCTGGAAGTCCTGTGATGTAAAATTTGATTGCTACAAGATGCTCACCTTGTCATCTCTATTTTAGAACCTCAGATGTCAAAAATTAAGGGACAAGTTTTTACATCCCACTCCCCAAACCTTAAACAACAAATCCCTTTGGTTATAAGATGCATATGATGCATCCCATCATCTCACTTGTTACACATTAATATCAACTGTGATCAAATGAGTCGACTGACATTCAAATATAATGGTTAAAACCTCTGCACCACAGATATACAACTTCAACCTTTTGAATGCTGCCATTCCATATATGGACTTTACCCACATTTTAATGAGGCTTTAAAATCTCTGAGATTAAGCTAGTATTTTATATAGAACTGCCTGCTTTTTATGATATCCTGACATGTTGTACAACATTTGTGACTATATTGATCCTTATAAATTCAGCATCTCTATATATTCCTGAAAAGCATCCCCTGCTCAGTCTGTAGCACAAACAGAAGGGCAGGACACACAGAGGGGGCAGCCCTTGAGCCTTTTGCTCAGCAGTAAACAGACAGGTAAGGAATATTTTAGTAGCACAAAATATTTTAGTTGCATAACACAGCAATACTTAAAAAAGAAAATTAAAATACCATCCTCAAAATTCACAATAAAGAAATGCCAGGGTTCTTTCTCACTTTTACCCTATTTCATTCTCCTTCAGACAAACCTGATTCAAATCCTGAGGGGGTAAACTGTACTCTTTTCCCACCTGGGACAGTTATACATCTTCATGCCCTCACCTTTGCCTGTCTGCAGAGACAAGCCTTCTTGTGTTTCCCCATGCAGTTTCACACTTTTAATCTGAAACAAATGATTGCAGGGAAAAAAAAAAAAAAAAAAAAAAAAAAAGAGCATTATCACCTTGGCGAGGCATCAGGAGTATACAGAAAAAAAGAAAGGGTCTATGGGCAAATTCATCTTCCATTGCTACAATCAATCTCTCACCTAAAGAAATACACAATAACTAGGCAGGAAAGGGCCAAGATTTATGGCCTAGAAACATCTCCACTGACCAGCATACACCAAGCCTTCCTGGCTCCCTCCTTGCCAGAATGGCTCTTTCTAACAGTTACAATGATATACTGTCTCTCCCTACTGTTTTACAAGTACATTAGCTTTATTTAATGAGATCTCTGAGTAATTTAACAGATGTATATAGGACATAAGACTAGAAAAACTCTTGCTACTTGAACACTTTTGCCAAGGTATTCTAGGGCTAGCTAATCTCCACTACCATGTTATATCCCATGAAATACTGTTATTGGAATTTTGGGAAGGTTTTTTAAAATCATTTTAATAGGAATATTATATTATAATCTAATAGAATAGTGCCATATTCAACACTTGCTTGTACCAGGGCCATTAAAATAAGGTTAAAAGTGGTTACTTTAGTTCTTCAAAATTATTTATATATTAAAAGGCCTGAGAGAAATTCAAAAGCAGAGATGAATATATCTGTTAAATCTCACAACTTGTTCTTTCCTGTAACTTCAACATCACGTCCCAAAAGAAAAAAGATTCTTCCCTTTTAAAAACATATATTCAGCTTTAAAGTTCACAATGATTGGATGACTCAATAAGAAAGCATTTCAAAGTACTGTATTCAGAGGTTTTGTTTAATATATGAAGTATAACCAGTCATTAGTTTAACACAATAGCTCTGCTTTCCATTAATTTATTATTTCTGTTTCTGAGCAACAGACAATATTTTGAATGGCTACTGTTATCCAGTAAAGTAATTTTAAATAGTAGTGATATACAATAAAATATTAAATGAAAGAAGTTGCAATAACTAATTTTTAAATAACTCTAATAAGCTACCAATTACCAATACAGGCGGTGGCAATAAGGAATTACCTGTTTAAAGTAACATTCAAACAATTTTTCTGAGTAAAAGAGAGATGGGCATAAACTTTATGCATTTGTCTGTGTATCTTTTGCAGCAGTGAATCTACAAAAATCCATACAATGTGTTGCTGTTTTCTCATACATTATATTTTTAAAATTGATTAAAAATAGAATATTGCCCCAGATTCAGTAATGACTTCAATGAACTACATTAAAAAAAAAATTCAACAACTTCAATTCTACCTAGTGGTGAGACCAGTACTAATTGAGTTTAGTGGCATTTTTCTGTAAATAATATATAGTCTCATTAAAGAAGGTTTATTTTAGTTTGAAAACGTATTTCTTATTAAAATTCTTTTAAGCTGAAGGGGGAAAAATGGGGGAAAAAAAAGATGAGAGTAATATATACTATTGTGGCAAAGCGTTCAACATCCTTCTGGCTTACAGGATATTGTGTTAACCTTGAATTAGAGCATTAAATGCTGGTCGAGCACATTTATATATAATTATTTATAGAAGTCTATGGAATTTACAACAAACATGCTGCAACGTGTCTGATATTTGGAGAAAATCCCAATACGTATCTGACCAAAGTAAATATTGTGACCCATCTCCTGAATGTACCACACCTTAGCCAGAGGCAAGGATTCCATGTTTAGAAAGCAGGAAACACCAAGTTGTGAGCAGAAAATACAGCTATTTCTTTAAATATCCAAAAATACTGACAAATCTCAGGGTGCAAAATTACGGATGGTCGCCGCGTAAAATTATGCTCGAAATCCAGAACAAATAAAATTACTCCCAGATAGAAAAGAACAGGGGAGAGAGAGGGAGAACATGAGCTGGTATAGAGCAAATTCATGGCATGAAATTTCATTTCTTGAGAGCTATACATCAAGGTGCATTTGTTTAATGAGGTTGACACCAGAAAGATGTATAGAACATGTCAGACACCCAGTACCGGTGCGTTCTGGGAAAAAGATAACATCTGAGGATCTGACCACTCACTTCGTCTTCAAGCCAGACTTCTCTATCTACTGGTTCTTAAGGGGATTATAAATGAGAGGGCAGGAGGAACAAGGAGCAAAATAATGAAAAACAACACAAAAAAAGAAAAATTATAACATTGTAGAGCCAAGTAAAGCCAAATTTATTGACCTCACAACTACATAATCAAGAGAAAGTTATCACTGTGGAAACTTTTACTAAAGCAGAATGATCTTAAATAACAAGGGAGTGCTATGAAATTTACAGCACTTTTAAGATATGCAAATTGAATGCAAGGTATAGACATAAGGGTAATTAATTGTAAATCTAAGAATAATGTTTCTTTGTCAGGGCTGTCTCCATGTTGTGGAATACATTCTAATGTGCCTTAACTCTGAACATTTCTTAAAGGCTGGTCTAATTATGAGATGTTCAGAATTTCAAAATAGTAGTTATTCTTATCGTTTAATATAGCTGTTGTAAAGTTTCATAACAAAATTTACTGATTACATGAAAATATTTTATTTTAATTTTCAAGGATAAAGCACTTGTTTAAAAGTCTAGGCACTGAGTCTTTACCTTGGAAAAAAAATAATATGATGGAAACAGCTTTTGCCTAAAGCAGTGTTTTGTGGTGCTTTTTGTTGGGGTTTTTTAAGGAGGAGAAAGGAAAGCAGCAAAGAATCAACATGAGTTTAATGTAAATATCTTTATCTCCTGCATTTTTGAAGTTTCAATGCTGGTTTTCTAAGGACTTCATAGAATAATATAGAATCTTATAATTCCATTATTTACTTAATTTTTTCCTTTAATTGAAGTCATTCATGTGACAATAACTCAGCTCAACCTTTCCATTGCAACAGGACCATAAAAATTCACTTTCTCATTTTAAAACCTGGCAAGGTTGGAAAGGAAATTTTCCAAGTTGGAAAGGAAATTGATATAAACTTATGGAACATGTAAAACCTTTTACAGCAATAATTCAAGCCCTTGTCAGCTTCAGTAGCAGGCCTATATATGTGGCTGTGTTTCCTGACAGAAAACCCTATATTTGAACTGCTTTTAGCTTTGAATTCAGACAAATTAAAATGAAGCTTCTTTAGGGGGCAGCATAGCAAACCGCCTTCAATAATGCCATAATAGCCAGGATGCCCTGGGTTTTTAGGGGAAAGAGACTTATTAATCCTTGTGTCTTAGCAGAACTTGCTACAGACCCATGGAAGAGTTGAACAGTGCTGGAGGGAAGAGCATGAGCAGCCAAAGCTCTCTGTGAGTCAGATTACTGACCATCAAACACCAAGAGAAGCAGGTGAACTACCTTGGTTAACCTTGGTTAAACCAATACACAGGGTTTGGGGAAATTATTCCAGTTGGTAACTCTTAAATTCCAACAAAAACTCTAACCACAGATATTATCTCACAAGGAAATGACACAGTTGGAAAGATGTGATTTAGATACACATGAGTAGCACTACAACAAAAGTGTCCTTATTTTCACCAGTCATCAGTTACACTCCGACCTGCACAGGCATCATCCATAAGCCTCATATCAATGATATGCTTTTCATACTCCAAAGGGAAAAGAGCAAAACACTTCAAAACCACCTGTTTTAGAGGAGGTGCAAGTGGGGTAGATGGTCATGAGTCAGTGGTCATCTGAGAGGATTGCAGCCCTCTGGGAAAACCATCATGGGGCATGCACTGGTTTTGTAGGAGCAAAGGGGGAGAGAAAGGCAGAGTAGAGCCCCAGCTCCTCATGCAGTTGGCATTTAACAGCAAAAACCCCCAAACCAATAGTTAAAAATTGTGGCCAGCAAAATCAGTGTATGTTATCTGCATGAGATGAAATGCATTTCAGAAACACATCAGACAAAATCTTTGGGAGATAGGGAACAAAGAGAGAGGCAGATTGTCAGTGTGGAATACAAAAGTAAATGCTAACACGACTTTGGAAAATGTGCACATCATCACTTTCTGCCTGCTCTGCCTAAACAATTAAAATATTCTGTTAATATTTTTTACCTAAGCATAACATACCATAACTTTAGCTCCCCTTCAGTGACAGTTTGTGCTTGGAAGTTCTGTTATAGTTTAAACAGAGAACTCAGGAAATTTTGAAATCATTGCCAGATATAGAGGCAGATTTCATAACATGAGTTAAATGCATCATATGCTTACATGAGAGGGTCTCTCCTATATAACACTTGCAGAAATTATAAATTCTCCATATGCCATCAGAGTTAATAGCTTCCTTAAAGGAACTTTCAAAAATTATGCTTGCACAGGAGTAAGTTTCCAAAACTTTCTATAAGAAAACCAAAAACGGAGGCACTTATTAATGCTGGGTTGTAACTGAAGCAAACTGAAATTCTCATCCTTCTTTTCATGACAGCTTTCCTACACAAGACTTAAACTTTTAGGTACCTGAAGAAAGTGTCAGTGGGAATTCTTACTGACACCTGCTTCTCTAACTTCTTGAGAAGGCAGAAAATTTAGTCTGAAATAATGAAGGTAATGAGAGAACAGTTTGGATAGAAGATGTGCCAAGCTTAGGCAAAAATTTCTCAAGGCCACTTAAGAAGGAATCCTAGGAGACAAACTCCATGGTTTTGATGGAGATAAATTATATCAAGACAGATTTTTCCTTTTCTGCACAGAGCAATGGAAATGGTATTACAGCACTGATAAAAGATCTGATCTGGAAGCACAAGGCTCTTGTTTTCTCCAGCTGCTTTTCTACTGTGTGACAAATAAAGGCTATTGTTCTTTTGGAAGCATTTTTGTGGATTACAGTTTGAACTGGATTTCAAGTGGAGATTACAATTTCTTTCAGTCAAGTAGTAAAAGGCTGTATATCTTAGGGGTGTTGCAGAGGTTAACCACGGCTATGTTTGACCCACATTAATTTTTCTCATTAGTCTATGATATCTACCAGCAATTTTACACTCTGTTTTTGCAGGTTCAGTGAACTTTTCAAATTGTTTCTAATTTTGCCAAAATGTCTGATAATCAAATTTGTGACTGACTGCCCAGAAAATGAAAAATGGCAGAAGAGCCAAACTCAGCTTACACAGTAACCCTGACTGAAGGGTTAGAGCCAGCAAGTTATGCTAAGCCAGTTATTTCTGAAGCCATTAATCACCAAAAAATGCATTTATTTTCTGTTTCTTGTCACTCCAAATCTGCTCCTCCAATTCAATTACTGCCAAGTTAAACTGTTGTGAAAACAACTGTGGCAAGCACTGCACTGTGGCACAGCTTCTATTCTTGAATCTCTTCTACTCTCCAGCCATCCACCAACTTTCTTCAATGGATCTATGAGCTAGACACCAATTGCACATTGCATTGGGGTTCTTTCTTTTCCATTGAATCTTGTTTTCATTGAATTAATCAATGGTGAGGTGAAGTTTCAGTATTTGGAGGTACAGACAGCAGAATAATAAAAGAGCAGCTCAGGAGGGCCCATTCACAAAGTCCATGTGATGAGGCACCACGAGATAAACCAATCCCACCCCTTTCAGGTGGATTCAGTGGCACAGCAAAACAGGCAAATGCAGCATCAGGCCTTACACCCTCCTTGTTAAACAGACTTAGTTCTAATTACTGTAAGATGGATGGCCTTACAAAATACTCTTTATTCCTAAGGTCATTAAGAAAAGTGGAATTTTTTACCTTGTCCTTAAACTCAGTGGAAACTGCTCAGTTCACCTCTTTCACTTGGTGTGTTTAATTATTTGCACAGCTTGAATTAATACTAGGTCTATGTCTGAATGTCTCTGCTTGTCCTACTTGCTGCCAATCACTCACTCCACAATACCCAGAATTTGAGGTTTTCTTGCTGCAGGAGTCATCAGGGAGAAAAATCAAATTAAAACATTTAAGTAAGATGACTGATATTTCCAAAGAACCCTTATTTCAGTTTTCCTTTTTCATAGCATAAGAATTCATTCCTAGACCATTAGAAGATAGGGAGAAATATCAGGCAAAATAATACACTGACTCTTCATATTACAATGGTTTGATGGATCCTTGGTGATTCAAACCAAATTTAGAGAAGCCACATTTGCACTGCCTGTCTTTCCAAAGCCTATAACTTTACCTGCAGAATAGCTCCTAAATCAGAGCAACATGGACAGCAAAAAGATCACTGAGAAGAGATAAACCAGATGCACAAAAAATAATAATAATAAAAAAACCTGGCACACACCAATTTAAGGCTTACCAATTTGAAGAGACTATACATTTTTGTGCAACATTTTAAAGTGTAAAGCTTGGGATTCCAAGTGTGATCCAATATAAAGCAGAGGTTTGGTAAACAAGAGGTGCTTGGTAAACAAGCACGTTTCTCTCTCTTCTTTTCCATTTTTAATAAGATTTTCATGTAATATTTGAGATGCCAAGCAAGAGAGGGTGAAATGCTGCTATCCACAAACCAGCAATACACGGGCACAAGGTTCCTCTGCAGGAGGATCGAACCACACGGAAACAGAAAACATAAAAGAGAACAAAGCTAAATAAAAATAATGAAACAAAAGCTACAGATTAAATCCTTTCCTTCCTTATATCCTTTAGAGGCAGCACGAAGTCAGTGCATTTGCACAGGATGTAAGTCAGGGCACAAATTGGCCCTTCAGCTCTGAGATTCCTCCAAGCTTTCCCAACAGCTTGCTGAGCGTAATTTGGGCTGGGTTATTTAAAGCTGCACAGGATAATACAGTACAAAGACTGGTGTGAACAATAACTCTTGCACAATTTATCACGCAGAGAAGAGCTACTAATCTTTTTAGAAAACAAGGTATTCAGAATTATTTAATGCTAATATTTATGCATCAGAAAGCATTCTAAGCACAAAACAGCCCTCCTCCCCCTCCCCATCCCCAACATGCATTTGTGAACATCTTCAGCTACAATACACCATATTTTCAGAGAGTCTTGAAATCATCGTACTGTATGTTGGCATTTATGAAATTCTGTTATTAATGCCACTCTCATACAAAGATAAGTTGTGTTTACAATACTAATACCTTCCACAAATAATTAGGTATGTATAGCTACACATATAGTCTTCTATACCAGTGATGGCTCAAAACTGTAAATTTAAAGTATATTATTGTAATAAACAGTAATAATAGCAATGATTATAAAAATCAGTTTGGTATGCTTCTGCCTAGAAGAATTCTGTACCACACTGTCAACTGAAAACAGAAAACCAAGACAAGAAGTAAAATCTTCTGAACAACTATTATTTTCTTAGCTCTTCTTTACTGGATTTTTTTTCCTATAACATGCTATTATTTTTAAAAATAAAAAAACTGGAATTATATCAAACTAAAAGTAATTATGAAATTAGTCTAAAGTAGCAATTTTTCCTAACCAAGCAGATGGGTATCAATCCATCACTACACATACATGATTACTGCTACATTCTTTCAAAAGTATAAGTTTATAAGAGTACTGCTGTCTTTGGATAATTTTCAAAGTATCTCATAAGAACAAGGTTTTCTTTAGATGTACACTCAACAATCTAAAAGTAAAAATCATAAATTTCCATATATCAGACTTTTTTAAGTATTAAACATAATTTAAAAAAAAATTCTGGCATAATTCTATTTATGCTAAGGATAATAAAAATCTAGGACAGCTGGATTCTTCCTTTGACTCAGTCAGCATAGGTACAATAAATCATAAAAATCCATTTCCTTTTTCTCTTGCATGCAATACAGGTTCCATATTTGACACAACACAGTATTTACTAGGCCAGTGAACTGCCTATTTGAACTTTTTTGCAGCACTTCTGCTGCAAGACACTAGGCCTGTGTTTGTTTTGGCAATACTATGGCACAACAGAGAATTAAGCACCTTCTATGTGATCTCCAGCTAAAAACATTGCAGAAGGATAAGAAAGCTACATATAATCAAGAAAGGTGATTTTTGCAAGCGTTTCCGACTTTCATTTAAATCCAAACACCAAACCCCCACAATCCCCCAGGTCACACATAGCAGGAGGAAAGTGGGCGCTTGACTATCATTTACCTGCATCAGGGGGTGTAAGAAATTGCCCAATTGTTTGTTAGATTTATCAAGAGGGAAAATGACTCAGTGATATCCCTATCACTGAGAACTTTCAAACACATACAACTACATTCAAAATTGATATAAATTACTTGCAGAACTTCAGCCATCAGGGCACTCTCCACTGAGTCAGCCTTTCCAGATTGCTTAAGACTGAGATCCATTAGACTGAAGCTCGATGTAGAGCTTTCCAGGGTGCTACTGCCCACACATTCCCTTTGTAACAAGTTTATGTTGAAGAGAGTTTTCCTGAAGCAAGAGACTCAGTTTGGTAAAAAGAAATAGCACTATTATCAAACAGGACGCTAAAGCAAAAGAACAGTTATCTGAAATTCCTCAAACTCTCTTTTCACAGTCCCTTTTAAGTTGTCTCAGCCTTCATTCCTTATCTCTGCATGCTGAACCTCTGTCTGAGTTTCTGCTTATTGGTCTTAGTTCCTCCAAGGAACCTCTGATGGTTCTTTAATGAAGCCATAAGATGAATATCCTCTGAGAAGCTGTGTTTTCACTGTTTTCTCATAAAAATGATTCTTTCCCCCCCCCTTTCCCTTCATCTTTTAATTTGAAACCAAGGCTAAACAGAACAGCAGTAACAGCAACCTGGCTCATCCCACTCCTGTGATTATGGAAATTCCTTCTATTGGCTTCCTTCTTCTATAACTGTACATGTTTTCTATTACTTTAATCAAGGCTTTTGGTGGCCCTAAGTTTCCAAAATATGCCATTTCTGTGAGATGACTTGCTAAACCTATTTTCAAGGCAGATATTAGTAGATTCAGCTATAATGTAGCTACAGTGATTTCTGTCTTATTAAAAATACCACATAAAAGTATTTTGTGCCTTCCTCATACATTCTGCAAATATTTCTTTCTTATTATTTTCTGAAAGAGATCTACATTCTTTTTACTTTCTCCTACTCATTCAGTCCTGGATGTTTTTTGTAAGTCTTGTTCTGAACAACTTGTGTTCTACTCAATATTCACCATGCATTTGACAGATCCTGTGCTTTCACCTTTGTCTTTGCCATTTTTTACTGAGGTTTTTACTGTGTCTCAGAATTCCAGCATGTATTCTCTCCTTCAGTTTTAGTAGAAATTTTCTAACAACCTCTCGTGTTGTACCCCAAAATGCAGAGCACTTCACCATGTTGTCTCCATCCTTTATCTTCTGCTGGCTGTCCTAAGCTGTTTGAGGGGTTTGTCTGTCACCACTGGGACACCCAGCTCAGTGTCTCCCTCAGTTCCCTTGTTTGGGACACAATCCTTGTGCCACATTTCTCTTTACATGTCCCTCTGTTGCTTTTACACTGATTGATTCTCCAGCTGATTTTTTTGCCTATGTTTACTTTATTTTTGTCTTTAGCTATCCTGTTTTATGGAGCTCTTTGGCTGATGACTCCCTTTTTATTCTCCTTCAGTCTCCTATTTAAGAGTCACATTTCAATTATTATTCAGCTCAGTGTAAGGTGACTACCAGGATGCCCAAAAGTCAGCTCAGGTGCAATCAATTGTCCAGAAGTTGTTGACTTCAGGCTTCCACACAGAGCTGGTTAATGAGAAAATTAAAAAAAAAAAAAAAAAAAAAAAAAAAATAATACAAACAGGATCCTGCACCCAGAGATTTGGGAAAAAAACAAGGACCTCAGGGCCCACCAGATCAAGTCTCTTCATTCTTTCCTGATCTGTTCATTAAAATAAAATCCAAAAACTATGAATGAACCGTAAATTAGACACAGTTTATTTTCCACTTGGGATAATTTCTTACGTGTGTTCTGAAAAACCTGGTCTGTCTTTTCAATCTACACCATCCTTGCTGCCTGTGAAAGGGAGCCAGTGATCTGCATGACAACACACTTGATCTTCTTCCAATAGTCAAAGTCATCCTGAGCTTTCTCAGCAGCAATATCAAATTCCCTTTTGTGTGTGTATGTGTGCGTGTGATGGTTTTTGTTGGAATAGCTTCTTCATTATTAGAAGACAGTTGCTAAAGAATATGTTTAGCAAATTTGTTCTCATTTTCTTCATCAAATTAGTCAGTTGTTCCAGTCGAGGAATTCCAACTCAGTCTTGCTTTTCACATTTTAAAAATCTCTCTTCATCCATAAAACATTTCTTCTTTAAAGATATTGACATTTTCTTACCTAGCATCTCAAAAGAGTTTAGAAAATCCAGTTTGAGAGCAGCATATTGGAGTCCGGGCACTAGATTACAAATTGCTATTTGATCAAAATATATGCCAGATAATTTATGTGTTTCTTATTTAAATATAAAAGCTTTCATATACTTAGAATAAAAATTGCCTTCTAAATGAAAGAACGACTCAGAAAAGCATAACTAACACTGTGAGGGAGGTTACTGCAATGGGTACAAGGGGGGCTGATTCCTGAAAGCAAAAAAAAATAAAAAATTAAAGACTATAGTGTGAAAATGCAATCTAAAAAGGTGCTACTTTATGTACTACACATATCTGCACTACAAGAGATATGAATACAAAGGCTGTCAAAGAAGCCTAAAACCCATAAACACCTCAAGATCATAAAGCTTTCAGCTTTAAGATTTTAATAGGAAAAGCCAATATCTGAACTCTCTACTCAGACCAAAGTTCCAAATAGAATCAAAAGATGTTGAACTTCATTACACTTGATAAAAAGTGACAAAAGTGGCTGTAAAGGCTCAAAGCCCTGATTACAGGAGTCCCTTTCGTCTCTGCTGAGAGACAAGACAGATGTTCCTGCCAAGAGCTCGGTGTCAGCCCGACAGGAGAGCTTTCCAGGGGTCTCTGCCTCTCACTCCCCTGCCTGCAGTGGCCAGGAAGCTGTGGCAGGATGGCCAAGAAAAGAGCGTGGATGAGCATCAGCCTTACAGCAACACCAGGTACCAACAAAACCTGCTTCCATTTCTCTGTGCAGGATCTTGTTAACTTGCCTCCTTTTGGACTAGCTTCAACAAAATAAGGAGCCTTTGTTTGAACATCCAAAGTATCAAGGTCAGGACAACAGCAAAGTACAACATCAAGCAACACATTTGAGGGGATGGCTCTGGAGCAGCTGGTTAGCTTCCATGATGAATGGGAATTACAGCAGTTTTCAAGAGACCAACAGAAGGCTGGCAGGGTCCTAATCAGCTATAACATCAGTAGTAAAGATCTAAGGAGACTAGAGCATTTCCAAAACTAGAAACTTCTCTGGGCTTTAGTTTCAATAATTATAGCAGTGACAGCTGGACGGTGTGGGTACATGACTGGAATGGGTTGGAGTTTTTGACATATGGTGCTATTGGAATCCTGTCTGTCAGGAATGGAGCATAAAATCACCCCCAACAACGGGGGCTGCAGCACGTGTCACCCTGCCTCAAAGTAAAGCAGCAAAGATGGCATTTCTGCAGGTTAGCATTCAGCAAATGACAAGATGTCATTCAAGTGATGTTACAGCAGAACATCAGTGTAAAGCTCTGCAGGGTCACAGGGGCCATTTAAGTTAACTGGAGGAAACACATTGGCATGCCCGGTTTTCCTTCTGCTAACTAAATTTCTGGCTGCTCTTATCCTCCTGGAATAACCATTTGGTGCTGATGCTGCAGGAAGTGGCCTCATGTGGCTTAAAAGAGACTCCAGGTGTGCTGAACAATAATTTCAGATAGAAACTTCTTCCTAAGTGTGCCTCTGATAAGGTCTTTTTCCATCCTGCATGTTTGAGCCCATTTAAAACATGCACGCCCAGAGAGAGGGTAAGCGCTATCCTCCCCATAAATAGATAGTTCCATCAAAAAGCACCATGTAGTGGCTAGTAATTAATTTTTCTTTACATTCTACTTATTAAAAATGAATGTAAAAACTCTGAAGCAAAAGATGTTCAGTATAATGAAGTGACACAGAGCTGTTTGTCAGCCAGACCATCTCCCTGCACAAGCCCTATTTCTGCTAGGAAGGATAGTTGAACTATAGGTTGTCAAGGCAGAATTTTATCTCACTTTTCCTCAAGCTCTGAACTGTGTATGCTGAAATTAAACCCTTTCATTACCACTCCCCATTCCCTGTCATTCCTCTTTCTGTTGCCAAATTCGCCATTAAGGGCAGGTTTCTTTCCTAGCATACACACAGAAATATATTTGCTTACCTTGCAATTACCAGGCCAGAACGAGAAACTATTTATTTTTTCCCCTTCTTAGGATCCTTTTGTGGCACAAAACCTCCTCAAAGCTGGAAGCAGCCCATTCCAAAATGAAGGAATTTGAGAGGGTCTGCCTGAAGGCCACCACACATGAACAAGGAACTTCTGCTGATATGGAAAGGACACACATGCAAGGTGACAGTGGGAATGTGTTACCAAGCAGAGGTGTTGCTCAAAATTCCAGGGATGGATCACAGAAATCCAGCTAAAACTAGACAGGAATATTGGGAAGGAAAGGAAGTTTCCTTAAGTACAAGATCAACATAAGGAAGGTCAAAAAAGGTGTGGGCCCACAGAGGAGAGGGCACAGGAGATTCAGTGACAAGGAGTGAAGGTACTGAGTGTTTTTCATTCTACTTTTACATGGAAAGTCTGGACACAGGTTTCCACGTCCCTGGAGCACAGACTATAGTAGGGGAAAACTTCATTAAATTGTTTGCTTATTTAACAAGAAGGTGGTCAAATACATCCCCAAGGACCCAGCATATGAATGCTCTGTCTTTGAAACAAAGCAGAACTGAACAGCACGTGGGCCTGGTCAGCCTTGCTCGGCTGGCCCTGCTTTGGGCTGACCTCCACACCTACATTCTGAAAGGATTCTGTGCTGAAAAACAGCAAAGTTTATAAAACACCATAGTAACACTTTTAATTGGGGCTAAAAGATCTGCTTAAAACCAGTAAAACTTCAGAATTGAACCTGGAGTTTTTCTGGATGCATGTATATCTTAAAGGGCTTTCACAGCATGAGAAATTTTAGGTAATACACATTCTAGCAATACTGACTCTACTCATGCTTATTTTCTACCTTACATGCCACAATATGAAATTTTGGCAATTAATTATGACTCAGAGGAAATAGATGCCATTGAAAGGATAAACAGAAACCCAAATGTATTTTAATCCCAAAGTATCTTATTAGGTATTTTTTCACAAAAATGTGGGCAAATTCTTTTCAAGTAGCATTTCTACAGGCAAGCTCTACCTTAAATTCTAACATTTTTCTAGTTGGAAGTACTGTGGACCTCTTTTCTCACCATCCCTTGGTATTCTGGGATGTTCCCTCCTGGTTTTTGTTCATGTCTCAGAAAACTTTCCTCACGTTGTTGTAAGAGGGAGAGAGAGGATGAACCTCATTATGTGGTAACATGAAGGTCATTTCACACAAGAGAAAAAAAGCAGAGAAAGGGAAAAAGGAAAGAGAATGAGACCAAGAAATGTAAAACTAATAAGCAGGATAAGACAAATGCAAAGGTCTACTTTTTGCACATTTTCTTGAGTGCTGAAAAACAATGCACTTTGGTTTCTAGTACATTTAGTGCTCTGTCTTAAGCAGGGTTCTCAAATGTGTTAAAAAATACCATATGGGACTTAGTGTTCTTGATTGGAAATGCATTAATGTGGGACAACTGGCTTTTCCAGAAGAAAGAAATTTCTAACAGGAGAGGGATGTTATTATTTATATGAGCTGAGATCATCCCTTTTTTACTGATTCATTTAGACTGATGCCAACTAGAGTTGAAAACAAGCATTTCTTCTTAAAGAAATTATGAAATTACTTTAGACTTTGATCTAACATTGCCCAAGTTTTCATTTACAGGGACTCACAGCACAAACATTAGTCACTGGAAATATGTACTTCATTGCATATCTTACAATACACAAAAGGAGAGAGAAGCCTATTTGATCAAAATATTTTGAACCATAACCTGAAGTCAGATTTGACAGAACAAACTTCTGCTTTTTCTCCTTCAGATACTTACATTAATTATTTTCTAGTAGAAAGTGGATCACTCAAAGTAGCAAGACTCTAAACACTCATATTCCTTTGGCTTCTTTCCCACCATTGTAAAACATGTCTGTCCAAGGAGCTATTTTTCAAAAATGCGCACACACAACTACATGCTCTAATAGAGGGTACATTTATTTGTTTCTATTTGTAAATATTTGAACTGTGCTTTTTTACTACCAGATTTGGCATACAGTGTTTGCAGCTTAAAAATCTCCCCTTAGGCCTGTAAGGGTATCCTGGTTGAGGGAAAAAAAATCAAAAAAATCAAAGAACAACTGCCCTCAAGCCACATCATGCAAAGATTAAATATGAAATATATATAACACCAATAAAAGAAGAGCACAAAAAGTGGATTAACAACATACCCAACCCCATCTAGTTTAACTGAAAGACTGAATCAGGATAGTGGCTGAAAGTTGCTGTTACAAGTCATCAAAGGGTTATAACAATGGCCAAGACAAAAAGGTTATATTCTCAGAGCAGCTTGCTCTAAAAGAGAGCATGCTATCATAGTTTGATGAAGAAACGTGAAATACAAAGTGTCAAACAGAAGAAAATACAATCAGTTCACTGATCCTACACTGAAGAATTAAGGAAGGCAATAGCCTTGAGGAATGAAGGCACCTCTGATCTTTCGCACAGCATGGGCTGCCTGTGTTCCCCTTGTCAAACAGTAAATAATCAAAATCAATGGGAGGTATAAGAAGTCTGAAAAACTCAAAGGAAAAATAATTTCTCAGATATACCAGCAATAAAAGTCATTCCTGAGTTATATAATTCTAATTATTAGCAAAATAGAAAAGGCAGAGACCCGGACTAAATTTTTTATTCTATATTTCACTGATATGTGTGAGGGTTTGTGGTATTCTGGGGTTATATTTTCAGCTCAGGATATTCTCCTGAATGATCATTTGGGCAGAACTCATCTTCAGCCCCATGGGGAAACAAGTCCAAACAACCCCCAGCAGAGCTCAGCTTGGGCAAAGGTACTGGGGGCACCAGCATCAATCCTAATACTTTGTGACCAAACACAGCCAGGTTAACTTGAAGGCCAAAACTCTGTCACACATCAAAAGGATGGATAAATTCTCATGTTTAAACCCAATGCAACAGGAGTATTTGCTACTGCAGGGAAACCCCTTTTAGTCCTCTGGATCCCCTTCCTCACCTCATCTTCTGCCATCCAAATTCCCAAGTTTAGGAAGAGAAGGCACAAGTTGTGACTACCACAGTGATGCCAGAGATCACAAAAATGCCAAAGTCCCAGGCTTCTGAGTAAGACAGACACACAGGACATAATAGAGCACATCAAGAACACAGGTAGACATCTCAGTCCAAGTTAAAGGAACTATTTCTCCACCTTGCCTCACTCCATATAGATTTGGGGTAGGAAAAACTTAAGCAAATTAATTCATTGAAAGATGTCCTTAATATTCATTGTGAATGGGTAACTGTTAATTATCAGCCTTCTTGTGCAATGGTGCAGTGCCTCTGTGTGCCATTTTGGTGGGCTGGCTTAGACCACCACACACTGATATGAAATCCAGGAGTAACTCTGGGCTTTCTGCTCCCTGAAGTCAGCAAAAGCTTAGAGTATTGCTGAGATGATAACAGCTGCCAGGCTCCCAAGGGATAGGTTTTACTCATGTTGCTCTTGAAATGAATGATGAATAACATTAGAAACATCCTCACTGACACAGGCTGACAGTTGCCTTTATTTTCTGGAATAAGAACTGCATCAGACAGAGGACATGGCCCTGGAAAACACCATGGTTTGAGGCTGCATCGTGAGCCCCTCACTATGTCAGACAGCTTTACACAGAGCCTAAGAGTGATGGAATGAAGGGAGAGAGTGGCTAATCCAAGAGGTAAAAAAGGGTCTCCTTCAGGACAGTCATGTGGATCCTCAGCAGCTCGCTGACTTTCTCCTCTCCAGGTCCTACTGGAAGATGATCCACTTGACTTAGGCACCCCTTTGTTGTCAGCACACCACTCACTAATGACCCTGGGACTGCTGTACTTGTCCCTAACTGCATCTGGGCATCCTGGTAAGTGAATAACTTGGAAGGCAGAGCTCCTCAGTAAATCTGTTAAGATAACTGGGCCTAATCCAGAACACCTAAATTAGGAAGCCACTTCTGCAGTGTCTACCCAGAGCATGTGGCTCCTGAAATAGCATCTCAGAGGAGTCTGAATACTCCTGGATATTCTCAAAGTGGGAGACCCTAGATACTAAATACAGCATTGGTGCTGGGGTCACACTGCCAGCTGGGACAATACAGCTGCATAGTCGTGTTTAATACCATCTACATTTCTGACACATCAGCTGAGCCCCTGGGTGATTTCAAAGAGGCTAATTATAACTACCTCTTCCTCTTACTAATGGTGCCACAAAAGAGTGATGACCACACTTGTTCAGCAGATATGACCCCTGGGGAACAGGACATTCAGTGACTCAGCAGCCTCCTGCAGCCCCGTGTGTGCTCAGAACCTCCAAGAGGCAAGGATTGAGATCCCTGCCCGGTGCTCCAGGAGCCACTTCATGGGCTTCCAGTGCTTCCAGGGACTGGCAGACACAATAATCTGCCTTCCCAGAATGTGGGACCCCAGTCCAGGTTACATCCACCTGCCCCCTGTGATTTACAGCGTTTGTTTCAAAAAGGTATTTTCTGTGTGTGCAGGAGTAAAAACAAACAGGCAAACAAACAAACTCCCAATGTTTCAAACCACTGAAAAAAGCCTGTGGACAATCTTTTCAAAAGACCAGCATCAATATGCACTTTGTAATTGTCTTGTCACATACTGTATACTGACTTTCATGACTTTTCCCACAGTATTTCAGAGGTTGTTATAAATGCCAACACAGAAGGGAAGTGGGTGTTTCACCTCTGACTAATGGCAGCATTTACTAGCCTGAAGATCTCTTCTTATATCCATCTAATAAACTGGTTTGTCAGTAGATAATACGAAATTCCATCTGGCACACTTGAAAACTAAGTGCCAGACTCAGAGTATATTTCCATTTCAGTACACAAGACTTTATCCATGGAGTTCCTATTAGCTTCAGTAACAGCACCCATGCTGTTCCCCTCACATGTCAAAGGGGGAGCAAGCCCCCAGGTGAACACAGCCAAGACTGGTACAAGCCCCTGGGCAGAATAACTTTTAAGACAATCTTAGGATTTTTCTGCCTGATTTTTCTTGCAAACACAATAGGCCTGGAAACTACCAAAGGTCTGTTGGACACATCAGAGGTGGGTGGAATTTGATTTTGCTCATCCTTTCAAAATGCCTCTGAGGTTTGTAAATATTCACTGTGGTGCTAAGGTTTTGAGAAAGCAGTTATGCAGCAAATTTGAATGATTAATGATCCAAGACATTTTAACACATTATTTCTCTATTTTCAACATAAATAGTGCATAAAGGGTGTTTAAAACCTTAATGAATCGAACTATATGAGTAAATAATGTTAATCATTTTAATTGCCCAGTAGTCTGAAATTAGATTTAACAGTCTGATAATGTATAACTTTAAAGGAATACAACCCTGCTCTATAAAAAATCCCTTCCAAGCCAATTCTAATAATTTCTATTTATCTTTTATGACATTAACTGTTCTACCAGTCTGCCGACAGACAGCCTTACGCTCACATTTAGTTTAAATGTGGTGCAGTACGGTTTTTCATTATCATTAACGTGCTCCTGGTGGGCAGAGTGCAATGCAGTGGCACTGGTCACACTTCATTGCTTTATCTCATATGACAAAGAGAGATGATGTGCTTCAGACCAGGCCAGGAGATGAAAGTGAAAGGTGGCCATGGCAAACTCCCCCTGCTGCCGGGAAGCGCGGCTGGGCTGCGCCGTGTGACTCGCTAACAGCACCAAGGGGCAGACAAATAGATTTTCCTCTATATTTATAACCAGCATCATTCTTCCTTTCAGGCCTTTCAGTGCAGGTAGCTGTTTTATATGAAATGAACAATCTTTATAGACGTACCAGAGCTATAACAAGGCTGATTTTCAGCGAGGCTGAGGTATATAACTCTTACAGAATTGTCAGGCTTCTTGCTCAACAAATCAAGCCTAACTTATGATGTTTGCAGTGTAATTTTTATTCCTGTTTGACTAGCCAACTACCCAGTGGTAATAGGATGTTAGAAAAGGGCAGTAGCAATGTTTGTACATGCCATGATTGATAGGCAAACTCTGCATTTTTCATTTATATCTCCTGATTCCAAATCAGTTAAGTTTAGGAAAAATGAAACAAAATGGCAAGAAAAATGCTTGCAGATTGCAGCCCAGCACTCTCGTAGATCTGAGTTCAGCCCACATCTGCTAGGATTGTCTGGAAACATTAAGATATCTAAATGAAAATCAATACTATATGTGCCAGCATTTACTACCAAGAACAAGTATCAAGAGACCTCAGCTAATCAGGCTTTCAAGCTTGTACTTGAGCCATAGTCTGAACCCCAGGGGTGTCCTAATTGGCCCAGACTAATCATAGAAGAGTTAAATTTATAACCAGCAAAGACATCTTGTTTTTCTTACAAGTCATCATTTTGAAAGGGAAAGCCTCACCTGTGTGGTAGCGACTTGTGGTGAGAGCCACCGGTCATGCAAGAACTGCTGCTCACCTGTCAGAGGTAAAGGAAAGACTAATTTACTGTCCTCCATAAAACCAGTCAGGCACATTTAAGCTTTTGGTGGGTATATAGTGCTATCAAACCTTTCACACGAACTGCATATTTTCTCAACTTAAAAGCTCTGCACTTAACACTCCTGCACTGGGAGATAGGAGGTTTATATTTTAGAGGTAAAAGACCCTCCATGCACTGTGATCTCCTAACCTAATTTTTTGAGCCAGCTAAATAAATGTACTTCCAAATCAAACACCGTCGGTGGAACTTTGTTTTCTTTTTCTTCTGCAGTGAATGCAGATGTGCACAGAAGCCAACACACAGCAGTTCAGTCCATAAGGTACAAACACATTAATTATTTTTCTATACTAAAAAAAAAAAATCCTTATTGTAAAATAAAAGTGTGCACAATATCTTTTGGAAGACTGTTAAATTGTACTGTTAAAAATTATACCGCATCAGGGGATTGGGTTCCTAATATTTGTATTCGGGATGCCAAATGAGAGCAGATTTTATCCTATTTTCAACAAATTAAACACAAATATGTAAAATGTTTATAAAACTCAGTCCTCTATTTTGGGCTTATTTTGAGCAACTTAATAATTCTGCATAGATTTCTTTAAACAGAACAAAATAAAATTATGAATTAAGCCTGGAAATGAAAAATCTAATGCTTTTCAGCTTCCTTCAAAAGCATATATAAACATCCCTGGAGATTCACATCTACCAGAAGTTTAATAGCATTATTTAGATTCTTTATGTCCCATACGTTAGATGTATTTTTAATGTCTACCTCTTAAAACAAAACAAAAAGTTGTCAGATACTGTATTCCTCCTCCCCACGGTTAATGGTTTCCTAGACAGTGCATTCATGGAGACATCCTGGCACGTTGTGATCAATGAAAGCTTGTTTCTCTCATGGCATGATGTTTCCCTTGGATTCTCATCTCCCACCAGTGCCTGCTGTGAAATTTTGTCAGTTCTTTTACCTCTAAGGAGCTCTCTTGTCCCCCATGCTGTAAGCTACTGCGTTATCTTCCTGGATCAGTCTTCCTGTCTTTGCTGCTTCACCTCCCACTTCTTGTGGGACAAGAAGGCTATCTTCATCTTCCCCTTCAGTCCTGTGCCTGATAACTCACTGCTCTCACTGTGCAGCACAGAACAAGGCAATGAACAAAATAAAGCAGATAGAGAATCTCAGCCCAACCCACACATAGAAAGGCAAGCACAAGTCTCTCCTAAACAATTCTATTATCTCAGTCTGTATTTCTAGCCTGGATGTCACATATGCCAGTGTGCAGGAAGGTAACAAAAAGCATTCCTAACACAAAATTAGGTTCAAGTATACCATCTGCGTTTGCTGTACTGCTTCGCCCCCAAAAAAATAATTTAAACAAAAATACTTAGTACTTCTTCATATCTTCAGAACACTTTTAGTACAAAGTGTTGATTTCTCCTTACCCAAAACAAGACTTCAGTCTCATCATGTTTCAAACACTTAAGAAAAAAACAATCTTACACCAAGAGAATCTTCCTCTCATATAAAACCACAGCTCTTACAACTCCACTTTCTGGCTCTGACTGACATTGTTTAATAAATCCTTTGGGAGTGGTTTAGGGGACTATCATTTCCAATTCTCCTCTCTGCTTCTCCACCACCAGCTGTCACACATGTGACAAAACAAAAATTTGTTCTGCAGCTGCTCCACTTCATTACCAATGGAAGATTTTTATTTTAAAATTAATGTGTTTGATTGTGAACGAAGACTAATTCAAGTGCGGTACCATTTAAGAGCACCATCCACCCTGGCAGTGGCCAATGCTCCCAAGTGAGACGTTGAAGGGAGAGGATGCAGGGAGAGCCTGGGCTTTGTCTGCAGCAGGTGAGCCCAGGGAAGGGCCTGGCAGCAGGTGGCTGGGCTGCAGGAGGTGCTGAGAAGGCTGCACAACATCAGAAAGGCTGAGCAGGAATTAGACAGCTCATTCCAAGCACAGCCTGCAGTGGTGCCCAGCACACAGCCAAAACCTCCTGCACCAGGACACAGAAGGCAAGGGGGGCCAATAACGGAGGCTTCCAACAGCAAGGACCTGCAGGAGGAAGAGACTTCCCCAAAGCCAGAGGTGCCCTTGCAGAAATGCTTCACTGCTCTGAGGCTGAGGAAGACCTGTCACATCAGGAACAATACTGGAAATGAGTAAGGCAATCTTTTAAATTTTTTTATTTATTTTAGTTTGGATTTTAATTTGGATTTAATTTTATTTTTGCCATTTCTTGAACGCTGCAGCACCAGGAATCCATTACAAAAAAGATCCTATCTCCAGCTATATTCAGCTAAAATCTTAGTCCAAACAAATCCAACACTGAAAAATCAAACTGATTTCAATGGAATCAGGATTTTTTTCTATGTTTTTCCTGGTATTACTCTGGCTTGACCCCTCATATAAAAGGGAGGTGTAAAGAACCAGCCTTATACACATTCAAGCTGAACTGAGCAGAAACTCTATTGCCACTGGGGTTCTGTTCATCCACAAACACAAAGAAAAGAAAATTTAGATATTTGTATGAAAAAAAAGAAGAAAAATACCTCTAGATACTTACAGCATTACAACAAGGCAAAAAGTCAATTAATAACTCTGCTGTTGAAGAGTGTTTCCCTCCCTTTCCCCAGTTTTGCAGCTTTGTTGAGCTGACTGTTAAAGCTGACAAGAGCAGTTTGATGCATGAGGAACAGACATGATTGCCCCGAGGCAATAAGGATCACTCCCTTTGCAGCAGCCTCTGCAACTCCACTGGGGTAAATCAGCCCCAGCAGATGGAGGAAAAGAGGAGGATTGTACCAATCCTGCTGGTAGGAAAGTCCTCTGCACGTAGTAGAGAAAGGTGTACAAGTCCTCTGCAGAGCTGAGAGCAGGGCCCAAGTCACCTCAAACTCTCATTGAAAAGATGATTGATTCTGCTCTATTTTGCTTCTTCCAGCAAAGCATTGCAGGATGTTTTCTCTGCTGCTTGCCTCCAAGTTTGCTGCATTTGTATGCCAAGTCCTGGGGTTGTCAAATGAACATGAACTCCTGATGGTGCACACCTATTTTCCTTGTGTTGCAAATCCTTCTTTTCACTAGCAGTGCACAGTACAAACACACATATAATTCTACTCATTTTCATGTGATACTGAATGAGACGACTTAAAGCTTATGCCAAATTAACAATCTTTTCTTGGCAATTTCACACCAGGATTGTATGCCAACTTCTGTTTAACAAGCAATGTTATTAACAGAGAAAATAAGTTTTTTGTTTCTGCTTTGATTTGCCTACTTGAATCTTCTGGTGTAGTGTTTTCCCGTGCATGTGCATATCTAAAAACCTAACAAGGGCAAACAGCTCTATTATTTCCATAAAAATCGCTCCTGCAAAGCAGTTCTAGAAAGTCTAGAGCCTGGGGGTTATTCTAAATATACTAAAATCAGTATTCAAAACAGAGTTTCAAGGCACAAGCTTCAGAGTCTCCTCTAGACTGCACTATCACACACTCCAAGAGCTGGCTTTTCTGCGAGGATCTCGCCTCTTAGCGCTGCTCAGGAAGTAGAGATGAATCAGAAATGAGATTTAACCAGCCAACAGATTACTCCCCTGGCACGGGGAACACAGTGCTGCTACCGTGCCAGCTCTCCTGCCACCCACCATCTCAGCATATGGGGTGTGTCAGGAGTAAAAAGGCAGCAGAACAGCTCAGAGCTGTATTTCCTCCCCCCTGCCCCCTCCAGCTCAGCGAAGTCGTCGGCACTACTGGCAGCTCTCAGAGCTGCCTACCAGCAGTGCAGAGAATACAAGGTCAGGCAGGAACACAGGAAGGGAATGACTCTCCCTCTTCTCCCTGGCCTGAGCATCAGTGCCTGATTCAAACGATCCTCATGAACTCAAGAGAATATTTTATACCGTATGCAACCGAAAACAAAATCTTACAGAATGTTTACGCCACTCGAGGAGGAATGTACAGTAAAATCACGAGTGATCTGACACCTTCTGCTTGCCCATTTCTTTCTTCAGCTTTATTTCCAGCACCGTTAAACTGAGTTAAACTTTTTTTACACATTCATCTCCTTTGTTACTATTTTTACGAAAGCAGAATCCTTAAATATTCTGTGTATATTTAGGGGTTCCCCGAGTTGTACAGATGGGCTGTTCCTTTGAAATTAAATTATGTGGGCATTAACACTTGTCATTTCTCTCTGTATCTTCTAGAGCCCCTCTCCAAACTGTGTACAATGCACCATACAATGCACCAAGTCTGAACATAGAGCAGGTTTTGTGGAGGCTCCACAGCTGAGCTCGGTGACCTAAAGCTGCTTCGTATCACTGACCAGATTTCAACTTGCATTTAGAGCAGGTGGAGTTCATGTCACCTCTCACTAAAGGCATTGCTACTGCTCCTTTGCTTGTATTCAATGTCTTTTGGGCATAGAAAAGATTTTTTATGGCCTACAAATATATTCAGTAATGAAGGCATAATAAATCTGAAAGATTGCCAAACTTCATTAAACACAGTTCTAAAAGATGAAATAAGAATAAAATAGGAGGTATATTCTGCTATTGTTTGCTGAAATCTGTATTACTTTCAGCTTTAACTGGCCTGAAAAGGAGAATCATCTATTCAGGCCATGTAAAAAGGGAGTTACCAAAAAGATCTCAATAAAAGGTTTAGTCTCCCTGAATTTCTGAAGACAAGGAAGAAATTTGTCTTTCACAACTCCTGGAGGCTGAGATGCATTATTAAAGAACAGATACTAAAGTACTGGCTGATTCTGCAAAAAGGACATGATATGACATAAAAAGGATGGAGTCAATTTAATATCATCATTAGATTCCAGAGTTAACAATTCATTAATTAATTTTAAACAGGGTAAGCCTGTATCTTTTACCTTGATGACCTAAGAGAAATCTGATACTGAAACATTTCCATACCAAAAGTACAGGCAAGAAAAAAAACCCAAAAAACCCCCAACAACCTAGATACTTCTAATGGAAACTATGATTTTGCAGAAGTTGATGGTATATGAAAATGTCAGCTTCCTAACTGCAGCCTCGAGAGCTGATTTCTAGGGGAAAGTAACTACTTGTACATTTTTTTTCCTTTAAGGCTTTTAGTAAGGAGTGCAAATAGTGCTCTTTGTAATATTCTAGAAAATTAATAGTGCCTATCAGAATAATTTTGTATGTGACAGTAAGCTAAAACTAACTGAATGTCAAGCAGTGACTTTAGAGTGACAAGTTTCCTAAGATAATATAAATTTCCTACATGTTCATGTAACACTTGCACAAAAATGCCACAACTACTTCAATAAAGTGAATTTTACTCTGGATATTAGCTGCCATGTGTTCTTATTCTATTTCATAGAACTTGCCTAAGTCTACCTATTATTTTGAGATTTTGTCTCTACTTCTCGTAATATCTTATAAGTTCTTTTTTTTCCCCCTTGTTCTTTACCTTAAAAATCAGTTCTTTGTCACTGGCTAAGCAAAGGCTCCACACCAAATATTCAATTTTTTTCAAGTCAATCCTTAGGCAGCTGAACTTTGCAAGTATCCCGTATTTCTGAAAAATCAAATCCTTTCTTCTCCAGGCAATGCTTATATGATGTTACATCAGTTTAATTTGCACAGTCTAATCATCCTGATTTACCTACCTATATATATCAAAGTGAAGTGCAGCCACACCACTCTGCAGTGCCAGCAGAAGGTCCTTCTGCTGTTAATTACTGCACACAGTCCTGGGTTGGAAATACCCACTCAGTGCACAGCCCATGGTGCAGCATTCCACTCCCCAGCCCTGCTCAAGCAGATTGCTCACAGACTGCGTGTCCTCTTGTGGGTAACTAATGTCCTCCATGATTTTCAGGTTCAGCAGTGGCATCACTGGCAGAAATGTTTCTTTACAGACAGCAGATAGAACAAGTCACATTTAGTGATCCTTCTTTATTTTGCCTTGCTACCAACTCCAAGACTATCTCCCCTGCTTCATTTGATCATTCCAGACCTTGAAGAATCAACCATAAAGTGTTACAAAGAAGGAAAGGTCTTTTTATGGCTCATGCAAATCCATGAAGCCTACACAAACTTCTACTCACATACTAAAAAAAAAAAATTCCTACCCCTGAGCATCTTCAGAAGATCTACAAAGAGAAAGGCAGAGGTGAAGTAATGGTGCTAAACAGCAGTTTGAAAAGTGGGGGAAAGAAACCATAAAGAATGGGTCCCTGTGAATCAGAATAATGGAGTTACTTCAGTTCCAGTGAAGGTTATTCACAGCCACACAAGTTGTCTTTTAAGAGAAACTCTAATGTTTTTTTCTCTTTGCCGACAAGGTAGAACATTCTGGGCTTAAATGCCTGCAGACAGTTAAATTCTGTGTTACAGGAGAAAAAAAAGAAAAACAATAAAGACGGATAGCTTTGACCCCTTCCAACTATTTTCTGCACTTCTCATATTACAATTGGCATCAAACACAAAATTACTAAGGCTTTTCATCACTTTTTTCCTTTCATTAAAAATGTCCTTGGCTGCACTGAGTTGAAAATATCACAATGCTGAAACAAACCAAAAATTTCTTAGTAATAGCAGCCAGAGTGACAGAGTATTAGCACCTTTATCAAACGGGAAATTAACACAACACTGGATTGCACACAGTTTTTAAAACAGATTTGACTAAGGAATCATTGTTCATTAGGCCAGTACCACAGGAGAAGTGTCTCCACATTTTTAAATGTAATTAAAAAGTTGACAGGATATACATTTGAAGTACCCACCACTGAAACTCACTTTGATTTCTGTATTTTTCTGATGATGTTTGGGGGTTTTGTATGCTCTGGTAAAAAAAAAACCTAATGCCATTAGTCACTAGATGTTTTCATATCACATTCACAAGGTTCATAATCTTCATGTTCTGCCTTTGCACATCATCACAAGCATTTTACAGTAGTTTGATAACAGTCATACAGCCAACCCTCTCAAGCAGCACACTTTCTAAAAGGATGATAGTCCTGATGTATTTATAACATGCAGCTGTGCCACAAAGATCCTGTGCAGCATACGGGTATTTCCTTTCATTGTCCCCTCAGAAATACTTTGAGAGGCCTTTAAAGTAACCTTCTACATTTCCTTCTGAAAAGGGGGAGGGAGGAGAAAATTTCCACATTGTGGCTTCAGTCAGGCGGAGGACACGACTTGTGCAATCCCAATAAATCAGAGCATTCCCGTGTGGCAGAAGCAACAGGGGAATAGTGTAAGAGCAGTGCTGCATGTTGACCTAAGCAAGAGCTTATCGAGAAATGATGTCCTCTTAAACAGACTCCTGTAGAGATGTTCTGCATTTCCTCTGACAAATTGTAAGTGCTCTGACTGTAACATTCCTAACAAAACAGGGCTGATTTAGCAATGCACAAACTGCCCATTATCCTGCTGCATAAAAAGGCCATTTAAAGCAAAGCCTTAGGACACTGCCCCACTGGAAACAGTACATCTGAAAAATTATCCCCATCTTGTGCCACCAAAGCTGTTAACTACCCTAGAGAATATACCTCATTTACAATACGGACAAATGTTAACTTTAATGACTTTTAAAACTGCCATTTTTCTTGTTTGACTTTGATAACACTCGAAATCTTAAGCAAACACTTGGCTATTTTTTCACCTGGAATACCATCTAACTAATATTGCCACAGCATTTGTTTTCAGCTGTCCGTGTCTTTGCCCCACTCAAGTCATCACGCTGTGCAAAAGTGCAATTAAAAAGTACATCCACTCCAAAACAATTCTGAAAAGATTAAACAATCTATTTCAACAAACCATTCCTCTCTGAAAACTTTGCATGCCAAGATTTCTACTTGTCATTTTCTTCCCAAGAGATGGAGTACCTTTTTTAAAAGTATCTCTAATGAGATCTACAAATCTATGTGCAAGACAGCTTACTTTATTGTGTTTATAATGATAAAAAATATTTTTAAAAGGTTATGGCTCTTGGGACTGATAAAAACACAATGGGGGTAAGGTCATTCGGAAATGCTAATAAAAGTTTTCATAAAATATGATGACTCTCAAAAAGTAATGTTGGCCATGAAAAACAACTATGAAAGTCTATTTCCTGTGATGGTAAACACTCAATTTTTTTAGAGCTGGGTGACTCTCCAAATCCTTTGTTTGTTCTGTTGGGGCACAGCTGTAGCTGTTGGATTACCCCACATATTCTATCAGCTGATGCAGAGTCTGTGCTGGAACTTCCCTCTCTCATGCAAGTTTCAAGGAAGGAGAAGAACACGCACCTGCTGTGGCCACTGAGGTCATCTTAAGCTCCTAATCTTTCTGCCAGTGACACCAACAAAGCCTCATCCTAACCATACAAGAGGAAAATCCATACAAACCCTTTCTTCTCATATGGCATAATTTATACAACAAGAAATTTTGAGAAATACAGCAAGAGTAGGTGATATCCTTATCTTCCCTTCCTTCAAGCTGGTGTTCCTTTGCTCCAGACCCACAGCCAGGAGCTGAAAGGAACTGCCTCTTTCCAAGGAGAATTTCTTAGACAAGTCAGATTACTTTTTAAAAAGCAAATATCAAATAATAGGTTTTCCTATTCAGGCAAAGAACTTGGGAGAAAGCCAATGCTCTCTCTACCAAATTTTCCCCACCTCTGACCAGCCTTTAAAACCAACAGTTTAAGAGCAATTTTGTGTACACTTAATGCAGCACATCAACACCTATGAAACTATTCAATACAGACACACGTGTTCATGATTTTAGGCAAAATTTTGCCTTGAAAATTTATGATATTAAATTAATTTGATGTCAACTAACATTTTATCACAGTAAAAATAATTAAATAAATGGAGAAATATAAAACATTTAGAGCATTAGCAACTGACAAGATGAGAGATTCTCAAAGTTGACTCTGGAAATACTCTGTGCTCAAATACATGAATTAAAAATAAAATGGTGAATACTGTCTTATTTTAAAATTCACAAAACTGATATTTCAAAACAAACTAAAATTACACAAATATTTATAATCTTTTGGTTATGCAATTGCATATATATTTTATATATTTACCTTTATTCCATGAAAAATAACATAGCCCTATTTTGAAGAGAATAGACCTAAGAATAGCTAGGCAAACACCATTTATTTATTTCCTTCTAAAGAATCAGCAGAAATTAATTCAGAAAAGAATAATATAGATATGCAGTAAGGTTTATCAACCGCAGACACAGAAACTAAGAAATGCAGTTTATGGTGTATAAACTTTCAGTTTATATGGTGTATAAGCTTTCAGTTTTTGACACACCTTTTCAGAAATAAAGAACAAAAAAGTAAGCCATATAAAACATTAACACTTTGCATTAATCTCAAATTTATTACTAGTCAGCAGATAGTAATTGCTTGACACTTTCCAGTTACAAAGTAATTTACTTGGTCTGCATGCTTTTCCATAAATCCAGGTTTGATTCCCAAACTCAGGCACTCTACTTGTGTCCCTGCACAGACACCAGGTAACTCCTGAAAGATATATTTCATGGAAAAAATCTGTAGAAATTGCACTTGGGGGAGGATTGTTTTTCCTGTATTAATTTTTTTATATTTTTCAAAAGGCAGAAAAGGCAGAAAAGGCAGAAGAGGCAAGGTGAGGATTCTTAGTTACTGTGTGTCAGCTTTGCCTTCAGCTACTTTGGGGTTTAATTTCAAGAAATTGTGATCGTGAAGGACACCAAAGGAAAGGGGAAGGGCAGTAGAAGCAAGGGATTGGGAGAGCAAAAGCAGACAAGGCTTTTGGACATAATTGATAAAGGCTCATTGCCACAAAGAGCTCTGTAAGCAACCTAGATGCCAGATTTCACGGGCAGAAATAGTACAATTGGTACAAAGATATCACAGAGTTGAGGTAAATCCATTCCAGGTTCATCCTGGTTTACCAGTGAGGAAGAAATCCTCAAATGCAAGGTTTTGTTGCCCTTCCGAAGCCATCACACTACACAGAACCTCAGGTACCTCAATTGTTGGACAACAAAATCCGGAGCACTGTACTGGCAAAGTTTTAGAGCACCAAACCATTACCCAACTCCAATACAGAGACAGCATCTGTATTTTACACCGTGGTCAATAGATCAGTCATGTTCTGACAGTCAGGGCACAGATCTGAGGGAGCAGCAGGGGAGTGCCATGTCCTGCTTTGCTGCCTCCTCACCTTTGGGGAGAGGCAGCTTGAGCAATCCCTGTGGATCCCATTTCTGCAGGCCTGTGTCTCTCAGCCAGCACGAAGAGAGAGCTGTTGTGAGCCATATTTCTGACTGCCCCACCTCTTGCAGACCAATCACACACACCCCAGGGCCACTTTCAAATAGCCTTTGCTCTCTAAGATTGGAAAAACAAAATAAAAGGAACCCAAAAGCAATTCAAGGCAAACATTGCAAAGGCTACTCCTACTTGTTCCTACAGGCTCTGCAGTAGCTGGATAAACCTTCAACTTTTCTAAGTTTAGAGCTTTGCACAACATTTCATAATCTTTTCAAAATGACAAGACAGTACCTAAAGCAGCAGCACGGCAAATGCACAGCCACTGCTCCACCCATGTGTTTTGGAAGCACATCTGCATTAGTCTGTGATGAGCTGCAACTTGAAGTCACATCAGCTCAAAGCTGCACCAGCTGCCAAGAATCCACAGACGCTGATGGTGCCACTCCCAGGCATGGGTCACCTCCTCTAATCATGGGGCAGGAACCAGAGAGAGACACAGAGAAGTAAAACAGAAAAGGTTTTGTAACAGCCCCAGAATGGAGCCCCTGGAGCCCCACAAGGGACATCACACATGTGTCCCACTCGTGAGCTGCCCAGTGCTCCTCTAACCTTTCCCATTGCCAAATTCTCATCAGGCCTGTGTGAGCATTTCTCTTAGGATAATCTGCAAACACAAAGTGTCACCTGGCTTCCTCAGCCTCTGACAAAACCCACCAGGACATTAATAAGAGAGAGATCCTCGGGACAGTTGTTCATGCCATGGCACACGTGGGCTGACTGGACAGCCACAACAGGCAGTGCTGGGTAGCTTTTGCTCTGGAACCCAGTTAGAGCTTTGAAACTGCCCTCAGAGCACAAGGTTGTTTTGCATATTTTGTTTTTCAAATAGAATCATGTCATACTTTGGTATTAGAAAGGAGTTTTATGCTCTGTAACATAACACTGAGACATAGAAAAGAACTGGAGATTACTGACTGTTAACCTGAAGATTTATAAAATTCTAAAAACTCCATGAAATAGAGTTACTTTTATATGCTTTGAGTAATTAATAAATTACCAGGATTTACTGGTTGAAACAGACCTCTGTAAGTGTCTGCTATCTTGTTTCATCCAATAGTCACTAGTAAAATCTGACTAAAAATGTTACATACCAGTTTTGCTGGGATGAGAGAACAGCTGTTTGATGTTCTGGTTTATAAAAGAGGCCAAGAGAGAGTGTATTTGTTGTGGAATTAATTGGTCCAAATTAAGCACATACTGTTTTTCCAACTTATGGTAGGAATCTATGTGATTTAATAAATATGATAAATGGCTTGTGAGAATAACAAAGGATGATTCTGGGCCACCCCTGTAGTGCACAGACTGTCAGCAGAGTTTGGGTAACTATCATTTCAGCCAAGAAAGAAAGGGGAGAATCTGGCAGAGAGAAAATTTGAAATTTTATCTCAGCTGAAAGGAAAATCAGCCAAAACCATTCTGCAAAATTCTTTCCAATAAAACAGCAACCTGAACCAGAGGCAGCATCTCTACCTCTTGAATTAAAAAAACAAAACAATCAGCTGTCCAATAATAATGCATTTTAACTTGTAATATTTAAATTGGTAATGAGGAAGGTGTTTTGTCTGAATTTCCATTTCTTTCAGGGCCTAATTATGAAAGACAGAAAAAAAAATGTGCTATGCACTCTCTTTCACATCTCATTACATTTATTCAGCTTTATTACTAATTCTTTGTTAATATAATTTTCACCCTGGGAACTACATTTTTTGTCTAGTTACCCTGATACATGAAACCCTTAAAGCAGGAAGTCCTTGATCACCACATCATATTTCTCATGGTATTTTAAAATGACACTCACCATATTGTTAGAAGTAGGTTCTATCAGCAGGCTGCTCCCTGGAGGTGTTCCTTCTCTCTCTCTCTCAGGTGCCTTAAAGAAGTTTTATCTAGCATGGTGGCCTAGAGAGACGGGGAACAGGAGGAGAATTGAAATGCTCACACAGGTGTGCCACGCACCCCTCCCCACCCCAGGTTCTGCTGGAGTACCCTGAGCATGGTGTGGCAGGTTAGAGGACATGGCAGCAAACTTCAACCCCCAGCCCACTAATCCTGCCACTTGTTAGAGGTGAGAGCCACGGCAGCGTGCACAGCCTCACTCACAGGGAGTTTATACAAGTGCAGGAAGCAGGTCCCTGAAGGAGCTGAGCAGGAAAACTGCAGCAAATGTGTGTGTGCACTCACAATGAAATCCCAGCCCAGAGGACAGGCACTGTAATCCCACCAATGATGTTCCAAACCCATGATGGCTACCAGCCGACAATACCCACAGACCTCAATCCATTTTTATTGTATTCAGGCTGCAGTGTTATATTTCCTGCCTCCCCTTAGCACCACACATACAGTGTACTTGAAAACAAAAATCTATAATATTGATCCCACAATGTCACCACAATTATTCTTTTGAAACAGCCATTGAAAACAAATTACATCTGCACTGCCTTTTCATCCGATTGCTCTGGGTGAGCAATGCTCACTGTAGCCGCCAGCATTTTCAGTGTTAGCACTGTGTCACTAAAGACAGCACAGGAAAAGGAAAAAAAAAAAAAAATCAGGGAAAACAAAAAAAAAAGCATCAGTAACATACTTAAAGGGGGGTTGGAGGAGGGGGAAGCCATCAAATTAAACAGACCACAAAAGGCCCCTCTAACCTGATGCAACATTTAAGTCTCTTAGCTTTCTCTATGCACACCAGGATGATACTGGAACTGTACAGTTGCCAGTTTTCCCTCCTAGAGCTCATAAGGTTGGCTTTTTCCTGCTCAGTAAGCCAAATACAGTTGTTACACTAATTAAATTGACAAAGATTCAAAGAGGGTCTCATTTTCAGGTAGTCCATTTACTACCTTGTGATGACAAAAAGTATTATTTGAAGCAACATGATTTTAGCCTCATGTAACATAATTCTATTGACAAACTGTAAGACTTTCTTGACAAGGGAGAAGTGATTAACACAGAAGTGATGACTGCAGAACAAACCAACCCGTTCAGATTAAAACAGCAACACGACCGAGCCTGAAGGGCTCTGTCCAGAGGAAGCAGAGGCCTCTCCACACAAATATCAGGAATATCCAGCCAAGCAGAGAGGAGAGGGAGGAAGAAAATCCCACCTTCTTTAATTCCAGTTTTCCAATGCTTATTAATTTTTATCCCAGCAATGGTTTTGCTCAAAGCAGGAATCATTGTATCAGTGAAACTGTAGTGGCCCCCATAGCACACACAAACCTGCATCATTTTAGAGAGCAAATCCCACCACAAAATGCTAACTTCCATGTGCTTGTTAATGGCACGGCTTGGAAAAATATAGACCTCACCAACAATTAAATTTTTTGCCATTTTCCATTTTTGCCAATTGGTGGTTGGCCAAGGGAAAGTGCTTTTGTTAAGCTGTGACCACACAAGTCACAGTGGAAGGTTCCTGCAGCGGGGAAACGATAACTTTGGAGTATTAAGAAAACCAATAGCCTTGTTGACATGAACATGGGAGTCTAACCCCTGAAGCCTCCTGATATGAAGCATTGATTTTTCTGTCTGGGTACAGTTCTAAAGCCATTCATTCTCTCTGGTCAGGACTCACAGGGCCAGAGGAGTGGGAAAAAAAAAATAAAAATCTGTTCTTTTCACTTTTACCTCCAGGCAAAGTTGAGGAATAAATTCTACATTTTGAGGGATGATTTGTTCAGGCCATGTTTAGTAGAAGCTTATTGCATAAAAAAACATTTTGTTTCCTTGACCCTTGCAACCTGTGACCACTTACTCTTTTGTGCACCTCCTTCACATGATAACAGCGGGGGAAAGTGCCTAGAGAAAGCACCCTTGGTTTCTTGTTATTCTCCAAATAATATCACCAAGCTCACTTATTATTCCTCAAATAATACTGTCATGTTCACTTGTCATTCCTCAAATACCACTGCCAGCTGACTTGTTATTTCTCAAATGCTTCCATGCCTACTCGTTATTCCGCCTCGTGTAATTACTACATCCCTTACTTGTTATTCCCTCATATACTACCCCTGGCTGTACTTGGTTAGTGCTCATGTACCACTGATCCGCCTCTGCTGTTTCATTTTCACCACTCCTCCGACGTGCTGTACCTCCCTGAGAAAGGAAATTATATTATCATTCTGTATATTTTTGCAATCCATACACTGACTCCCTGTTTCCTCTGCACCCCTGTTGTGTTCATTTAGTAGCTATTGTAAATATACCCTGAAAAACACCGAACCTCTTGTGGAAGAAACAATAGTTGCACAGTTTGGAGTGAGAGTGCAATGTGTTCCCATTGTCTTTAAAAATAATAATTTAGAAAATAAACAAATGAAATAAAAAGGGAAATAAAATAAAATTACATCTCTTAGAGAGAAAATAAGCTCAAGTTTCCCCCTCCCCACCAGGACATGGTACTCAACCACACAATGGGATGTTTCCTGCTCTGGTGACAGAATGCTGAGCCAGTTTTTGCTGTTTGTCTCTTGTTTTCAAAGAAACAAAGCGACTGCATTAGACAGGAGATGCCAGCGTCACAGAAGACTAATGTTTGGACACCAAACTTGCTCTCTCTTTCAGGTGGCAACTATTTAATTGATTTTTTAAAATGCAAATAAATATTCAAATGCAATAGTAGACAATCATCTCTAAGCGAGGCATAAAATATCAATGTCTACAGACAGGTTGGCATCCTTACATAGGTGTACACACAGACACACCAAACCCCTGGAAATAAACCCCCCTGAATATCTATCTTTATAAATCTCTGATAGAGTACACACACTAGATGAGCATAATTTTAGCAAATATATATCTATGCACACACACAGATTAATCCTAGGAAATATCCAGTGTTACTATTGCAGAAGTACGCCTATATTATGTTACAGTATGAATATGCTTGTATATTTATTATTAAAATACTTACTGTTCCGCCTTTTGAAGTAGATGGACAAATGATTTAGGAGTAGAAATAGACTAGAAACAAAATTAATGCAAATAATGTGTTGATTTTTTTTTTTTTAGCTTGATTAGCCAAGCCAATAGAAAATTCTGGAAAACGTATACAATTATTTTAACTGTCATAGACTGGCAATTGTAATTGACATGATTTGTACGAGATGCAGTGTAATAACTGAATATATTAAAAAAAAATCTCATGGCTTGATTACCAGGAGAACATTACTAGTGCCACAATATTATTAACAACACAATTATCATGGCATCCCTAGGACACGCTCTTAGCACTTCAATGCATTAGTGAACCTTTGCTAACGAAGAAAAAATTAAAGTACAGCAAATTTCAAAGCACCAGTTGTACGCAACATCATTAAAAATTTATAAAACTTCCCCTGAACATGACAAGTGTTTGGTTTAAATGAAGATCAGCCATAAGAAGGAGCAGAAATCTTGTTATTCTTTGTCTCTTTCTCTCCCTCTTTTTCTCTTTCTCTCAGACCTCCCCCAACCACCACCACCTCAATCCAGCTGAAATATGTAACCATTACAGAGTGACAGTTTGACACACAATGACCTGTCAGAACATTCATCTCTCAATGTTTTATTTTAGTGAGGAGCCAAACTGCAGAAAAAATAAGCAAGTTGTTTCAAGGCTTGGAATGAGATCAAACATTTCTGGCATCCCCACTTACCAGACCTTTGATTTACAGTGGATCTGTCAGAGGCTGATTAGACAGTGTGTGTTTAAAAACCTATAGATGTTCCACAATTGCACAAGCTCTCCCCTTCCCTCCACAGAGCGCATTTCTGCTCTTTGTTTGAGTGGAGAGAATAAGCCAGGTTACACTGCAGAACCTTACACCTTGCAAGAGGAAAGCACCACATGCAAAACTGCAGGCAGCTGCAATTAAACCTCTTAGGCCGGAGCGCTCCCATTCTCCACTAAAAGAAAGCTGTAGCTCTCCGTACTCTGTAATATTCCTTGTGCCAATTTCTATTACCTTTTCCTTCCAAGCCTAAAGTTATAATAGTCTGCAGAGAAAATACACCCAGGAACTGCTGCAATCCCTGCATATTTTCAATAATGTTCAAAGGCAACACGCAGCTAAAAATTAGTCAGACAACAAAGTGCAGGTGGCTAAAATATTCCCACACTGCAACATTTTTTGCTCATAATTGCAAGTAGGGGGAAAAAAAGGCTAGAAATATATTGTTTCTATTTGTACCTATATAGAACAGTTGCAGAAAGAGCAGCAGGATTTGTGCCTGGCATTAGAATGGGTAATTTCTTAATACTATATTGTGGCATATGGTTCATTGTAGCAAATTATGAATACATGTGTTTGGAGAGCTTTGGTAGTAAATTTGGGCTTTGTACATCTACAACAATGCCCAAATCTGACAAACATAATTTATATAATATTAAGTTAATACAATATTATGAAATTAGCTCACTGTAGTAAAGCTGTAATTTTTAAATGAAAGACAATGCGATGAAATGAAGGCAAAATAAACATTAGCATTTTGTGAAAGGTAGAACAAATTTTCCAAAAGTCTGCTTTGTAATTTATTACAATGCCATGTTTATGACTTCCAGTATATTTAAGACATGGCATCCTTTAACAGTATAGCACAACTACATTGCTGTTCAGAATGATCCCAACCTTTCCAACTCCTCTCAGGCAATGCTCTCAATTAATTTAAGAGAGACTTTTGAGTGAATACTGCCTGTGATTAAGCAATCCCAGGTCAGAACTCTGGGATCTAGTCCCAGTGATGCTCCTTAGGGGTTCAGCTCTGCATTTGCTCCATGTGGAAAATTCCAATCAAGTTGATAAGGCTGTAGGAACATAGGCTATTACTCTGTGTGTTAGACAATTCAAGATATGAAATTATTTTTCCCGGATCCATAAGAGGGAAAGTGAGAAAAGCATTACAACAGGAACCCCTTAGCTTGTAGGAAATGGAATGTGTTAAAATACACAAATTTATTCTTCCAAGGGAAAGAGGAGAGCAATTAGCCAGAGCAGGAGTCATAAAGGAGGAGGGGAGCGGAGGAAGGGGGAGGAAGTAAATAAATAAATAAACAAATGTTTTGAGGTCATACCACAAGACCCTGAAGTGATGCACAATTTCTATTATCAACTTCCTAATGAAAAAAGGAAGCACAAAGAAAAACATGTATTAGTATTTTAAGGCTGCACAGAATTTGTGTTATATTTGCTCCTTAAAAAAATGTAATGCCATGTAAGCATTTCTAGCTCACCTCTGGTAGGAAAAAATAAGAGAGATTGTCATCCAAAACCAAAAGTCCTTTGTCTCAGTCAAGGCCTACTTTCTAATATTTAATTTGTGACGTGTGGTTTTGGTTTTGTTTTCAAACAGAGAATATGATTTGTAGGATTTCTGAGGTTTCACATGTCCTAAAAAGCAAAGCACCCTATCAAAAGAGAGACTTCCAGTAGGACATGCCAAACATCATTTGTCCTCAATATCACGAGCCTGGGGCTCCATCAAGTTAGAGTAACTAAAACCTAGAGGTTATGGCCCAGAAGAAAACAACTGTAGAATATAGTGGCTTCACATATTTGTGAAGTTCATGTCTCAGCCAAGGATGATGCGTCACAGATGAAAATGTATGACCTTTCTTTGAGTAAGTGAAAGCCACGTTATATGCTACTGAATATTGCTAGCAACCCAGAAATCCGCTATTGGTATTTATCATTCTGCCACCTTATTTCATACTCTCTGAGACAGAGAGAAAACGCTTTTATCTGAGCAATCAGAGAAAGGTTAGAATTGCATTAACGGGTTAAACATATGAATGAATCATGAAATATGAATTAGCACAAAATGCTAAAATAAAATCCTACGCAAAATGCCTCTATGAAATGCAGATAACACTGCATGCCTGTACCCCAGCCACAGCTGCCTTGGTCTCCTTTAGTATCTCAAATCCACAAACTATATCATTCCAATTTTGCATGGGGAAATCTAATGCTGCATAGCGTGTGTGCAATGGCCAAGCATCACATCCACCTGCAATTTGTGTATCATGAACTGCACAGCTCCAGCACGAAAGCTGGCACACCTTAATGCTGGAAAAACCTACATATCTGAACTCTGTGAACAGCCTTAATTTGAGATGCAAACAACCACGGCTTTGCCACTATCATTAGGAAAGTGAAACATGCCAAATAATTACACTGAGGCAGGGCAGATTTGAGAGGTGAGCTCTCTGCTCTTGGGGCCCAGAACCAGCCCACAGCTGCTGTGTTAAAGGAGCAGAGCCTGCCAGCATTCGAGCCTGGAACTCGAGTGACACTGGGACACTTCTTGGGAAGGGTGAAAAAATAGAAAGTGATGAACTTTTGGGGTCCATTTTTCTACTCCTTAAGCTGAAAATCAGAGAACAAAGACCAGAATTTGACTCTCACACAGTGCTGTCTAAATACAAATTCACAGTGAGTATTAACCTGTTCATCTCTTTCCAGCCACACCCAAAACAAGAGCTCTGTCAACTTGGATTTTGTCAGCTTGACTCGAGTAGGATTGATTTCCTGCAGCAAGAAAGAGATCCAGTACCAGAAAACAAGATCTTTGGCAGGAAGTCCTAGATCCTTTTTAGGGTTCAGAGAAAACACTATTAGATTTGAAGAGGGTGGCAGGGGACTTAGGGTAACAAGGGAGCAGCACAAACACCTTCAATGCAGCAATTCTGTGTGCTCACACCCCACCTGTACACCTCCACCCTTTAACTTCTGAATCTACGGGCTCATTTCAACAAAGTGGACAGAAGGGTGAAAAGTTCAAAGACAATCAAGTCCCTACACATTTTTTGAGCATGCCATATCCACAAAGAAAAGAAAAGTCTTTTTATGGACCTTGGGAACACTTTCAGAAGAGCTCATATCTCATCAGATATCAAAGAATCTGTAGTGGTGTGATAAAAACACTCCAAATATAGAAAAAAAATGCTAGAAGACAAATAGCTTCTAGACATCAAGTGACAATAATATATAAATGCATGGCAAACCAGATTTCAACAGCTTCAGTGAAACTACGCATTTTGACTTTTGTAAAAACTACTCAAGAGAAGTTTACCTCAAAGCATAGAGGAAAGGAGATGAGAAAAATCAATATTGCTGATTCAGTTATGCAAGGTATTTGATCATCTACAGTTTGTATACTTAATAAAGGTTGCAAAAACTTTATTATGTTCCCAGCATTACTCAGCTCCACCAGAATGAATTTGTATTATATTCCTCAACTATCCACGTTAGGCGTTCCAGACAGATTTTCTGTTTTCAGACTGCCTGCATTCACAATGCAAAATTCTGTGTTAACTTGAAGTATCCTCTCGCGCACACATAAATGTATGCATATTTATACCCACATAAAATCTAACTCTGCCACTTTAGTCAGTGACAGACTGTACAATAATTAGCATTGTCAATTACTAATTATAGCATGGCCACAGATACAGTTATGAAAATGCAGCAAAGTAACAGCTTTGATAATTTCAAAGAATTACACCTTTATTCTGTCGCATTTGAATATTTCTACTTTTATCCATTATTACAAATGCAGGAAAGCAAGAACAATAGATAAAATTTTCTAAGCCAAATTTAAGGACACACTGTTCAGACCACTTATTGCTCAAAAAACATGAGCCCCTTGTTCTGTCTCTTTTTTAAAATCAGTTAAATATAAACAAATTAACTTCCTATGCATGTTGCTTCTGAGAGAATTACTTTTCATTTTTAGAGTGGTTTTCCATCACTACAAACCTTTTCCTTTCCCTTATGCACCAGCAAACATACTGATACAATTTAAAGGTCATGTTCTTTTCAAACTGACAGGGCCCTCCAAAATTTTGACGAGAGTCCCTCCAAGAATCACACCACACAAACGGAAAGGAATTAAGTAAAGCATCACTTGATGTAGGCTCAATCATGTGAACTGATTAGAAAATGTAACCATGGAGAGAGGTGATTCAAAGTGTGACGGACAACCTTTCAAAGAAAGGAGATGTCATGTTGATAATAATAAGCAAGTACCTGACATTGAAGGAGGGGGTGAACACAGAGGGTCAATAAAGATATAATTGCCTTAAGCTACTAAAAACAAAACAAAACAAACAAAAAAAAAAACAAAACAAAGCACCAACCAAAAACCCAAATCTCTTTTCTAGCTTTGGTTTCTTCACACACCAAGATAAATATTTAAAATGATCAGAGCATTTTACCTGTGTAGTTCAAGTTAAGTTTTAGCCAAAAAATACTGAAAAACATATTAACAACATTTCAGTTGTTTAGCTTGTTCTTTCGCCCAGTAAAAAGGATACCTTGAAGTTCAAAGCCAAATGTACAGAGTTTGACTTAAAGGTTATATTGATACATATTGATCTGCATTACAAGTTAGATCATATTAAAGAAAATAGGACTAGCCTGTGATTGTAATAGCCACATCATTCAAGGAAATGCTACAAGCAAAAAGTAAATATGCTTTTGAAAGACACCATTTAACAGGAAGATGATATACATTTTAAGCAGAGCAAGTCTGAATCTTTGCAGGAAACACAGTATGAGTTGAATTAGGACAAAAAGATCTCTCCACAAAATTAAGCAACAGTTACTATGTGTTCTCAACTTTAGAAGAATCTGCAGCCCAAAAGAATACCCCACCCTCCACTACATTTAATCCATATAAAACTAAGCTAAACTCAATAAACGGGTAAAAAGTAATTGAAAAGTATCATATTCCTGTCCTCTTTTTGACAGTAAACAATATTTAACCCAAATTTAATTATTTATTTTTTCTATAGTTCTCTAACCGCCGCTCTTTCCTTTCCCATCAGTTGCTATGATTTATGGCACTCAAAACAGATCCAGCATGTCATGAACTATTATGGTAACAATCTGAAAACGTTACATCCAAGATCATTTTAATGATAAGACCTGTCTTCTCTTGTCGATATTAAAATGTATATAATGTATATGAATAAATGAAACCTTAACTGATTTCGATACTATATTCTTATTGATGTCAGAGAGGTCAGTGAACACATCTAATGTTTTAGCCAACCACTGATTGAAGATTACAATTACATAAAAGACAGACATGGAGCCTTTCTCCTATAGCACAAATTCACCCTACCTGGATCAAATTTGGGCTCACTTAAATAGTTCAGGCAAAATAATTCAGAGGTACAACTCAAGTTCTTACTGGACAAATGCCCATTTCATCAAGAAAGTAATAAACCATGGCACCCATGACAAACTCTGACGCTATTTGCCTGACACGGTGCCTGTTCAAGGCTCGTCCATGTGTCGCAGATTGAAAGCTGCAGGACACAACCAAGGTGACACCCCAGTCATACAATCTACTGCCTGTCTTGGAGAGAAACAAGGTTTTACTGCAATCTAGGTCTTTTGCAATTGCTCCCTGGACGGCTGGCTAATGAGGTCAGACAGTACTGTCCATTCTAGACATATTCTTTCCAGGGTATCATCTCTCCAAGAGACATTCCATGAGGACATACCCTTAAATATGCCATCAAAGCAAATTATAATGATAGAATTTATTAACATTTTTTATGAGGCAAAAGGCATACTTCTAAGGAAACATGAAATAAAAATGAGACTAAATAGCAAATGAATTTCTAAAACTATGTAGTAGATGTTTTTATGCCACTGGAAAGCTTTTGCTACATGCAAGGAGAAAAGCTGAGGTTAAACCTTGCAGACACCCCTGACCAGAGATATTAACCAGACCTCCTTTTTTCAGCAACCAGAAACCTCCCCACACAAAGTGAGTGACCACATCTCTGCAGTCACATCTCAGGGAGGGGTGTGGTGACTTTCCTTTTTCTTTTAGTCCAACACCTCTTAACACTTCCTTTCTAAAAAGTAAAGATGAGACTGAGGTCATCTAAATCAGTAAACAAATACCATAATTCCTCAAATGGAACAATGGGAGGAGCCCCAGAGGTGCTCAGATGTCTTTAATGCAATGCACACTCTGAAAAACAGTGGCCAATGGATTTGTGGCCAACACTGGCCGACTCCATTCTCGAACAAAAATAGAGACACAGTCTGCAGCAGCCTCCACTGGGAGAGACTGGGGTGAAGTTTGAAATAAAAAAATAAAAAGGAGCAAGGCAGTGGGGAAAGAACATGGAATCTATAATATAAACAAATGAAAAATCAGTAAAGAAACGACACAGTAACATTTGACTGTAGTGTCAGAGAGGCCTAACAGGCAAAAGATGTAACAAAGAATTGCTCACCCTCTGCTCAGACACATGGTCATGGCACTGGGCTTAGGCTATACCTACACCAGCATTTCAGTCCAGAACAGTGGTACAGCTTTGGGTGAATTTATTCCCTTTTATTGTAGTTGGCTTTGTTAAGAAAACTGTTTTGATGACCTGATTCCAGATTCCTTTTGTAGGCCAAAAAAAAAAAAATCAGAAGCTCTACCAGATGTGTACCAGATGTGCTCCATTAGTCAATGTAAGTAAAAGGTGCAAATCAACAACTGTTTTTCAGTCATCTCCAAATGTAGAGAGGATGGGGACTTTTGGTACCAGTGACCACACTAACAATAGTTCAAAGTAAAAAAATCCCAAAATGTACTTACTGGAGATATGAGGCCTCAGCATAAATGAGTTTAAACTGATGCATTTAAAAGGAGCCTAATTCCTTGCCAATGCTGAGATTGCCTTAGAAAACTTAGGTGAAATAGAGATTTCAACCTCTGTCAGAGAAAGGTGACATACTTTTGGACACTCTTCCTTCAGCATGAGCTGGATGACAAAGCCATTTGGAACATGAGATTTATTTTCAAATTACATGTTTAATCTCCTTCCTCACAGAAGATTAAATTCTGATGCAAATGGAAGGGGATGGAGCCATCCCAGCCATGCCTGATGCTCCTTGCTAAAAGAGAATGGGAAGGGCATAATACAAAAGAAGAAGCCAAGCATTTAAGGGAGAAGACATAATAGCAAAACCCAGGGGTTGCAAAATCCACATGAACTAAACCCATGACTCAAATTAGTATAATTGAAAACCATTAAGCTCAGCTCTGTTCAAGTAAAAATTAACTTTATAGTGACTATCATTATAAACTATTGCTTCATCTGGAAAATACATCATGGTTATATTTTATAATTTTTATCCTCTCTTGCATGTAGCTGCTAGAAGGCAGTTACAATGAGAACTGGGTCTTTCCAAAGTTGTTAACAAGACACATTCCTTTTGGTTCATGGCTAGTATTATGAGAGTTTCTGTCTTATGTCACTATTTCTGACATATGCTGGAGAGAGAACATCTTGGCTCAAAAAATACTGGACCATCATTTTATGGGAAGAGACTTTCTAGACCACAGAAGCAGATAGATTTACAACTGACAACACAGAGGTAATGATAACCTACCCTTACATAGCTCAGAGTCTTACATACTGTAAACTCAATTAGCAATTCTTTTATCTTCACCCAGAACAGATGTATTGAAAATTGCAGATTGAGGGCTTTTCTCATATAGCTCTGACCACAAGGATAAATACTGCCTTGCTTCAGCAGCATAATTTTTAGCTCTCTCATTTTTCATCCAGTTCAAGTTGTTTGATTCTAGGAGTCCATATTCCAGGCAGGCAGAGCACTCATTTATGAACACAATGCAGGAAAACGTGAATTTGTTGAAGATGAAAGGCATGAGAGATGCCCATAATTTTGCCACAAATAAACTCCTCCTCTGGTTTATGTTACATCATGCCCTTCCACATGAATAGTTTTGATAAAGACCTGTTACTCCCTTTTCTTTCACTATACACAGTGTGGATACATTAGATAAACAATTTTATATGTTCACGTCAAGGAGAAATATCCCACACAACGAAGCAGACCTTGTGAAATAACATTTCACTTATCTGTTATGTCTTTCTGAACCTTCCCTAAGAACTATAATTCTCTAATCCTGGTATACAGCTGCATGTAGTCTCGCTCCAAGAAATTTCTGTTCTCAAAGACCAGCAAACAACTGCAGACATACAGGTGAGGAAGGCTTCAACAGCAATATGTACACTATTTTATAACTTCTTTTTCTTTCTTTTTTTGTTACACCTAAAAGAGTTATTTTAATAACAGGCAATTTACAAGCACACACAGAATTTGAAGAGGTCTTCAAAATACTTTGGAGAAATAGATCATATACTCTAAGCCAAAAGTATATATCATTTTTATCTATTAGGGTTTTTTACATTTTTACTGGGTCTCAGTGATTTACTAGCATAAAATAAAACACAGAGCTATACTCTAGTTACAAAAACATGGCCAATATGAGAACAGAGAGAGCAGTAAAGTTTGAAACTACAGTGAATGCAGGGGATTTGAGCTAACATAGTACAACAATGAAGTTATTTTTCCAAACTTACACGTATGCTTGCAATAAATATGGTAATCCAGTAAATTAAAAACCTGTTGCATTTACACACTTCTGTCCACACTTGTCAATCATTTTTCAACAGCAAATATTTTAAGACAGTGGTTATAACTTCTGCTAACAGAAAAGAACAGCCTGTTTTGGTGAAATAAAGTTGACATTTAATTTACTCTTGTAATTTAAGTTGTTCATTCATTGCTCTTGTATGTTGACAGATAAGATTCCTTTAATGTTCTTGAGCAAAACAATAAATACAGTATAGTTAAATTTTAGATGTGAAAACATTATGCTTTGTCTTGACAGCACCACAGTTAGCCATAAAGTTATAATGTTCAAATAGTCTCTTCTGAGACTCTCTGTGTCATAAAACATGTAGTCTTTCAAAGTCTATGCATCTGTCATTTGACTTTTCTTAAAATCAGAAATAGATGGATGAATACCCTGATTCTTCACCTACAGACTGGAATTTCTTTATCCCTCAGCCCCAGCTCGATGCCATGAATAGACACATGTTTTATCTGAGAAAACAGGAAACTTTCCTTAACACAACGTCTGTCATTAGGACCCAGGCCCAAGTAATAACTTTCTGTCTGCTCATCCAGGAGCCACCCTGCCAGCCACCCCCATCACCCCAGACTGGAACTGCTGGGACTGAGGGGTGGCTCTGGTGACCCAGCAGGTGCCCCTGGGCTCCACACACCCACTGAGAGCCAGCAGAGCCTTCCTCCCCAGCTCAGCCCCAAGGTTCCCACTGCAGAGTCTCAGACCTCTAGGTCCTTTCAACAATGGAATAACAGAGCAGTAACCAGAAACAGCCCAAGCTGGAGCCCCTGAGGAGGGACCCCAAAAAAGGAACTGCTGGACTTTGATCCCCTTTAGTCTAAAGCTCTGCAGTCTGGGACGTTCCTGCTCAGCTCCTGTGCTGGCTCTGGCGTCCCTCACCCAGCTGTGCCACAGCCCCCTGTGTCCTGCAGAGTGCTGGCAGGTCACAGCTCCCACCTGGGCTCACACCCAGACTGCAGCTGCAGCTTCCCCAGACACCTGCCCTGAATGGATTCCTCAACAGATGGTAGGTTGGGATCTTTTGTGGGGTTTTGTTGCTGTTGGAGTTTTTTGTTTTTCAATAAGAGCATCAGTCCGGCAAACTTTTTTCAAGAAACTAAATTCACTGAAGTTGCTCACAGGGCAACTTCTCCTTTTGGCCCTGCTAACGCTCATGTCATTTCATCCAGTGGTCTAGGAGTTATTTCTCTGATAATGAAGAAACTGATGCACCCATCACACATTGGGTACATGAAGTAGATCAAGTAGATCATTGGGTACATGAAGTAGATCAAGCTCCAAGGCTTCATATATGTATACACCTAAATTTTTTGTGCATTAAAGACCTAACGTATTCATTGTTTCTTGTTTAGCCCAAGAGATTAAGATCTTCGCATTTCATAACCACAGCAGGTAATCTCTCTCATTTCCTACATTCTTGAACAGTAATTGTCTAGTATCTACATTTGGCAGATTTGTCTTGAAATAAAATTGCATATTTAAAAAAAGGACTTGTATGATGAGAATACATTCAGTGATGTGGAAGCTACAAAGAAAACCCCAGATGGCTCAGACAATAATAAGATATAATTTTAAATTTAGACCTTTCATCAAATGTCCTCTAATTCATACTAAGGTCTCTTTTCAGCTTTATACTTTCCTCTTATTTTAAATGTTAATGGATTATCAAAACCATCCAATTCTGTCATATAATCCAGAATGTCTGCTTTTTTAACCAGAGAAACTGAACTGCACGATTTCTGTACAGACAGAACACTATATCAAATTGATCTGCAAAGAAGCAGACACCCTCAGCAACTACTGCAAAGGTACATATTAATTTTATGGTGCATTATTAGGACAGATACCTCAGCACGTTCATGATGGCCCTATTACTGCGTCCTCATTCTCTAAAAGCCATTGTGCTTATACAATCTGTTATTCAAACCTCTGCAGCCTTCTGAGCAAAAGGAGCAAGGGATGCTTTCAATCATCACAGCACACACCAAGGTGCTCCAACCACTATCAACATCCAAAGACGAAATCACCGAAGCAAGAGCTCACAGAATATTGCTGCCTGCTGCAAACCACACAGAAATTCTTAGTTTAGGTATTGTAAACTGCCTCTTCCTTCTACAAACACTGGTCCAAAATAGGTGTCATTGCAAAAGGAAAGTGTCCATAAACAGTGCCTCTCTGCTTTAAACACCATTGCTGAAAGAGGCCTTCAAGCTCAGTGAGAGCAGAATTGCACTTGAAGAAAGTCACAGGAAGCAAGCATAAGAGGGGGAATGTGTGATATGTCAGAGGAGCTTGTTTCATCCAAATTTAAGGGGAAAACAGACTAAGTATCCTAACATTTCACAGGAAGGGAAAAAAAGAAAAAAGTAACATTCTCTATGGCTCAGATGCTTTGTGTTTTTATGAGACCCCTGGGTTGCAGAATCCACAGGGGCCATCAGGCAGGCACAGCATTTCCTATACATTTCCACGGATTAGCACATGGATCAGGACTGTAAAAGGGACACTTGGCTCATGCTGTGTGACAGCATGGACTGTTGAGCCAGTATTTCAGAGCTATGAACAGCCACAAGCAAACTGAGCAGGACTGTGTGTTCTGTCACCATTCCTTGAGTTGTTCCTATCAAAACCATATCCCACACCCAGCAAATGAAAGCAATCAGATGCCCTGCAGCCAAACACTGCCTTCAGAAACCATGTTTGTATCTAAAATCTGAACCAAACGCCTAATGATCCAGATAGTCTGCAAGAATAAGAGGAAGAGCTTAAAAACAAATGAACTTTTTTGTGCACTCAATGGGTTGGTTAGCTAAGAAAGAAAAGAGCCAACTAAGTTATCCTCAGAGCTGCTATAATTCACCTCCAACATCCAGAGAACACTACAAGGCAATTTCCTCCCTCTGTTTAACCAAGACTCCCCTAAAAGATAATGTTATTGCTAGTTCAAGATTCCTTAAACATACTTTGTTGCCACTAAAATATTACATAGTAAGAATTACTGCAAAAAATGGTATGTCTTAAATTAAAGCCAAAGGATCTCAGATTCTGAACAGTAATTACTTATAGTTTAGTATAAATCAAAAATAGTAAACAAAGTATTTCTGAACAATAGAAGAAATCTTCTCTATGTCATCACAAACATTCAACTTTCTTAGTGAGAGGCAGTATGTCTCCCCCTGAACGGGAAACTTTGCCACTCTGCTAGAGGAATATTAGGACACCAAGGAGGCTTTACCAAATCCTGCTAATTTCAACAACAGAAAAACACAAAAACATCCCCCCCAAAAAAAAATATGCACACAAGAAAAACACCACACCTCAAAGGAAATCTTCCTTGCTCAGCATCTAAAGACTAGACCAAGAGGAAAGAACTAAGACAGAACTTAAAGGGTAGAAAATATAGCAGCTCCGTACCTCTACTCTGCATCTGTTTTCTACTAACTAATGCCACGTGAAAAGGCAAGGTTTAAACTAAAAATATAGTCCAAGAGAGACACAAACTCTGTTCAATAACACTTCCATTTTCATGATCAACATTTCCAGCACAGAACATAGACCCAAAATACAAACTTTCTCATTTGGCCAGCCAAGTGTAAATCATACCTGTTAACCCTTTTAATGCAAACCATGACTGCCAGGAGTGCAGAGATGCAGTTATGAAATTCAGATATATTACCTGGGAAATACCTTTTCCTTCTTTTATCTGTTAAATCTCAGTGTGAAAATGCAGCAATTTCAATTAAAGTAGAATATAAAGCATATAAAACATAGGCTGATGCTTGAATTCGAAATGCAGCATGTGCCCTAAGGCACTGTATCATAATTCAGTCTTGCTTTTGTTCTGTCTAAATGTGTACTCACCAACAATAAAGGCAGGCTCTGCTTTGTCACACAGGTGGAATTCTTGCCTCTCCACTCTCTTCGATTTGATCTCTTCCACTTCACAGCTGGCATATTGCAAAACTTTTTTTGCAAAGTTTATGCAGACTTTAAGTTCATTGCAGCGTGACCTTATAACTACAACAGCTCTGAGCTCCTTGAGACATTGATCATGTCTACATCGATGTTTGTACAATACCCACTGTAACAGGGCATTGTCTAAGGCTGGGGACTCTGGGCAATATTGTAACATAAATATTAAATAATAATAAAGTTCTGTCAAGTCAGTGATCTGTGAACTATAGCAGGTTCACGTGATCATGTATTATGGCTCAAAGGCAGCCCTCAGCAGCCATCATATAAAATCTCTATGGTCTAAAAACTACTTAAACAATGATTTACACACAAGTCATAAAATTAATAGGAATTACATATATTCTAAACTTGTACATACACCAAAATTTATATTTGTGCTATAGTTAAGAATCTTCAAGGGCTCATTTATGCTTTGTTCTTACAAAAACCATTTCTGTTTCAAACTCTGAAAGTGTTCAGAGATACATACATATACTAATAAAACACAAATCAACAACAGGATATCAAGACATTGAAATAATTTTGATAAAATTTGGAAATACACTCTGTATTAACAGACGAGTATAATTAGAAATTAGTTTAAAGTATTAAGAGAGTTCCACATGAAGGTTCTCAAAGTAGGGCTAAAATTGATTTTCCAGTTCATCCATTCCTAGTCAATAATTTTCACCCATGCCACAAGAACTGTGCAGAGTGCTGGCACTAACATTCCTTTCTGGGAAAAATGCAAGTTGAGCTGCCTTACTTGGAAAAATTGAGTTTGCACAAAAAGGTAACAAACAACAAGGGGCAGAAAAAACAAAATTACAAAGTGGAAATCAGAAAAACACTTATTTGGGCATCTCATTAATAACCGGGGACAGAAAAAGAAAAGAAAAAAGGAGAAAACAAAACCAGAACCACACTGCAAAATACCAAAATGTAAAACAAAAGCTCAACACGTATCTCTTTCACTTGGCTATGGCAAGCCTTGTATATAAATGGAAACAAGACCTACTAAAGTGAAAAACCCTTCAGTAAAACAGCCAAATGTGCCATTGCCCCTTTATAAGACTAAGCCAATTATGGTTAAACCTGCTGCGTTTTTATTTTCATGCCAGTTAAGCACAGACAATTTAAATGGCTTTGCAATGGAGGAGTACGTGCTTCATTGTAAACTAAGGTATATCCCACTTTTTCCCCAACATAAATTCCAGGGGTAGGTATTACACAGAAATTTACAGTCCTTATATGCAAAAGGATTCATATATATATGTATATGTATATATATATGTATATATAAATAATTTTTTAAAGTCACTTTCAAATATAACCTACTTAGAGGCATACCTAGTTACTGGTAAAAAAAAAAAAATTTACCTGTTCCTAACAGATATCTAACACAGATATAGGAGAAACACATGAAACTAGACAGTTAAAAACTCTCTTGTAACTAATTAAAAGAATAAATTAAGCTCTAATTAGCTTAAAATCATAGCAACTCACCTGAGAGAGTTAAAAAAGGCTAAAGGCAAATCTAGATTTTTTAATAGAAGTATGCTAAAGACCACATATTGAAAGAGAAAAAAAAAATCCAAGTGTTTTAGATGTTTTATCTGGTGAGGAAAAGAAAGTGCCTCTCTAAAACTTGCTCTGAAGAATGCTCTGAAAAAGCAGTAGATGCTAAAAGTATTTCAGATGAAACAGCTTCTATGTTTCATATGTTTCTTTCTATCATAATTAGGTGTCTTATTTTTTTCCCTTATTTCTGAAAATAAAAAGTTACTTCTGTTGACATTAAAAGCTTGATTTTACAAACTATTTAATGCACTCTAAGGATACTGTTAAAAGACAGTGGCATGCTGATGTGAGTTGTACAAAGGTCAGTGATTTGGAGGCTCTTTCAGACAATTTGCCAGGATTTTGGCATTTTGTAAGCACACATAGGACAGCTCTCCAGCAAGCTGACCTTGACAGTGAATTGGATAAATAAACCTTCAATTTACCCCCTCCAGCTCAATGCTAGCCCAGCTGATCCCTCTGGAGCCTTCACCTGTCCATATCGTTCAACTGCCTGCAACTTTCAACTGACGAACATCCCCGGCTTTACGGGTTCTGTGACAAACACCATCTAAAAGATAAGGCTTCTGAAAAGTCAAAGTCAATAGTGTTTCCATTGAAAATTTAATGCTGCTTCCATCTTTACCCATCATTCTTCCTACTGTTGCATGTATCCCAGGAGGCACTTCAAGCAAAAGCACTACTCCATAACAGGTAATGACGTGGCATTTAATGATACTGTCCAAAGTGATCCAAGCCCATGGAAAGTAATGTGCACTCATGTACCAGATAAGCACAGCTGAATGTACTAGAACAGCAGTATCTCTCACTGCACTGTCACTAGATACAATGTGACATATGCTCTGCCATTGTACCTGGCTTTTCCTTTTACTTCCCCATCAGAGGAAAAGAGCATTTTCAGATACAGAGCACCAAAGTGTTAAGGGAATTCAGTAAAAGGTAGGATGGCAACATATCCGTAATTAAGTATTCACAGCCTCTTTAATACTTCAGTGCTCTTGGATTCACTACTAAAATCTGTGAATTATACCTCATTGAAGAATGTCCTTAATCGACTCTGACATGTTTTATTGGAGGCAGAAAAAATGTTTCAGTATGATAGATAAGGTTAAAAATGTTACTACTCTGATCATTTACTCTAGTGCCTTGCAAAAAACTCCAAAGCCAAAAACCATTTACATCATTCATCTGATGCAATGGAGAAAAAAAAGCATTATCTGACAGCCCATTTTAGCTGATGGGACAAAGTGCACATTTTCAATTTTCTGACAAAGTTATGTTGTTTATGTAGATAAGAAAAAGAAGAAGAAAAAAAAAACCACGACTGTGACATTTCTACCGCATGCCATAAGGATCTGAAATTCGAGTTAAACAGCAAAGTACCTTGAGACCACGCAGAGCAGAGCATGACAAACAAAAATCATTTTTATGGTTTCAGACCAAATAACACATTACATGTTTTCTACTCTAATAGCAGCACAGGGTTCTGAGGCAGCCCCAGAACGTTGCAGCAGAGCTCAGCATGACATCTCTATGCATGTGTGAGAACGCTGCTCTCGCTGCAGTGGGACCGCCAGGCACTTCAATAAAAGCCACTGAAATATTTTTAAGTAAACATTTTAACTGAGCTTTCCCCGTATTAATTTTGATACTCTCCAGATATCAATGGCTTCTGCTTGTACTACTCACTGCAAAAGGGACCAACAGGAATCTCATACATATTCAATTTCTATTATTGGTTTTATTAGAGTGATCCATGACTACTTGGGAAAGTTAGCAAAGAAAAGAAATTGTTTAAACTCACCGCCAGAGACTTCTCCATGGAACGACATGACACTGGCAGAAAGAGAAGGCTATGAGCTTATATTCCTCAGGAAAGGAAACATTAAGTTTTCAAATAAATAACCTTTGCTTTTAAAGCTTGTATGGATTGTCTGTAGAAGAGATGGTATGGTTTAACAGTCCCTGTTTTGCTTTTTCACCACCAAAAAAATGCATTTTCTTTTTTGGTCATGCCAATAAAGCAAAATTACTAGAAGTATTTTTGCTTACTAAGTAACTGACAAGATGATTATTTCAGCACAAATTAGGGAGAAGCAGTGTTTACCACAAAAGTAAAGTAATCCCATTCCAGTTCATTTTACTACTCATACACCTAAAGGTAAGCACACATTTACAGAACTACCTCAATTACCTGAGCCTTGGTGGTACACACCTAAATTACTAAGACATCTATGAGTTGCACCATTACCCATTAGAAACCAAAATGAAAACTTTCAAATAATTGGCTAAAACTGTAATTCTACAGCATGGACAAGGCTTTAAATTAGTACCAGATGCTGGATTTTATTCTTTAAACAACAGTTCTAAGGACAGAGAAAGATTCATCTTCCAAGACTACTCCTGCCTGCAGACAATATGACCCATCTTAATGAGGCTGCTGAATGCTTTATGAGTAATTTCATCCACTAGTTACTATATTCTGGCACCAAAATTGAAATACTCATTTTAAATCTTGCCATTAGGACAGTATTGCTTTCTGCCAAATTTCCAATGCCAATTCTTACATTCAATTGTGATTGAGTGTTCCTCCAGAACCAAACAGATAACAGCAAGGTCTGCCCACGCATCCTGTGTCATAACCAGCTCATTAAGCTCCCTGTTCCCATAGACACTGTTGGGAAAAGAGACACTGGGAAAACAGTTTTCCATGACCCAGTTATATCCATATATCCAGAGAGGGGGATGAGAGACTAGGGGAATGGAGAATTCAGGGTTTATTTCAAAATTTTGAGGAAAAACATGGATGCACGCGCAGGAAAATTTAAAAAATATACGGTATAAGTTCATTTGCATGTCACACTAGGGTCTGTCAGTCACAAAATTATTTTAATGTAATGCCATACATAGACCTGTGACCTGAGAAAAAGGCCATTTTTTGAAAACTATGATTTTAAAAGAAGACATAAAAAAGGACATTTTTGGAAAAACTACCATTTTAAAAGCACACACAAATTTGAGGAATACGAAAAAAGCTTTCCTACTTTTAGTTTTATTCTTGAAGTGTGTGCTTTAGAAGACCAGTTGCCACCAATGAGAATGCTGCATAGACATGTTCAGTGCTGAGACTGTGGCCATGGGAGATACCAGGGAGCACAACCAACCAAGTGTTCTCCAAATTAACTGTGGAGAGCAAAGCAAGAGGGTCTTTATCTCCCCTTTTCTGGAAAAAAAACCCCAACAGACTCACAAGTAAGGTGGAATTTAGTAAAAAAAAAAACCCTACCCCATAGGAAAAAAAAAAAAGTTGAAGAACATGGAGTCAGAGTCAGAATTCATGATCTGGAGCTACCTAGCAAATCTTATGAAAACATACCACAAACTTACAATTAACCCCAGAATATTTGACTTGAAACTTTTATATTCTTGCTGAATGAATTTTTACATATCAAATTTTTCATCACAGAAATTAATATGTCATCTCTGTCCATGCATCACTGCCACACATAGAGAAGTTCACTCTTCTGTGCTTCAGTTTCTTGAATCCTTTCTTTGCCTTTGAATTCTTTTTTTTGATGCATAATAATTGCTTCACTTTTATACATTGTAGGGCTCAGAAGGAAGAAAGGAGGAGGAAAAGAAAGAAAGAAAATGTACTTTCCTTCTTATTAATTTTCAGATTGCTTTTTTTATTTAAAGTAAGATGTTTTGTTTCCCTGGCAGTATGCATGCCTCGCTCTATGAAGTGCGAGGTGCAGTTTCTGCCCTAGCTCTGTGTGTGGCTGTGGCCTTAGAAGTCAAGGATAAAAGAAACAAAACATTTTTTTAATATTCTGAAGTGAAAAATCCATTTGATTTCTTTTTGTTTATTGCTGCATTACTTAGGTAATTGCTTGAGTTGAGTCAGACTGACGGCAGGGCTCTGGACCCTCTGACTCCAATCCTTTTGCTTTATTTATTAGTCTCACTTATTAAAAGAATGTCTTGGCTTATATGATGGGTACTATTCAAGCAGAAGTTAAATCACTTATATTTGCAATCTAAGTCACTGACTCACAAAGGCTGAGTATACCATGCTAAGTATTCACAAAAATGCTCTAAACCACAAAAATCATAAGCTCAGCCCTAAAAAATGAGATAGTTCAACAAGGTCTGTGCAGATTTGTAAAACATTTAAGTGAACCAAGCAATAGTAACTTGTACATGGAAGTCATTCCACACAAAAAACCCCTGTAGCATCAAAAGATATAAAGCCTGGCCATGCTTGAGCAGCTCACATGCAATATAACCTAATTTATACAGTGAAACCTAGACAAAATCATCCTCATCTCAGAATGATCCAAAGGCCTGTTATTTTAAATATCACTTTTTCAGTATTTTCTAATATTTTTAATAGAAATCAAGCTCCTGGGGTCTTCTATTATGTGGTGATTCTGTGCAAAAGCAGGGATACTTCACTATCTGTTCCCTCAAATGGTGCTGATGTCCTCTTCTGAAACTCGAGATGGCTAACAATGGAATCTTCCATGAAAATATTAGGTTACAAGTTAAGTTACAAAAGGAAAGGGCTTCACTCATTTTTTAAATTTTCATTGATGTTTTAACCTGATGGCCCAGGATAAAACTACACACACAGAGCATATTCAAGAAATTCATAGGTCCAAACCTTAAACCTTGTCATAAAATTTTCCATTCGTTTAATCACTAATATTCAACATGTTTTATAAGCTATTCACATCTTCAACAACTTCAAAGACAAAGGAGTTGTGGTTAGAATTGTGTACTGAAATACAAGACTTCTGGTTGATGTTCCTGGGTTCACATGTCCTTTCCGTCTTTGCCACATTTCCAGGAATAACTTCCTCACTGATCCTTCCCACTTTTAGTGTTAGTTTCTCTTTCATTCCTGTCCTGTAGCTGAGGTACACATGGCCCTGGCACAAAGTGAGGTGCATCCCTGTAAGCCATTAGGAATATTCTTAGTGCTGCTTTTTTCCAGCCTATTAGTTTTTGTGCTAGTACTGTACTGGTTGCCTTTAGCAATGCACTGTTTTGGTGTATGACTTCTGTATTTGCTTGAGGCCACAACAGTATCAGTGTTCTGTGTCGTTTCCATTTTGTCTCAGGCAGTCTTTGCACTCACCTGAAATAAGTGTGGCCTTTTGCCACTGACAGCTGAGAATGTTAGCCCCTATTATGTGAAAAACATGATCCACCTGGATGTTTAAAGCCAGTAAACTGTTTATTGGGAAAGCACGAAAGGAAGTGAGAGCCTGAGTGAGTTTCATGAGCTCTATTATTAAACACTGGTGTAGTTTATCAAGGTAAATTAATCCAAGTAAGACCTTCTGTCTTGCATTATGTAACCAAAAAATATGTATTCTATTTCGTCTGTTGAAAGCAGTTGAGATGCTTGTTTTTCTTTATCTCTTGTAACTCCAGGTGGGAGGGGGGCCGATGCCTTCTGATAATGGGCCAGCCATTAAAGCCAGGTGGGGCAGTGTTTCTTATCTCTGTCACCACCCGTCCATTCTCCAGGGAGATATCTGCTGATAATGGGCCATGAAGGCTCACCAGTGACATCACACATTACATCATCCCATGATGCTCCACCCAGAGGAGGGGGGAGCCAACCATTCCTACCTGAAAAACTGAGACTCAGGAACACCAGACATCCAGTTTTTTCCCACTGGAGGAAGACCAGACCCATCTTGCCACCACTGGACCCTTTCTACTAGACCACCTCTGCTCCACAGAACCACATCTGTCACTCCAGGATAATTTATTTGGACTGCTTCCAACACCCTGACCAACAGGGTGTCAGGTTGTATCCCTGACCCAGTCAGGGTTTTACCAAGACTTTTGTTTGCTTGATTGCTTGGGGTTTTTTTGTACTACTCTATTTGTATTCTTTTTTAATATTCCTAGTAAAGAACTGTTACTCCTATTCCCATATCTTTGCCTGAAAGCCCCTAACTGCAAAATTATAATAATTTGGAGGGAAGGGGATTTACATCCTCTGTTCCAAGGGAAGATCTACCTTTCCCTGGCAGACAACTGTCTTTCAAAACTAAGACACCTTCTCTGTTATTTTTGGATTATTTTCACCAGGCTGCCAAGAGAGCATCCTAGAAATTCTTCTGCAACTCTTCCATTTCACTGCAGAAGTGTTCAGTATTATCACACTCTTGACTTCACTTCCATTCTTTGCTAATGACCACCAAACATCTCCCATAAAGCAAGTCTCTCAACTTACCCTTCCCAACTTCACAGCACCAATACTCTTCTCTCTCAACAATTAAATTCTCCTGAAATGCTCATTTCCACTTGCACTGAGTGGTGAAGCATTTTCTAGTCTGCTCCTAGGCCCCAAGCCAGATTATTTCCTCAGCACCACTAACCTAACATCAGTTGCCTCTTGTCTTTTGCCTTCTCCTGCTGTCATTCCACACTAGATTGCCTTGTCTCTAACATCTCATAGTGGATATTCTTCTGCCATATTTCATTTTACTTCTTCTACATTTTCAGATAATCAGAAAGAAGCAATCAGCTGCTCACTGTCCACTAATCCTGTCTTGTACCCTGAAATTATATCTGCGCTGGCATAATCCTGGCCCTCACACTGACCTACATCTCATGACCTCCTGCCCACCTCAAGTTAATGATCTATAAGAGATGGGCAACATTTTTTCAGTTACAACACCAAAGGATTCCTCTGCCTTTCTCAAAATATCTTATTTGTGCAGCTCACTGGCCTCACAAGAATATTGAAAATTTCAGAGTGCGCTGCCTTCAAATTTCAATTACCATAATTTCATCTCATAATTAATAAAGTAAAAGTAGAAGCAGTAGTGCTTCTGATTTGCATAATTAGTATAAAACCCATGCATGGTTCAAACAAAATGCTGCAACCAAATCTTGAAACTTTATAGCATAAACCTAAGACCATTAATCTATAATTAAATTTAAGATAGCTTGATTTTAAGGACATGGAATATTTTCATAACAGGTGTAAAATTTTTGTGGACAAAAAAATCTATTAAAATACTGAGATACTCTTGGAATAGAAACAAAATGTTCTTTGCCCAAGTGTGACCATTTCCATTGGAAATGCACATACAGAGCATTAATTAAATCCTCCTTTAGCATGACAATTCTAAAAAGAAAGCTTTGAAGAGGGGCTTCACAGGCTTTTCCTGAAAAAGAAAACAGGGGAAAATAAAGTATAGAAATAAATACAATCTAGGCACACTCTTGCAAACCTGTAAAAAGCCATTTTGACCACCTGGTCTCTAGAATGGATCCCAGGAAAACCAGGTGTGGGCAAATGTTCAATTTACGAAGAACTCTCCAAATAAGCCTTTCAAAGGACATGGCTAAAGCTTTGTGGCCACAGTGTTATGGGTGAAAACTGATGTGAAATCCCTCTTCTTGTCTACTTAAGGTTATCTACAGCTAAACTGCTTTTGAGAGATGACTGTGGCATTACTGCTAAAGACCTTGGGGGTATTTCTTGCATATTGCAGGATTTTCACAGCAGAGCCATATCAGAGTTTTACAAACCTAAAAAGGCAAAGGTGCATTCCGCAGCAAAAAAGTGCATTTCAATCCTAAAAAGGCATTATTTGAAGCCATTAGTCATTATCACATCCAAGATATTTTGTTTCTATTGTAAAGAATTTTTAAAATTGAGTCATTCACTGCTAATTTTCTCCCCAGTGACAGTGACCCAAATTTCTCTTCAAAATTACAGACGCCGAGTTACCACAGAACTCTTATTATTTTAATGTTACAATAACGCAGATGATAGTTTTCTTAGCAGAAAGATAAAGAGATTACTGAATTTTAAACCTGAGATGGAAACAAATTTCTTACTTTACATTGTGTCACCCTCACTCCACAGAAAGAGTGATTATTATCTGCAAGGGGGGGCAGTAAAGCCCTCCAGAAGCAAGCCTTTCATAACTTCACCATTTTTCACAGGCAAGTATAATTACAGTTTTGCATAACCATCTAATGAGAGGAAGTCCTTTCTTGCAGTGTTAATAAAGGACCTTGCATAACATGTTAACAAAGCAATGGCACTCTATGTAGGTAATGTCATTGTGTAATTAGCATGCTCATAAGATGACTTAAGATTACAGTTTATCTGAATCTAATAACTGCCTATCAGCTGCTTTACCATTCTGTCTTTTTCAATATATCTTTCCTCATGAATGGTTTGAGTATCCACCCGCTCAGTGCAGAAGCACAGAAGGAATAAAACAAGCCAGTAATGAAACAGAAACAAAAAACTGAGTTTGGAAGCAATGAAATAAATAAACATGGAAAAAACCAGCTTTTTCACATACCTAGACAAGTATTTTAGGACATGTATCACAAATATCAGTCTTTTCTATTCCTTTCTAGATGGTACAACATTTGAAATTATATGAGAAAGGCTACTGGAAATTGTACTGGTCACTTCATACATGGCATAAAAGTGGAGAGTGGGAAGAATTGGACAGTTCTCTAAGCCACTTTACAGGCTGCTTTCACAAGAAACTGTCCTTGGCTGGAAAACTCAAATTCAGTATTTACCAGCAGCCAGCACTAAGTCCTGGTTGCTTCTCTTCTACTGTAGCCATAGGCTCACAGGTAAAGCAGAATTAATCAGTCTTGTAGTACAGCTGGACTAGAATCACCCTTCAGTTCCCAGTTCTGCAACATGGACCTCAGAAAGTGGCAAGAAATAACAAGAAGTGTTAGAACTCGGCTTGGAACGTCATGTTGATTCATGGACCCCACAGAGAAAATCCCTTTCTATCCCTTTTTTCTCTATCAGACTCAAGAAAGAAAGCCAAGTGAATGACAAAGTAGAGGATGACAGAGGGTAAGTTTTGGGTTGGCATATTCTTTATAATGTGTACATTTCAGAGCTAGAAGGGAGAGAAGTCACAGTTTTGGAGATCACAAACATTCAAGCTCCTGAGAACAGTGAGGACCTCAATGATGACAGAAGATAGGCAAAGAGCACTCCATATCTCCCAACTTAAAAACCATTACAAAATAATAAAAAACTACATGTAAAACTTTTCCTTAAAAAAAAAAACCAAAACAATAAAAAATGCATCTCCCTGAAGTAGTAACTGTAAAACAAATTAAGACATTTCCAAGTATTTGCTAACCTACTTACAGGCATCATTGCTCCCTTGGGCCTTTGTAGCCTTACACCTTCCTTAACGGACTAGCTGAATAGGTAAATGGGTTATATCAGGCCAGGAAATCAATGTGTATACTGTGTTCTCAGCCCCAGATGAGCTTGTCGAAGCCATTTTATTATAGCTGGAGGAGCTGTATTGATCCCCCCGTTAACTACTCGGAGGTGGCGAGCAATCCGATGAAGATGCGTCCTGCCGTCCATCCAAATGCTCTCTCCCCTCAATAGTCCTAACAGAGTTAAGTGTTTGCAGATTGAATTAATTCAATGTTTGCTTAATCAAAACTGACTACGCTGGAACCTAAATTCTATTAATTACTAAAGGAATCACACTAATGCTGTAACATGACATTAGGCTGGAAAGGGCTTTATTTTGCTATGACAAGAGGGCAGAAGGGTCATAGGGAGAGTGGGGGGATAAGTCAGGAGTTATTTCATAAAAATATTTATTTTTTTTAATTTCACATTCCCCAAACAGAGCGAGTTCAGACTTTTCTGCTTTTTTTCTGAAATGGGATTATTGTCAAGCAGTAAAGTTTCTCTTTAGAGAATTGACAGGCATGGCAAGTTAACTTCATATTTGATGATGAGGAAGAAAGAAGTTGCAACATCATCCAGATTATTTATGCAACAAAAGTCTACTTTTTAATAAAACCAGATGCAACTTCTCTAATTTATTTCCACTTAGTCTGAAGGTGAGTATATAATGGGTTTTTTTTTAAAGACAGTCAGAAGTAATTTTTTCTTCACTGTCTAATAAGAAAAAAAGTTTCCCAGATTTTCCACACATGACAGCAATGGGCCACAAGTAAATGGAGATAATAAACAAAACAAGTACTGTTTGACACTAACTTAACTAAAAGATTTTCAACAATATTACCTAGCCATCAGCCAATGCACATGCTAGGCTCAAATGCCCATGGAACATTTACCAGAGAAGCACAGGTAAGATTTCCACTGTTCCCTAGAAAAAGCTTAAAAAACAAGGATATGAGCATAATGTTTTGCTTTATCAGGTGTTCCTGATCATTTCAAAATCTATCCCATCAACTATTTCACAGAGGGAAGATCTCTCTTTAGTTTTTTTTTTTTTTGCTTTTCCCAAAAGTCATTATTTCGTACAGCACTTCATGGTGCTGCAATTTCTTAAGCTAATTTTGGTGTTAAATTATCTGTCTTCATTTGCAACATCAAGCGAGTTTGTTTTCTTTTCCTCTTCCTAAATAGTCTATAGATGAAAAGAATAAGTTTTTTATGGGAACAAAAAAATGTTGATTTGATAATACAGCCGTATGCTTACAAAGCACACATGGAGTGTTAAATAACAAACAGTAGCCAACTGCACAGATTAGCTACATATGAAACATATGTCCTGGAACAATGATTTTATTTCAAAGAGAAGAACAGTCTGTGCTCTTTTCTTACCCCCTAATTTACCTTTTCACTTATGCTATAAAATACGTTCCTGGTTACTACCCTTGTTATGAAAAAAAGTTGAGATTTTTTTTTTCTCACAGGCATAGAGAGACATCACAGCAAAATAATTATAAGAAAAAAAAATCTTCTGCCTCTCACAGTCTTCATCACTATTATTTTAACTTAATGTCAGTCTTGACTCCAAGAGTTTCTAAGCTCCATTTTAATCTGAGCAGAGAATTTTTGTGCAATCATATTAAACCAGTGAACTTATTCCATCAAAAAATGGAAATATTACTCCAAGAAACATCGTTCTTTCAGTAAGACCAATGCCCCACTACCTGTAGTGCAAAGCTAAAGCAGAACCCAGAAAGGCAGGAGCTTTCTAGAACTAAAAAGGTAAAGAGAAAACAGGAACAAAGTATGCACACAACATCCATTTTGCACTTCAAGAACTTTCATAAACTGCATTTTGGGAATTTAGAAATTAGTTTTCCCACTTCTGTTAAAAGTCTTTGCAATGACATCAGAAAGAGTTTTGCCGAAAAGATTTTGGTGTAGCCATTACCTGTGTTTTACAGGAATTGAACCATGAATTCAAAACTACCTGGGTGCTAAACACTGGCCGAAACATTCTGAAAGCCAAACTTATTCCCACAAAAAGAGATTCAACTTTGAGTCATGTTTGAAATGGATTCCTTTGGAGTTGCTGAACATTTTCCTGCATCAAATCTTCATTACACATTCCAAAGCAGAAAAATTTTAAACATAGACACAAAATATTTAATATAATATTTAACATAAATAACCAAATAAAAAAACCAAATAACAAACAACATGAAAAATAAGACTGTCTCATCTGAGAGCAAATGGGAGAATTATTTTCTGAATTATGTACATATGAAACAATTTCTTCCCTCCATACTTTGCCTATTACCAGGATTATTGGTGTGGACAGTCCTTCAAGAACAGGATCTTTTTCAACTTAAAAACTATTATCTTATAAAATATCATAAATGAGTTTGAGGAAAAGAAAGCAAACTCTGTGGTTGATACAAGAATTAAAACTGATGAGTGAAGGTGCTAAAAATGCTGATACATTTTGAAGCTACTGTAAACATTTCTACTGTACTTAAATTTCAGCTCATATATTTATTTAATGCAAACCAAAATTCTCATCTTGCTTCTCAGATAAGAATATTCCTTTTGCTAAATGATCGTTTTCCATTGAAGTGTAATGTTTGAAATCTGCATTTCATGTCAGAGGTGGCTGATCTGCAGAGGGAGCAGTGAAACCCAGTGTAATGAAATATTGTTTTTTACAAGCTATACTTTTGCACAGCATCAAGATCATTCTGGGTTAAAACACCAATAAAATGAAAAATCCTCATTACAATTGATTCAAACATGTCAAAATGTATTTTACCTTAATCAAACTACCCTGCCCTTCACTTTTCAAACATTTCTAAAACATAAATTATATCTCACATTACAGAGAGAAACAAAACTAGCTGCTTTAAGCCATAATCATTGCAAATTGCAGCATTGACACCTCTGAATTAAAATTGCAGGAGAATTCGCATTTAGGTTGTTTGAACCACTATCTACAGTCATTTGACATATTATAGGATCAGAATAATTTTAAGACGAATATAATATTCTTCCCCATGTATTTCATTAGTGAGGATCATTTGGATAAAAACAGAGCTCTATTTTTGAAGTCCACTGACTTGCCAGAGATAACTGTTAGGAGTTCAGTGTTTGTGGTATAACAAGCTCTGAATGACAGTGTTCTCTCCTATTTCTCAAGAGTACAGCTTTGTCATCTACCACTGTGATCCCAACAAAGAAAAATCCAGATGTCTGCAAATTAAAGGAGAGCTGGATGACATTCTGCTGTTAATGCTCAGCATACATAAATCATTGTAATAAGAGAAGATTGTTATATTAACCTTTGTCACGCAATTTTCTTTTTCTCTGTAAGAAATAGGAAAAACAACAAATTAGGTGGCACAATAATTCTATTTTGAAGCAGAATGGTGCAGAGAACTTTTATCCCCTTGCCAGTCACATGATTCCCACTTACCTGGAATTTTATATGTGCCCTATAAGAAGTTAATAGCATACACACATACTTCACTTCAATTGGTATATTGCTAGAAAGATGGAAAACATCTTACAAATAAATCATAATTTTAAAGGAATAGATACTGTTAGACAGGAAGCCATGATATTTAACCTTTGCCCTACCAAAAATCCATCTCATGGCCACTGAAATGCTTTAGCTCCCTCCATCACTTATCATATGTGGGAAAAGGGGCATTAAAATTCCACATATTAAAAATGAATATACAATATCTGTGGCAATGCAACCCCCCAGCTGCTGTAATGCACAAATGTACGAATATTTTCCCACAAGGGAGATGGTAGGATTTGAACACCCACCTCAGTGGAATCCCAGGAAGGAGTTAATGTTCCATTGAAGAGACCCAGCAATATTTTTGGTCTCTGCTGTATAGAATGTATATGCACAGTGTGTAAGGTTAATGATGAAAACTCATCCTCATGCCAGGGACCTGCCATTCTTCCAAAATGTTTTGTTTTGAAAAATTCCAATTATAAATAAATAACTAGTGATCTAGCCAAATAAACAGCTAAATAGAAAGGTGTTCAAATGAGCTGCCTTGACTTGGGGACGTGGCGTCATGGAAGCATCCTGTCGCCCAGCCTGGCTCCTGGGGGTTTTGCTGCAAATTTCTTCACCATCTCACAAACTCTCTTTTTCAAGAGCATAATACAGATGTGCTGGGTGCATAGAAAGGTTGAGGATTGAGCTTTCCAAGCTTAAAAAGGGACATTCACAATCCAGTGGCTTCAAAGGAAGATTCAAACTGGTTTTTGACCATTTCTGCAGTAGGCAAGAGGATAATTAGAACAGTTATGTGAAATAAAACAGGAAAATGTAATCATTTGTAATTATTGTTTCATCATTCCAGTACATGATATTTCACGAAGTACTTTTATGTGAAAATAAATATTTAAAAAACCATACAACTTAATCCTTACATCATAGTACAGATAGACAAAGCTAATATACTATCAACAATCTAAAACAACTCAAGGTACTGCTCTACCCTGGTTCATGTTCCCTAGCTTGATTCATCTTAATCACTTCTTTTAAATTGTTTCAACTGCACATCAAACTTGCCTTGCTATCCCTCATACAGTCACTCTGTCTCTTCAGAAGTGTCCCAGATCATACCAAAATTAAGATACAAGTAAACTTATTAAAAATACAAGAGGGAAAAGCATCCTGGAAAACTCTTCACCTTATTTTTTGCAATGGAAACATCTAGGAATGTAAGTACAATTTCAGAAAATTAGACACACAGTTGATGGTTTCAGTATGTTTGGAAATAAGTCGCACATTCCCCAGGAAATATGGACTTTAATTGAGGACAATACTGTACACTACTGGGATATCACACTAATTCCTCTGTGGAAATGATAACAAAAGTATTAAGAACGCATTCCCATGCTGCAGAGGTTGAAGGATGGCTATATACTACTGCAGTAATATTTCTGTTGTCTTTCCCATATCAAAGACACCAACTCCTGGGGAACGTGACCAAGTCCAAAATCAAAAAACTTCCCTAAAGTCAGAGGTCACACTCCTAATGCACTCCTTGAGCTGTTGCTGCACCCAAAGCAAATAAAATCACTGTTTATATAATAATTATAGACCACTTTGAGCCATGCTTTTAGATTTTTTTTCTAGATTCTTTCTCCCTGACAAATAAAAACAAAGGCAGTTATTTCAAGGAAATTAGGGAATATGTTTGAGATCCCACCATTGAGATCAACACATTGAGATTAACTATGGATTAAAGAAAAGAAAAAAAACCACACCAATTCAGTACAAATAAGGAGTTGAGATAATATTTCTAAATTTACCTTGATGGGTACTTTCCATATGGATGATAAGCTGACAGACAGCTGCAGTACAACAGGAGCCAGTGACTGTACAAGCTCCCAATTCTGGCCTTAACTTTCCATAAAGATAAATGTAAACAGTTGGGATACATCTGCTAAACTACATTGGAATTATTAATTTCTTTCTTTTTACTGCATCCATGTTACTAAATAGTACTGTTTTGTGCATATCTTCAAGCTTTCTGACACATTTTGTCCTGAAATGCATTTTTTAAAGTATGAGTTGCAGCAAATTTTTTCCCACTTTTTCCACAGTCTTATTTGAAGGAAGTATAATGTACTTTATTTTCATGATAAGGGAAGTGTAAAGGGGAAAAATTAAAGAAAATAACAAAAATATGTTTTGTTTAAAAACTCTCCCTCTGGAGCCAGAAAGAAAAAGGGGGAAAAGGGGGGAAAAAGGGAAAAGGGACAATGGCAGAAGCAGGACAGAGCTGTGCAGAAATTCCACATGAGCAGGATTGCTCAGCACCATAGAAAAGGTGAGTCTGCCTCCCCCAGTAAAGTCATTCTCACTGAGTTTGGCTTCCCAGGCTAGAGTGGAGGTAAGTATCAAGATTTGATTGACTAAAAGCTGTAGATGTTCTATCTTTTTCTTTCCATTCCCCAGATCTTCATGCTTTCACACGTCTCAGCTTTTTTCTTCACCCAGCTGTAGAATCCTTCAGGAGCATCAGGGATGCATTCTCCATAAGGCTGGCCTTACACACCATTAAATGTCAGAATGTAAGACATTTTTAGCTGCTAGCTGATGTTTTCTAACCAGAACAAAAGGCAGAGCTTCAATTCTAAGCCTGTCATAGTCTCACTGACTTTGTGGTCCCCAATATTTCAGCCCATGGTTTTCATCTGCATTCCTGAAACTTAAGAGGTAAAAGCGGCACCAATTAAGGAATAACAATGAATCTCAGAAAAAGAGCTTTCTGACTAAGAATTAGGTTGCTCTCTTATGGTTTTCTTTGTTGTGCTCTTTAGAAATAATTGACAAAAATCAGTTTGCAATTTGCAGCTGCATGATTATTAACTCAGAGAAGTTTCCCAGCTCTGTGCTCAGCTCCACACACAAGTTCATTTAATGTTCTGAACTCAGTTTGTAAGAGATTGGTCCCCTAAAACTGCAGACAAAAGCAGTAACTTTAATGAGACAAAAACAGTCCATGCAACCTCTCCCATGATTTTTTATTCCTAACATTTATTCATTTTCATCACCACAATCTCTTTTTAAAAGAAACATTTCAGTTCTGAAGGCATCTAGCACTATCTGAAAATGTTTTTCTTGGAAAATTCAATAGAGACCAGAAGTACAATTAATTATTTTTAAATTATGTTTTTCTCAGTCTCCATCACTTCTTTGTGATAAAGTCACAAATAGTGAAGATGAGTAAGAAAGAAACTTGTACAATTTAAGAACTGACAAAAAATTGAACAAAAAAGAGAGTTTGGGAGCACAACCAAAACACCAAACTCCATTGATTGTAGCCACACTCCTTAGTTTACTACAAAGCACGGGCCAGAGGAAGCCAATAGCACTGCAGTAATTTGAGTTAATTCAAAAAAATTGTAATTTATATATCAGATCCCACCATTTTAGTCCAGCCATTCAAAACTGCACATTCTGTCAGTTTGCAGTATACGCATTTCTGCACAGTTCCCTACAGGATCAGTAAAGGAGAAACACCCTTGCATCATTTACCATGACCTTCCCTTTAAACATAAAAAATCTCCTTTTTTTTTTGTGCTGCATATTAATTTATAATAGCGAGACAGCAGTATCAGCTGTCCATTTAAGTTATTTTAGGTTAGTTTACAGCCTGGTCCTTGAAACTCTATCTTTTAAATATCTCAAACATGTATATACTGTGTTCTGAAGAGCTTTCATGGAGAATGTTTATTAGTCACTTTGATCTAATTCATCACAAAAGAAACCCTCTTAAAGTACATAATGTTCTCCTAAGTGACACATGCTGAAGCTGTTATCCTACTTTTAACCCGTGCTTTCAAGGACCTGAACCCAGCCTGACGTCGTCTAAAACTTAATTAAAAGAATGCTGTCAATATCAATGTCAAAGTAACTTGTCACCCTATGAATGAGAGCCTCAGTCGATTTTTCAAACTGTGCCAAACTTTCGAAGGGCTCTTTCACTTTATAAATCAACTAGCAGCTTAGAATATCCTGGCAGCACCTTCAAGGAACGAATCAAAATGACAGGAAAAGAGGGGATAACAATCAAAGCTTGACTGAATACAGGTGTTTGAGTTTACAGACGAACCACAAATGCCTGGATCTTTGACAGCTGTTGATGTTATCAGTTGTGTGCAGCTATTATTGGCTCCGGTCTTAGGGGCTGTAAGGCCTTTCCCTTAGCAACATCTCTGTGGCTGATAACATTTGGCTGAACTTTCAGATCTTAACCTCCCTTCTGACTCTTTGCAGTCAAACCCGCCTAAACTGATCAGAGGAAGAGACACGCAGTGGGAAGACAAGTAAAATATTATTGACTGGACTGTTTCATGTCTATTAGGAAGAAAGAGCAAGGGAGGGGAGAGCTTTCCAACTTGACAGGCTTCAAGATAATCAGGGAAGGAATCAAGGCAACAGAGTAACCCCTGGAAAAGTAAGAAAGCAATGGCTTATGAGAGGTCATTGTTCTACACAATGAACAAACACGGGGTGATATTTTATTAGGCTCCAATTTGAGTTCCCCCATTTTAGTACTCGCATTTTTTAGTGCTGCCACTTAATAGGCCTGGAGCAATTTTATGGCACACAATACAGCATTAGAGCTACTTAAGTCTTCAGCTTTACTTAAAGCATACACAGATGAGTAAATTGTTGAGATTCTCATCAGATCAAACTGTGCTCCTGAGCATTTTCAGAAGAGTCTCATTTTTAAGTAGTTTTTAAATTCTGATTTGGCACTTGTTATCAGTGTTTTCCTGGGAAAACTTTCCCCTGTTCCACTAGCAGAAGCCAGGCAAAAGCAAACTCCAGTAAACAGCATGAACTGTGAAGTTGTTTCACAGGCAATAGCAATTTTTCTGCAGAGCTAGATGGACTATTCAAAATTCTCTATGCTCCTCCCAAGTAAACGCCAGCAAGTTCTCTACACATCTGTACACATGCAAATCATCAATCTGATGACCAGATCGAGCTCATCATTTTAAGATGAATAAATTACTAGCCCAATGAATTAACAATATAACACATGGGGCTCTCTGATCTCTTCCAGGAGTATAAAAGCAGCCCCAGAAGCTTGCACAGCATCACACAAAATCATGGTTTGGACCCGACACTCCAAGAGCTCTCGTTGCTCAGTGGAGCAGCTCTGTGGTGTGACCCTGCTCGTGAGCAGCAGCACCTCCTCTGTGCTCCTTACAACTCCCTGTTCCTTTAGAAATCTATCTAGGTGGGTGCCACTCATGACACACTGGCTTGGGGTTTTTTCAGGATTTTCACATTAAGTCTTTCTCAATAAGTAATCCACCTTTTCAATAGTAAAAAGTTTTGATCTTTAATTGTGTAATATGCCTACTTTTTGCCAAACACACTGTAAATCCCATAGGAAAACCCTGCTGAACACAGTATGTGTTATTGTCAGGCCATATCACACAGCACAGATCATTAAGTGACATCCATATGACAGTAACAATAATAATTAAACAATGGGAGGAAAAGACATAACTGAAGACAGTGTCACAAAAACAAAAAGAGGACTTGAGAATTATGCTGCATGATATTTACAATAATAAAATCCTTTTGATTAGTGTCTTTTAAAACAAAACAGTGTTGCTATACACGAGTTTCATCCCCAAATACTAATTCAGAGGTGTAGACTGCATCTATAGATCAGGCCCAGCTACACAGAAATTATCAGAGGTACCGTGACCTATATTAGCAGAGTGACATTATACTTTTTTATTATTAAAAATCAAGAAATAATAAGTCCAGTTTACCTTTTTAAAGTAATTTAAGAACTTAAATACTATCACAGTTTAAGTTTATAATTCTATTTTTAAAAACCGTGTTCAGCCATAAAGATGTCACCATTTTAGCCATCAAGTAAAGGTCACATCGGCATTCAGGATACAACTTAACTATTCTTTTTCATGCTTTGACTCTGAATCTTTGCATCTGCACTTACTTGGAGGTAACTGCTAGAATCATAATCATATATTTAAATTAGTCACTGGGAGAAAATTAGAATGTTTTGGAAGAAAATTAGAACTGAGTGGTTCAGGAATTCATAATATTCCTTAGATATCCTTTTTTTTTTTCTTATACATCTTCCTTATAATGCCCACACTAAGAAAGGACCAACTCTCAGGAAGACATTCGGGGGTGCACATATTAATAAATGCTATAACATTCAGTCAGAAAACAAACTGGGAAAAGGGACAAATCAGAGAAATTAATTACTGAATCCTGAATACCAAAAAAAAAAAAATCACAAAAATAGCCACACAAATACTAGTCATAGAACCTAGAACAATGCTAATTAATGCAAATAGCTCACACATTCATGAGTTTACTGAAAATTCAAAAGAAAAAAAAATTGCTTTAACATCTCTCTCAGTTTTTATCTCAGAATATATTCTCAATATTAGCCACAGCATATTACAGCATTATAAGAAAAAAAAAAAATCAGTAAAGCCAAGGAATTTTTGACAAACATCATCATAAACTGACCCTAATTCCACACCTCTGTAGCACAGCAATGGGGACAGAACCCTTAAGCCACTTTTGCATTCTTCTCAACTCCTGAAACTAGCTGGCACCTGGATTTTTTAATTTACACACCCCATGCAACAGCCCTTTATAGGTCATTCACCAGCAAGACCACGTGCTGCTCAGAACTCTGCCTGCCCCAAACCTGACCCGCATCAGGATCCCACAGCAGCACCTCCTGCAGCCCTCACCGCACACAGCACAAGGACTGGAGCAGCAAACTCTGATAGGGGATGGTTTTGTCAAAAAAGTGAAAAGTATATGGTACACAGTCAAATCTATTTCATTCTGTCATCACTTTTGGTACCTTCATTTTAGTGTTTGAAAATTTCAGATTGAAGTTAAACAGCTCATTTGGCTACCAAAAGTAGAATTTGGGAAAATGGGCTCTATCTCAGGAAACAAAAATTCTAACACTTATCTGTGGCTCATGAGAAATTACAGAATTGTCCCTATCATCATTATGTGATCATTCTGATAAAGTTACATGAAAATTAAGCTCTTGCCTAGAAAACTGATATATATATTTTATATATATCAATATATTTTACAATGTGTCTTTTTTATCAAGCCCTTAAAGAACAACAGCCAATGACAAAATTGAAGGTCTTTTTAGGAATTGTGATATTATGAGGCTTTTCTTGTTAGTTGCAAAAGTAACAAGAAAAGTATTCTGTTGTTACTTGCAAAAATATAATCCATATTTATGTGAGGAGAGTGAAATTTATGATGTTCATGTTCCCAATATACTTTTGTATTACTGATTTTTTGAATGCTGAATTTCTCCTTCACGTCTTAAGAAAGGATTTATAACCCATCAGAATGTCTAAAATGTCTAAAGAAAACAAGGTTTTCAAGGTAAAGATGCACATATTTCTCCCTAGCTCCACTTAGACCGTTTGGGACTTTTCCCCCACATTCTCTAAAAACAACTCTGTCCTTTCTGGATGCCCTCAGTCTAAAAACTGCAGCCCACACCACCAGTTTTACTGATGGTTGGTACCTCAAAATTCATTTGACCATTTTTAAAATTTCTTTCCTTAAACTTCAGTCCAAACATGTCATATTTCACATACCCCAGCCTGAAATACACCAGTTAAATTTGAATTTTAGAAGATGATTCTGGTTACAATTTTAACTGCAGAGAGGCCATCCTCCCTTCTTAGTACTTTTATCCTTAAGTCAGCAGCATTTAGGACAGCACTTCTGGTTAGAGCTCATTTGTACACTGCAACATCGTTACGAAAGCCTTTTATCCTCAATCATTCAACCAATCCAAAAATGGAGAACCATCTTCAAGAAACAAGCCCTAATAAATCTCTTTCATTTCCTTTTAATTTTAGGCAGATAAATGTTACACATCCTGATTTGAAGGCTCTCTGGACATGAAATCACTCTGTAAAAACTCGAATTGAATTTAACCCTATTGTAGCTAACTCAGACCTCCTTTTACATTCAGATGTAGGTTTTAAAAGCTTGTGACCAAAAAATTAAAATACACCGTATAATTAATGACAAAAGGACCTTGTAATATTTAACAGGATTCATTTCATCCTCTTCTACCACACATTGGAACAGTCTGACCTCTGACACAAGATCATCTTCCCAGTCATAATTTGCAAAAATCAATGGCAAGGCCTTTAGATGTTACATTATTTTGGGAAGAATCCTGCCTAGTGAAGGAAGAGATGAGATCGCCTCCTGAAAAACTAAGATTATAGTGTAATGTCAACAGTAATATCCTTAAGCAATTGGGTCTTTGACCAAAAGAACTTCAGGAGACAGAGAAACCCAAGTAAATGTAACTACTGAAGACGTAATGCACAGTTCAAAGAAAAATGTTTAGTGCTGTCGCATAAAACACAATCTTGAAACAGCAAGGTGACAGTGGTCCTAGAGTGAAACAATTTCCTTTTCCAATTTCATTCATTTTTCAGTGAAAAAAAGAATAAAGATTGTATTTTTTTTTAATTTTATCAAAGAATCAGGTGAACAACTCCATTTTTATATTCCATTTTTACTTTAGAAGATGTTGAAAAAGGTTGAGCAATGGAGAACAGCAGTACTGAAATCTTACTTTCTGTTATTCCTCTATGCAATTTACTTTTTCTAATGAAAAACAGATGAAAATTGTGATTGAATCTACAACAGTCTCTCACTATTAAACTTAAATATTCCACTGTTTCACATAGCTAACAGAAACACCTTTTTTTCCTTACAGAAGGTAAGGTGACAAGCTATTGGTGCTGCCTCTGATGGTGTCTGTGATAGTAGACTAATCTCTACCATCAGTTAAAGTGATTGCCATTAAAATCTTTATTAGCAATTAGCATTACTGCTTGAGTTTCAGATTTGCCTCTACTTACTGAAGAAAGCAGGGAAAGGCAGCAGTCCAGTGCATGCCAGTGGATTTAAATGGAATATCAATTACAGAAAAAGGTAAACATTGCAATGGCCCAACACTGTACATATGAGCAGCAGCAAGATAATGGATAGGAAATCTGTAACTGAGAAAAAACTGGCCTATTGTGTTTTAGGGGGGGAATTTTCTTCTACAACACTATTATTCATTTCACTTCTACAACAGGCATTTTCTCTATTCATTTTTCCCCACCTCATGAAAGCTAATGTTGAATTCCCAAAGCTATGATCATCAGATATATGCAAAACCCAGCCAAATAAAGTCACCTTGCTACCTACCAAGGTACCTACCAAGTCACCTACCATACCTACCAAGTCACCTACCATACCTACCAAGTCTTATGGTTTCAAACCTTTGCAAAGTACAAAGGTAGTCCTTGTGTGCATGAGCAAAAGTGATGGATATTCCTTATACTAAATACAGAAAAAATTACACCAGATCTTAAGGGACCGTTCTCTATTTCCGTGGATTAAAAAATTTCATTGCAAGCTATTAGCATGTTATTTAAAGTTAACTTGGGTCAGTTTTAACCTGTGCTTCATTGTGAAAATACACATTTTTGCAAGTTGACCTGCCTCAAAAGAGGAGTTTCTTCTTTTTTCTGTATTCTATCCCTGTGCAAGACACAGAGACACCCTCACCAGGATGCACCATGTAAGTTAATCCTAGTTTCAGAATTCCAGTTAGTGTTACAACATTGCATACTGCTATGGGAGAAATGAAATCCACAATTCCCAGCTGATGTTTTACAGAAATTCAAGCTACAGAATGTAGTGCTGGAATGGGTGATAGAAAATAGGGCTTTTAGGATTGTTTGCTTTATTCCTACACACACACTGACCTTCCCATGCAAAGTGTGACCTCAGAAGTGCCCCGAGGGTCTGCACTCCGTGGTCTCCAGGTCTGCTAAAGCTCAGGTCACACAAGTGCAACTGCACTTCAAAAGGAAATTCATACATAACTTTTTAAATGTAATCGATAACAAGTAAAGAATTTGGATTTCCAAAGGATAACTTTTTATTCGGAAAAACATGTTACTTATTAGTTAAAGCAGCAGTAAAAATCTACTCTGAAATAATAACCAATTCTACACGTTTTGTCCCCCAAACTTCATGCTTATGTAGATCTTAACACAGTTATGCAATCATCTGGCCAACATCACCCTCTTGATAGTAATGAGGTCCTCTCCAACCCTTTGGCTGCTATCAAGTATACAGAAGTTAAATGCACAGATGAAAAAAATTTGTCTCAATTTCATATTTCTGCAAAATGGTAATTTTGTACTTAAAATGTACAAGATGGATGTTCAGAAATATAGGCTGAAAGCCTAAATTATACTTGGTCATAATTTATGTAGTACAGTCCCAAAGAGATACAAAAAAGGCAGAGCATAATTTATCTGTTGGAATCAGAGATAGCTTTACTAAAACTCCCATTTATTCTATCCCCCATAGTCTTAACCAGCCTTTGTCCTTAGGGCGCATTCTATTTAAGCTTTCCATATTGCTGTTTGATCACATATCGTAGCCTATAATTTCTCTATCATCTGGAGCAAATTCAGCTCACAAAAATTATGATCTCCATGATAGCAAACACTGCATTTCTAAGATACAAAGCATTTATAGCAATACAAAACTAGTTGCTTGTAAAACGTCTGTCAGGGGAACACACACTTTAGTTTTAAGCACAATACTATTAGAACAAAGGTACCCAATACTTTGAGAGTAGCTTCACTCTAAAGAACCTAAACAGAGAAATAGGATCTGATGAATATATCAGGTACAATTCTCTCCATGGAAATCTCATGTAATCTCACCAAATTCAATGGGACTAACCACAGCTCAAGCCAAACCTGAATTTATGTTCATTTTTTAAAATACAGTATTTAATTTATGACAATAAAGAAATCTAAAAACAAGAATTAAATGGAAGTCTGATGTGGCACATGTAGGAAAAGACTTGCAATTATCCTGTCTAGGAATAGTTTTTACAAATACACTTTGATGGAGCAAATTAGCTCAAAATTCAAATCAGAAACATCCATGTCAATTAAGAAAAAACTCTTTAGCTCCAATACTTCAGTCTTGGTTTTCTTACTCTGTCAGAATTGACAAGGACCCCTGTACATTGAGGCTATGTAAAACATCTTCATTTTGCACCAACACTATTTTTTCAATACCCAGAGATGGTTTTTACCTTGTTTGCATTGAACCAGTATCAGGGAATGTTAACAAACAATGCTGTTGCTGCTGCTGACTGTGCCAACCTTGCCATGAGACAAACTGTGGTTGCACTGACTGGGGCTCATTAAATATTTCCATGGTTCTTTTAATCATTAGTATTGCTATCATAAATATTCAGATGTTGACAATGTATTTTTCACAATAAACACTATTCAACTGTAGATTGGCTGAATTCCAATAAGAGTGCATCTTTTTTGCCTCTGAATTTTCCCCAGAAGAATATGATCCTCCTCTCTCTTTTTTCCTTTGCTTGAGAGTCATTTTATCCACTGTTTTATACTGGGTTTATGGTTTACTACAGACAGGTTTGCATTTACATGGTCTTATTTGTCACAGACTAATTTAAAACACCAAGCCTCTGAATTCTGGAAAACTTCTGCAGAGTCACAATGAGCAAGAAACATGAACCAGCAGCTCCCAGGCACCCTTGGGTTCAGTTCAGTCACTAAAAAAAGACATCTCCATAGTTCCAAGCCACATTCTTCACCACATTTGATGGGAAGCATTAGGAATAATGGACAGGTACTTTACAAATTGTTTTGACTTGCCTGGGGGTAAAGGGGTTGTTTTTTGATCAAAAAAGTAATGCAGTTTAATTTCAACTGAAATTGTAAAATTGCTTCCATTTGGGATGTTTAAACAAAAGAATGAAAGTAAACTAAGCAATTTCACATTTGTTGAAAAAAATAGTTGTAAAACACTCAAAAAATTTTTCTGGGTCTTCGTTCAGCCAAGAAGGGGAAGTCAATTATATGCTCTGCTCTATTCATAAGTACCTAGCAGTATTCTTGACTAAAAAGTTGACAATACCTCAATTTTTCCATCGTTCCTGGTTAGCTGGGAGTTCCACCCATATTAAAACAAGATGAGCTGACCTCAGTTCTTCCCATCTTCCATATTTCCAAACTGAAAACTAGAAGTGTTCCTAGTGTGAAATGAACCCTTCAGTGGCAACAAAAAGCTCCAGCCTTTCAATTTGTTGCAGGTATTTGAGGAAAAGATAAAATGGACAAAGGCACACAGTGATCCTGTGCTTGGCTTCCCTGCCCAGGCTCCAGCTGCCAGAGAAGCTTTGCCTTCATAGGGATGTCAAGATTTTAATTTCACAGCATTCATCTAAAACTTCACCTTGTTTAGTCCAACTGAAACCTACCATTTCCACACACAAGAAGCTTGTTCAGCTGGCAATTACACCTTGATTAATCCAACCATGTTCCCCTAAAACTTCTTGATATTTCAGCTGTGCAGCAAATAGGGACAATACACACTGAGCAGCCACTGCACTTGATGTTTTTCAATTCTGAATCTCACTAAAAGCAAATGAAAATTTAAAATTCCAGTGACCTGTTGGTAGTTTTCTGCCAATAGTAGTCTGACACTTACTCTTGGTGAAGTTGCTGCTTTCAGCAGTCCTTTCTCCTTTAGAAAAGGAAAGGGAGGATAAGCTGAGGCTTTCCAAGTCAGGCATATAGGAGCATTGGAAAAAACATGACTACAGCTTTCCTTGTATGTTTAAAAATTACAGGATTGTTTACAGATGATTTCTAAGCATGAAATCCTACACTTATGGAAAATTTCAATAAAGTGACAAATGCACTATAAAATTACAATTCATAGGAGCAAGAGAGGGATTTCCACAATTGTCACACGTACAGGCATATGAAGAACAGCAGTACCACAAAGTGATTTGTACAGTAGTTTCATCTCAGGGCTAAGTATTTTAATTGGAAAAATTCACTGCAAAATAATTTAGCTGTAACCAAAATTACAAATTTGAGGACTGTAACTCATAAAATTAGATTGCGAATCATCTCACTTCCCTTACAAACTGCCTAATACACAAAGGCCATCACTTTCTATGCATTAATATCTGAGTAGGAGAGGTAAATGTTACATTGGTCTGATAATTTTACATTCATGTCTGCCAGTGAAACATTGAAGTCCCCTCTGTGTGTGTTACTGGTATTTCCAACATAACTCAAAATGAAAAAATGCAGAATATAAACTATACTGGAGATACTGTTTTCCTGCTGAAGAAACATGGCTCAGGTTTTAGTCATTTTCTCTTCTCAGGGCAACAATTTGGGGATACAAAAAGAAGCCCAGGTTGTGAGGGTTGTTCTTACAGTGATCACTTATAAAGGAGTTCAGCCAAACAAAAGTGTGTCTGGAAAAAGTCTATGGATTTTCCAAGAGCTGAAATGTCACCAACCTGATTCAAGAAAAAATACCTTGAATTTCAAAAATTTAATTCCTTGGTAATGGAGAACTGTTAAACACATTAATTGTCTATTTTAGCAATCAGTGGAAAAAGAAGTCTGGGCTTAGGAAGTAAGCTTCTGAAACATGAATTCCAGGTTTCATGAGAAAATCAGAAAAAGATAAATGAAAAAATATCCAGACACCCTATGAGAATTTGAGCATGTGAGGTTCTCCTAGATCTTCAGAAATGAAAAAAAAATTGCAGAAGAAACATCCCCACAGAATCACATATATTTCAGTTTATGAAATTGTCCCATTTTGAACCAGTACATGAATGTAAAGCAGTTTGGGCTACATGAAAGTTCTACCTGCTGTATCAAGGACAGTGGTACAACCCTCTCAACCCACATGCAAGAAATTACTCCAGTCAGTTCAGCTTTCTGACTCAGCTTCCTCCCTTTATAAATTTCACACATTTCCTTGGGAAATGGTACAATATTCACCATGATGGGAGAGGAGCCTTCAGTGGAAGAAGCTCTTTAGGCTACAAAAATACAAAAAACCTAAGACCAGCATAAGGAAGTCATTTCCCAACTCCAAGGCTGAACTTGTCTTTGAAGTGTAAAATCCTACACTCATCATCATCCTTCCTGAACTTCAACAGCTCATTTGTATATTTTTGGCATAAGATAGCATTTAGAGTTTTGAGGGGATATTTTAAAAATAATTTTACTTGTTTAGCATCAACTTTTCTTCATTTTAAGCTGTCTTTATTTGGCATTAAATATTAAATGGAAATGGGAAGGGCTCATCTGGGCAGTGTTATAACTTTGGCTCCTCCACAAACAGTAGAATTGTCAAATTTCCCAAAATAACTTTGGCAAACTGATGCCTTAGCTTTTATATTTTCAGATTCTGTGCGTGCTGTCTAGGGATGAAGCCTCGTATTAGGAACTGTACTGTGCTCCCTCTACGGAGCAGGTAGACAAAACAAATCCATTTCTGATGGAACAACAAGGACAACTTTCAGGCCAAGAACACAAACAACAATGGACTGAGGGGTGGAACAAGAAGGATGGGACCTCATGGCCTGGGGCTGTAATTGGGCAATTGGACCCCAATATGCAAATGGACCTAAACTTATAAAATGGCAAAATCTCATGACTGCAGAGCCATTTTTGCCACCACTTGCAGAGTACCCTGGGTGCTGCCTTGTGTAGGCTTCTGTAAGGCCCAGGGTGGATTCTGGGGACCTTTTAATAAATCCTAATTTTACTCTTTAGTTTTGCCTAGCCTCTGTTTCAGGTCAGCCCTCCCAAGGCAACAAAACAACCACATCCATTAGGATTCTTAGGGCTGCTTACTTCATGGGGTTCGGGAGGGGGTCTGGGAGAGCTGAATCTATGAAAACATTTTCCAGGTCCATTAAGCACCTGCATTCTCCATGTCCTTTATTTTTAGAATACAACAAGGGACGAAGAAGAAATAATATCCATATCAGAAATAAATATCCACTGATAAACATTCAAATGTTCCCGATTGTTTCCTTATTTTGTTCCTTTAGAAAAAAAATAGCCATTTCAAAGGGTGTTAGAAACCAGCTAACCGCTTTATTTTTTTTAATTCAAAAATTATTATGGTAGGTAAAATACTTAGGAATCTTTCATTTGACTAAGCTATGGACTGGATTTTCACTAATACCAGCAATATGGGTTCTCTGCCTCAGATTTCGCTTTAAATGATTTTTCATTTAAAATTCTCTTGCAAAAACTGCACTTCTGCATTAAACTAGTAGGCAAAGCATTTCAGATTTCCAGCTCTTATATACTGAGGAAAGAAAATGTTGACAAGCAAGTTTTTGAAACATGGAAAAGGCACCTATATCAATCCATCAAGGAGACTCTAAAGTATAAAAGTTGCTATGGGGACTGTTCAGAATACTGAGACAAATGGGAAAGCCAAGCCTCAAAATGCAAGACAAGAGGGGGTCTTGCAAACTATGCAATTATCCACCAAGCAATCCATGTCCTGGTGAGGAAAATGATGCAAAACATTATAAATATCCAACTGAGCCCAAATCATAACAGGTACAGGGCAAACTCTTTGGAGAAAGGTTCTCTCAGAGAACATTTACCTGCTCAGCACTGTGCCCGCTTTACAAAGTAGGACTAGGATTTAGATACATAAGTAGAGAAGTCTCCAGATTACATTGTCTAAAACCTAATTTAATTGACTTTAACACCTTTTTATATTCATACTTAAAAGCTATTTTCTGAACATCCCATGGAATTGGCTTCTTTTGCCTCAAGAAACAATACAAATAAATCAACAACTAAGCTATGTCCACCCTTAAGACCTTCTACTGCTCATTCATTTTAATCAAATTTCCCATATTCTTTGACTTTCTATCCTTCATTGCCTTGAGCTAGGCATTGCAGCTACTGATGACATACAAATGTTAATTTTGTTCAAATTCAAACACAATAGAGAAGAGCCCATTTTAAAGACTACTTTGCAAACATCACATTTAAAAGAACTGGATTAAACAGACTACAGAAAGGAAAAAATAAATTCATTCAAGTGGATCCCTGTGTTAGTTCTGTCAAATGATTTTCAGGCTCTTCTAGTCTAAGGCAGTGATTTCTTTCCTTGAAAGTTTAACAGCTGCATATTCTATTAAAACATACATAGAAAGAACTTCTTTAAAAATAAACCAATTGTGAGGCATCCAAAGAACCAATGATAGCAAACTTCATCCATAGTTTAATAATACCCGTGACAGCAGACACACAGCAGCTGTGCAGCAGTTAATGATGCTTTTTGTTCTTCTTTTGTCATTTTTAATATTTATTTTATTCAATTTCCCTTCCATGCTTTTAAAAGTAAAAAAGTTAAGAGTGTAAATTAAAAGTGTAAATAGCTATTTTGTTGGGGAAAAGAAGTAGCAAGAAGTACTGCACTCATGTTCTGCCTCAGTGCTAAGATAAACTGTGTTCCACAGTGAGTTTGCAATAAAAAGCTCAGGTTTTACTTTCTCTTAGATATGTGACCACTAATACTTTGCAGTCACTAATCCAAATACAGCATCATTGTGGTCATCATTTAACCAGAGATGATCTGCTGGGTCTTGCTGCTTATGTCAGATTTGCAGCTACATAAAAACTCCTGGAAATCATATGGCAAGAACTTAAAAGAACATAAACAATTTGGTAACTGCAGCAAGGCTCAGCTCCTGAACAAGGTCTCCTCTACCTCACACCTCAGGATCACTACATTAATTCATAAAGCAAACAAGGTGTAATGCAACCACTTCCATCTGAGATGGAACAAAGTTTCCCCACATCTCATCTCCCAAACTGCCATCGTTTAATCTGATCAAACAAAATTCTGTATTAAAAAAGCTTAAATTCAGATTCCTTGGATCATTCAACATCACCTCTGTGGAATGCTTCTAACACTCACCACAGGCAAGTCTGTTATTCTGAGAAGCCTCTCTTCACCTCGTATTTTCTACACTGCTAATTTCACTTACTTACTTTATAACTGATTTAATAAACTTCCTTTCTTTTTCTTCTGTAATCTTCTTTCACTTCTTTCTAGAAACCTTTGCTTTTTCTGACAATGTGATTCACAGGGAACATACCTGTTCTTCCAAAATACATATGCAGCCCCACCCAGTTTTGTTTCTAACTATTAAGAGGGTACTGCCAGAGAATAAATTTTGTCAAAGTGTGCATCACTTTAATATTTGTGCATTCTGGATGCCTCAAGGGACAAAATCTTAAGCCTTTTCTTTTCAAACAGCAAAGCAATAACAACTTCCAGTGACCACTAAAGTGAATCTATAGTGGTTTACTGTCAATCCACTTTTTTCCAGCAGGTAATACAAAGATTAAGTCCCCATATTAATTCATTTCAAAGCCACTCTCTAACATTGTCACTGGGCATCAAGGCATTATCAAGAGGAAAAAGCTTTCTTGCAAATCACAGAGGTACTGTAAATTTATTATAACTAGGAATGTGATCATCATAAATTAAGTATCAGTAATCATGACTTTCTTTTTAATTGGTTTTGACTAATGCCAGTTTCCAGGGCATTCTCCATGCACTTCCAATGGTTGACTGCATTGCTGGACACACAAGAAGAAAAGTCAGAACTATGGTTGCAAGGGGAGAAAAATTACATGAATATTTAGAACTGATCTCGAAACACTGGACCTGTTTCATATGGCTTACACAGCCTATCTTTTAACCCTGAACATGTTAAGTATCACTTCTTCCTCTGGAGACTCGAAGATCTAGGGTTAACAGCCTTCTGTTTTAAAAATTCATTGAGGTACAAACAAATGGTATTGGTTCCAATGCATATGCATTGCAACAAGCCAAGGGAGAAAAAAACCACGTTACTCCCTACAGGATACTTGGCAATTAACTCCAGCTATGTCAGCAATTTTTTGAAAAATTTCCTAAACATGAGGAAATCTCATCTTCACCGTATGAAAGACAAAGCTACTGCAGTGACTCTTCCATGCATTACAATGTGTGTGTCTTACTTCTTAACCAAGCCGCTAATCACGCAAATTATTGCAACTAATTACATCTGAAGGTCTAATTAATTCTTTCAGTACCACATCATTTAGTACGCATTCACAACACAGCACCTGTTTTGAAAATCCTTGCAGTTAATTTGTTTATAAACAAACACTATTTGCATAAAATGTTTAATGAATGGTTTAACAGTTAGTACAATACTCCAGCTTTGTCTTAGTAGATTCGAGGTCATCGAAGGCCACAATAAATTAATTTTAAACTATACAAATTAATTTAAATAGTATGTGTGAATTTCTCATTAATAAAGAAAACATTTCTAACAAGTTAATTAATATCTCTGTAACAGGCCAATTACTGTCTGTACAAGTGCATCTTACAGTCAAACCCAAAAGATTTTATAGGGTTCTACTTTAGTGGAGTAAAATATTCCAACTCACACGTACATGGGACACATGTACAAGTCACAGTGGTATTCAGAACTTACTTTCAGAAGTCAGATAACTTTCTTTTATGCAATTCATTAGCATATTTCAATATTTTTATCAAGTACTTTAAAAACCACTTAGTCACAGTGGTATTGAAAACTTACTTTCAAAAGTCAGATAACTTTTTTATGCAAGAAATTAGCATGTTTCAGTATTTCTATTCTTTTAAAAAACATAGAAGACAGTATGCATGTCACTTCTGTATGGAAGTAAGTAAAATCAACTCATTTAACTGGACTTTCTCTTTATCATCCCTTTATGCTTCATAATGCTCTTTTCTTGTTTTATACATAAATAATAATATTTTATGTCATTATATGTTCCCTAATAATAAGCATTCTGATTAAAGGATTAAAGCTTGGTTGTGGTGCCCTGAGTCAGAAGTGTTATAATTCTCCATATACAGTAATGTGTCAACCTCCTTCATGTAGAAACTAAAAGAGAACATTATTTCTTACTATCAAACATATTCTTTGCCTGAAATATCATTGAAATATGTTTATAGTCCCAAAGTTTGTTTTTGATTTGCAAGCATTTTCACATTTGATAAGCACCTACTGTAAATTTACATTCACTCATGAACTATTCTTATGATAGGAAGCTAAGAATTGTAAAATATATTTATATCCTTACCCTTGTGTAGTGTTGCCCCTTAATGCATGTTTTGATGAATTCACATCATTGTACTACACGGCACTAGGTACAGGAGTATCTGTTTCAATAGGGCAAATAAGGAACAAGGGAACTAAAACCAGTGCTCATTTGCTTTTGAATGTGAAATTTACTGTGACTGTAATCACACACCCACCTCAGCCAGACAGTCAACAACAAAATCACTCAGGGAGACCAACAGCCTGTATTTGCTTCCAAAAACACTCCTAAGTATGCATAATCTAATCTTTTTGCAGCACAGTTTGCTGTTTCAGAAGTAGGGATTTGCCAAGAAGTTTCAAAAGAAATAACTGGAAGCATGATCAAGGACATCACACTGTGAGAAACATCTCTGGATATATGACAATCTGAAAACATAAAGACTTAAACTGGGTTACTGACCTAACATTGGTTACTTAAGAATAATACCAATTCATTTCAACAATAGGAGTTTGTTTCTCAACAGATATTTTCTTTTTTTTTTACTCTTTAAAAGGTTTCCTAACTTGCAGCTACCACAGGTTGAGTTCTAAAAACATGACTGAAAGATAGAATTTGTTCCAATTCCTAAGACATACAAAATACTCAATACTCAGTATGTTGACACCAACATCAACTATTATTCACAGACCAAACCATCTTAGCCAGATCAGAATTTTAAGTGATGCAGACCAGTGATGTCAAAGGAGCAAGAATTAGTTACACCAAGGAGAATGCGGCCTATCTGATTAATGTTCTGCTAAGTGCTCCTCAATCCTATCCATTCTCTCCTCGTGTCTCAGATTGTACAACATATAGCTTGATGCAATTTAGCATGGGTTATTTTTAAGAGTTATCAAACATGCCAGGTGAAAGAACAGTTTTGATATGTACTGTACTTTGTTATTACACGTTTCTTTCCCTTTACAGTACACAAGTTAGGATTCACAGAAGCATTTAAAGTCTTTTCCTGAAAACAGATTACAAATAATTTTTTAAGGAAACTCAAAGTTTTTAACATCTTTTCCCCAACATGCAAAATTTCTTGCATTTCAGCTCTCACTCCTGTAAGACATGGCCTGTTTTGGTAACACTTGTATAGTAATTAATTAAATCTATATTCTCTATATCCCATTCCCATAACTCTGCATCTTCATAAGACAGAGAGAAAACCAGCAATGCACACACAACTATTTTCAAAATACTGAAGGGAGATAATATTGTTGGTTTAAATGAAGAGCTGAAGGGAGTTATTGTTTGCTGATGAAGACAAACATTTTTGTCTACACGGCTTGGTTATGTTCTGTTCTACTGTTGTAAGAGTTAAAGAACCTTGAAGATTTGATATAAATAAGACAGAATTTTAAAGTCAAAGATAAGTTACTCAGGCAGCTGCTGAAGAAAACAAGGCCACAGCTAAACTACAAACACTGTTAGTGCTGTGTCTAGCTTAATAAGTTATTTGAAACATCCCATGCACTGATGTCCAAACTATTCCAAACAAACTTCCCTTCTTTTTCTCTTCTCCCTAAGCAGTGGTTACACTGTACTCCTGAGATGGCTCTCTGAACATTAAGAATCACTGGTATTTCACAAATAAAGGAGATCACCATGTGAAAAATTATCTTTTAAAATGGAGTTTAATTTGCATATAAGGAACGGGAGATTTATGATGAGTAACACAGCGCAGCACTGCATCTGCCTAGTATCAGTTGTAATTTAGATTGTTTGTGACCGATCTTAAATTCTAAAGCATGGAGAAGATGAAGTGCTCTGTTGCTGTGTTATTGTCAGGAGTCTAAGACTTACCAGAGATTTATTAGTAATCTTATCACAAACATGTCTCAAGTTTTTGCTTTTAATATGTGCCAAGCTCCTCTGAGGAATTTTCCTCTCTGCAATTATATTTCTCAATGCATGTATTCTGAAGCTTAGTTGATTTCCTTCCCAAAATAAAGCGACCTATCATTACACTACAGTAGCTCTGCTACATTTTTCCTCTGCTACTTAATAATCAATGTATTCATCATTAAAATCTGAGCCCTGAAGCAATGGTTTTTAGCATATTCTAATGACTAGCGACTTGCAAATTACATTGACCTTTCATGTACATTCTGTAAGCACCTTGTTCTAATGTGTACTGTATTTATAGTTTGCCAATACAAACTAGCCAAAGATTGGATAATTACTGTAATCTATTAGCTCGATTGCTTTCCCTGCTCATTTGTAGCAGGTGCCATGTAGACCATTTTCAAAAGCTGGCCTATCTTTCATCTCCTGCAAGCCCAGAAAGTAAGAAACGCTTTATCTTCAAAATATATACACTTGCTAATATATGAAGAGCACCCCATCTCAACTCAAGGATATTTCAGGAATAAAGAATCTTCTTTACTATTAGTGTCATAATGCTCTTTGTGACTGATAAAAACCACAGCTCGCTGAGTGTAAACTTTGCTTGAAAAATGTCAGGCCAAGTTTCATTTTCTACCCCTTACCCTGACTTCCAAATAGCATTTAATAGGAACTGCTACTTCTTTTCTTAGAAAGATAAAATGACACTTTTCTTAAAGTACAGAACTTTTTTTTTTAAGCTATAAGTAAATGTTTCAAAGAAAGCTTTAAGTGCTTTTTATAAAGATGCACTGTTGCAACTTAAGAAAAATAAGAAATACTACATGGAAGTATTAACTCAAGTCTCTTTCTGTTCTTTCTGTTGACAGTCTATTTCAAGACAGTATGGATAGATAACATTACAGACACTGGTAATTAAAACAACACTAATTTTGTCTCAGTGGCTGCGCTTTGTTGTTTGAAATCATCTATCATGGCCTCCATGCTTCACACAATGAGAAGACATTTGTCTCGTCACATTCTGCCTGGTCAACACTTTTGCTAATATCCCAGCATACCTGGGTGCTGCTGCACTGGTAAAGAGGGACTGGGGCTTTTTCCACCCCCCAAAAAAGACCCTATTAAATAAATTGCTTTTAATGCTTAGTTTGAGAAATTCATTATTTTGGGTTGCTATTTTTTCAGAAGTTACATTAATGCCTTTTCTTTAAAATGGTTTCAAGTATTACCTCTCTTCCACACCTATTAACTGAGACATCAATTTAGCACACAAACCTCTAGGCAGCACAGGAAAAAAGAGAGACATACTGAATTATCAACATATATTCAGGAAAAAAAAGAAATGCTTGAAATGTCTGGCCCCATATACTGCTTATTTTGTATGAATTAGTTTAATTGATTTATGGACACTAAATTTTTCTTCCAAGTACTTCTTAATATTCTTAAACATCATTTATTTAAGTATTAAGAGAATTACAGCACACAGATGCTTTATATTTTGACCATAAAAAAAAAAGGCAGAGAAGACTCATAACTCATTAGGGAGGATGAAGGACTCAGACATTATTTTCAGATTAAACTTGAACACGGTAACAAAGTAAACCAAAGCAGTTAAGAGAGATTTCAAAGGGTTGTTGCTGAATGACACAAGACAAACAGGTAAGATCATTTAACATGAAACCAAATTCAGCAAGGCCACAAAACAAAGAACTTTTGTGTTGCAGAAGAGGCTTGATGTTACAAAATTGGAAATGCAAAAAGGAGCCCCATCCTGCAGCCCCTTGCATGGATTAACCAGGGCACAGCTCTGGGTGCCTCTGCCTCAGCTCTCAGCCTAGGGCAAAGCTGCCATCACTGCCTAACTGCAGAAAACAGCAGCAGAAATTGGATACTCTAAAAGTTAATCATATATAAACTCAATGTTTTTACCTTTTAAAGGCTTTCCTTTAATTCAGAGGAATTTCACAGTGGCCCAGAGAGTTTAAAAGTCAAGGTGAAATCACAGGATCCTGGCTGTTCTCTCCAGGAGGGCATGAAAAGTACAGACACAGACAGGTAGCCCTCAACTTTACACAGAAAGGAACCCCGTTCCAATAGTGGAAAGCTGGCATCACCAATTAATAAAAACTGTAATTTTATCACAGTTTTATATACGTAAAAGTTTGAGGGGTTTTTTAATCACTAATTTACAATGCATAGCCTTTACAATGAAGCCTAAAACAGAAAAAGTTTGGCAACTCTTCCATCTGCCACAAAATTTAAATGTTCACAGCCTAAAACTTTTTAAATTCCTGTCAAAAAGTTACATGAGCACTTCATGAAGACAGAAACTACACAAGCACTTGGAAAAACAAAATAGCAAATAAGTCAGAAAGCATCAGCAAAATAAAGATTTCTTTTCACAGCCTAATGACAATCCCTTCAAATTTAACAGAGCTCAATCTACCTATGAGGAAAGAGCAGGAACCCCTCAGGACTGAAGTTTCTACAGCTTTGCAAAAAGGTTTTGCTGGCAACAAGTGGTTTCCCCTGTCCTAGAGGCAGAGCTGCCAGCCTGCAGGTGGGTCTGGTGGGAACGCAGGTTGGCTCCTTGCATGTCTGAAGGCAGGAGAAGCTCTGGGCTCCACAAGGTACAATGGGTCAGCCTAGTACAACTTCACTGCTCTTTACACTGGGAACTCTTCAAAAGGATCAGCATTAGATTTTTGTTGAATGTTACTGGATTTTAATTGCAGTGTTTTATAAAGGAAGGCTGCAGAAAGCCAGTGGAATATGAAGTACCATAAACTAGGAAGTGTCCCACAAACTCAATAATACGAAGTTTCTCCTTTATTCTAATTTTCAGATACTAGCAAAGCAATCAGAACAAGCTATATCAACAATATTTCAAAAACACAAGAGAAAAAAATGAAATTATTTAAAGCAAGCTATATAGACCATGCATTCTGTCTTCACATCTTGTTATAAACCCTCTAAAGATTGTTATTCAAAAGATAACTTATCAATGGACACTTGCAGGAGACACAGTAAGCACAGAGTCCACAGAAGGAAAATTCCTGTTTCCAATAACTATCCCTGCACTGAATGAAGCAGCACAATTCTTTTCACTTTCCATAACTTATTTGCATGAATTTGCTTTTTTGCCTTAAGAGGTTGTTGTAATGTGTGTTAAAACACACAGTGCAATTTTAACTCCATAATATCACGAAAGAAATACAGTGTTAGTATAAAGTGTAAAACTGAGTGCTGTTAAATTCTTTGAACAGAAACAACCACACAGCACTGCTCAAAAGCACCACCCAAAGGTAGAAGGGATGTAAAGACATTTACAGAATTGTCTTTTTTTTTTTTTTAATTTCAGCAAAACCTGAATGTAAAAAATGACAGTGCAGTGAAACTTGACAGAGGCTTTTGATTGAAGTCACTGATTTCCACAGCTGCACCGGTAGGAAATTGATGATAATACTGTCTAAACCATTCATTATGATTTGGAACTTTACTCGAATGAGCACTGGATTTATAAATTTGCTAGACATGTGTTGTGGATAATATGACAAAGTACTGTTTTCAATTGAAAATTCCTTTGACCTAATTTTATAAAAATCATGCAAAACTAGGGAAGGGAATTTATTTCTAAAGCATTCTGAAACAGCTGAAGTTGTAGTTTTGGAACAGCATTCATGGAAGTGAAATATATTCACAGGAGAAATTCAGCTATCAATTGTACACCTTCATTAAAATTACAAACATATAGCATAAGAATTTTCATATTGCCAAAAATCAGCTGCTTAGACAAAAACTATTTATGTCTACTAATCATACTTGCAGTATTTCCAACGCTGAAATAAGCAATAACACAGCATTTTAAAATATATATGGGCATAAACTTTGAGTATAAAACATGGGATGCTAATCATCAACTGTTAACTGGTCATATATTTTGATGGAATTATCATTTTAACAGCCTATTAGCCAGATACCTTAAATGTGAGGAATTTGTTCAAAACACTGCATTACAGTAATATAAAGCAAATTAACATATTTTTTCTTTTAACTTCTGCAAAAATATCCCAGATATAAGGAATCATAATGCTGCCATGGACTGGGTTTAAGTAGGGTAATTTGCTGGGGGATGGTTTTGCCCTTTTTACTGACATTCATTGCTCACAAAGAAAAGTTGAGAAACTGAAGCAAGAGATGCACTGAAACACCAACTAAATGGAGCACAGATCAAGCACCAGAAATGTTAGGAAAAGACAGCACTGGGCACAGAATACAGATGTCTCACCTGCAGTCACAGTTACACAAATGCCTTCCACAGGAACATTTTTCTTACTAAAGTTGCCTTTCTCTGCATAAGTGATTAGAGCCAAAAACATGCAGAATGATTATTTATTAATGCAGGAAGGATGCAGGGTAGAGTTCTCTGCATGCGTCTGTTGCAAGAAGACAAAAATGAGCTAATTTACAAAACTCCCTCATCAAAGAAACAAGAGTTGTAGTAATTCTGCTCTTGTAAGTATGCCTACACTGTGATTTTACCACCAACTGGAAAATTTCTTCCTGTTTTTTATTTCTCTTTGTTGAGGAAGCCAGTGAACTAACTAGTTATTAGGATAAACACAACACTGAATAGCAAAATTGGGTTTTCAAAAACATATTGTAATATAAAATCACATTTCAGTCTGAAAAATATACTGAGGTTTGTTAAATCCACAAAGGATCCTTCAGTATGTTCCCTTTTCCTTTAAGCCTTGATACATTTCTGCAAAGCAAACTTAAAGAAGGTTTTTTAAGACTATTTGTATGGTGTGATATAAGGTCCTGGAACTTCCAATTTTACACACTCTGCAAGAGGGGAAGAGACTTCCTTTTGTCAAAGGAACTTAGTGTTTTTATGTGAAAATCCCCTGTAAGGCAGGACACCTGCAGGCTGAGGAAAGCTCAGGGCCAGGACTGCACCTGTAAGGATGCTAAAGGCTCAGGCAGGACCAGCTCAGAGGCCCCGGAGCCTTTGCCCTCAGTAGGAGCCAATGTCACATTCCAAAAATTTTAATCTTTAACTGTGTCAAGGGGGAAGAAAATGAGTATATCCCACGCTCTTTCTGTCAGGCAAATTGCAGACAACAGAAGAGCCATTCCAATACTGTGATATGACCTCTCCCATCCGTGCACTGCTGCGCTCATCCTTGGTTCTCACTTTGCAGAGAAAGCAGCCATGCTTCACTTTTAAATGTTCAGTTCCACCTCCCTTGAACTTCAGCATATCCCACAATAAGGTGTCACAATTTTAGATCAAACAAGCTTTCCAGACTGTATGAACATTACAGGAAAGAGTGCAGAAAGGGAATACATAGCTCCCCACATCTTCACTAGAATCAAGAGATTTAGCAGTGGGTATTTGGAGACTGTTTCAAAAGAATTAGTAATTCTTTAAAAAGCAGTAAAGTGCAGTTTCAAACAAGCACAAATATACACACGTGGTCTAGATGCCACAGATCTGTTCTCCACATCAGGCTGTCCTTAGCAGTTTATTGAAGGAGCAGGGATCCTCCTCAGGCAGCCAGCAGACACCTCTCACTGCAGAGCATAGGCTCACTTTTCCTCAGTTGTTACCTAATTTGTGCACCAAAATCCCTTTTATATGGTATCATTTAGGAAACTCACAGGACAATGACCCTCTAGAGTATGCACCAATTTCAGCCATTAGAAAAACAAATCAGTAATTAAATTACCTGCAAATTTCAGCTTTCTCACCCTTTGAAGGACGATATGCAGTTACAAAATGAAACAGTTCTGATAGAGATTTCTGCCAAACCTCAAGCCTGCTTGGAATTGTTACAAGATGGTCAGTCTTGTGATAAAGAGGTCAAATTCCCTGTTGGAATTACCCAAGAAGTCACATTCCCATAGGATTTCAAGCAGATATTCACTTCAGTTCACTCATTTACAAAGTGTCATTCAGAAAAGCTGTTTTGCCACTATTAATAGATTTGCTCAATATCACACTACCTAATAACCTGAGGTCCCCCACAACATATTTGTTAAAAGTTAGCTTAAAATTTACTGCATTTTATACTTTCATTGTTCCTGAGCCTGGTTCCTCTTACCTGCCCTTTCCCTTTCTGGCTGACTCTTTTTAATTCATAAGCTTTTCATTAGAAGTCGACCCAAACAGGAGCCATGCATCCAACTGGATGATGCTGATTCAAACCTACTTTGATTCCAGACTTCCATGAGGAATGCTTTCAGTACTCCTACAGGATTTGACTAACAACTCCTGACAAACTCAAAGATTCAGCATCTGGGAGTTCATTATCTGCACCAACACACGAGCAGGAGCTCAGTGTAACACCCTTGTCTTCAGCTCTGAAAGAACACTCAGGCATGTCTAGCAGAAATAATTGAGACAGGAGATCATAATACCAGCACATATAAGCAGGTGAGTTAAAAAGATCATCTGGGCTCCCTCATGACTCTCTCTGTGATGGACCTCAGACAGTGGGGAGAACATCCTGTTCCTTGGTACAGGACAAGTGTCTCAGATGGCATCTCAGTCTTTGCCTTTTCAAATACATCAGTGTTGGCACTTGACACTGGTACAGGTCTTGTGGTGTTCAACCTGGGGATCAGTGATTATTGCTCAGATCTCCTGTAAGTCACTCATTTGTTCCTAACAAGTTTGTGAATTGAGGATACCCAAGGCAGAACCATGCACACTAATTACAGGTATACATGAAAAGTTACGAGAGGCTTGGTGAGAATTACTAAAGTAATGCAGGCAGCAGAGATATTTTAAGTAAGAAAATGACAAGAACAAAACATTTTCAACTCCTGAAATAATAGAAGATTTAAATCTTTACTCTCTAATTGGGACATTGTACTCTTATTAAATAAAATTAGATAAGGCTGGGTAGCAATCTTCAGCCAAAGCATATTTTCATCATCAATGGTCAACACCTAAATCTCATGGAACAGTGCTGGGAGAGAATTGTGTCAGCAGCACTCCAACAGGAGAGGAAAGTGGGATGCACACTTGTGGCTGTGCATTCATTCATACCTTTCATACACCTGCAAGAAGGCAGGTAGAAAGGAAAATCTCTAAAGGGGCTTTTAATGTTGAAACTCCACCAAGGGCCTCCCCAAGACTCTACTCCAATGGCTCTACCAGCTGTATTAACCTTAGAATCAAACCAACTTACACTGAGGATTAATCAAGAAAAAAACACAAATAAAATGCAAAAGGTAAAGAGACAGGACAAAAGAAAGGCTTAAAAAAATAAAAAAGTTGTTTCAGATGAAGAGATGACCCACCTATCAAGACCCATGTACCCAAGGGTAAGCAAGAATAAAAAAAATCCCACCCAACTGAGTCCAAAAGAATTCATGAGCCTAAGTTCAGATGCTGAAAAGCAATACCTATAAATTGATCAAGATTTCTCTCACTTTTCATTCAAGCATTTTATCAAAATTTCAAAATCACTTTCTGTGAGTTACTTTTGAAAACTGGTGATATTCCAGCTCACAAAGTAAATTTTACAAAATAAGATTATGTATTTTAAATTGCTTAATTCTTAACTCGTTTGCACTGATTTTTTTTTTTAAAATACAATTAAAGTATGTGTTTGACCAAATGGACATAATGTTTTTTCTTCTCAAGTTCTGTAAACATGACAAAAAAATAAATATGAGGCTAAGAATGTCTTCTCTATTAGTAATTAAGTAGTAAACTCCTTTTGCATAAATTAAAAATTGCAAAATCTAAAATCTCATTAAACAGATAAAAATTGCAGAGGCTTTATAAGCCAATAAATAAGATCAGAATGGGACAATTTTTTTTTATTATTCGCATCTTCTGTTACCAGTGTTTCACATGTTCACAATATTTTCCCCAATGTATTGACATGAAATCACTCTGGCAGGGGGAGTGGAAGAGGTGTGAAGATTATTGCCACCATGTGTGCGAGAGGGGGTAGCAACACACAAACAGTTTCCAGTCATCCAAGAGGACCAGCACTCAGCACCATCTCTAAAATTACTGTGAATAAATATCCTGCAATGGATCACATACCCACAGCTCCTGTGTTACTGGGAAAAGCACAGCACACACTATTGCATGAGAAAAACAACACAATTCTTTGAGATCCACCATTCCTGCAGTGTAGAGAAAGGACTTGAGATTTCTGGTTTTATTTAAACCTGTAACTCGCAAAATCCGTGGGCTCTCCTTGAACTAAAAGCCGTGGATCTGCCCTTTTCTCCTCTGTACTTTTAACATAATAGGTATTATTACCCATAACTTTTTATTTAAAAAGAATTGTGCCGCCAGGAAAATGAATGAATTTAATTATCAATGCAGTGTGAAAAAAATCATTAGAGCAAGAGCCTGGAACACTACATATTAAAAATAAACAAAGGCTATTAAAAACAGTTTTTAAAAGTGTCATTCTTTCTTCAATTCTTAAAATGTAAGTAATACAAACAGAAACAACAGAACCAGATGTAAACAACTCTAGTTACTGGCAAAAGATGGCCTAAGAAAATGCTAAATGACTGACTGGATCATTTAACTTTAAATCTATACTTTATGTGGCAATATGGAGAGGTCATTTGATTGCTATGCATAAAAAATTTAGAATTCTAACATGATCTAAAAGTTTCACCTTCATAAGACAAAATTTTCATTATAAAATTGTATTTAGTGGCATTCATATATATCTGTCACCTCAGTTTTATAGTATTATACTTGTACGAGTTGTCAGCTAAGCATTATAGAAATTACTATTTAAAAATGGAGAATTTTTTTCCTTTGTACTTTACAAATTCTCTGGTTTGCTTCAGAGTTGTAAAATGAAAATGTGCAGGCTCAAACACAAACTGCAGGATGTTGCACAGAATTATTTCACCACCTAGAAATCAGCACTTTCACCTGTAGTTTTCCATCCAAAAAGGTGTTCTCAGCAACCAGCTTTAGGTTCTATTCACTGCATGTGGACATTTATACTGAGACACTGTTCAGCTTTTGAGGATTTGGAAAGAGATTTGTGTATTTTCATTTATGATTTATTCACATAGTGAATAATCTGGACCAAATGTTTTCCTCTCCAGCAGCATGAAAAGCCTAGTTTATACTCAAGAGAAAAATTTAAACCAAAATTTGGGGCCTCTGAAAGTTTGTTATTAGAAGAAAAACGTACACTACCTGTTTACTGTTGCTGTGAAAAAGCAGCTCAAAATCTTAACTCTAGATATATGGGAGCAGTTTCTACCAAAATTTACAAATTGCTTCCAGACATAATTTGGCCTTGCTGATTAAACTGTAATTTACTGAAGTCCTGAGTCAGATCTGCTTTTCAACATCTCTTATTTACTTCAATATTTGGTTCAAACAGTATACTCGTCTAAAATATTTCTTTTCCACATATTTAATTCTTTAAAAAATCCAAAAGAATGCTAGTAGATATCACAGCTATACACCCAGCAGAACAGCTGGCTGTCAATTGGGTTGGGAGGGAATGAAGTAAAACCAGGGGATGGGAAGAGGCCAGGGAGGGTTATAAGTGAGGGCAGAGAATATTGCATAGAAACTATCAAAGATCAGACTTGATCTCCTCGTCTGCTCTTCAAACAAGCACTATTTCAAAGTTGAAATACTTAAACTGAGATTTTAACAAAGCCCCTGTTGATATTTTAAATAAAGACAACTAGAAAATGAAGTAGTTTCCAAAATTACTTACTGTCTCACTTTCTGAACATAAGTTCATTAGTAGTTACTCAAGATGGGGTTTCTTTTTCTCTTTTTTTTTTTTGGTATACCCTTTATAATGAAGTCATACAACACTGTCGTGTTTCCCAGCCTTAGGCTTTATTGTGTAAGACATTTCAGACTCTTTAACTTTACTACTGGGAATGTTCCCTATTGATTTCAAAGGGATTACTTGCAGAAGTAACTACAAGCAAAAGGATTTGCAGCAGTGGAATCTCAGACATGCTTTCCCACCCTTTTCCACAGGAGACATCAGAAGAAAATCTGGAGTTTGAGAGAGGGCTAAGATGTTACAGAGAACATGAATTTCAAGACAACCACACTGCATGCCAAGGAGTCTTCCCAAGTGCTGGGCTAGAAATTACAGAGCTTTAGCATGGAATAATGAGAGAGCAAACAGGTAAGAAAGGCAATAAATAAATAAATAAATAAATAAATAAATAAATAGTGGAAAATAAATGTGAACCAGATTTATCCATAATGTTCAGCAGTCAGACTACTGAAGGATTTTCATTTAACAACATTACTGATGTTCCTGACAATCAAAACTTACACCTGTCATTTGGCAGATTGCACAGGTTTCCTCTGCAAAGGGGAAAATTTTTCCCTGAGAGGACAATTACAAGTCTAGAGCTTGGTAGTGGGGTTACTCTAGGCAGATGTCAACAGAGCCTTCCCATGCCCAGACTCTCAAAGACACCCAGGAAACTACCAGGTTTTAGCCTAGAGAAGTCAGGAATGTCCTGCAGGACCACCTCTGCCCTGTCTGCTCCCCACTACAATCTCATAAATATTCAACTTACCTGTGGCACCTCTCAGGAGAACCTGCTGGAGCCCCCACTGTGACAGTCCAAGGCCAGATCTGTGCCCAATGCACAGAGGAACCTGTTCAGTTTACCAGGAATGAAATGGAGATCAGGTTAAACCACATCCACCACAACATCTCCCACCTGTGTTATTTTGCAACTTAATCATTCAATCAGAGCGGACACAAAATATTCGATTGGTTTCAGACTTTCAAGTGTTTCAAGTATTAATTTTACATAAATCTTGCTTAAAATAAATTTCAGTTCTCAGAAGTGGGTGGGGCCCAGGAGTCAGGTTGTGTTGATGCCTTAAGTTTGTATTATTGTTAGCTGTTTACTATTGTTAGTAAACAATACTATTGTTACATACTTGTTATTGAATTCCTATTATTAGTAGATATTTAAAATAGAGACTCGACAAGGAAAAGGCTTTGTCAAGCCTCTAAAGGGGGAAATGAGGCCTTAAGTTGTACCTTTCATGTATTTCAGATTCTGTGCTGCCCAGGGGTGCAGTTCTGAGCCTCACATTCAGTGTCACTCACCTCTCTGCACAGAGCAGGGAGACAAAACAAATCCTTTTCCTGCTGGAGACCAAGGACAACTTTCAGGTCCAAAAGCACAAGTGTGGCTGAAGGGAGGAACAAGAAGGATGGGACCTCACAACCTCAAGCTGTAATTGGACAATTAAACTCCAACATGCAAATGAACCAAAACTTATAAAAGTGTCAGACCTCAGATCGGTCAACCATTTTTGTGAGCATTTGGGTCCACCTTGGGTGTAGCCCTGGTCAGCCTCTTGTCCTGTCCAAGGTGGATCCCAGAGGCCTTTCAATAAATCCCTACTTTATTCTCTAGCTCTGTCCAGCCTCTGTTCCAGGTCAGCCCTTCCAAGGCATCAGTGTGGGTTCTGTTTGCATTCCTGTGCAGCCTCACTGGGCAGTCCTGAGCATGGAGCAGCTTTCCAGAGATGTGTCCTCCTCCCTCTCCTAATCAACAGTGCTACTCAAAACCATCTGGCAAAGTATTTCAGACCATTGGACAAAGGGCATTTATCAAAGTTTTTTTCTCATATTAACTGTGAGAAAATTAGCAGAATAAAGATGGTCCTTTCTCTTGCCCACTTGGAGCAGCAACTAGAGAAAAGATGAACTTCATATGGCACAGTTTGAATCCATAGAGGGACAGTGACAAAGAAACAACATCAAAGAAAATACTTTGGAAGAACATTAATTTTCATGATGTTATGTATAATGCCACCAAATCACAGTTCAATCTTCTTATTTGTAAGTGAATAACCTCTATATAAAGTACAATTCATATGTGAGCTGAAAATAAAATGTCTTTCTTCAGCATTCCCACTATTAGGCAAGCAGATGGCTCAATCTAAATGACCATGTGAAAGAAAGAAAAAAAAAAAGACCAACACAGATCAATATCCTCACCATGATTCCTGCATTCCAATAAATACCAAACCATCAAGAGCAACAGCAGAGAGAAAAAGAGCATCAAAATATCATTTTAGGAAAAACAGTAAATAACTGAAACCAATCTGAAAACAAACAGCCAATAGATTTAATAAGAAGAATGTAAACAAAAGCCAAACAAGCTTCACTTTTTCCATCAGTGCCTGCAGTTATCTTGAATGTAAGCAACAAAATAAACCACCCCAAACCTCAGTGTATCACATACACACCCCACAGGGAGAAATATATCAAAAAGAAAGAAAAATTATTACTTCTGCATAAATGAGTCACTGTGTTTCTGTGTTTGGGTATTTGTTTAGATTTTTTGTGGGATTTTGGGGTTGGTTGGTTGGTTTTGTTGGATTGGGGTTTTTAATTACAGACAAAAAATAAGAACTTATTTTTCCAAGGGGCAAAACATACCCTTTAAGAACACCAGGATGACATCAAAGAAATGCCAGATAAACAGATCAGAGCTATCTCAGAAATAAAGAAAACACACCAGGCCGAGAGCTTTTAAAAACCCAGCAGCAAAGTTCCTTGCTGCACACAGACCCCTCTCTCTCCTGGCCTCATGGCCCAGGATCATACAGCTCCCTCCATGGCTGGCAGCAGGGAGCAGAGCCATCCTTACCTTACCTGACATCAACCAAAGACCAATGTTTGGAGATCAGTAGTGTTGTAGCACTCCTTTGTTAGATAAGAGTTTAAGCTGATTGTAAGCTGTTACAGTGTTTTTATGTATTTTATCTTAGAGTTATAATTACATGATAGTTTAGAAAATGTTATCTCAACTTCCTAAAATGATTGGTACTAATATATTGATTACATGATGTTAATTTATTAATTTTCTATATTTATAGCTGACTTCTTATATGCTTTAACATATTTTTCTAATTATCCAAAAGATATGTGTCACTTCAAGGTCCTTCCCTTTATTTTCTAGCTGCTTAAGCATTTCATAACTACTATTATTAAGAACTTTGTCCTAAAATGTATTAACGAACATCACTCTAGTTTAGAGCTTGAGTCCCAGCCAGACCCTTGACTCTATCTAGATGGATTTTCTTCCAACAAACCCAGATGTTTTCTGCATCAAAACAATATACAAGTCACTTTGACTTTTACCAGGATTTCTTGCTCTGAGGCACAGCCATTACCTGTGTGTGTGTTCAGTGGATTAAACGCCCTGAAACCTCCTTGTGTCCTCACCTGGGAAAGAACTCACATGAGGAAAGGAGCGAGTTCTCTCAAGCCAGGCCAGAGGTGAGTTCACAGCTGCAGTTGCACCTTCTGCAGGAAGCAAATTCCTCTCCTGCTGCAGGTCCTGCCAGGTTCAGCTGATCTCTGCATATCCACTCCCTGCTCCCCTTCCCAGAGCAGCTTGTGGAAACAGAAAACCAGGGAAGTATCCATCTCAAGTAAACAGCAGGGACCTAAGAGAGCTGCAAAACTATTTATCCCTGCACAATAATTACAAGTATTAATAATTTTCAGAATTAATAACTTACAGAGTACTTAGTTTCTGGGTGTAGGTAAGTATCTGGTTTACAGTGATTTACACCTTCCTCAGCCTTTCCTCCTACAAGCTAAAGCCATGGAGTTGAACAACCAAATTCTCTTTGGAACTACTGATAAGGACCAGAAACTCAGGACATGCATCTGCTACACAGATTGAGTGTAGTCTAAGATAAAATCCAGAAACTTAATTAAGCACATAAGTCATCCTCTAGTGGAATTTACTGGTAAACTTCACCTGACAAAGCACGCAGTCGTGGACAAAAAGGGAAGACGAAATGATTAATTTTAAAAGATATTCCAAAGTATTTTACACAGATATTTTGAGCCTGGGCATATCCACTTGTCACTGTCTAGCACTTGGTAAGGAAACTTCAGTGGTCATGTCTTGTACTAAAAGTGTTTTTCTTCCCACAATACTTTAGTGAAATTCTGCCAAGGAAAGCTGAATTTCAGACTCCTTAAACTTCCAAAGACAATTCCTTGCTAATCAAGTTATTAAAGGTTAAATAATCGTCTGGGCAGTAGAAAGCATCTTAACTACTGGCTGTGCAAATCCTCCAAATTCTTGAGCAGAATGTCAAATACCTGGGCTTGAAAGGCAACCAACCAAGAGGCACATCCAGAGACCACACCAAAGCTCTGTGCAACCCTGACAGGGCTGTCCTGGGTTGTGCAGAACTTGAAACTAGAGCTTGCATACAGAATAACCACTAGAAAAAGGTTGTCTGTACTTTGACACAGAACACAAGGGAAACTCTGTTGCTTAAAATCAATGGGCTTTGGAACAGATACTTGAATAACCATTTCTATTTACTTTAATAAAAGTTAAAAAAAAAAAGCATAACAGTTTTTAAGAAATTCAAATTCTTCTATTGCACTTTCATCCTTGTTTATTTGACCACCTTCTACTAGTAACTTATCTCTCTACTAACTACACTGCATTGCTATTCAGAGATCTGAGTGAACCAGGAATCCCTAGAGTTCAGCCTAACCCCAGAACGATCACTGTACCAAGATAACATTATTCCATAGATGTGCCTATGGGTAGAAGTGTGAGCTGGCTGATGAACATACTTGATTTTTCAATTTTCAAAAACAGGACACACTAAAAGCATGAATTGCATAATATTGTAAAGAAATATGAGTAATTTTAAAAGCAAGTCAAGTATATACTATTCATAATTTCAGTCATTTAAGCAAAGTTATCCTTTAAGACATAGTTAGTTTCCTACTTAAAAAAAAACAAGCCTTCCAGCACACATTTCCATATCTCAAATTCTATTATTCTTTTCAAAAAATCCCAAAAGCTTCCATTAATAAAGCTAAGAAACAATTCGATCGTGAAGCCCAAATGTAAAAGATATATACTCATCAGCCCACTGACTGTTCCAATCACAGCTGAATATTTTAATACTTTCTAGGACACATTTGGCCATTAAAATTTTGGATCATATCTAGTCATTTAAAACAAGGACAGTTTGTAAAACTTTAAAAAAACACAGCAGACAGTACTACTAAACAAACACTTTGAAAAGCTCTTAGCATAAAACATCCTGCAGATCCCACACACCCCAATACAAACATTTGAAAATAGCTCTGGCTCAAGATCCTCTAAATCTTTTCTAACCCCTGATTTTATAACCCTGTAAATTTTGCATTTTATTTTAGGACATCAGACAAATGCGTTGTATTTCTACTGTTATTTGCGTTTAAAAAAAAAAAAAACCTGGTCAAAAGAGAAAAATATATATATTATGCCAAAAGTATAGAATATACCAAATGTAAATTTTAGCACTGCCAAAAGACAACAGTAAATTTCATTTTATAAACATGAAAATGGAACATAGAGTAAATTAGGGTGGATTAACCTGGTTTCTAGAACTGAGACATCACAGAGTTTTGGAGTTCACCAAACCACTCTTATGTGCATTCTCTTTGGCTACATTTAACCTGAACACAAAGACTTCAAAAGGCCTCAGAAGCTGACTCAAGTAAACTGACTTCTTTAAGTCTGAGAAGAACTTAAAGCTGAACTATATTTGCTAGACAAAAAAAATCTCACGTTTCTAATTTTGTGCCAGCACTTCATACACTATGTATAATATTTAAACATGCTCTAATTCTTATGTGTCAAAACAATCATGTTCATTAATATTTCCATTGCGCCTGCACTACTTTCAATGTATAATTTTATAAGAACCATTCCCCAGCTACTTAGTTCTCGTCAAGCAACTCAAAAGAAATGGGAATCAAAAATTTGCAACCAGCGTATCTGAATTACATATTGATATAAGCAGTGATTAACTAAACCTGTTCAGAGACTTGAGGTAGACAGAAAAAAAAGGAGCAGATAGAAGAAAAAAAATCCCCATTTTATACAGATGGGGAAATTATTTAAGAAGCATGTGAAATATTGCTAATATTTTTTCCAGCACAGAGAGAATCCATTTGCCATAAGCCTTCTTTTTCCCCTCTCAGAAATAAAAACCCCACCCCAGGCATGGCCTAATGCACTTCTAACTATTCCAAGAAAGGAAAAAAACAAGTTTGTAAGCTTTCAATTGACTTTTATGAAATCTTGCTCACTCTCTGTTTTCACCAGTTATATTAAATTAGGGATATTCTGGTTGAAAAACCAATACAGTAACATAGAAAATTAAAAATAAAAGGAGCAGCTAAACATTTTACAAAGCTATATTCTGAGGAATGAACAGGCTTATTGACAACGTTTTTAAGTTAGTCAATGCTACGTACCTCCAAACTCTCTGCATTTTACCTGAGAGGTGTTTACTATCATTCACTTTTACATCTTCATCAAAATTAACATTAAGATTAGGGGAATTATGGCAAACTGGAATAAAATCTGTACCTTTTCAGCTAGATTTGTGAACAGACATTAGAGCAAACTCACAATACAGGAAGCAAGTGAAAAGATTTACCTAAACCAGAGGCAGTTTTTAAACATGAACTGTACATCAAGCCCCAAGGACAAGAAACTCAGTATGCAAAGTACCTTTGGACTCGCAGTGCCAAATTCAGGAGCTCTGCACAGCTCTGTGGTGGTTTTTCTCTGAGGAAATACATGGATTTACACACTCAACCAGCAGTGAAACAACAGCTCCATATGATAGAGACTGGAAGGTGCAGAGCTACAGAACAGATTTGGGGATTTTTAGGGGAGCACTGTAAATGATTCTGGAACTCTACTGGAAACAGCTCTACAGACTAGAAGAAAATATAAACTCTATAAAGTATATGTGGTGTAGATAAACTCCATTGAAATACTGGATAATTTCAGGATTTGGATTTCCCACACACACACCCCCCCCCCAGATCTTCCAGCTGTTGGTTGTCAATACCTGTGGAGTGGAGCACTAACTACTCTCTCCTGCCCTTGACATTTAAACAGACAACCAGAAGCCTTCAAGGCAAAGCATGCTGGTTTGGGCTGGGACAGAGTTCCAGCTGCTGTGGGGCTGTGGCTTGGATTTGTGCTGAACACAGTGCTGATAATACAGAGATGATTTCATCACTGCTGGGCAGGGCTCACACAGGGGCAAGGCCATTTCTGCTTCTCCCAGCAGCCAAGCACGGAGTGGGCTGGGCTGTGCCAGGGGTTGGGAGGGGGCACAGCTGGCACAGCTGGCTCCAGGTGTATTTCACACCATGTAAAATAATTTAGGTTGGAAGAGACCTCTAGGATCATGGAGTCCCACCTCCATGCTGGAAATGTGGGGGAAGGATGGGATAGAGAGGGGACAGGATGGGAAGGACTGTGTCTGCCTTCCCAAATCCCCACTGTGTGGGGTGGAGCCCAGATTTCCTGGAGAAGGCTGAACACCTGCCTGCTGCCCACGGCACCTAGAGCATGAAATCCTTGCTTTTCTTGTGTGTATGGCTTTTACTTTACCCTTTACACTGTCTTTACACTGCTCAATTTTCCTGTTCTACTTCTCCCCCTGTCCCACCAGCTTGGCAGGGAGTGAGCAGCTGCGTGGTGCTGAGCTGGGTTAAATTGTGATAGAACTGCTGATAGATGGTTTGCCACTGCAAAGTGAAACACACTGGAACTTCTCAGTCCTGACCTGCCAGATTCCAAAATAAAATAAAAATTTAAAAAAACCACACCACCAAAAATGAGACAAGTGATACAAGGAGATTTGGTGCCCCACCTCTGTCCCACAGTGGGCAGTACTGCCAGGCACTCAGAAACAGACTTCTGAGACAGCTAATGGAAGATTACCAGAGCTTTTGCTTTTTCTAGGAAGTTTTCTACCTATTCTCTCTCTCAAGAGGTTTTCAATTGTTCATTCTTTAATCTAAAGATGAAATCCATCCAGATTGAGAGCATTTTTTTTTCTGTGGATAGGAAAACACAACAGAGGCACAACCTTTGCTTGAGGGGTTCACTACACACATTCCAGGCAGCTCTGATCATATTTCACTACCCTGGAAGTGATTGTGATGTCCAGAACACTGAATTATGTCATTAATTAAGGAATCAGGCAGGAGGTAGCTGATTATAAGGGAGAGAGAATCTGTACTTACACAAAACTATTTTCATAATCAGTGATGATAGAAAGGGAAATAAAGAAAAATTACCTTGTGCTTAATACAAGTGTCCTGGTATATTGTTTTAAAAGATTGTTCTGTGTGTAGAGGATGCTATTTAGCTTCAGTGGTTAGCCAAAAGCAAAGGGAAGATTTTACTAATCTTGCTTTAGTACAGAAAAATGCTTTGGATAGCAAACTTCCTAATTTCTCACAAAGTACATATGAGAAAGAGGTAGGATAAGAGCTCTAATCCATTTAAAATTCTTTTTTTACATTGATTTTACCTGAAACTAAATGTGCAGTATCCAAATGCAAAAATACTATTTACTAGAGTATCTGAGATTAGTTCATTAATGGGTTCAAGCAACTGGCCATGCATCAGCATAATATTAGAGGCTAACTGATTTTCCTCTGTAAGCTACTTACACAACTGAGCATTGGCAAATCATCTCAAGATGCATGTCAGAGAGAGAGATGACAGTGTTAAAAAAATACATTTTTCTTTTTATTCTATTAGTAATACAAACTACTGAATGTTACAGTGCAGACAACAAGAGATTTTTTTAAGCAGCTTGGCAAGCCAGGACATCACCTAGAAGGTGTCTTTTCCTGTAAGATATGACTCAAACAAGAGCTGAGCAATAGTCACTGAGCAATAACAGGATTTGGTGAAATGATGGTTTTTCCAAATTCCCTATGGACTTATATTTAGATTTTTAGAGGCCTCTGGTTTCTTTCCTAGGTGCGTAGGGAAAAAAAAAAAAACCAAAACAAAACAAAAACAAACCAAACTCATTGATGTGAAGCAAAACAGCCATAAGTGAGCACGTGCTTAAATACTTGACCAAGTCAGAGGCTCAAAATAAGGAAATTATGGAGATTATACAAAACAATCACTGCTGTGCTTCTCCACACAAACGTCAGAGCAGCCACTGTGAAATGTACACAGACACCCGGTAGGATTTGTTAGTTCTCTCAGGTAAAACTCACAAGGCTGCAAAACATTCGTGATTCCTAAAAACAGAGAAGTAAATAAGCTCCAGACAAGCAGAGTTTTCTGTCTTTCCCAATATTTTTGTTTGCATCAGGCACAGGAGAAATACACATGAGATTGCTGCAGCAACTTTTCATTCCCATATGAATGGAAATATCCCTTACCAGCCATCTTTCAGAAAGCTGAATTCCAAAGTGACCCTAAAGACAGCACTGACTGGCACTTGATCACTTATTCATAGGAAAAGAAGCTTGTGAGAGCAGTCTTCACAAGGTGAAGATCGGCGACAGCAAGACCCGTCAGGAACAAGTGTCTAAAAACTGCAGGCACTCAACTCTTCCTCTGCAGGAGCCAGACTAACAGAACTGGAAGCACATTAACTCTCAGACAAGAGCAGAGACTACACCACATCCCCTAGAACATAATGGGAGCGTGTAAAGGCTCTGAATGTTAGATTTAAAAAAATAATAATAAATCAATTTCAGCCCTTCTAGCAGCAAAAATTAGGTGGTCAATCAGTGTACGTGTACATCATAACTAAGGGGTAGTTCTCACAATTTTTAAGGAATATACACAAATGTACTCCTTCCCAAAGGGTGCCTAAGCCATCAGTGAAATAGAGAGGGTACAAAGGGGTAGGACCTGTCCTCTGGAGCAGAAGGTGGGTGTTCTTCACAATTCCTCCTTTTCTGGAACTGAAAGGAGTGAAACATTTTCTACTTCATAATGTGGTAACTGAAAAGGTCTTCCATTAATGGGAAGCATGAGTTTACATTTCCAAGGAAACTTTACAAGTAGAAACCCCTAGAAATCTGCATTTTAAAAATCAGAGTCCAAATTCTCTTTTACAGACACTTCAGATGCCAGCTTGATGCTGAGAAAAGAACATCTCATACCCAGGTTATCAATATTGAACAACTTCTCTGCTGGGTTTCAACATTTATCATTTGGGGTCTTTTTGCTTTAGTCCACCTCAAAAGCCTCTTTCACCTTTTTTTTTTTTTCCTGTTGGTTTTACTTGGAAGCCATGGCGCTGTGGAGGGAGACTGAAAAGTCTTTGATATCTCTGTGTTATCACCTGCAGTATGCATCAGCAGGGAGTGAGAGCACATGGCAGTGTGAGAGCCAGCCTGCAACTCCGAGAGCGCGGTGCCAAAACCCCGCAGCAAGGCAGGCGTGGCGGTTTGGCAGCGAGCGCGGTTGTTGGAGCGTTGCTGTGGCAAAGATGCTGATGCTCCCCAGCCCTCAGGTGGATGAGATCCCAGCTGACAGAGCCTCCCTCCTCTCTCTCACTCTGCACACTGACTCCTGTCATTTTTCTTGTGCCTGTTATTTCATATTTAAACTCCTAAGATTATTCTTCAGCTATGTTGTTCTTCCATGAGACAAATCCGCATTGAATCATTAAACGTTTTCATAGCTTTCTTTTCAGTTAGACTTGTTTTCTCTTTTCATTCCAAGACCATTTTGCCTCAGGAATTTTTCCTTCCATCTATGTTCTCAAGCACGTAAGCCCATTTCTGTAAGTCTAAAAAGTAATATTTATCCATTTTTAAATACTGACTTATTGACTATGGATTTAGGCTGTTTTCATTCCTTCTATCCCTCTACTACCACAACTATAACCTAAGCAGCTGCAGATGAATTAAAAAATAATTAAATTGTTTTATATAGAAAGAAGAGAGTAGGATAGTAAAGAGAACTTTCTATTTCTCCCATCAGCATCACTGGTTGTCAATATACAGCTGCTCCCTCATGTAAAGAAATGAAAAGTTAAATTTAAAAAGTAACTGATGGCAGTTAAAAGTACACCCTGAAGAAATCTAATACACAAGATATATTTAAAGCACTTTTCCATGTATATCCACAATAAAGCACTGGATAGTGTTTACTAATTTAAGAACAATTATGCTCATTAACAAAAAGAACTGTGATTGCTGAATCTCACATAGCAGAACGTGCAGGCATACTTGCAGCAGAGGAATATACCACTTTTCCTCATATTACAGAAAGCTCTTCAAGGACTTCACTGGAATCATGACACACTTCTTGTATTTATTCTTAATGAGATTACACTAATCAAGCTTAAATTAACATTTATTCTGCATATACATGCAGGATTAGTGTGCATGTACACATATGCAGGCTGGGGAAAGTCTTGCTGATCCAAGGAATAATGTGCATGAAGTAAAGCTCTTACCATTAAGAATATTGGTATCAAGAATTCTGCAAATATGCCAGGAGATGAAAGTCACCATATTACTGTGGTCTGTTTCAGGGACAAATAAAGTATGCTATTGTCTCATGTACTATGGAATACACAGAACCACAAACAGAAGTGTTTCAACTAAATACAATATGAAAAATTCAAAATAAAATTAAATGTGTCTGAAAACAAACCAACAAAATTACACAGCAGAGTTGTTAATGGTGATTATTTATGATCATTTAGAACTGGCATCGCTGTTGGAGTTTTTCTTCAAATTTCTCTACAACACATAACGCCATAGCAACTCAAGGATCTGTATGGATGACTTACCAGCAGTTTAGGGCTCTAAAATGTGTCTGACCCAAGCCTGATGTTGCTACTTCTATAAACAGGAGTGCAATATTTAATCAAAAATTTAAAGCAGGCAATTTGTGCTGGGCATCTCTTGTGGAGAGCCATCAGGGCATCAAAGAGTTCTCTCAACCCTGGGACATCTCTCCACTGCAAGCGATCCCCAAACCCATGAGCGCAACCCATTCAGCCCATTGCTACCCACTACGCTGAATATTTCATCAGCAATGACAAGATTTTCTTCCTTCTCCCTCCCTTCCAACCCTGCTTTCATATTTGCTCTCTTGACAACTTGTCACTGCCACATCACTGCCACGCTGGCTGTCCTTGAAACCTGACCTCTGTAGCTTTTTGCGCCCAGTGGTCGCGCCGTCCCTGTCTCACTCCAACCACTTCTGACAGGAGACATGCTGATCTCAACAGCAAGCCCTGGCACCTGAGACACACTGGGATTACACAGGTAAATCAGGGTATTCCGTGTTGTCTCCCAGCTAACAACAGAGGGAAAAACATGACATCTTGAACAACAGATCTTACGTTCGCATATTCAAAAGATTCATCATGCTTTTACAAGCAGATGGGCAAGATTGTTTCCCCTTGCTCTGAGAGGGCAAATCACACATAAAATAAAATAAAATAAAGCAGGGGGGAAAAAAAGGGAGACGTTATCTTGGTTTAATTTAAACAGAATTAAAGGGTAGGTTACTGAGGAAGATGCTAGATAAAACAATGAATTAAAAATCAAGAAGGTGAACAGAAAGTCTTGTTCACCAATCTAAAACAGTTTCAATTACAACTTTCATTAGAAGCATCTCAGTTTATTTACCTTCCATGTGAATCCTATGTGCCTAATAAGGTCTGTGATTTCATTCCACAATAGCACAATCTACTTAAAAGCAGGTATATCTGCAAAGAAAGGTAAGGTTTCCCTTTAAAATGGCATGTTTTTAACTTTTCTTGAAATGTCTGTGTAGAGAGGAACGTGAAGTATTTTGACTGAAATAAATGCTTTCATGGAAAACAGTGAGCCCTGGAGATTATGCCGATTCTTGAAGAACTTCATACTGTTTTAAGCAGGTGACAGTAATGTCATCGCCTGAGCTTTTTGCCTTCCACACTTGCACAACAACAAAAAAAAACCCAACCAAAAAAAAAGAAAACTACCCATGCAGATAGCACCTTAGCAGAAGCTACAATTAACTTACACCAAGGTCAGATGTACTACTGTTACCTTCTGGCCAATACTGCCTTTTACTGAGAAAAAACCCCAGTGAACACCACGCCTAAAATGAGAAATAGCCTGCATTTAATGTATTTCCCTTGCAAGGACTATAAACATCTTGCACAACCTACATCCCAGCCATGCTGGACCAGGTAATTTGGTTATTCCCTGCACATCAGGGCTGTTAATTATCCCACAAGATATTATACATTGCATATACCACCATAAGACCAAATTTAAGAGAAAGAAGATGTCCACGAGGGTTGTATTTGAACATGTTTTCTGTGCATTTACAGTTTTCCATTTCTCAGATATCTTTTGTCATCAGTAAATAGCTATGGTAAGCCCCTGGACTCCTTCTTAAAACTATTCCTGCCCTAAGTAATATGCCATTATATTTGGCAATGCTTCAAATGTTAGTAGTAATTATCTGACCACACTCTACTTTCAAAATTATTTTAAAAAAGAATTCCAAAGCATACTAACAAATGCTCTTTATTTTTCCAAATCTCTACTCTGTGACAAATCACTGTCATAATTGTACACTTTACATTTGAAAATTACTTTTAATGACCACAGGCTACATAGCATTTCTTCCCCATGTCTGATACTAACATTAGTATTCAATCACAAATTGGAGAGCCCAGTCAAATTCAAGTATCCCATATTATCTCCTGTGGAAGTTGTACACACTCAAGAGAGAATACACCCTTCAGGCACTGCTCACTGGAGAAACAAAGGGGGAATGATCACAAGAGGCATCTAATCTTGCTGTTTAACCTGTGCATGCTTCAGGCAAAGGAAAGTGCAATAATTCCCTCCTTTCACTTGTCACAGCTCAATTGCCTGGATCCATAACAGTCCCTGAGTGTCACTGGGTTTAGATGGGCACTTCTCTACATTCCCATCAAACCAACCCTAGAAACACAGTAAACACTCCTAGTCAGAGGGAGAAAATGTTCTTCAGTTTGAAAAGTTAATGCACTCCTCAGTCTGAATAGCAAGATCCATCACATCAGCACAAGTTTACAGGCTCAGGGGTGAACAAATATCCAGACAGTTCCAGAACCTGCTTTAAACACAACCAGAGTGAGTACACACACGTGCAGCTGCATAATTCCAAACCTTCATTCAGGAGTGGCAGCCAGCAGAAGCCTTGAGCAAGTTCAGCCAGCCTGAGTAACCTTCCACCTGATCTTTCCTGAAGGAAAATTCATCTCAGGACTGCTCCATTTTTTGCTCCCCCCCATATTGCAGGAGGCAGCACTTGGTCAGGTGGTTTACAAGTTCAAGAGAAATTCAATTGTTAACATTTGAGGTTATGAAATGGGAGAAGATAATGCAAGGGAGGCGTTTCCTTGGGTTTTTTTCTTTTGAACAAGGTGTCCTCTAATAAAGGAGGGGATTCTAACAAAGGAAACCCAGAGCAAAATACAACTGAGTAGGCAAGATCCCATTAGCATATTTTACAATGCTCTCTGAGAACAGTCAGGAGAGAAGTGATCAACTTCCTGAGCTAGGAGGAGTTCACAGCAAGTGAGAATAATCTAAAAAAGGGCCTGTTTATACTTGTGCTCAGAAAAACCTTTTCAAAATAGACAACACTCACAGCAATCTGCTCCAATTGAAAACTAAAAAAAACCTAAACAGACCAAACAAACCATGACAACCTGTATTCTTTCAGAGTATAATTATCTGTCCAGTGAGCAGGGCCACTTGAGCAATCTTGCTTTAACTGCATCAACTGAGTGCAAATCAGTAGGAAAACTCAGAGTAACAGAATTCTTGTCAAATTTAACCCTTGCTTGAAAACCCCAAGGTGCAACTGAATTATCAGTGCGACATAACTTAGCAACACTTAAGACAGTCATGCTTGAAAACATATGTAAGCAAGTAGCAGAAATGATAGCACTTTTCTTTAAGAGAAATTTATGACGTTTGTCACTTCTGTTCTCAAAGCCCATCTGTCTATCAGTGTGCTCCCTGAGCAAATGCAGCTGAATGCTGTCTTCACAGCATGTCGTGTTGTGCAGATTTAAGAAAACATACGTGCACTTTTAAAGTTCCTGTGCTTTACCAGGCTTCTACTCCAGCAGAATTTGGAAGCACTCATTTCATGCGCCACGCTGTTATATGAATGAGGGTGCAAATTTTAGGCTTCTTTGTCCAGCAAAAAGAGCACCTTTATTACCATTAGAATCTGCAAATTACACGCATTATGTTGTGTAAATAAAAGTTACTGAGGCTAAAGGCTCAGAATAAAAAAAAAAAAGAAAAAAAATCAGTCCTTCAGACCCAAGAATACATATTGTTTAAAATGTTAAAATTCCAGAACTCACATGCAAAAATCCCAAGTATATCTTATGCCTCGAAATACGATAACAAAAAGGACGTGGCTAAAATCGAAGTGCTCAAAACAGCACAGCCTCTGCCAAAGCAGCTGTAGTGAATTTTATTTGGTAGTAATAGGAAAATCCAAAGCAGTATCATTAGGCTTCATAGTTCCAAATCCTTCTTGTGCTTCAGGAATATATACCGAGATTAAATTTAAAGGTAAATGGAGGGATTTTCCAAACAGATATAATTTAAAATAAAAAATGCCAGAGAACTTTTAGCCAGTGTATTTTGGAAGGTGAATATAAGATTCTCAAAGCAAGATTCCCGATTATCTGAGGGACTTGGGTTCCAGCAGAGTTTGTTCTGTGTTTCTCTTTGTTTCCACAACAAACTTGCATTTCTTCATCTTTAATTAATGTTTGACATATTGAGTGCTGATCCCAGACCCTGCCTTTTCCATACCTTTACAATGTTCGTGTCTTTTGCAGCAGATCATAAAGTTCAAGGGCATAAGTAGATGTACTGTAATTCAGCCATATGATTCATATGAATTCTGCTTTGCTTAACATACTCAGGAGGCCCTCCCTCCCCCAGAGAAAAAGAGTTCAATTCATAAAATACTAATAGGTTCATTATGTTCAGAGGCTGAGTTACACTGAGGAGTTGAGGATGGCAGAACTGGATCTGGCTAAAAATAGTCACATGTCTGAAAGTCCAGCTTCAGAAATACTGTGACATCAGAGTCATTACTTCCATTTGGAAAGTATAGACACCTGTACAGTTCTCTCATTTCTCAATGAATGTGTAACATAGATGCACTACCACGTGAGCCTGCATGCACAAAGTCTTAAAAAAATAATTTTAATAGCTTTGAGTTTAGTTTTGAAACCTTCTGCCCAGAGGTCCCATAGTAGCAGCTGCACAGGCAAATCTTAATAGCCACGTTAAGCAGAAGTAATTGCAAAAAAGTCTGAGCTCCTGATCTTAGTTTTGTGGTATCAAGTTCAGTCACAGAACGTAGATACCTTTGCAGCAAAGAGAAACAATTCAGGTAGTGCTGGTTAGCCAGACCTCACAGTTCTATGCCCACACCTCTCTGTGCAGGAATTGCACCCTGGTTTCTGTATTACAGTTCTACACGTCAAAATCTATGCACACCTGCATTTGGACAAAATGCTGGCCCTCAGCTTCACAGAGTAGGTAATTGCAGTCTGCAGTCTGTAATTTTCAATGCAGTGGTAAAGAGGCAATGCAGGTACCAAACATCCATTGCTCTGCTTGGCAATCTCTCAGTACCCGCTCCTGGCCTCTGCTTTCCTCCTCAAGTTTCTCCCCTGTTCCCTGGGGGGAAAGGGGAAGTGTTTGGTGCTCAAGCCCCTTTCTTTGAGCTTTCTTTGGTCATTATTCTCTCTGTGGCCACTGATAGGAGCATGGCCCACAGGTGGGGGTTCGAGACCTCAGTACCAGACCCAATCAGTCACACACAGGACACAGCCTCAGATGCTTTGTCTGCCCTCACACAGGGGAATTAAGGGGTGGAAAGTCAGAGGGACCTGCCATGGGCAAGTATTCACACACTGCACCCACTCTTAGGAAGATTTTAGGAAGGAAAAAATTCACCACAGTTCTGCTGGCTTACACTAGAACCAGACTTCTCATTGAAAAAAGAATATATTCTTGGACACAATCCAAAACACACCTAAGTCAATGGAAAGGGTGTACATAAACAGAAACATATTTCAGGAAAGTCTATTTGCAAAAAGATGGAAAATATTTCTGTAAAGCAGAATTTGCACTTACAGACCAATTGCTTTCATCAGTTTCAGGCATATTGATGAGAGGATATTGTTTACCATCAGGAATTACAGAAGCACTCACATGTAAGGTCACATCCCACTATCATTACAAAAGTGTACTTTGACTACAGGAGCATAAACCAGCTAAAATTCATTCTCTATGTTTAGAAACTGAGAAGTAACAAATTTAATTGTAAGTTTATCTCTATATAAAATTTTTACAATGCATAAAATACAAAGAAACTAAAAAAATGTATGCAGCAATTTATTTCTTGCACTCCTTGCCCATAAGTGAATTATTTTTAATAGATGAACGATCAAACCAGGTTTTTAAGAATGCAGAATTTTGTCTATTTGAAGTCAACCTATAAGTGTAACCTATTAAAATAATCCATGCCAAAATCTGCACATAAATGGCTGCATTAAAATCATATATACATGATGCGACCCCAAATATTCAAATTCTAAACTAAGATGTGTACATATGCCTGAATGCTCATTTTCACCACTCCACACCAAATGTAAAATTAACTGGAAGATACATCTGCACTGACTTCAATCTATTTCATGTTGATCAGTAGCTAAGAATATTTCACTATAGAGATTTATCACATTAATTAGCTCTGAAATTACTCATAGTAATTAAGTATATTGTTCTTAAAATCTTTAGAGATGGTTGATATACTTTTTCTGCTACTTAAAGAAAACAAGCATCAAGGGAAAGCATTTTCCAGGAAAAAAATCTTGTCTATTAATGATCTTTTAATTCAAAGTCTCCCACCCTTCCATTCGCCCTACCCTGGACAGACTTTCTTCTAACTTCTTTTCTGAAGTCTAACATAACTAAAAAAATTTTAAAACCCTTTGCAGATTTTGAACTGTGACTTACAGCATGTCACGTTATCATTGTGATCTTTGAACAATCCTTGTTTATGCGTGCAGCAATCCCAAATGCAGAGCAAAGCACTTCTGGAACTCAGGTCCCCATGTCGCAATCACTCCAAGCCTGCAGAATTTCTGCAAAGGATTGCCAGGGATTCTGGAGCAACTCAAGACAGTGTAAAAAATAAAACATACAAAAGCAGAAACTTGAATTTGCATGGTTTATTAGCAAACACGAGGGAAGCCTGACTGAACCAAGCAAACCTTTTAGAAAGTGTAAAATCCAACAGTACTGGATATCAGCATGGAGTGTGCCCCCCTCGCTGCTCTGTGGGGGTTTTCTTTAAGCAACAGCATGGCTTAAATTTCTCAGGCTTGACATCCCATTGGGCTGCTGCGTCGTGTCCCTTTTTGTCAGCCTGTCACGTCACACAGTGTAATGTGGCATTTCTGTGTAACGGACTGAGACACGTCATGCCAATGACATGTCAGCCTTGTGAATTTCAAAGAGACACAGTTCAATGAAAAACATGGTTTTCTAACTGCCCTGGAGGTTTTAAACCTTGAGAAAAATAAAAAAAGGCTTTTCTTCTCCAGTGATTTTGCCAGTGAAAAGCACATGTTTTTTGGTGTTACCCATGTGTAGAAGCAGGTAGCAGATAGCTGAATATTTGGACATCTTTATTATTGGATCATAAATTGCTGATTCAATTTGATAATTAGGAAATGTTCAGAGCACAAATGCCTTCACTGAGCAGCAACTGTTGTTTATTCCCACCAGACTGCATATGCAGTGATAAAACTTCTGCATTTAAGGTAAGTCTAAGCACTCAATTTCCATGACTCACAACTCCTGGGATGATTCATTCCCAGAACCTTTAATGGATACACATGCTCCTGTGACTGTAACGACACATTTTGGGTCTGCCTAAACACCCCACAACAGCTGGGACAGGGGTCTTAAGCCTTGCTTTTCCTTGCTAGACTAGCAAGACAAAAGCAGAATTGGTCTGCAACCCAAAATACCTTAAGAAGTTTTTAAAAAGTGTGTTTTGTCAGCATTCATTTCATGTATTCCAAACTGGAAAACCAACTAACTGAGGATAACACCTTCCTCCAATCACTAGTGCTAGTCCTTACTCTCGAAACTTCCTAAATGCTCAAACAGTGACTTTATGCTATGCCCTAAAATGCTTTTATTTTGTCAACAACTTTTTTTTTTTTAGTTTTGGGAAGAAGCAAATTAAGACCTCAATCTGGAAATTATTATGTCAATACCTCACAAAATCAAAGAGGATGGCAGCTTTTTTAAGCAGTTTTTTTGCTGATTCCAAAGCAGTGATGCTTTCTCAGATGGACTGGTCCCAGCTCACACCAACATCACACAGGAGCAGCACTGGGAAGTGAATGAGGGACTGGGAAGCCACCAATGCTGCTTGCAGAAAACCAGTGAAACCTGCTCCTTGGCAGGTACCCATCCTCAGCAAATAGATTTGGTGGGCACTGAAGTCACGTCATGGGGAAGTCAATGCCCTTTTTCAGGGAGGAGCACAGAAGAGAATTGATCAAACCTAAATATGCAAGAAGAGAAGGAAGCATCATCTATAATCACCACTGGTACTGCAGATGTCACCTGCCCAGCCAGCACAATTCCTGCTGCTTGCACATATGCAAAGGGCTGGAAATAAGAACAAATAAAGACACCTGGTTTTCCTCAATGCAGCCTTCTCTATAGTCTCTGAATGGAAAGTGTATCTGATTATGTGATATAATTAATTACATTGCCAACAACAAAAAAAACAGGTCATTAGGGAAATACACACGTCCTTAAAGTAAACCAAAACCCAAAAAAAAAAGTGCAACTTCTATGGTATCACCCTGTCCTGATCTTCCACTCTAGTTTTAGCAAGACATGAATCAGTGTCAAAGATGCATTCAAATATGCCAAATATTTAAATATATCACTCTCACAAACCAGTATGTGCCTCAGTGTCATGGTATTATCCCTGTTTTGGGGGGGCATTTCCACAACCTAGCAGGTGTTTCATCAGCAAATTGAGTGTTTGTGAAGTCCATCAATGTAACAGTGAAGGGAGGGCTCAGAGAGTGCAGCAGTCAGAAGCTTTGCTGCCATCAGCACTGAAGCCCTCCTTACCCAGCAGTAAGATCCCACACAAAGAAGCAAATGTCTGCTCACACTAGAGCTATCTGTGGGCAGACCTTTGCTCACACTTACAGGACATCCCAGGTGACAAATATCTACATACATCCATACATTAGTCACTTGTATTGCCTGCATACTAGGGCTGGTTTAAAAATAATTTTTAAAATAAACATCTGGTTTCCCAGAAAAGAAAAACAACATTATTGCTCTTGTGATAAAAACAATCACCAGGCAGCATCTTTGGGTGGCTGATTAGTTACAAACTAATACTAAACTCTTTGGCAAAAGTAGTTTTATTCCATAATGCAGAACTTATCCAAAAATTACTTTTATTGTACTATTTTGATAACTTCTCAAATTTTTCACATACTACCACAACTATCCTAAAATAAAGGTATGATAAAAGGATTTCAGACTTTGGAATGGATGTGTCCCTAAATATCTTTTTTTAAAATAATGGGACTAGTTGAAAACATGGTGACAGATAGTAAAAATAAAATATTCTTCACTATAAAACAGCTTTATATGATAAAATATTTTCTTGTCAACAACAAAAAAATAATTGGAAGTTTATAATTTTATTCTCCATCAAAATTCCATGCCAGTATTCCAAGTTGGCACTCTATGGAGAATTAAGAGCTGTGTTCCATTTTAACTTTCATAATTCCATCTGAGAGAAGGAAATGCCATTCTGCAGCTTAAATTTAGTTCTGGTAGGTACAACACAAGATTACCTTCCTTGGAGTGTTAATCCCATTCTGAGAAACACAAAACACTTCCAGTCGAATTTTTCAGTGCAAGAAATATAGTAATTTTAAATATTTTCTTAAATGCACAGTAAAACTCAGTGTTAATGTATAATACACTGCTTCATCACACACCTGCTCACAAAGCTGTAATCAAAACCAGCAGAAAGTGTTCCATTAAATTTCATGGTTTATAAATGGCTGAAGTTTAAAGAAAATAAAGGTAAACCTAAATTGACATTAGCATCTATCATTACACAACTACATCTGCCTTTAACCACCAGTCCTGAACTGTTCTCTCACACATTACCGCTCTTCTCCAGTCCAAGCATCCCTCAAACCCACAGAGAGCCCAGCAGGAGTAGCCAAGGAGGCAGAGTTAGGGAACTAACTAAGGCTCATACCTAGGTCTGAATTTACACACGATATAGCACCAAACAGAGCTCCTGAAATATCCACTTTCTACACATCTGCACAGAAATGCAGCCTCTCTGCAGCACAGTACACTGAAATGGGTGATGAGATGCCAGAAGCTGTCAGGAGAAACAAAGAATTTCTCTAAAGTTAGAGATGAGAATGAGATTAAACAGGGTTTTTTCTTGTGTATTGATACCTTTGGATCTAGTGGGAGGGTTTTTATTATTAACTACTGAAAAAACTATTTTTAACATTTATGTGACTACCTTGAAGATTTTTCATTTTGTGATTATGAGAAAAGAGTAAAAATTATTGCTACTAAAGATCAAAAGGATCAACTGTCTCCACAGGATAATTGTGGGTATTTAAATAAATGGGTCTTCTTGAAGACCATTGTTTTAGACAACCCACTGCCTTGTCTCTCTGAAATACAAAACTGGTCTGAAACTTTACATCCTCAAAATCTATCATGCTTCTTTTTCTCTTTGGAGAGAAATGCATATCTAACAGCTGCCAATTCTCATATATCCATCCATAATTGAGAGCAACATCTCTGACAGCTAACCTGAACCAGAAACAAAAGCCAGGACCATTGATCATAAATAATTCCAATAGATACAGGATAAGTTATTCTGTTGGAGAAAAATTGAAATCAGCTGTTTGATTTTTTAACTTAGTTCTTCTGTTTCTTACATAGTAAGAAAAAAAATACGTGCATCTGTAGTGAGCCTACACCATAAATTCCACTCTACTCCAGAGTCCAATGTAAATCTTGCATGAAAATACAAAACCTTCACATTTCCAAGTTCTTCTTCCACCTGTTAAGCACCTCATGCTTATGAGGCAATATTTAATGACTCACAGAATGATATTTGAGCATCAGGTAAGTCAAAGTAAACACATGATAACTCCACCATTTCTTTGGCATTATTTTAAATTTATTATTAGTCTTAATAACGTCATTCTGGTGAGGCATCACTGCCATTTCCAATAGACAGCTTTAAAGCTGATCATCCCTGTTTCTTCTCAGCTCAGAAGTGTGGTTCTGGAGTCAAATCAGGAGCTGCGTGGCACTTGGCCTGGTATCCTCTCAGTGTGTAGATCCCCCTTTCCCAAGGTGCAATTCCTGACCCATCCTTCCCTCCTCTCATCAGCCAACCCCCGTGTGCCAAGTCACAGAGGTTTCCTTCCTGGAGCTCCCATTCCCACCAGGACAATCCTCATTTTGCTCCAGCTAGGAACCAACTCATTCCCCTTCCCTCCCATGAGCTTTCAGCAAGTCACTGTTCTATTTACTTTTCTACTCTCAATTCCAGAGATGCTATTTAGGGCCTGATAAGTACCTTACACTCCTTTGAAAATTGCCTTTATAATATTATCACTAGTTTTGTTGCAGCTTCTTGATGGCAACAAGGCAAAGCAGCACATCTGTGGAGAAGGGGAGGCCTTGATTCATGGCTATCCCAATCTCCTAAATGACTACTCTCAAAGAGATTTCGACCTCTGATCAAATGTCGTGGGATTTTCAAAGCCACAGACCTGCTTTTACAAGCCTCAGCCCAATTCAATTCTTACACTGTGCTTAATAAGATCTGCAGCCCTTCTTTGGCCATAAAGTACTTGATAGTGGCCTTTTTTCTTGGCCTTGAGATGGATGAAGCGTTTTTTAGTATGATAGAAGCACAAATACAAATCTAAAAGAGAAAACCCTCAATCTTATTTTTATAGTTGAGTAACCATTAACCTTTCCTTCTCTTCTCCCCAAAATGCCAATTTGTATATAAAAACAAGCTCCAGGACTTAGACCTTGGGTGGCAGTTTTAAGTCTAAAATCAATTTTTGAATTATAAACCCTCTGAAAATAGGGGTTTATAATGGAACCACTGACAGACCCTTAACTACAGCGGTGCTAGCGGGCACCACTATAATATAAGAATAAAACTAAATTACATCACTTGTCATCATTAAGAAAAATTTTCATCTCAGTTCTTCATTTGAAAAGCACTATAGTTAATGAATGATTACTGAGCCATGACACCTAAATGACTAAAATATAGGAATTATACTGAGGTCAACTCAAGTATTTTTTAAACCATGAAATTAAAGGATCTATTCGCTGTGCTATAGGATACCAGTCCTGGCTGTTATGCTCCCTTGCAACACTGACTTTGAGCATAAGGGAATGGCATGTATTTCTATACTGGAGATTAAGGCCCCATGCAAATTTAAGAGGTGAACACATGATTGCCCAAGAGGGACCAAGTATGGGGCTCTTCCCTATGTTCATACGTGTTTCCTTCAACACCTGTTTTCTTTATGCTCCTCTCCAGGTAACAGAGTTGAAAATGAAGACTATTTTATGGCAATAGAAGGCAGAAACTTCTTCTTTGAAAAATGATATTTAATTATTCAACAGAAAGTCCAGTAACTTAAATTTAGTACACATTTAAATACACCAGATCCTTTTACCAAGACACTTAAAAAGAAAGGCATTTTAAGGAGAGCTGACAGTACTGTACTATCTTGCAATGCCCTGACAGTGCTTAACCACCTTTATATATTTTGTGATCTTGAATTAAGAACAAAAAAGACTTATCCACATGCTTGGACATCTTAAAGGTAAATAGAAAGAACCAACGGTAAAAAAAATGAGAAATGTAAACATTGTTTGCATATACATAGTTTTCTAAATTTGAAGCCATTTTATTCATTCTTCTAACTAGGAAAATGGAGATACTCATGAGAGCCAGAATTATTTCAATTGCTCATACAACACAAAGAAATGAATGGGACCAGGTAAAGATATGAAACAATAGAAAAGGAGGCAATTTTCATCACTGCCACGCAAAGATTCCACCTCTGTGATTCCTCCCCAGTGCACCTACTTTGCTCATGTTCTCACAGCACTGAGCCTGAGCCCTGCTGATCATGAAGATTTGTCTAACACTTGAAAAAATGCCAAAACTATGAAGAAAGTATGCAGTGCCTATGAGATTACAGCTCGAGGGATATGTTGTCAGTCCTGCTCCTTAATCCCAGAAGCCACGTTTACCTGACGTTTCACTGAGCTTCAGGTAAATGAGGAAGACTGAGTAACTTCAGATTCTCAAATGCTTCAAGCACAAGCAGTAGTAGAAGTGTTAATTGTTTTAACCTCAATTCTTTCACTTTTTTGGGGGAAAAGGGCAGGGGGACACACAGAGAACTGGAGGGTGTGGAGGGAGGGCAGCACACAAGCAGAAAAAAGCTATCCAGGGAATAGTGACTGAACAACTGCATTTATTCAATTTTTCCATATCAAATTTTAAATGCACACATCTCCCAGTAAAGGACTTCCAAATGCTACTTTAAGAATATTTTGCTTCCCAATGAGGAAAACTCTTACTAGGTCTTGGAGCTGATGAAAGTATAAGCAGAAGTGAAGGTTACCAAATTGAAAACGATGAATGTAGACTGCATGTTAATTGTCACTGAGCTAGTTTGCTCATGTTGGTCACATGGCTAGTGACAGTCAGATGTTGATGGAGTCTGACCTGTTCTAAAAAGCTGGCATTTTGAAAAAAACTGAGATAGCTTCTATCTCTGCAGTCTGTGGAAAAAGAAAAGGGGAGAAAGGGGCTCCTGACAGCTCAAGCAGAGGAGGAAAATTAGAAAGGAAAGCCAGTACCACTACCATATGGGCTCATAGCTCATCAGGACAGCTGGCAAGAAACATTGCTCTTCTTTACTTCCAGGGCTGTGATACATTTCTCTATATGGCTATCAATAATGCTGAATGATTAATGCTAATGATTTATGTTAATTTCATTATAAGCTTTATTTGTTGCCCAGTGTTGAATTAAGCCTGTCAAATCATCCTTTTCCACGTTGCTAAAGATTCTTAAAATGCAGAGCTAAATATAACATCTGATCATTAATATGTTAATACACTTGTTTCATATATAGACCAGGAAAACAAGAAAGTGGCTATTTTAAGATTATTCTAAGAGCAGTGGTTCAGGAATCTTGCATCTACTTACTGCCAATTACTTACAGGAGAAAGTGACATTTAACATTTTCTTCCTGCAACTCTTAAAAAAACCAGGACAAACATTATCCTCTGATAGCAGATTGCAAAATACCATGACACCATTCTTTAAAAAGCAAATAATGCGTGTGTACCTTCTAGCCCCTCCTGAGACACCCATTTTCTACCATTCTATAGAAAGTTACCTCTGGTTGTTCAAAACAAGTAGGAAGAGAGCAATATTCACAGGATCGTATTTACTGCGTTAAATTTCTCCCTGGATCTACCCAGAAATACCTCTTGAAATACCTCTTGCAGCTCAGACTGTCTTTCCTTTTGTGTTCTTCTACATTTTATGGAGGAAAACTTTCAGCCCCTAACTCTTCCTTAATTGTTCTCAGGCCAACATTCCAGAAATTGTAACCCTGCTCCCTTTCTTCCTTGAAGTCTATTTCAGTTAAAACCAGCTCGTTTTGCTCTCCCAGAGACCCAGACACAGGCCCCACACCAGAGTATCCACAAGGTGCTAAATCCCCCCTGGGCGATTTCCCCTCCTCTCCCCTGTAGGGACCAACCCAATCCTGTTATGGACACAGGGAATCCTCCTGATCCCGACAGGGACAGCAGCACTCACAACAGCCAGAGGAGCTCCTGGCACAGGAGGAGGTGTGACACATGGAAAAGGTGGAGCATCAAGGTTTAGATCCCTTCACCATGAGCTCAGCAAGCAATGCCTGCACTGCACCCCAAGAAACCTCGAGAGATCGGGGCACTTAAGCCAACACCATCCTTTTCCTCATGGCATCAAGTCAACAGAGTCACAAAATGGGGGAAGAGGGAGAGTAACATTTTCTTTTACCTGTTCTAAGGCTCTAAAATATTTTTCAAAGTTGAAGCACGTCAGGTATAATTTTTCACTGCATTTTTCTGCCATCTCTATTACAGTACTACCTCTCACCTGTACAAGGACTGAAAGTCATTTCTAAAATAACATTTTCTAGTCCTTAAATTTGGCTGAGTTTTTTTACTTAAAATTTACCTACAAATTTTAAATTATTACTTTACTTACATATCAATTAACAAATTTCTCTCATAAACAGCTTGAAATAAAACCATTAATTATAAAAGATTCTTTTAATTCAGTCTACAGAACATAGTGCTGTATGATTTTTGCAAATAGACTTGTTTGTTCCTCTGAGGCTGGACAAAAGAGAAGACTTGGATGACTACAACTATTTAAAAGGAAAATGTCCTCTGTTGAAGCGGATATCGAGTGCAGAACTTTGCACTTGAGCAAATGCGATACGGAATTTGAGAGAAGAGAAAAAAGGTTTTGCAAAAATTAACACAGAATTTTGACCTAAATACTAGGAATTGAAACCTGAGCTCTTGCAAAGTTCTAGATGTTTGCCTGAAGCTTCATTGACTTTTGAGCCTGCTCTTGATGTTCTACATATCTTTCATTAATTTTCCCAGATTTTTAAAGGAGGGCAAGTTTGGGGGGAACAGAGAAGGGATTGCTCTACTAGGAACCTGTTTGATCCACTCTACAGAGACACTGATATTAAATGGCTAGACTACAGTTTTATGAGATCTGAATCCTGTCATGCCCAAATATACAGTATTCATAGACCTTAATTACAAAACTTAAGAAAAATACACGTGAATTCTTAACAGCTTGAGCTTTTTTATTTTTTTCTCTCTTGGAATTTTCTACTTGCAGCTTTGAAACTACAGTATATCAGTTTTGTACAGAGAGGGAAATATTGTATTTGATGCTCCTCCTTTTTATGATGAAACTACGGTTCTACCAGTTGGTCTGGGCTATACAGCTAACAAATGTCAAAACATATGGACCAAACCATTTATCAAATAATCTACTCTGAATAGATAGGCACTATCAGCAATCTGGTATTGATCTTTACAGGCTACTCTATTGTTCATCTGAGCATCCACAATGCCAGCAAGAATTAATGAAAGAAGCAAAACAATGCATACCAAGCACACAACTTCTTTTTTTACTTTTTTTTTTTTGCTTTAAGTATGGTAAAATTTATGTAGTTATCAGAAATACATTACTATAAACAAGTGTGCAGGCAGGATAGGATATGTGATGGAAATATCACCTCCAAGCATTAACTTCTGCAGACTTTCAGTATATTTACTCCCAGATTAGTGTAGCCCACTTACAGTTAAGATCTAGCATGATAAATTCCTTGCAGTGTTACACTGGCATTCACTAGAGCTGAGACTGAGATGGCACTTTCATTAAAAGCTCCATTTCAGGGCATGTTTAATGTCTTGGACATTTCAAATTGCATCTGGCTGAATCTTGGCATACAGCTTGTCAGTCCAGATGTACAGTTTTTGTTTGTTTTTCTTACAGAAAATCGTATAAATTGGTTGTGGCACCCATGAGTTCCATTGTGACTAAAAAATATTAAACATCATTATTTGGGGAATGGGTTTTTTAAAAGGAAAACACAAGCACTTATTCCTTTTTCAAATTTACCTACATGCTTGCTCCCACGCTGCCTTCCATAAGCTCTGCAAAAACCCACAGGTCGAGCACATAATTCTCCTTCAAATTTTCCTTTGAAATGCTCTGCTAAGAGATGCTATTTCATATACTGTGTTTTGATTTAGATTGCTAAGGCTTGAGATTATCAACCCACAACACAAAATTTTAGATATTGATGTTACTGTTGTTGTCTTTTCACCGGCTGCTGTATGAGTAGCACAACAGGGGAGAGAGACGGGAGAGAAAGCAAAAGAGCTGTGACCAGACCTGCAGCCAACAATTACATCCAGTGAATCCCCTTCCCAAACCAGTGCAGCAAAACACAGCCACCACCTCCACAGCACAAAGCAACCATAACGTGCAAGAAATCCAGGGGTTTTTGCAGGACTCAGAAATGTAGGTCTGGTTCCCAAACCTCTGCTCCATGTAATCAAAACTCATCTTCCATCTCCTAATTGTTACATTCCCCCCCTCCCACCTCTCTTTTCAAAGGTATTTATTAGATGGTTGTGGCAGTGATTTTTACCATGGAGAAATGTGGGGCAGAAATATGAAGAAGCAAGAGGAAGTCACACAGCAAACATGCCTGGAACTCAAAATCACTGTTCTGGATATTGTCAATACCATTTGTAGACTGGAATATGTTCTTTCCTGTGGTCTACTCAAACAAACAAGATTGTAACTGCACTAATCTTGTTGACACTTGCATATTAAGGAATCCATCATGTTGTTATTACATAGGAATGTTACTCACCATGAGCTTCCAAGTTTGACAAGCTCAATTTCACAAGGCACATATATGTTTGGGAAATAGCCAGGTGCTCTGAAGTACTCTCCTATGAACTGGAGGATAATGGAAAGTCTGAGGAATAAAACAAAATATGATATTACTATTGACAGGGCCACTGCCAACACAGTGTTTTCTGAGGATCATGCATTTCTGAGATGTTTCCTGTTAATTAGCTACAGGATACTTATGAGTTGCAGGTTTTGCCCAAGTTCTTACTAATTTTCAGTGATTAGCATTAAGTTTAAGTATGTCAGCATTTCCATTATAAATCACATTCTCAGGGGTTTATTAAATTATTGGAAAAAAATTATTCTGAGGTAGAACTCAATACTTAGGGGTAAATTTTCAAAGTGCAGCATGCAGTTTTAGCTCCTGATCTCTGAACAAAGTCAATAAGAAGCTGCAGAGCTGCACCCCTAGTCAATGCTTTGAAATTTTACTTCAAAGTCTCACCCCAGGAACAAATTCTGTCACACACACACAAAAATCAATTTGACCTCTTTAAATCTGAAGAATGCCTACTACTCATGTACTATAGCTGCTAATCATAAAAATTGTCACCGTTTCCTAAATCTGCCCAGCCAATCATAAGCAACAGTTTTGGGAAAGGGAAGATGGCTTAGAAAGGGTATAAATACCATAAGGGCAAAAAAATTATTGTTGCTTTAACCAGGAGCATAACCAGAGTAATTACAGACTGCCATGTTTCCAGGCAGCTCTACACACAAAAAAAGAAAAGGAGAAAAAAGTAGCAGTGCATTTGTTTAGACATCAACATGACTGTACTCAACTGAGCTTATTAAATGCAACATCAATAACCAAGAAAGATGATCCTTTTCTACTGCCAAGAAAATGACCAGGAAAACGACTCTAACCCAGTAAAATGGTAGACATCTTACACTGAAAGATTTGAAGGGGAATATGTTGAATATAAAGATGACTAGTGTTGTGGCATAGAAGAAAAAACATAATTTTTCATTGATGTAAGGCAGCAGAGCTGGAAAGAACACAAATACAACAGTAGATCCATTAACCACACGACAAGAAATAGTGTTCACATCGACTTACTAAACTGTTTTTGATTCTTTAGTACCAACACGCAGAACAATCCCTACATTATGTTGCCAAGGACAACCTAGAATGCATTTATTTCATAATGCAGCTTTCTTCCATTATCATAATAGAGCCATCATAGTTGTTGCAAACACTGTATGGCCTCAAACACCTAAATACAGCCGTTAAATTGGACATTTTTTAAGAGGAGGACATTTTAAGCCTCCCTAGAGAATTGTGTTGCCTGGCAAACTCTCAGCAGGAACCATCTATTACTGCAAAACCTTGCTTACATGTGAGGGAGGAGGAAATGATCTCAGCTAACAAAGGGGACATATTTGGAACCATGACCAGAGAAGGAAGGTTACTCCAAGGCCATTAAAGTTAACACCATGCACTGACACAGGACCTCAGGTGGGTTTTAAGCTGAGCTGTTGACTTTAGGAAGTTAGTATCCATCCTTGGCAAGTGGTTTCTGTCTTTTGGGATGGCAAATTACAGCTTAACCTCTATTCTTATCTTGAAACCCCATCTCACCTGCTCTCAACACTTCAACTTTGTGCCCAAAGAGGACAAAGCTGCATTGCAGAAGGAAAATACAAGACCATAGAGCACCTAAGACACTCAAAGCTCTGTAAAGTATTCCCCTCTCTAAATACAAAGGGTGCAAAACCAGACTTTTTTAATCACTGCTGTGCTTATTGATCACAGTAGCAAGTCAGAGACAGACATTTTATGATTTTTGGCTGAAAATCAGGAATAACTCCTTTATGTTCTGTGTTGTATCATCCATGATTAGTAAGTCTTAAGTTTGAGGTTTCATTAATAGTGTCAATGCAGTGGTTACATGACTGAAATATCACACAGTACTGCCCTGCCAATTACTTGTTAATCTATTAGAAAGAGCTCAGGACTAACCAGGAGTTAAAGCTATTTCACATCCATTTAATTTAAAGCATTATTCATTTCATGATGATTTGTTTACATGTGTAATAAACCTGAGAAGGGCAGAGACACCTTTCTTTTGCCCAGTTTTTTATATCAAAAAAGCTTAGAGACAATTAAATAAAATTAGTGGTGGAATAAAATATGGCACTTTGCATTCACCAGTGTTCCAGCTTTTCAGTAAGTGTTTTTTGTTCTCACCTTGGCTACATTTTAGGATTCATAAAACCTGACAATCAATTCTCCTTCAAATGAGTAATAAAAATCTCTCTTTTAATTGTACCTAAACAGTATTTGCACCAATATGCTGCCTGCACTAAATCTGCATAACCAATATTACAGTATCTCTTAGTGCAATTTGCACAAATAATTAAATGTGAAAAGTGTGCCATGGCAAATCACATTATCACATGCAGTTCACCATTAACTCTATTAATGCTGACCCGTCACCAGTCCAGCATCTCACTGTTTGCTACAAATGGTAAATTAGTTACCAGAACCATTAATTATGGTCTCTTGGAAAAACAGAATTATCTAACAATGAGAAATATCTTCTATTTCATTAAGAATTTAATATTTTTCTAGAATTTTTTAGAAGTCATTTTCCTTACTGTCAACGTTATCTTCATCTCAAGGGACAGCAGTTTGCAGCACACTTCTGCCATGTCAGAGCCCAATTAAACGAAAACACCTTTTCATTTGGGACTGGATGGGTTTTATGCCATCTCCCACCAGTCACTCCCAGCTAACTCAGCTGTATATTCTGGATCACATCTTCTCCACCAGCTCAGTAGTACCAGGAACAGAGACACCCTCACAGACCTCTGGGCTGCAAAACTCAGATTGAGATTGAGCAAAATCTATGCCAGATTAAGAGATCATTATTTTCTTTACCCTTAACATAAATGTGCCCAAAAGCAATGCATACAAATCATACACACATTCCCTCAGTGTCCATACACAGCACCTTCATGTGAAACACCAACACCAAAAATAGTACCAGTATCACAGGAAACATATTTAAAACTCAGCATATACATTTATAGATTAATAAAACTTGTTATGACAACACCTGAAGCACAACTTCCATTTGTAAAACTACCTAGCACAGCTAGAAATATATATATGTAGGCACAATATTAATTTGACAGCATGGGGTAAGGACAGGGATGGTGTGGCTAAGTGCCTGCTAAAGCAGGCTTGGCAGTTTGTTGCAGAAAATATGATACATTCACAGTCCTTAGGAATAGAATTCAAACATCAAGCCATAAGTACAGCTGAGAAAGAGGGAGCAGGTGCTCTCGACAGCCCTTAGCTGGGAAAAGCACACACTCCTAGCTCAGATTACTTACCCATGTGCTTGTATTGTACCAACAGAAGCAACACAGGATCAGCCATAATCTGGTGGGTAATTAACATTTTAAAAAGTACTGGGTACAGAACCATGACAGAAAAAAATGAAAAATACCAAACAATGTAAGACAGAATTTTATGGTTTGCTATTCAGCAAAAGAGGCAAAGCAAAAACCTCTTACAGAAGCTCTGAATTTAGAAAGTACAATGGATGAAGCTTGTGTGCAAGTTTATCCAGTCCACTGAGAGCCCCACCAGCAATTGTCTTTTCCAAGCTCCTGGAAAATAATCAGAGCTGTTGCACATCTTTCCATTATACTTTGCCATTCTTGGGAAAACTTAGTTTTCCTCATCATTCCCTCCCAGCCACACTCATCCTTAGTGTTCTGATACACTGACCAGCTCTGTTTTCTGGAGCCAGTCACCACTTCTGTGGCTTTCTGCTAGAAATCAGATCATGAGCCCTGAATGAAGAAAGGTTTTGGAGACACTACACCCTCTACTTGTGAAGTTTTAAGCAGCAAAGTCACACATGTAATACTTGAAGCAGAAATATTCCTTCACTGGTGTTTCAGGTAGTGTAGTCTTCTCTACAGGACAAAAAAAATGCAGTCACCTCCAAATGGAAATTTCTACTCCTTGACAACTTCTTCATCTGCAGAAATGGAAGAGACAACCCCATACAGGGCAGGGGAGTGGGGGCAGAGAAAGGCGGGGAAAAAAAGACTACATAAATAATAGGGCCATTGACTCTCAAAGGGATATCAGACAGATCCTGCTGAAGGCAAAGAAAGCTTCACTGAGGTTTTCCAAATAATTGACAAGAAGATTTTCATTTCCTCATCATCTAACTTCTCACACTAGGTGGAAAAAATAGCAGGGTTTATACTAAGTCTTTTTCAGCTATGGCCCAAGAACAAGTCAGGAGATAATATCAGACAAAAACAATACTATTTTCTGTAACTGGGATTTCACAAAATGCAGCCTGGCCTCAAAATATATGGAAGAATTAAATATTTAAAAACACTGAGATCTGTTTGACTGACAACACTCCCAACCAAACCTCTACCATACAGTATTTACAATCCAGTCCCACGCTTTAAAACTTCCTGTGCACTTCTTTGTACTTTCAGCTATCACTGATCATTGTCTCCCTCCCAAAAATTAACCTGTTTAACCTATGGACAAGACCAAGGCTAATTTCATTGTCACTTTGGCAGCAGTTTCAAGCCATTGTTTTACATATCTTCAATAATCTGGTAGTGAGCCAATCCCGAAACTAAGTAAATTGAAAATAGGCAATATGGGAAATATTTTTTAAATGTTATAAAGATATGCTTTGGAAGAGCTGATGATCCAAGTATGAATATCAGCAAACAATATCCTCTATAATTTTCTCATGATAGAAGACAAAAACACTTTCACAGTGGAAGAGCATTTCTAAGTTATATAACCAAAAGGCTGAAGGATCAGCCTTTTGCACCAAATTTTCTTGTAAGAAAAATTAACCAAGTATTTTACTTGCAGGCTCTGGGGCTGACCCAGCTGTCAGGAGAGGGCAGCATATTCTGAGTTTTTAACTCAGTATTATTCATCTCCCCTTTGCACAGATTTCACACAAAGCCCAATGTGTGTGATGGAAATTCAAAACAAACAGTTTACAAATGTAAAAAATACATGGCCACATGTTGGAAAGGTCTGTGGAGGTTGTGGACTCTATACTTTTCAGGACCTGGTACAATAATAAACGGAATCCCTTTCCTTGCACTCTTCATATCTCCAACCACCCTTTATTTTCATTGGGCATTTAATGTTGTCTTGCATATACATATTATTAAATGTGGCCTCAGTTCTGATATAAATATCACACTATTAACAGCTCCTTATGGTTTGGTTGAACAAATCCTGTTCACTGATTAGAAGTTGTCTGTATTACATAGGTTTGTCTTAAATTTGTTTCACTAAATCCAGGCTATAACAGCTTCTCTCACTGTTTCAATTCACAGTGCTTGATACTGCCTCATCAGCCTCTTAAAGGTTCTCCTCCTTCTAATCAAACCCCCAGAGGCACTTCAGCAGCTAACCTGGGTGATTACAGGCATTGCTGTTGTAATTTTCTAAATTGTAAATGCTTTTTCTTAGTCATCAGTTTCAATTGTGTAAAGTTGCCCAACTGTAATGGAAGTTGCATGCAGAAATATTGTTGAAAATTTAATTTGCATGCAAATCTGCCCACTTGCCATCCTTTATTGTGAAGTGTTAATGCAGTCACACAATGCTGCTCTCATGGATTACCAGGATTTTCAACCAGGCACTGTGAATGTACCACTTGAATGTACCATCCTGCCTTGCCCTACAAACATTCCCATTTAGGTTCAGCACCCACAGGCTCATGCTTGCACACATGTATTTTCAAAAGCACACTGTTCAGTATAAGCTCCTACATTTAGTGCAGCTCACAGTAGCTACAAAATTACTTTCAGCCATTGCAGTTATGCCAAAACTAGAATGGGAATTTTAAATATCAACATTTTTACTTCATTGGCCTCCCTTCTCTGTATTTCTCTCAGTCAAACACAAACAAACCAACAAAAAAAATCAACCCCACAATCCCTGGCTAAACTTTACAGTGAGATTCTCATCCTGAGCCCTGATACCTGTCTGTTGTCAGAGGTCTTTGCCTCCCCTTCCTCCTCCTTCACTCACCCAGACATTGAAGGAAAGGCAGCTGCACCCTTATTACTGCAGGCTCCATCAGCAGGTGCCTGCCATTAGCACCTACCAGCTTTCCACTGTGATTTATTGTATTAAGCAGTTGTAGCTGTAGGTAATTAAGGAGTACCACTCCGATGCTCTGATGTGACTAATAATCACCACACAACTCCTGTTACATAGAAAAAAGTCTCTTTCCTCCTCACTTCTTAAGCTTTGCCCAACACAAGCAGCTGACTTGCTGCTTCTTTTAATTCCATATTCTACACTTGCAACACTGGATCCAAAGTAGTTTCAGTCATTTTTAATGTAGCACCTGTAGACAGTACAGCTACATTCTAAGAAAATAATTAAAAAATGTGCACATACTTATTCACAAGTAAAAATAGTTCTCAACTTTGAGACAATTTCATTTTTGTTTCTGAAAGTACTGGTCTTCCATTTTTACTAATACAAATGCCCAGAAGTGCATTCTAAACTTAGGCATCTTTATACCATAGTAAGTACAAACTCATCTCCTGTTCATCGACATTCACTGCATAACTTCTTCCAAAACATGAGTGAAAAAGGCACAAATGGGAAAGAATCACATGTTTAGCATTTGTCTCCATGGGTTTTCAATCTAATGAGGGAGTACTCCAACCTACTTTAACTTCCCTCTGCAGACTCCTGTTTTCTTTATGGAGAAAATATCCCCACCCCAGTGAACAAGAACAGCATGGCAAAATGAAAGATAATCCAGACACACATCTCAGAAAAAAACACTTAGACCTAAGAGCTGTTAACTTCAAGGAAAGGAAGACACTTGTTCTAATGAACCAATAACAATATTGTAAACATTTCATACCTGTTTTGAAAGCTGAAACAGAGGGGTCACTGCTAACAAAATACATGCAGCCGTTCTTCAACTGCACACTAGAAAAGTGTTTATATGGTTCATTAGCTATTGTTACAAAAAGAAGGCACTTCTATTAATTCAGTAACATAGAAGTAAAAGACCTTTTCAGAAACCATTTGTACATTCCAGATTTTCTTGGAATTACAAAGATGTAACAACACACGCAGTTGTGTTTTGGGTTGTTGAGATTTTATTTTTTTATGTTTACCAAGAAAATTTACAGGCTCATTCATTAAATCACAGGATACAAGACACTGGAAATGGAATAGGTCACTAAGGGTCAAATATTATTTTTATACATAACTCAAGCATTGTCCCTGGAGTAGGTCTGAATGATATGTGAAACAGTCCAGTAATGAGTGTTATCACTTAATTTGGCATTCTTATTTGAAATTCCTTTCAAAGCCTGTGTGTTGAAAAAGCCCAAAATGTCTTTGAAACATTCTATTACTACTGTAATAAGCAATTTCATAACAGAAGAAAATTGTACTTTTCTTTCTGATAAGTTTGCACTAATTGAGATACTGAAAGAAATTTTGGAGCACCAGGAAAGAGAAAAATCAGTAAATATTTTTGCTTCCACAAGAGATGCAAGGCAAGGCAGTTCAATTTTATAACTTGGACCTACACTTAACAGGATTTGCAAGTTTAAAGAAAGCATACTGCAATTCTGGCTTTTTACAGTGCTCATTTAATTGAATGCATGCACTGAGAAAAATCTTAAAAAGAAATTAAAGATTAAAAATTTCACAGGACTTCTGTTTCTCATTTCATGGCAAAATTCCACTGATAGAAGGAAAACAAGATTTACTGTTCTGACATACCTGGCCTTCAGCCATACTTAGAACTGAGCTGGGGCTGCAGAAATAGAACTGACCAAAGACTAACACAATGATGTCTCAGAGTTTGCAATATTGTTCATTTCATTTTTAAAGTCCTTATTCAAAACAACACCACTTGTCCCCAGTGCATCATTATGTCATGCATTAACTTCATTTACCCAGTGGAGTTATTGCACCTCTCCCCTGCTTTCAGGCAGAGGTCACTCCTATCAAGGAAGGCAAGAGAGTCCAGTTTACAAATCTTCTGTGCATTAGGGCACAAAGGAAAAATGAGAATGTAGGTTTACTTCAACTCCTTTGAACACAGCAAGTATGGCTATAAGGCAATTGATAAATTATTAGGAGAGAGACAAAAAATTGTCTTTCACAGCAGTTTTCCAGTGACCTTAATTTTTAGATTCTTTCCACTTCTGATCACAGAGTGTCTGTGACCACGGTCTGGCTCCAAGCCCATGGCTATCCTAACTCAGCAAAGCAAGTTTTACAAACTGGCTACCTGGAGCCATTCCTACTTCCCATCAGAGGTGAGCTGGTCATAAAAGATCTTAATTATTTCCAGGTGAAAGTTACTCAGCCAGTCCCAGTTCAGGTACAATTGTTATGTACAGGCTGTGCTGTGCCCTGGGTGGGGTTTGAACTTGATTTTTGTTAATACCACTTTAAAAGATTTTAAAAATTTTTCTTCAGTGAATTACAGTTTAAGATTTATTGTACTTAAACACTTTTGCATGTCACACTATCCCTATACAAGCCCCCCACATAAAATGGAATACACATTCAGACACAGGATTTGGTGTTAGAAGGAACTCTACATAAAACAGACAGCTCCTCAGTCCTTTTCTCCACTAGAATAAAATCCCCATGCTGTCTTTCCAGAGCAGAATTCTCAGGCTCTATCTGCTGTTCTAACACAGCAGTAATTGCCAAGCACCTCCAATCTAGGGTTCAAGCAAAATGATTCTGAGCAGCTGCACCTCCCTTCTCGGGGTGTCAGCATTGGCCAGCCTCTTCCATTGCCTTCCTATGCATTTTATCTGGGCCTTTATCTTTTCCTCCCTTTATTTTGCTTTATCTATTTTCGACAATAGTGACTAGCCCAGTATAACAGCCTTATATAAGCTTTTTACAGTGCCATGTTTTGCTTTACAGAGTGAGCATAAATGAGGAAACACTAAGTTAAACCCTGACAGCCAATGCTGGATGTATCAGCTTGGCCTATAAATAAGCACTGATCACCTCCATTTTATTGAACTCATTTTCCAGGCAAGGAAAGACCACGAGATTCCTCTGCAAATTTTCCCTTTACACTCTCCAGCAGTGCTGCTAGTGTCAGCCCCGACAGATTTATGGCCTATTCATTCATGGGAACAAAAACCCTGCCAGGGCTGGTCATGGAACACGCAGTAGCAGTTAGTTCAGAAGATAACAGCTGCAATACCTCACTTCCTTATTCAGCACTCTATAGCACACACTACTTGGGAGATAATAAATGCTTCTTGTTTGTATTTCTTGAGTAATATCAGAGGAAAGGGTCCACATTACAACAGTATGAAGTGGCACTGCAACACAGGGGGATTAATCAGTGCTTTCAGTATATTTATTCCTTCTCTGCCTTTATGGGTTTATAACTGACATTAAAAAAAAAGTTGCTCTGCACTGTTTTTATGCACTGTCCCTTCCAGAGATAGTCAAATATTTAAATTTTTAATTAGCGCTCGCTTAATTTAAAAGGTTGCTTTGAATTATTTTGAATTCTGAGGTCTTGCATGTCACTCTTCAATACCAAGAGTCATACACTGTCAGAATTAACCAGTTATCTTCCCTTACACCCAAAGCCAAAAAAGTGCTTAAACTAGAGATTATTAAACCTGCCCAATTCCTTGCACTATTTTGAAAAAGCAAACTTAAATGATAAATACCTTTTCAGATACGCTCTAGTTGCAGTAAGATGTGGTATCAGAGAGAAGATGTCAGACTGCACTTTGTTTGGAGGGGCTGCTCAGAGCCCTCAGTGTTGGGAGAGGTGCTCTGAGGTTTGGGGTGAAAGCTGAATGTTTAAAGGATGCACAGTTGCCTCCTTGCAGACAATCAAAACCTTCAACCTCTTCTCAAATGTGTCTGCTGCAACTGCACCTCCCCCTCCTCTGCAGCAATCTCTGTTTCCTAAAAAAACCATGATGGAATTACACCAGCTCTAATCAAAGCAGCATGGACTGAGATCAAGACCCACTTATGTGCAACTAATGCATATTTTCATGGTCCCTTTGAAGGGAATACCTCAGTGACATGAAAACCAAAATGAACTTTTATCAATGTGCGATTTTCATCCTTTTACCACTCTCTATCGCAAAGTAATGCCCAAATAAAGCCCTGAAATGAACTCTTAATTACATTAAAATCAGGTTTTACTAAGTATTTTTTAGCCTTAAGCATTATACTCAGCTCGTACAGCTTGCTCAGGAGATCAGAACTTCTAATCTCAGAGAGAATTTTCAACTTCAGTCTTCTTTCAGGGCCACAGTGCCCAAAACTAAATTATATGGGGGCGGGTGGTTCTCTTTCACCTGAAAATTGCATAGCAATTTCTAAAAGAGTGGTGCAGACCAAAAGCATTTACCATTTGAATTTCCTACAAACTTTTACTGAAGTCATGATCCACTGTCCCAGTTTTTAGTTGGATCGAGTGCACCCACACACCATGGCAAATAGAGGAGCGGATTTGCTGTGAACATGGGAAACACAGGAATGATCAAAAGGCACGCTATAAAATAAACCATTAGTTGGCCTCATTAGAAAATTCCCCTCTCTACCACATCTCATCTGCCTCAGTAGAGCAAGATATAGAATGATTTTTAGATCAGACCAAAGGCCTGGGCTGGCACCCACAGTACCTGAGACCCCAACTGCAAACACAAATGCTCAGGAACAAAAAGATGCTCCGACCACAACAGCATCACAGCCCATGAAAAACATCTCTGGGCAACCTCCTCCAAGTCAAGCATGTGCCCCAGTGGGCTCAGCCTGAGAGATCCAGCTCTGAATCTCCTTGTTTCAGTCTCTCCCCCCAGCCCACAGAATGCACAGAAAATATAGCATCTCTTCCTGTGACTACAGTCCTTGCTAATCAATCACGTTTTATGGTGAGGCCTCTGGCTCAGCTCATAACACTGGAGAGAAGCAAGAGCAGCAGTATAAAATTTTGCCAATTTAATGCTCCTTCCTAATTTTAAGTGGCACAGTAAGGGAGGGAAGAAAAAGGAAAAAACTCAACAACAAACCCAAACTCCACCTGTACTGAGGTTAAAAGCCTCTGTGCTGTTCCCACTGGGTGGGGAAGAAAGAGAGGGAGAAAATTGTTTCTGCATTGAAAGTGGGGAAATGTAAGAAACAACTAAACACTCACATGATTCATCCTTGCATTGTCCTACCCTGGCAATATAAATCTAAATATACATACATATTTAATTGTACAATATTTATAAAGAAGCTTTTATGAAGCAGGCTTATTTTATCTGCTGAAAATTAGCCACCCCCTGCTGTAAAAACTGGATTTTTTTCCCCACTCAACGTAGAAATACATCCATTCTTATAATTGTTCTTTTCTTTCAAATCACCTAATATAACAAATGCTAGAAGACATTACAGTGCATCTGCTAAGCAGTCTCTTTATGAGTTGAGGCTTCAATGCTTTAATGGGGAAATTGCCTGATTTAAGTAAATCATGTCACCTCCACCCAAGTAATCATATTTGTCGCAGACTTCTGCTGACCTCATCTCTCCAGCAAAAACAAAAACACATTTACATTTTCAGCTTGAGATATTTGGTTCAAATGATTTACAAATAGGTTGTAATGAAAACTAATTTTAGCCAACTCCAAAGATACTATTTGAGTTCTCTGTTGATAGTGTTTACAGATATTCAATTATTGGTTACTGTCATTTAAACACAAACAGCATGGTTTTGCATAAAACAAGCAAGTAACTTGCAAGATCATTTCTTTATAGGTTACTATATTTTGAAAATGTTTGTTGCAGGGGAAGTAATTGAACATCTAAAAAGCTAAGCAAAAGCTAAATGTACGTATTTTCTACAACAGGAGGTTACAGGGAGGGTTTGTATATGTTGTTTTCCCCTCTGCTTCATTCAGGAAATCCTTTTGGAAGCAACTTCCCACAGCATTTTCTGCATCATAACTTTTCCATGTGAAATAGTCAAAAAAAAAAAAAAAAAGCTAGTTAACCCATCTTGTGAAATTTCAGGCAAGTTTTAAACAACAAAAATGAAAAACAATTCTTTTTACCCTAGTTATTTTTCCCATATGGTGGCAAAAGCCTTACTGCTGCCATCATAAGGGCTAAGGTTAGAATTTCCAAGAACACAGCACAGACAGCACACCAGTGCACGCTGCCCTCCACACTGTCAGTCCCACAGGTTGCCATTTCAGCTAAAATGAATTTATTCATCATTCTACTTTTCACTTGGTCTGGGATTTCCAGCACGCAAACACAACTTCTAACCTACAGCTAACCTATATTCTTCTACTTCAAATTCTGATGCAAAAAAGAGAAACAGGATTGGGGGTTGGAGGTGGAGGGAGAAACATATGGAACTTGCAAGAAATTACAACTTTCTTGTATGGTTGCAACTTGTGTGCAATTCTAGAGACATGAAACTACAGGAACCATTCAATAATCTAACCTGAGAGGTTAAATCAGAGATTAAAAAGCTTCATTCAGCTACTTCTACTATAAGAGCACGTCTCCCCAGTACTGCAAAGAGCTACAGAGACATTGAAACTTGTGTAGGTCTGGAGAACTTTACAGTTCTTTACAGATTCTAATAATTTTAAAAGCCTTAAACCCATTTCCTTTAATAAACAGAATATGGCTTTAAGTACTGATAGGCTGAAATGGTTTGCCTTGGGTTTTTTACTCCCCACATTTAATTTCAAATTTGAGGTACAAAAGTGAGATTTGTGGCAATCAGACACTGTTTCCCTCAACATACAGGCCAAATGAGATCCAGAGACACAGTGGCTTTTTTCCATCATATTAGGAAAAATGTGTTTGGATCATAATCCATTTTTTCTTCCTTTTGTAACCTATTTTCTAGGTTTCAAAACAAACACTCATTTGTTTTTTGTTATTTCACAGAGACATTGGCACACTCAATTTTTTATACAACAAAAACCCCAAATCTCCGCTATAAGAAACTCATAAGGCAAAATTTACACATTGCAGCCTGTAAATTTAACGTGAAAGGATGATGTATAACCTCCTTTTTACTCATATTGATGTTTAAAATTACCTAAATAAGTAGCATAGGGTCCTTCAGAAAGGCTTCCTTTATTTAATTCCTTCTTCAGCTAAAAGGATGAAGTCTCATGCACAGTTCTAAGGGATACTATTTCTTCTCACTAAGAATATTCATTAGAAGAAAAAAGGAAACTAAAAAAGAGCAACTAAGCAAAACTCAACATTTTGCTTTAGCTTCATATCTTTTGTGCTGGGCTCTCTCCATTACAATTCCCTTTCAAGCACTTACAAAAAGATTGGCTTGTCCTGAGTTGTTACAGAAAAATCAAAAAGAAGGGAGAGTGTGAAAAAGCTTCCAGAGGCAGTAAACATAAAGGTGATAACAGAAGCAATATAAAGGTGATAATTGACCTCAGTGGTCAATTTAGCCTAATATTCTTTCCCTGGTACTTGCCTTTACAAATCATTTCATGTTTATGAAAGTTCTTAATATGTCATAACGTAATAAAATAGAAAAATCCTTTTCCTAAATATTTCATTACCTTCCAATGAGGAATGATATCAAAACATTTCTTGGATATTTACAGTAACAACTCTGGGTCTTCTTGTTACCCACCTGCATGTCTAAAACATCTATAAAACAATAGTCCCACATGACTTCTGGCATAGGTTCCTGTAATTCTAACCAACAAAAGTTTTCATCCTGTGTTTCTCTCATTTTATACTCTTTCCCAAATTCATTGCATATCCTTTGTTTCAGAAGCACAACCAGCGTCTCATTGCACCAGGAACCTTGAACAAACATAAGCTAAGTTCCTTCTCAATGTTGTTTTGCTGCATTTTTTTCCCAGATTCATGTGACTTTGTATGAAATCCCCTTTGCCAGGGCTTTGAACCTCTAAAATATAGGTACAACGTGGTTTTTAAAGAAGTCTTCCAAGTTTTCAATGCAATGTATTACTTTTAAAATACACTGTCTGACTGACTAAATTTTCCTGCTACCAATTCTCTTCTCCTTAAATATCCTTTCTCCTATGGATGACAGATTTTGCCACATTTTCATAAGTACTATAAAGCCTTGTCCTTCAAAAGACAACATTTTAGTTACTTCCCCTTTAGCAAAGAGCCTGGGTCAGCAGCTTCATAAAAGAACAATCCCTGTAAGTAACTCAGCACTTCTATACAGGAAGGGTTGTTTTAATATTGTCCAGTAAAAATCAACTTCAAAAGTCAAGCATGAGATTGAAGAATGTTAATAATAATAGCTTGGGTTGGATGGGACTTTAAAGATCATCACACTCCACCCCCTGCTACGGGGAAGATTTGGTTTAAAATGTTGTACTGTCAAAAGAAAACACATATACTGTTTTTGATATTATTTCTGTGCCTTCTGACTAGAAGGCTCTTAATGTTATAACTATTATTTCAGTTATGTGAAGTCATCTGAAGCTCTTTTGCCATGTATTTCAGCAGTTTTTCCTGCCTCCCTCCTTCCCCTCTCCTTTGTGGAGTTGTCTATAGCTGCCCTTTCACAACACATTCTTGTAAAGATGATGGTGAAACTCTCCTGCTCACCCAGGACGTTGTTACTGACAATTACAATTAGTGTGTTATCAGGAGCACTGAAGGAAAAACCATGCTACAGTCCCACCATGGGTTGTTGCCTCTTCAATTGCTTATACTGTTGTTCTTGAGATCTTGTTAAAATTATACTTAATGACTGCTGTTTAGATTAGTTTATCATGAAACCTTATACACAGGTTATTCACCCATTTAGTTTGCCAGCTCACTTCTGTTATCCTTCTTTTCCATTCACTGCCTGTTAGCAGGAGTTTTGTCTGCACAAATAATTCATTTCTTACTACTGGAATAACTTTATTACAGAAATATATATGTATATCACATCTATATCACTTTTTTTGCTAATTTATGCCAGAGGAGTACAGTTTGTGTTTTCCCCATTGTTTTTCTTCTCAATGTTTTCAGGATATTGGCTGATCAATTGCCTTCTGATCAATACAGAGATTAAATGGAAACACACAGTTCACCAATATATGTTTATTCGTGCTGAATAGGACAACTCTTCCCTTTGAAATATTTTCAGTTTTGCTGGTTAGAATTAAGGGGAATGTTCACAGCTTATTTTATATTCATTTTTCTAACTATTATGCACATAATTTAAAGAGAGCTGTGACTATTACTTACAAGTTGGCCTATCCATAGTCATTCTGCTACCCAAGAAGCGATTTCTCACACACAAGCTCCACTCAGGCTGGTTTTACTGAGTTACTGAGTGAAGCAGAGGGGAGTGCAGGATTCAGGGATAACACTCACCCCCCATGTACAAACAATTTCACTGATGCTCACTGTGTCTGTGGCCAGGTGAAAGGTCTCTGGAGAACTGAGGCTTCACAATGCCAAACCTCAAAGAAACAATCCACTGAATGACAAATACTTTCCCTTGGTACTCCCTAAAATACCAAATTTTTTTTACTATATCTTCCCTTTACCTTTTGTACATGCAAAATACAAACAAAAAGGAAAGTCTCCCCAGTCAAACTTGTTCCCTTGTAATATTTTATCTGATTCAGTAAATCTTCAGAAGCTTTTTGCAATTACAAGCATGTGTGATTATCTATTTTTAGAAAATATATATTATTTTAATATCTATTTTATAGATAAATTAAATCTCATTTTCTTCACATTGTACATCAAAGATACTGAACACTTCTCAGCCATAGCCAGGACCAAATTTCCGGGCATAACAACTTCCAGGTATGCACCTCTTTTCACCCCCACATGCACTAGAGCAGCACACACAGAACTGCTGTTGGGAACAGATGGCACCACATTCACTCAAGGAGCTTTGCCATTGTCAGGCTGTGTGCTGATATCACTGCAGCCTTTCTTACAGCAGGCACTCACTCGAGAACTTAAATTTACTGAACGTAATATTATCATAAAAGGACTGCATGCATGCAGGCAAAGAAGGTGTATGCAGCTCAGTGTTACCCATAAACCTCTCTTTTTAGATATATAAATATAAGCAGACACAGGATAGAATTTTCTAGCTCTGGGCAGACAATAACCCAGGGCTCACCCTCAGAGGGTGTGGGCAGAGCCCCAGTTTGGTGAATTCTGACATGTGGCCCAGGATGCTGCTGGAGTCATTTTGCCTTTTCTACCCCATCTCCAAACAAACCACCTTTGAGAATAACTCACAGTAAATGCTGTTTCTGAACTAAACCATATCACAACACAGAGGGAAACTGCCTGAAAGCCTCCTCCTCTCCCCTGATGCTGCCACAGTGAATTCCCTACAAACTGCAGCCTTCAGATGATCTGTTTGTATGTCACCAAAAGCTCGTGGGACAGGCAGGGCAAGGGACAGATTTTGACTCCCTCTCCTACCAGGATGAGGAAAATCGATTCCAGTGCCCAAGGGAAGAAATTACTGCTAAAGAAGGTCACCCACCACTAGAAGTTGTTTCATTATCATGAAGTCTTGGAAGGAATTCTACAAAAATTAGGTAAGTGTAGAGTATGAGCTGGTAATCTATAAATAACCTAGGGTAATGTAAAAGGTAGAGAAGGAAGCTAAACTTTAAACCAGGTAAGATTTGCTTATGTATATTTGCTCTGATCAAGAGTTTAGGCAAGATACTAAAGGACAATAACTTGTACACTGCACAAACAGCAAAACTAATAGAATGCAAAGATAATTCAAGTTGGGATTGCTGCCAATGGAGGGTGAAGCAACTCACTGAGAAAAATAACCAAGTCCAATAACCAAGAATATGCCTTTTTCCAGAAATGTTCATTCGAAGGCAGCCCAATTTCCTACATGATTTTAGGGGCACAACACTGAACCTCAGCCAAAAAAGGACACAGCCTATCCCAGACCCTATTGTGTGCCAGTGGCCTTGCAAGCAGAAGAGAAATTGGCAGAGAAGCCACAACCCAAGGACAGCCAAACACTGCGGGTTCCATTCATGCTGTATTTAACAGGTACACACCCAGACAAGCTAAGGAAGGTACACTGCAGGGTGAACATTGTCCCTGGTCTCAAAGAGAAACTAAATATTCAAAACAAACACCTACAGAAAAGTGCTATGTGACTATCCTTAGCAAGGATTTAGAGAAAGTAATTCCTTGTAAAACTCAGAATAGAATGTGGAAAGCAAAATATATAATTATATGGTAAAGTGTTAGCCCAATCATATACAATGAAAGCTATGACAAAAATTACAAATATATTATTAATTTCCCAGCATTTCATACCTTTTTTGTTCCTCCTCTTCATGAAAAGCCCCACTTTCTGGATAATACAATCCTATGGGAAAAAAATAGCAAAACCACAACTTGCTCATTTTCATAGTCTCAATTTAAAATCAGCTGCAGAGAAATCAAGATTCCAAATGCACCTCTACATATACCAAAACAGAAAAGAAATTAGTTTTGAGGCCTATTCATGACATGAATGCTTGATGAAACTGAATATGCTAAATTAAAATTATAACTTGAAGTAAAACAAAAATTAATAGTCTGTACAACAGGAAGAGAAAAGAAGGATAATGAAAACAGAAATAAGAAAAAACCTTTGATGTAAATGTTAAAATTAAACAAACACCCAAGACACAGCATCCACTTCAGCAGCAGTAGAACTTCTGAACTACTGGCATGATATCTGTAATATTTGCACAGATTCCAGCTCTTTAAAGGAGATTTCTTGTTAGTATTTTCTCACTTTTCCTGACATCCCAGGCCAAGTATACAGAAACTGAAACATGTCATGCTCAAAGATGACAAGAGAGTGGAAGTAAAAGGACATCAGGTGCTCTCCCAAACCTCAGGAGCAGAGAATAAACTGACAGGGAATATTGGATTAGCTCTGAGAAGCAGCTGGAGAAACACAGGGAAGCCAGTTGGAGATAAGGCTGTATTAGGAGATTGAACAGTCTTATTAGCAGGCAAAATGTACCTTTGATTAAAACTTCTACTTTGTGTTTGGCTGGTTTTGTGTAATTTAATTATAGCAGCACTCTCTGCATGATAAATGCTTTGTGAACTGTAATGAAGAACCAAGTCTGCTGCACAAAACCTGCAGAATGACAAGCTGACAGAGTGGAGTAGCCCCAGAGCTTGGATGTTATTGTTGGCAAGAATCAGTTTAGTGACAAACCAAGTTCAAACAAACCCCACCCTCTCTCCCTTATAGCACCTGATAACATTTCATCATTGTTTAAAGACATGCTGAAACAAAGTCCCGTTTGTAAGAGGGAAAGGCAAACCACAAATGAGAAAGTCACCTATAAAATTCACCCAACTGCCAATAAACTCAATTTCAGAGCACTTTGCCATCACACCTATGAGTCTTGAACTTAAAAGAACTGCAGAAAAGTATTTCTGCCCAGATTTCCAGGAGTCTCAGTGTGATTTTTAAGATGGTAGCAACATCAAGGAGCATGTGATGTTTTCACATACATCTATACCTGTATCCTCATGAAAACACAACTACAGCTTTTGCTTCCATACATGAGCATGGTAAACATGAGGTATGAGTTGGCAAACATTGAAATTCTGTCCACTTTGAACATAATTGATACTTGAACAGGTCTGAAAACAAATGAGGCTATCCTAAGGGTAAGACAAAGCACAATATCAATATAAACTCTTTGATAGGCAGCATTAAAAATCATATATTTATTTGAACTACCTGTGTTATATTTTCCTCTAAAAGATATTTCAGTTACTAGGGGTAAGAGGATTTCTAATTACATTCCTCTGGTTTTTGTGTTATACAAAACATAAAGCCAAGTTGAGTCAAGACTGTGACAAAATGGGTCGCACTATAGCCTGTGGATTCCACGTTATTCTACTTTCCTATTAAATATTTTAGTCACTGACCATGTATAGTTTGCCTTCTCTTGGGAAATTAACTATTTTTTCCATAGCTGCTACCACCAAATGGGGTGCACAAGACACATCAGAGAAGAATTTATGCAACCAACATCCCTCTGCAGCTCCACAATTTTGTTTGCACTATATATCACATTAAACCAGTGTCCCTGTAGTTCAGTGACAACAGAAAAACACAATCCCTGAAACTAATACAAGTTTTTGCCAATGACTGCTCATACCCAGTTATGATTTTTGTATTCCACTCCAGATTAAAACTGAAGCAAGCCTAAGAGTTTTCCTTTCTTCTGCATTATATTCTTGAAACAGTACTGTAACATTATCTCTTTCTGATGTAAATGGGGGAAAAAAATGTTCAAGAGCCTGCTGAAAGCAATGTGACAGTTTTGATTATTCAGACTTCTTTTTCTAAGGTCAACCCAAGATTGAAGCCAATGCAGAAATATCCACTCAGAAAGTCACACTGACAGTGACAAAGTTATTGTTTTGAAAGTGTATGGGCTTTGTTATTGAGGCATATGATTTTTAGCATGCTCAATTAAAATATGAACTCATGTCTATTTCAACTTTTCCTATTTTAAATGTTAAATAATATATATAAGTTATTTCTTTTGAAAAAATACCAAGTTGATATCTACAGAAGGTCCAAGATTGTGCATTTTTTGGATTTTCATAAAATACAAATTGAACTGCTTTTTAAGTTATGTTACTACATTACTATATTAGCCATGTATATATTAAAATTTCAAAGGAAAGACTCAGAATAAAAAGTAATATACAGATTTGTTTGAACATCAATGCAGCTTTAGGACATAAAAATATGAAAGATGACAGAAAATCCAGGACTTGTTCTGAATGCCTTTCAGACACTAACAGGTTAAAACCAATCACCTATACTATCCCCTCACAGGTTAATTCATGCATAGAGGACAGAATAATCTACTCATTTGCTCTCATGCAGCAAATTAATAGACCAAGCAGCAAGAGGCATTTGCATCTTTCCAGGACTAGCAGGCTATTTGGCCAAAAGTATATATTCCTCTTGAGAAATCACCCAGATCAAAAGCACCTGATGAGAAATTCTGTGTGGTCCCACACTATTTCCTGGTATTTTCAGGTATCTCCCTGCTTCCAGGTCAGCCAGTCCATAACAGCACATCTCTTTTCTGGTTTTGTTTCCAGTTAAACTCCTGTAACCTCCCCTCAGAGCCCTCCCCAGGAGCTAGGGAAGCTCAAGTTGTGTAAATCACTGGCTTTAAACTCTCTGACCATTTCCCATTCCTCCTCCACAAGGTGACCACCTAACCCCACAGAACTCCCTGAGCCCAGGGCACAGAGGGGTCTTAAACATTTGAGACCACCTAAAGCAATTTTACCAACGTCAATCCATCTTTGTGCATGTTACAAAGAACATGTGACCGGGCACTGAATGTTCCTCTCTGTGCCCGGGCAGGGCAGAGGGCTTCACAATCCTCACAGAGCACTGCAGGCATGCCCCCAGTGCTCAATTCTCCCAGCTGAAGCACCTCACACATCCAGGATAACCAGAGAATTCCTTGCTGGTCAAGTCATAGCCAAGCCCTGTGTCACATATCCCAAGTGGAATTCTGTAGCTTCTCACAAGCAAGGCCATGCCCAGCTCCTGTTCTCTCAGTCTGGCACAATGGCATTACTTTACCTCTCCTTCATGTCAGAGCTGATTTTTATACACATCACTGACCCAAGGTATCCCAAGAGTATCCTTTAAATGGCCTTCTGAAGATCAGCCCACTCTAAAGAACACAGGGCTCAAGAGGTAACATTTTCTTAACTCCATTATAACTTTTCCCTGTCCTTCATCTTTCCCCATCAATACCTCACCAGATGCACAAGGCTACGGAACCATCAAAAAAATTCCATTCAGAAGCCATGAAACTTCTGAAGTTCAGAACATTTCTGAAGTTCAGAAATTACTGAATATTTGTCCTCATTTATAGACATTCAATCCCACCTTTTAGTCAAAGCACTAAAAACCTTGCTGATCTCTGTGTGATTATTTCAAATGAAGAGAGGTAATCTCATCCTGGTGCCACCCATTATTATTTAGGACACTAAACACAGCATTTGCAGGGGAAATTTTAAAAGTTGTTTTTTCAAATTTGAGGGTGATTATACATGCTTAAGCACACACTTTGTCAGGCAGTCATCCTATGGCTGGAGAGGTTTGATGATATAACTCCCAGTGCAAGCCAGACTGTGCCCTCAACTTTCACATCCTCTTTGTGGTTCTTGCACACTGGTCACCCACACTGATGCAGTTTCTCACCCTCTGCTCACCCCTCAGAGCAGCTGTGGCTGCCCCATCCCTGGAAGTGTCCAAGGCCAGGTTGGACACTGGGGCTCTGAGAAACCTGGGATAGGGGGACAGGTCTCCCTGACTGAGGCTGGGAATAAGCGATGTCTAAGGTCCCTTGCAACCTTTAGCACTCTGGTTCTATAATTCTGCCTTTATTTTCCCCCTGTTAATTCCGTGCTTATTTCAGTTGCCATCCCCACTCACACATCAGCTGGCACAGTGTGACCCCTTGTAGCCTGCAAGTAACAAACAGCAACTCACCCTTGTATCACTGCAAGCAGATAAACCACCCACCTAAAGCTCTTGTCTTTAATGCCCCTTTAATGCACTTAAGCACAATTCAAGTAATTTCAGATCCATAAAAGCCTCTGGAGACTGATGACATTCCTCAGGAGGATCTCCTGGCTGACAGAGGCAGAGCTAAAGTCTATACTTACCTCTGGTAGAAATAAACTGTTTATATTTGCTTCTGTGGGCACTGAAGCTTTTCAGCCTAACTCTGACAAACACAAACCCAAAGCTTTTATCTGAAAAACAACAGTGTTGCTCTCATCTATGAAAAGCAGAGCTTAAATACTATTGTTAATACAAAATATAAAGCATCAGAGCTTCCTCCCAACCTTGGGATATCACCACGGTTACTTCCTTGTCACCAAATTCTTGCAATGCAATAATTTGGTGAAGTTGAGGTTTTTCTGCTTTTTCATATTTAGTATCATGACAGTTAAAAATATCAGTGATATCTTTCTCAGAATAGTAGTATAAACTTTCAATTTTAAAAAAATGATGGCATTCCAAAAGCCAGCTGCAAAGCAGTCATTTGAACAGCCTAGCTTTTAATTCACCTAGATGCTGAAATGGGAAAGATGGAAAATCTGTAAGTGGGGAGATGGAGGGATGATGCATTTGCTGAAGTACAAACTAAGCACATATCAAAGTGAATGCAGAGAACTAGCACTAGAGAAAATCAGCTAAGATCTGGTCAGATGCACTCTAGGGAGCACAGCCCAGCCTGTGTCAGAAGTTACTACCCAGAATAAAGAAGTTACACTACACCCATGCTTTCTTTATCTACTTAAGCCTTACTGGGCTGTCAGAATGCTTCATTTTTAAGCAGAGATTAATCATAGCTTGGATATATTTGGTTCTACTGAGTCAGCCCAGCTCTATATTAAGAACTATGCTTAATGCTAGTGATATTAAAGAGAAAGCTTTGTCTTTAATCTTAATTATCAGAGGTTGTGTCTTAATGTCACTGTGCCTCAAACCAGCAGCACAGCCAGGGAAAGAAGCAGAAGTCCTGACTTATAAGAGCCACTGAAGAGTATTGCCAAGCAGGGCTTACAGGACAGCTCAGACTACAGTGGATGTGTAATTTTGGACGCTGGAAAATTAAATCTCCATGCAAACACAGTGAAACCTATCACTAGAATAATATCCAACCATGCCTGTAAAAACAGGCCACATGTTCCCCTTCTCTTTTCAAAGTTAAAACAGTGCTGATTTTTTTCCCCCAATGTATTCATGTGAACAAGATATTTCATCTCACAGATTTTACTTCAGTTCAGTCTATGCACATTTTAAATAAATTAAGATGAAATAAATCCATTTTATTGTATTACTTTGTGCCACCTCCATGAAATAACGCTCATCTTCGTATTTTGTAAGGGATGTTGACATGCCTGAAAATGGTGCATGAAGTATAATCTTTGAGGATTGCAATGCTAAAAAAATAAATCCAAGCCTATGTTTCAAGCTCAGAATGGCATCGCTTTTGATTGAAATGCCTCTGAAACATTCACTCCAATGCAGCTCTGCTGTAAAATTCATACAATTGATTACTAGGGTAGCTGTAACAAAACTAGTGACTAGTAGCTCTGTTTGCTAAACATCTGTTCATCTCTTGCAAGCATAAAACATCCCCGTGAAATAAATCACATCCAATCACATCCATTTTGTTTCAGAATGGAGAACTGCAAACTCACAGGAAACTCGGAGGAAAAATCCGGATACAAAGAAGGTCTGCTCACACAGGCCATGAACAAAAACCAAAATTAGGTTTAATGTTTATTAAAAGTGAGAAACTCTTCTTCTGGAGGAATTTAATGCATCACAGGTCTCAGTCAAATAAGTTTGAGGTATGTCATGCTTGAGAGAACAGTGATATTTCTTCTCTTATTTCTTACTTGCATTCCTAGATCCAGGGAGACTGCCAGGCTGATAGAGCCTTAACAGGACAATGGAAAAAAGAGTGAGGTATCTTACAGGAATGGAACTGCTTCTTGGAATATCAAAGCCAAATTTTTAATGAGAAAGGTAAATGTGATCACTCAGGAAAGAAAAGCAACTTTAAAGTCCTATTATCTAAACCCAAAGTTAAATAATATCCTCTTTATTTTTCATTTCAAGATCAAAGCAACAAAGCTTTGCACAAATCCTCAACATTTGTGGCAGAACAAGTAAGAAATATCTGTTCTGATGAATAAATTAAATCATATTTTGCAATAAGAATTTATAATAGTTCTCAGCTTCAACCCTAGCAGCACATTGGTAACTCCAGAAATCATCAGAGCACAGGGAGGTAATAATAACACTTAGTGAAAAGGACAAGAGTATATTTAACTGTCAGCTTCCCAATAGCTGAACCAAGAAACTCCCTTGGCATTTTCTAGCACTAGTTCCATTTCCACTTTGAGTCCTTCTTATCTCTAACAAAGAAAAATAGCTTTATGAATCAAGAATCAGCAGCTTTCCCCACAGACAGCATTCTACAACTGCCATTCAGAGCAACACCAGGAGGAGCCACGTTTTCAGCTGTGATCAATGCCATTTATATTTCCTTTTATAATGACAGCACATCCATTCAAGCAGCAGGACAAGTGGGCATGACCACCATATTAATCAAATTCCAGCTACAGAAGAGTTATTTGCTACACCCCTCGTGATGAGCAGTCACAGAGAAAACCTTGTACTAAAAGGGAAAAGTTACATTTAACCCAACATCTGCTTCTATTATGTCACTAGAACAAAACAGGAACACAATTAGACACCCAAATCAAACTCTTTGTCATAATTTACAGGCTTAAAATAGGACAATAAGAACCACAAGTTTTGTAGAGCATTCTCATTCAAGATGAAGCAAAGAAGATGAATATATCACAATTCTGATGAGAGCAACAAGCAACATGCCATCAAAAAGCTACTTAATCCTTCTTTCTCACCACACAACTTAGAGGAGATACAATTTATAAACCCAAACTTCCTACATTAGTCTCAATTTCAGTTCACTTTTTATGTTAAAAATCTAGTTAATCTTAATTTCTGATCAGTTCTGCATGAGGTCACACAATGTGTGCAGTTCTTAGAAATGAAAAAAAAATTGTGAATGCTCAAAAAAATACCTGGGTATGAGGTTTTTTTTAATTGATTCCACTATTCAACACCAAGGCTTCTGAGGAATGTACTAAAAATTCAAGAAAAATATTCCTGTCTGGCTACCACTCTGAGTAAAATCAGTTACCCAAATCTCCCATCCCACCTCACTCCAGGTCTACCTTATTTTGGGCTTTAGGAAGAAAGTAACATTTATATATTTATATATACCCAGTGTTATGAACGATCTGTTCAGAATGCACCAGATCACAAGGGCAGTGGCAGAGTCACCGAGAGCAATTTACTCCCTTTTATGAGGATTCTACCACTTCAAACACAGCAGCCTGTGGTGGTTTTCTCTGCCCAACGTACATAAAAGTCAGGTAAATTTAGTCAAAGCTTCTCAGGCTTTCAGAGAACACGTGGCTGATTAAGTGAGAGGTTCATGCAACCAGCACTCAATTACTCAGAGAACCCCAAAGGCCACACCACACCTTTAAATGTCTGGTTCTTTGTCAAGAACTTGTGTTGACTCAGCAGCTCAAGGATTCTAAAGGATTCTGACATTTTCACCACTCATGAAAAAAAGGTGGTGGACATCTTCACCTCATCACAGAACAGCTCTCTTCTGCTTTTACTGAATATGGTCCAAAACTTGATGAAAGAGTATCCCTTGCCATCCAAGCATTTCCATGCAGTTGGTCCAAGAACTACATACTGACAGCAAGAAAGATTTACTTAAAAATAAACATCCACTTTCATGTCTTTCATCTACACTCACAGGTCTATAGAATTGGCATGTATTACAACTGAACCATCTCTGGAATGTGAGTAAGTGGCACTTTACTCAGCACCATACAGAAAAACAAGAAAGCTACTTTATGAATACTAAAATAGGAGGGGAAAAATAAGATAACAATGCATAGGGAAACGGGTCTGTCTAAAGTTAGCATCATCAAGGTACTTAAGGCATTTCTTCCTCTAATAAATTTCCTCCAGCTAACACTCACAGGATGAAAGAAGTTTGAATCCAAAACCTCTTTTTCTTTCTTTCTCTGAAGGATCCAGTACTCAGCCTGCACTTCCTCAGAGTTAGGGAACACAACTGCCCATACACCCTACACGTTCTTGGTGCCATAGAGGATCAAGGACTGTAAATCATCCCAAACACTGATTTCCACTCAGTTCTTCACTGCAGCCACTGTGGCCAGTTCCTGACAGCTTACACCTGCTAGTCTGGGGGTTGTTTTCTTTTCCAAGTACATTTAATTATTGATTTTGACATCAACTGTTTCAATTTAAATTGCAGTTCAAGTTGGCCCTGTATTACATCTTGATCTAAGTCAGGAAGATGTCATTAACTCCAACAAGGCCATAATTTCAGCCTTTACCCCTCAAGATTTACCATACAGAAAACTATCAGCCACAATAGCAGAGAGGAGGGCTTTTCTTTTTAGTAGCACCTGGTTAGCCAACAATTTTGATAGTTAAATGTTGATAGTCCATGGTACGTGTACTTATATCAGTCTAAATTTAAGACCCATCACAAGTCTCCTGAGACCAGTTTTAAAGCCAGTAAAAACTTCGTAAGTCAGTTGGACACTTTTCAAAACTTTCACCATGAGCACTTTGCTTATGGCCTATAATGTGCACTGGGAACAAAATGTGCATCATCTGCAGTGATTTTATTTACTCCTTTACATTTATATGGCAAATTTGAACTCTTTTATTATATTGCAGCCTTGCAAAGCATATTATCATATTTCATTATCTAACACATAGGCAAATGTGTCTTATGAACAATGCTCTATTATTTCAATGAATTCTGAATATCTAGCATAAAATTGTCAACGTTATAAAATAATGTAAAAGTAGCTGCAAATGTCTACTACAAAGGAATGGAGTTTAACACTCACATTTTCATTCTAAAGTTTATCAATGAGAACTTAATATGTTTCAAGGAAAGTGTACTTCCATTATGTCATTAGACTTTATTACCCAAATAGTCAAAAAAATGGAGGAGTAGCAATCCACTGATGTACCTATGGTCCAATTAACTTTCATATTTGAATAATGGATCCCAATAATTCTGATTTCAAAAGCTATGGAATGACTGTATTTTAAATAACTTATTTCTCAGAAGTAAGCACTAAATGTTTGTGTTCTTTCAAGTTCTTTTCAGATTTCAAAAGCTATACACGAGAGAACAGCAAAAAATTCTATAGTTATACTGACCTAATTTTGGAGTTTTGCATTTTATTTTATGCAAGACAGAAATGCAGATTACCACAGTATGCTATTATAAAAATAATTCTAAAGGTTACGGAAAACAGATATAAAATAAAAAAGTTATCAAAGAAAAACTGTTTCTTACATAGGTCTAAAATGTAACATTGCAATGTTGTTTAGAATTTACCATCCCTACCTTTGGGAGAGCAACTCAAATCCACCAATCCTGGTCTCACTCACAAAACTCCTGAATATCCTAATCCAAGAAGTGTAATGTTGGCTCCCCTCAATATTTTTCTCGTTTACTTCAGCAAGAAGCAGACTAGACTTTTTCATTTTATGTCCCCTCACCAGCCAGAGTTCTCACCATTTACAGCACTAACAGCATTTTTCATAAAGTCTCTACTTGTAGAATTCAAAAGCAGTATTCAATTATTGTGGTCCTCATACCTATGAAAAAGAAAATAAATAAATGAAGAAATGGATCTGTAGAAAACAGATTGATATTACATACTCCTAAAATCAAGAGTGCTCAGCCTCTATGAGCTTGAGTGACATTTTGTATGTAGGCCACAGTTTCACAGCTGGAGTCACATGTAAAATAAGAAAAAGAAAAATACCATGTGAACAGAACTAATGGGAGAGGGATACAATTATTGAAGTGAGAGGGAGAAAAATATTTACCAAAAATATCTGTACCGAATGAATGAGGAAATAATATTTTAAATCTACATTTCAGCAAAAAATTAAAGTATTTATTCTAGGATAATGAATTTCTTGAGAGAGACTATTTTATTAATAATGGATGTTCAGATGGAATCAGATACAGTAGGTGGAAATAACACAGAATCATGTCTTGTCAAATGTGTGATTAATTTTGCACTACAAGTATTGATTTGACAGAACACCTCTTTTTTTTTTACCTGTTCATAGCCATTTAAGCGTAATGGACTTCTTTATTATCCAAATGTTATTCCTTTGTTTAAGCTTTTCATTTGAAAGCACTTTGATGCATTTATAACTAGTTACCAATTCTCTGGATCTTTATATGTGCATTATGTTCTAAGTTTACTCCTCCTCTTTTCGGGTCTATTAGCGTCAATTAGGCTTGCAAAGACATGCAAGCTTGACAGGCAAACTTTGATAAAATGCTTGGGCTGATCAACCAAACAAAGACAACACTACAGCATTTATTTCCAATAAATGATTGCATTTAATAAACATTTCCTTGAATTTTACTCTTTTTCTTTTACCATATTGGTGCATATAATTACTTTTATTAACATCATAGCACTACCATCCATTGTGATGTACACATCACTTAAGTATCATTAATAGTTTGCATACACTGGTGAGTTAAAGAAATGGTTGGATTCAGGGATAAACTGTACCTTTTTAAGCACAGACAATCCAGCCACATTTCAATACACAGCAGAACAGCACAGAGTTGTTCCTGCACAGGAACCTGCATCAGCAGAGGGAAATGGTTTGGCAGTATTTTGTGCTCACACTATGCCCTGCAGCCATTTCAGAGAAACAGAACTTTCACCTCTCAGCTCACACCTTTCTTCCCAAATTAAAATGAAAAAAAAAATCTGAAACAGTTCCTCCTTCTTTTACTAAGGCTACAATAGTGTCTTACTTCCCAAGTAAACCCATTAAATTCCTCAGAAAGAGCATGCTGGAAACACACCTAATACATTATTTGGTTCCACCTACTTACAGCTACCATCCCTCAGGTGAACAATCTCCATCCACCTTTCAGAAAAGATGCACAAAGGGAGAAAAACGTTTGTGAAAGTGTCAGAATCAGATCCTGAATTTATGGAGCTCTGGGGGTAATTGGTAACCAGGTAAATACTAACCAGTAACTGCAGCTGCCATGCATGTGAAAATACAGCCAGGTAGAGGGGAATTCCAGCTGTAACATAGCCTTTAAAAGGTAAACACATTTATCTTTTAAAGGCTATCTTTTAAACACATACACACTTCAAAACAACATTTATTTCTTGGTAGGAAATTAAATAATCCATTGTGTGAAAATTTGTGAAATTATTTGTTTTAAATTAACAAAAAAAAACTGGCTCTGAAAAATATTTTAATATCTGAGTTTTGCAGTTCACACTTTCTCATTCCACCTCTATAATGATGGAGAAAAAGAAACAAAAATCAGACACACCACTGCAAGTATCTGGCATTCCTACAGCTCCAAATTTCAAACACCAAAACAGCATCACCTACAGTAACTTGTTGCCTTGCTATGTTCACTGCTCTTTCAAAAATAATTTTGTCCTGGATCATTAATTCCTGATATAACTAAAAAACAGCACTCCTCCTGCAATCACATTTTGAAAACCTAAGAGATAATACATTTTAAATATTCATTGGGCAGTTTTTAGCAGCATGCCAGTCACAGCGTAACATTTCTTTACAAATTTATGATATTCTATGTTATTTTGATTTTCTAAACTGGAATATATCTCCTGCTCAATTGTTAATAAATACAACTGAGCGATACAAGCAGAAGAAGATAAGTGGCAAGCCTTAAATATCAAATGCAACAACAAAAAACATTTTTGCAGTTCCATAACTCTTATATTTTTGGTAACAAATCAGGTGAGTGGACCCACTACAGTAACCTGGAAATTTAGGTGAAAACAGGTATGGGATTATAAATACCATACAGCACATCCAGTTGTTTTTACTGGTATTAACAAGAAGGATGCCAAAGACTCATTTGAGGTGACAAACAATTGACCAGATTAGATTTGATCCATACTACAATTTAGACTATAGCTTTTCATTTCAATTTCTTTCTAACTTTACTCCTATTTAAGCTTTAAATAAAAATGTCAGTAGCAGCATGTTCACATTAATAGGCTACCATATTATTTTCCAATGACTGAAAATTTTTCTGAAATTCTAGAATTAGTTGTAGAACAGTCAAGTGTAGAGTGAGATTACATAGAGAGAGCAGAGTTTACCACTTTATTAAAATTGTGATTGTTCACATAAAGACTCAACCAGGTCACATATTAATAATTATCACTGACAATCTTTAACATCAGACTAAACCCACAAGTGAAGCAATATTACATCTCTCTCTCTCATTTATCTTTACTGCTTATGGCCCCTCTGTGGTCAGCATGCTGTGAGCTTCGTGGACATTTAATTATGAACACATCATAAATGTGGCTGACAAGGCAGAAGCTGGGCTCAGATGCTCCTGGGATGAAGGAAACATCGTTGAAACCACTTAGACTTGCAGTACTTTCATTCTGTTACAATAAACAGAGTCCTGGCTTACCATATACATGCTGAACAGAAAGCTCCCTCCCCTTCTCATTACACATTTTCATTTCATACAGTGGAAATACGAGCAGGCATTGCTCATGACCCTTTAAAAATACACTATTTACCTCTCACTAGTCAATTCACAGTGGTGTAATACCAGTGTAACAAGGGCCAAACGCTGAATTTTGCTACCAATGTCACACAGATTCCTGGGAAAAGGGAAAGAAGTGCAACACCTGGGTAATATCTCTGTAAAGCTTTTTGGCTGTGCCAGGAAACAGGACTGATGCCTCAGAGAGAGCTCAGGCAAAAGAAGAGCAGCAGGTATAATTTTTGCTATTAGTATCAATAATTATTACTTCTCCCTGTGAATTCTTGGGTATCAGCAGATACAGACTAGTCTGGCCTAATGGTTTTGATTGCTGACAAAATTCTAAAACATCATTTGCCCTGGTAAAAAAGGGAAAAAAAAAAAAAAAACACACCACCACAACCAACACAAGACACCACAACCCACACACCACACCCCTCCAGGAATTTTCCAAGAATCAAGCTCAGTGGCTCCCAGATATTACAGATTTGAAATTAAATTTTGGCAGCAGAATTACATGAACATTTTGTCTTGAAAACAGCCACAGTAAGCAAGACCAAGGCATGCAGATTTAGTATAAATAAAATAGGAAGTCCTGGATAAAGTAGTTTATTTACTGTACTGCCAAACTGACATAAAATAAACTCAAGATCAGAATTGGGACAATGTTCTTTCAGAAAGTAAGTTATATTCTGAACTCAAATTAGCATCACATCCCTACCAAAGCTGCTTTCCATCAGCCTCTCCACACCAGCTTTGGTTCTGGATTTTGTCCTTCATGGCAACAAAAACCCACACAAATAAGAGAGAGCACACCTCAACAGCACTGAGATTCCTGAAACACCATTGTTATAAAATGCCCTGAATCCTCATCACTTAGAAGCTTTACTAACAAGAACACTATTCTAATAAAGCAGCCAATATTGACCACAAAGCTGGTAAAAAAAAAAAAAAAAACCACCACACAACAGTACAAAGATGTTACCTTTAAGGTGATTTTTTTTTCTTTTTGTGGAATAATGTTCATAATGCGAAGAATTAATATGTGAACAAAGTAAATCTTGCAAGCTACCCTGATGCTTAAACACCTAAGTAAGAAAAAATGTGCATGCAAAAAAACTAACCAGTACCATGTTTCAAAGCAACTGTCCTCTGTAGTGCTGAGGTACATATTTCTATACCTCCCCAACAGACTAGAAATAGAAAAGACAAAGCATATAATAAAGCCAAGCACAATGAAAGAGCTCTGAAGAGAGAGCTGAAAAGTAGCTATCATGTTGGCAGATAAATTCTACACACAATTATTCATTCCTAGCCTCTTGACATGTAGATTAATGAGTTTGATAACCCAGGCTTCTAAGAAGTAGATTCAACTCTGTTTCACTAGCTTTCTTCTCCTCCTCTAACTACAAACAACATTTTGGTCTATTGAGGGGGGAGAGAAAAAACACAAATCGATACATTTGCACTGGTCATCAACATTTTTGCAATTGAAGTCCTATGTCAAAATATGATATCTGCTGTGGGACAAGGCTCTTTACACTGGCCCTGTCAGAAATTCACAGGGGCTCATGTGATCACTGGAGGGAGGAGTTCTTGCTTCAGCAGCCTGTGCTTCCACGCCAAGTTCAAAGTCATATAGTAGCCAAGCCAGAAAAGATAAAAAAGGAAAAACCACAACAGCTATTCTCATCGTTATAATGACCTTGTACTCACTGCAATGTGTTCTGTACATAAAATTTTCCATTTCCTCCCTGAGGCCAAATGACCTTTTGTCGACACTTTGGTTAATGTTCACTGATCAAAGTGGATTTTAAAGCAAGTGCTGTATCAGATCCCAGCCACAAGGAGTGTACAAGGGGTTGTGTTTGCCTTAAACCATTGCACAGGGATGCACACTTGGGGGGGACACGGCATGGTTAATGATTTACAGATTTATTCTCTATCGGGGCAACTCTGGCAGAGTGGAAATGTTTCATTCTTGATTGGTGAGCAGCTTTGAGTCCTTTTTTTCATCTCAAATGTTATGAGTTCAAAATCTCTTGAGTAATAACAGTCATACACAGCTGCTTAGGATTTAGCAGGAGGCTTAAGGGATGGGGACAGGATGTGCATTTGCTTGATGTTGCCCCCTTTTCCTGGTTAATCACAAGGTGAAAAGTAGTCTTTGGCTCTTCAAAACAAAGAAAGCCTATGCTGCAAGATTATTACTTAGATAATCATAATTTCAGAAACCTGTCTAGTGTAATTATAACATTTTTCTTATTATCAGCAACTAGAAAGGAAATCAAGATTACAGTGGGCAGTCAATGCCTGCTAATGGGCTCATCCGGAGGGAGGAAGGGTGGGAGTTGCAGCAATCCCAGAACTTGACACAGGCTGTGCCAGGGTAGTGACATTGCACAGTATCCAAGTGTAATTTACCTGTTTAGGCATGGAGTGATATCTTTCACAGCCCACAAGAGATATTTCTGCTGAAAATACCATAGCAATTACTAATTTTTTCTCTCTCTCTTTGCATGGCTCTCTAATGGTCTGAGGAAGTAATCAATGTGTTTGAACAATTTTGTGCTAAAGGCAATGCGATATTTTTTTGCTTACACCTGAAAGTAGGCTGGATTACTGGATGTTTATATGTTATTATCTTTACCTTATTCAGGAATAATTAAGTTGCAATTGCAAAATTTTGTTTTAAGAACTTTTCCTTCAAATATTGTTTCAACCTGATCTTTTAAGTTTAAATGTATTTGCTCTGGATGTTTTGGCAGACTAATTTGGTTGTGATTTTGGTGGGGGTGCTTTTCTCCTAAAAAAAATAAAATAAAATTTTAGAGTGCTTTATTGTAGGATGAGATACCTGGCACTCACAGGGGTGAAAGGCATGCTCCAGTAATATCTTGCATTTTATCTACAAGCTTTATGATCCTGCAGCACGAGGCACACCCCCTCACACATCCCAACTGTAAATCTACTGCATGAGAGGTTATTTAGAGATACAAATTACTGTTATGCACAATCTCCTTTGTAATCAAATATATCTTCAGTTTAGCATTCACTTTAGAGAGGTCTCATTCCTTTGATGCTCTTAAAGCCAACCTACTGAAACAAGTTCTGGAAGGAGAGTGTTATTCTTCAAAGTAAATCATAACCAGGAAAGGCTTTTTCTGAAAGATCTTACAAATAGCTCATGCTGATGCTTCCAAATATTAATTCCCAGAAATATTGACACTAAGTGAACCCTTATATATATCTAATATATTGAGCAATTGTCATGCAGACCTGTCCTTCCCACTATGGCAGCTCAGGATCTGCATGCAGCCAGAGTATCTAATCTTCAAGGACAGACATTTCTGCACATTGAGGGGAGAGGCACCACCAGGGATAAAATATGAGGCTATTGATTAAGATGATTGTACACAGAAATCTGGTTTTTCTTCACCTCCCAAAACCCTGAATCTGAGCACTGAGATTTAGCCTGATAATTTCAGGTTTGGGTTTGTGAGAAGGGCAGGGGCTTTAAGTAGAAGTTGGGTTTTCAGGATCAGCTCAGCTCCTTTCATTTGCCACTCCTATTGAGTGGCACATTCTACACATGTACATGTCTCACATTTCTCTCAGGCCATGATGAGCATTTTGAATCCATATTCCACCATCAGGTTGGCACATTCTCCTCAGACACTGCCCAAACACCTCCAGCAGTCTCCTGCCTATGCTGACATACAGCATCCCAGCCACCATTCTCCAGACCCGATATCCAGCAGCAAGAGGTGAACAGCTCAAACCACTACAGCCACAGGCATTCCAGACGAAGGCAGATATGCAAAACACCAACTTTACTATCACTGGGACATCAGCAGTACTGAAATTCTCAAAACCAGCACAAACGGCCTGTGCACAATGGTGACTCACCATTATGTTTGTATCTACAGCTTCAGACAGAGCATCAAGTATGCACAGTCTACAAGATAAATCTTGCTTTAGATCTAGAAGTCATTAGAAATCATTAAAGCATTTCAGTGGAGATTACAGAGGAAACAACAGCATTAGTGAAGATATACACGAGATTGTTAACTGGGAATTTAATTGTACTGTAGAACAGCTTTGTGGTTTCACTGAGATTAACAGCCACCAAGACTGAATTCTGCTCAACTACATCAGGCATCTTCTTTCCTAATGTTGTGAAAATAAGTGAAAGTGCCAGTGCCAACAAAAGAGACTCAGGGAATTCTCATTTTACCAGAACCATGTTGGGCATGACTGGTCCCATATTGATAGAGAGAAAAAAGTGCTCAGTCACTGCAGAAGCAAAAGAATATTCTAATTAATGCCAACTTTAGCACAAGCTAGCAAAAGAATCATTTTTAATTTGCCAATCAGTGGTCAGTTTATGATATTCATCTTTTTAATTCAGTCAGAGGGAGTGTATCAGTCTTACCTTAAGAGCTTCACTCCATAAATATAGAATTTTGCTTTTATTTAAACAGCAACTGGGGCTCGAGACCTGGTAAGTCCTCTTTGTGTAGTGGCGGTTACATTGATAGACACTGAAAACTGAACAACAGAAATTATTTTTGCAGCCAAATTGATATGCAGGTGCACATCTGAGCACATTTACCTCTAATTATCTGTTCTCAGGCACAAAACAAGCAGCTAGAGCAGAAAATACACAGGTATTTATTTCATGTTGCTCTTGCTCAGAAATCTGTATGCAAAAATGAAGATCACGTTGTCAGAAAGAGAACCAAGTCTCAAGCCCACTAAAAATATGCCCCAAAGTGACTTGCCCATGTGAATTTAAAAACTTGCATTTTAGGAAAGACAGAATAGGAGAAGAGCCTGCTCCCAGGACTACCAGAGGCACTGAGATTGGCTGCCAAAGAGCATAAACATAACTGCAGACTCCTTCACCACAGCCACTCAACTTTTTTGGCAGACATGCATTTTCTACACCCCTTCTGGGGATAATATGCAGTATCTTGGATTCGTGCATGTGGTAACAGATGGTATATGCCAATTGGTTTAGTGGCAAATATTGCATACACTTCAAAAAACCTCAGGATTTTGAAGCTGTAAGTTAGAACTCCTGGACAGAGAAATTAAAAATCATCACTTTGAGAAGGATAACATCAGCTGCATGCAGCTCAGGATGTGCATCTCTCAGATGAGATAATTCTTTGTTATTACACAGGGTTTTTTCTAATAAAGATTTGTTCTACAGCTTTCACTAAAAAAAATTCACCCTTGTCTGCCTTGGAGTACGTTGAGCACCAGGGACTGCCAGTACAGGGATCTTTCCACTGTATTAATTTCAGTGCAGTGCATGTTATGTCTAAATCACTTATTGCCATACAGCAGAGATCCTCAGGTTAGCTTGAACAAAGGGCACAGAGTCCATCAGCTCCTACAGAGCTCTGCACTGCCTCAGCCAGAGTTCTTCTGGAATCTCAAAAGAAATCTCTCTGCAAATGCAGCATAGCCACATGCAAGTATAGAGGGCCAGCAGCAGAAGCAAAACCCTGATTCCATTACCCCTTCCAATAACTAATCACTGACACACTGCTGTCAGAGCAGGGTAAAACTTCTGCTTTCTTCTCTTATTTAAAAATAAGAGCCCTTACACCAGACACAAATAAGCACAAGGGCACGCTGAGAGAAAGCCCAAACTACTGGGCAACAGACTGAATGAATGCCTGAGTACTTTTAACCTGAGATGGATTTGTGTGATGCATTTATGTAGCAGAACAGAGATCCAAGGAATCTGCTCGTGCAACAGTCCAACAAAGACATTGTCAATTAATGCAAATTAAGCCTAGCAAATTTGAAATTTAAAAACAAATTCACCTAAATTTGAGCAACCAGCCTTCACTGCTGCAGTCCACCCAATCTCGAGGAAACGCTCCAACTACAGGTTTGAAAAACTGCATCAGTACAGAAGAAATAACATATTTTACTTAAAGTACCAAGCCTGATGATTAAGGAGTGAGTGCTCCCTCTTCCCCCTCTCCCCAGCCCTCCACTCACACCCCCCCCACCACCAGATTCACAGGATTAATATGAGACTGGCTTGAGGGTTTTAGCAGTAACTGCTGCAAAACAAGTTCTGATTGGTTGATTCAGAAATTGGGATTCTGGGCAGTGTTTTATAAAAGGATAATGTATCTTTAAGCCTAGGTGCCCTTCAGGGAAATGTATTGGATAAATGTCTTCTGAAAAGCCTGTAAATATTCCATCGCCTCACTGTCATTACTACCATGAAATGATAATGAAGCATGAAAGAAATATAATTCCATATTCAGATGACAGCATTAGCCTTCATAAGCAAACTGAAATATTTATTAGTAAAATGTTCAGTATCTACGCCTGTAATCTAAAAAAAAGGACAAAAATGTTTTATAATAAAAAAGAGATTGAATGCAGAGGTAAAATCTGGTTGGCTGATTTTATTGCTTATTATTAAATCCAGGCAAAACAATTATTTTTTTCTTTTCATTAGTAAGGCACCCAAATTAAAACTATGCCCTCAGGCTGTGAGGTTTACAGTAGTGATTAAAAACAAGAAATTGTGATGCATGGGGTTTTTGACAATGGCATAATCAAATTCATTCATATTGTTCAATCTTTCACTGACAAATATTTTTACAGTGAAATATACCAAACAAAGAAGCGCATACAAGTACTATCAATACAGAGAAATTAGGAAGACTTGTTGTTATTGCAGCAGAGAACAGATACAATGTTTCTATAATCTTGAATACAAACATTATAGTGTAGTTAATTAGGGTAATTATTGCCTAAATTGTGCTTAATTGTTTTATACTGAAAAGGATTTCTGAAAGAAGCTTTTTGGATTTCTACAAAGCACAGAAGTGAACACACTGCAGCCTAAGTATTTAGATGTAATTTCCTAAGTTTGATTGCATTTCCTATAAGTCAGAAAATACATCCTGAAGCAGGCTGGGACAGAGATAAACACGAGCCACACGCCTTGACCTCTGTTTCACCTTATTGAAAAAGAGGCGTAAAATAGTCATTTAGTACACTAGCATCAGAGAGCATTCACACACTCTAAGCACATTCTTCTTAAAAAAAGGTCTTTGAAGTGAATGAAAAATTAGAAATTCAAGTGACCACGATCAATTCTGAAACACTGCACAAAATTAATTACAGTTTTGCATCAGAAGCAAGAATGTAGATTTCAGACAGTCTGTGTCATTTATCTCACGCTGTACAATATACAAGGCGATTAAAAAGCCAAATCTGTTCCCACCCCCCAAGTCTAAGGCCTATCAGAGGCTGTGAAGTACAAATGATTAACTCCAAATTATTCAAGGGATTGTACAGACGCTTCAACTTGAATGAAATTTGCGGCAAGTCACAGGAACTACGGAGGGACAGATTTGCTGCTCTTTATCAAAATCTGGCCTATCGCTGACAGAATCCAGATAAATTGCACAGTAATCTGGCCGTGGCTCTGGAAAGCTTGCTCTGCAAAATCCAAATCTCTAATTTCTATCTGTTTTTAATTGCTTGACTAAAATTTGCATTTTTATACAATTGGCTTAAAGGATTTATTCTGTTCTTTAGGCTACTCTAATAAAATCTGGTCCCATTTTGCACGGTATCTCAGAAACCTACTTACATTAAATAAGCATGCTGTACTACAAATATATTTACTGTAGCAGAAAAGGATTCCTTTTTATGTCATGTTCAGAATTAGGGAAAGAATACATATGTCATGAAGCTCATTTTAAACTCCCCTATGAAAACATACCTGAGAATGAACAGGATGGCACAACAAAGAAAAGTGGGGCAAAAAAGCAGATTCAATGCTTATCCTGATTCCCTTGGGAGAAATTGGGAGGAAAAACAAACAAAAATCCCATGTGGATCAAGAGTATGCACACATTTAAATACAATTTGGAAAACACTGATAACACCACGTGCTGTAGCCAAGCATCCAGGAGAGAGCCATCCCTGCAGCTCTGCAGCACCTGAGCACTGGGCATCACAGCCAGAGCTTCCATCCCTGTAATTCCCAAGCTCCAGGGTCATTGATGGAGGTGCTGGCATCAGCCAGTTCACATCCTTATTGACAACTTCATGTCACCCTCCTAGGTCAGAAAGCAGGTTACCCCAAACAAACATTACAGAACAGGAGCAGCACCTAGCTGGGTGATGTCCCTCAGCCACGCTTCAACTGAAATCAAATTTCAATGTGACAACATCTGAACACTGGCATTCCAGCAGGATAACCAAGGAAAGGTCTCTAAAATATTACACTTCTAATCACTTTTCATCTGCATCTTAAAGTGTCTAATGCAATAGATTGAGACTATTTCAAACACACATTTTAACTTTCTGTTCAAGTTTTGCCAAAAAAAGAAGCCTTAGCTTAAATATATATTTTTTACATGTATATATAGCCAAAAGCCATTTTTTTCTTTTGACTTAATTTGAATATCAATAGTCAAAAAAATATACATTTCAGTGTAGCTTAACATAACGCAATAAAAACAAGACCTTACATCTTTACAGATTAAATTCAAACATGTAAAAGAAAAACAAAGACACACAACCAACCAAAACAAAAAAAACCCTACTTGTTTTTACCTACCAGTTCCAACAAGGATGTATAGATTCCCTTTCCTTCCAAGTGAGTGTGAACAAAACAGCACCAAACAGCTCCTGTACCACAACAAACACAATCTGACCCAAACCATGAACAGGATTTGGCCCTTCATGGATTCTCCATGAACACCAGCACTGCTGGAATTTAGTTACATTCCAGCCTGCAGGGAAGCTGCTCCATTAGTTTTTCAGTGGATAGCATGTCCAATATCCATACCCGGAAAGAAAATCCATGGAGGATTCCCAATGAACTAGAAGAAAATCAGCTATTAAAGAGGACAGGCTCATATCAAACTCCAGAGGTCACCAGCTCCCACAGGTGGAAATTCTACCCCTAGCTCTTGTGTAGATAAATCTATAAAGATGCAAGGAAATGTTATTCAAACACTGATATTCCCCTCTTCAAATCAGTGCTGTTCCTCTGGCATGAACAGGCAAGAGAAGGCACTTTCAGCAGCAGGAGACCAAACCTTCTTCACTAAAGAACCATTCTAGCCAGATCACCAGAAACAGCGACAGAAAGGTGGAATGATGGCACTTCTGAGGCTCAGTGTCCTCAGCAGGGCCCAAATGTGAAAGCAGTCAGGGAAATCTGTTTGTGTCTGTTTAATGAAGCACCACAAACAGCAGAAGGGCAATCAATAGTTCTACTGCAAGATCCAGGGGAACTTTATTTTGGTGCTCTTGCAAACGTCCTCTGCTGAGTTGCACATGAGGAGTATTGTTATTTCTCTCTAGAAAAGAAAACTAAGTTCTAGAAACCACTGCTGAAATGGCAAATTTAAGAGAGGATGACAAAACTGTGTCAACCTGATGTGAAACCCAAAGTCAGCATAACACAGAACTTGCAGTCAGTTCTTGTAGCAGAACAGAAAACAGCTGCCCACAACCTGCTGCAACCCAGGTATGTCACAGCTGGTTTTTATCAGAAACCTTTCCAATCATTCTCACAAATTACTGTTAGGAAGCTTTTTTCTTGAATAAATAAGGTATGAGAACAAATGCCTCAGGTTATAAAAGAAACACAAAAGCTGAAAAACTTTCAGGATCTCTAAACTGCTTTTATTATATTTGCATCAAATACAGACCAGTGGATTCCTTCCTCCTTGAGCATTCCCTCTAGCACCAGAAATTACACAATACATGTAGCCATGCGTGCTTGAATTTTTTAAAACACATGTAGAATAATCAAAACTAAGAATATGTCTGACATACTATTCAAGCTTCCTCATGTCTTCTGAAAATTCTGCTATTACTTTTTGGTACTCTTTCCCTTCATTACCATGTTTTTATAAGGTAATTTATATAAATCTTCTGTAAGATTACAGATAAAAAAACCTATTTAACTGTTGAGTGCATCTTATATGAGTTCCACAATGATACATAATTTTCTAGCAACAAATTTCATATTCACCTTTAGATGTTAGAATGAAGGAAGACCTCCAAGGTTTTAGCACAAGTCTTCATAAAAAATACATTTGTATATTTCCTTCTTGCAGAGGTTTTGAATTTTCTGTTTCTCTAAGAATTAATATCTGATTTCATTTCCAGATGAAGGTAGTTACTCTAAAGTATCCCTCCCTGTTCATGTTTCTCATCTTTGATTCCTCTGAATGGCTATGCTGTCAAACATCAGGAGTGAAGAGATCTGTTTGGTGAAGCAGAATTCCCCAAAGCTGATTCCTGCCAATGTGAGTCAGTGTCCATGGTACTTGATACATTTTTGTCAGCTAAACAGTGTTGCTATAAACTGTGTCTTTTTTATAGGATTTAAGTCCACTGCCATGTCAAACTAACAGTCATATCTCACAGCAAGTTCATTAATAAATAAACAAATAAATATTTCCCTTCAGCCATTCTTTGGCTGCTTCTCTCCAGTGAATACATTCCATGTGCCCACAGTTTTCCAGGCTGCTCTGAAGGAGGATCCAATGCTGCTTTACATCTTTAGGTGAGGTAAAAATTGCTCTAGCAAGTACTATACCACTGTAGGTCCCAATTTGCAACAATCTAACCTCCAGGGCTCCACCTCTGCATCAGTCCTGTGCTTTGCCCATCCTGGGTCATTAAAACACAGAAAGCAGGAAACAACCCATACCTGGATACCTGTCACTACCTCCACTGATTTCACGGGCATAATTAAAAATATATCTATTTCTTATTTTAAAAGTTAATTCACTGTATTATTAGAAAATGTTAATTAAAAGTCTGTAAGACTTTACATATTTTAAAAGTAAAGCAATTGTCTAGTTAGAGCTGCAGAAATTTATTCACTGAACAAACAAAATTAAAGCGTGATTGAGGCAGAACTGTCCAGTAACAGAAGATACAAACATTCTAGGGTACTGATACAAAAACTTCTTTTGGAGCAAAAAAAACCAAATCTTGAAAGTAGAGAGGACCCATCTAGAGCTTTAAGCAACTCAAAGGTATTTAATCTTGTCTGTCCCGTTCTATCATTGCAAAAACAATTTGTCCAGGTTCTAATTCATGCTAAGGCAAAGTCCTAAGGTCAACTGCAGCCTTTAATTTGTTTCTTTTGGGGACTTTTTCTGTTGCTCTTGAAAACCAAGCTTCTAATCAGAAAAGGTTTGGTGCATTTACCAGCATTTTTCAGCAACTTTGTCCCAGATATGCCAAACCAGATATTCTGAATTTCTAACATAAACTGACAGATAGTCAATTTGACCAAATTTGTTTGTTGCACTCAACAGATTATTCAAACTCATCAGTAGAGCAACACTTAAGAATGCGAGTTTCTTCAGACTGCAAAACCCCTCAGTTATACCCATCTTTAGGCTCACATATCAAAAACAATAGCTGCACCCACTGCTACAAAAATCAAGAGTTACCATAATAAACCCTAAAAGACTAAATGCCACAAGTATCATCCACCAAAGGAGGAGGAAAGTGTTTGGGCAAGTGTTTGACAAAAGCAGTGAGCCCCTGAAGCCTGAAAGGGCAGCTAAACCCTTCACACAGCCATCATGCCCTCCTGAGGAATAAATGCTTTGAGTGACCCAACACTGCCTGGCACTCAGGAAGTATATATACTTCTTCTCTAAGTGTGATTTATTTTTTTCCTTCCTGGAGTGCTTAGCTGAAGTTCCAGCAGACTCTTTCTTTTAGAAGCACGCTCTCATGACAGAGTTACTCTGCTGCAGTTCTGTTTATCTACAAGGAACACAGAAGTCTTTATTCTTAGTCCCCATCTCCTGTCTAACTGGAGCAAAGCTCAGAATTGCTTTTTCAGCATCCGAGTCAAGTTGTGTGGGAAAAAGAAAAAAACATCTCCTGGCAGTGCCATCCCATTATTTGGAAATATTAAGATCCAACAAGGTTCCACTCCATCCCTTGGCGTTTTGGTCCCTGTAGCTGTGTTGTCCCCTTGGATGTCAGCCACTCCCCCAGAGTACTCCACAATCAGAGAGCAGCTACAGCCACTGTCCCCTAAACCCCCCAGGACGCAGTGGGGACAAGTCCCTCTGCCTGGAATGAGTCTTGCTCTTATCCCAGCCATGTGCTTTAGAAAGAAACATGCAGTTTTTCACAATAAACTGAAGGGTCTGTCTAGCACTGAAGCCCAATAACACTCAACTAATCAAGCAAACTATAAAACTCAGACTCTTTAATACCCTTTCTATGCCAAACTTCTGGGGAAGTTACAGAAATCTGTCTGAAAGCTTCGACAGTACCTTAAGGGGTCCCAAAAATTTTGCATAAATTTTAACCAGTAAGCAAGGATTTATAGACTATTGGGAGCTAAAGAGTCCAAAGTACAATTACAACAAGAAAATTGGTCTTTTGCTGTAATTAAAAGTTTCAAGTAAGCTATTTTTTTTAAGTGGTAGAGACAATAAAAAGTGCATTAAATACATGTCATCATAGAGAATAGACAGGCTCATTTAATATTTTAGCACACTTTCTCATAAAACTACTATTTTATTATTTATAATATGGATGTATTTTCAAGACATGTTTCATAACCCTGTACTTGGAGTTCCACTTTATAATCCAACCTATAAATCAGCAGTTTAATCCCAAGAAATTACATAAATTTTGGAATATGAAAGTTTCAAATAAATAAATTACATAAAGTTTTGGAATATGAAGAACCACATGGATTACCTGAATGAATCTATCCTTGAGAATATACCAGACACAGTAGAGAGATACTAAATTAATAAGTAAATTAAAAGAATCAAATATAAGAAAAATAAACAAGAGGGGAAAAAATAATGAAAAGCAGAGTTTGGGGGAAAAAAAGAGCAGAAAAAAAAAATCATAGTCCTGAGAACAGATGGTACAGAACACAGAGTTTGCCTCAAAAACATTTTTTCTTAGTTCGGTTTTTGGGGGTTTTTTGTTAGTTCGATCTAGCATCTCACTCTTCTCAGACAAAACTTTTCAAGAAGTTTTAGACACATTTTTGTCCACTCTGAATGCAGCCCCTCTAAGCCCTTGTTTCTATGACTGATATGTGAGCAGGTCACTTTGTTTAGAACAAAAGGTTCAAATAAGCTGCAGTAAGCAGAGAGTGACCTCAAATCTCATCTTGGGCCTGAACATTTAAGCACCAGTGAGGGAGGAGAAGGGATGGTGCCTTCCCCCAGGATCAGGGGATGGAAGTGCTGCACAGCCATAAGGTAAAGTCATGCACAAGGCAAGAGCTTTTCTTCTTACCTCTGTGAAATACTGCACTTGTTGAGCCTGACTTAGCCATCCCCACAAGATGTTTCACATTCTGTATTCTGAACTGCCTCCCCAGTGACCTCCAGGAGGGAGATTTCACAGCAGCAATCCAATTCACCAGTGATGAAAGCCTCAATAGGACAGTGAAGGCAACGAGCAGAAGTTATAGCTCTATCTCTGAGAAGACAAACACTGCTTGTCAATGCCACCTAAGAGCTCAATATCACACATGGAACCTGCAGGAGCCCTACATTGCAAACTGATTTGTGTCACTAAGTGCATGTCTGCACAGCTCAGGGCAGCTTGGGAGGGCTCAGAGCCAGGAGACCCAAAACAGCTACAGAAACACTGCAGCTGCCTTATGGAAAACTCCACCTGGACCAACTGAGATGTAAAATAAACCTCAGGAACATGAGCTGGTGAGGAACCTAAAATAGCTTCTGATACTCAGGGTGTCTTATTCAACAGCACCATGGGCATCCCCATAGTGTACTGCACTGATATAAAATAGCTGTAAATAAAGAAAGGTGCAACCCTTGCCACAGTTCCTACTTATTTCAATTTTAGTAGGCTGAATTTCTAACTAACTTTGGTCTCTCTCCTGCTAGTGGTTTTTCCAAGTCATCTTAATATGGCAATGCTCTACCAAAAAAGCTCCAAAGGAGATTGATTTAAAAAGCAAATAACTCCTGCCATTCCTTCTCTTCCTCACTCTGCTTTGCTCAGAAAAAGCTTTTCATCAAATCATCTTTTAATGAGAAATGTGAAAATACACTAAAAGGTGCTGGGGCTGTTCATATGAAACAGCCCTTTTTGGACTGTAATGGACTATTTAGAAGTGTTATGCTTTACTGATGCACTTAGCACACAGTTAAGTTTCAGTTGCTTATTATATCCTGTTGAAAATAATGACTCACTGAGCTGCTTAATTTAGAGCTTGGCCTACCAGGGTTGTCTTTTTTTTCTTTCAGAAGAAATTAATCAAAAGTTCTAGGGAATCATTCCTCATTGCCCTAACTTGAAAAATAATTTGAAATCCCTTATTCAATAATTTCAAACTGGCTACGAGTTGAAGATACATCATTCTAAAGCATATAAGGCAAACGTTGTCCTAATCAACAAGAAGGACAAATCTTCCCAGGAATTTGAGATCAAGAGCACATGTTGTACAGAGAATCTGACACTTTCAGAAATTACTTATGCAGTGCACACCTCTGCATTCCATTTTTGTGTATCTCTGTGGTATAATACCGGGTATAGGGAAATGCTTTATAAAAATGAAAATGCAATTGTCTGACCAATAAAAGGTATTCCTGTATGTAATCCCAGTAATAGATTTTTAAACCCTTAGCACTGCTGCTGTATTATGTATTCATAGTTATTATCTTGTCCACTTCCAAATCCTGAAAGGTTAGATTGTTTAAAGATTTGTTAGCTGTGAAATACTTAAAAAAAGCAAAGTATTAAGCTCAGAGCTAATTGAAAAATAGCATTTTATCAGATTCTCCTTTGATATTATCTTGTAATGATTGTACTTAAGGTACTCACAATACTTCAATAAATAGAGAAATTAAAAATATAACATCTTTAGGGCTTTTCAGAGAATGTGGCTGTTAACAATTTATACTGCTTTTTTTTAACCATTATTTTCTTATATTTCCCACAATGCTTCACATCAGAAGCAAACAGAAACTGAATGATTACCCCAAAGTGTGCTAGATGAACTGGAAAAAGTCTATTCAAACAAAGCTCATTAGTTTTGATACCTCCAGGGCTATGACAAATTAAGCGGCTGGTGAATATGCTTGCAGACAAAAGGATGATGCAAAATCTAGGGCTTGTGCTAGGCATTGTGTCAATAAATTCCACTGGAAAAGGTAAAAATTACAATTGAAGCTAAAATGGAATCCCTTTAAGGAACACATAGAGAATAGATCATCCCCTTTCTTAAATACATTTATGAATGATGGTGCTATAAATAATAAAGGGTTGCTTATTGGCTACTTTGAATGTACATTCTGATGGGTCAGTCCTGACCTCCAAAAACTTTTCCTCCAGAGCTTGTAAAGAGCATGCAGAGAGTTTAGGCAGACTCTGAATTGCTCTGCCATATTGAAAATCTAACTGCACCACAACCACCACAGTTTGTACCACATATTCCAACACCCTCTCCTGAACTGAGAGCAGCCACCACCAAACCTGTGACTGCACCTTTGCAGTGCAAACAGCACAAGTGGTTACACAATGCCCTGGTGTGTTCAGCCCTGCTTCTACAGAGCAGCTTCCTCAACCACACACCGGCACAGGCACAGGGCATCAGCTCAGAAAGCACAGAGAGCACAAATTCATTCCTGGACCAGGAGATGACTTCCCTGTGCCACTCCAGAGCCATCCTGGTGGTGTGACACAGGTCTGCCCTTTGTGGGGCATTTTATCAGATTCTCCTGCAGAAGAGCTCTCTGAATCACACACCAGCACAGGGGATCAGCTCAGAAAGCACAGAGAGCACAAATTCATTCCTGCACCAGCAGATCACTTCCCTGTGCCATCCTGGTGGTGTGGCACAGGTCTGCTCTTTGTGGGGCTTACCCTGGACATGTTCTGGGTCCAAGTGGGGAGTCTGAATGGCAGCACTAAACCCAAGGTGCTCCCAAGGCACTGTGAGCTTACCCTTGCTGCCTGTCAGCATCCACTGGTTCTAATGAGAACAGGCCTGGAACTTTTCTGAGTTATAATTAATTCCCAGTGTTTGCTCCTTAATCACCAAAGCCTGTTCTGATGCCAGCCTTGCTCCTCTCACACACTTGTTTGTTACCTCCAGCTGTGATGACTGAGCCATTATGTGGGTGCTGTGCCATGAAATTTTCAACCACTCACATCCTTAATTTTGCTGATCTCATGCCATACCGGCTCCTTTACAGCCCAGACAGGATTTGATCTGCATAGCCAAGTTTTTCATGTTTCAAATGATCAGGATCTGACCTATGACAGAAGCCGTATTTCTACATGCTGGAGTTAGTGATTCATTCCTGCAGGATAGTCTGTACCTTACAACTGCTACAGAATTTGAGCTGGAAGCTGGATTCACCCCCTTCTGTGCCACCAGGAATTTAAAGTCAGTTCACAGCCTAACTAATGCAGGTTGCCACTGAAAGCACATTATTGCTTTTGAAATTCACTTTGCCATTTGATAAAGCCTCATTTTGCAAGCTTTTGGAGAACATCACAGAACTCCCTTTCATATCTGATGGATTATCAAAAAGTACTTTTGACCAAATAGGCCAATTTTGCCTTCCATGGACTCAGTGAGACCCTGTTACCCCAAGGGAAAGAAAACAATTCCTCTATGCTTCTGTTTTCTACTTTGGAAACAATATAATTTTGAAAATGTCTTTGATTTTTTTAATGCATTAACAAATGCTTTAAATAAAAAGTTGATTGAAAATGTTACTGATCTAAATTCTAACCAGAAAGATTTCTTAAAATTAGCAAAATATGCATCAGTATTTTTTTCCAGTACTCATAGGCCTTGTAAAAATGTATCTAGATTTCCACATTTAAGGTTAATTCTGTTATTTCAAATCAGTTTAAGAAATGGGATATTTCCCTATGTAGCATAGATTTCAAAGGAAAGAATTATTCCATTAATGAGCATTATACACCATTTGTTCTGCCAGAAACTAAACAGGAACTTGCAATGACAGGTTTTTGAAAATATGAACACATTTCAGGTATCAAGACAATTACCTGGAGATGTGGACTGCAGGGAAGGGGGGGAAAAAATCAGTGCCTGCTTCTCAATCAATGAGGAGCCAGCTCTGTGTACCTTAATTATTGGTTTCAAAACTGTACTTGACGAAAGTTTTCCAGCTGTGGAGAGTGGCAATAGCAGGGGATGAAATGACCTGCAGGGAGCCTGTTGATTTTATTGGGCTCAGTAAAGAGGAGCTATAGCAGAGCCATACAGAAGTGAGCCTTAAGACAATCAGGCTGCTTGGCAAGACAGTGCTGTGATTTGGGACAGCAGCTGGGTGCAGGAGAACTGCCCACATACCTGCAACTGACTCAAAAAGCCCTGGGGAGAATCAGGTGTGTCACGGCAAACTCATCAGCAGCCTCCAGAACCCAGACTTTGCACTGCAGCTTTCCTTTCCCCAGAGGAGCACCCTGTGCCCAGGGTTTTATTTCCATGTGCAAATAAACTCGTGGCACTCTCTGCCCAGAGTCACTCCCATTCCCCTCATTTGTGCTCAGAGTCATGAAGTGCCTGTCCTCTGGATTCAGCTGAAGTCAAGTATTTTATGGGCAAAAAAAGGAACCCTTCTTAGTAACAGGCCAGGTTAAAGGGAACACCAAGCTCTCCACCACAGAACAAGAGGGTTCTTTGTCCAGTTGTTCTCAATTTGTGCAGCTTTAGCTGGGGCTACATCAGCTGTGATCAGCAACAGGACTTCAATCCAAATCCCTGATTTGGGGAGGAATCAAGCAAGGGGTGATTTCTGGGGCCAGCATTTCTGCTGTACAGTTCTGAGGCATGACTGAGGTGTTTTCCAGCTGTGCACCAGCCCCAAGCTCTCTCTCAACACCACTGGCCTGTCACAAGTTGTCACCTCTCTTGCTTGTGTCCCTGAGAGCTTTTCCCTTACCAGTCAGGGAGTATCTGTCCTGTGGGACTTTGCAAAGTGGGTAACTTTAGCAGGCAACTCACTGGATAAAACTTTGACTGCCAATATATGAAGCAACATAAATTACTACAAAAATCCCCAAAGTATTCCACAATCACTTGAGACAGAATTATTTGAAACTTAACTATATCAGGATTAAAATAATAGACATGTGTACCTATGAAGAGGGAAGAAGAAAGAAACCATGTAATGTTTTTTAGTTCTACTATAGCATTAGAAACCAAGAACTTCAGATATAAAAATTAAATGGCTAGATAAAGCTGCTTGATTTCCATATATGCCAAATACAAATCTGGTTTCTCTCAAAATCAAAGTCAGATTTAAAACCTCTGAAGAGTACCAGGCTGGAGTAAATCTTTATACTGGAAGCAGAAATAACTAAATTCTAGTTCCCTAGAGCTCTAAGCACACAAAAGGACAATACTGTAGGGTGGAGTACAAAAAAAAATTATTCTAGTCTCAAAATACTATATTGTAAAAAATCAACCTACTGAGGGTCTGGGTTTCTGGCTCCCTCTCCTAAGACACACTCTCAGTAAAAACATAAATTAGCACGTTGTACTCCTCACACATTTTGCAAAGAATCTGGAATCTGAAAGTGAGGGTGGGATCTTTTTCCTGTGCCTGTTGTCACCACTCTTAGAAGTTTTCCAGTCCAACTTCAGCCTCCACAGCATCCACACAATGTCAAAATCTTCCAAATATGCCCTGGCCTGTCTGCAGCCTTGGAAGTGCCACTGGACTTGCCCAGTCCAGATTCCTTGAAACTGCAATCAAGGTCATGTACACTTCACCTGCCTGTGCATTAGGGCTTTTTCCAGAACAAAAGGAGACATATATTTTCAGTTTGAAACACATACCACTTCTTTGAATGGAGAAAAAATTGTGCTTCATCCACTCTTAAAAGTAAAAACTTGGTTTGCCATTTCTCTGCCCACATTTTTAGATTATTTCCCTCCTCTCAAAAAAAAATTTTTTTACTTATCAAGGGCTGATCTATTGAGACATTTGCTCAAGTATAATAAGATAATTCTCACAGTCCAAAAAAACCCCAACAAACCTCAAGGTGTCTTTGCTCACCTTGTTTCAGCCAACCCCTACCCCCAGCAGAGAAAGGACACTTCCTCCTTCATAAACAAGGTAAATAAACCCAGATGTTAACCCTGACAGCTTCCAGATCACAGAAGTCAGGAAGTTCAATGAATGCAGCTCTTAATTCTGCACTGCCTCACCCAGGAAGGTGCATTGCAATCATTTCTCTCTATTCCCAAAGGATTAAGAGAGCTGACCTGCTGAGATTGAAGCCTGCAGTTTTAGTTCAGATATACAGAACAGAGTTCTGTCACAGAACTATAAGGAAAGATATGTGAGGACTCTGGAATTCTGAGACATCATCTGTCTCTCCAAATCACTCTTTTGGTTGTCCACATCCTACTGAGTGGAGCTACCATTCCTATATCTACTGTGCAGTTCCTTTCTTATCCTATTTCATTCTTCCAAACTCCATTGTCAACCACTTCATTATCTTCATTATAATCACTGTCAAGAGTGAAAAGCATGAAAGGCTTCAACTAACATCTTCCTAAACCAACTCCTTTTGTGCCTTGCGAGTGGTTGTGATCTCACATACCAGATCTAGGCTCAAGCAGTGAAATATCAAGAGCATAATTCTTGCAAATTTCTGAGTATCATAAAGTATTACTGTGCATATCATCCAGACTATTATGATGTTACTTCTGCCTTTTGATATGGCAATCAACAAACGTTTATATCCACATGTATAAGAGACATGAATAAAAGATGAAAGACAAATACAACAACACAGATATAAAAGCAGCTCTGATACATATAAGCATTTAGGGTATAAAATATTTTTTTTTCTGTATCATTCTGCCTAGTCCATCCAATCAAAGACAAAATCCAGTTGAAGGAGTGACTTCATCAATTTTCCCTAAGACTTATTTATCATCAGAACTGAATTAAAGTAGGTCCCTTTTTTAATCTCAAAGTGATTTATGGCAATATTTCATGCCCCTAATCAAAAAGCACTCTCAAACTTTTGGGGAGACAAGACCATTTCACTGGAAGGGTAACAACGCTGTCACAAGCAAAGTTGTACAAGGACATCAGAGTCACAGCAAGGCTCTCCTGTGCCTCCTGCTCTGGGAAACACAAACCAGGGAAGTAGCAAAGGTGCTGGAGGAGCCAGCCCTCCACACACACACTGCTCTGCAACCCTTCCCGACAGACAGAGCACAGCCCACTGCAAAGGCAGCTCAGTGTTTTCCTCAACTAGGAACAAAAGCCAACAGGACCACAGCACCCCACAATTCTTATCTAAGAAAGTTAAATATACAAATTAAACAGTTTTTTAAGCTGCATAATTGTGAAATAAAAACATATTTTAGCAGGAGGATGTTAGATGCAAAAAACTCAAAAAAATTGACTTTAACGAATGTTATTTCTAATGAAGAACAACAGGAAAAAAAAGAGACAAACACAAGTGAGGTTTATTCCTATCACTACCAAGGCTCTTTCTGAATAAACTAGTAAAATTTATGAATCTCAGCAGGAAAAAAAATATATTTCACTACAAAAGGAAGCCACACTGGCCGGAAAAAAAGAAACAACCAAACAAAAACAGAGTTATGAGATATCCATTTGTTACACTCTCATGCCAGGCAGATCTGTCTTCAGACAGTTCTCGCACAATCTGAGTTGCTGAACAAAGATAAAATGGCATGAAAACTCCTTCTACAGGCATCACAACCAAAGTTCACCTTCACACTGATGACACTTTTTGTTTTCTTTTTTCAAAACCATATAAAGATAACGTCATCTCTTCTGATACTGCCAATTCAAAACAGGACTTGCTGGAGAATTGCAGAGTAGAGACCTGCCAGATAACACTGATACTGCTGATTTTTCTCACAGAAATTCTTCACATGAATAAAGATTATTGCTTTTTAAATGGAGACGAGGTATAAATACTAGGAGAGTTCTGAGAGGGTGGAAAAAAACCAAAAACCCAAAGAATAAAGTCCTATATTTCTCCCATAAAAGAACCATTTTGTTAAGATCTTCCTTTTCACTCTTTGCCCATCATGAAAAACAAACAGAAATCCTAAGCCCAGGAGATGGGGACCTCTGATAGCCATAAATCTTAGGTGGAAGCTGTGACTCCCATCTTGAAAAAATATTTAAAATTACTTTTGACTATTCCCATTCAAAATGCTGATTCTAAACAAACAGCAATATTCTCCAGGTACATACTTTTAGTCACTGTGTGGAGCATGACTGAAATTTAAGATGAATATCTCCAAACTTCCATGAGATCCTTCATTTCCCTTTCACCTCCCCTTGAGCCCCTTCCCCAGGCTGGCCCCCAGATTTCCACACCTTGAGGACACCTGGCTACACCAGGGTGGGGACAACACCATGGGACAGACAACACTGCCCAGAGAAGCTGCTGACCATCTCATGTGCCCTCATAAGAATAAAAGGCTGAAAATGGCACAGCAGGTATAAGAAACACTGGTCCAAATCCATTTGCACCACTCTGACAATGAGAATGATAAAATAAAACTTTTTTTAAGCTCCTTGAGCAAGGATTTTTACATAGGCAGTTATCTGCCTAACACACTGGGTCCTGCTTCAGGCACAGGGCACAAAATAATTATGTGAACAGACCCTTAAACAACACAGATGATAGAAATACATAATAGAATTACTTTGGCATGCTTGGTAAAAAAAATTATATTAATCAACAGCTTTAAAATGCAACTGCCATTCCCAAAATCAAGAGGTCTTCAAGTAACCTGCAGACCAGCAGTGAAAAACATGAAACAATCTGCTTCAACAACAAGAACAAGGTGAATAAAACAATTAAAATGAGCTCTTGCTTTACTCTGACTGCTGAGAGAACCTTAGAATCAATGAACATACATGGCATGTATGTTTAAAACTACATATGAAATAACAAATTCATGTGAAAGTCCCCTGGTAAGAGAAATAAACTTTTTGATATAATAATTTCCTATATTACTTGGCCCAATGGACAAAGACTCTTTAAAATGTCAGGTTTGCAAATCCTCCTGGATTGGTGGTGACAGCAGTAAGTTTTTAGCTTGCATCTGAACTAAGATGCAATTGCAGAATTTGTCCTTTTGTGACTGCATTCTTCAAGTTTCTCAAACTGGAAATCCTTAGAGCATCTAAATTCACTTCTGACAGGAGCATTCACTTCCTTCCTAACTCTCATCTGAGCAGTGCAGCTCGACTTGGCACCAACATCACTCACCTTTCCTCAGTTTTCACCCACCTGGGTCTGAGACAGAGTTATGTAAAGTCCCCGTGCTTGGTTTGGGGCCCTGTTATTACTGAGGGAAGATACTTTACACAGTCCTTAAGTGCCATAAAAACACCAAGCAAACCAACCCACACAAAAGATTTTCCTTGCTTTAAAATAATGGCTCGGATTTTGAAAAGTTTATTTTACTGGGGAAAGCATGAATATTATTTTTTAATGATTTTTCCATATTTAGGCATCTCTTTCCTAATTTATTTCCCACATTTCATTCTGTCAAAGGCACAGCAAAATCTTGTTTTGAGGTGAAACATATTGCTGGTTATTTCCAATTAATGGCTTCATCTGGAGTAAAATGAACTTTCAGGGCTCAAATATGACAACTACTTGACAAAAACACTTTTCTTTGGCCCTGGGTAATTTTTTCTCAAGAACATTTCAGTCAAACACTTCCTACAAGCTGTATAAGGACAGAGTGAAAAGGGGGTGAGCCAAAGCTGAGATACAGGGTTAAGGTCTGACTTGAGGACCTATGGGAAAAAAAAGAAACCAGGAGGAAAAAGACTAGCCCAAGTCAGTGACATTTATCATTCCATGTCTCATCCACTGACTGGCATTTTTTCACTGGCCTCTTCAGGAAATAGGGTAATTTTTTGTTATTATTACCATCCCTTTTTACAACAATTTCATTAAAGAAACCTGGTTTTCAGCAACTTTTTCAAACTTTCTCCATCACTACAATGATTATGACCACAGATAATGTGAGATAACAAGCTGAAAGAAATTTTAAACAACCTCTTTATTCCTAAGAACCCTTTGCCCACCTCAAAGGCATCTTCTAATTTGCAATAAGAGTCTTTTTAGTTTCAGCTGACCTCTTAGACCTGGAACTATGTAAAACTCAACCTCTGCTTAGTATTACACTGCTATGGTAACCTCAAGAAAGGGTATTACAAAGGAATATCACACTGTAGGAATAAACTACAGCTCATGCTTAGGGCATGTTTAAACAGAAGAATTTCCTTAAAACCCTTTTTAAAAGTGGAAAGGGTAAACAGGTGTAACCATAGGATTAACCATTATTAACTGCTATTGAAGCTTCCTGTAGGGTAGAGAAGATTAGTAGGTTAATATCCCAATTATATTAATCTCTTAAAGGAGTCTTAGCATTCACAAATTCCTGTTTTAATTCCAGCTGTTGATGTACGTGCCAGTGATTTCTGTTTTGCCATTTTACTTATTTGTCTGCTGGTCTACACTGTCATCATTGCTACTATGCAGATTCTGGCCCAAATGATATAGATTTGACCAGAAGAGCTGAAAGTTTCTTACAATGGTGTATTTGGAAACTTACCTTAATAAAAACAATGCATAAATAAATTTTTTTTTAAAAATTTAAAAAAATAAAGTTGAGTGGGAATACTTTCACAAACCTGCTTTTTCTCAAGTTAATAGGGTTATCCTAAAAACTGTGGTCCACATATTTCTGCTTTGATATGAATGTTTTTTCCAAGGACTCTTAACACTACAAATTCTAGTCTACAGGGGAAATAAGACAAATTCATATGCCCCAGAACAATCCAAAGCTCTTTCTGTACTCTACATAACTCACAATTTAAACTGCACATGTGCGCTGAGTCATAATCCATCTTTCATTTAAATTGTCAATACTTGAAGCTTCTCACTTCAGGAATATAAAACTTCTCAGTAATTTCACTGGGTAAAAGGGCCTGGCACTTGCACAGACCACCATGGGAATTTCAGTTCAAGTTTTGTTCGGATTCTTTGGTTGTGGGGTTTTTAATGTCTGTGCTGCCAGGAATTAGTCAGAAAACATACATCAGACAATCTTGTTTCCATTCTGTTAAATATTTTTCCCATTGAGGTTATATAAAGTTATTCTGAATGGATTTCTTTTCCCTCCACCGAGTCCAGGCTACATTTAAATAAATGCTTCATGATGGAACTTCTGTCCCAGGTTACACAGGCTGCACATCTTTCTCCCCAAGCTTTTTTCAGCCTCTCAGCAATGCTGTGTACACTATTTAGCAGCTGCAAGCAGCTCTGAGCTGAGAAACACAACCTAGGAAGCAAAATTGTGTCACAGGCAATGACAATGACAGCACAACAAGGGTTTTCTGCAGCATGTATATGCACAAAGAGTTTTCAAAATCTGTCTGCTATTGCTACAAGCTCACCTCCTTTCTGCTCAGCAATACAGCTGGAAATGCTGTATTTGAAACTAGAGAAGCCTTTTCTCTGCTAAAAAAAAATCCAGAAGTAGTAACACAGAATTTTATGCAGCATTTACACATTCAGAATACAAGGGAGAAGTGCCAGCCTTGCTGCTGTACTGGAAAATTATTGGCATGCCCAGGACCCAACTGTGTTGATCCTATTTGCTTTTGGAGAGAAAGAGAAGGAATAATAATAGAAATAGCAGTAATAATAATTAAGATTCAAGCATTCAAATGAGGGATGCTACATTTAATGAAATTTCCCCTCATCCAAATGGATTAACTCATTGCACGGAAGAAGTTCTCTTTCAGGTCAGCATACACTTATTTACACAATCTATTAATGTATACCTTTAAACCTGAAACCATTTTCGGTGCAAATATAATAGAAAATACAATTCTTCGGTTCAGTGATTCTGATGTTTTTTCTCTTGCTTAAATGACCATGACTTACAGTCCACTTTTTGTGGAGATGGATATATATTATAAATACAGAAGATTAAATGTGGTACAGCAGTCCAAAATTGTACCTACTGGTTAATGTAACAAAGGTTTAGGTGTGTTCGGTTTAGTTTCCACAAAAAAAATTAAAAAGTCAGAAATATGTATTCCAAGACTATACAAAAGAAATTTCTATTGATGAGTCAGAAGTTAGACATTTCTATATTTTTATGCAGAAATATTAAAAATATTTGGTGTTTATTTGGGGTTTTTTTAATCTTTTGGCATTACCAAATGACCATTACTAGCCATCTTACCAGCTAGGTACTGGAATACCTTACTGGTGTCAAAGGACCTTTACTAATATAAATTACTTCCCTTTGGCAACCAGAAGTTACATTAGAAATGAGTTTCATTGTATACTTCTGTGCAGGCATCCACTCTAGAAAATTTACTCTCTATTCCAGCTATATTTCCTAATATAAACTGCTCACATTCACTCAGACCCCTAAAACTGATGAAAAAAAATTACTTTTTACCCAAAAGTATCAGAAATTCAAAATTTACTAATACTTTTGCACATATGTCCCTAGCACCTAACCATAATCTTTTAATGAACATATAACACACATGTATTTCTTCCACAACAACTACAATTACTAATAGTGTCTTTTCAATTAGATAAAAAGCTGTCATATTTTCAATATAAGGTAGATTTTCTCCTCCTATTTCCATTCATTTTTTCCCCCAACAGCTTTAGTTCTTGTAAATTTTGTTACACTGTAACCTCTGTCAAATAAGACTGACCTGATCCTTATCTCTGGTCTAAATGATTGTAAATCATTGTTTGTTAATAACAAAATTCAGCTCTTGCATGTAAATGCATAAAAGGAACTCTATTTAGCATCAGCTGCTGTGATTTTAGCTGCAGGTTTCATATTTTCTTCATAAGTGTCATCAGAAGAAACAGAACGCAAAAATTTCAGAGTTTGAACTCTGGTTCAAAGTGTTTGAGCAGATGATCACACACACAAATTCATTACCTTTAACTATGCAAGTTTTCCCAAAAGCACATATAAGTTATTCACTCAATCATGGCCTATCAGTTTATTTGCAAGAGGCATTTCAAGAAAGTTCACAACATTTTACTGGAATTACTATGACATGCATTTTTAGACTCCTGTGCCTAAAATTAGTTTCTAAGTCCATAATTAGACATCAAAACAGAGCTGTAAAACCTTCAAATGTTTAGGATACACCCAGACTATACATTACAGCTTCAGAGGAACTTCAGGTTGTATTTAAATTATTGCAGTGTCCAGCTGGGGCCCTTGCTGGCTGCCCTCTCTTTTTAAGCCCATTGTGGCAGGAAAGCTTTGGGCAGCAGCTCACCACAGCAATCCCATGGGATGGCTGCTGCAAGGATCTCACCACCACTCCACTCAGAGCTTTCCAGCTCCTCAATTTCATGCCACGTGCATTTGTGCCTGAGAAACAATTTTTTTTCCTAATCTCACCAATACTTGTCTCTTTGCAGTTCGTCAAATGGGAAAAGCACAAAACACTCAAGCAAAAAAAAAAAAAAAAAACCACCAAAAAAAAAAAAAAAAAAGAAAAAAACACCACCACAAATTCTCTGAAGACTTTTATGTTAAGTGTGAAGAGCAGCTAAAATTCAGCAGTAATGGAACTACCTATGGCTATTGCAACAACAAAGAATCTGAACTCCACGGATGACAGTGACAGGCTGGGAGCAGCAAGAAGGGAGTTCCCAGTAATCATTAAAAAGCCATGTAACGCAATGCTAAAATTACCCTCCTCCTCCATGTAAACAGGGCCCTTGTGCAGTCAGTGGGTGCTCTATTAACAGAGCAATTAGCTGGAGCTGCCAGGTACGGCAAACAAGAAGCCCTTTGTAACCCCGGGTGGATGGCATTAATCACCAGCAGTAACCACCACGGTTTGCTCTGACTTCCCTGGCCTAGAGGTTAGACCCAAAAATAATACTGCAGATATGAAGGAGAGGATTAATCTAAGTTACAGTCATTTCAGCATCCAAGTGTCAGCTAACAGAACTGCACACAGGTCCGTGGAGAGCAGAGGGTGTCACCTGTTCAGGTATTTGCTACGGGCAAGGCTCCTGTCTCCCTATTTCTCCTACAAATGTTTCCTGGAAGCCAAGACCCAGTAGAAAAGGCAATATCTAAGTATCTATATTCTGCTCTGGGTCTGAGCTATAAACCAAGCTATATTTTAATGTTAAAATATTATACTTTTATTTATTTCATTAATGCTCACACAAATAGGTTCTGAACTCAACTCCATTGTGATAAATTCTCATTATTCTATGTTTACACCATTTATGGCCCACTGTGCCTACAGAATGGAGTAACTCAGAGCCCTTTCAGATGCCACTCCTAAGATACCTCATTTTTATATGCTCAGGTGGAATATCTGCTTAGTTTGCATTATATGCCGTGTATTTTACCCAAAGACATATTGTACCCAGTCATTAAGTGAAATGCCACAAATGCTAATATCTAGACTATAATATATAGGGAGACAAAAACATGCTAAACTAAAGGAAAAAATATTCCAGGCTGTGAAGTGTAACAAAAAAGGCCCATGATGACAGTTTCATCTGAAAATAGCAGACTGAGACACATTAAAATTGGTTTATTGTCTCCCTAATGAGGCAATGTATGTAAAGCCCCAAATACTCTATAATCAAAGTTACCAGCTAGTGTAAGCTTTGAAAAATGAGAAGCAAATCTATAGCTGATAATTAACAACTTCCTTCATTGTTGACTACACAGGAAGCAGAAGGGTGTTTTTACTGCTGCTCTTCTCTGCTTTAGTGCACGATGCTGCCCTAGCACGGTCTGAACCCCAGCTCAGAACACAGGAACTGCTTAATTTTTCCCCAAAACTCTTGAGAGCTGCAGTCAGGAAAGCCTACTTTTTGTACCCTAAAATGCTAATGTCATTTCTTTAGTTAGATAGAATTAGAATAATCTGTATAATTAGAACAGATCATAAGGTTCCGAGGTTATCTGCAGTGCCATGAAGACATCAAGTTTTTTCTTATCAGAGTCTGTTTTCCTAGGCTAAGTATAACTCATCCTTGTGCAAACATAAATCCTGAAATACTGCTTATAACACCTTAATAGCAGGAAAAAACCCCATGTGCAAAAAGCCCCACACCACCAAATATTTGTAACCTACCAATAGAATCTATTCAATAATGAGAGAGTGAATATAAGCCAAACATCTGCACTACCTTATTCTAATTCTTACAAATTCCAAACAGAGGTTTACAACCACATTGGGAAAATTAGGAGTAAAGATGACTTTCCCAACAAAAGAAGCTACAACATTCAGGTATATGGTAAGACCACCTAGAGGACAGAACTTGCAGAGATTTTATCTGTACCCAGCTGCTTCCTACTGAAGGACACCACAACACAATCACCTGGACTCCCACTCCTGCCAGGCTGCTACCTCTAGAGCATCCCTTCATCCAAATCAGCTACTGATATTAGCAACATTTTATCAATGTTCTTTGAATGTTTTCACAGCCTCAAAATCACACATGAACGTACCAAATGAACCAAAACATGGGGAACAGAATGTGAGCCACTGATTAAATTAACTATGAGGAATTTTTTTCCCCTAAGATCCAAGGGTTTTCAAAAATCCAGAATTATCTCTGGCTGTATATTCCCAGCTGGATGTATTCACTGCTGTGAGGGATTTTATACTTTGCCTTAAAACACCTCACATTTAAACTAGGTTTGCAAAAGTGCCTACATGCAAATCAAAATACTACTTACTCATTTGCCCAGGGCAATAATTATATTTTATAAACTTGTCAAATACCCTTTGTTTCTTAATCAATCTTCAGGGCCCATGGCAGACAAGCAGGTTTTGTGACTTCTAAAAGTAAAATTTCAGGACTATTTTTAAACATTTATATTAAAGAATGTGCATGGTCATATCCCCTGAGTATTTCAAGGCTCCAATGAAACCTCTACAACACTAATAGATAGCACAGAAAACTTAAATACAAATCCACCAAATCCAAACCTGCAAATCATTGGGTGAACCACCAAATATTTGAATATCTATTGATAACATCCCTTTTATTACTGATGGGAAATAAATTCCAATACAAAAGCTTATCCTTGAGACATAGTGTTCACTGAAGAAATAATAGCATTCCCATGCTTCTGACACTGAAACCTGTGTGATTTTGAGCTTTGGAAAGCACAAACTATAGAAAAGAAATAAGCCACGTGAACTTCCACGTCTCAGTAAAAACACTTATATCCAAATATATATATATTCATTCAGTGCTGGATCCAGCCATTACTAACACTAGAGGGGAAAAAATGCCTCTCATACTGCAAAACTGCATAAGATCAGTGGTTATTAATCCAGAGTTGACCAAAGGATACCACACCTAAAACTCTGTCATCATGGACCCTCAGATATTTTCATATTCTGGACGCCATCTAAAGGGAAAGATTACTTCATGGATCTCATCATCTGCTCTTTCACAGACCAAGCTCCCTCATGTTCATAATCCTGACTCATATCCATCACCATTTGGGAGCAAACGTGGATCTTTCCAGGGCTTCAGAATTCCATCTGTCCTGCCTGAGATTTCCTGAAGTACAGATAAATTCCACCGAATAACACCGCAATATGGGGAATGTATACATTTAGAGCAGCATATGGAAAAGCAATATTTCAAAGTTCTTCTCATATATTAAAAATATACATGCGATTAAGAAATGAAAAAATAAACTAAGGAGGAGGAAAACATCATTCGACTACAAAAATCTATGGCAAAAGTTTAGGATTCAGATATAGGCAGGGTTGGGTAGAACGTTCTGCAACAGTTTATTCCTTCAAGAGTACGTCCAAAGTACAGGAGACCATCTGTACAAGAAAATGCGTATGGAACACACTCAGAAAACAAACAAAACACCCCATCCCCTTCACCCCCTCCAGCTGGCCACTCTGGTTTCTTTTCCACACAAGGAATGAAGTGCTGGCTGGCAGCACAGAGTCCCCAGTGTGGTATCGGGCAGCTGATGCACAAAGAATCAGCAGAATGAGCAGAACCTTTTCTTTCCTGCTTCCTGTGCACTGCTACTGCCTGCACCACACCTAAAGCCAGCATATAAATCCTGATGTGGACAAAGGTTTCACTACACAGTCCATTCTTGGCTGTTCTGTGATGTTTGCAGAGCCACCCTCACAACCTTTGGTTTAACTCAGTTTTTCACACCCATCCTTTCGATAGAATCACAGAGTAGCTGAGGTTGTAAAAGACCTCAAAGATCAGAGTCCCAGATATGCCCCAGGCCCACCTTGTCCCCAGCCCAGAGCACTCAGTGCCACCTCCAGCCCTTCCTGGGACACCTCCAGGCATGGGCACTGCAAACCTCCCTGGGCAGCCCCTGCCAAGGCCTGGGCACCCTTTCCATGCAGAAATTCCTGCTGCTGTCCAAGCTGAGCCTCCCCTGGGCCAGCCTGAGGCTGCTCCCTCTCCTCCTGTCCCTGTTCCCTGTGAGCAGAGCCCGACCCCCCCGGCTGTCCCCTCCTGGCAGGGACTTGTGCAGAGCCACAAGGTCCCCCCTGAGCCTCCTTTTCTCCAGGCTGAGCCCCTTTCCCAGCTCCCTCAGCCCCTCCTGGGGCTCCAGAACCTTCCCTAGACATGCTCCAGCCCCTCAAGGTGTCTCTAGCCATGAAGACCCAGAACAGGACAAAATCCCCAAGGTGTCTCACCGGTGCCAAGTATTTTCTGACAGAATATATGGACACATCCTTTACCCTGTTTAAATAAAGCATCTTTTGTAAAATTTTTTTCCATCAACGATTTCCCATTTACCACATCTGTGGAATACTGAAGAGAGCTCTCTCCCAAAGAGTTTAAATGAAGTACAATTTGTTTGGGGATTGTTTTTAAAACAATTTCTGGTTTTAAAGGAACCAAACACTTCTGAGCCATATTTTTTGCCTGGATTTTCTAAACAATACAATGAGAAATCCTGATCAATAAACATTCTCTCATGAGAGCTTGTAAAACATTTTCCAAATTCATCCCCTGTTGTCATGGACTCAACTCTGAAAGAACATTGTACTTAATAGACAGCAGGGAAAAGATGTGCTAAGGAAAAAAATGAAAATCAAAAACACACAAACAAATTAAAAGCACACAATCACAAGCATACCCATTTTTATATTAGAAATCAATCTCCAGGGACTAATGCAATAAATGTTCAAACATCTGAAAATACAACACCACCATCTTCCAGGAAAAAACCCTAAATTCTATTTTGTCTTCTCTGATGTCACAAAAAATTCAAACTTCATATAAGCTGCAAGTTTCATTCATTCAGCTTCATACTATTTTAAGTAGCCAATTTTTTTCTGCTGTTGTGTTTTCGGGGTGATCCAGTCACAGTTAACATTGCAGGTAGCACCGTCTCCAAAGCTGTAAAAACCTTTACTAGCACAAAGAAATTGCAAAGCAGGAAGAAGTTTAAATTATTGCAGAAATAAACCTAGAATATAAATGGTGCTATAAAACCCTACTTGTTTCAGCACTTTTTTTTTGTACTGCACTGTCACTATCATGTGGCAATCACAGGAAATCTATTCTTCAAGAACGAGCTCTTAGCCACTCTTGAAGAGCTAAAAATGCCTTTTTTCCAGATGGCCTAATGATAATGGCTTTTCACAGATCAGCTGCAAAAGTTGGTTGTTTTGTTCTCACTTCAGTTAAGTAAAATTCCAGAAATGCCACAGTCAAGTTAATCTCAAAGAAAACAGATATAATGAATACAGAATCAGGGGACTTGTGGAAACTGTGACTTCAGTGGAAATGCTTTATTCAGTTCTGCAACCACCAAACCTCACGCTGTGAGGTCTTGTAGAGCTACTCCAGAGGCAGGACCTCTGAGCACCAGGACCAAGCCTAGACACACACACAGAGACCCCCATTGGGAGCATCTTCTTTGTTAACTGACCATAAGCTCAGCATCTCTACTCAATCCAAGTTCTGCCCTGCAAAGGAGAACACGAGGAAAAGGAGCATCATGTTTTAATTACAGCTCAGTAATTATGGTCCCAGCCTCTGAGCACTTCCCTGCAGAGCACCAGGCAGATGGCAGCTGTGGGAATTCACACCACGAGAGGCCTGAGCTCCGTGGTGCTCTCCCTCAGCAGAGATTCCCAATGCCGGCGTCTTTAGACCCAACTGCATCTCTCCAAATAGAATAATAGAACTAAAAAGGGCACTGGAGACCAGGATCATCAGAAGCATAGAAGTACGGGTCGTAAATTGCCAGCTCCCAGAAACAGGGAGCACAAATTTGGGAAAATACAACCCTACTTGTGCTCTGCAGCCTCCACTTCTTCCCTGTAAATCCTTCAGTGGCCAATGTCACTAAGAGGACAGTGTCCTAGAAGGCTTTGGGTCTGCTGTGCAATAGTAGTTGTAATGATCATAAATCTGTGGGTGTGAGGGAGCTCTGCAGAACTGGTCCCACTTCAGGAAATTTCAGCTGGCCACACACCAAAATTAGCAACCTGAGGTCACTGGGTTTCATCTGAAGCACCACACTAAGTACATAAGCCTTTAAAATACCCGCAGAGGCATTTCCAGACTTAGATCTGTCTATTAAAAATAAGGAACCAAAAAAAAAAAAATCTAAGAGTGCCTTTGACTTCAACAGAAACAGTTTATCCTACTAGCACTTGTTGAAAATCTTATTGACTCTGTAATAATAAATTGCATTTAGATAAAAACCGACTGATTTTTTTTTTTAAGCAGGAGTAACACCTACAGCAATAAGGAGAACTCAGTACATCAGTGCTTTAATGCACTTAAAACACGAAACCCAAAATCCATTTTGTAAGCAAAGATATTTTTTCTAATGTTCCAGAAAGCTTAACAAACCCCCCACTCACCTTATTTTCAGTTCAAAGTTTCCAGTACTTTTAACAAAATTTTACTTAATTCTCATTCCATTAAATCGCTAGCTATCATAAGAAAACTTAACTACAATTTTACCTGACTTAAAACACACTTATAGCTCAATATTTCAAGTCAGAAATATTAAAGAAATAGTAAAGTTGTAGAAACCCAGTATAGAAAGCTAAAACTAACAGCCCGAAGAACTGATAAAATATCTAAAGAACAAAAATTAAAAAACACAGCTTGCCATTCCTATTAATCCTTTTCATTATATTGCAATGTTTTGAAAGCTTTTTAACAAAAATAATCGAACAAAAACACCCAAGCAGTGAAATACAAATTGTGTTTAATATATTTTAAAATACTGTCTGTACAGTCTTTAATGAGAATCAATCTTATTCATGCAAAATTTTAAAAACATGTATTTTTCCCACCCAAACTTTTGATGTACATATTTGCTTAAGTATAAAATCCTGATAAAATCCTGTCACTTGTTTCTGATAATTCCATCATTAAGCGCAATTTAAATGCCTGATGCTAAGCATAGTCACACATAGGAAAAAGCAGAAGTAGAAATAAATTTCAGCTAGAAGATTCCTTCCCCAAAAAACAATTTCTTTCCCCCAAAAAAACCCATTTATATAAATAAAATTAATTTCTGAATATCCTTGAAATACATCACTATTTTCAACAAAAAAATGCAAAAGTAATATATTACACCAGACCCTAACCTAGGACAGGCTGAAGCAGTAAAAAATTCCTGGCAAAATGAAGAAAGCATAAAAGATGCTGGAAAACATCAGAGTTCTGCAAAGGCAAAAATCAGTTTGGAAGGACTTGGACCAAAGCAGCCTCATCAGAAGGAGCGAGCTGGAACATCTCAGTGCACCTGTGCAGCCTGAGAGCAGCAGCAGCTCCTCTCCAAAGGCAGAGCAGGAGCCTCCGACTCGAGTTCAGCTCCTTCCTTGCAGCACATCACCAGTTGTCTGCTTTTGCTCGCCCCTCTCTCCTCCCAGAAATGTTATTTTAACTTCTTATCATAAAAAGATATGATTCCAATGTTTATACTATGAGCTACATTTATCTTTAAGAGCAAGATGTTGAGTTTAGCTCTAATGATGAAAAAAGCCTTTAAAAAGGAAAACTCATCACAACTCCTTATGTACTATAAAGGCCACAATTTAACTGTGGATTCTGTAACTCCAATGATGATCACTTTAAAGTAGATTTATAGCAGAAAATAGTTAGATATTTTTACTTCAGTTATAATTTTCCATTTTGTAATTTAACACTCCTTTAGTTTATATTTGCACATTAAAAATATAGCTCGAGAAGTCCATCATTAAATACTTTTAATAAGTGCAATAAATAAATTTTACAGTGTGCATAAATCTAAGTACAAAACACAGCTTAAATTGTTAATCTTACACTTTTTCTCATTAATTGCAATACATAAACATATGTTTTATACAAAGATATTTGCCACAAAATAAGTATAATAAATACAGTTTACCACATGTATTAATCTTAATAGTTACAAGCTGTTAATCTTATATATTAGGTAATAATTTGCAATAAATAATTGTTTATTATCTTGATGTCTGCTTGTCTTGGGTTTCAGCAATATGCAATAAAGAAATGCAATTTTGAATAATTTGATTGTAAGACTGCTGGGAAAATACTGTAAGTTATAATTAGCTGAGGGAGGATTTTGTTCACTAGATGAACCATAGAGATATAGTTCAATAACAGAAACATGCATTATTGCTAACATAAATAATTTAAAAAGTTAACTTCAGTTTCAAGCAATAAGATTTTTTTAAAGTTAAATGCAAATAAAATTAGTAAAATATTTCACATTCTTTACTTCTTTTATCATTTTGCATTCACTGAAAACAGCAACAAAAGCCAGAGAAGTATTTCAGCTTCTTATGATTTTTGGCACAACCCACAAATATCTGTCTCCCACCAAGATTTACCTGCTCAAAAGCAAATCATGTTTCAGTATCAAACCATCTTCTGTCCACTTCTAGTATAACAGTCTCTCATATTTACTAACATTAATATTGTTTCTCTTATACAGAACTGGGAATAATTTGTCACAAATATTTGTTCATTATCTTAGTATTTTCTCACTTTGGAACTTGGTAACTTGCAATAAAGAAATGTAATTTTGAATAATTCAATTGCAAAACTGCTGGGAAAAAGGGTACATTCTAATTAGCTGAGCAATGACCCAGTTGCCTCAGAAGGAGACTGGTGCTTCTTTGCAGTAACTTTAAAAGTTTCCTTTTTATCAAGTAAATGTTCTCTCAAATTAGGAAAAAAACTACAGTAAAGGCATTTCAAACACATCTCTTCTACAGAAAAAAAAAGGACAGACACAAAAATTAAATATAGGTCCTGAAACCCCAAGGTGCTTCTGTTGGGCATTAAAAACAGGATATATTGTGCATTTTTATGCAACAGGATTTTGTACACTTTTTTCCTTACATATCCTAATACAGATAAATAGAAAAATCAAATCTGTCCTTAAAATATATGCCAAAAAACCAAGGTAAAGCTTCTTGCAAACTCTAATCTGGCTCTGTTTCCAGTCTGTAAAGCATTACAAATGCAATCAGTACAGTAGAAAAAGAAAATCCATCAGAGAACACAGTACTTCATGTTTATTACCAAAGTTACTATACACATACCTATAGTATCTCTGAAAAAAAATTAATATTTATCTACTGATAAATATTGCTACAAATACCAGTATTTGCAAAGAAATGCCATTTACTATTAAGAGGAGTCATGCATTTCTGAGTTTTATGACATGCAAATTCCAAACTCCCTAATACTGTACTAGTTGTCCTACCCATTCACCTGGTTCAGTTATGTAAACAAATTGTTTGCATTTTGTTTAAACATCATCTAAAAATTATCAGTAAACCACTAGAAATTGCTGAGATAAGGAGAGAAACTTTTCATTTAATGATCAGAATCTGGTGTGTGTATATATCCCCACTTGAATCTGCAAAGATGAGGCAAATAATTCAGCTTTTGAGAAATTTTAACTGAAACAAATGCTAAGGTATTGAACATTTAATGCAGTTTGATAAAACTGCCAACACTAAAATGCTGTAAAACAGTGGTGAAAGAAGAATTTATTTTTAGGTAGCTTTACACAGGTGTACTGATATGTAAAGATTTTAAGCTAACAAAATTCAGAAAAGTGGTGCTAAAATCAGAAAATATTATAGGCTTAATCATTAGAGAAGTTGAAACATGATGAAAACAACTAAGTCACAGTGAGAAAAAAAAATCACTCAAATTAAAACCTTATTCCCACTTGCCTTACTTAAATAATCCCATTGATTTTAATGGGACTGGCTGAATAAACAAGGAAGAGAACAGGATGAGCAGAGTGTGAGACCTGTGACGGAATAAATTCAGAGACCCTTTGCATAACACCCAGGAAACATTTCCATCGAGAACTCAACCGGGTACCACTACTTCAGGTACCGAAATGAATTTGTACCCAGCACGTAACAGGAGAAAAGAAATCGGAACCCTCCGTTCACTAAGGATAAAAGGAAAATATCCTTAAAACAAAAGTGGGGTTTTTACATCAGATGAAAGGCATTTGTTAAACAAAGAGCTGAAGAAGTCTGCTATTCAAATGAAACACTGTACTACAAAAACACAGCGAGACAGGCATTATTAGAGGCTTCACAGCAGATGGAAAAGCTACTTTGTTGTAGCCTAAAGATGTAAAACGCAATACCAGTCCCTAAGTGGCACTGGTACAACTGTGGAAATCATACAGCCAGATGAAGCACATAAATTTCCCACATGAACAATTGTTTTCATTTCCCTCCCATGCCACTGGATATTGGAGCGCGGCGCGGCGGCGAGGCGCGCTCCCGCGGCCGGGCACGCGCGCGGGGCTGCGCGGGGCTCTGCTGCCACCGCCCGGCCGCGCCCGGGGCTGCAGCCGCGCCGGGGAAACCGCGTATTTCCTCTCCTGAACCGGGAATAACCGCAGCTAAAAACGGCTCCGTGTGCTCCGGAGAACCCTGAAAGGGCTCTCCCCCCACGCATTGGCACCGCCGCCAGCTCGCCTCCAGTTGTGTCTTCAGCAACAGCGACAAGCGCTGCTAACCGCAAAGCCGGACGTGCAGCAGCGCTCTAAAGTAACATTCTTAAAACTAATAAACGTGTTGAGTAACTCTACACAATCCTCATCTAGTATTATCATATAAATAGTTTGGTGAGGTTTGTCTCAGCAAGGTTTTGGTGCTTTGTCCCAGCAAGGTTTTAGACACCTGCCAAAATTTTCTATTCCTATAACTAATTGTTCGATAGTATTCTTAACTATAGTAATGAAAGTGGCATTTTTAAAAACCCACACATTTTTACATCAGATAAAAGGGATTTGGTAAACAAAGTCTGCTGTTCGAATGAAGGTCAATATCTTTTGGACAATTAATTTATGTTATAAATCTAATATTATTCATTTTACAGTAATGCAGTTATTAATGTGAAACTCCACGAACAGGATTTTTTTATATATAAAAAGTTGCCCATTACTATTGTGTTTGTTAAGAGGAAAATGCTGTAAAAAATTAAAAACTGTGTTGGGTGAAAACTGAAATATGAGCAGAAATTCAGAAATCTGAACATGTCCCCTAGAATGGTGAGATGTTTCATCCTTCCATTTTCTCATTTAATAAAATAATTGAAAATTCTCACTCACTTCCAAATAAAACATACACCCCAGAAGTGGTCAAAGGCAGAAATGGCAGTACGGTACCTCCAAGTAATTGAACAGGTCACAGATGTCTACTTCTCATTTATTTTCTTAACAAGAGCCCGTTTACAGCTCTTTGTGAATAACAAGGCAACGTACTCATTTTTAGTACATATGGATGACACCAACCCCTCAGCTTTGAATAACTGTTCCTGAGTCAGCAATAGCAATTTCCCTGTGTCCCCAAAATAACACAGGAAGATCATCCTCGATAGTCAAAAGAACACAAATGGAACACAAACACATTGTGCCATTGGTATAGTATTGGACATTTTTATCTGTTTGGGCAGCTCATGGCACCATATCTAGGACCTTCTCAAAATTTGGCAATTACATCTTAAAAAAACCAGATCATTTGTATTTTAAAGTTCCCAAACCTGCTTCTATGTCACTTTTTTAAACCTCAAGCTCACAGAATACATTGGATATTTCTGGCAGGGTAGCCAACAAAAGATGGAAGCAATCTTATGCACTCAAAATTAAAACAGAAACGTGTAGAAGAGGAAAGAGTACACAGATCCTTGAAAAGCAAAAAAGATCTTCAATTAAGGGTGATATTCCATGAAAGGTAAATAACACCTTAAATAAGTTAAAAAACCTCACTTCCTATTACAGGGCTGGCTGCCTGTGTCCAAATTACTTCTCCTCCTGGGTTTGATGAACAAAGAAAATACGTTCAGAGGAGCTGTCAGAACTCTTGCTCACTTCATCAAGGAGGGACAAAACAGAGACAGAAATCACACTACACTAGCTCTGTTCTAACACAGACAATCCACTGTAGGCCAAGATTGCTCTGGCCTTTCTCCCACCCTCCTTCCAGCCAGGCTGGCTGGAGCTGTGCTGGGTGATGGCCTGCAGACAAGGGAGACAATTACCAGCACTGTGCAGAAATGGGACATTTTGGACCATCCTCACAGCCTGGTCAGGTGCTGAGCTACAGTGCACAGACTACCTGGGATTCCTTTGGACTGGTTCATTTCTGTCCTGTTTCCAGAGCTAACAATAAAAAATTTAACAGGGCTTACACGTAACAACGGTTAAAGCAGAGACAAATTCTAGATGTAAAACCCCAAGAGTTTAATTCTAGAAAAATTACCTAAAAAATACCTATTTTAGCTAAGGAATGACTCATTTCAGGTCCCATGTTGCATTGAGTCAAGCTGCTCCTTGGTCACGAGTTTTTGCTTTGGAATGTCCTTCATTACCTGCACTTCCTTCTCCTCCTCATGGCCCACCTCTTTCCCCTGCCCCTCCCTGCCTGAACTGTCTCCTTGTCCCCCATCCTTTGCTCCCCTGGCCCAGCTGCCCAAGCTGGCAGTGCCAGCACAGGGCCCAGCCTAATAATCCTGAAGGAATTGATTAATTTAGGCTTCAGGCCATGCCTCAACACCCCTGGTGTATCCCTGGTAGCTGGGAACCAACACCTACAGTGAAACTCCAAACTGCAGTGTCAAATTCAAACGTTTCAGAATTAGAAAACAAGCTGACAATTTCGAAGGTATTTATTCTATAGGCAGGCAAAATTTGAGTGCCAATCTCTGTCCACATTCCTCTAAGACATCTGAAGGTGCAGAAGTTCCTATTCCCCCAGATCACAGCAATCAAAATGCTTTATTATCCTACCCATGTTCAGGACGTTTCATCTTCCCACTGTGTGGGTTTCACACAGTTTAGTTCACCAACTCCCCAGCTATTTCAGGTCTACCTACAAAAGGATTTCTATACATGTGAAAAGCATCACAATTTCACTGCACAAAAAAGCTCCCAGGGAAGCCTTGCTATACACAAAAAAAGGAAATTCTTTTGAAAAAGTTTTTTTTTTCTTTCAATGCTGTATGGACACATAAAATTTTCTTCCAGATCATATGATAAAAATGGAAACCATGAATAACACGGTACCAGATATTAAGCAGCATATTACAGATCAGTTTGTACTGGCAAACCTGATACTGTTTATATATTTTGTATACCTTATTTTACCAACATCATTTGCTCTTCATTAACACTTCTTTATTAATTCTTAATGTAATTTTGATATCATAAAAAAATCATCACTACTGACTCTGCCAAAAAGAAATACTAAATACAATGCTAATATGATACAATGGAAAATTGCTAAACAATAAGATGGATCTCTAAGAAAATTTGATATAGATTTCCTGTAGTTTCCCTGCACTATTTTCAACCCTTTTCACAAGGGATACAGCAAAATGGCAATGAAAAGTGAATTTCCTGCTGTTACAGCTACTTTGGATGCTCATGCTTCTGTTCCTGTGGAGCCAGCTCAGATCAATTTTAAGAAAATAGCCTTTATCTATACTTTTGCACAGAAAACACAGTTCTGTTTTCAGGAGATGCAATATTTCTCCATGGTCAGTATTTTAATCTGAAGCATAACATTGTTGTAACTTGCATATAATTAAAGCATCCCATACTATCAGAGAAAGATTTACAAAGTGATGGAGGAAAATTATTTTTGCATTTTATAAAACAGGTAGAGAAGTATCTAGTTCAAAGTATTTAATAACATTTATGTACTGTCCATAGATCTGTACATACACAGAGTTTTATCTGTTGAAAGAGAAACTGAAAGTTATCTGAGAATTAGTATTGTCACAATATTGGGCCTGAAGACACTTGCACTGATTTGAGTGCAAATCATCCAAATCTGAGCTGCTCAGGATTTTGGAACTGTTGCAGTTAATCCTAGCCAGTTACCAGGTATGACAATAGAAGGTTACAGCCCACTCTTGTGAGCAGGAAGACAATGAAAGAAATCACTTTATTTATTTTGGGACACAGACACTCAGGTAAATGAATGCATGAAGCAGCAGCACACAGATTTACTTACTCCTCTTTCACTGAAGAGTTGGTAATAACTGATGGGCTGGAATCTCACAGCAAGGTGTAAAGGCACATGTATACATTCATGCCAGAGTTAATCTTATCACAGCTGGTATTTAAATATCCTTAATAAAAAATAAATAAAATCCCATAGACTTCAAGGGTGCAAGAGCAGACCTATTTCAGTTTGAAAAAACACCAGACAACGTACCAATGAAATCTGAACCAGCCACCTTTCATCCTGTTCACCGGCAGTCAAATCATGCACCTTTTTTACTATTTCAGCTTTGTTGGATAAATATGGACAGGCATTATATCAACTGCACACTCTAAATAGACATATCTGTTCTATAACTAAACAAATCACTGCACCTCTGCAAGAATAATGCTGTAAAAGAATCATTAAATCAGAATTTGAGCTCAGACTCTTACATGGCTGCAGTAGACCTTAGAGTTGGTGGACAACAGCCCGGCAAGGTCCTTGTTTCAGTGCAAATATAAATCTAAGGGGCACCAGGACAGACAGACAAATTCCTCTGTTAGAAGCCAGCATTTCTTATCTCTTGTACTTGGATACACTCTACCACATGCATTGTTCCCATTTTGGATGCCAGATCTCTGGAGCAGCAAGTGACTGCACAACATGAGCACCATTCTCAACTCCAGAGCTCAGAGCTGTAACACAGAAACAGCAAAAAAACAACTGCTACAGCTCATTTTGTACCATTTCACACCAATTTCCAGAAATTTAAAAGGAAAAAATGGTAGAAAATATTTACTTTTATCATTTTTAGAAGGTAGATCTGCCTCTTAATAAGGACTTCAAGTACAAAGTATAGCAGGTACAGCTTCCTCTCTATACACTCCATAAATCTGCTTCTTCAATATACAATTCAAAAAAGCACCAAATTGCTATTGCTATCATGATAAACATTGGAAAGTTCTGCTTGACCTTTTATTAACATTTTTCTATACCAATATGGTTCTTGTGCTACAAGCACCCTAAGGAATTATGAAAAATACTTTTTTCTCTAGTTTAGCCCATGTGCACTTAATAGGCTCACAAATATAATACCATTATAAAAAAGAAAAACTGCCAACACTGCTAAAAAAATTGTCATAACACTAAATTATTATATAAATATAAAAGGAGTATGTCTGTAAAATATTCACTCAATGAACATCCCAAGGTGATGATTTTGCTATGTTGTTTTTATTCCTGGGAGATCCATAACACATTTGGATATGCCACATGTCACCACATGAATCAGGCAGTTAATGCATGTGCTTTTTAGAAGCAGAGATGTCTTCCCAATAGAATGTGCTATAAAAAAAATGTTGAGATTCTGCTGCTTTGTCTGATAGGCATAATTTAATGTCTTGCTTATAATGCTGCATCTTAAGGAAAAATGTGCACTGTCCCATGTAGTTATTTACAATATATTACTAAATCTATGCAAATATATTTCCCTGAGCTTGGTATTATATAAGAAAGGTCAACAATGTTTGAAATATTTTGAAACACATTCTCAATATATTTTGTATATAGCATTAATGTCCAATGTAAAAATATATATCTTAATATATTTTTAGATATTTCTATTCATTTTATCTTGCTGTAGATTATTACAATAAGTATGTGGAGGTTTTTGCTTTAAGACTATAGAAATTGGCCTATCAAGCTATGGCTTCTCCTTAAGAGTGCTAATTATGCATTTGTTAAGAATTCAGCATTTAAATTGCCACATAACAGCACTATTCAACAAAATAAATTTTAATAGTCACTATTCAATACCATTCAATAATAAGCAGATACTCATTTAAGAAAAATTAAGGGAAAAAAGTTTGATGTCTGTTTCCCATGCAATTTTTTTCACTGTTTCTTCCATTCACATAGTTTTCCACTAACATTTAAAAATAAGATCCTCAAATACAATTTAACTGTCCCATTTTGGGATAAATACTTGTCCCACGGGACAAGTGTATTTTGTGAAAACTCTGGACGTTTGATTCTATTTTCATATCCTCTTGTCATTTCTACCTTTACATCCAGGTTAACACTAACAGGTTTTCTCCTACAAGTGAAACTGTATCAGTGATGAGCAGGTTATGAAAACTTGTGCATCTCAGAAAGCAGGAGTTATAAAGGGAATATGATGATTTTTTCTTTTTTTGTTCCCAGTGCACATTAGGGACAGCATGTATTTTATCCACAGAAATATGGGGGATTTTAAATTCAGGCCTTACAAGTTGAAATGTAAAGTGCTCCTAATGTTCATACAATACCACTGAAACACTATTCCTATGTTGCCCTAACAAGTAACTCACATATTTCCAAATTATACACACCTGTGATTTCAAAACAGAAGTTCTGAAAATTAGACATAGTCAAGTCGTATATATTAATGAAATTTTTTACATCTTTAAGTGAATTCTTGTCATGTCATTTTAACAGAGAACCAAATGAACTCTGACATTCATTAGTGGCCTTACAGATCACATATCTGAAGAAGATCCATAAGTTTTCAAGGCCAAAAGCAATCTCCCCTTCTACCTATTCCAACTTCTGTGTGCCACAACACTTCACCAAGCAATTCCCAGGTCACATCCAGCTGGCTGAATCACTTCAAGCAGTGAAGAAAATCAGTTAACATCACCCATTAAATGCTAAACACAGCACTTGGCTCCACAAGTATCAAGCAAAGTGCAGCCACAGCCAGCTAAAGCCAACAAGGGAACCCAGCAGCGTTCTCCAGGTGCTGGTACAGTCACAGCCCATGGCCAGATCCCAACTGCATCCCTAAGGGATGGCACAGATAAACTGAACTCACAGGGTCAGATCTATGGGTGATTTAACTTTGTATCCTGTGTCCAACCCTGGGTCTAAGCCACAGCTAAGAAGAAAACAGGGCCAGGGTGAGACCCTTCCCTCTCATCTTCTCCCAGGTCACAATTTCCTGTATATCTACATTTCTACTGAAGCCCTCTACTGCCACTCTGTATCTTTTCCAAGTACTGCTAGGCATCTTATGAAGCATTTAAGGCATGTAATGTCATTACTCTGTTGATGTTTTCATTCTCTGTGTGCAGGGCTGGTTATTATTAGAATTAATATTTTAATTTTTAACATGTTCCGGTCATCTCTGATGGGTTTTTACTCTACTGGTTCACATCAGTTCTTACCTATTTCATTTATTTTAATATTACTCATTTTTATATTGCAACTAGTGATAAATTCATTTCAAAAATTAATTATATAGTTGATTTTTAATTCTAATTCCACCAAAGTGTAAGAACTGTTATTCTGAAGTCTATTCAGGACCATATTTTCCACAGAAAACTCCCTGACTTTTGGGATTGTGAGACAGTTTGCATTTGCAAATCAAATAATATAGTGTGCATGTAATTACTTAATCAAAACTGCATACACAGCCACTGGGCCTGGTAATATAATGGAGCTTAATCCTGTTTTCAGCACAGGTATTCCTCACATTGTCTGCAAGTCCTCCTGTTTTCCCCTTAACATGCCCATGAGTACTTTGTTCTTCTCTTTCCATGCTTAGCATGGTCTACACTGTCTGTGGATCTACATCTTCACTCATCTGAATTAGACAATAACTCAATCCTTTGAATTGATAATACACACATTAAGCTGTGTTTAGATCTAGGATAGTCCTGGTCAAAAACTGTGATTAAGTCCCACTGCACGTTTAAACAGACCGAAACTGTACAGAACCCCGATAAACAAAGTTGATGTTTAATACCACAACAAGCACTATCAATTCAGCACACTAGCAAAAGAAAGCTCTCAAAAATTAAAACATACTTTAAAAAAAAAACAAGAACACTACAGCAGGAATAAGCTATGAATAATGCCTACAATTGGCAGATTTTTTAAAATGAAACTATTTCTGGGAAAATATTTTGAATTGTGCCCATAATGTTTGCCAATAAAAACAAGATCTTCATTCAAGGCTGGAGTTACTTTCTCAGCATTTTCCTTCTCTCACATGAGCTACATCACCACAAAGTTCCACAAAGCTCACTGTCTGCATTTATCAAAGGCTGGAATTTTCTTTTGATGTCAGGGAGATTCACTACCAACACTCTGGATCTCCTCACATTGTTCACCTAATTCCAATCAATATTTCCAGTTCCTCTGGAACATCACACATCCCCTGTGGATACACACACAACACATGGGAAGGATGTTTGAGGCATTAAGATCACCTTTCAGAAAACATCTGTACCTCAACTCCTATAGCCCTAACAAAGCTCCCTAGCCTGGACTCTCTTGGACACATCCTATTTCAGCAGGGGTGCAAAGGCACCCTTTTGCTCCTTCCTTTGGTACCAAATCCACCCCACTTATTCCAACACCTTCACTCTGCTTTTTGGCCGTAAAGGATGTACAAAATCTGCAGAGATTCCAGAAGCCCTCTCAACAAAGATATTCACCAAACCTAAACATTAGGAATTTCTGCAGAGGGCTTTAGCCAACATCATCAAAAGCCAATGTATTGGCTTCACATAGGAAAGTGTCATTTCACACTCTCAGAATAAATCTGCCAAATATGAACTTTACGTTGCACATTTCTTGGTGAAGGTATGGTGACCAGAATCTATTGGTATATTTAAATAGCAAGTCACTTTGATATTAGGCTACAAAAGTAAACTAATTTAGTCAACTAATCTTGTTTATTTCCTAAATATTGTTAGTTTCTATCAGTCCGATGATTTTTTCCAGACACTTACATAACAAGCATTAAAAAGATACATTTAGCAGCTACAACTGTTAACATAACAAAGGCTACAGAATCCAGAGGTTATTGCATTCTCCCAAAAGTACTTAAATAATAGCCTAAAATCTGAAGAATTACTTTAATACTTCAATAAAAATAACCCAATTCAAAACATTTTCAAGGAAACATAGCTCCTTGCTCTAGGCTACCGAATAATGGCTGAAAGAAAGTATATAGCTTGTCACTTCTGATTAGAGAACTGTGCCTCTGTGCTTTGAATGAGAGGCATGTCTGGTAATAGGAAGTGCAGATATTAAATTTAATAAAATAACATGGAATACGATATATATGAAACTTGACCAAGTATAGCACAAAATGTAACATACATTACCCTGCTCAGTCAACTACTGTGGCCTAGCATCTAATGACAGACTTAATTTCTATTTTCCAAGGAGAGTACTACAAAAATATAATTTTCAGATTATACAAATATTTTATCAGACTACACAAAAAAATGTAACAAAAACTGCCTTACATATCTACGTGAATACAGAACAGCAGCAGAAATTTGTTAGACTACAAAATATTCAGCCTTAAAATTCCACAGGAAGGCATGAGGCCCTGTAAGCAATTAGTTACAAAGACCCTGATGATAATACATTACAGCATCATACAAGCCACAGCATATTTCTTTCTTTCCAGGTTTAAGGACTCACTCAGTTTGGGGGTTTATTTGTTGGGTCTTCTTCAGTTGCCTTTTTAACACACAATCAGGATACAGCATTTACATACTGCTTATGTATAAGGAAATGCCTTATCTCTGGTTTTGTCTTAATTCTGGCATTCCAGTGCAAATCCTATCAGCTTTGTCTTTCAATACATTAACCCTCGACATGTTTTTTCACAATTAAATAAGCTCCACACAGTATTTTCCATTTCCTTTCTAAGGCAGAACTATGCTACCTGTGATATGACACATAAGGGATTTTAAAACAATTCCAAGAGCTAATCCCAGTAAACCCAGAATTAAAGTTCTTGTTTTCATATTTCACTTTCAAAATATTTAGAACTTTGACAGATATGACATTATGTTTTCATTAAAACAGTTGATTTCAAAATGCTGCACTGTGCAAAAACACCATAAACAGTTTATGATGAACTGCCACACTCTTAATTAAAACAATAAATCCAGTGCACAATATTTGTGCAGCCTCTGGTTTGACCTTTGCCTCTTGCTATCCACTACCAAAGCTGCTGCCTCATTCTGTGCACCAGATGTAGAAGGTTTTAAACCATGATCTGAAAGGCAGTAAAGATAAAATAAGAGAAAATGTGCCATTACTCTTTGCAGTTATGATTAATTCAGTTCATATTTTACAATCTGGTTATGGAGTAAAACTGCAGACTTTACATCAAGCATTTGCCATTCAATATACCAAATGTATAAAAATGCCTGATACTTTAGAAAATGGCACAAAGCTAATTCACAACCACCACATGAAGGACAGAAATAGGAATAATAAAAAAGGACAGTAATTAGCTATCCATCTAAAATAATGAAGCTATTTCAGCCACTTGGTCAGTCTTGGCAAGAAACACATCTGTTACAACAAAACAAACTAATGCTCCCTTATCTCTCTACTACTTGATTTTAGATTAAAATATCCTTTAAAACAATCAGGTCTGCTCCACAAAGAGAAACCAAAGGTTATTAATTACTATGACATGCTGTAATGATCACAGATTTGTTGTGTTTTCCTGGAAACAAAGTCAAATGCAGAAACAACTCCAAGACCCAAGTACAGGAAATGAGGAAATGAGCTGGGATCCTGGAGTACAAGCTGATGTAGGCAGAAATCTTGCAGACAAGAAGATAAATTGTAAAGTCCTCATTCTGAAAATGCTTATAGACTTATCAGTTTGTTACTTTAATCCTCTAGCTTTGTATACAGTAAAGCCTGCAGGAGCAAACATCTGTCTGGTAGATTCAAACGTGACTATTCATTGCATCCTTAATATTTCCCTTTTCCGTCAAATAAAAAATTAATTGACCAAATGAAGCCAATATATCTCATGCTCACATTTATGGGAAATTGGCACAAAATATATTTCTGCTTAAGGAAGAAAGGGTGAAAACAGTGTATGTTGCCAAATTAAGAAATTCAGGATTCAAATGCAAGTCCATTCATGGCCTTAAGTAGTTGAGGTTTCCTTTCATAGAGTAATTGCCCACACAACATTCTAAAGAGGGAGAACATTTTCTTTGCTGGTTCTCTGATTTGCCCACAGGCAGAAACATCTCTCCCCATGGTTAACTCGCAGAGACAGTCATGCTGCAGTTAACAAGACACCAGGTGTTCGAGGAGGTAGGGCAGTGCTCAGGAGCGGATTCTGAGTACTACTTTTACTCACCGATTTCATTTACAAATCAAGGGAAAAAAAATAGAGGAACACACAAAACTTCCCCCAGCTTTGTTTTCTTAAACAATAGCCATTATGCATTCAAAATCCAAGTGCATTGCTGTAGAACGCCGCCGTATATCACTTTTCTACATCATTCAAAAACAACACAAAAGCTCACATTCAATGCATGAATTCTGCAAGGACACAAAAGGAAACACATATATCTACTTTCCTGCCCACTGAGAAATTGGAAAATAAATTTTAAAAGGCAAGACATTACAAAAAAATCCACTGCCTTAAGAACTCTAATATCTTTGTTAGCATTGGTAACTCTTCCTTGGATTAAGTTTTTGCTTAGAGACACACAAAACAATTGCATGATAATCACTCAGAACAAAAAACCAAACAAGCCCAACCTATAAACAATTTTAACTCCACAAAAATGGCTTCCAAACACTTCTTTAAGGAAAAAAAAGCAAAATATGTAGTTAGCACTGACTTTATAGTCTATGAAGAGGTATTTTACTGTGAGAGATTCACTCATCTTATTTGTATTGTCAGAGGTCCCACAGAAGTGAATCTAAAACTTTTGGGGAACATTAATAAAATTAAATAAGAAAAGAGTTTTTAAATTTAAAGATGCTTCTCAATCTTAAGCAAATTATTCTTCCAGCAGCTCTTCCATTTTCCCTATTTCTAAAGAGATGGTGGGGCATGCAATGATGGTTCTGTAGCATTTCAAATTGTTAGCTAATTTCTGCAAAGCATAAAACATTCTTACAAAGTAAGTATGCAACAGGAAATGTTTTAAAGTCAAACCTCTGTGATATACACACTGCTGTACTTCTTAAAAATAGCAACCAAGAAGGAGAGTGTCTGCACACTTTTACATTTACCTGAATTCTCCAGCATAAAATACACAGTCTGTTTCAAAGGATGAAAATTTCTCTCCATGTTCTTTTGGTTGCTTCAGCCAAACATATAACATGTTTTAACAAGGCCTTTCTAGCTAAAGATATTTTTTCCAGCTTGTTGCTTTAAAAGTGCCCCGTTCTGAAAGCTGCAGATCACTCTGCTATAGCTTTCATAGAAATTTTTAAAGATAAACAAAAGTCTAACCCACCACCAAATAAACACTATTGTATTGAACAGTCCTATCTGAATCTCACACAAAGTGGGGGATTTTTATATCAGCCATACATATTCATGAACTCCATGCACATACCTTTTCTGTCAGGAAGGACTGGATGTTTTCCACAGACAGGTAGAAAGGTAGAAGAACAAAGAGCTCACCAGAGCTGAGACACACCCTTATAAATCCTGTCCCCAGGTGCTCTGGGGCTGCAGCACCAGTGCACCCACTTAGCCTAACAAGGTTCTGTAGCAGGTGTGGGAGGGATGGGGAAGGGAGAAGTGCTGGGGAAGGGGGATTTGCAGGTTGAGACTTTTGTCTCAGTATTAAGATTGTGTGAGGTTGCACCTGGGTAGCTGTAATCTCACCTGAAACCTTTCCACTGTGCCCTCTGACCCAGCAGGATCCCATCAGCCAGATTGGGTGGGCAGGTGAAACCCCTGTCAGAGTCCCAGAGCTCCTGCAACCACTCAGCCAAAAAGGGACCTGGAGCCAGAACACTGCACAGATGCTGGGACAACTTCCAAATTACTAATTAATCCTTAATGCTTTCACAATACTGAAGTTGTTCCTACCAGCGTTATCAGCCATGATGCTTCATGAACAAATATTAAAATTGCAGGAGAGCACTGTCAAGATGTAATTTCAATTGAATGCAGCATTTTCCAAAGCAGAAATCTTGACTCTGACAAACTCACCCCTCGAGTTAAAACTTTCTAATGAACACTTGTAACCATATCCAAGTGATGATTGGGGGTTTTTTAATGTGGTCACCAAAATGCAATACAAACAGATGTGCCCTTCTGCTATAGATCTCTAGCAAAGAAAGTGAAAGACAAAGCTTCCAAAAAACAGCTGCAAGAATATTGAACATTAGCCAATAGCACATTTCCTGTAATCTAGTTCTCAAAAACACTTTAGTTAAAAAGATAATGTTAGTTGAAACAGTAATTTCATGAACTTGCAAGTTTTAGCCCATAAAAATAGGTGATATTTGAAAAATTTTCAAGACACTGAAAACCATTTTTTTTAATTGGAAAGGTTGGGCAAAATAAATTAAGGGTGATGCATATGTTGCTATAACAATATTTGCATGCCTACAGCACAAGAGTCCATCCTTTTAGAAGAAAACATTGCTCCACAGAGTACATTGCATAGGGCATAAAATTTAAATAAGCTTTAAATAGGAATTTTGCCTCAAGATCTTCTCCACTTCAGCTTCTAGTAGATATTTTTCTGAAGAATATGGTTTCTATTCTGTGCAACAATTAATTTGCCTTCCTTTTCCTTCCTGGGAGAAGGAGTTGGTCAACTGGGGTAAGATTTCTGGTGTAGGCACCTTCACATGAAATGATTTTACCTTGCCAATTAAAATTGTGGAGCTCTGATCTGGAGAGAGCACTGAATACATAACAGAAATTAATACTGGCACATCTATATACAGCATGAACACATGGAGGTAAAAAACAGGCAGCAAAACCCTCTCCATCCTTTTCAACCATGAAATATCTGCATTAGTTATCTCCTACTGGATCCCATTTACATGTGCAAAGAGAAGTTATGCCCAGAAGGATGAAAGAACCAAGCCATGAGCAGCCTGGGTTCATGGCAAATACAGAACCAACCAGGATTAGTCCAAACCTCCAGCCCAGCCACCTGAGGAGCTGAATGAAGTCAGACAAAGGGAAGGAAGTCACTACAGGGAATTTCCATCGGGTCAGCTGACAGTCAACCAGCTGGAAAGGATAATTATAAATTCAGCAGGATGCAAGACCACATTCTTGCAACTCTTTTAATGATCCTGTAAAAAGAATGATGAGAGAATTGAGAGAAAAATACAAATTCACCTTCTTGTTCAAAATAGTCACTTTTCTCCTCAGTATTATCTTTGCCATAGCACATTACTCTAACACTTCAATTAAGAGTAATTAAATTTCATTCTAAACAAAATTGTAAGGAATTCACATCCAGCAAAGGAATCAGTGAACTGCCCAAAATATTTAAAGCTTCAAATTTTCATAACTGCTCATCTCTTCAGGATTTTATTTCAATGGAACCTGCAGATGCTCAGAACCTTAAAACAAACAGGCTCTTTTCTCCATGTTATACTGGAATTAGAGATGGAGTCTGGATTACACAGTGCCTTTGTCTCTAAATCAAGAGAACTTAAAAGTAATCACTCACAGATTTCTAAATTTAGAATAGTCATCGTCCCAACAGGCTGAATAAAACAGTTCACAAATGTTACTTCAGTCCATAAATACTGAAAGATGGCACCTGTTGGTCTTCAGCAGAGAAATATTCTGTGCTTTAGCAGGCCAATATATACAGGGTACTAATAACATTGACAGAAATTAATATATAACAGCAGGTTTAGGTTTTAAAAGTTCTCATGGAACTAAAAAGATTAGGAGTTTTTCTTTAAAATAAAAATTAATTCTTTGGGGAGGGGATGACATATTAGCATTTATGTAAATTTAGTAGACAAATATTAAATGTGCTCACTAGCACTACATTCTGAATTATGTATTTTCAAAGTTCTTCTATGTGCTGAACTTTCCTATTATCTTCTTTATCCTGACTTGAATAGCAAAGATTTAAAGAACTAGAGAAAAGTAGATTAGGAAAAATAAAATCCATGCTTGAGTCACAATATTCTTTAACCTTCAATCAGAGACCTTGCAAGAAAACTGGGCATGTGAAGATCAGCATGTGAAAGATAGCATCCATTAAGGTTTATGCTGCAATGGCTTTAGGGTTCATGAATAGCAAAAAATGAGCTCAGCCAGGAAAAGTGCTTGAATAAAACTGAGAAGAAATACAGTATCCACACAAGGCCGAAGAAGTCCACCTTCCTATGAACTCAGTTCATGCTGTTTTCCTATTACAAAAGCAAGGAATTACTATTTATTTAATTCTAAAGCAGATAAGTTAGGAAAATCTACATTTTCCAGACTATTATAGTCAGGTAACAAGTGTGTCCTTACTGGGAAATGTATTTCAGGCATGGAACAGAGGAAATAGCAATTAAGCAGTACCTTCAGTGAATTTTAGCTCAGTAAACACACAAGTATCTGTAAACCTAAAAAACTCCTATTGCAACAAAGGAATAGGAAGGGAAAAACCTGAAAAATTTTACAGCTTATATAAATATTTCTTTTACATTCAATAGATAAACTCCAACGTTTAATGAATGTAAACAGGATAAATGTTTTGGTAATCCAAAATAGTAGGCAGTAAATGAACACTATAACCCTCTCTGCCTCCCTGCTCAATTGGAAGCTTTAGGAATACTCTGGGATCAACTAAAGGTACTTGCTGAGCACATCTGCATGGCCAGGAAAATCTTCAGTGGTCCCAAACACCAACTCTTGGCAGCTGGTCTATGATTACTTGGTAGATGTAGGTGACTGATTTAAAAACACAGCTCTGAGGAAAGTATCTGAATGAAAAATAACCTTGAATTACATCAGCTAACAGCCAAGAGTCTTTGTAAAAGAAAAAGATATGCTCTTCTGATAATGTCAGAATATAATCTCCCTCTTTAAGACTGCAGAGAAGGACTCCTGTTTGCTGAGATGACTAAACAAATAATGAATTATTTTCCAGAGTCTTCATAACTTTTGTTTGAAAATACACATCAGACATTGAAGCTCCAGCAGTTATAAATAAGAAGACAAGAATCTTGCAATAGTATGGTGACTAAAACTCTCCCTGAATGAATAATCTACATCTTTATGATGCTGACCCAGGAAATCCCAAATAGCATACCTAGAAAAACTTTTAGTAACTATATTATCTTTTTAGGTTAAAGGAAACACTTTATATACCTCATGTGAAAGGTGTTGATCCCACTCAATACTTATATGTGAAACAAATAAGTCATCCTAGAGAATCACAATGAAGTAAATAATTTTCACTCTGAATCTTTGTGTTTTCTTTCTTAACAGCTCAATTTTTTCAATCTGATTTGATTTTTTTCGTGTCAATGTGGAAATGTAGAGCTGTCACCCAAAAGAACTGTAGAGAAACTGTTTAAAACAAAGACAATTGGCCTAAGCACTGAACCACTGAGGCACTGAATCGTTTGGATTGTGAACCGTAATTTGTACTGCATCACATATAAACACTGCCAAATGTGAACAATTCAACACAAGTCACACTCAACTTCTGAAGATTTTGAATTCTAGTTTGAGTTCTATGAGCATTAAGAAAACATATCCATATTTCATGAGGAATTCTTCTTGATTTATTGCTGAAAAAAAATCAATCCTCTTCTTAAAAAAATTAACAGAGGCTTTAAGACGCTTCTCCTAAACTAAGTTACCTGAAAAATCAGTGCTACTACACAGGAATAAACATTGTTTTTAAAAATCATACCAAATGAGCTGTATTTCATCTTTATAAGTGTCTCTTACTAAGTTCTACCACTGGGACAGGAGAAAAAAATAATAGCGATACATCTCCATCTAATTTTTTATGTCTTTCTCAGTGGCTTTATAGGACTAACATATTCTCCCTCTCAACTTTTTTTTTTAATTGTGGTAGCACCACTGGGAGCAGGTGCCTTGAAGTGGGGGCACATACCGAGCCTGACCTCCCTATGAACAGCTCTGAATTCCCTGATCTTGTTATGAATATTTTTTCTTCAAATGCAAAGCTGCAAAATGCATGAAAGCCAAAGTAATTCAATTAAGTATCTATTCTGAACTGGAAAAGACCATTTTGTTAGAAGCAGTGGAGCACTAGTTTAACCCTGGTGCTCAGAATTCCCAAGCAAGTCAGCACATTAAGCCAGCTCTTCAACTTAAGAACAATTACTGTCATTTATCAGCCTGAATAGCAATAATGCACAAATCGACAGCTTTCAAGAGGCAAAGACCGAGCTAGGTGTAATGATATGCAAAGCCACAGCACTCTACATTTTGAATTGTCTTCAGCCCATCAATACATCTCCAAGTACCTACAATTTATCAATACAAATGTGGTACCCAATGAAGGCAGGACCAAAAAGATAAATATGAACAGGGTGGAATAAAAGGTTCCAGAATGTTTGGATTTTATAATGATGAAGTGCAGATCACATTCTTACAGCATTTTACATGCAGTGACCTGATCACATCACATTTCCCTCAGCAAGAGGAAACTAGGATAAGAGATAATCTTTCTTTCAGGTAGTTGTAAGCAGCTGCTTTGCTATTTTGCCTTTTGTTGTTGTTGTTGTTTATTTCTTCTCTCTTTTCTATTCTTTCTTTTTTTTCCCTGCCATTTCTATTTCAAATGTGCATCTATGCAGTAGTTACACAGACAGGGTTACTTTTATTGAAATATATAATTTACATATCATCATTTTATCTCAACAAAGCATAGCGTATACAGAAAGCATCATTTGTGTGTCATTACCTTACAAACTGATTTTAGTAGCAATTGAAGAACTAAAGGAACTGTTGAAATTATCTAATAGCTTATATAGCAAATAGCATTCAGTTCATGAAAGTCTCAAGCCTATAGAACTGATTTCCTCTGTACCTGATCTAATTGTTTGGGGGTTTTGTTGTTGACTTTTTTGGCTTTTTTAGCATTACAGCTTCTTTGTGAACAGAACCTTTCAGCAACCAGAACTATTGCAGTGCTCAGGTATTCAGATTCCCTTTCTCATACAGGCAGGTATGGGCATTTGGATTAGCAGCTCTCATATACAGGGAATAAAAGGATTTCTATGTTTTACCATGACCAAAAAAATCAAGATTATAATTATTTCACCTGCAAGTCTGGCAGTTCTACCTGAAACACCTTGTTCTATAATATCTTTTCATTATCAAGTCCTTACTTTCTGTTATTATACCATGTAAACTGTTACATGTAGTCCTATCTTAATTCAAGATTTCAAGGTGTTTCCTTGAATTAAACATCTACTTTGGAAAGTAATTTGCACAGGGAATATCACTATGCAAGTTATTTTTTTCTACACTATTTTCATCTTCAAAACCTTAATAGTTTTATAGAAAGTACTATCATGTCCAGATGGATAAAGTGAACAGAACCAAAAGAGGGGTTTTGAAAGAGAAAAGAGTCTTGTAGGTGAAGAACAGAGAGCAGGAGCTCTGGACTTTATTCTGAGCTCTGCTACAAACTTCTCAGAGATGAACATATCCCTAAAGCCTGTGCTTCCTCAGTTTCCCCACAGACAGCTCTTTTCTAAACACAGGGCAAAGCTTCCTCAGGGGACAGGTGGCAGTCACTGATCAATGGAAAACACAACACCTTGATCTGTGGATATCTGTGTGGTATTCCTGAGCAGGGAACAGCAACAACATTGTCTTCAGCCTTCATCAGACAGAATTTGCTATATCATATGAGGACATAGAGCTCAAAGTTGAGAGGACTTAACAGGAGCCTTCATATTATTTAAAATACAATTTCAAAAATAAATCAAATTTCCTCATATCTTTGCAGAATTCATTGATCTTCCTCTAACATTTGGGGGAGGGGATATATTCAAACGCTTTGAGTTTATTTTTAAAAACCTTTTTTTTTTTTGTTCCTGACAACATCTTTCACAAACTTTTACCTTCTCACCAAGGGGGCTCACTACATGTTCCTAAGCATATCTGTCTTTCAGGCAGCAGCTGCTGGAAAGTGTGCAGAGATCCAGAGAACCAACATCTCAAAGTATGAGATGAAATGAACATAAGACATTCTTTCACTGTGACCTTTGTTTTACTGCTGATTACAACTGTTCACCAGTTTGGTGCACTTACCAGTTAATTCTATGAGAATTCCTTCAGAAGTAATCCACTTTCAAGGTTACTGAAGAAATAAAATGTAGGACCATCCCATTTCAAGGCAAAACAAAGAGAAACCTACCACTGATTAAGACAGGAGAGTTTTGAGAACTTCAGAACTGCTGTCTTTGCTCCAATATTCTGCTCTCAGCTCAGTTAGCAATGCATATGGAGGAATCCATCCTAATGGAAACATAATAGCATTATTTTCCAAGAAGGTGAATGGGAAACTAAGCAGAACACAATGGATGCTTATTTTGATTTATATCTCTCTTACTTGTTACTGCATTGGCAACACTTACAATTTTTCACAAGTCTCCTGTTACTTGGTATTTCCTCTCATCTAACCATTCCTGCAGCTGTATTATTATAATTTAAAAATCTCATTTTCTTTTTTTAAATTATGTTTATAACATTCAGTAATTATGAGAACACACTACAAGTTCAAAGCCAAAAGTTTCAGAATACTTAGGGAAAAAAAATGAACATAAAATACATTGTTTTTTAAAAAATGCTTTAAACCAATATAATTTTTTTAATTAGAAATGCAGTGGTCATTGTTCTGGAATATTCCTGTAAGTAATGGCTCTAAAGCTACAGTCCCAAAAGAACTTTCATCTCTTCCCTTTCTAACATGTTTGTGTCCAACCGCTCTACTGTTATCAAGCTCTATTACTCCTGTCTAATTACAGCATCAGAAATGCAAATTTGCTATAAAAATCCAAGGCATAAAACATTATATTGATAATAAATAAATAAATTATTCAGAAGAAGAGGAGAATACTCTCAAATAAAAGTGTAACCTGAACAACCTAAATGACATGTTATTGCGTCAAGTCCCTTTGTTCGTTTCTTATGTCTAAACTGACTGAGAGCTTGACCTCACTTCCTCTGAATTCAAAACAAAACTTCCATTTTTTCTTTGAAAAAGCACAGAAAGATCTTCTGGAGTGAAATGATATCTTCTGCTGAAACAACCTCAGATTTATCTCTTCCTTGGCTGATGTAATAAATAGAAACAAAATTGTAAGAAAATATTTAAATAGTTACAGTTTCACTGACCAATTAACTTATAAACTGTGGTGTAAAAACAACAAAATGGGAGTCAAACCCCCTTCAACTGAAGAAAAACTTCTTGACTCTTCTTACTCTTCGAAGTATCCATGCAGTAATTTAGAAGACAGTGTGAACTCACAGACTGAAAAGAATAGAGGGCAAATCAGGGCTAATTCAGGGATTCAGATCCAATGTTGATATATTTGCACATGCTACAACCCAAACAGGAGGGTTTTCTTCAATGTCATCTTATTACTCTGCAAGGGAGGAAAACAGACAGTTCAATCACAAAATCATAATGCTTAAGCAGCATGAAATCATAAAGCTAGCAACAAAACAGGTGAAGCATGCTACATTTATGATTCATATGCTTCCTTTCACCCTAGCACAGCATTGGTTTACTCATAGCCCTAAATGGCCAGTCCCTGCTGGTCTCCCCAGCACAAGAGGAGTGAGCAGTATTGTCCTTTTGGGTGTACTTACTGCACTGCACTCCATCAGATAAAAATAATGCACATGAATACTTTAACTGTTTAGCCAACTGTACACATAGGTTACAAGATACTGGAAATAAGATTGTTGTTTAGACATGTGCATAAAGCTGAATGCATACAAATAATGTTTACTGTTACATTTTAGATCCATTGAAATTGGTAAACTGCTACAATAGAGTTTGGTGGGTTTACTTTGCTACAGACATCCAAGCTCCCTTAAAAATTGATGTGAACCAATATAAAAAATTATTTGCAAAATTGTATCTATACAAGAAAGTCTAAATGTGGACTTTCTTTGCTCATGTAGTTTTCTCATAGTTTCTTCAAATACTTTGTGATTTTGAGATCATCAGTATTGATATTCTCAAGCACATGAAGGGCAAGTACAGCTTGAAAGAGGTGTAAAAATCCAGAGTAGAAACAATTTAGAGAAAACTCTCAACTCTTCTCTCATGCCTCCACATGGGGAAATAGGCATTTCCAGCTAAGATATTAAAATTAGAACATCACAAAATAAACTGGGACATTTCCTCTCTGTGATAAGGCTAGACTGAACACAGAGAGGAGGAGGAGATGGAAAGGACAGCTCTGATCACCTCAGGTGGGCTGGAGACTTCATCAGTCTCTGCAGCAGCTCATCTGGGTGAGTAAGGAACTGACCTGCAGAATTCAATCCACCTTTTATTACCCCACATCTTCCTGGTACAAGTCAATTCCTAACAAAGGGGTAGTAATTTCTGGAGTGACTAAATAATCTGAAAGAAGTGAACTAGGCTCCCAACTGCCTTTTTATAAATTTCAGCCATGTCTCATATACTGACATTTGTTCATTACAAGGTAAATACACCTGCTATACTGCCATCTGTTGTCAATCAATAACCCACAGCATCAACAAAACTTCTACATTGTTTTCAAGATAACACCTTTGCTCTCAAAAATTATTTGAACCAGCTTGTCGTATGTAACGTGAATGTAATAAAGATGTTTTTTTCAAGATGTACTTGCAATATTCTTTAGCATATAAAACTTGTTGCAGTCAAAAAGAAATGTTAATGAAACAGGAGCTAAAGGAATATTTATCTGCTACAGCATCTGCATATCATTTTCTGAATGCTAATTCTAAGATACCTTTTAGTGTTTTCTCCCTCAATCAAAAATTCTTCCATTTCTCATTTCAGCCAGAAGGCAGAGTCACTGTTTCCTTTTGAAGATCCTCCCCACACACACTATCCTGCCTAACTCCCAGAGCTATGGCAGCTTCCAACCCGCTAAATGTGAATAACCACAACAGAAATTTCAAGTTATTCAGAATTTTGAGGCCATGATCCCGCACAGAGCTTTCACCGTTGTCTTAGGTGAAACTTCACTTCAGCAGCTTATGATAAATCCTTCTAGAATGTATCAGGGATGGGGTGTTTATGAATTATTTCTGTCATCTTAGTTAGTATCTTTCCAGTCACAGTCTTCACCTCAGTGAAATTCCCACAAAAGGAGAGGCAGTCCTCACAAGCATAGTTTACTGATCACTCTTCCTGAGAGGCAATTTCATCAGGGAACTGGCAACTCTGGAGTAAAAGCTTGCCTACTAATGTGAGAGCTATTGCAAATTAATGGCCAAGAGCACAGCACACAAGAAGCAGTGCTAAGAAAAGCAGATAACTCACAGTCACAGGTTCTGCACATACAGGTGTACCAAGGAAATGAACAGGTTTCCTGTCACACAGCTTGAAAGTACAATTCGAGATCAACATGAGACTCAACAGCTATAATTAACTCATCAATGAACAACATACCACTGCACTTACTGAAATGGCTGCACAGTAGTAAAATCCTGGCTCACAAACTACAGGTATCACAAAAAGACAAGCAAAAGGCAAATGCAGTACAGAGTACAAGTAGCTGACACTCCTGGAGTTCTGTGCCTACTCACCACAGTGACCAAAACCTTTTGTTTTAAAAGGCTTAACATGAAAAGCGATTTATCAACCATCCCTCTATATCTGACTTCCACAACACTGTAAGGAGATTACAGGTGTTCCAAAATTAATTTTAGTTACATATGTAACTTGTAACCACAGACAAGTGTTTCAGCAGTCATACATTATGTGATTACACCTGTAGCTGACATAACAGTCCAGCATTGACAAAACAGAGAAATCTAAAAAATCAGGGTTATCCTTAACTTCTGGATTAGCTGCAAAGGTGTAATCTAGGGTTTTTTCCTTGCTTTAAAGCACAGAAAGCAAACCACCTCCCAGAATTCAAACAAATGTGTCAGGGAGCACTCAGGAATCCATCAACACAGATACCCAAGTTTTCTGTAAGAGGAAAACATTTTACAGGTACTCTGTGAATTAGTCTGATCGCTGATAAATTCCAAAAGCTAAATGCAAGGGGGAAATGACTATATTTCACTTCCACAAGACTTTAATTTAGAATGTTTGCAGAGCATTTTTGCATAATAAGACACAAATTCCTATAACTGAATATATTCTGCTCTTTCCATTTTTTTAAAAAATGCAATATGATCTTATGTACACAACAAAATGTATTTTCTCAGTGATCAGACGTTTGTTTATAAAGTTTTCACTGTTACCTAACAGGTACAAGCTTCATGCACAAAACATCAATAATTTAGTTTCTGAAACTTTGTGTTACTTCCCATGAAAGACATCCCCCCACATTTAGAGTTCAAAAGGTTTAAAATGTTTCTGCAGCATTACCAAGGGTCATGATGGTAACGGCAGACAAGGTAGGGAGACTGCACTGCTATTAATTATTACTTACAGTACATAGTAGTAAATTAATTGAGCAATAAAAGGTATTGCTATGATTTATCAGAGTATTAAAAACTCATTCACTGGATTTTTTTCTTTCCTACTGAACTACTGAATTCAGTATTATAAAGCAAGGCTTATTTTACCTTTTCAGTTTAATTAGTTGATCCAGTTTTGGAGCAAGTTAAATGGAATTCTTCTGAATATTAGTAAGAAGAAAATAGAAGTTGTGTTAACATTAGAAAAACAAAAATCAAGGATAGATGTTTTAAAAATATGTCCTTCATCCTGAATTTGTGCAACTGCAGAAGTGTACACCAAAAAAGAAGAAAAAGGTTGTTCAGGAAGTGCAGCATTTGGGAAACTCAAAAAAACCCCTGGACAAACGACAAAAAAAAAAAAATTAAGTCCAACTTTAACAAAAGGAAAACAACTGGTAACCAGATAGTTTTATCATCATTATTTTTTATAGTTTATGAAGAAGTACTAACTGAAAATGATATTGTATTTGATTGTCAAAACCAAGCTTATTTTTGCTTCATCACCATTCTTTTAGAGATTTTTTTTCAGAAATAAGTCATCTCAATTAAAAAGAGAAAATGTAACTAGTATCTGGCAAAATTTGATAGCAATACTCTCAATATTGTTCTACAACAAATTTCTGAACTATTTTCAATTTCTTATCATTAATACTGGTTTTGGGACTACTACTTTTGTGCTAAAACTGCAGAAGCAGCCAGTATGGTACCAAGATGTAAAGACCTGAATTACTGAGCTCAGCACATTTGCCTGCATGTATAATGCTCACAAATACATTATGTGTAAGAAAAACAATGTATTATTGCATAACATTCTTAATTGCATCTCTCCCTGCAGGACTCCATCGAAACACGGCGTGTTGTATCTCTGTAAAAAATATTTTGTAGAAGGACTTTGGAAAAGCAGAGAGCTAGTAAACAGATAACCATTGCACATATAGTTACAATGCATTATGTATTTAATAACCCAAATTTTTCAGTTGACAGTGCAGATTTTTAGTGAACCTGAATGGGCAGTAACTCCACATGCTCATATGTAGTGCTATCTTTACCTGCTCTTATAAAGAAGATAAGCTATTAGCCCAAATGGCAGATACTATTTCCATGCTCACAAATACTGCCCAAGTATTTCTTCACTTAAAGACGTATTTAGAGTTCATTGCTTTCCAGATTTGAATTTATATAAATATTAGAGAAAAGTTTTCTGAATTACATTTCCACGGGAAGTGGATGAGAACAAACTCAAAAGCACATTATCAGCCTGGAGGAGAGAAACAAAGGAAGATGGTATGTGAATGGCTTCCCAAGACTGGACAGCAGCTCTCACTCTGATAATTTGTTGACAGTCTTTGCTATTTAGGTTTATGCTATGTAGAACATGCATGTGAAGAAAGAGAAAAAAAACCATCTGAATTTTACAGGTAAAGTAGATTCTTGGGACTTGTGTGCAAAATCAGAGAGAAAAATTCTTCTATCCCCTAATATCTGCTAGAAGAACTGGGAAGCTTCCCTCTAATTTCCATGACAGCAATTGGGAATAGCCCTTGTTCAGTACTACAGGGGGATCACCTCTCTGTTTTCCTGTCATTGCTTTCTTCATTACTAGAACCAGGCAAGGACAATCCCAGCAGCACATCTGCTGTGAATCTCTGACTGTTGCTCCTTCAAATGCCACATTATCAAATCCTGTTGGTTTCCTTTTGAAAACTTCAGCTTGGGCAGAAAGGAAGGCAAAAGAGGTGGTGAAGAGGAGACCAGAGAGGAAAGGCTGATGACTGGATTTGTATTGGTCCTCCCAAGGTTCCTACTCAGTGGAAGCCTTTCCATGGCACTGTCTAATTATTCATCTGCTGTCTTTAATACAAGATATTATTACAGCATTCCAGATGGAAAGAGAGCTTGGAAAAGCATCTGATGTTAGTCACTGCAGGAAAAGTCCTCACTCTCACAGTGCTGATCTAGAACAAGGAATGTCAGTCTTGTTAAGAACATAACAGAATCTTTTAAAAGTCACTGTATCCTTCTAGACAAAGCCCAAGCTCATTCCTATCAGCTGCAGTCCTACACGAATAAAGAAATGAAGAGCTGATTTGTATAAAGCTGATCAGTGCATCAGGGCCCGGCACAGGGATGGCTCTGGCCACTTCAGCAGCTGCCCCAGCACAGGGCACAGCCAAGCCCTCAGCACCTCTGTGGGAACACCTTTGGGAAAGGGCCAAACTGTCTGGCACTGAGGGGAAGGGGGGAGGAAAAGCACAGTGGAGAGCACGAGTGAAAACAGAAGAGCAGCCCTGAGGGCATTGAGCAGCGGAGGCCCTGGCTGGGGCTGGGGTGGGCAGAGGAGCTGGGAAGGAAGGAGTGAAGTTGAGCCTAGGCAGAAGATGAGGGGAGCAGAGGCAGGTGTTGTTTTTATTTTGTCTCTGTTTCTCACCATTCAAATCTGTTCCATTTGGCAATAAATGAAATTAATTTTCCCCAAGTCAGGTCTGATTTGTCCATGACAGTTATTGGTAAGAGATCTCCCAATCCTTGCCTTGACCCCCAAAGCTGACTGCAGGACAAGATCAACCTTGCTTATCCCCAGTCCTGACTGCCAGATGAGGGGGGAATAGAACAAAAAGGTAAAGGCAGTAAACATAAAGAAAAGGGAATACTAGATTTATTTGAAATCTTATCCCTACCTGGGCTATTCTTGACTCCAAGTTCTGCAGTCAGTCTCTGATATATTTGGATATTTTGATCACACATCCATACTGCCAATATTTATTTCAGTGACACATTTGGGGCTCTGTACTCATTTAGTTCTATTCTCAACACACAACCAGAACCCTAAATATAGTCCCAGTCTGTCTGTGGGTATCATGCTGTGCAGCTACAACAAGCATGCTTTACTGCAGCAACCCTTTCTTTTATCCTTGAATTAACTAAAGCACTTGGAAGGATCTGTATCTAAAAGTGCTCAATTTCTTTTATTGTGTCAAATCCTATATATATCTATTTGTAGGGAAAAATGAGAAACTGTATGGATATGCATTAAAAAACATGCTTTCTAATAAACATTGCATTAATCTGACAGGGTTTATATAAAAACAACCAAAAAAGAAACTAATAAAATACTTCAAAACCATATGTTCAGGAGATATATGCTGAATAACCTTATGACACCTCCTGTCTGTACACAATTAGCTTCCATTTCCACTCAATTTTTTCCAGAATCACATAGTTAATTTCTGGTGACTAACTCTGTAAATGCTACCTTTAATGCCAGGCCCACCATCCTGCCCAACACATGGAAAAGTGAAGGGGATTTTTCTGGTTTCCCCCCTTCCCCATTGAGCTCACACTTGCATGTCTCCTTTCCTCAGGTCAGCATAAAATTCTACCGAGAATGTTCAGTTGGATTTTTGTCCATTAGTAACGACACTCCTGAGGAGCACCAGTCTCATTCTCCCACCCTCGACTTGTGCAGCAGTTGTGATATTGATCTAACAGTCCACAAAAACACGGCTCTCAATGGTTACCATAATTGAGCAAAACACGTCCATTCTGAAATTATTAATACTATCACAGGGAGATTAATTTCCTTTTGATGTTCTTCTATCAGGAACTCTACTTTGATTCATTGATGTCACAGAACAAATTAGTGCAGTACATAGCCAACAGTATGATATTAAAATTGGACATTATTCTGCTGCTGATATCAAACAATAAAGTAGTAGATGGCTTTTTTTTTTTCCCAGAAATGGCTTCATGTTAGAGTAAAGGGCTGCACAAACCAAAATGGTTTCTTTTTCTGGAAGTTGTTCTTGTTGGTTGCATACCTGGATCAAAACCTTCACTGTCTGAAAGGACTACATTATATGATAAAAGGTCAAACATTCATATGGTATAGAGAGGACAAGAGATTTCATAAGCTTCTATGTTTTTTGCTCTTTAGCTTCAAAGTGGCAAAAAATCATAGATTTTGGCAAAAAAAAACCAAACACTGACCAAACTGTGCTTACTTTTGGACAAAATATTTGCCAAGCATTTTAATAACATTATCCTATTATACACAAGATTTACTTATGACACGTGCTACACTTGCCTGAAAGAAATTATTCCTTCATAATTAATTGAAAACAAAGATATTAACTCTGGCATCAAAACTGGATTCGTAAGTGCAAACACAATGGTTCCAATGTTCTTCCTTTCTACACTCAACCTGAACTTGCTCCTCCAGCAGACTAAAGACAAATGTTAGAACTTGTCATTCATTTCAAAGGAGGTAAATGCGATTCAGGGTCTCTCTTCAAGCACATCTTCCCATGATACTCCCAGTGTTGTAAGGACATCTGCACCTCTTTATTCAGCACAACTGATCTTCACAACTGAAGTATTTGAACAGCCAGGCTTGGGGAAAAGTTCTTGCTGCAGAACTTAGAGGAACATGGCTGACACATTTCCCCCTGCTGACACAATGCACAGGCACTGCAAGAATGAGTAGTTCTCTATGAGTGCCTTTATATGAATTAATTAAAATAAACACAAAGCATAAGAGTTTGTTTCACGTAGTGTTCAACGCTGACAATGACAGGTAACTAAATGCAGGGTTTGTACAGCTATTCCTGCTCACCAGCAGAAGGGCAGAACATCAGATACAGCAGAATCCTGGAATTTCAACTGCACAGACAAGGTCAGAAAATGTACCACATTTACTGTATGTCAAGTGGTTACTTTGATAGCTTTGTACAGTGCAGTTTAGGTGAATGAACAGAACAGAGCCACCTTCTTCTCAGTCCGTGGGTCTGGCTAAGAAAGAGCAGGGAAACATAGATACCTATTTGGTAAAACAGAAGAGTCAAGATATAAAATCTAAATAAATCTATAGAATCTCTAAAACAGGAATAATACTTCAAAAGTTGCATTTAAAAACACCTCAACAGAGGAACATGTGTGCTGCTAAGTGGATTAGCAGCAATACAAGTGCTATGGAACAAAACAGGCCTTCTAACAACTTGCAATTTGCATTTCCCCATGGAAGACTGGTGATTAGTTGTACATTAATTGCAGCATCCTCTTAATACCACCCCAGCCAAGTTTCACTGGCAACCAGAATCACTTTTTTCATTATCAATTCTTATGAGCTATTATATGTATCTAATGCTAACATATGAGTTCAGTTAAGTTTTTCCATTATTCTCATTAATATGGGATCTTTTGAAAGCTTGGACTACTTTTGAAAGAGATTGGGGATGGGGGCTGGAGAGGATTAGCCATAGTTTATACTATCTGTCTTAGAGAAAGTATCTGTACTTGGCTTTTTAAAGGTATGTAAGCTCTGGGCCATGATGTCAGCTTTTAATACTCCCTCTTAAAAAAAGATAGACATTTAAATTTATTTAGAAGAGCAAATGCATTACAAGTAAGTTAGTAACACTAACCCAGGTATTTTTAAAAAGTTCTGTACAGCCAAGGGTTTTATTTTCTAAGCAAAATGTTTAACAAGTTCATAGCACTTTCCATACATCTATCTCCAATTTTACCATAATCCTTTGAAAAAATAAGTATCCAGACAGGCACAAACACAGGATAAGTGCTCAACTTATTTTTTTCTGAATTATTGTGCCTCTTTCTCTTCCACTCCACAAAACACCTCAAAAGCAGTAATCACCATCATTCTTAACATAAATGTTTATAATATATCCTGTTCTAAATGTTTAATATAGTGAAAGCTTCTAATAAAGCTAAATTAACAAAATCTCCAGTTTCCAGGGTTATCAAATTAAATCAAGGAACAGTAAGATGGTGGACAGTGAAATTGTATCCTGTATTCACTGTAACAAACACCTGGCTTTGCCAGCAGCAAAACAAGTCCTGTGTTTTATGTAGAACACAATGTGGTTTGCTTTGCTTCAAAACAGTGACAAAGAGCAGAAGCTTTCAAAACACAGAGAAGTAGAACTTCGTGCTCTTTCCCCATAAAGCTGCAGAATGCAGGTCCCTCTCAGCTGTTAAGACTGAAGAATGACTTGGAGTAGAACAATAATGTCAGAAGAACAGTGAAGTGCACACTAGACAGCCATAAGAACTTCATTTGACTTGTATTGGCAATTGATTTAAATGGAATTGCAACCACCCATCAAGGTCAAGAGTGCTTTCCTGACATTAGGGACCTCTGTGTCAACTGTAAATGTACAGTGGTCATCTATTTTTTACAAACATGTTCAAATCATTATAAACCGTGTTTTAGAATGATTGTTTTAATGTTCTAGGTAATGGGATTTTGCTGAATGGTAGTATTGCTAGCTGAACAGTTTGCAATTTACTCTTTGCTATACAAATTACTCCACAAAATAATAAAATACCCTTTATCAGATACTGCACAGCTTAACCACAGAGATGGATCAGACCAGGCACCTTCCACTTTAGTTTAACAATGGTACCATTAAGACAACAATGTTGTGATTTTAGGACAACAAGGTCTTGCTTAACATTAGTGCAGAGCATTAGGCAAATGTTACACTAACACTTGAATAAAACCTAAAATATTGGTTCTAGGTCAAAATCTCTGGAGTATCCTGCCACATCTGGAGTAGATTGTTCTCCCACTGAAGGTGAGGGCAACCTGTTTATTTGGACTTTGTATACTTACAAAGAGCCCCCACTTTGATAACTATTTTTATATTTCTCCAACAAAATGTGTTTCTGTTGCTCTAAAGACAAATAAAAAGCACATCTCGCATTTGGGACATTGATAATCAAGGTCCCTGACCAATAGAGATAAGGGATACCCTCTTAACATCTTTTCTATTTGGTTCTAAGAAATTAGTCATTTCATTTCAAGGTTAACTATGTTCAGTTCATATCTATTTACTGCCTTACTTTTATTTCTGAGGTAAATATATTTTGATGATAAAGAGCCATAAGGTTAAAATCAGAAAGAATGAAGAAACAGGCTCACAGTGAATTACATTCCTCACAGGAGTCCTACTCTTATCTCAGTTATTCAGCCTTTTTGTCACTCACTGCATTCACATCTTTGGAAATTTTGAAAAACCACAATCCCAGAATGGTCTGGGCTGGAAGGGACCTTAGAGATCATCCCATTCCATCCCCTCCCATGGACAGGGACACATTCCACTGTCCCAGGCTGCTCCAAGCCCCAGTGTCCAACCTTGGGCACTGCCAGGGATCCAGGGGCAGCCACAGCTGCTCTGGGCACCCTGGGCCAGGGCCTGCCCACCCTGCCGGGGAACAATTCCTGATTCCCAAGATCACATCCAGCCCTGCCCTCGGGCACTGGGAATCCATTCCCCGTTGTCCTGTGCCCTTGTTGAAAGTCTCTCTCCATCTTTTTCCGGCACTGGAATCACAGAAGTTAGTTCAAGAAACATTGAAGTGTGACAAAGAGAAGATGACAGTACAGACCAGAAGCAAAAGACCAGATCTATGCCTTAGAGAAGTAACAGTATTTGTATTGGCTCCAGCAACCACTGGCACAGCCCAAACAGCATTTGTGTGTTGTAATCTGTTGGCTTGTGGTTTGTGATTTTGTTTTTTAAACTTAATAACACCTTATTGTGGAACTATAATTCAACTTATATTTTTGTTTACATACTTCTATACTTGTTTATATTTAATATATCTATTTCCTTAGCTGAAGAAGTTGTCAACAAACAAAACAAGTGGGAAAAAGTGAATATAAACAGGTCTAAGTGTCATCTCTTAAAACTTAACATTAAAGACTGAATAAATTCAACACTTAAATGAACAAGTTAATCTTATTTTTCATTGAATTACACTGAATTATTTTATCTATTACACAAGCTATCTTTAAGCAGTTATTGGGACTCCTTTAGTGTCTGTTACACAAAGGGATCCCTTCACACCAGTTTTTAACTGATGTAAACGCACCACTACCATTATTTTTCTGCATTTGTTAGGGAAAAGACTTTTGAGTGCTGCTGCTTCCCCATCATTACACCGAATAACAGAAATCTAATTTGGATTCTAGTCCAGGCTCGGGCTGCTCTTGCAGAGCAGCAGCTCCTGAGCAGCAATGCCCCCACGCAGCCAAAGCACCAGGAGCATCCCAACACCCCAGCTGCCTTCCCAGCCCAAAGCTGGCTCAGAAGTTTCTAAATTCCTTTTCTTCCAGTGCCTCCTATTTGACTAATTACCTAATCATAATTTGGTAACCTAACGGTAATTGACAGCATAGAAATGCAAAATAACCACGGCCTGAAAGCTGACATGAGCGGAGTTATATCACCCAGCATCCTGGCTTTCACACAACTACTTCATTACCTGTAAGCTTCTCAGTAATGAATATGCTATTAAAAGGGTTTTTTAATTTTCATGTTTCTCATGTTGTAATTCTCCAATAAATTTCCCTGACTTCCAACATAAATAAGTTTCATTATTCCTCATTATTAAAAGAAACAAACACATTCTCCTTCACTGAAAGGGTGTCATATAATTAGATGACCTTCCTACATAAAATCATGAATGAAAAAAGACCTGACAAGTTGCATAAAAATATTTAATCAGACATTAGGACATTAAATATAGTTAGTCAAAACACAAGACATTATTGTACTAACAAATGCTTTCAGAAACAGTCTTTTACAATACAAGAGATCAAAACAGACTTTAGTTTTACTACATCATTAGACAAGTCCCAGATTTTCAACAATTTATCACCAATTTCTTCATTTGGTTGCTTTAAACATGCTTTTAAAACATACCTGATAACTAGTAAAAATTGTATACAATGCAAATGACATTTCAGATAAGTTTTATTGACTTAATGCTCTGGTAATAAAATTATAACAATCAGTATTATTTTGATTTATTGCAAATTTTACTTTCATCTTTAATGGACTTGGTGCATGGCAGAATTGAATGTAATGCTGCTGCCACCTCAAGGTCACTACAGAAAACTGTGATGGTTCATTTTGGTCTACTCCTATCTAATAAACAGTAGGAAGATCGAATAAGAATGAACAGGCTCCTTTGTTTATGAAAGTTGTTTGATGCTCACATCAAACAACTTTATGAAACAATGTGCAGATTCCATGTACATATTTGCAATGAAAAACTGATTTTCTGCCTCTGTGTACATGGAAGTGCAGACACAGACACACAGACAGACATGGGACCTGCAGAGCTGCAGGCAAGCACTGTGCTGAGGGTTAGAGAAAAAAAACTTTGCATGCCAAGGAATGTTCATAAAGTGAGCCAAACCATGCAATCCTAATTTTACACAAACTCCTGAACAGGAATATGAACTTAGTAAAATTGCAAAGGAAATTTCAGTCCATTACCTTTCCAACATTTATGTCTGTTTGTTTGTTTGTTTCTTATTTAAGTTTTCAGATAAAAATCACTATAGGATGAACAACTACTGTTTGTCACATTTATGTTAATATCTTGATATATGTTTTGAGAGGACAATTGCATAGGAAGTTCTGTGGCCCCAAACAGGAAACCTGTGCAAACTTTCTTATTTAAGATTCTGTAGAGCAAATGAATATTTCAATGAAGAACCATGTCTTCACTGTAAAATATCTGCAGTGCTGTGTGTTTCTATGGATGCCCAGAAATAATATAAGTTTCTACTCCTAAAAGTTCTACAGGAGCATAGAAAAAACCTCACACCATCATCCACATGACAAATATGTGGTCAGTTATACAAATTTTGTAAAATTTATCATGGTTAGGTTAACGTGACTGCTACCCTGGAGTTATCTGAAAAATGTCACACTGCCAAATTACAATCTACAGCTTAAAACCCACCCCAAGCAGCTCTGTGCTTGATTAAAAAACTCTATTTAATCCCATTTGGCAAAAACCAGATTGCAATTCAAAAAGTCTGCAGGAGATCAACCTATGGAATTAAAGGAAAGTTGCCAGGACCACTCACTAAAGGACAGAAGACTGGTCCATGATTCCCTTTAGTGATATGAGAAGTACCCAAAGGCACTTCTTATTTCTCAGTTTAAGCTATCCAGTTTTCATGCTGAGCAGGAAGTTTTAATACTTTTATTCTGGCCAACATTAGTAATTAATACTGAAATTAAATAATGGATATTCTAGAGTTTCACACCTGACTGGATTTCCAAATTTTTGGTGTTATTTTATCTTTTGGGAGCTAACAGGTATATATACTCTAGAGGTTCTTGCTTGCACCAGAAATTAAGGTATTTTAGTCCACACTGAGTGATTTAACAAGGAGGGAGAAGCTATGCCTTTTAACCACACTGTAAAAAAAATCACCAATAAAATCAGTTATAGGAATATTAACTATATTAGAACTCCAGGGAGTCCAATTCTTTTTAGGGGGATCTCCTTTTACAGGTGAAATATTAATTTATGCAATGCATGATCTGATTCCAGGCTTACTGCAGCTTATCATTCACAAACGAATTCTCCTGGATGTGTAAATACACACTGAGGACAGTCACTGGGGCATTTCTGAATGGCAAATGTAACAAGTGGGATCAGTATGTACCTGCTCCAATGCAACACTTCACATACAGATAATTTCTCCAAAGAATGCAAAAGGCACTTCTGTATTTTCACTGACTATAACAAAATAAAGAGAGTGGTACTTTGCTGTTGTTGTTGGAGTCTTTTGTGCATATGACTCCCCCTGCTACAACTGACACTAATAAATCACATTCTGCACTCCCCGAGTTGGATTACAGACCTAAAGCACTGTTTGGAGTACGAGCTGGCAAAAATATCAGTATCTATGCAAAGCAATAAAAAGGGAAAAACATAGTGGACCTTACAATGTAGTACATCATGTGACAAGGCTCTGTGGACTGCCTTGATATTTTCTCTATAGATAAATAATCTTTGTCCCTGTATAAGCGGAGTTTCACCATGGCAAATTCAGCAGTAAAATCCCATCCAAAATCTATGATTTTACTAATTTAAAACAGATCTGTCCTCAGTACATGTGCACAGACCACACTTTACATTAACCCAGGTGTAAGGGAACTGCCTGTTCTGAGGGCTCTGAGAAGCCCTGAGATGGCAAAACACCTCTTAGGAATTTGCAAGTTTATCATTTCCCCCTGCAAAAAAAAGCAAAAGATGGCAGTAAGGTCCTTCCTCCCTCACACTCAGCTACAGCCCAGGTTTATCCTGCTTTCCACTCACTGCAGACCTTCCAACAAGAGACAACTGTGCCACAGCGGTGCTTTGACCAAGCCCATAAAAATCATCTCCTAACACACTAACAGCAGTTAGAGGTGTGATTTTGGGTGACATTTTTATGTAAGATTTAATATAGAATGCCGTTCTAATTATGTTTTGCCAATACCACAGGCAGAAATAAGCCTTCACTTCCTTCATGGATGAAACCCACAGATACAGTGATTGTGAAAAGCACTGCTGTGCCAGTGTAACTTCTATATAAATTATAAGTTATATAAGCTGCTGTTGGTATAGCTGTATCAAAAAAATAACCTTATTTACTGCAGAAAACTTTTTAGCACCTTGCCTTGAGCCAATGGGAAGCTTTCCACAATGTCTCACTCTTTTCAGCTCACCTGGTTGTCTCTTCTGCTCAAGATCAATGAGAAGTAAGTATGTTGAACATAATAACAATATCCCACAGAATAGCATGAGGAGAATTTTGGAGAAAAAAAAAATTATATTCTCTTATTCCTGAGAAAAAGTTGTAAATGTAAGTGAAGAAGCCAATGAGAAAGAAATATAGAATTTTTTTTCTGTAAAAAGCAATTCCAAATAAGTGACTTATAGTCAAATAACTAAGATTCAAGGGAATGAGAGTAAGTTTGCAAATAATAGGACAGATGCTGTTAAATCATCTCTAAATTGCAATTACGTATTTTACGTATACACTTACTTGCACACATAAAATTAGATTTACGTAGAGCTTAGAGGTGGCCCTGAATCACTGGGTTTAAATCTGGAGTCAAGCCTATGTCTACAGTCCCATAAAGCCGAGGGAAGCAGGGGATTGAATACAGGGATTTTTAGTCTCATTTCCTGTACAAAATCAAGTAGATGTGATTCTAGGAGACAGAATAAGTCATGTAGGAAAGCAGAGGCAAAGTGTTTTACCTTTAATTCATAGAAAAGTATACCTAAAGTACAGACTGAAAAAAATCTCATCATTTGATAACATGTCATGGAAAAATACAAGGTCTAAAGTAATGAGAGATGCACTGATTTGCAGTGGTAGCAGTACCAAAATAATTAAAAGACAGATCAAGGAGAAACAAAAGACAAAAAGATAAGAAGTTAAAAATGTCATGGTTATTCTCCAAATATATGACATATATCAGATTCACAGCTTTTTAGCAAATACTAATAATTTAGATTTAGTAAACATATTAGTAACCATCTTCTCAAAACCAGGAGATACGTATCTAAATTAAATTAATATAAATCAGCCCCTAGATGTCATTGTTGCAGCTGAAATATCACTTAATACAGAACTTTCCTAATTCTCTAGCAGAAAAGGCTGTGTAAAGCAAAATAAACCATCTAAGTAATATAAATTCTGCTCAGCTTTAACGCCTCACTGCCAAAACACAAAGAGCTCTGAGGCTGTAACAAAAAGATAACTAATTCTAACTACACAAAAGGGTTGTGTGTGAGGTTTGGGATCTGGCAGCAGAGAAGCACAACCACCCCAAAGGAAATTGCACTCTAAACCTTATGGCATAAAACATCACACAGCTGTCCCAAGGGAAGATTCTTCCTAACTCCCATCAATGCTGGCCTCAATATCAAAAATGTTATTTCATATAGTAATTGAAATACATTGAATAATATTGAAATGCTATTTCAATATTTACATCTCTGATTCTATCTGGAACAGCTGTACACATTCTCTCATGGTATACAAAAACTTGAGTTTAAAATACTCATTTTAATTTGTGCAAAGTTTTGTTTTCTACCATATATTGTAGCAATGAGTTCCAGAGGTTGATTACACTTACATAAGAAAAAAAAAAAGAAACCTAAAACTTTCTGTACCTGTTTTGAAAGTGCAACCATTATTCAACTTCACTGAATAACTCATTAATCTAATGATAGGAGAAGCATATTTAAAGTGCAATTTGTTTCTTTTATACTATTTATTATCCATATATGTCTATTATGCTCTATTGTATTGTCTAAATGCAGAGACAGTGTTCATTCTTCCCTGCATAATTTCTCAGTACTCCTAACAATTCTCAATCCACCTGCAGTACTTTCTCTCAGAATAAAATGTAGTCCTATTTCATAAATAAATAACACAATATCATTTTTCCTAATCCATGTTCTTACCATGCTTCTTTCACTCTCTGCATTTCCCTAGACTATGCATCACATTTGCAAATACAAATTTCTGTATTTAGAGGGCCAAAATGTCCCCTAGGGCTCCATTTCACAATAAGGGTCCCCACGATGCCAGTCTGATAAATCAAAGTACTTGTACACCTATGTGAAAATGTGCAAATTCTTCAACCATTTTCTGAGGAACCAAACATTTCATTTTTCATGTGATAGTGAGCTGTATCTTATGTACTCTAAACTTTTTTTTACCCAGAAACAAGACAGCTACGAGCAGATACAGACAATATGAAATGCATTCTGTCAGCCAAAAAGAATTAAAAAAACTAAATCCAGGCTTCTGTGTTGTAGTTGGTCTATAAAGATAGCAGAAAAATCCCTACTTGCCAACAGTATTGTAATGCAACAGGAAATTCCATCTTTTTATGGTGGATCTACCTCACAAATAAAGGTCAACTCCAAGGTACCAAGAACAGAAACTTAGGTGAAATACTAAATTAAAATTCTCCTTCTTCTCCTGCCACTCCAAGTGCTCACACAGCACTCATGGCACTGTTCACCCAGGAAAGGATGCACAGCCAAAGCCTCCATTCCAACCAGGGCTCCATGCAAGGTTCACTTCTGTTGTACACAGAGCTACAAATCACTTTATTTAATGCCCACTCAATAAAAGCAGGGACTCTAGTTATATAATACATTATAATAATGTGAAAATTATAAAGCTTTTGGAATGGTTTGGGAACTGCCAAGCACAAAAATGTAGAAAACTCATGGGCTAAATTGGATTTTTCATTGACAGTTATATAACTCATTGCTGGTACAAGCCATTAATGAAAACAAGCCTAATTGTTCATTTGATGACTGAGAAGAGTTTCAAGACTGAGGCCACAAAGACTAAACAGGCACCATATAGGAAAGCTACTACGTGTGGATTTCTGTTATTTTAAAAGTGTACACAAAAATCTCTGCACACTTTGCATGTTTTCAACCTCAAGATTGCATCTTTGCCGATGTAGCTCAAAATTCACCTGGTGTTTCCAGACTATGTGTTACTCTTTTAAATTAAGCTTATAATGTTTACCATAAAACTCATGCCACCGACATTCTGTACATATTTACAGTACTTAGGAAGCAATTTTGTATAAACTTTTACAAAAACATCAACATTCTGAACATATTATCCTCAATACAGGAGTCTCATCTCTACTGCTCAGGAAGAAGTGCCTTATCCAGATTTCATTTGCTTTTGTGTCTCCTTCAACTTGAAAGCAATGAAAATGAAATATAGGAAAATAACTTTGTGAATTAAGAAGCCTTTCAAATTAATGTAAAAGTGTAAAATCTAAATCTGTCTTTTTGTACAATCATAACTGCAGAGAGACTGAAATCTTTAACTTTGTCCAGGTTTAATTACAACAGAGAAGAATAACAGAGTGTATGGAGGTGATTACTCATTATCAACCCAGTATTTTTAATTCAGATTTATCAGATCCCAGCATATTTTGATTGGGAAAAGGAGAGTGAGAGTCCTGTATCTACAAGATACAAGAGTGATTCAATTCAGGTAACTGGTTAATTAAACTATGACATATACAGACATGGAAACAAAGCTTTTAAAGGAACAGGGTACAAGAAAAATAATAATTTTCTATGAAAAGGCTCTACTTAATACCACAGAAACAGCTGAAACAAGTTGTCATTACTACTACTATTACCTTTGATACTGTGAATACTATAAAGCTTAAAGTTTTACTTTTATTTTTTTAATTAAATGCATTTAATAGGTCTTAAGAAGATAGGTTGTATCCTTGCATTTTCCTGACAGCAATTTATTTTTTAAAAAAAAGTCTTATCAAAGGCTTGCCAAGTTTTTCTTACCAAGTCAGAGATTGTAGGATAGGGCTTGAATTGTCTTAAAACTTTATATAATTAAACAGAGCTTCGTAATTCAAGTAGTCAAAGAGAAAAAGTAAAATAAGAGATTTTGAAAGGATTGTCAAATCTATCTCTTGAATAATACCTGATTTGACAATATTTTAAAAAGATCATATACTTCAAAAAGCCCATACATCTATGACGCAATAAAAAATCATTAACAAATCTGTCAGCTGTGGGAAGAAGTGACCTTGCAAAAAGTTTGTAAAATTTTACCAGATCCCTCCAAATCCAAATCTTCACATCAATACACTTCAATCCCCGTTCAGGAAATGAAGATTGGATTTTACTTGCCATCACCCAGCCACTTTTGAAATCATTTCTGGAGCTCCTAATTGCCCTGACTTTTCAGTCTATATGACATCTCTCACTAATTCACCACATGCAACATTTCTGGTATGCAGCTCCCAAGGTAGCCCCTGACATGCAGTGTATATATAAAATCCTGAATTTCTGCCCACTTAAAACGGCTAAACCTTCATGACAACTTTAGACCCAAAACGTAGATGTTGTTGAGTTTTTATCTACAGGTGTTTACCATCGAAAACCGTGCTGGAGAAAAACGCCTTCAGGGGGACTCTACAATTTTTGGAGCGCATGGTGCTGCCAGGCTCGGTATGGGAATATGGAGGGGTCCTGGGCTGACAAATCCTGCATCCCAACAACAGCGGAGCTGCAGGGGCAGCACCTGGAGACTGACCGAAGTCTCACCTGCACCCGGACAGCCTGGGTGGCCCTGGACACACCAGGGCTGTGACACTCCCCCGCTGGCACACACCGGTCCTGGCTGCTGCCCCGTGTCACCCCCGGCACTGTCACACATACACACACACACAGACACACAGACACACAGACACGCACACACTCCTGCCCCGTGTCCTTGTCACCCCCGGGCTGTGACACACACACAAACACACACACACACACACACACACACACACACACTCCTGCCCCGTGTCCTTGTCACCCCCGGGCTGTGACACACACACAAACACACACACACACACACACACACACACACACACACACACACTCTCCTGTCCCGTGTCCCCCTGGCTCTCTCTCTCTCTCTCTCTCTCTCTCTCTCTCACACACACACACACACACACACACTCCTGCCCCGTGTCCTTGTCACCCCCGGGCTGTGACACACACACACACACACTCTCCTGTCCCGTGTCCCCCTGGCTCTCTCTCTCTCTCTCTCTCTCTCTCTCTCACACACACACAGACACCTACCTACCTCACACTCACACTGTCACACGCACACCTATCCCGTGTCGCCTGTCCCCCCGGCCCTGTCCCCCCCCCGGTACTGTCACTCCCCGTCTCCATGGCAACGGGAGGCGGCGCTGACGCAGCGGCAGCGCCCCCCGCCGGTCACCTGACCCGGGCCCGCGAGTCACGTGATAAGGGCTCCATCGTCGCCATCTTGAAGCGGTGGCCGGAGGTGAGGCTAACGGGGCTTTTTTTACCATTATTACCGGCAAACAGCCGCGCGGGACCGCTCGGGGCCAGCGGGCGGCAGCGGCGGCGCCGGGCGGGCAGCGGCGGGCGGCCGGGTGGCAGGCAGGGCGCTAGGCGCGGCGGCGGCAGGCCGGCCGCGGGGCGACGCGCCGCAGCCCATGTGCGGAGCCGCGGGCGGCAGCGGTTCCCGGCGAAGCCTTCCCGGGCCCGGGGCTGCCTCCATTCCCTCCCCTCCTCACCCCTTCTCATCGCCTTGGCGCCCCGGCGGGCCGGCTCCTCGCTGCTCTGGGCTGCAGCGGCGCCGCTGCCCCGCGCCCGGAGCGCAGCCGGAGCCGCGCCGGCGGCACCTGCGGGCACGGAGCGGGGCGGGCAGCGCGGCTCGGGCCGTCCCGCGGCAGGGTGTCCGGCCGGGGAGCGTCCCTGCCCTCGGGAGCCGCGATACCATCACACCGCTCTTTGCGAGACAGGTGGTGCGAAGCGTGCTTGGCTTTTCGTGCCCTGGAGGCGTTTCGCGCTGCCTGGCCGCGCTGGTCCGGCGGGTGTGAGACAGCTGCAATGGGCAGCTCGGAGGCTTTTCCTCGGGGCTGCACCTTCCCCTCCGCGTCCCTCTGACATCCCCCGGCGCTACATTTTAATTACTTTGTAGATCCTTCGGACAGCCCGCTCGGGTACGTGTGACTCTGGGGGACGGTATGTGCAGGGACAGCAGCTGGACTCGATGATCCTTGTGGGTTCCTCTCCAAGTTATTCTGTGCTAATTTGTGTACAGTTCTTACCATCCCTGTAAAAATCAAAGTCTGCAACAGTAAGCATTAAACTCTAAGCAAAGAGTGACCTAACATATATACCACAGTTATGCACAACGGGGATCAGCTCCAAGCATCCCCAGTCAATACAGGTGAAGGTGCTCTCTGTCTGCATTTGACGTAGCAACAGTATATGGCAACACATTTCTTTTATCTTTTGTCAAGGATTTTTCCTTTTAGTTGTTATGTTGCTTTCAGGTGTTTTCAGGTAGGGAAAATATTTGCCTGCCTAGCATTACTTACAAATTTTTAAAAGTACCAAGGGTAATTTAAGGTAGCACCAATCTTCTTTAACTTATTTTCAAATTGAAAATATTTCAAGTAGACATTACTCCTTTGAGTATTAAGTCTGCTTTCAGGGGAAAAAGCAGGTTTGTTCACTTTTCATAATGGTTTTGAAACATGTTACAGACAGTATGAAACAAACAGCAAAGTGTTTTTATATAACAAAACACTTTGGGTGGTTTTCAAATAATAATTTTCAACTTGAAATATTAAACGTGAGCTGCAGATGATACTAAAAATCAACATTGCTTATATTGATAGCTCTGACGATAACCTGAATTGTAAGCTGAATGCAGATGAAGGTAATTTGAGTAGTTGTGCCCAGAATTTTTCAATAATGGGAAAGAGGCACCACAGACCCTGCTCTCATGTGTCTGTGCATTATAATGCTGTCACTAAATCCATAACTAGATATAACTGTTTTTTAGGACCAGTTCTGGAAATTCTTTTTTGGCCTCTGTATCTTTCTTGCAAAAAAAAAAAAAAATCCACATGAATTAACTTGGTATAATTTTTCAGGGGTGACTGATAAATATCCCTCATCTCTTTATGTTCTCAGTTTTATACACAGTATATAAAAACTTTATATAAAATGCATGTGTGTGTATGTAATGGCACTTGAATAGGTTATTCTAAACATTTTTTCAGAACTGTAAGACCTTTGTCCAGCTCCTTTGCCCCTCATCCCACAGCTCTGCCCACATCACAAGATATGTTTTCATGTAAATTTTTGTATATTGGCTTCTAATTTGACCTCCAACACTATCACATTATTGCCTGTGGTTTATGGTTTGATATTTTTAAAGGAGGGGTAATTGGAAATAGTAACTGCCTGTAGCTTTCTCTCAAAACATAAAAGAATTGCTCTTTATAACTTTAGTACCACTTGATTTTCCCTACAATTAAGAAATTGTAGAAACAGCTGCAATTAGTAAGTTTTCTAGAAAATGATATTTATAAAGAGAAGTATGATTTGACATTTGAATGGTCTTTCAAATAGTCATAGTGAAATGACTAATGCAAGTAAATGCCAGAATTACTTTCTTCTAACATTTCAAGGAAAAAACCTACTTATTTTTGTAAATTATATTGTTGCAAATTGTCGCTTGCTTTAGGAGCATCAGTGTATCAAAGTATGTTTTTATATGGAATATATTTTCATATCATACCATGCTTTTAAACATCAATATGCCAGTTACTGTCAATTGATATTTTAATGTTCAGCATTCAAATGTGTGGTGCTTGTAAAGAAAAAGAGAATAGCTGTAACACTGTTCTTCAGCTCACACTTGAAAATACTTGTCTTGCCCTTGTACAACTTGGAGGCAGCCTTTTGGAGGCTCTCTTGGAATTATTCTCCAAGAATATGCATTCACAGTATCCACTAATTTTCCCCAATATCTTTGGCTATTTCTGTAGCCATTTTGAAGATTTTTACAAGGTTAGTGGAATTGGGCTTCCATGTTTAGTAGATGGAGCAATGTAAATAGTACTGGACTGTATTTTCCTTATTGTGGAGGTATAAATCTTTATTTTTTTATAACCCCCATTCTCCTAGGTATTATGGAAGAAGGAAGCAGCATTGCAGTATTGATGCCAAATATTGGGGAGCAGGAGGCTGTACTGATTTCTGAAACAGTCATTGGCCCAACACTGCAGAGCAGTGAAGACCAGAGAAAATGTAAAACTGACCCCCTGATCCACGTCATCCAGAAGCTGAGCAAAATAGTTGAAAGTGAGAAGTCACAAAGATGCCTTTTAATAGGGAAGAAACGTTCCCATGCCGATGCTTCTGCACAGTCCTTGGATGCAGACGAGCTTTGTGAAATCCCAGCTAAAGCAATTGAGCTCTCAGTGATTGCTACTCAAAAGTCTGAAGAGTTACAAGCAGACTATTTTGTGACTGAATGTCTTCCACAAAACAAAAAAAAGGTGACGTGCTACCAATGTGGTCTCTGTAAGTTTCTGTCGCCTTCACTCTTAACTCTGCAAGAACATATAAAACAACATGGGCAGAAAAATGAAGTGATATTAATGTGCTCAGAATGTCATTATGCCTCCAAAAGCCAAGAAGAACTTGAATCCCACTTCCAAAATCACCACGAGAATGGTGGTAAAAAGAGCATCCAGACAAAAGTGCAGCAGTGTGTCAATGTCACCAGTTCATTTCTGCAAGGGCCAGTGGAAGGAAGTGTCAAATCGGGGACTGATCAGACAGGAAATCTGGAATGTAAGGATACAACTCAGTCTGCTCCTGTGCCTGAAATGGGTAGAAGGAAATGGTACACCTATGAGCAGTATGGCATGTACAGGTGTTTAATCTGCAGGTACACCTGTGGTCAGCAGCGGATGTTGAAAACACATGCTTGGAAACACGCGGGGGAGGTTGACTGCTCCTACCCCATCTTTGAGGAAGAAAATGAAATCACCAACTTGTCAGAGACAGCTGTAACTCACACACCTCATAGTGTGGATACAGTTGTCCTTTCTTTGGAAAACAATGAACTTGATATCCATAGTGAGCCTTCTCTTCAGCTTCAGATTTGCAATTCTGAGCAACTGTCGTGTAAATCGCCCGTAGGAACAAATGTAAAAGAGGAAGAGATATTAAGTGAGTCCGTGGTGCATTCTCCTACTACAGAGGTTGTAGAGGACACTGTATCAGATACAGAACCAGACAATTTGATAACTGACAGCCTGCTGTCATCAGCACAGAAAATTATCAGTTGTAGTCCAAACAGAAAGGGTCACGTTAATGTCATAGTAGAGCGTTTGCCAGGTGCTGAAGAAAGTGTTTTACAAAAGCCATTCTCAATGAACACTGACATGGAAACAGAAAAAAACCTGATCTCAGAGGAGTCCTCTGTTACCTGTGAAGAACCTGATGAAGTTTATAATTCAGATGAAATTCAAGAAGTAATAATAGAATGGAATAACACTGAGAAGAAAGATAACGATTTAAGCGCTAATAAAAATGTAACAGCTGATGAAAATGTGCCTCCTGCACGAAGGAGGACGAATTCAGAGTCTTTGCGACTGCACTCCTTAGCAGCAGAAGCTCTTGTTACAATGCCAATTAGAGCTGCAGAATTGACACGGTCCAGCCTCAGGGCTCTGACTGCAGAAGATGCTGTGGATGCAGGTTCAGGACAGGGAGGAGATGACAGCCCATGCGTGGCTCATTCTAAAGTGGTGTCCTCACTTAAGAAACCTTCAGAGGAGTTCAGTGGCTTAAACCAAAGTGAATGTGCAATAGTTGAGATAAAGAAAGACAGACCAGAGTTATCGGAAGCCCCAATTAAAATGGGCATCAGTATGTCACTGCTCACTGTCATTGAAAAACTGAAGGAGAGGACAGACCAGAACGCTTCTGACGATGACATCCTGAAGGAATTACAGGACAACGCCCAGTGCCAAAACGCCGGCGACGCGGCCGTGGCCGGGAGCAACCTGGTGGAGTTCATCCCCAGCGCGGAGCGGCCGTACCGCTGCCGCCTGTGCCACTACAGCAGCGGCAACAAGGGCTACATCAAGCAGCACCTGCGCGTGCACCGCCAGCGCCAGCCCTACCAGTGCCCCATCTGCGAGCACATCGCCGGCAACAGCAAGGGCCTGGAGAGCCACATGATCAACCACTGCAAAGCCCGCATGTACCAATGCAAGCAGTGTGACGAGTCCTTCCACTACAAGGTAAAGCTCTGCCCAAAGTTGCTCCAGAACCTATTCTGCTGCTTTTCTAATAACTGGTGATCCCTCTTTCTAACTTAATTCAGTCTGACATCCTGGCTCCATCATAATGACCATTAGGGATTGTTGCCAGCAGCATGTGCTGAATATATAGTTCAAGTGTAATTATTCTGCTATACCCACTGAAATAACCTTGCTTCCTAAAATAACTTTTTTCCTTGAGAATTATCTTAAGGACATAATAATATTGTGTTGTTTTCTGCCCACACATAGCAACTGCAGGAAGAAATGGAAACATCAAAGAACTTAATAGCTGAATCTTTAAAAGAATGCTCAAACATGCCTTCCTGTTGGGAGTGTGGCAGTTGGGGGTAACATGAGACACACTGAAGCAGAACTTTTTTTCCTTTTTCCACTGTTGTGTTGCTCTGGATGTTCTGTAGAACTTAGATTTGAAAGATTACATAGCAGAGCAGAATAATACACTTCTGTCATTTTCCTAATTGCTATTTTAAGCATTAGTGAGTGAGTTCCTATGTACTCAGCTCAGTACTCAGGAATACATCATTATCTAGCTGTACAGCTGAAACTCTTGGAAGCAGTGGTCATGCAAATTTTCCCATATTTGTTGTCATTTAGTCCTAGGTTGAAAAAAATATCCAGGTAGAGTACCAAAAAGCTCTCTCTTTTATATCCTCCCTAAGCCAGTCAAAACAGGACTGGTGTATTCTTAAGTCAGTAGGCAATATGAAAATTGAGTTAATTTTCACACAAGCCTCTAATCTTATACTGCTTTTGGAGCACAGTTATTTTGGAGGAAGAACTGTGGCCACTTGTCTGTGGGAATGGGGAAAGAAGGAAATCTATTTTCTAAATAAACACAAATCATAGAATCCTCTCCATCACTCTCATCAGTCCTTTATGTTACTAATTCATGATATTTACTTGTTTTGTTTGTAGTAAAATTACCTAAGGGATAATCTGTGTATATGCTAACATACATCTCATATCAGTTGTCATTAAAGCTTGAGTAACAATGTCATACATGATTGCAATATTCCAAGTGATCACTGTATGTTTGTAGTGTATATTTAAACATTAGGAACTGTTTTTGCAGAGCCAGCTGCGAAATCATGAAAGAGAACAACACAGTCTTCCAGATCTCTTCTCTACAGCTACAGCTAACAAACTAATGGTTTCCAATGAAGCAGATGATAGAGAAGGTACTGTTTATATTTACACTTGAAATTACAAAAAGTCACTCATAACATTACTTGTTTGCTGTATTTGTGTAACTGGTTTTAAGATCTCTTGTGCTGAAAGGTTTTCATGCCTGTTCATAACCTTAAATGTATGTTCTTTCCAGAGGGCAAAATTTACCATATCAGTCTTGAGGTGGCATTTATTGTTAGGTGATATATTTTTAGCCCCAGTAATTAAACCCTGCATTTCTTCTTGTGAAAAACAACTGATATGCAATATTATTTTGGATTTTTAAGAAGAAAATATTTATTTCCTTCCTTCAGCAGCTACAGTATTTTCCAAATGACCTAAACAAAAGAAAGCCTTTTTTTTTAAAGTCACCATGGTAATGTAGTTTGCTGTCAGCGTATGCACACAATGCCATCCCTTCTGAGTTTAGAAATTTCTATTTAATTATGATAATGTCCAAAACGAGTCATTTATTTTAGCCCTAGAAAGGCAAATGTAAGACATTCTAAATATGCAACCTGTATCTGTAAGAGTTGCCAGGGTAACAGTAGGTATGCATTTTCATAGAGACAGAGAATGGTTTGGGCTAGAAGGGACTTAAAAGCGCCTCTCTTTCCAAGCCCTGCCATGGGCAGGGACAGCTCCCACTAGACCAGGTTGCTCAGAGCCTCGTGTTTATTTAACTATGTATCTCCTTCTAATTTAATAGTGTTGGTTTGCAAAACATAAACAGCAACAAAAGAACAAAACAAAACAAACCCCTGATGCATTAAAGTAATCAAATAGGGGAAAAAATAACCAAATTTTGAAGTTTAGGAGAAAACGTGGCCTTAAAATCCCTTGTGTGTCCTGGAGAGCCACTATGTATTACTGCAGTGTGAATGCATCCTCTTATCTGGTGAGTTACAGCTACTGAAAATATTTACAGCATTTTTATTTTGAAAGCAGCACTGTAATTATTAGCATTTTGCAATTTTAGAGCAGCATTTTGGATAAATACTAGTAATTAGATAGTCTCTGAACAACTGTGAGCTGAAGTATTTCCATTTTGTGCACAAAGCTCTTTTTTGTCCTAACTGTGCTCTCCCATTTGTTTAGACAGCAAAATGTGCACTCTAATAGTACTTAGGTTGCAATGGAAATTTCTGGGTTCTACTCTTTCCTCTACAGCTGCTCAGTGAGTGCAAAAGTTGTTGAAAGGGACACAATTTCTTGTGAAACAAGGCACTGACTAGAACAAGCCAGGGTGGATGGGCAATGGTTTGCCCAAAACAACTTGGTATGTTTTGGGCAAACTCATTCAACAGAATGAGTTCCCAACTTTGCCTTCTGCTCTCTTAGCTCACAGTGCCTCCTCTTCTGGCTTTCAGTATACAAGTTAAAAGTTAATTACCTTATCAGCCTCAGGTAGAATGACCCTTCTCAGCTCCTTTTTGCTCTCATCAATGCAGAAGGCATTTGAATTCAGGAAATGGAGCTGTAGTGCTCAGTACATCCCCAGGACCTAAGCCTGAGAGCCATTCAAAGCCTGGGGGAGACAGGGAAATGGCCAGAGAGGATCTGCTGGGAGTGGGAATGTTTCCTATTACATAGTGGGGGGTTTCTGCAGAAGTAATAGAATAAATGTTTTAATGGAAGTGATAGGAAATAAAACATGGTTAGTTTAGCAAGTTACAAATATTTACAAGCACAGCTTGGACTGTTCTGACAGTGTTTTGTTTGCTGTAAACCAGTGTTCCTAAAGATGTCGTGATACAGGGATAACTACCTTGCAATGCCTGAAACATGTCAGGTTTGAAGAAATACTGTACTTTTTGAGCTCAAGTCCTGGTAACATGACTGGTAATGTGAAAATCAATAGTCCTATCTGCTTTTGAAATTAGTATGTTTAATGAGGTTTTACAGTTTATATCCTGATTTTGTAGTTTAACTTCCATGAAAGGCAAGGCCCTGTTCAAGAAATCTGCCTGCTTTCAATTAATTTAGAGATGTTTATATAAATATTTTTCTCATTATTCTCTTATAGGAGTGTTCCAGCCATGCACTTTAATTGATTGTTTACCCCACATGAAATTTAGTAATGTGGCTTGAATGAAAACAGTTCTCCTTTTAAACTTTTATTAACTCATACTGTGGAATGCTTAAATTATTTCAGAACCAATTTATAATCAAATTGCAGCACCACTGCAGTACAGCAATCTCTTGTCAAACAGATGTCATCCCTATAAAGCCACACAAAACAAAGAAGTTTATTGCACAGCATCTGTTTATGTGAAAGATGCCTAAGCTGGAACAGTTTCATTTCTTGTTTATGAAATAGTTAGTCCTAAAAGACTCTTTATTCATCATGGTTGTACAATAAATTAAAAGGAGCATTATGACACTGGATATGATCGGATTGTAAATGTCTAATAATGAAGGAATAGGGTAATAAGCAGCATTACAGGAGCACCTGTTACTGCTGCTGCAACAAAGATCTGGCATTTCCATATTCACTTGTAGGAGACCTGATACTCTCCAGCCAGAAAGCAAAACAGGCCCCAAATAAGAAATAAGCCAGTGGAGGGGGTGAGGGACACGAATGCTATTTTGTTACAGCAAGAGATTATGTGATGTATTATAATTTATGTGCATTTTATGGAAGGAATAAATATAAAGTAGTGATTGGTATAAATAATTGCTCCTAAGTGTGTGCTGCTGGGTGTGAGCCTCTTAGAACTGTGCTGTAGCTAATATGTTTGCATAATGCTTTAAAAATCTCATTAGATACTGTTGGTTTTAAACTGCCTGCCCACTGAAATACCGAATTTATAACAGAAAATACATTTAGAAGCGGTTTATTCTAAAGCTGCAGAATTTAAGATGGAAAACCCCTTCAAGCAGAGTGCAGCCCCTGCTCTCCCATGGATCTGCAGCCCTGTGTCTTTGATCCACTTGAGGTCTCCTACATGAATGTATTTTCATAAAAGAATAATGCAGAAATATAAATTCCAAAGTCGAGTAAATTATTAGTATTGTTTTGATAATTTTTGCATCAAAGGAAAAACAAAACTAATACATTTTACTCTCTGAGCATATTGTAGGAAAAATTCCAATATATTTTGCTTTAAGGTTGACTTGCAAAGAGTGCCTGTTGTATATTACTTCCATATTATTTCTTATAAGAATGCTAAAGAGTGAGCATTGTGTCATGTTTTAAAATGAAATATAGGAAATATATTTTCAGTTATCTCAATACACACAGAAATATTCCAACTTTATTTCACTGTCTTTGCATTCAGACTGCTATTTTATATGATATACCATATATTCTTCACAATAACCCTCTGGGGTTATCAGCCTTACCTAATTACTTTACATCTTGAACCGAAAGTGCTAAATTTTGGAGTGAAAGTTTAATTAGTTGTAATTTTCCCTTACTGTTGAAGTTAGCTGTCTGACTGTATTCATCAGAATAATATATCTAGAACCCTTTTTGGCATAATTCCGTGCCTGCCTGTGGGAAAAGAAATGTCTCCTTAAAAGTGTTTTACCATCATGACTCTTAATTGTTTTGATAATGAGAAAATTCAGCCTAAAAAAAAAAGTAGATGAGGTACAGCATGATAGGCTGGAATGGGAAAATTACCTGCATAAAAAATGCCATCCCTCTTCCCAAATGTTAATGTCTTAACCCAAATCAGTCCCATTATTCAGTGAGAGAGCAGGAACAGGGCTGTTAAAGTGTACACACTTACTTCTCAAAAATATTCCAACTGTGCACTCGTGGGCACACATTTTCCTGTGTTTAAGGAGTCATTAGCCTTTGTCTCTGCAACCATTAATTTTTCAGGAGTCTTTTTCATTCTGGAAGGCAAAAATTACTTTTGTTACAATTGCTTTTTAGCAGTTTGGAGAAGTTCCAAATTATTTATTAAGACATCTGGTCAATATTTTTTTTTTTATCCTCTCATATCTTTCAGAAAGTGTGAGTGTAAAGATGATAAAGAGGATTTAGAGGCTTCGGGAGGTCTTTTGCTTTTCTTTTCTGTGTTTGCCAGTTTGAAAGTCATCCATTGTCAACCCCATCTTTTCCTTTGATTTGATGCATTCTGCTAACAGTGAAATTGCTGGGTTCAGCAGTCCCACATTTTATCACCTTCTGCTGTAACACTGGATTTTACCCAATTGCAGGGAAAAGGGAAGTGTCCACATAGAGAAAAACAATGTGTCTTCCTAAAACTATAATAATTCCTGTAAATGGCAAGGCAAATGCAGAACAGTATGGTAAAATAAACCATACTGTTAGTACCTCGATGTCCGCTGTCTGTTTAATACTTTAAAAGTATTGAATACTTATGGACATTCAAGACTACTTTAAAATGTTAATTCATGTTACATAATTCAGATGTGATGGAATTATAATCTGAGAATTCCTTACAAGGCTGAGTGCAGCTCTCTAAAACAACAGATTTTGTTCCAATAGGAAGCAAGTCTTCAGTGCAGAAGCTGTTCAGGTGTGACATGTGTGACTACACGAGCACAACGTACGTGGGTGTCCGCAACCACCGCCGCATTCATAACTCGGATAAGCCATACAGGTGAGTGCCTGCCCCTGCCTGATCCTGACAGGGCACTGAACTGCTCATGCACACTGGGAAAGGTGCTGGGAAAGGACTGCAATTACATTCTTTTACTGCAAATTACTGAAGGAGCCACACTAGCTGGCTGACTCAAACTATGTAATTAAGATTTGCTAATTTTTCCAGAATGCATCTTTTGCTGTGGCAGCCTGTTGCTTGTTTTCAGTTTCAAGCATTCACACATGGAGAGGAAAATAATTATGTTATAATACTGGACTTTGGCCAACAGTAATAACATATTTCTCAAAACCCTTGCACACCTAACTTCATTTTGGATTTGCTTTATTGCAAAATATTCTCCATTGTCATATTACTGCTTTATACATCGACCGCTACAGAGTGTGGAAAAATTCTGCCCTTGTCACCAAGTGCCTCATCTTTTTCACTGGTTTCTAACAATACTAACATACTCCCTTAGGATCATATTTTATAAGTTTTCTACAAGGGTATTACATGGATTTATATAGGAACTTGGGTATCTAAAATCACATGTAATACTACAGCTGAGGTCTCCAGCAAAAAAAAAAATCCTGCATCTTCCTATTGGTTGCTGCATAAATTCCCCCAAATTGAATCTGTGCTCATTCACTGTGGATCTCTGTCCCTCTCTAGTGGCTAGAAAATAGATCTAAGTCAATAGATTTTTTTTTTTTTCAGCTGATCTTTAATGTAATCTTCTATCTTTAATGTAAATTCTGGAAACTCAACACATTGAAATGCTGAGCTAAGCCAGGGACTTTCTCTTTTGGATAAACAAACCCTGAAGACATGTTGTATTTTGATTTGTGCATTATAACGATATCCCATAGCACCAGCAAAAATTCACAAGGTGTTTACTCAGAGAGCAAGTGTGGAATACAAATAGATTGTTTTCTCCTCAGAACCTTCACTATTACCATTATTTATGACTTAGTGAGATTGGAGCAGCAGATACTGTAGAGTGTCTTGTACGTGGTAGTTTTCAAATTGGTGTTAGCAGCCTGTTTTGATTTAGGAACCCTTGGAAATTTTCCATTGGTGATACAGACTGCTGCATACTAAATACTAAACCAACCCATCTGCCTTGCTTCTCTTATTATTTTTTCATAAACCCCTTAGACAAATTTGAAAACCTGGCAGGATACTTAAGCCACAGTCTGAAAACCGTAATGATCCAGTATTTATGGTATTTCTCCTTCTGAAACATGAATTCCTCAAGCCTTCCATAGTATCAAACAGCAACCTACTATATTGCTGCCATTTTGAGAGCTGTAAACATATTTTATTATTTGTTTGACAAAACTTGCTGGAAACTAAGCTGTAGGCCCTTAAATGATATGGTTTTGTATATTGGGTATGTTCTGGATTTTAATACTGCACGATTAAATCCTTTCAAAGATATAGTAAGTATTCTCAGGCTAAGTACCCTGTAGTCTCAAACTGTTTCACACTATAGATCAGACTTTATAACTGGACATTTCACCATTTCAAAAAAGAAGGAACAGCTAAAGTTCAAACAAATACATAAGAGTTTTAGCTGAGCCTTGATGGTTTCTGTTTTAATGTGGCAGATACAGGAAGGTTGTGTGGTAGTATATTGGTATTTATGAATAACAAGGAATTTGTGTCATACTTTGGGATCTAAATCCATGGATCTGAATTTAGATCCAGACTGCTTTATGTATTGGTTTTATACAAAGATACTGTGACAGAAGTAAAAAAATTAAAAATTTGAATGGCATGATGTGACACACTTAGGGCACTTAAATCTGAATATGTTGATCTTGTCACTAACTCCTTTTCCAGCAATAAAGCCCTGGAACTTGGTGTTTCATTACTGGTTTGGCTTTTACAATGTCATGAGAACACAGCTGGTGCATTAAGCAGAGCACATGTTCTCCCGTGCAGCTCTTACGGTCACATTGTGCCTTTGCACGGGCTGCACCCAGCCACCTGCATCCTCACCTCCCTTGCACTTAGTGATGCTTACCCACTTCAGGAGAGGGGCACGAAAGAGATTTCAGGAAGAAACACAATCTGTATGCCTAGTGATGCTTGCTGAAAGGTGGAGGCTTTTTTGGGCTGCAAAAGATTCTCAGTGCCCAACAGCAGGTTAACTCATAACTTGGAGTCCTGTAAATATTGTTTATCCTCAGCTGAAGTGTTTCTAGGTAATTCTCGTAGCTGTTGGGGTTTGGAACAGTGTCAGCAGTGGATTGTCAGATCAGTTCACTTGTTGTTGTCTCTTCAGATGTCGCGTGTGTGACTTCGCCACCACAAATATGAATAGCTTGAAGTGCCACATGAGGCGGCACCCCCAGGAGCATCAGGCAGTGCAGCTCTTGGAACAGTACAAGTATGTAACGGGGCTCATGTGGCAAACAGCTCTGCCAGCGAGGGTTTTCTTACCTTAAAGCAGGGTTCAGATTCTGTTCCCTTCCCTCGTAGAGTTATTCTTTGTTCCAGAGAGTTGTTGGAGGTTGTTTGGGTTTTTTTGATGGATTTGCCATGGCATTCCCAGGCAATGCTTCTGCTGGCTGATTAAACATGTCCATGACTTCCCTCTGGAACAGTGGTCAGCTTTTGCTTTCCAGAATGTGGTGGCTGCACACAAACTGCCTACTGCAGGTAGTTTCTGGGCCGTGTTAGTTACCTAAGCATGCCTGAAATTGTTTAGGAGATTGTATAAGCCAAAACCATACCATGGCACTTCTAATGTTTAACATTATAGATGGGTAAATTCCAGTATCTAGGAATGTTCCCTGGCTTTGTTTAATATCCCAGTCTAGGCACAGCCTTTGCATTTACATGTCAGTTGGAATCCAGGGTGACATCACCTATTTAAGATTTAGTATGAATGATCATTAAGTCCCTTTTAGTCTGTCCATAGATATGGGTGGTTTATAGATAATGAGAAAGTAGGCAAAAATATGTGTAATTGTGTACTACTAATTTGCAACAAAAAATAGAAGTTGGGAAGGGAAAGGAAAGAAAATCAGTAATATTTTGAATATTTCTTAGTGGAAGATTTTAAGGGCAATATGAAGAATCCAAATAAAGCACACTCACATAGAGGTTTCTTCGTGAGAAAGCTGCTTCTGCAACCTAAAAGTACTTCCACTGCATTTTTCCCCAAAATGTTCCTAGAAGCTTTAAGTTCTATTTCTCGTACTTCCCACAGTATTGCTGAATGCTCTCAGTATTACCACAGATTACTGGAAACCTCCACACTTTGGTCCGTGATCCCCGAGGAATTAGTCTGTCCAAAACTGCAAGATAATTCTTTCCTCAGTATATCAATGTAGAATACTCCTGAACAGTGAAGTTTAATAATTCAGCTCAAATCAAGGAGTAGGGCAGGTCATGCTATGGAATTAAAAGGCTTCTACTACCAAACTCAGTGGTAAATAATTTTGTTTCTCTGAAAGTGTTGTGTATACTGTAAGTGTATGATCATTAACTAAATGCAGCATGCTAAAAGCTGTTGGGAGTTTCTGTGTCTGATTTGAACTGTATGCTAAAACAGTCAACAGTATTTGGCTCAAAAGATGCTGTTCTCAGCAAAGTAAATTTTATTAGTAAATCATCTGAGTAGACTAGTGAGCTTCAAAAAAGGAGAGTATTTAAAAAAGGGCTAAAAATGGACACTGGGCTGTGGCTTCATTGATTGTGTTCCCAAACCACTGATGGAGCAGTGTTAGTGGCACAGAAAACCATATGTATGGTGAGACTAGTGGGCATATTAAATGAAATCAAAATTATTTGTTCATCTTTGTGTTTTACAAAAAAATTATTTTGGCCTAATTTTATCTATAAATTAACTACAAGATCTGCCTTTTATCAAATGACATATTTTGTAACAGCCTTATTAGAGATCTTAAGATTTCCAATCTGAGAATACACTCACCTCTTTGAAAGCATCCATTTTCTTTGTAAGGCTCCAAATTAGAAGGAAAAGAGACAAAAAGGATCCTACCTTCCAAATTCTCTACTGATTAGTAGAGAAAAGGGAGTTAAAAGGACACGTGTTACTCCCCAGCAGGACGGAATTACCTTGCTCCATAAGCAAGGTAATGTACTGTGCTTTCACCTAACTTGGGGGGTTTTTGCTGTTCTCTGCAATCTTCTGCTAAGTAGGAATAGTTTCCTGTGTATGATTATTTGCAAGGCATTTTGGACTATACCTTACTGTCATTAAGAAAAGTCATAAAACCTGACTGAATTGTAGTGTATAATGTGGTTTTATGTAGGCCTTCCTGTGTTTCCAGGTTACATTTCTGAAAAGGTCTTAAAAATTTACAAAAACTGACTTGCATTGTAGTAATTTTAACACTCATCACAGTAACACCCTGGGATCACACTGCTTGAGCAGAGGTGCATTCCTAGTTATAATTTGTTAGCACAAGGTCACCTTTGATTGATTCTGATCTTTTCCATGGGATCTGGAGAACTGAAGCCTTCCAAAGTAGCAGGCAGCTGAGCAAAATAGCTTTTTTATCCAAAAGACAAAAAGCTCTTTTTTATCCAAAAGACTCTTGCTCTGAAGTGATGTCATGCAGTATCACTCATCTCCTTCATGCTGAGGTGACTAATTTATCATCTTAAAAAACATGTAAAAAAACCTTCCTCTGATGTTTATTCCTGCATGAAAAGGGTTATACAGGATTTGATCAGTCTTGGGTTATTCCTGTCTATAAATATACAGTACATCTCCCTGTAAATAGGATTTATTCTTCAAGGTTTTATTTTTTACTGTATAAGATGGTATTTTACAGGGAAATAGAAAATTTAGTCTTGTGGTACTGAAGCTGATGGAAAACTCTATGGAGAAAATGATCACCTGTCTGAATCTTGATCTGTGAATATATTCAGAATCTGACACTGCCCTCAGCAACCTGCTGATCCTGCTTGAGGGGCTGGATTGGACTGTGGGACCTCAAGAGGGCCCTTCCAACTTCAACAACTCTGGGATCCTTAATAAAGTAATACCTGCTATACCAGGAAAGACTTACTTAGTTCAATTGACATAATTAGTGCTAATTACACAGTCCCTGCTTGGTTCAGAGCAGTGGCAGAGAGAGCTCACTACCTCCCTGCCAGATGCCATGTTTCTGCACTCAGCAGAAATACTGCATTTCTGCAGTGTTTAAACAGTTCTTTCAGGCCAAACAGATAAGATTTCAATTCAGTTGTTTAGGAAATAAAAAAAAATAAGTTTAAAAGTTCTCAGACCCTAAAAATAGTCTTAAATTTAAACATGAAAACTAACATGACCCAGCTATGAAACTGAAAAGGGGGACCAAGAAGAAGGTTCATATGGATCTCTCTGCTTACTCATCCTTTTGGAAGAACTCTAAACCATTACTAAAGTAATGTTTCTCTTTTTCTTTCTTCATTTTCCCCCAGATGTTCTCTCTGTGGATACGTATGTAGCCATCCTCCATCCTTGAAGTCTCACATGTGGAAACATGCAAGTGACCAAAATTATAACTATGAACAAGTGAACAAGGCTATTAATGATGCAATTTCACAAAGCAGTAGGTATGTCTGATTTACTGCCAAGCCCTGTTATCTTTCAAGACCCAACCCTGACCCAAAATAAAGTTCCTATCAAAAACCAACAGCTGTATATTTTAATATTTGTCTTGGTTTTTATTATTATTTCAGGTTTCAAGGACAACTCACTGACAAAACCTTACTAGAAGGCACAGATGAAAGTACAGTACCTATACTAGGAAGTTCAGACAACTTGGTGTCTTTTACAGAGCCAATTAACCAGACTGCAAATGAAATTTCAGGTCCTGATGAAAATGAAAAACCTACCTTGATGAATACCTCATGCAGTTTAGAAAAGAACTCCACTCTACCCCATCTTGGCACAGAATACTGTGTTCTTCTCTTCTGCTGCTGCATTTGTGGTTTTGAGTCTACCAACAAAGAAAATCTGCTGGATCATATGAAAGAACATGAGGGTGAAATCATAAACATCATTCTAAACAAGGACCACAGCACGACTCAGAATACAAACTAGGTGAAGCTGTAAGTTAAGAGAGGATTTCCTAGAGTGAATATTTTCTTTCTTTGCTAATTTTTGCCTGAGAAACTTGTTAAAGAGAAGAATTGCAAGCAAAACTTGATTTCCCATCCTGAGTTCTTGTTTCAGTAGGAGTACAGTGTTTTAACCAGGGACCGATGAATCAGTTAAGAGATAAATATAAGGTGTGGAGAATAGAACCATCCATTTTAACCTGTTACTTCTTTATATGGTGCCAAGATTGCAGGATTGTTGTTTTTTTTTCTTTTCCTGTCAGGTACTAGTTAGTAATAATGCATTAGCACAGTACTTAAAAACTCAAAGGTGTGAAAGCTTTGAATCACTTGAAAAGCTTTTTTCTTCCTCCCTCTTTGTTGTTTCCCAAGTAATTCAGCAAAGAAGGTTTTTACCCTCTTTTTTGAAAGATGGTCTGGCAACAGATCAGATAACACTGTTACAATACGATCTGGTCAACCCCCCTGCCTGGCTTCTGGAAGGTGAGGAGAGGGGAGGTGGGCCAGGGCATGGGTGTGTTGTATGCACACACTGGAGTTCCATTTTTCCCGGTCGGTTTTTAAGGCTTTACAAACTCTCAAGTCATTTTCCAACAAAGACTGCCATCCTTTCCATTGATTTAGAGCAGCAGGAGGTGAAGGGCCTAGAAGCATTTTGTTAATAACTATTTGTTTGATTGGATCCTAGCTACAAAACTGTCTTTTCAACTCATAGTGTGTAACAGATTTTTTTTATAACAATAACCTGTTGTTTCTTCATGGTTTTCTTGACACATTCAGACGAATTATTTAAAAAAAGAAAAGCTTAAAATGTCACTTTCCATTTGTGGTGATTACTTTGCAGTATGGATGAGCAATGTTTTTAATGAGAACAAGATATTAACAATAATTGCCACAAAGTGATGTAGATTACATCTGTGTAGATTCCAAAAGATGTAGGTGAGCGAAAATCGGAATTTTCAGAAACACCTACGTGCTTTGGCAATCTTTGAAATGCCACTGGCTGGCCAAATTTCCCACTTGTCTGTCAGAGCTGTAACTGTAGAAATAATGAGCTGAAAGATAATCTCCCTGTAGAAAATCGTATTTAAAAAAAGAAATATCAAACAATGTATTAAGCCAAAACTGTATCCAGTCACTTACTGAATAAATTTTATTAGTAAAATGCCCATAGTATGGATTGATAAAGGGAATTAGAGATTACTTTGTTGTCTAAGAAACACATAGAAATCTCACCCTTTTAAAACCTTCAGCTTCTAAAATTGTAGTGTGGGGGTTTTTCTGTTTGTTGTTTTTACAGTTACAGCAGTTGGCAGTAGAAGGTACTCATCTGGACATGTGTGGAGTATTATTATACTGGCTCATTACCTGGCAACTTTGTTGAGTTTATTGATTAAGTTGGCTACTTAATTTTTTGAAAGATTCATTAAGTGTAGTATCACTTCCAAAGAAGCCCTTTGGCAGCCAGATTTAAACTTCCTAGTTCAGGCATGTATTTGTTCCTGCTTTTAATGAATGGCAGGTGCACAGCAGCTTGCCTAGTGCTGACACGGGCATACAGTGACCTGATTTTTAGTAGCTCAATACTTACAAAGTTCCTTACTCTTAGGAAAACAGTGGTTTCTGGTTCCTTTATTTACACCCTTCTGGCAGCAGAAATCAGCTGCAGCTGTAAAAGTGAGAGGCTGGCACATGGAGTGTCTGTATTGTGCTAGCACTGCCTGGAAGTGGCAAGGAGGAAAAGAAAACAGTAACAGAAGTCACAGCTTCATGAAGCAGCATGAAATGTAGAGGCCAGGGTAAAAGCACTAAGACTTCAAATATATTTGATATTTGTTTTCAAGAGATTTCCTCAATTTTACCTCTTTTGGGTTAAATAGGTGTTATTTTGTTTATAAATTAGCAGAAAGTACACATTCAACTTGAAGAATTGGTCAGGATATAAAGTCAAAGGGGTTTTGTGTTGAATTTTTGAGATACCTTAAATACATATGTGAAGTTAATTATACATTATTTTCAGTTAATACTTACTTTTCATATTCCTACAGATGGATTTTACATTTGAAAAACACATTATTTATTTAAATGATCCCAAATTCCAGTGGAGATAATGAACTTTTAATGGGATATTCATATTGTCATACTGACACTGTTGTTTTACCTTCAGTATAGAATTAATGTGAAAATACTACATCATCTGGAATATATGTCAACTTTCTCACTCAGAAATCCCATTTGTTGGAAAAATTAAAGGACAGTGAGATCCCTAGTAATGCTAAAGTACCAGTCAGTATTCACAGAAACAATATTTACCACACCGTTATTTTTGTGTATTTATGTTCAAGTTGCTCAGCTAGTGAAAGATAAAAAAGGAAACACTTGCATTCATAAGCTAAGAAGGAGATAGCAGTGAACCAAAATTTCAAAAGCTAATAACCTTGAATCTAAATGAACAGCTCTGGTGTGTGTGGAAGCCACACTTGCAGCGTTCTGTGCCATGCACCAGGAGTCAGTGTCACAGGATTCCTATGCAGGATGTGTCTGTTCACAGTTGTTCTTTGCCATCTTGTTGCTTTGTTCTTTTTGACCATGTGTTCCTGTAAAACAGGGAAAGCTACTCGCCTCTAAAAACCATTACCAGTCCTGACAAATGCCAACAGAGTTCTTTCCCATATGCACAGAGATTTACTTTTACTGTTTTTAGCTGTCTCCATGCTGCTTGCAATTAGTTACCCACTCACAATTCCCAGGGACTTGTCAGAAGTCCTGCATGTGAAATAATTATAGACTTCATTTTTCTGAAAGCAAATTGTTTCTCAGGTTATCTGCTTTCAAAAGTGTATGGCTGGCTTGGTTGCATGTTTTGTAAGGGGTTTTAAGCACATTTCAAAGTCACTAACACTGCAAATTCCCCTTTTTTTAAGCTTTTAAACTATTTTTGTCTCTTCGGTCACATCACCAGGTGATCAGGTATTCATGTGCTGTTTGTTTAAAGTAGATATTATTCTGTGAGACAAACTGTAAGTTGCAGCCTTGTTTGCAATGCCTGTACTTCCACTAAAGAGCAAACTTCATTCATACTTGGCTATACTGAAAAATGGGTGCATATTTCATCTTCCTGATTTATGCTTGACCTGGAAAAATAGAGTGGGATTCAGTCAGAGTTATTGTATTTTCCTGTTTCATAAGCACTTATTTAATCATTTGAAGAAATGTACAGTTGGTGCTCAAAGTAACATTTGTTAAGATATATTTAATAGAAATTTACATTTGCATTTGATATTCATGGACATGGGTACATGTATTTTTTTAAGAAAAGGTATTGTAACACTATGGCACTGCTTTTATAGCCAAAGTATAAAAAAAATTTAGAAAACTGACATGTAAAGACTGCAGTTAATTCTGATACTGTATCTTATTAAATAGGATGAGTTTTGTTTTATAAAGTTATCCAGCACATTAAGCTGCATGCCTTAAGCTCTCTCTAGGATTGTGTTCCTGATAGGCGACTCTTTGGAAGGATGAAGCAAAGTCTGTAGTACTACTTTAACTACCTTCTGGAATACTGTACAATGGTAGAATAATTTATTTTGCTTTACAGGAGTTTGTCACGTATTGACTTTAATATTGTATTTTGGTAATAAACTTTTTTTTGTTAAACGTTTTAGTCACTTTTATTTTGCCTCTATGAAATACGAATATGGAAAATCCAAACACTGAATGAGTTTTTAGAGAGAGGGAAATCTGTTTGAGTCAAAAAGTATTTGAAATACTTTACTGCCATTTCTTACTCTTGGATGAAATAATTAGTATTAGTTGTTATTACTAGTTTAAATGCTGCTAATACAAGTTTCTTTAAGAAATATGAAATTATTAAGTCAAAATATTTGTAAGCCTGCATGCAGTTAGGGTGGCACCACGCTGAAGGAATGAACTGCAAATTCAAAATTCATAATGAAGCTATTAGGATTTTTTCTCAATTTTAAATGAGTGAAAGCCTTAAACAGCTTTTTTTCAGGTGATTGACTTCTCCTTTTCCATCACATAAGCTAAAACATATCATGAAACCTATTTTTAAATATACAGCATATTTCTTGGCCTTGCTGGAGCTTTTCTTCCCATCTTTCTCAGGAAAAAATGAAGTTAGTTGGTGTTGCTGGGGAGAAAATAGAGAGTATGGCCAGGATACCCACTGCTGATATCAGCATGGTTTACAGTTACATAAACAAGCAATCTTTTGCCATTTTCTTGTTATTATTAGGGCCCTGGGCCAAATATGTTGAAATAAAAGCTGGAAGTACAAATGGGTTTAGATGCAACACTACAGAATGCTGTGTCACGCAGCTTTTTCACATTTCCTCTAATGCAAAACCTGGGAAAAAAGCTTTTTGTCATAGGATGTGGCATCCAGGTATTATCCTCTTCACTGGGCAAAAACACCTTCCTCACTTCAGCTGAATAAAGCACAAGAGCCTCAGCAGCAGTTTCTTCCCCCCATAAATAACCTGGTCACGTGTGATCAGGACTGGGCACAGGGCTGGCTGGGGTAGGGCATCACCGAGGGGTCCTGTGATGATTGTAACACCCCTGGGAACTGGGAGAAAAGGAGGAGAGCCCTGCCACACAGCCGTGGGATTCAGTCACTCTGTCCTAGATCTTTGGCTAATGTTTAGCCTTGGAATTGCTGCAGAAAGCTGATGCACCACAGTGAGCTTCTGTTTTGCATCCCTTCGAGGCGTGTTTGGAGAAGAGCTGTCACAGGGAGGGAGCCACTCAGGAAGGGAGACACCATTGGAACTGACCTAAGATTAGCTAGGTAATGAAATTCAAAATTGTATAAGCAAGATTTGTTTTTCTTGCCCAAAAGCAAAAACTTCAGACCCTGAAAAGCTTTAAAATTAGAGAAAAGTGAGAACCCAGAAATTTGGCATGTTTGCCATCTACCACAAGGCTGCTGAACAGCAACTCAAAACATTGCAGGTTTAGACTTAAAATTTACTGGGCCAGAACTGTCCACCTGCTTTTCTAGTTCACTGAGCTCTTTCTGCAGTACTGAATGGGACAATCCAAGAGAAAACACAAATAAATGGAATTTAAAGTTTCTTCCAACCACTTCCTGTATGCAATAGTTGGTAGATGTCTGGCATTTGCTGGATTATGGGTAACATGGTACTAACATGAACACTCTGCTACTTCAATCTAGTTGGAACAGAATGAGCAAACAATATTGTTAAATATCCTTTTGTTATTTTGGCAAGTAAGAAGCCAGCATTGCAACATTATTATAACAATATAGAAATGATATAATCATCAGTATTACTGATTGCAAGCTACAGTTTGGTGACTTTTAATTTACATTTTCATAATACAATTTTCAGATATTAATATCCATCTGGAAGCTCTTTAGTTCTTCTGCATTCTCATAACTTGAAACATTAAATTTTTATCAACAGACATGTTGCCTAAATAATAAATTGTTTCAGTGAGGATATGTTAAATAATAACTCCATTTTTTTCCTAGTGCTATACTTAAACACTTATTGCAACAGGAAATGACTTGTTAAAATATACAAAATTGAGGAAAAATGCATTTTTTATTTCTCCTACTATCTAATCTTCTGCTATGTGAAACCTGAACAGTAAGTTAGTATTTCAGAAGGAAGGTGATAGCTGAGCATTTAGATACATTAACAACTGTGTAAAGCTGTGTAACACTTTTATATTATGGAAACTTTTTAGTTCTAGTAACACAGTTCTGCAGTATAGGTTGTGTTAGTACTTTAGGAATGTCAGGGAGATTAAGACTACTGGTCCTGTGCAATCATTCCCCACAAAATGGAAAACTTCAGCTGAGCATAGCGACTTACCACATACAAATCCATTGCATCCATGCACAGGGACATAAAACAGGAGAATTAAGAACTCCCCCCTTCTCAGGGATTTCTAAAGCTCTTCACTGATTATGTTTTCTAAACCATTTCTGTAACTGCTTCTTGTAGAATTTACTTTGCATTGGCTTCTTTACAAGTAGTGGATAAGTAGAATTTTTATTCCAGGAAATATTTTCCACAGCATCCCCTTTCTTAGAAATGTAAGTACATTATCTGCTTTACACAAAAACCTGCACGCACTCAAGGTGTTTATCTACACTGTAAAATTGCTTGTATGTATACAATGTGTTCATTTCAACAAACACATGACATCTCTAATGCGGCGATGCGGCAGTGGTAAAAGTAAGGTAAATCTAATGGCCATGGTAAGACCCATATTTATTTAGTTTTCATTCTTAGTTTAAGCATTCCCCACAAATATGTGACCTGCCTTACTGCTCAAAAAAAAACCCCCAAACCCCAAACCAAAAGAAGTATGGCTGTAAATTGACTTGCAGTAGAAATGTTTAACTATTTGGAGGGCTTGATCAGAGGAAGTAAGATAATTCTGTTGGTTCTAAAAAATACTTACAAAACAAAATTAGTATGCACAGCAGATACTGAAAAATTTCCTGATTTCTAGTGTAAATGGCTTTGAAGTTCAGAATGACCAGGAAGATTACTACATTGTTTTCTTGGTGTCTCTGAGCATGCTTTCTATGAATTTCATGGCCCTTCCTGCTCAAAATACTAAGTTTTTCAAGGAACCAAGATTGTGGAATGAGACAGAAAAAAGAGTAAAAAAAAAAGTAATGCTGTAATATAAAATATAGATAAAATATAATATAAAATTGTTTTTAGGTTTTTTTAGTTGATGGAAAATCAACTAAATATTGTCCTGAAGAAGTGAACTCTCTCCCCAGTTCCACAGAATTTGTATGGATTATTGGAAAATCAGCCTTCTGTGATACGAGCGAGAGTTGGTTTGTTAGCTATGGCTTCATGGGGCATGTTTTTTCTACAATTACTAAAGACAGTGCAAATAAAACTTAAAATAAAGACTTATTGCAGAGGTAGGTTGCACCCATTAAGTAGAACAAAGTCTGGTATTGCCGTTATCTTCTAGCTACAAAAGGTCTTTTCCCCCTTTAAACGTTTATGGTGCAGTTAAGCAAGAAATACAGTGGAGCTTATAAGGCGTTGAACAGAACACGCAGCTCTATTTTCAATTTTAAAATCACATATATATGATACTATATCCGGAGGCGGTAAGAAATACATTTTAAAAAATAACTTACAAATAAATTCTAGGGCACTGTTTTAGCAAAGCATCCCACAGGCTGAAGCCCGGCGGGACAGCGCGACCCTCGGGGGCAGCGGGCTCCGCTCCCGGGCCCCACAGCCGCCTTCCCAACAAGGGATGGAGGGATGGATGGAAACCCTGGCTGTGCCTCCATGTGCCGGATTTCCGCCGCACGCCCGCCCTGCGGAGTTCGAACCAGCGATGGAGAGGCAGCCGGGGCGGGGGGGCCGGGCCTGTGACGGGCGGCTGTGCCCGCCCCGGCTCCCGGTCTCCGCCCGGCAGGGCCGAGCACCCGGCGCCGCGCCCGCCCCTTCCCCTTTCCCTTCCCCTTTCCCTTTCCCTTCGCTTTCCCTGTCCCTGCCCGCGGCGGGGCCCGGGCGGCTCCCGCAGCAGCGCAGGCAGCAGCGGCCGCAGGTACCGGGGGCAGGGCCGGGGGAGGCGGGCGGGGGGAGCCGCGGCGGGGCCGCACAGGCCGCGGGGAGCCCCGGGCCCGGCCCCTGCCCCGGGCCCGGCCCCTGCCCCTGCCCCGGGCCCGGCTCTCCGCGGCTGCGGGGCCGGGCTGGGACCCGCCCGCCCCGGCGGAGCCGAGCCCTGCGGCACCGCCGTGTGAGGAGCGGCTGGCATCGCGCACAGCGAGCGGGGTGGGGATGAGCATCTTGCCTTTGTTAGTTAATTGTCAGGTGTGCTGCAAACCGGCTCTTCCAAAGCATGAGCTCGCGTAGTGTGTGATTGCCCAGGTGTGTGAGGAGGAGGCGAAGCTAATCCACTGCAAAAGCTTTAAACAAAGTTGTGTGGTTGAGGCGTTTTCCCTGCAGCGTTGCCAGCAGCAGCAGCCAGTTACACCAGTGGAGCACAGGGAGCAGCTGTTGCTGCTGGGATGGAGCGGGTTTGTGTCTCCAGGCTGGGATGGAGGAGGTTTGTGTCTCTAGGTTGGGATGGAGCGGGTTTGTGCCTCAGGGTGAGATGGAGCGGGTTTGTGCCTCAGGGTGCGATGGAGGAGGTTTGTGTCTCAGGCTGGGATGGAGGAGGTTTGTGTCTCTAGGTTGGGATGGAGCGGGTTTGTGCCTCAGGCTGGGATGGAGCGGGTTTGTGTCTCAGGCTGGGATGGAGGAGGTTTGTGCCTCAGGCTGGGATGGAGCAGGTTTGTGTCTCCAGGCTGGGATGGAGCGGGTTTGTGCCTCAGGCTGGGATGGAGCGGGTTTGTGTCTCAGGCTGGGATGGAACAGGTTTGTGCCTCAGGCTGGGATGAGATGGCAGTGTCTGCCAGGTGCAGAGTAGGGAGTGGGAGCAGTGCTGTGTATGGACTGTGTTTAGAGAGCTGAGTGCACCTGGCAATTGACAGGGCAGTGACTGGCTGAGTTTTTTGTCTTGTGATGTTCTCAAATTCTATGGCATATAAAACATCAAGTATTCTTTCAATGCTGCCTCTAGTTTTTTATAGCACAAGTGTTCAATGGCATCGTTCTTGCATCTTTTGACTCCCTTTTTTTGGGATTTCCTGAAAGCCAGGATTTAAATGACTCGCTTCATATTTTAGGCACCCAACTAAAATACACTGAAAAGACTAATTTTTCTTTGAAGGGCTTAGATGTTTTAAAAAAGGGGAGCTTGGTGTGCATTTTGAGTCAAGGGCCAAAAAAGTGAGGGCAGTTAAAATAATGAATCACTCTGGAAACCTGTTCCAGAGTATGTAAAATAGTGACATTAGTCTTCATAATTCTAAGGTAATGTTTTCTCTACTTTCATTCGTGGAGTGGTACAGATTTAAAGAAAAACCGTGCATTAGGTAAGATAGACTTTATGTACAGTAGAGTTCTAGAAGTCAAAATCTGTGATGTCAGTAAGATGTGGTTTTATTTTCACATATTTCATACAGTATCAAGTGACTGTTTGGGTAGGAAGATGCATTGCTTGTGTGTGTCCATTTAGGAGTCAGGCTGAAGAATAATGAATTAAAGTGACTGACATCATGACAACCGTAAGACAGAGAAGGGTTGGAAAAGGCACAGATGCAGCTGAAGATCAGCCTTCAGAGGAGACAAATGTGAAGCCTGATAGGAAAATTCCACCTGGTGAGTAATGAAAAACAAAGTGACATTATGGCTTTTTAGTAGTGTTTTGGTTTTGATCTGTCCTAAGCACAGATCAGAACTAGGTATGTGCCAAATGCATTTCCATACTTTAATATCACCAAAATTAATTGGATGAGACAGAGGGTCTCATACAGATTGCTGCATGTCAGTCTTACCTCTGTTTTAAAATCCTAATTTGAATTGGTGAGAACAATTTTTCAATTTATTATTGGTGACACGCTATCAGATTGTATGTAGCCATCCAAAGTTCTTGAAAGAATCCCAGTCCAAATCATTGGTAATGTAAAAGGATTTGAAGACAACTGATGAAATGTACTTGAAAATAGGCAGGTTGCATATAAAATCTGAATTTAACTGCAAACTTTTGCTTTTTAATCTATAGGACACTGTTTAGGTAAATTTAAAAGAGAGTCATTAAGTGTCTTAATTCCAGGATCTTTTTAAGTAATGGAATTCTGACAACATTTTTGTATGGAATTACAGCTTTAGAGCTGACAAAATTCCATGTTTTTTGAGGGATTTTTATATTAACTTATTTTAAGGGATATTTTGATCTAAATTCTACATGTTTCTCTGCATTTGGGCAGATGAAAGTTCCATTGTTGTTTCTGCACGAACACATTTAGACTGTATACAAAAAAGGCAAGTGATCATAGTTCTCCTGCAGCCCAGCCCTCAGTTCCATGGAATTGCATTGTTGGAACCTGTAAGCAGATGTCACACACAGTATAAAATAGCCATTTCAATGATCCAGATCACTAATCCATATTAAACCTTACATTAACATTGGAAATACAAAAACCCCAAAAAGCCCCAGGAATGTAAGTGTACTGTGGAGGCCTGGAGGTACCCAGAACACATCCTTCCTTTGCCATCATCCCATCCCTGACCTTGCTCTGGTGTCAGCAGGAGCTCATCTACAATTCAAAGCATGACACCATCATCAAAGGCTGCTTTGGCTGCTGTTCAGTCTCTTTGTGGGTATTTAGTGAGGCTTCTGAACCTTCACTGTTGTTTTTTACAAAAACTGAGCAACCCCCCCCCCCCCCCCCCCGCAAAAGGCAGCTATTTTTAGAACTGTGAAGATGTGAATTTCTTACTTTGTTATCAGTCATCCTGTATTGCTTGAGTTTAGAAAGATCTGGAAGATATTCCAATTCAGATTTACAAATTAGTTATGTCATTGAGCTAAACTTGTATAGGATCATAGTGTTCTTAAATTTGAAGTATACCAATTAAGGCACACTTTATTTCACTTTGTATGTAAATAAAATACTCTGTTTTTCCTATATGAGAACATAAAAACCACATCTCCATGAAGATGTGTTAAAATGAGGTGTCCTGTTATCTGCAGAATGTAAACTGTACTAGCATAGGCAATGGATAAATGGCTTTCCAAAAATCCCTATAGGTTTAATAATATGGTTCACAATTACAGACTGAATTATTTTTCTTCCAAGATCCTCCAGGTAGAAAGCTGTGGAACATACTCTCAATAACCTTTGGTGGAATTGTTGCCATCTCTCTTGGACTTCTTACTTCTGTTTATGTAGCTACACTGCATGAAAATGACCTGTGGTTTTCCAATATCAAGGTAACACTCATTTTCCTAGTTCATCAGTAGTTTTGTGGAACATTAATATGAGCATTAGTTGAAATTTCATTTTTTTGTGTATTTGTCTTGTAACCTGCTCAACACCAGCATATTTCATTTTTAAAAATTCAATTTAAAAAAAGCTGTGCTTCCCTTCCCACCATACTCCATCAGTTCTATAAATACCTGTCCCCAATTTTTTCTCTAAAAATATTGCTAGAGAGCTCCTGTCTGAGTTCTAGCTATGGTTCTTCCAAAAATCGATCTTTATCTACAATAGAATTTCAATATTTTACTATATGTTTTTCTATAATCATCTTACTTTTATCCAAAGCAATCTAAAATTAAAATAAAAACCAACAGTTAAAAGAAACAATATGCGAAATCCTGGCACACAGTTCTTGAACTGTGTTTACACTGTGATACTGTAATACAGTTTAGGGACAGTCGCTTGGTATTCAATACTAATTTTATATAATGTCATTCTAAATGTGCAAACCTCAAAACATATTTCTGCCATTCACTAACGTAAACCCAACCATTCCCAAGACCCAGGACTGACTAGTTTTTTCATAGAGTCACTGCAGAGAAAATAATGCAGCTGTACCTACAGCTAAATTTAACCAGAGAAAAGAACAGGTGAGTCATTTCCCCTTTCAAATGCCTAAAATCCATTCTGCTAGGTCTGTGTATTGTGTTGTTCAAAGAGTACATATATTTAACTGGAATACTTGCCTTGCAATATGTCTTTTCTATGCTACACACTTTTTGTGGCCCAGAAACATTTATATTCCACTAATACAAATAATTTGCATTTACTGCAACAATTGCTGTCGTATTATTGTACAAATATAATATATAATATCCACCCTTCTCTTCCCTTGATTATATAGGGAGATTGTACACAATATATTGAAGGTACACCTTGGGTTTGCCTTTCCCTCCCAAAAGCAAGTAGTGAATAATTTCAAGGTGTTGTATATTTCGAAGTTCAAGCAGGCATGGGCTTGTGGCAGTGTATGAACGTAATGGATACATCTTTTCTATTCTGTCAGACTGACCCAGAGGAGCACAGAGTTCACTGAAGTAAGCAGTTCTGTAGTTGTAATTAAGTTGTCCCCCTCAATGGGTGAAACAGTTGTTTTAGTTGATAATTACTGGTTTTGTTTTAAGTACACTAGCATGCCACTGGATATCAAAACTGAAATAGTTTTTTGTAGTCTGGATTCTATTGTCTCTGTAGCTGTTATTTCATCCCATGGGGGTGATGGATAGCTGGTAACACTGCAACAAGAGAAGTTTCAGCCAATTTGGTGGAAAAATTCTAAAAAGCGTTAAGTTCATCTACCTGCAGGGTAAAGGAGGAAGAGCTGTAGACACTCTCTGGTCTCACAGTGTCCCTTCTTCAGTGGGATGTGATCTCCACCAGAGCATGCATGTGGTGCTCATTTTTAAACAAAATACTGCTTTAGGAGTAGTATGGGAAGAGAAGACTGCATAGGAGGAGTCTGAAATTTCCTGCAAAGCTGAGGTGGGAAGACTCATCCCAATATCTGTAAAACAATCCACAGATGTCTCTGTGCCTGTGTGTAGGAGTGTGGTCTCTGCAGGGGTATGTGCGTGTTTTCCAGCACTTCTGAATTGACTAATCTTTTCATTACAGCACATACTATAAACTAAGAAAGATAAGACCCTCAAAAATCACATGGAAAATGAGTGGAAAATTTGCTTTTATCTCTAACATTTTATAGGTTGGCCAAAGCATGAATTTCTGCAGGTATTAATTGAACTTTCCAAAAGTTTGAAAAGATGAAGTTTTATTTTAGTTCATACTCCTGCCCCAGTTCTGGAAGGGAGAACTGTAGTCTAATCCTTGCCCCAAAATTTTTGCATGCCTTGCTTAGTGAAATGCAGGGGTGATCTCATTTCATTATATTTTCATTAATTTTAACATAGAATAAATGGATGCATTACAAATGCACGTGCAGTGTTTTATTAACCCTCATGCCAGTGAAATACAGTAGAGCATCACCACTGCTCTGGAACATAGAAAAGAAAAATTCTAAATCAGTTCTATTTCCATATGTTTTAAACTAATAACCTCAGTCACCCTGAATTAGCTGTAAATGGGACAAATTTGAGGGTTTGTGTTGCTGAAATCTGATACAAAAATTATATAACAGTGCATTATTCTCCAGAACTCCATTCCTTTCATCCAGTAAGCTACAATTAGTCAGATGATAAGAATTCATGCCCGGAAGGGTCTGTGTAGCAACTTAATGAATACAGAGATGTAATGGGAGACCTGTTTTGTCATCTTTTCTTTTATATGAAGGTACTTTTCTATTTGATGAAGGTCTGCAGTGTTTTTCTGACGCTTTTGCACCAGGCAGATGTTTGTACCTGCACCTTTTAGGTGCAAAAGGTGGAATTTTTGTTCTGAAGACCCTACTGATACATGAACACCACAACTGCATATTTTAAAAGTACGCAGTTCTACTCAACCCTAAAAATTGGAAGTAAAAAGAGTTTATTATGCAAAGTCATGACTCCTAACTCCTAAATAATTGGAGTCAGGACTTGCACACACACTTGCAATGATTGCCTTTCTGTAATTTCAATTGCAATTCATTGAAAGCCAGTTCAGTTTTGGGTGTCTTCCAGCAATGGTTCACCCAAGTAGAAAAACTGTCTGGTTGTTGTTAAACTGTTTTGCTGTATTTTGAATATGGCTTTCAACAGTGCATTGATTTCAGCTGCTGCTCTGTGTGTGAGTCTTGTTCTTGTTTGCTGGTAAATGTGCCTGCTATTATCAATTAGCCATGGTCACAGGAGAAAGATGTACAATTGTTTTCTTACCAGAAAAACTGAAAAAGCACATCTTGAAGAGTGGCTTATGCAATGAAGGAGGTACACAATTCCTCCTTTTTTTTTTTTTTAATTTCAAAACTTCCTAAAAGTATGGCCAAAAAAACCAGAAAAGATTCAACATATCATGACACCTAGTCAGAAGCTGTGTTTGTGTCCCCTTCCAGCAGAGATCACAGGTTATAATCACTTATCTTGATAAAATAACTTTGAAGAAAAAATTTTGAATCCCTTCTGATATACATATAAGAAATAAGCATTTCTGTTTGTGACGATGGAAGTCAAAACAGATTTCTTTTCCAAAAATCCTTTCTCAGTTTTCTGTAAATGTTCTGGCATAACACATCTGAAATGGCTTGTCTATTTTCAGTGATTTTCAGTAGCAGTTTAGTGGCTGCCCCTCTAGTGCAGCATTTTTTGGGAACAGAATCTGCTATGCAAATAACAAAATGGAGGGCCACCTCTCCTGTCCGCCTTTGCATTGCTTGTTCAACTGCAAATTCTGAAGAAACTTGGAGCAGGAATGAGACAAGGCCATGTAGCAAACTAATACTGTAAGAAAAACAAATAAACTTCAGAGCATTCATTTCTTCTTCTCCCCTTCTGAGTAAGCATTTAGATACTGTTATTGATTTTTCCTTTAATAAAATTACTGCTTGCAGGAAGTCAGGAATGAAAATATAAGATTGTAAGACTTTCAGGATAAGAATGTCAGGATTTAGTCTGTGAAGGGCTCATATTTTCCCTTTTTACCTTTTGAATACAAACCAATGATTATTGCCCAGAGCAGCTGTGGCTGCCCCTGGATCCCTGGCAGTGTCCAAGGCCATGTTGGGCACTGGGGCTTGGAGCAGCCTGGGATAGTGCAGGGGATAGCACTGGATGGGCTTTAAGGTCCCTTCCAGCCCCAAACATTCAATGATTCTGTGAGGAAAAGCAGGGAAACAGGTAATGAGAACTGCACAAAGTGAATGCTCGGGCATGAAGGGAAGGAGGGCATCCAGGACTTTGGCAGGACTGTTCCTCAGATGTGCCTGTTGAGGTGTTAGGGCTGCTTTGACTCTGGATCAGATCTGATCTGTACATGCCACTCAAACAGATGGGCTTGAGGTTAACCAGCCAGGAAAGCTGTGCAAGGATTAGATAGCTTTGCTGAGGGCTTGTTCTCAGCTGGGAACATTGACAGCAGCTGTGTGTGTTGAGTTTCCACTTGTACACTTGAGAAAATTTTCAAATCTTCATGGTCTTAAATTGAAAAACTAATAAATAGTTTCAATTACACAAATTTTGTTTTAGCTATCTCAAAAAAAGGAAAGTAGTTGGAGCTTTATTTGTGCTCATTATTTATAGAAAAACTCAACTCAGACTTTGGCTGCTTGCTCAGCATCCTGAAGGACTTGCTTAAGGAGTTTGAGGAGTCATAAGCTCTAAAATTTTGCACTGCCCTTGAGAGAAAGTCCTTTATATTTGGTTGTGAATGCTTAATATTATTAAGATACAATTGCATAAATTAAAATAGTAAGCAGCTCTCTGTGTGTCCCAGAGGACAGTGTTCTTTATTTTTCCCTTGCAACATGATGACTTCTTTGTTAGAAACTCGCAAAGTGAATATACAGACAGATAAGCATGTGTTCTCACAATGTTTACCCATAAGTCTGTATGTTTTTATTGACATGGAATGCTAGGAAAAGTATAAATTGCTGTAGAACTGGAAAAGTATTTTGAGTGAATAAAACAGATGTTATCTTGCATGAAACAGATGTAAAACTCACTAGTGTTTGTCTCATAAAGTATAGCATTTGGTTGAATACAGCTGGTGCCAGGATTACAAATTAATCATGTTTGAATGCATTTTTGCTAATTAGATCCCCCTCTGTGACTCCTCTCTCCCCCTTAATAAATTCCAAATGTTAGCATTCCCTTTTTTTTTTCTTCTTCTTTATGAGCATTTAAAACTCAGCTACCTTTTGGTATTAGAAAACTTTCCAGTAGTGATGAATTTGAAACTAGAGCTTGTTCAAAATCCAGCACTCTCATTTTGCTAAGTGTGTGGCTTTTGGTATGATGATGATTTATATCTCACAGATAGAAGAATTTAATTGTGAACTTAGATTAAATCACTTGTGGTTTTATCTATTGACTTTTCTCAGACCAAAACTAATACTGGTTTGTCAACAATTGACTTCAATAAAACACATGCTTTGAGATAAGAACCTGTCCTGGGCAGGAGAGGAGAGAAGAACATGATTTTTTTTCGAGCTTTATGTTAACTCTGAAACAGAGCTGATTCTGCTCCAGCATAATAGGTGGGACTGTGTAAGAGGGTTAAAAGTCTTGGGGTTCTGTGCAAGGTTGCATTAACAAGAGTGGTATTCATAAAAGTCTCTGTTTAAGTAATGTTCTGTTATTTCGGTAACATTCCTTTGTACAGAAAGATGAGTTCATAAGGTTATTTTTATAAATCACAAATCTTTTAGTGACTTCCATATACCACATACAGGGGTTTCACTGGATTTTCAAATCTCAATATAAACTTATTTCTAACTGGATAGAGACCTTTTCTAACTTACTGCTTAGGAGATACATTTGCTGGGATGTTATTATACAAACTACTAAAAAGATCACTAATAATAGAACAATTCTATATAAGACAATTACTAGTTCTCATCAGATTGTTTGTTTGTGCCATCTTTGTTTTAATGTGGTTGCCCAAAGCTGTGGATTTGTTAAATTTCATTAGGTCTTCACAACTAATGAGCTAACAAAAGGAAGTGCATTCCAAAGCAAAGAGCTTTCGGATCTTCCTAGACTCCATCTGCTGCAATATCAGCCAAGAAAAAGGCATAGTTTGAAATGTGCCTGGTTTGAAGTGTCCCTAGTTTAAATAATTTGAACGTCTCTAATTAGAAATAAGATGTTCACCAGCCCTAAAGCCGAGTCCCTTTTCCTTTCACCTGTGATTTCAGAATGAGAGTGATGACAGCTGGTTTCCTGCAAGAAGCAGTGTTGAACAAGTGGGCAGCAGCATCCCCTGCCAGCCGAAATATCCCTGGCATTAATGTGCAGCCCCCACATAGCACACTGAATTAATGGAGCCTTGAGCTGGCAAAGCCATGGAACACCATGGGATAACTACATCTGGGAGAAAAGGTTAAATGCACAAAGCAAGGACATGCAGCTTTACAGTCCAGCTGTGGGCCACTGTGCTAAGCTAAGCTTGTCATATTACAAAAAAATACTGAAATGCCCAAAATATTTCCAAGCAGCATATCAGAATCATAAAAAGCATGTACATTGCCCCAGTTAAAAGAGTAATTTACACCCCAGCCATTTCCCTCTCACCCTAATTTGTCCATGTATGTTTACCTTTAGTTGAAGTAGGTTGCTCAGAATGTGAAACCCAAAGACTGAAGCCTCTCTGGAGCTCAGTTTCCCTGGTGCAGCAGGAATTGGAGTTAAAGGCAGGTTTGGATGATGGTGAAAAGCAAATGGAAAATGAATTTACTGTTCAACTTCACTTGCAGGAGGTCGAAAGAGAAATTTCATTCAGAACAGAGTGTGGACTTTATTATTCCTACTACAAACAGATGATTCAGGCTGCTTCCATACAGCAAGGTATTGTAAACTGTAAAGTAAGTTTTGCAGCTGACTATTTGTAGGTTTGGTTGGGGGTTTTTTTTCAAATATAATTGAGAACAAGGCATACCATAACGATGACAGATAGTGTAACAATTGTACTGGAGACAGATTTATTCTGTTCCTGTGCCAGGGAGCTACTGAGTTATGGACATAATAAATTTCACAATGATGCATTGGTTTCTGTGCCACACCTTCACATGCTGATGAAGGCAATCACTTTGAGGGACAACTTTCATATCTGTTAAGGTTTCAGTTTGCTGGTTTATTCAGTTTATTACTTTCATTTTTATTCTTCTCTTGTTAAATTTGAGCTGTGAGCTATTTCTGGGAAGGGGCAATGTTTTTTGCTGTATTTCTGGACAGTAAGTGACACAAGGAGCAGCTTCCAAGGAAATCATGTGCAGTGATGGGGCTTTCTCAGACAGTCTCATGCTTTCTAGATATTTAGCTGTCGCTCCCTAGCAATTTTGCTTATACTGAACATTTTTCAATATTAACTTCACCTGTCATTAGTGCCAAGATCAGTTCTCAGGATCCAGAATGTACCACAGATTCTATGTTGGGGATGGAAGTATAAAAATAAATGTTTTATACACTACTAAATATACAGTACTTGAATTAGCACTGTGAGTCACATTTGAAGCAGGGAAGCTGAAGACCTCAGAAGGTCATGTTGATTCAGAGGTAATATGTTCTGAATTGTTGACTCAAAGTTTGCAATTTCTGATGAGAGATCCTAAAATACCTTTGAAAAAGTTATTCACTGTTCAAATGAAGATGGAGGGGGAAAATGACAATCTCCTATTTCAATTTCTCTTTATCATTAAGGTTTACATGGTTTAGTATATGACAATAAAACTGAATCTGTGAGGACAATTAACATACTTGAAAGAATGAATGTTTACCAGGAGGTGTTTCTCAGCATTCTGTATAGGATTCTTCCAATTCAGGTAGGCATTTATTTATGGCTTTAGATTGTAAGTGCATTATGAAGATTGCGCAGTGAATCATAGCTCCCCTTTGTAGATATTTTCTAATTAGAAATATTCCTGATGCCTTTGTAATTTGTAAAAGCAAAATCTAATTCATACTAAGTATAATCCCCCCTGTGAGTGTTTTAATGTCAACATCAGTATTCTTGTGTTTTACAGCAATACCTAGAGCCTGTTTATTTTTATATCTACACTTTGTTTGGACTTCAGGCAGTTTATGTCATTGCTCTGTATGTAACAAGCTGGCTTCTTAGTGGAACATGGCTTTCAGGGTTGTTGGCAGCTTGCTGGTACATTACAAACAGGTAAGTGAGAATAAACATTCAATCTTTCTAAAATTGTACCTAGTTTCAAAGGTAAGGTATTAAAGCTTTAACTGTATGATTAATTGGACAAAACATGAAACTATAAGGCCTCTCTCCAATTAGCCAGAAAATGGAAAAATGTTTAAATAAAAAAAAAAAAATTAGAAAGTAATCAGAAATGAGCTGACATATCAGACCGGGTTTTTAAAGGTTCAGGAAGTTTGAGTAGATTATTTTGTCTTAAATTGGTCTCTGAAAGTGGATTACATCTTTCAGATTTGTCTGGAGCTCCAGGTGATGAGCCCTGTCTTCTCCAGCCTAGGATCTCTCAGGTGTTGGAGATATCTGCATGACCTAAAGACATCCTTCAGGTGTCTCTTCACTGCCCCACACCTGCCTCTAGGGGTTCCTTCCACAACCTCAGCTCACCTGATATTCATCTTCTCTCTCTCTCCCCTTATCCCTGTAGCCATCTCTTGCACTAAGCCTCAGAGAAAAAACGTGGTAATTGAGCTGTTCTAGTGCTTTATCACTTGAAGAATTATCAGTTTGGAGATGAAAACCTAAGAGCTGGCTTTATGCCAGAATTAAGCTGCGGGCATGAAGCTAAGACTGGTGACATTGGCTGTTATGTGTAAATTACTCAAGAAAATAAAAGTACAGTCTTGGTTCTACCAGAAACATTTGATATGTTAATGAGCAGCTCTAAAGGAATTTATCTGCAAGCACATCCACTACAGAATAATTACAGGTGTATGGAGGCAAGATGTTCCTTTCTCTAAATATAAAAGTCATTAAAAGCCACATGCAGTGTACAGCATTTCACACGTTTCTTTCATGAGGTCATCTCTTCCATTTACAGAATATTTGGAGCAAATTTGTCTCTCTTTCTAATAATTGCTGAACAATGAGAGCTTGTTGCCTTTATGCAATATAATAAGTGCATGGAATGGATGTGAATAAAGACTTTCTGTCCAGATGAATTATATCTGAGGCTACTGAATAACTCAATTTAAACATGTTCTTCCTCCAGCTAAGCATGTCTCAGATATGTTGCTTACTTACCTTTTCAGCAAATACTTTCTCTACACCAGGAAAAAGAGAATTAGTCTTTAACTTTTAAACCAGGTTTTGCAAATGACCGTTCTTTGGGGAATTCTTCCATCACATACTTCTTATGTTCAAAAGCTTCAAAAATGGCCAAAAGCTCATAAGCAATTAAACTGTGTTCAAGCTCAAGTCATTGGGATCACAGTGAAAATTATATTCTGTTTATATTCTTATGTTTGCATTTGCAAACCAAAAAATGAAGTGAAATGATCTGTGGTGTGGAAATCCACCAGCGGGATTTTGGGAGTGCTTTTAGTTTGGGGTGTATTTGTCATTTCTAAATTACCCAAGCTGTGCTTCATAAGTAAGATGTAATCCACAGTATATTTTTTTACAGTTAGTGAAGCTGAAGTACATCATTTGAGATGCAGAAACAATGGATTACTTGCAGAACCTTCATAGTGATTTATTGTCAGAGCCAGGTGTGTTGGAGGAACTGGAGAGTAGAGCCTCCATTTTTATAAATAAGGAGTTAAAATAGCACAAAGATGCCTGTCATTGCAAACTCTCTGTCACCAAGTGTTTGCTCGATTTTAAATTTGTGAAAATCTCTGTTTTGTGCAGAGTAGACACTACAAGGGTAGAATTCACCATTCCTTTAAGGGAGAACTGGGCACTGCCATTCTTTGCTGTTCAGATAGCAGCCATCACATACCTGCTCAGAACTCATTTACAGCCTGCTCAAGAAGTGAGTATTTCTGACAAATATGACACAAAAAACTTAGGAACAGAAAAGTCTCCTGATCTGCAGGAATTAAAGCAAATGGGTGATACAGTTTTTGACCAACAGTTCTTAAGTTACTACTCCTCATTTTGATCAAGTAACTGCTATTTATACCAGGGTAAAATAGGTATTGCATTGTAATCTGGGGGCTAAAACTATCTGAAATCTCACTGTTTTCTTGCAAATGATATTTATTACAGTGATAAAACACAGGCATAAGTCAAGAATTTGTAACTCTAATAAAATGTTTGTTATCCTCCAAGCTCTTATTGCAGTTAAAAAATTCAGTGGTTCAAAAGTGGTTTTAAAATGAAACCAAACTAAGGTGGGCTTTGGTTGGGTTTGTTGGGATTTCTTTTTGCTTGATTTTTTTGTATTTTAACAAAGGAAACTATAAAGTAAAACAAAACTTCCTTCCTTCCAGAGGCTCACGCTCATGGCTGTATTCATAGCCACGTTTCTCTTTAGCCTGACTTGGCAATTTAACCAGTTTATGATGCTGATACAGGCATTGGCATTATTCATACTGGACTGCTTGGACATGATTCCCACAGCAAAGGTAATTTCTTTGGAAATAGCCTGCCTTTGTTTCTTTGCCTTCATAAAGCCAGCAGTTGGGAAGATGTTCTCCTAACCAGTGGCCTGGATGCCCAGAGTAATACAGATTATCCAGTGTGCCTTGTGCTTTGAAGTGATCACAGTGTATATACCCTGCAAGTGTAAAAGTGAATGATGAGAGCAACACCATTTCTGGGTTTGTTCACTTTAACGTAATTCATATCTATTTAATTTTTGTCTACTTTTGTTTAGACACTGTTTGACACTTCCAAACACCATCCTGTCAGTTGATCTGATACCACAGCTTTAGCATGGCCTCTCAAAACTGCCAGAAGAAAAAAATACCCCTGGAAGTCTTTGTGTGACTTTGTGAAGTCAAAGCAGTGTATGAATTTTGCCTCAGGCATTGTGCATCCTCTCATCTGGCAGTCGGGGCCAAGCTCTGCACACAGGAGGAGGATGCAGAACACCAGGTTGCTGGGGAGAAGCAGTTGTCTTGCCTGCATTGACATTCACCACAAAATAACAGCATTGCCCCTGCTGTGTTGCTGAGCTGGATAAGCCAGAAAATAAAACCAGTCTTACTAAGAAGGTCAGGGATCACTGACAGTTACTCTTACAAAACAGAAATGTACTCTAGAAGATGAAAACACTGTCTTTGACATTAGCATTGCTGTGAAATTCTACCAAGATCATTTTAGCCATGGTGAAGGCTTGCACTGGTTGAAAAAGGTTCTAACTTTAGGAAAGGTTACAGGAGGATGAAGAGTAATTCATGTAAATTCATTTTAAATGTGAAGCAGACTTGAACTTTACTGATTGTATTAATTTAACTGAAAATGAGTATGGTACCTGCATACCAAGATAAATGTGACTTACTTAAGTTTCTGAATTCTTCATTGCATCTGCAACTGCAAGCTGTAGTCAGCATTTAATGGGACTGGTCAACTACCTTAAAAGTCAGCAAATTACCAGCTTCATCCTGAGTTACTCCAAAACAGACTCACCACACCACTGTGTCTGTACTCATTTTCAAAAAAGCACTACTTTGAACTGTTGGGAGTTTGTTGGGCTCTTTGATTCTGATTTACACCACTGCTGTAATACAAGACCGAACCTGGGATCTGTGTGTGAGGTAAAATGTATCTTTTGGTAGCACTGTGTCAGAAAACCAGCTGGGTTTTAGTGTTTACATGGAGCTGAACACTGATAATAATTTAGCATAACACAAAAGGGATTGTACTGAACTCTTACTGAGAAGTTTGAGAAGGCAGGGGATGTTTGGTTGCTGAGCTGCACTGAGCCATAACTCTTTAGTCATAAAGACATCACAGAGGCTACAGAAACGCTTCTTGGACTAAAGAAAATAAAAACATCTTCCAAATATTAAGTAATTAATATTATACTCACGCTGCAGTTATCTGCTTGATTATAGGATCAGGCTTCCTTAAGTATAAAAGGGGCATAAAATATTAACCTAAATAGTTCAGGACATAAGTATAAAAAGGACACAGTAATGGCTTTAAATGTAATGATTTACTGCAAGAGGATATGTTCTTTGCAAAAATAATTGATGTTGAAATAAATTATAAAACATATTCAGAGAAAAGCAGCTATGACTGTAAAGTTTTGTAGACATAAAAATCTCATTATTGTTACAGGTTACTTGGCTCTATATCATTCAGATTTCTGGATTACTGCTGGTCTGTGTCCTACAGTTCTTCAATTCTATGATTCTTGGATCATTACTTATAAGTTTTAATGTTTCTGTCTTAATAGCAAGAACAATCCAGGTTGGTACCAAAATATGTCTGTAGTACTAAATAAAGATTATTTTTATATATATATGTATGTGTGTGTGAATGAGTAATTTAGATTCATTATAATTTTCATTTACTAATACTAATTAGAGGAATTACTATAGCATACAGCAACCCAAATATTGCCTGATCAAATAATGAATTCCATTACTCTAACTGCAGCTTAACCAAGCACATCAGACGTCATAATTCCATGATTGCTGTTAACATTAATGATTGTGCAAGCTGCAGTTTGGATCCTGAAAAAAAACCTACATAAATGGACTTTACATCTGGTTCAGCAGGAATTTGGCTTGAATTTGTGAATCTGCCTCCAACAAAATAATCTGTAACAACTAGGACAACTAGGCTCATGTCGAGTTCAGCTTCCTGAAATCCATTGTTTCTTTCAAAGATTAGGGGGTTTTTAGTGTAGTTACAGTTACTTTTTTCTAATTCTGGCATTGGTGACAGCCTCTGACCACATTGAAGGAATTCACAGGGCCATTCCTATTGTCTGCACCTATTCCCACTTGCCTGTGAGCAGCTCATCTGAATCTGGAGCTTGGAACTGGAAAATTGCTCAAAATCCTATCAGCTGACAGAGCCAGAAGATCCCTTTGCCATGTGTAGGTGGAAGGTGTAATGAGTAGGTATTTGAAAAGGCACACAGAATTATGGAAATTAGGGAATAAGTTCTGTAAGTACAATTGGGCTGCTCCCAAAGAAAGGCTGCTTGGCTGCTTCCAAAACTCTGCCAGATTAAAGTTTTTATGGCATTGTCCCTTCAATTTTGTGCAAGAAGTACATCTTTACTCTGAGTACTTGATTCTGTATCCATTTTTGCTTACATGACCCTAATACAAATTTGCTGCTGCTCAGGACTAGCAGATCAGCTGTTTCAAATAGCCTGTGATGTTTTTGTTCCAAATACATTAAAAAAGGACTGAAATACTAATATTTTCTTCTTTATAGAAAAACCTAAAAAAGGGTGGCTTGCTTAATAGGCTTGGGAAACTTATCCTCCATGTTCTACTAGTCTTGTGCTTGACTCTCCTAATAAATAAATTCATTAAGGTAGGCAAATAATTTTTAATATCAAAAATTACACATTGTATTATGTTAAAAGCTATTTGTTGACCATCTACAGGAATATCATTAAATAAAAACTGCAGTGAGATTTTTCTGCATTTCAGAAACTGCATTTTAGTAATTAAAGATCGTTTTGCTAATCTTTGATATATGGATTTGAAAACTTCATAAATTAACACCAAATAATTGGTGTTAACTTGAAGCTCACCTGTAACTTTATATCAGTTGTAGATCTATACTGCTGAGAATTTGCAAAGTTTTTCACTGAATTTTCTTTTCAATGAATGCAGTTAAAAATGAATGCTTCTGATTGCAAAGCACCCATCTTAGTAAGCCTGTATTGCTTTACAGTTACATTTAAATGACAAAAAAGCTGTTTACTGTGCAACATTTTTCATATTTGAAATATAATTTCCTTTCTCTTTCCCCACTTTTTAGAAAATTCTTAATCTTGAATCAGATGAGCATATATTCAAATTCCTGAAAGCAAAATTTGGATTTGGAGCAACAAGGTATGATTTAGCTGCAGTTTTGCTTTTTTGTTTGATTTCTTTAATTGAAGCCTTCGGGTTGTTCTTATTTCAAATGCATGCAATAAATTACAGAGTTTTACTTCATGTTTATGTCTTACTTGCCCTAAGAACAATCTGCACCATAGTGACTGTATAATTTCTTGGGAAAAAAGTAAATTTCTGTCCTTTTTGACACTAAGTTATGAAATACATGATGGACAAAGATGTTTATTTTTTTTTAGAGATTTTGATGCAAACCTGTATCTTTGTGAAGAAGCCTTTGGCTTACTGCCTTTAAATACTTTTTCAAGACTCTCCAGTACATTACTTTTTTACGTCTATGGATTTGTTCTCTTCCTTCTGACAGTAGCAGCTGTAATTGTTGCCTTTCGGAACCTCAGGTAAATACAGTTTTAGGGTAATTCACATTTTTATCAATTTTCTTCAGCTGGCTGAGGAACTGACAGGTGAACACAGCAGCAAACAGAGAATTGCTTTGCACAGCTGAGGAATGGGGTGTATGATAGAGAAATCAGGCAGAATAAGTAACTTCTATTGAAGCTAAAAATGTAAACAAAGAAACGTCTTTCCTTAGGTTCAGTCAAGCTCTTTGCTGTTGAAGTTTGGCTGTGTGTATAATGTTGGTTGGGTTTTTTGGGATGAGGGAAAGCAGGGGTAGGATGTCTTTATCTAAAGCAATGTTAGTTTCTTTAGTTCATCCCGTTTTCCCTGTGCAAAGCTCTCCAAATCCCAGATTTCCTAGGTGTTATCCTCAGACTGCCCAGAAATGAGCTGGAATAGTCTGTGCAGAACATTGTGATCTGTGAGAAGGAGCAGGAGCTGGAACTGTGCAACACTGCTGGCAGTTCCCAGAGCTAATCTGTGGGACTCTGAGGTGTCTACAGAACACAGAAAAAAATCAGACAGAACTGCATTTCAAACAAAATGGTTCATTGTAGAGCTCTCAGTTTTACATGTACAACCTGGGCAAAAGGTAGAAGGGATCATATGAAACTTGATTAAGCAGAAATTCAAGGAGTGTCACCTGGTAAGTGTCACTATCGTAGATTTTAGGGAAAACTGGATAAAAAGGAGAGAGAGCAAGGGAAAGGGAGAGTATCCAAGACATTCCAAAGCTATGTTATGACAATTACATATTAGAATAGTAATTGTCAAATGTCAGTCACCTGTAAATAATTTTGGTACGATTCAACCAGCCTCTTTATAAATTTACTGCATCGGTCAATTTTAAAAATAAAGATTCTGCAGCTCTTATTTTCTGCAACCCTAGATGTAATCCCAAACATGTCCCTACTTTTTAATGCATTTATCTCACTTATCCCATGCCCTGAGAAAAATGGGAAAACCCCACACACAGAAGCAGCTTCTTATGTTTTTTGAGGGGCCCTCCACATTTATTCATGAGGCTGGACACCTCAAGCAGTAACCACTCCTTTCAGGGCTCATTTTCCCTAACTGCCTCCAGTCTATGGCTCTAGTAATGTCCAGACCAGCACAACCCCACAAATCACAGTTAAATTCTTCACTCTCATCAAAAGCCCTCTGAACATGGGAGTAGCTACTTCAAACAAGAAACCAAGCTTGCCTTGCTGTAAACAATTTTATCTCATTCTAATTCAGCTCATTTACACCCATTGCATTTCCAGAAAACTGCACTTGAGGAGAAGTACCTGATGCTGCATCAAGTTGGTGGCATCAGGCTAAATTATATCATAGATGCAATAGAAGATTGTGGACTCATGGCAATGGTTGTTGTTTCTGGCCTCAGAAAGATTTGGTGCTTTTTAAAATGCAGATAATTATATGAAATATGGTACAGAACTTAATATAACAATGGTTTTTTCTTCAATTAGTGGTTCAAATCAAGTCCAGTTAAAGGAAAAAAAGGAGGAATACATAGTGACACTGAAGCCTGATGCTGCCTACAGCTTAGTTCACACAGTTCTATTTGGATGTCTGGCATTAAGCACAATGAGGTATACTTTTTTTTCATTCGACTAAGGGCTTGTTTAGATGATTGAGTATATCACATGTTGTAATGTGTTGACCACACATATGTGGTCAACATATTTTACACATAAGAGTGTAAAATATGTTGACCACAAACTGATATGGTCATGAACCATTTTTCTCTCCCTGGTGTGTTTCTAGTTGTAGATGGAGGCATTTCCCAAAATTCTGCCATAAAGAGTGGAAGTTTGGGAACAGAGTGGTTCTCAAGAGAGTGTAGCAAAGTGCAATGTCAGTCCTGTACTCAGTTATTTCAGAGGCCTGAAAGTCCAAGAAAACTGTGTTCAGAATTTCTCTGGAGAGTAACTGTTCTCACAAGCAGCTTTGCAGGCCTCCAGATGATCATGAATAGCTTGTGTTCTTCCAGGATGAAGTACCTCTGGACATCCCACATGTGTGTGTTTGCATCCTTTGGCCTGTGCAGTCCAGAGGTTTGGAAACTCATCCTGAAGTGTCTCCATCTCTACACGTCGCAGAGGGTGAGCACTGCACTCACAGCCTTCCATCCCCTGGGCTTTGGGCTGCATTTAAGCAAAGTCACAGCTCAGGGTATTCTTTGTACTTCTCTCAAACCAGGTATCTCTCCTGGACATTTGTATAAATTTACTAAGTAAAATCAATTTTCTGGTGGTTTCTATAATAAACTATTCCATTGGAATACACTAGATGGCAATATAGATGTGACTATGAAAAACCACCACAATTTTACTAAAAAAATCTCCATATTAAGAACTCATCAGCAGTCTGAGAAGACCTTTGCAGTCAGTTATATTGAATGACAGTGTATTCCACCTTGTAGAATATAGATTTAAAGACATAAATCCATCTTTTGTGATGTGTCGGTAATTAGGGTTTTACTTGAAATCAAAATCAGAATATGGGCTTAAAATTCAATCTCTTAAATTCCACTACATGTTAAATATTTCAGATATCAAAACATTTAAAATTACATCTATTAAATGCATCATCAAACTAACAAGGTTTTTTTTTCAATTTCTCATAGACACAGGTGATTAAGTATTCTATACCAATAATTTCATTACTGTACATTTCATTTAAGGTAAGAAATTTTTTTTCTCAATGTTTTGGCATTTTTTAGTTGCATGGAATTTTTCCTTTCTCCTAGAAGGGTGTTGTCTTATAAGCAACTACATACAAAAATTGTAACTGAATTTTAAAAATGAGGATAGCTGTGCCTATGAAATTATCTCTGAAGGATCAGTTGGGCTTATTTGATCCAAAGTAGTTGTTCATAGATACAAATGTTTATCTGATTGTATGTGTAAGAAGCAGGTGTTATTTAAATGCATAATTTTATGGAAATAGGAGCTGTCTCTTTTGTTTTTAACTAAGTTGTGGATAATGTGCAAATTGTCACATTGTGTAAAGATTTATTCTAGGACCAGAAATAATCATAATCTCTACTGCTGTGCCTCATCTCATATGTTTTAAAGTACAGAATTATTAAATGGTCATGTTCTGTCATGTTCCAGAAACAGAGTATTATTATTGTCAAACGCTTCAATGTAAATGCATAAAACATACCTAAATCAATAACATGTACAAGATTATCACTCTGTCATAGCAGTAGGACTTAGAACACTGATTTAATGGGCAAACCATTCTTTTAATCTGAAGTCACAAAGACAAAAAATTCAGAATCTGCTTTGATGGAGAAGTTGTTTTTTCAATAACTAGTCTGAGATGAAAATACGTCTGTTAAATAATTCCCTTCAGAAAAACACAATAATTTCATTGTTACAGTTCAAAAGGCAGTAATGAAGGAGTTAAGAAAGCAGCTAATAGAGTTCACTCCAGTATTGTGTTCCCCCTCTAAAACAAAAAGCAAAAAAATACTGTTTTCCACTTAAATTGGAAAATTTTTGTTCTTAGAGGACTTTTTTGGCCACTGATGTGATGGTTAGGAAGTCATTTACCATTTTCATCATCTCTGAATATGACAGAGACAATGCCATTTCATTTGACATGGGGGATACCAAGAGCATGACATTCTGATAGTCTAATGTGACAGATCACTAGGAATCATTTTCCTCCCACTCTTCATGAGCAGATGTAAAGTTCCTAAATCCTGTCAGATTCAATTCTGAAGTCAACAGAAACCACTGATTTCATGGGCTTTAGAGCAGTCATTAGCTGTGCTCAGTCTGCCTGAAAAGCATCATTTTTGTGTTTCTTCTAAATAGAGGAAATAATTTCTATTGACATTAAAAATACTATTTTTCAAATTTCTGAGTAGGAATGAGAAATTCATCACCTCTCGGTGGTTCTTTGTCCTTAGTCCATTCTTGCAGTTGAGCTACCAGGAGAGTGGATCTCTCTGTGGGTCTTTTCTGCAAAGCTGAAAGAGTTGATGAGAAGCCTGAGGGCATCACAGAATTTTCTCAGCTGGAAGGGACCCACAAGGCTCTTGCCCTGGCAGTGGTCAGATGAGAACTCTTACAGAGAGTTCCAGAAAGTACCCATTGCTTCTGTGAGAATGTGCTTTAATATTCTCCCTCTAAAACCTTATAAACAGACAGTGGAAGGAGATTTTTGGAACAGAGGCTTACTTACCTTTCTCTTTTCCAGACAAGAATTTATCTGTTCAGTCACTGACTGCTCAGATTGCAGGGGCAGTTTCTCTGTACACCTCAAAGTTAACTGGCCATCAGGGCTGGTTTTCTTGAATTTGTAGGAGGGCAGTTTGGTGTTTCATTATCTGTTACATTTGTCAGAGGAAGAATTCTTCAGTGCAGTTCCTCAAAATAGGACTTTTATGGGATTATTAACCTAATCCTGAACAAGCTAATGAAAGCCTCTTTTCAGGCATGTGCTTACTACAGCCCCACATACATCACTTGAATAATAATTTATTGAGATGCAGATGCAGCTACAATGCCTTCAGATTTTGGGTGCAGGATGTTTTGAGACCTGTAAGACATTTATATTCCTGTTTACATGTGTTTTCCATTATTACAGTGCAAACAAACATCTTTCAGATAAAGTGAAAATGCTGAAGTATTTCCATGCCTACTTTAGCTGTGCTGCAGATAACACAACACATACATAAAGCAGTAGCAAATAGTATTTATGGTTCACTTCTCACACATTGTACGTAGATTTCACCTTTTTATGTGTTCATTGTATTTTAACTTCACAATAATGCTCATGAATTTGTGTTTGCATAAAATATAATAATGAATAAATAGTGAATAAATTGTTGACACTTAAGGTGAGCTCCTGAGCTTGAGAATTCTAATTCCAAGAATTGCCATATAATCTTGGTTTCTCTCTAGGAGTAAACTCTATTCCTATTATTTCTCCAGCTGCATTTTTATCTTCATCATGGCCAAGTCCTTTGGCTCCAAATGTGGACATTTATTACAGCACATACTGCAACATATACCCATGATCTGAGCAGTCTTTGGCTGTACTGCACAGCTTCAGTTCAGGGCTAATTTAAGCCACTTGACAACTGGTATCTTTTCCTGAGGACTGTTACCCCAGAGACAAGCACTGTTACAAGTTGGAAACCTCTTTCACATTTCCTTCACTCTTCTGAGCAGTTTGTTCCATCTTTGATGTGCTCCATCTGTTCTTTTTATCTTCTCCTGGTGTCACCAGACTTTTTCTCAATCTGACATATTTACAAGACAAAGTTTTGTCAGTTATTGGTCCATATTTTCATATGCTTTACTTTTTATTTGTCATTGTCTTGTATTTGGAGCTGCTGAAGTACTTTGCTTTTGGTTCTACTTATCAAATGTAGTACAACCTGGAAATTTTTCAGTTCAGTAATAGCAAGCCCCATCACCAAAATTTTCCTCCAGTGGAAACTGCTTGTACTCACTCAAAACTTGCAGTACTATAAATTAAAAAACCTTTAAGAGAGTGAATGCCATGGATTAGCCCCAGCACTGGGCAGAGAGCTGTGCCATTGGTTCCTCAGGAGGTCACAGGGCAGAGTGCACTGACTGAAATGTAAAGCAGAGCCCGTTCCTTCTGTCTTCACCCTGAAGGATTTCAAGCTCTCAGAATGTGAAGCTATCCAGGGTACTTTAGTAATGAAGAGATGGAATTTTGGTGCATTATGAGACTCCACAATCTCCTTTTACAACAGCTGAATTTACTAATCTCTGGGAGAGCTTCTAAAGAGCAGAAATACATCTGTTGTACTGCTGTACTTCGCAAAGCTGCCCCAGGGTTGTGATGCTGCCATGGCTGCACCTGGGAGATGCCAGGAGTACTTGAACAAATGTTTTAAGTGAGCAGCTACACTGGTGAGAATCTTCTTTGGCCCACTAACACCTCCTGCCCCCAATCCTGCCAGGAATTACAGTTTGAGTGAAGGAATGCCTGTGTTTGCTAAGGGGCTCAGCAGCACCACATTCAAATTCCTTCTGAACTCTTGGATGAGCATTATATAAATGGGATGATTAATGGCTTTTTAGATTATCACGTGGGTTTTCTTAGACTTTTTCCTGTAGCATTTCAATTTTCAAACCTGCAGTCCTTATTATCTAAAGAAAGCAGGTTTGGAATAGGTTTCACCATAACATCCTCTGTAGTGAAGACTGATGCCCAGCAATCTGTCATTAGCATTGTCATTATCTTCCTTAATTGCTCCCTTCTGCCCTGGAATATTCACTGGTTTAAACAATAAACCCTTAAATAAATCATTGTTCCCTTAGCTTTTTGGACAGGAGGGTTAAGCTTTTCAGAATCGGTTTCAATCCTTTTTTCTCTTCTCCAGATTTGATTTATGTATTCTTTGTCTGTAGTAAATTTTGAAATGGTTTCCCCTGATGGTCTGTTGGTTGTTATCATTCAGTCACAGTTTTATTTTTGCCTTCAGTGGCTCTCTTTTAATTCAGACTTCTGAAATACCATTAACAGCATCTGCAGCACATCTAATGTATTTTTACTTCTGATACAGATTTCCTACCTTTTTTAATTTTAATTTAGTTTTATGTTTCCTTTCCAAACTTAATGTTAATTCCTGGGGCCTTTCCTTCTCTTGTCATCATTGACAATGGGCAGTTCTGGTCCTGCTGGTCATCTGGCAGGAGCTGCAGATTTCAAACTCTGAAACTGTGTGTTCATCCTGCAGCAACCTCCTCTCCTTCCTAGGAAGGATAGATAGATACACTTGTGTCTTGCAATTTATCCATGAGCTGGAGAAGAGGAAGTAATACACTTCAGCATCCAGAGCATGTTTTGTTCATTCTGTCTTCAGGTTGTTCTATTTTGTTTCCATTTTAGTTCTGGCCAGGAATAATGGATGAACTATCAGAGCTGAGAGAATTCTATGACCCAGACACTGTGGAGCTGATGAACTGGATTAAGTAAGAGGATTTTTTCTCTATTTCAGTTAAATGCTATTTGTGTAGATCTAATGTTCTTAGTTATAGTGTTCTCCTTATTTGTCAGAGCTCAGCAGTGAACTCTGGTGACCCATGAGGAGAGTTAGGGTGAGTGGGTTATCAGGAGGTTGGGAATGAGCAGCTCCATGCCCAGACTCAGTATCACTGCTGTGTTCCTTGTGCATCAGGGAACCAGCTGATCCCTTTACTCCCATGAGGACACAGTTTTCCCAGCCAAAAGAGGTAAATTTGGACGTGTCAAGCTTCTCTCATCATATTATAGCTACTTCTTTACATTAACAGACTTCTGCAGTGAAATAATTTTATTTCCTCCCCCCAGCCTAATGTCGTTCTCAACTCTGTAACATTAAAAGCTTGGAGGTAGTTCTGGAAAATTCATTCTCTGCAGTCTGTTTGTTGGACTTTAAAACAATCTAAGTTGTTTCTGCTTGTTAGAATTAATCCCAACATGTGTTCCAAACTGCAAGCAAAATATTTTTAATTGAACTTGAACTTGTCACAGCTAAGCATAGGTGCAGTTTTCAGGAGTGTGAGTTAATCATTCCAACCCCACCTCATCACTTCTGCTTTCTCCCAGAGCATAGGAAGGTATTTTTTAGGTGGAAACAGTTTGGAATACTGCATGTAGAAGATGCTGAGAAAAAAGGCCAGGTAGGATGTTCTCTGGAGGGCTGTGAACTGAAGGGCTACGTTCTCTGTTAACACAGGGTAACCACTAAAAACTTTCAGGTTAAGTTTCTGAACAGGGAGATTCCTGGGACTTGTATTTATTTGCAACTCTGGCAATGATTTTAAAAAGAGAAAATTGGTTTCATGTTATGGAGGAAAACATTCTGAAAGTAAATCTAAATATAAAACATTAAATATTGAACTGTTTGAAGTATTTCCTTGGAGTATTTCTTTCATATGCAATGAACTTCAGTGAAACCAGTCACCCTGCCTGTTCTCCCCACAGCAACATATTTACACTCCATAATGTTGTATTTCTTTAATCCATAAACTAGAAGGAGTAATTTAGAAGTAAAATATATTACAAGTCTTGGCTGACTTATTTTGAAAGCAGGCCATGATTTTTTCCATCATTTAGAATCTTTGCAGCCTTATTGACATGTTTTTGTGACTAATGTTTACCAGCCAGTTCCATTTAGCACTACTGTTTTATTAAAAGATGGTAAATGTCTGATAGTTCAGGTCTCCTGTGTGCAATATATAGAGTTATATATAGATTTATACATAAAATATGCATGTGGAGTTATTCCCAGCCATGAACTGGATTTGACTGGCTCCAATGAGAATAATTTTTCATGTGTTCTTAGTGCTGAGAATGCTAAACTGGTGCTTGTCATCCCTTCATTCCAAGTCATGACAGACAATTACAGAGGGGCATTTTTTTTACTTAGAATTTATTGTATTTAGAAATATTATTCCTGTGAAGAAGAGTTAATTATCTATGCTTTAAATACCAGTCAGCAAAATTTATGGTAACTTTCTCAAAGTGGGACAGATTTTCTTAAGTTTGATGTGTAAGAGAACACTTTTACTATACTAACACTTGATAGTTGTGCTGTAGTTAATGACCTGTCAAGGCTGGTGTCAGGAACTAATCATTCATTATTAAAACTCAGCATGAAAAGCTCTAATTTGTCATGTATAGCAGTGAATTAGGAATAACTCATCTGTCTTGCAATCTCTCCACAACAAGAAAACCCTTCTGTCCGCTTAGCTCTAAATGCATATTAACTTGTCCAAATATACAATCTGAATAATGGCCAACTATTAGTCTGTCCCCTGTGAAGTGTCTGCAGATGCATTTCTTACTCTTCCCCTCACTAAAATTGCCATAGCATTTCCAGGAAGATCTACTGGTTTGTATCTGTACAATTGCAGAGCACAATTTTTTACATAATGACCTTGCATATCCCAGTCTTCTGCTTTTTTTTCTACCCACCATCTCATTTTCTTAGCATTTTCGTAGCATTTTTTAACAAAAAAGTCAAGAACCCACTGCTCCAGGGATAGTTCACAGCTCTGTTCCCAGCTGGGAGGTACATTAAAATTCTTAGTTTTGGTCTTTCTCCCTAAGACAACAGGAACAACATGCTCATTTGTGAGATGGGGAAGAATATCAGTAGAATGAGCAAATCAATAGCGTGAACTTCCCTACTCTGTTTACTCCTGGTAAGTGTTAAAGAAGCAATGACTTCTGCCTTTAAAGGGGAAATCTGTCTACAGTTGTGGAATATTTCAATAGCAGTTGCCAAAACTCACAAAAAAAGTTCCTAGAAATCTTGGGCAACAGCCAAAGCAATGGAAAAGTTAACTGAGGCTGAGATTCAGCAGAGCATTGTTGGATGTCAACTGTACCTGAACCAGGTGTGGGGACAAGCAGGCAAATTTGTATGTTAGTGGAAACCCCACAAATTTCCAAAAAGCTCCTAAGGTTATGCAAATAAAACATCCATGTTTCAGTGGTGGTTCTTTCCTTTAGTAATCTATACCAATTTATATTAATGGCTATATTTTAATTTCAAGCCAGCTTTAAAGTTTATTATTTACATTCCTGATTTTCAAGGGTAATCACACTGAAAACAACACATGTTCCAGACTTTAAAGGCAATTATTAACTTCTTTTTAAATTGTTGTTCTTCAATTCTTGGGCTTTTGTTGGACAGACATGTGAGTAAATTTCAGGCATGAACTTGAGTGTGCCTGAAAAGCAGGTTTATACCAACTGTGTAGGTGCACTCTTTTATGTGAGCATAATCTGCATGCATAAAATTGAAGCTGGGACTCACAAAAAATGCATCTTGTTGTTCTTTCTTTGTGGCTGTCGTTTTCCATTTTTGCAATTTTCAGTCTTTCCAAACCAGAGGGAAAAAAAAGAACCATGACAGTATGACTGAATATGCTTTATTGCCTGTCATCTGCAGCTAAATCTGTGATATTTTAATATTGCATTCTGCAAATAAAAAGATTTTCTTTGAAAGAAAAAAAAATTCTATCATGGCATATTCCTCAGAATCTCCTTTTCTCAAATCCTTGCGCTTTGTTGATTCATACCATACTCAGGCACTAGTAAAGGAATAATCTGAGACTTGTGAGATTTTATGGCTTTGAAAGCCAACTACAGGGTTCAACTCTGGAGGACTTTTACTAGAAATAGCCATTTTATTTCTAATGATGTAACCTGTAATTGCAATGTTGGCCATTTCTTCCTTAGTGCTTCCTAAAACCAGCTCACAGTAATTCTTTAGCAGTTTAAGAGAAAGAATTAGTACCCCTTTCCTAGTCTCTGCAAGTACTTCCTGTAAAACCCTTTTATTTTTAATGAGTTATTCTTTAGTATTTATATAATTCTCTAAATTCTTAAGTGTAAGGTAAAGAAAAGGTTCCTATGCTGTAATATAGTGCTTGGTTTACCCATTAGCTCAGCTGTAATTAACTTGTTGAAAGCTTAGAGCTTCAAAAATAAATGAGATTATTTGTTCAAAATGCCATCAGGTCTGCTTGGAATGGCATTTAAATTATATAATGTAAATCAGTTTGACCTGTAAGTCCTTGTCATTATTTAGTGACATTTCCTAGAGAATAAATTGTTTGCAGGTTGGGCAGTGTGGTATGGAGCTTGGCAGAGAGCTATAAAACCAAATTATCCTTTCATTTTATACATCATTTGCTCAGACAGTTGTAAAAATGGCTTGGTTTTTGTGTAATAGAGAAGTGTCAGTCAGGGGTGTGCAGCACAGGAGGGGCCCTGGCTGCAGAGCCCTGCGGGTGGTGCCTGCCTCGGCAGGGCATGGGCAGGATGCAGGGACCATCCCGTGCTCCTGTGTCCCCACAGCTCAGCAGTGGCACCCACAGGAGCTCTTGAGGAGGGATTGGAGAGGGCAGACACTGCCTGGGACTCTGCGTCACCTCCCAGTGTCACCTCCCAGCTCTCTGCTCAGGGCACTGGAATCCAGCACTTGTGCTCCTGGCACTGCCAGTGCAGCACAGGGGAAGAGGGCTTCCAGTAGCTCCTGCTGCTCTGGGAACATCTGAGCTGGCCAGTAAAATGTGGACAGTGATGTGTCTGAAAGAGTATCAATTCCTAGGACTTCAGACCTGTAAATCTCAGGGAAACATCTGCCTTTACCTGGAACACCAAATTTTAAACTCCACCCCGGACCAAAGCACTTACAGCAGTTGTTTGAAAAGCAAGCAAGAGTCACTAGATTGTCTTAGGGGATAGGGAGAGCAGGAAGTGCTGGCAAAACTCTTTCTTATCTGGTAAAGAATGCAACCCAGCTGTATTTCAGCTCTTCTGGGCCAGGAGTGAATGCTTTTGGAAAGGGGAGGAATGGAACCCTGAATCTTCTGGATGATCCATTTGCTGAGGGGAGACTCACTGGGGGCTGCAGCTCCAGTCTCAGCTAACCTGTGACCAGAGCAGGGTTAGGCTGGAGAGCAGGGACGGGTTCTGCTTCCCCCAGAGGTGCTGGCACTGCCCAGGCTCCCCAGGGAATGGGCACGGCCCCGAGGCTGCCAGAGCTCCGGGAGCGTTGGGACAGCGCTGCCAGGGGTGCACAGGGGGATTGCTGGGGGGCTGGGCTGGGTCAGCCCTGTGGGGTCCCTCCCAACTCAGTGTATTCTGTGATTGTACATTTTTGACAAGCATTTTTACCAGTAGGTTATTGATAAGGGGCACTATGACCCTTTAGCTTTCTCTCTAAAGGAAAGAGCCTGCAGGCTGGTTTGGCTTGCTTGTTTGTTTGTTTGCTTTTTTCCTTGTGGTTTTGCCTTTGGTACTTGCTGGGAGGGGCTGTGTGAGTGGGTTTAAGAAAGTTTGGGTCTGCTGCAGAGCACATTATAATGCAAATCTGCAATCAGAAGAGCAGGGTTGCCTTGGTAAGGCCAGCCAGGTTTTAAAAATTGGAACTAATCTTGAACAAGCACAGAAACCTACTTGTCACATTAGAAGTTGCCTGGCCCAGGCATAAACACGGAAACATGTTGAAGATGCTTTAAGAATCATCACTTTTATTTGGGTGTCTGAGGTCTCCCCAGTCCCTCTGTGAGTTCAGCCCATGTCCTTGGCAGCTTAGTCCTACAGACTTGTGCTTTCCCACAGCTCCAGGGATAAGTCCTGGCTGACAGCTTGTCAGGACCATCCCATTTGCATAGTACTAAATTCTAACAGGAATTAATTTCTTTTAATGGAACATGTACTTCAGGACACTTGTGGCTTTGAATATTTTAAGTAATAAATAATTTCTTAAGAGATTAAATATTTTCAGACTTTAAAATGAAACTGGTTTTATAAAGTGCTGAAGGACTAGTCTATCAGTAAAGTTAAACTAGCCTATTAAAAATACTATCGCTGGCCTTCCTAGATGAGATTAATGTACCAGTACAGGATTTTTTAGGAAGGGTTTGTAATTATTAATTCATTTGCTAAGCATAATCTCTTGAAAGGCGATAGTAAAATTTAATACTTGTCTCTCAACATTTTAAAGCTGATCATGGAGCTTAAAGATGACTGAGTGTGTAGCTGCAGTTTCTAAAGGCTCCCTGAAGTGCACCCCAAAGTCTCACAGTTGCTGGAGGACTTTAGTGCATGCATGGGGATGTAAGGCACCTATTCACATTGTAATTTCATTTTAGTTGATTCCATGTGTGCTGCTTTCTGTTGGTTTACTCTTCACAGACACTGCCATGGTTATGTGCCTACTAAGCACTAGAAAACACTTCAGCATACTATGGCCAGTTTCAATTAGCCTGATTATGGGAGTGTCCATTGCCTGACATTTTTACTCTTTCTTTTTGCTCTGCCCTTCTGTTATGTCTTTGCAAATATCTTAGATTGTAAACTTGTTGGGAAGAAGGTGAGCAAAAATATTTTTTTCATTAGTGGTATTTGAGTGATCCTGAGATACCAGGACTGCTGTGTGGAATTTCAAAGGTTACAGTAGCAATAAGTGACAGCATTTTTCTGCCATCTTCTGCATCCCCCTGCCCCAGCTTTTTGCAACTGGGGTGACTTTTTTCGTAGTCTCTCTCTCAGTTGTCAGAATAGGAAGATTAATGTATCGTGGAACAAAGTTTTTGTTCCAAGTGAATGGTGAATGCTAGGACAGGAACAGAAATTTTTACCATTCAGATTAAATTATTCATTTTATATAAAGTACCTTATATATGTCAGACACAAACCTAAGTCACAATAAATTTATTGAAATATTAAAAGAAATAGAATATAGAAACTTATAAATATTCAGAGGCTTTATGAACCTGAGACATATATGAAATACAGAAATAGTTTGAAATTGTCAGGATCATGTTTTCCTTAGATTTCCTCATAGTGCTTAGTAAATTTTTTATTTGCAGTTGAGTATTATCATAATTTATCCACTTGGCATTTGAAGAAAACACAGTTGCTTGAACAGTCTGCTCCCTGAATAGAGGAGAAGCAGAAAAATACTTTTGCAGTCTTTTTTTTCCTTCTGATCTGTCACAAGCATTGCAAAAATGCCTCTGCAGAGACTTCCTCAGACTTATCAATGTTTGTTTAGGTCAAACACTCCAAGCACAGCAGTGTTTGCTGGGAGCATGCAGCTGTTGGCAGGAGTCAAACTGTGCACTGGACGGACCTTAACCAACCATCCCCACTATGAGGATAAGAACCTGAGAGAGAGAACAAAGCAGGTAAGAGATTTCGGATTTTTAAAGTAATCCTTGCCCATGTCACCAACTCCACTCTAGAAAACAGTAATGTCCTAATGGCACACTGCAAAAGGCATGACGTGCTTTACTCATGGAGTAACTTACTGTCAGGCACAGGCCCAGGATTTAAGTGCTTTGGGATCTCCTGACTCACTTCTGGCAGCTGCTGAGTGTCTGAGCAGCTTTGTGCCTGGGTACTGGTCTGGCTGGTCAGTAGATCCTGGTGCCCACTTGGGCTGTTAAACTCACGTGGAGAATTCCCTGACACTCCCTTCAGTTGCCAGAGCAGCACACAACATTTGATACAGAAACCACCCTGAGGAACTGCACCCAGAGCTGGGGAGACTGTTTTCACCTCCCCTTCTCTGGACTTGAGAGATTCTCAAAGTCTGGCAGCCCCATGCAGTGTTGTGCAGCCAGCAGCATCCTCACTGTAGCACACATCTCCACATGGCTACTGAATAAAGCATTTATGGATTGTTTCTGTAACATTTCATTGACATGGTTTCTTGGTCTCAGCTCTTTGTTTGGCTCAAGGTAGAGGAGTCATGACAGAGCAGACAAAGCACTAGTGAGTGGTGATGTGGTGTGTGTTGGAGCTCAGTTCCCTTGCTCTCCAGATTTACCAGATCTATGCCAAGCGATCTCCCGGTGACGTGTACGGAATCCTGCGCTCCTTTGGCACGGACTACGTGATCCTGGAGGACAGCATCTGCTATGAGAGGAGGCACAGCAGGGGCTGCCGCCTGCGGGACCTGCTGGATGTAGCCAATGGCCATGTGAGTGTTACAGACAACATCGAGGAACAAAATACTTTGTGTTTGACTTCCTCTGAAACCCAGTTACCGAGATCTGAGGTAGCTCGGTGTATTTGCACTGTGGGAAGGAAAACCTACTGCAGTCTCTAGACATTCTCAAAATGGCCAAATTAACACTGCTTGCTTTTAAGGGTATTTGAGAATAAAAAAGGGGGAATTTCAGCCTGGGCAGGATAAGTAATCACTTCCTGACGAGCTCCAGGTTAGGAGCACACCAGCAGAGTTCCCTCCCAGGTGTGAATCACTTCACAGCTTCAGTTCCCTCAGGCGCGGTGTGGCCCTGTTACCACTCTGTGTCAGGGGAGTTCTCAGGCATTTCTGGGGCTGAGGTGGAGCCCGAGCAGGCTGCACAAGCCCAAGTAGATATGGACCTCTGACAAAGCAGCTTTATCCATTGAGAGACAATACTCTTGAGTCCTACTGGTTTAAAGCTGTTTTCTTCCTCCTGCTTGTTTCATCCTGTGAACAAGCCTGGTCAGCCTGACCCAGTGAATGTATTGTGAAGGTTGCTATGAACTTGTTATTGCCTGTAACTGTGAATTGGCTAAAGAAATTTCACACATCTGTTCCATTTCATTGCAGATCATGGATGGCTTGGGAGAGAATGAACCTGATCTGAAACCTTCGCTGTATCCTCGCTTCTGTGAGGAAATTAAAAAAAACCTTCCTTCTTACACCATGCACTTCACCAGGGTCTTTCAAAACAAAACATTCCATGTTTACAAACTTGCCAAGCATAAATAATTTCCAACCATGACTTCATGTTCAGTATTTCACTGCTAGGACCCACATTAGGAAATGCAGATGAAGTTTACAAACAGGTTACCTTTGTAAGACATTTTACACCGATGGTTTCTTGTTTAATTACTGTGATTCTTTTTTCTTAGACGGTTTAATTTTGATAACATTATTGATGTTGCCAAAATTTTCATAAATTCATAAATAAATGCTAGCAGGGACCATTTCGATTATAAATTCTGACTCTCAGAATACTTAGGCTGTAATTGTTTTCCAGTTTCAACTGATTGGAAGACAAAGGCAGCAGTGTGTGGAAGCTCTGCCGAGTGCCAGCCTGTGAATCTGCTCAGCAGTTCAGATTTTCCTCTCAAATGGTAGAAATTCAGTGAAAGCAGCCCATGCTGCTCCTGACCTGAGTAAGCATTGCCTTTGTGAATCCTGAAAACGGTCACAAAATGAAGTTTTGTCTTACTGTCTGATCCTTTTTTGACAGATCCTCGTGCTCTTTCAGTGCCTCTTTTTTCAATTCTTTGGAATGTATGCAGATATGAGTTTCCAGTCTTGTGTGATTGCAGAATCAGTGAGTGTGGATTAAGCAAGTAATTTTGAAGAAAAAACTTTAATCTTTGGTCCAGTATTTTCAGTGATCAGAAACAAACTGGTTTATAACATTAAGTGTTTAATGATGGAGTGTTACGTATTTCTAGTGAGAAAAAAGGCTGGAGCATGCTTGATACATGTTGCATGTTTGTATCCTTGTAAAATGCTCAGAACAAACAAAAATCCAAATTTCTCAGTTTGGATTCTCACAACACTTTTCTGTATATACTTTCTGAACTAGAGGGGATCCTTTTTTTCCTTGTTTGAATCCCACTAGGATAGCAAAATTGGACAAAAGAAACTCATCTCTAAGTCAGCAGGAAACCAGTATTTCAAATACAGACAGTAGAGCTTTGTTTTGTATTATTTCAGACACAAAGCTCTATATTCTAGCACAAAATCACTGTGTCCTTGTTCTTTAGCCTAAAACAGAGACTACCAGTATTTTAAAATGACATGGAAGATTAAGTGAAGCTAGACCTCAATGCTGAGAATTTTTTGATTTGTTTGTACCCTTTGTCTTTTTAACAGCCTGAACTTTGTGATTTGTATCAGATTTCTAAATGTTATGAAGGTACCACATGGCTTTTGCTATGTTTTTAGCTTTGGTTTTAGACTGAAATCAGAAATCAAATTTGGAAACCTCACAGTACTCTCCATCCTGAATTAGACATCCACTAGGCTCATGTGTTTCTTAAGAAAAACAGAATTGTAATAATCAAGTGCCTCTAGGCCCAGGTTGAATCAACATTTGAACACCTATAAGAGTGTTTGTGGCCTATGCAAATAACTCAGTTATAGTAATTACCACTGCAATTAATTTCTAATGATGGGAAACTTAAAGTGCTGCAAATAGTAAACTACACATTTAATTTAATCAAGATGTGTAATGAGATTAGCTGTCACAACTGAGCTGGGCTCCAATTCCAAATGATTTAAGTGTTTTCCCTTTCAGTTGTACCAAGGTAAATTACCGAAGAGATGGAGATGGTTATGTCACATGCTCAAACAATTTTATATTCAGTAATATTCATTAAACAATGTTCAACATCCTTCTGCCTTTCTCTCTGGCACAGAAGGCTGTGCTGTAGCCAGGCTGTGTTAAATCACAGGTTGACAGGAGCTGGGTTGTTACACTGAGCAGCTGAAACTCCTGAGTAATTCCTAGCCTGTATCCTTTAATGAGGTTGGAGACCACTGCAGTTTAACATAATACAATAATAAAACATTTTAATCAGTATTAAAACTTTAATTAGGCCTGTAATGATGCATGGTGGTTCTTGCTGCAAGCCTGGGTCAGTGAGTCCCTCAGTGAGTGCCTTCAGTAATTGAAAACAAGCACACAAAAGGTAAAAAATGTCTGGGTTGTATGGCTTGTTCTAGAATGCAATTGGATATTTCTGGAAAGATGCAGCAATTTTCCTTTGGTGGAGGGGAGGGATTCCCAGGCCCAGTGATAGCCTGTTGTCTTCAGAATTTACTTGTAGGTAACAGCAGAGGCTAAGAAATCCTGACTGGAACAGTAACTATTTTTAAACAGACTTATTTCAAAAGTGCAGTCTCTGATATTGCCAAAGGAGAAATTTAACATTTTCATAGAAACTATCAAGTTCAAACTGGTTTGTTTGGGGTTTTTTAAACAGAAAGATATATTATGAGAGATTATCAGAAAGGTTTAACACTAAGGGATACTCCAAGGACTGCAGTGCAGCGTTCAGACACCAACTTGCTTGGAACAGTAAATCCGAGGGCCACAGGCAGTTCCCAGCTCGGGGGCAGCAGCTCCTCCCCGCCCCTGTTTGAGACGAGGCCTGGGAGGGCTGGGGGAAAAGGGCTGCACCTCCCAGTGCTGAGGTACCGACTGTCACTGACAGCAGTGGGAATGGCAGGGACTGGGCTCCTCCTGTGTGCCACAAGGATTTTGTGCTGCATGGGATCAGTGGGATTGTGGTATAAATTGCTTTTTTTTTTTTAGATTGCAGAGACAAAATGCTATCAAGGAGCCAGGACTTTTTTAGGAGAGAAAAGCCTTTGAAATCCATAAGTGTATTTTCATTTCTTGTTTCAGTGTTCTGCTGGTGGGATCTAACGTAGTTATTTTATAATATGTTGTTGTAAAGAGATGTAATAATGACTATTGTATACTAAATAAATTGTGTAATTTGAAAGTCACTTCTTTTGCTTGTTTTTATGTTGGGATGGGTTGATAAAGAGCTGTTTAGGGAATCAGTTTTGTTTCAGTCCATATGGAGAAAAGCAAAATAGTTTTCATGAGGAAGTTCTGGCTTCTCCAACTCATTTTATTGTGTATAGCACTGACTTTTGGAATCACCTTTGTGTTTTAACAGCTCGCTGGGCTTTCCTTATTAGAAGCTAAAGGTACCAGCCATGATTTTTGCCAGTCATCACCCCATGCATGTCAGCTCCAGTAAGGCCAGTAGACTGAGGCAGTATATCCTTTTAAATAAATATTATTTTTTTATTTATTAAGTGTATTTTATATATATATATATATATATAATCATATATTAAATGCTTTGACCAACAGGAACCTGCTTGTTTCCACATTGTAGCTCAAGTTTAGTATTTTTAATGAACAGAAAGGTGCATTCTTTGGACGTGAAGAAGCTCATTTCAAGGGCTGTATGTGCAGTAAGTAGCATGTCCTGATATGACTCTTGTGGCAGGAGCTGCAGGATGTGCAGAGCTGGGGAGAAAACTGCCCATGTGTAGGACTGGTCTAAAGAGGGCTGGGGGGGAGTTTGTCACCAGCATTAATTAGGGATTAATGTAATTGAGGGGATGTGAGCCACACGTGGTGTTTTTGCATAGAGGGGATTCTGGGCTCCAGGGAACCTCCTCCTTTAAATCCCCAGGAGATGGCCACGGGTTTTAGCATTCTTGTAATTAAGAAAATGCTCAACTTTCTTCTGCCCACCTAATCTTGCTTCTTTACAGATCTGTTTTCCCTCCTAAACCTGCTAGTTGGTAGGTCAGCCCTAAGGACAATCAGCTTTCCTATGGCTTGGCTCCACGTTATGTACTTGGAATGTTATTTTAACAGGGGAAGACCACAAAGATTAATGTAGTTGACAAGCAGACAGATTAAATACTAATATCCACACGATTATTTAAATTCCAGACCTTTACAAACATTTTATGCTGAATAAAATGTTCTTACTATATGTTTAAAGTCTGTAAAGAACATGGAAGAAGATTAATAAAAGTACTAGATTACTGAAAATCCCACTACCTAGGGACTCAATGGGTTTTTTTATTCAATATTTTTCCTTCCCCCCCTGACCCATGGCACAGCTTTCTGTGGAAAGCCAGCTGTTCTTCCTGGGAGCCATGGCAGTGCTGGGATAAGCCTTTCTGCAGAGGCACTGAAATACTGGTGAACAAGTGAGGATATGATTTCAGCAACTCCACCATAATTAAAGAGCAGCATGCAAATTAAAACAGATAAATTAAGTGAACTAATTAGTAATCTCTGGAAAGAGGAAGAGTAGGCTTTAACAGGGCATGACAGCTGCAAATGAGTGTGTCCTATTACTGAGATTGTATCGACACAATCTCCTCAAGCAGTTTGGAAATGTTTCCTGCCCTTTGGTTGTATTCTGTATGTTCTGTACAAGGTGGGGCTCACTGTGGGTGCAGAGGCAGCTCCCAGGCTCTGGCGGTGTTGTTTTCATGTTTGGTTACAAAGCAGGGCCACAGCTGTAACAGGGAAGGAAGCAGCAGCAGGGCAGCAACATTTGGAACAGCACTGAGACATTGGAAGGTCAGCAGCTCTGGGGCTGCTCTGTGTGACCCATGTTTGTCACCCACAGGGTTTCAGGGTACCACTTGTGCATGTGTTTGTTGTTACTCTCACCCAGGGACCAGTCCAGTTCCTCAGGGGTGGAGGAAGAGCTTTGGCAAGGTCTTGTTCCCCTGGGGAAACCCCAGAGTGGTCTTTGGGTGGGTAACTGGATCCTCAGCCCACCAGCAGAAGCTTGTGGAAGTATCTGATCAAAACTGAGAGAAATAATCAGAGTCCACCCTTCAGCCATCCTTAAACACAAACAAGACAGAGACACCCAGGACAGAAGGCTGGTTTATTATTTATATGGTGCCTGAGATAGGACACTTCAGAGGCAAATAACAACAGTGTTGGCCCCAAGGAGCTTACAGGCTAAATTAAATTAAAACCAGCCAAAGCAACAGCATGTCCATAGGTGTGGGAATTACACAAGGTATGTAGACAAAATTATTGCTGTTTCAGGGAGGAATAGATTTTTGTGCACAATATATATTTAGTTCATGTTCCATATCCTGTTTGTGACTGCTGAGATCATGGAATACAGGAGCTGGCACCCTGGACTGGTGAAAACTGCAAGATCTTTCAGCCAAGGTTTCCTCCCAGGCAAATAAATATGTCAGTAAAATTACAAACCCACAGACTCTGTACTGTCTGTGAACCAAAACCATTGGGTGTGAGTAAAAACGGGATTTAGGTTTTCCAGAGGACAATGCCCATCACCTGCAGTGTGTAACCAGTGCTTAATGGTGTACTCAAGATTTTCCAGAGGGTGGCACAAATGCACATGAGAACAAGGTACTGTGTGAACATTCCTCATTTGGGAAATGTGCAAACTGAGCTGGCCTGCAGACAGCATTCACCTACTCATGGGTTTTAACAGATCTATAAAAATGAAAGCCAGAGCTCCCAAAACAAGCTACGGTGAGCAAAGCAGTTTTAATGTCTATTACAATACATGGTTTCATGCTTGGTTTTAATGAAACAAATTAGAAACTAGGATATATTAAATTATTAGCTTATAATATATAATGTACATCTTACATATAGTTTACATATTAGAATAGGTATCATTTACATATGATACATAAAAGGAACAGCACAGCTTAATATTTTGGGTTTGCAGCACTGTACTCCATTTATCTGTACAAGTGGTCTCAATTTAAAAAAATCAAAATTAATTTAGTGGCACCTTCTCTCTTCCAAATATTGTCAAGTTTAAAAAAAAAAATCCAGCATAGTAGCTGGACATTAAATGGTTTAGAAAGGGACTGATTAATTTAGAGCATAATATTCCACCCTGCTACTGCTGTTAGTTTTTCCCAGTGTTTCTGTCCCCAGATATGTCCTGCAATGCTTCTATCACAGGAGATTTAACCAAACATGAGCGACAGAGTTGTAGATGCAAATGGCACAGCTCATGCTCGTTTAGGCTCATTTTAGGAGCTCATTAGGAACGAGAGATTGTGGTGAACTGTGGTGTTTGCTACTGAAATTCCTGACCAGCCCCCTTTGAACACCTGGCCCTTGCCTTAGGAAAATTACCTAATTGTAAGCAGCTGAGTTCAAGTGTTATGCCTAAATCCAATTTCTGCCCTTGCATGGCAGTATAAAGGGATTTCATCACAGTGTAAGTGAAGTTCCAGTTCATCCTTCTGCTTTTCCCTTACCTGTACCGGCACCTGCACTGTGTTTGGTGAGCTGGGCTGGGCCACCGTGGGAAAACAGAGGCATGTAATACACCATGGACTTCATTTACATGAGAAAAAGATGGTTTTTTCTTCAAGTAATTAAAGTATTAAAGCACCAGAAGCAGCACATGAGCATGCTGCCCTCAGCTCCAGCACACCTCAGGCCGTGTGCACTGGACCCCTCAAGAGTCCTGCAATATTTCAGGGATGAAAAATACCTGCACTCCTTAACCACAGTATGTGAATGACTGCATACCCCAGATTCTCTCTTTGTTTTTCCCAGTATATCCCAAGATGAGCTCCAACTCATCTTTCAACTTGCTGCCAAGTGTGCCCTCCTTAGTGGGAATCTGAATCCTCGCTGTAACGAGTAAAAAAGGCCGGGTGGGGGTAATAGAGAGTGGGGGTATAAAAAACTTCACCTCTGCTTCCAGAACTGAGACGAGCAGCCTTGGGGAGCTCTACAGGTCTCCTGCCTCTCTGTGCGAGTACAGCTCCCGCAGTTTCTCGAACTTGGGTCCCCACTGGTGGATGTCCTCGCAGGCGCTGCCGCCGCCCAGCCCCGCGGAGCTGAGGGAGCTGAGGGAGCTGAGGCTGCCGGCGCTGGAGCCGGCGCCCTCGGTGCAGAAGACGCGCAGCGAGTCCTGCGGCGGGGCCGGGCCGCGGCGCTCGGCCTCCCTCAGCAGCGCGGGCAGCGCCCGGCCCAGCTCCGCGCCCGCCGCCGCCCTCAGCGCGCCCGGCCGCTCCTTCCTCCTGTGCAGGGAATAGGCCGGGCTGCCTTGGATGGACACCTGCAGTTCTGCCATGTTGTAGGCGTCCTGCAGGGAGAAATCGGGCACATGGAGTTAATACTCTGTGAGTAGCGAAAGCTTATGTTCTGGTGGGAATAAAGAAGGAACGATCCCGAGTCAGTCGGTCCGCTGTGAGCGTATTAAGGGGTGGGTGCTCTGCCGACTCTGCCGCCTGCAATGCACCTGAGAAAGCCTGTGGGGAACACCTGTGCTCTCTGCACTGCTGCGGTCATGGTCAAAATCAAGTCTGATTTCATACCAAAAGCTAAATAAACCTGATAGAAATGCCCCCAATCGTTGTTCTGAAATTCAGATCTGAGTGTCTTACTATCACTGGACACTGATACCACAAGCGTGGCAGAAGAGGTGAGAAAGGGTATTCACAAACAACATGTTAAAGAAATCTTTCTGCAGTAGTAGCTCAAAAATCTACTGTGATTTCTGATAAAATTTTACCAGTCTCTGGAATAATGGCTAATTATTTTACATGGCAGTGGCACAATTGTAAAAGCCAAGTAAAACTACCTTCACCCAAAGAAGTCACTAATTCCCTCCCAGCTCAGCCGCAGTAAAGGCTGTCTGGGAATTGTGCCACAACCTCTGGCACAAAGCTGCTAATGCCAACAATTAATGGCATTCACCAGTCAGAATCTTTGTGCCACCTGCAATGAAGATGTCCTGTCCCCAGCATCCTTCACCTCCCTACAACCCAAAGGTTCTGTCCCTGGACTGATTTACAGGCCAAAGAAAATATTGACAGGTGTAGGGAGACAGTTCATTAGAGCAAACAAGTAATTCTTTGTATTGCTAATACTGTTTGTGGGAACAGGAGCCATCAGTGACAGAGGTGTACAATCAGCACTTCCCCAAAAATTTCTTTAGTTCTCCAGCATGTGGCATTGTGCATAACCATGTTGTAAGAGATTAACCACGGTAATCTCAGTCAGCTTTGCTAAATTTCCCCTTGAGGCAGAGAACAACTTAAATTCCCCCACCTGCAATCAAGAAGCTGCCTAAGTGGCAGGATGGGGTTTGGGACAGGAGCTGCTTATTCCCGTTCCTCCAGAGACTGAGGAGTGTTGGTGATGAACACCAAGACCTGCAGCCCAGATCCCTGCCTTAGGCACGTCCTAAGTTAATGCAAGCCCCAGTCCAGCCTCACTCTGAGCATGGATACCAAGAGAATCCGTGACATGGAGCAACCTTTCATCAGAGAAAAGTTAAATGGGAGCTTGATCCAATACAGAGTTGAGGATCATCCCTTCACTGATCTGGGTGATACTAAAAGCATCCTTCACTGCTACTAACTGTTCATTAAAATGACGCATTTCTTCTGATAATAAACCCTTCTTGGCTGGGCATCCACAAACCCAACTCAAGACCCCCCTTCTGGGTCCACAGCTGGCTTTTAACATCTAGTGGTGAGTTGAGTTCAGTGTGTATTCAACAATGCACTGACCTCCTGAAATTTTATGAGCTCCTGATTTCTCTGGGGGAAAATTTTATTTATTTCCAATGCAGAAACTCCTTCATGTGACAACCTCTTGTCCCCACATCCACAAACATTACAAAAATGAAACTCTCTTATCCAAGCAGCTTCATGATCCTTTTGCTGAGGTAACATTAGGACACAACTAAGGTGGTGTAATTCTAGCTATTTTGGGGGCTGGTTTGTTTTTTTGGGTTTTTTAAATCTAGACAAACAATTAGGCTTTAGCTTAAAAAGTTTCAGCTGCAATCCCAGCAACTGTTAAATCTGAGTAATTTGGGAAGAGTACACAGAACCCAGAGAGGCTTCACTCCAAGCACTGTTTCTTCAGGCATTTTAATAGCCTCAGATGGAGATCATCAAGTCACTAATTTGATTCCAGTGCTTAAAATAAGGAGTGTATTTTAAGAACTCTCCAAAAGTAATTAAACATGTCATACAGTAACTGTAGATTTCCTCAAAGAGACCTTCTGGGTGTAAAATTGCAAAATATAGCAGAGGAAGTTAATCTGATTAAGGAAAACAGGATTTATAGCTGTCTATGTTATCACATGGGAAATGTCTGTGTTTATTACGCTCCCACTAATTCACCAAGAAAATAAGGATACTCTACAAGTAAGAACATTTTAAAATCATTGGCTCTTTTTGGCCCATCACACTGGCACCATGACTATTATTACCTCTGCAGAGTCACACCACCCCTTGAATCCATGAAATGAACAGTTGGCAATGAAGTTTCTTACCTCTTATAAACATAGAAAAGGATCTACAGGTCAGTAAATAATCTATTAAGAGTACTTGTTTATAATATCCACAGTTTTTCATCAAAGCTCTGCCTCTCACAGACATGTGAAAACCTTAGAACAGCCAGCAGGAATGTTAATAATACCTGCTTTGGGTATGATCTGCTCTACTCTAAGTATAAACAGCTTGTGTTCACTGGTGTAGTTATCTCCAAAACACAAAAATGCAGAAAGGTTCTTCCACACCCACCACATGCCCCAGGGCCTCAGAGGAGCCAATTCAGCACCTCCCCTTCCCAACAAGGGAGGTGTGAACACCTGCTGTTGAGAGCAGTCTCTGGAAAAGCCTGGCCATGAGGAACAGTCACACCAGGCCCTTCCAAGCCCTTGGAGCTTGAGCAGAAGTGAGCCCTGAGAACCTCAGTGTCTCCTGAGCCCCAAAACCAAACCCAGCAGCTGTTAGTTCCCTACTGCTAAACTCGCCCTACAGGCTCCTTTCAACATGCATTCAGGATCACTGGCTCTAAGACAAATTAAAAATGGATAGGCACTTATCTCTACTTAGGAAACATGCACTCTCACGTACAGACCCTTCCAAATAATTCATCTGCCAATTGCGGGGCTGAATCAGAAGGAAGGCTGAGGACAAAGCACAAAATGCATTTTCCTTAGCACAGTGAGGCACCAGTCCCCTCTTAATTGTAACATAACAGTAATCCTTACTTCATCTTGCTCCCCACCCCCTTCTTCATTGTAGTTGAGGATGTTTTCCCTGATGTCCTCCAGATCCTCAGGATGAGCAGATCCATGGTAGACGCCTCCGTGCAGAGCCTTGCGCGTCTTCCAGTGAGCCCAGAGGAGGCCGGCGCTGAGCAGAGCTGTGGGGACACAGGAGCAGAGCACAGGTGATGCAGGCACCAGCCAGCCCCAGGGAACAGCAGGGCCAGCATGGCTGCACTCTGGGCTTCCCAGCAAATGTCTGGGGTTTGCACTTTCCAGTGTGGTGAACATCAATCACAGAAGAAGAAAAGCCTTTAAAGGGCATTTTGCAACACCCTTTAAAGCCCAACTCAAAGTTGGTTAAAGACCAAGTGGTATCTCTAAACTGTCTCTGTCCTGTGTGGAGTTGAACTTTGTCACAGAAAATGCATTACAGAGAGGGCCAAAGAAGTAAGAACTTGTTGACAGTAACAGACACAATTACAAATGAAACACAAGAAGACACAAGACAGAAGAGGAAATTACTTTTCGATGTTTTACTAGAAAACAATATATCAGGCACATTTTGCCTTAGCATTCATTAATTTAAACATTCTTCTTAAATGCTAAACATTTACACAACTGACGAGCTTCAAGATCAGATACTGAACATTCTATAAATAGAAACTTGTGTATCACTGGGCTACCAACTCAATAAAAACCAATAAAAGCTTAGAGTAAGACCTCAAAGCATTGAATACCAAAAATTACCAGTGCAGTGAACTAAAGAAACTAGAATATCTTACAGAATATCTATATGGCAGCAGTTCTGTGGATCAGCATCTAAAAGACCTTGGGACTGAAACTGGGATACACAGAGGTCATGCCCTGCACTCTCTAACATAAAGATCTATTATCAATCTGGGATTCCAAGAGCTGTGATACCACTTATCTTCCCATGAATTTGTTGCTCATATTTGCACGGCAAACATAGTATCTAGCAGAGCTGGGGAAAATTATGGTATTTCCATACTCTTACTACCACTTCTGAAAGAAATTGCATTAACACTAACAGTGCTAATAGGAAAAATCCTATGTCTTTACTCAGGCAGACTTCCATGACATTTGAATAAACAAGACTCCAATGATGATCCTATGATCCTTCCTCACTAGTAAGATCCTTCTGGATTTCCTCTTTGAGATCCAATGCCTAAGCCTGAAAATGGCTGAAGAAGACAAAACCAGCTGTTTAGGAGCTGGGACACAACTGGCAAGATACAAAGTCCTGCCTGGCCAGTGTAATCCTATCAGACACAAAGTTTCTCCTAGACTGAAAAATCTGTTCCACGCTCAGCAGTATTTTAAACAATGCCTATCTGGCAGCAATTTCCACTCTTGCTGTTCAATTGCATTTGCTTCCAATTATGCATCTGAACAGTTCCTCAGCCAATGACATGAAAATGTGAAGAAAACAAAACTGCAGAGACCTCCCATAACTCACAAATGTCGATTCACTTAGCGATGGATGCACAGAGGGATGAGAAATCAGTGATGGGACCACGGCAAAGGAACGAAGGCAGAGCTGAGTCTCTCTCAGTTTTCGGCAGGAGATGAGGCAATGGTTGCTCGGAACAGGCAGACACGTGCGCTCACCACAGGTAATACAGGACGTAGTTGCCGTAGCTACCTAGGAGCGCCAGGAAGCAGACGCAGATGGCGAAGAGGGAGGTAAAGCTCAGGCCCGTGTCCTTGTGGAAGATGGCCAGGGTGATCTCGCAGCGGCGCCCAGCGTAGCCGTCGGGGCAGTGGCACTGAAAGGCGGTGGGGGACAGGGACACGCAGGTGCCGTAGTTGCAGGGCTGCTCAGCGCACGCCGTGTACACGCACTGCCGGCCTGAGGCGTTCTCCAGGATCATGTGTCCCGCAGGGCAGCTGCACACACCAGGGCAGAACCGTTAGACTGGGGGAAAACAGCCGTGACAGGCAGCACTGAAGATTTTAAAAACACACTTTAGTGACATTTTTTGCACGGTTTCTGAAGCAGCTGCTGGGAGTAAGTTATGTGAAATCATGACAGGTCATAGCCTTTCCTGAGGCAGCCATAGCATGAGCTCCACAACTTCAGACCCTTATGTCTGGGGCTTTCAGAACTTGGGTAGTTCCACTGCCTTCTGCAAGATTATCCTTATCAGAACCAGCTGGGGTGGCATCTGCAGTTCTGGCTAGGCAGGACAAGCTGTGCTATGTTCTTTGAGTTTCCAGAGTTAGAGAACTCCATTTGTGTGGACAGTGGCAGTCAGTAGTGTATGCAAACATTAAAGTGTGTGTAAGTAAAGTGTTTATTTGCACACCACAACCGACAGGAATTAGTGTTGTCCTGACCCCAGCCACAAACATGAGAACTGAGCTCAATAGTGTGGTGTTCCTAAAGCAGCTGGAGGAGCCTGGGAGGAACAGAGGTGACAGACAGCCTGGGGCAGTGCAAGAAATCAGACCCTCACAAGAGAAAGCACTGACACTGCACAGCACAAGCTTCACAGCACAGCCAGGGAACTGTGTCACTCCAGCTCACACACCCTCCTGTCCTGGTTCCAGGGTTTACAAGCATTCTGAATTTGCTGCTGCTCTTTAAATGTTTTCCATTAGACAGGCAGCTGAACTTGCTCCAGAATCCCTGGAGCCAGGCTGATTTACATCAGCTGTGGTGATTTCTAAGGACACAGTAACCTGTTCCCTGTGCAAGTGTCCAGCTTTGTGTGCCACTGTGGTTCCAAGGATTTGATGAGATTGGCAGTGCCAGCCTTCAAGCTGCACATTTCAACATCCACCTTTTCCCATCTCATTCTGAACAGTTTCGTGCTTCTATTTCTAACAATTACCTGCATTCATGCATCATCCACAAATCAATACAAATAAATTCCTGGTTGCAGGGGTTATTCCGACAGGCCTCTGAAGAACAGCCTTCTTTGATGCCTTGGGCACTCAATACTGACACCAGCTCCTTCCCGTGAGTGTCCAGTGGGATTCTGTAGTTGTTAAACCTGACATCCTTCATACATCCTACAGCAAAGCACAAAGAGACTGTTTTAAAAACCATTCAGCAAGAATCATCTGAAGCAGCTGTAAGATTTGGCAGTTTATGCTTAACAAAGGACACAGGTTATCAAAGTTTAAATCGAGAACTGAATTCACTTAAACTTTCATATCATTGTCCTTCATTTTTGGACTGAATTTGGTAAAGCTTTAGATCAAGATTCCCAGTGTTTTCCATAAGAATCAAATGCTGCTGCAGGCCTGTGCTGGTTTTGGCTGGGGCAGTCTTAATTCTCTTTGCAGGGGCTGGCGTGGGGCTGTGTTTTGGATCTGCGCTGAACACAGGGTTGATAACGTGGAAATGTTTCTGTCACTGCTGAGCAGGGTCACACAGAGCCAAGGCCTCTCCTGCTTTTTGTGGGGCCGTGCTGGGGAGGGGCTGGGGCTGCCTGCGAGGCTTGGAAGGGACTCAGCCAGGACAGGTGACCCCAGTGACCCAAGGGATGCTCCAGACCATGTGATATCGTGCTCAGGATATGCAGTGAGGGGAAGAAGGAGGAAGAGGAGGTGTTTGGAGAGAAGGTGTTTGTCATCCCAGGTAACCATTCCAGGGGATGTGGCCCTGCTCTCCTGCAGATAACTGAACACTTGCCTGCCTGTGGGAAGCAGGGAATGAATTCCTTGGTTTGCTGTGCTTGTGTGCATGGCTTTTTCTTTCCCTTTTAAACTGTCTTTATCTCAACCCAGGGGTTTTCCAGCTTTTCCCCTCATGATTCCCTCCCTGATCCTGCTGGTATGGAGTGAGTGAGCAGTTGTGAGGGGCTGGAGGCTGGCTGGGGTTAAACCACGACAGGGTCAAGGTAGTCAATCAGTGGAATATGTACCCCTCCACTGTGATTTCCATAGAAAAGTCCAAATATTGTGGAGAATCTGTTACATGTGGATAACCTGTTCTATTCCTCAATGTACCAGTAAAAATTGTGTTTGACTGATTTTAAATTATATCTTATGGCTTACCTTTACAGTATGAAGAGCAAACCACAAATAATGGTGAGAGAGTCTTCAATCAGGGATAGAAAATTTGTACTGAAGATGCGTGACATTAACTTTGTATGCATGAGATGCCTCAGCATGAAAACATATATTTTGATTAATTAAGTACATTTTATGACTTTGAAGTCCTTAAAGTTTCAGCTACTTAGCAGCAACATTAATATAGTCCTAATTAAAATGATCTTCATGCAACCATTTGACTTCTTTATTTACTTAAAAACAAGCACTATTACTCCCATAAATAAAATATTCAAAATATGCTCCCTAATTCACATCATAAAATTTATTTATTGCAATACTTCTAGTAAAGCAACAGAAAACAAGCTTTTTCTAAATAATTTGTGATACACTTAAGTTGTAAATTATTACTCTACTTAATTTCTCTCCAGGCACTTTTGTACTTCTCACTGAAGTACTTTTGCATGGTGAAAAGATGACCAGCTTACTTTGAATGGATTTGCTAGGACCTGGTTAAAGAGGTGAAGGTAATGGGAGAGACGTGACCTATAGACACCAGGCAGGTTTAACCAGCAGTGATGTGTGCTCCTTGGCAATAAAATCTCTGCTGATTTGCTTTAATTACACTGTGGCTTTAGGCAAAGGTCAATCTTCCAGCTGAGCTAAGAGTAAAGAGCTGCCATGGATATCCCAAACTTCCAGTTCTCCTCTGTGGAACTACTCAATTTCCAGGCTGGAAACTGATTTCTTTTAACAGACACTGTGACTTTATGCACTCAGTAGCTAAAAATTCTGATTTTTAGCTCTAATTCAATAAACCATTTCTAATTTTAGTTAATGCTTTGACTGAGTGTAAAATCCAGTAATACAAGGTAATAAACCAGGGTTTGGTGGGTGCTATGCTATGCACATATAAAATGGAAAAATTTTTTTAGCATAGGAACAGATGTGTTTGGGAGGGAGGGAGAGCTGCCAAACGAACTGGACAGAACCATGCTCTGAACCAGCTCTGTCTATCCACGGCAGGGAGCCATGCACAGTCCAGCTGGGAGAAGTTTCTGGATCTCCAGGTATAAACTCTGTTTATGTAGCTGCAGAGGTATAAACCTCTGCAGCTACATAAATAAGAAAGTTTCCTGCAATATGCCTTTATTTTTACAGGTCCATATTGTGAACAGTGAGATCGAGAATTCCTACCTTGAAAACTCTTGTTTTGATTGAATGGGTAAGTATTTCCAAGGACCAAGCTGCTGGGGTCAATGACAATCTCTTTGTAGATTCCTGCTGCTTTAGTAATCTCTCTCTTCCCACCTCCTTCATAAAGGCGAAGAGTAAATTCATTTTCATTTCTCTCCAGTGTGATGTGATGCCATTCACCATTATCAATGTGGTAGGAGGGAAGGCTTACAGAATAGTTTCCATCACCCAGATTATATGAGACCACTAAGAGTCCCTGAACAACCTTGTGGACAATTAAAAAATAGCAAGAAAGAAAAGTCAAGTCATTGCCTGGCATTTTGTATTGACCTGTAACTTCAATCTTAAAGAATTTGTTTAAATTTAGGGTATGTTTACACTGCACATTTAGGTGTAATATAAAAATACTTCAGGTGCTACTGAACTAGGCAACCTAATTGTGGTATCAATATACTGACTGTAGTATCTAAGTCACCTTAGGAGTAATTTTACCCTGATCTCTCTTGCACAAATGTATGGGGTTCTTCAAATAGTTAAGAGTCTGGTGTATCACAGTTACAGTGACAGTTCGAACCAACTTGGCTGAAGAGGTGACTTGTTCAGAGGTGTGTATAAAATGAGAAGGCTGTCACTCTGAGAGGCTGACATCATTAGAACTGCCATGGGCACCTTGCTTCCAGAATCTGAACTATGCAGAATTGGCCACATGGTTCAAAAGGACACCAGGTACACACCTCATTCATCCTATTCTTTTTAGAACCTGTATTTCTCTGCAACTAGCATTGAAATCCAATGGGACCCCACAGCTGAGTGGTCAGTATCTCCAGTAAAACAAACTCCAGAGTCTCAGTGCTCAGCGTAAGGTTTTTGTTGTATTTCCATAACATAAACTCCAGAGTCTCAGTGCTCAGCATAAGGTTTTTGTTGTGTTTCCACTTCTCTGAGCTGCCTCTGGCACTGGTGTCCCTGTGTGTGTGTGGGGTGCCCTCACCTGCAGGGTGATGTGCTCGTCCCTGCCCCGGGAGAGCATGGTGGCGATGACGCTGTCGGGCTGCCGCGTGCGCACCAGCGCCTGGAACAGCGTCCTGCGGGCAGACACGCTGACGGGCAGCTGGTAGCGGATGTGGCTGCCTGACTCAAACCTGTACTCCTGGGCCACTGCAAGGGAGAGAAACCTTTCAACCATCTCCTGAGGAGAGGGGAACATTATCATTGCCCTTAATGTCATAATAAGAGTTGAAAGTAAAAGGAAACAATTGCGATGCACAGCATGGATCCTTGAGACAATTTGTCCTTTGGGACATACTCCTGTGTTTATTTCCACAGCTTCTCCAGTCACTCTCAGACTTCATTTTCCTCTGTAAAGAGGTGTTCTCCCACCCAGCTTGATGCTGCTAATGCTCCTCCTTACCATGCTCACATGGAGTGGGCAGCAGGGAGGCAGCACCTCTGACCAAGAGACTGCAGACCAAGTATTAAGTACTACAGTCAAATTTCACAACCTGCTATATTATAGTTGTCTTTCTGCTGCAAACTTTGGCTCCATGAGAGCTAAAGATCCTACTATTCCCAAAGCATAGCTCCTTAAGCCAGCAGAATCTCTTCCTGACACCAACGGAGCAGTGATTTCTAATTCTAGTTGTATGGTTCTAATTCTGCACAGAAAGTGGTACTGGCACACTCATATTTTTTAGGTTATTAGATATTTCTGAAAGTGTAAACAGATGCAAATCAAGCAACTGTAATAAAATGAAGTGTTTTTTTCACTATTTTTTTGTCATGCAGCCATGTCATTATACAGTCATTGCACAAACACCCTCAGGATTAAAGAAATGATCCTGTACTGAGAAAGCAATTTCTCAAAGGGTATTAGAAAAGAAATTGTTAGCAATCACAGGCAACTACACTGCAACACGGCTTTACATAATGTAATGTAAAATCACCTCAACAATGCAATACCTGAAAATACTTGAAGTTTCCTGTACTGTAAAATTTAGCAGCCTACACTAATGAAACAGAAAAGCAGGGTTCACCTTTATCACATCGATAACCGTGGTAGCCCGGCAAACAGTGACACGCAAAGGAGCCCCAGTCCCCCAGGCACCTCCCATGGATACCACAGGAGGAAGATCCCATGGTCTCACAGCTCCCATCCGTCAGGGTGCAGCCAGGGAAGCTGTTCAGGGACTCTGCAGGAGACTGAAGGTCGTATACCTTCAAGAGACAATTCATGACACAAAAATACAATTTGAGAAACATATTTCATTTTTAAACAGAAATAGCTGTACCACTTCACCGTCTATTCCTCATCTGCATTGCTTAAGTTACTGAGTTTGCTTTTTGACATTCAGACTTCAGCTGATTTTATCAAGAACATATTTTGCCTTTGATAAACTCAACTGACTATGAAAACAAAAAACCCCTAATACTTCCTAACAAAGCAGACAGCTGGCATAAATATACCATTATACAATTGCCATTCAGAAGTTCCCTGAATGCACAAAGAAGCTTGGAAAACAGCTGCATGAAGCAGGGGATAAGCAAACACACAGTTTCTGCCTCATTAATACATCTCCTTCTATTGAGAAATAACTTTTCAAGGTACTTACTCTAACTATCACAGAAAAAACCAGAATTTTCTTGTATTTTACACTGATGAGTAGGCATTGAATACCTTGATGGAAGCAGAAGTTTCATGTCTAATACAAATCTCCCAAAAATTGAATAAAGAAGTTTTCTTCTCTGCTAAAGCAAACATTTCTCTGCTCTTACCTGAGTATCCAAGATGAAATTGCGCAAGCAACCAGAAAAATGTTTGTGCAGCAATTGTGGGTAGGAATATGGTAATGATTCTTTCACACCACCCAGCTGGAGAACATGGTTCACATTCAAATACCTTTAAAAATCATATAAATAATAAAAATAGATGTGCATCTACCTTCAAACATAGGCAGATAAATAAATAAATACATTGCATTCCCAAATAACAGGCTTTATAACATAACAGTAGAATGCAACTACTTTATCTTCTCTCTCTGAAATAAAGGCTTTTAAAATAAAGGGGATCTGTTTAAACTTGACAATGAAACCTGCTGGTAGTTTAACTGTGGGACACTTATATTTTGTGCTCAAGTCAGAAACAGCTGTGATAGTCTAGACACCATATTCTCCTTCAAGAGCTCTCTGTGTACACAGACACCCTATGCTGTAGGAATACTGCAACAAAGGCTGTGTATGACAAAAGTCAGAAATCTTAAAGTTGGGTCTATGTGGTCTAAAATGCATGGTAAACATATCTGAGTTCTGCACCGTCTCCCAATCATCTCTCCAAGCCAAAGAACTCCATGTATTTTAGTCCTCGTACTTTCTTTTCCCCGGAGTTATCAATTCATTTCTTTTGTTTTCATTTGTCCTTATATTTTCCCTTTTTTTTTATGTGCTTCTTTCATGACCAGGAGAGCTCCATGAAGCTGTGGACAAGGCTTAATCCCAGTGCTCATCAGAATGCTTGCTCAGACTATCTATTCCACAGCTGAAGTCTTTGTTAGTACAAAGGTTTCCCTAAAATATAACCTGAATATTCCTCACTGTAACTTTAAGCCCTGTACAGAAGAGATTGTCTAAATCCTCTTTGTACCATTCTTTCATACACACTGAGACTTATCATATCTCTCCTTGGTTCTCCCTTCTTTCTGTTAACTGACCTCAATTCCTTCATTCTTCATTTTTACTCTGAGGGTGAGCTGATCAGTCATTGCTCCTCTCTGGCCTGTACCCAAACTGCTCCTTGTCCACCCTGCACTGTGGGGCACAAACTGGACCTAGGACTCCAATTTCAACTGGCCTAAATTCGTGAGGTTTTAAAGAGCAGGCTCACAGTGACTTGATAAAGAGAGAAATCCTGTGGGTGGAGGGTGGTACACAGGACCCACAAAAGCTCCAGTAACAGCCACAGTGTTTTGGAGTTGTCATTTAGTACTGCAACACTGATGCCTTAAGTTGTAGCTTTCACGCTTTTCAGGTTCTGGGCTGCCTAGGGGTGTAGCTCTGAGCCTCCAATAAAGTGCTGGTATGATCTCTTCACAAAGTAGGTGGACAAAACAAATCCTTTTCCTGCTGGAGAACAAGGACAACTGTTACAAGTTTTCAGGCCCAAAACCATAAACAATGGTGGGCTGAAGAGAGAACAAGAAGGATGGGACTTCATAATCTGAAGCTGTAATTGGACAAATGAAACCAAAATGCAAATGGACCAAAACTTATAAAAGTGGGAGACCCTGTGACTGGTCATACATTTTGTGTCCATTTTGGGGTCCACCTTGGGTGTAGCCCTGGCCAGGCTCTTCTACTGCCCAAGGTGTATCCTTAAAGGCCTTTTAATAAATATCTACTTTATTCTCTTAGCTCTGCCTAGTCTCTGTTCCAGGCCAGCCTTCCCAAGGCACCAACACTACTCAGAGGAAGACTGGTTCCTTAAAATTTGTTTAGTGCTTTAAGGTCCAGGCTTGATCTAGAAGGTCTGGAAAAGAGGAAATGTTTTTTATGCTCCTAGCCATCAATAACTTGGCTTCAACCTCACAGGTCTTAGAACCAACTGCCTGCGAGGGAAGTCTCCAGGAATGTACCTTGTTCTCCGTGGAACAGAGCCCAAGACTTCACAATTTGTGCGATCTTCAGTGGACAGCCACCGGCCAACCCCTTCTATCTCGGACACCACGGCGGCGCTGCACTGATCCAGGGTGAAGCGGACATCCTGCGCCAGAACACAGCACTGCTGAGCTGCCAGCTGTGCACAATTCAATACCCCTCTTACAGCAAAGCCTCATCTTTTACTTCTTCCATACTATCAAGCAAAAAGGGCTGGTTTGTTCTGTGTTCTGTTTATCTTGCAATAACCATAGAGCTAAAATGGAGCCATTTAGTAAAAGTAGGCACTTCTCAACTTTATTTGTGCTTCTGAATATTTTAACCACATACACAAGACCTGAACCGCATTTGCAAGTAAATAAATATCTGCTTTTTGTGCATAAGTAATGGATTCCAGTGGCCATATTCTACACATGCTGCGGCAGAGCTTAAAAAAGGTTAACATTGCAGAATATGGATTACAACATCAGTGGATTTGGAACTCACAATGAGCTTGTCCCAAAATTTCTATTACTCATCAAACCATGAACCATTAGGACAATAGATATTGTCTGTTCTCTATTGTAAGGCTGTTCTTTCTACCCTCCTGTCTCTGCACATGGAAATATTTTTAGAAATATTAATATCCTGATGTGGAAAAAAAAATTCCAATAACTGACCTGACCATTGGTTCTGACTTCCAGTCGATGCCACTTCTTGTCTGCTACATTCAGATGACTTGGAAACTGCAGCACCACAGAACCCGCGCCATGGCTCATCTTCAGCACAGGAATACCGTTAGAGAGTTCTAATACAACATGAACAAGCAATTAAAGTCAGCTACACAGTGTCACTTTTGGGTATCTCAGCAGTTAGTGACTGCACTGATTTAATGGTTATTACTACTCACATACAGGGGTACACTACAGAAATAACCAGAATTATACCCTATGTCTTCTATTAAGCAGAAGTACTCATTCAGTATATTATTTACTTATATATTTTAGATTATTCCACTTCTCTGTCAAAACACTGAAATTAATTCCTGAGAAGCAATCTGCAATTTTATGATGCTCTAAAACAATTAATACATGCAGGTTTCTTCCTTCCCATCTTCTACTCAAATTTACAAGTAACTGCAAAGAAAGGCAAAAAAAGAGGTAAATGATTAACTATTCAACCATATTACCTTTCAATTAATCAGGAGAATATAAAATGCCAACCATACTGTGCATCTTGTATGTTAATTCACAAAAAATAAGCAGCAGTAACCTTAAATATGTGTCAACATAAAGCACCGAGTTCTACTTGTGGATGAATCTTCCCACAATGGCACGTGGGGCTGGATTCATCCATCACATCATTGCCTGTTCAAAAAGATGTGCAAAATTGCCCCAAGACCAAAGGGAGTTTTAATGGATTTCTTTTCTCACCAAACTAGATAAGAATGACATGCAACTAACACTGCACTACTCATGTAATACCTATCTTCAAAGCACCTAAACTCCTTTATACAACTACAGATTTTCTAGGCAGATTATTTTTTATATATATCAATCTGCCTGTTTTGCTTTCCCCTTCATTTCTACAACTCTGTGATGAACCCAAAGCCAGAGGTGTAGGCTACAAAAATAGACATCAAAGGAGAACGACTTGTTAGGAAATGCTTCAAAATATTTTTACACCAGAAAATAAGTTACCTCATAAAATGGAAAGACAGAATTCATAGTCTAATTGTTACACTGGTCACAAACAATCCATTCCCAAATGGCATTTAATTTTTCCACACTCTTTTGCAGAAGTACCTATTGCAATGAAGTTTTCTGTACTCCCAGGTTCTGGATTTGATAAAGGGCCACTATATAGTAAAAGTCCATCTGGAACCACAGTAATAAACTCTAGAGAGAGTGAGCTTTCCAAACAAGGTCTGATGGGACGAAACCATGCATAACCATTTCCATGGAAACTGTGCTTAGTCTGCTGGCAGTCTGGTCCATGAAAGGAAGCAGGACAAAGACATCTGGAAGACCATAAACAAAAGAAATAGTCAAAATTCTCCCATGATCAGCTTTTTTTTTTTGGTTTTACATGCAGCAAATGTAGAACTTACATCACACTTAAAAAATCAGCAAAACAAAGATTTTAGCCAAATCTATGGGGTGCTTGGCAGTTATTAAAATGCTCTAAGAGTACAAAGTATTTTTATTCCCTATACTAACTCCCTCAAAAAGAAAAGTATTTTTGAGGCCAAGTTTTTGAGAACAATGAACTTTTTTCCAAAATAACACAGAACACCAAACATCAATTTATTACAGAGTAAACTCTGGGAGGTTAATTCCTAGCTGGAATTAATTTCACTAAGGGAATACTGCTGCACGCCAGGTGATGCTATAATAAAGCAAGTTTACTATCTAATGCTTTTTAGGCTCCTTATTACCCATTGTTTGAACTACATTTCACTCCTACATCCCTGCTGCTACCATTGATATTCACCTTTGTTATTACTCTCCCGGAAAAGAGAAAAAAACCAGAGCACACATGCCTTCATCCTGAATTAGGTGCCCTTAAAAAAATGTTAGGTGTTAATTATGTGTTCCCCAGGGTTTTCTTTGCTACTAACACACCTTTTGGGACCACAGCCCCATTGGGGTCATCAGGAAAGCCCTGTTGCAGTTAGGTTTACACTCCAGTGCACTTGTGGGGTTTTTTTGTTTCTTCTCCAGTCGGAAATACATTTATGGTTATTTCAGACCCGTACCTTGTAAGCACCACTCAACACTTGAAAAAGAGGGGGGAGAAATAATGTGCAATGGTGTTTCCCCACCTGTAGCCATTCAGAGTGTCCATACACACGCCCCCATTGAGGCAGGGGCTCCGAGGGTAGGAGGAGCAGGGCTGGTGCAGGCGCTCGCGGGCGGAGCAGCCACAGATCCCGAGGCTGGAGGTGGTGAGGGACACCAAGGACACGCTCCCGGTGTCCATCACTGTGGGGATGTCACTCACACTGAGGTGGTTTGTGCAGCCCTCACTGCAGTTGGCACTCCTGCACTCATCAACATCGATCTGGGAAATGTTCAGTTGTAGAGCTGACTGCATCTAAGAGAAAAGCCAGTTTAACACATCACCACTCTCATCCTAATGAAGGTTTTTACCTCAATTCTGAAAAACCAAAGCCATCAGAGAGAGACTTAGTGCAGTGTTTAGTTTTTTGAGCATTACTTAGTAAGATCCCTGATTATACAACAGGCAAGAAAAATAATTTGAAAAATTCGAGAAACATTTCATTAAAAAATTACAGCAGCAGCACTTCCTAAAAACTTAATCATTGACATGACTGAGCGTGAACATGTTGAATCTGTACTGTCTAATAACATTATTTCCAAGGATCAAAGCTCTGAGAGCAGTGACACTCTACCTTCTGAGCTGCAGCATCTGTATCACACCTCTCTGCACTTCAAGAGCAACAGGAGTGTTTCAGCTCAAGCCAGGATAAATCCTTCCTCAGCAGTAACACCCAGACATTATTTCTTACATTCTCTCACACAAAAGGATACAGACACAGGAAAATGCAGAGCTGAGCTGCTTTCAATAATCATGTCCACAGACAGTGACCTGACAAGACAACTTTGTAGCAACTTGGATTCAGTCTAATGATTTGTGCTTCATAAATTTACATTTCATGTCAAGCTGTCTGCAAGGAAGCACAGGAATAATCAGGATATTGGATACTGTATTCCATGCCACGTTAACCTTTGCTAGTTCACTGTTTTTATTGTTTATTGGGTTGCCAAGTACCAAATAAAAAGAGTCTCACTGTAACCACAGGTGTGGTAATGTAGGAATAGTGACTTTGAGATCACAACTTCCATTGCAAATGGAGAAAGGAAGCACTGGCAGAGAGGGAAGGAAGAGAGCTGCTCACAGTGTGAGGCAAGAACAGAGCTGCCATTAGTCCTGGCTTTTTGTCCTTCAACCTGCACACCTAAATTATCACAGTCTGCTCCTTCCACTCTACTTGGGAATTTTGCACAGGTGTCTGTTACAAAGCTTCAGAATTTGATCTGTATTTGGTGATTCAAATACACTGAAATGTGTATTTACTACCCAAACCTGTGTTTGGGTGAGTGAGACAAAAGACCTCACTACTCTCACAATTGTACACAAATGAACAAGGTATACAAATGTAAAACTAACAACACTAGAGGCTTTATGTATTTAATATACAGGGGTTTTTTCCAAATGGTAAAACATATGGCAAATATCTTAAAAACAAGCTTTGAAAATATGAAAACAAATACATAAATACTAAAGTGCTTCTATTTTTTTCTCATTTGTGTAGTCATCTCAGTTCACCACTGTAAGAACTTTGATCTTTATAATCCTTTGTCTCTATATTCTCAAATATTGTAACATGCATTGATGCCCATACCCCCAAAGGCACAGAGTACACTTTATAATGACATGATGCATCCTGTCAATGCAGGTCTGTGTCTGCTGCCCATGTTTATCACCATCAGTGGAGAGTCTGTAATGCACATTTAGACATCTGTGTAATACTGCTATTGAAAAACTGTATATAAACAACCTTGGCTCCTTTAAAGTATTAGGATGGATTATTTTTCTGCTAAATAAAAATTGCTGTTGTAAAACTATATCCCCAGGAGCTAATGTAAACATATTATTTATGTAGCGATTCAATGAATAATTCCAGTGCTAATTACTTATTTTCTATATTTATAGTTATACACATAGAAAAACTGCTGGAGGAATTCTCCAGCTATGATTGGTTTTCTGTAAACTATTGGAGATTACTCACTAGAGCTATTTATTACATATTGAAAGGTGGTATATAATTAATAAAACCATATTTTTTCATTAAAATACGTGAAGCAATCCCCTTGTTACCACTTTGATGAATTCAGGTGTCATGTATTATGGCAGAGAATATTTGAAATCTATAAGATTTTCTACATTATTGTTGCAGCAATTCAATAAGTATGCAAAAGAAGCAGTCATTACCTGTCATGAATACTCTCTGTCTCTGGCATTCCCTATTTGGTCACTCTGAAGACTCATAATCCACAGAGCCATTCAAGATACACCAAGAAGGAGACAGGCAGTCAGTTCAGACAGCCCTGTTTGGTTCCCAGACTCAGGCAGACTCCACCATACTCACACCAATGGAAAGTGCTGATTTCCCTTTGGAAAAATCATCTATATGATGTACCATGTATTAAACCCAAATGTGGCCAGGGCAAGTGAAAAGCTGAGCAGTGTCACTTTGCCTTTGAGGAGGGCTACAGAAAAATCCAGGTGTGGCCAAGACAGACTGTGCCCATGTAACAGAGCTAGTGACCAGGACAATTAGGGGACACCAAGAAGGGGAGGAAAACATCTTCCATCCAAAAAATATTTTCCCCTTACAACAATAAAAGAAGTTGGGGGAGGGTGTCACTTTTCACACATTTGAAGCTGTCCTTTGGTGAGATAAATGCAACCACAGGATTGCTTGTCTCCATCTCACCCATTGCAACTGTTCCCTAACCCACACATCCCTTCCAGCAGGACTTTTCCTCTAAGTGTCATCTCCTTGTACTGTAGAATTTCTTTTGGGGTGACATCCAGCCTCCACTCTAAGTGTCCAAACACAAGCTGATGTGGGGGTTTGGGGATTACACAATGAAAGTGACGAGAAAACACAGGTATCTACCCCATGACAGCAATGCAGACTCATTTTTCTGCAGCTCTCCAGTGACTATTCACTGAAGCAGAAGTTAGTACAATCATAGAATACTCGTTTGTATGGCACTAAAAAGACAGGAGAAAGCTTGAATGAAACACTTGTTTTACAGGTGTTTTTGTCCTGAGTGAAGCAATAAAACCCTTATCTGTAGATGCTGTGTATTTTTCCACTGAAGTTTGGGATATACACCCTGCAAACTCAGTGTTTGGGTGAGTTCTACAGGTGACCCCAGAAAACAAACCTCAGTTTTAAACGCTGCCAGCTCCGCATGCAGCTTCTCAGGTCTGTAATAGGCTGAGCCAGCACGGACTGCAAATCTCACATCTGTCTGTTTTCCATCCCTGCTCATCACACTGAAGACAATCACATCACTCAGCCTTGCAGGCAACAGTTTTGCAAGGAACTCCTTGAACTCTCCATGTCTCGTTTTGCCGTGTTCGTCTCTCCTTATGAACTCCTCTGCTGTCACATCTGGTCAGGGGATTCAAAAACAGATAAACGTGAACATCTGGGAGCTCACAGGTTAATTTCTCAATTTATTCCTTATTTAACAATATGGAAACGTACCAGAAAGTGCCCTACAGTGACAAGCAAATCAAGTGTTGATGTAATAACACCTACACCCCATAACCATTCAGTTAGAGAAACAGTTGATCTAAACTCTCACCAGCAAATAAAACTAACCTGAGAAACGCACAGTGGCTGAGTTTTGTATGGCTTCGTTTTCCAGGTCTCTGACATGGATTTGTACTGTAGATATAACATCAGGACAAACTCCATCAGAAACTCTAACTCTTAAGTTGTATGTTCCCTGAGGAGTGTTATCCACCATCAGCAAAGACCCAGTCCTCTGATTTAATCTGAAAGATCTAGACAGAAACCTTCAATTAGGAAATCTTAACAAATCAAAGTTGAGGACTCTTAACTTATTAATTAATTTATTAACACCATTCAGAAGGCCTTAAATGTTACTGTGAAGGTTATAGGGCCAAAACTTATGGGAATTATCCAACAACCTCAGACAGGCACCTCAGCCACCTTAACTGGACGTGACAATCTGCAGATCTCAGAGAGATGCTCCTGCCACTCAGCCTTTCCCAGATTTGAACAGAAGCAATGTGCAGCTGAGCCACGTGGTTCAGCACAGTCATCATGGGCAAGCCTCTGAGGCCAGTAATAGGGAGTGACAACCCACAGTGATCATCCCAGGTTCTCACATCTCTATCTGGAACAGGGTCAGTCTGTAAAAAATCTCTCACAGGATGTTCACTGGACACCTCAAAGGGCCAGTAACCAGCAATTATGGAAATATTCCATGACCATTATTATGGAACAGTGACTTCCTGGCATGGAAACAGGCCCAGGGGCTGCTGATGGACAGAAAGTCTTTAATTCTGAGCTACATAAAGCTTTTAAACTTCTAGTCACAGCACAGACTAAAATTCACATTCACTTTCACATCCATTTTTTCCCTTTCAGAAAGCATATAGTTATGCCATAAACCATCTCACCTTATGATATGAACATATAATGTCTAAGTAGGAATTAAGGAATTCAACATTTCAATTAACAGAAAAAAACCCTCCACTAATCTGAATCATGGTTTTCACATGTAATTGTAAATTTAGCCATCAAAGGAGCCACCAAATTCCCTTCCACTTTTGACAAAATTACTCTATTTTTTGATTTTAAATTCAGGATTTTTATTCCATCAACCCTAACATCTGAGAGCAAGCATTAGAAACTCTATTTTTAAACTGAAGCTTCCAGAATGCACATTTCTAAGTAAATTAACTATGACATCTGACTAAAAATCAACATCATGGTGTGATCCTGCATTGTCTTGGAAAAAATATTTCATGCAATAATTTCTTAATACCTAGTAACCCAAGTAAAAAAGAAAAAGAGCATTCAAAAGATACATCCCTTCATACACTCAATAACCCTGGCTTTATACACATCCTGAACACAGAGAAATACATGGTGAGCAAAATAATTACAGAAGCATAAATATTACTCATTTTGACAGAAATACAATCCTCACTTGAGCAGTTTTCCTTCAGAGAGAAATGTTTTATTGTCCCAGTCATCCTGATCTGGTGCAAACACATCCCCAAGCACAGTTGTTGACCATTTTCCTGTTGAGATAAATTATAATAAATCTGCATTTAATTTTTGCTTTTCAGTGCACTTTATATTCTGTCACATTCATTAATGCATTTATTATTTTCAGACTCCTGCTCAATTTAGTAATGATTATGATCCAAGATTCTTAAAACAATGCATAGGCTGTCATATGATTTCTGCCAGTTCTGGCAATGTGAGTACACTGGAGATGTCACATGAAAGAAGAAAAGCTGGAAACAGCACAAAACAACACTAGAGTCATACATAAATACAACTCAAAAAAATTCTCAGACAAAAGAAAAATTTAAAATCCCCATATCAAGAGTTAATTGCAAATGTTTCATTGCTACTCTATTATTTTGAAGAGCACACACAAGTGGAACTCAGCAAAAGACAGAGAGCATCTTACAGGGTACAGCTGGGAGAGAAGGACATGATTAGGAAAAGGGCAAGAAGACACCAAGCTGGGCCAGGTCCTGGTGATTTTTCCAGGCCTTGGGGGCTGGCACAGAAGAGGAACATCCAATCAATTTTTCTAAAACAGCAAGAGGAACAAATCCAGGGAAAGAGACTTTTGAAATCCACAGTCCAGGTTCAGCAACATGGGAGATTTTTAAGGTTCAAATCTGGAGCCAAGCCAACCTAGATGCTTCATTCTCTCATTTCTACAGTAAGATCTGATCACATCTTTTTCTAGTTTTGGCATACCAAACTCAGAAATTGTAACTGCAAAACACCTTCTGTAGGTGAACACTCATTAATGGAAAATGGATTTTATGGGTATATAAAAATAGTGCTTTTTCTGCAAGTTCAATATATACCTGTTTGCAGCTAACAGGTTGTTTGGTAGATAATCTTTTACACACTAAGGTCTGAGTTTTACAAACTTGTTTCACTTATTCCACTTAATAGTTTACAGAACAGGAGCTGCAGTTTTGAAGTATGTAAATCATTAAAGAAATAGATTAAAAGACTGCAGGAAAGAAATGAAGTGTAAAACTCTGTATTTTATGAATCTGATATTATATCCAGAATCTGATCTAACATCCAGCTAGCTCTTACCTTTGTAGCTGTACACATAGACCTCCTTGTGGCCAGGCTCATGGCAGTTGTCATTCTCATCCCCAATTGTTATAGTCAGGGTGTTTGTGGAGCTCATAGCTGGAATCCCACTATCTGTTATAACTATTGGCAGGTGAAACACCTTCTGCTTTTCTCTGTCAAAGGACCTCAAAGCTGTTATAGTTGCTGTGTTATTTCTGTTGTCAGTAAGAGAAAAATCCAAGGAATTCTGATAATCTGGTGGCAATGAATAGGTAAAGGGTGGCCCATTTTCCTCACCGTCCGGATCAAACGCATGAAGCAGCTTTGATGTATGGTTCATATACACTACTTCAGGCTTCAGTGTGTTTTCCCAAACTACAGGCATGTATGGTGCCTCAAACCTTGGTCCATTGTCATTAATATCAAGCAAGTTAATTAAAACTGTAACAGTCCCAGTGCGGGCAGGCGTCCCCTGATCTGAAGCTTGTACAATCAAAGAGTATTTCTGAATGGCTTCACGATCGAGCGCATTTGCCACAACCACGTGACCAAACTGATCAACCACAAACTGTCTCATAGGATCTGAATCTGACTTTATAGAATAGATAATCTTCCCATTCAAATCAGAGTCCTTGTCTGTAGCCCTCACTGTGGTTACTGTAGTACCTACAGGCACGTCTTCAAATACAGGGTTTGTCTGAATAAACTGAGAAAGGAAAGCTGGGCTGTGGTCATTTGAGTCTTCAACTTCAATCAGGCACACTGCAACACTAGAAAAATCCAGATCTTCCGCAGTAATAGTAAGATTAAACTGTCTTTCACGGGCATTCTCAAAATCCAACTTTTTCTTCAGTCGAACAGTGCCACATTGCCATTCTTTGTCATTCTCAACATAAAACTTCTCATCTGGGTCTCCCCCGACGATACTGAACATTACGTCTGCATTTTCCCCAACGTCTGCATCCATAGCACACACTTGCAGGACTTCTGAGTCGATGGCACTGTTCTCAGGAATCGCTGCCTGCCACAGCGTCTTGGTGAATTTCGGAACGTTGTCATTGACGTCTGCAACCCAGATAGTGGCAGTGGCAGTTCCTGTTAGCCCTCCTCCATCTCTTGCTTCCACAGTGAGAAAATAACTTTCAGTCCTCTCCCTGTCTAGCAGTCCCCCTGCCACATGGATGGTCCCGGTATTGGGATTGATATTAAACATGTCAGTACCAAACTCGTTCTTCACATTCTCAGTTATCCTGTACGTCAGGGCTGCGTTTAGCCCAACGTTTGGATCATCGCGATCGACCGCAGCCATTTCCATGACTAAGGTGTCTGCAGGAGAGTTTTCAAAGACATTCCCATTGCAGTCATCAGGCATGCACGTGAACGTGGGTGCGTTGTCGTTTATGTCCCACACATTGATGATCACATCAGCAAACCCTGTGAGGCCTCCTCCACCCTCATCAGTAGCCAACACAATGAATCTCCACAGCGCTCGCTCTTCCCGGTCCAGCCTCTTGTGTGAATAAATGCTGCCTGTCTTCTCATCTATTGTGAAAATATCAGCTGCACCATACCCATGCAAGGAATATCTCAAATCTCCTCCATCAACACCACTATCAGGATCACTGGCCAGAACCTACAAAAGTTTTGAAAAAAATCCCAAACATAGAAAGTATGAAAAATGAAGTGATTGCATCATATCCCATCACATTTAGATGGTGCTGCTCCTGTCTAAAGGAGTCCAAGCAAAAGCATATGACATGGTATTATCATGTCCATGCCAGGGAATAGCAAATCCAGGGACAATTCAAAGCAGGCAAATATGCATTTTTAATGATGTTAACAATTTTAATACTAAAATAATACTATATTTTTCATATTCATACAGGAAATTTAAATATGACATTCTGATCGCTACTTTAAATTGTCAATTATTTGCTTTTTAGGATCAACAAATGATCCATCCTGTTTATCCTACTTACTATCCCTATAATTTATATTTTCTTTCCACAAAAGTCCATTTCTTCTCTTCAGTGACAAAAAAACTTAGCCAAACTAAACTTCATTAATATATATGTACTGAGGTAATTTTAACATAATCGTACCACAGTAATCTGTGCTCTTTCATTGAAATATTACAATCTATGAAACTTCATACACTACCTGAAGTACAAAGACTGGTAAGGCATCCAGTTCCTCAATTATACTTCCATAGTACTCATTGATAGAAAAAACTGGAGCCTCATCATTTTTATTCATGATGTTGATGATGACAACTGCATAATCCTCCCATTTCCCATCAGAGGCCAACAAGTGGATCTCATACATTTTTGTTTCTTCATAGTCCAGTGGTTGAGCGATGAAAATGGCTCCTGTTTCTGGATCCACATCCAGCACTCCTCCTGTGTTCCCAGCTGTGATCTGATACCGTAGTTTAGCATTTGTTCCTGTCAATTACCAACAGTGTCAGGAAACACACATTTCTTGAAGTAGATTGATGGAGAGATGAAGTACAAACCACACAGTAACCAATTAGTGGTATTACTTTTATTTTATCATTTTTGTGGTCCTTGCAAGCATGCAGCTATGTCAGATTACTTGCAGCATTTTCAGTTCTGGTGTGTCCAATTGTAGTTTGTGTCTACAAAATGTGTCTATGCAATGAAGTCATAATTCTGTTTTAACTTTATTTAGAGGGCAGAAATGAAGTGCCATATATCCATCACATCAGGTGCCCGGTCCAACACATAGAGCAGATTTACAGGCAGCCTAAGTGCCAAACTAGAAGTTCCTTCAGTAGGTAAATCAATCTGCAATACATACATCTTCACCACATTTGCCTCAGCCTCCTACAGAGTGGGAGGAATCCCGTGCAGTCAGGATTTCCTTGCACTTCACAAACACATAGAGAACAGTCCTTGGGACTTGTGCAACAATAAAAAAAGCAATGCTTCACCATGCAGTGAAGCTGAATTAGCAGTGCCCCATGGTCAGAAGATGGAAGCATGTACTGATCCCTCTCTCTTTATGAGGACTGGTTATGTACTTTTACATGATTAGTGGCTGAATTTTTGGCTGATTTGTGGATAAAACAGTGTAGCTAAAATTCATCATATGCATTTAGGAAGTCTAGATTCAACTAAAACAAACAAACCAAACACAAACTATACTGTCCATCATAGAGAAAGGAAATTAATCTCACTGAAATCAAGTCTGACTTATTCTAGTTAACCAGGACATTTTTATTAGCATCCCTTTGTAAGAAAATGATCAGATCTATAAAAAATTTGTATCTGCAGGCACAGAAATTATCTCCTATCATCCCACATTAGTACACGTCTCCTGAAATAAGAGACTGTGCCTCACAGCTCCATTATGAACTGATGTTCATGCCTGATAAGTGCACACTTAAAGAAGTTTTAAAATCTAGAGACAGAACGACATTTCCCTTTCTCACACCATCAAATACGTCTTGGTGTGCTGAGATCAACTGATTGATATTTTGGACAGAGCTGTGGGGGATTGCAGTGCTTTACCTTCGTCCTCATCGTTAGCACTGACTGTCAGGATGGTGCATCCCACATCCTGGTCCTCGTCCACGTTCACCTCGTAGACGCCCTGGGCAAAGACGGGCTGGTTGTCGTTCACATCGCTGACGGACACGCGCACGTAGGCCGTGTCTGCAGAGACAAGGAGCCAGAGACTCAAACCCCCAGCTGTGCCACTTCTGTCAGCTACAATCCCTTCACCTGTCTGCCTGCACACTCAATGAAGACAAATATGCAGACAACACAGAAACAAACCCTTAGGGTTGTGGACCGTATATACACCACCATTACTCAAAAGAACTTGGATATCAAATAAATGTCACATCCAATTTGTTTAAACACATACTACATGAATAATTGAATAACTGATGCCTAATATGGCAGTCATACAGTGTTTAGTCATAACTTTTCATCCTGAAGCCACAAAATTTTAAGTTTTCATTTAAGCAGGGTGATCAATTGAGAAAAGGATTTTCTATCTTGCACATTCCTGCTTCGTAATTACTTTTGACTGAATATTGTACTATATGCAGTGCTCTGAGAAACACTTGCACTGGCTAAAGATTTGCATCCTGCAGATAACAGGCACATCTTTGCTAGACAGAAAACACTCTCTAAACTCTAAATATGAAGGTCTATAGGGTTTTTTTATTTTAGAACAAAAAACTTGTTTGATCATCATCTAAAGTTTATCTTCCAGCTCTGACACACCTGTAGCACAGACAAACGGTAAAAAAGCCACCATGAAACCAGAATAACAGACACTCTTTCACAAGGCATGAAAACAAAAAAAGGAAATTACCACTTAATCTTGTATTTCAGACACAATTCAAGTAATACCACACTTAGCACAGCCATCTGTCTCTTACCAGAGTTGGGCTTCCCATGCTTTCCAGGTCGAGCTGATTCAGACCCATCCACTGACTTGACTTCCAGAAGGTAGGAGCCCTTCTCCTCCCTGTCAAACACTGAGGTGGTGTAAATGAAGCCTGTCTGGGGGTCCAAGCGAAAACAGGTGTAGTCTCTGCCACTGTCATGTAACAGGGAGTAAGTTATCTACAGGATTTAAAAGAAGTTGTTAATATATACTTTCCTTTTGTTGAATAGTTCACAACTAGAATAGTACTTAAAGAGAGGAAGAACTGTCCCATGTCCAAGTACTTGATCAGGCCAAGGAAGCTGGGTAAAACTGCAGCTTCAGCAATCTGGTCTAAAGCCAATTAACTTCCTTGACTGCTGATCTGTAAAGGAAAATAATTTGCCTAATCAGCTCCTGATTTCATTGGCACACGTTTGTACAGTGCTTGTGCTGCAGCACTCGAACTCAGCTAAAGATCCAAAGTATTTCTACAAGAGCAACAGATGAGCATTTGAACCTGCTCAGGATCACAGACCATGTTCTATTCTCTATTATATGTATGGTTGTGTGACTCTACTTCAGCTTGCACTCTTGTTCTAAGGATGTATCTATTTTCAGTTTTTTTAATCAGCAAGGAATATATTTTACAAGGGAATTTTACAGCAAGCATTTCAACCAAGCTGTGTAAATATCTCCTCTTTGTTTTCTGCCTCACACCTACTAGTTTTAGTTGCATTTTTCACACGACAACACAGAGAAGTATGTAATTAACTCCTTTATTTCATTCTACATTCCCCTATTGGTCATCCCTTTTCTAGGTTGAAGGTTTCCAGACTATTTAGCCATTGCTCATGCAGAAGTTATTCCATAGCTTTCATCAGGCAAGATGAAGGTCCTCACTTTCTTACCTCACCATGCTGACCAAGGTCAAGGTCAGTGGCAGACACTTGAGTGACAAATGTCCCCACATCAGCTCCCTCTGTTACTGAGGCCTCATAAATGGATGAAGTGAAGAACGGGACATTGTCATTGACATCTAGAACATCAAACAGAGCGCACAGAGAGAAAACTGTAAAACTTCAGAGAACAGAAGTGCAGAATTACACTGTGACATCACTGAACAGCTCACACACCTGTGACATTAACATAGACCGTGGTGAATGCTGCCAGAGGAACTGCAGCCACGTTCTGTGCTCGCACCCGCAGCAGAAAACTCTTTGTTGTTTCGTAATCCAGTGGCTCAGCTACCAGGATTGAAGCAGAACCATCGTGTCTGTTTGGAGTCAGGTAGAAACGAACTGGCATGTTGGTCTCTGGGACAAGCCCCTCTTCCAGGTTGTAAGTGACACGGGGATCTCCAAGGGGAGAAGTTGCTTTGATTGTCTGCACAGTGCAAAAAGTGCGTGTAATCAACCCTTCTGTAAGTACAGCAACGTTTCTAAAAGCTTTTGTGTTTTGATTCTCCCAGATATTCAGCTACAAAACACAAAACTCTTACAAAGGCTCACTACATTTAAGCAAATAATGTTCAGTTCCTCTGCAGTCTGAGAGCTACAGACGGAGAAACAACCTTACCAAAATTGAGGCATCCCGTGTGGTATTCTCTGGAATAACAACTTCATAGCTGTCTCTTTCCCACTGTGGAGGCTGGTTTTTTGCACTGGTTACAGTTACAGCAAGTTCAACTTTACTGCTCCTGTTGCCTCCATCTGTAGCAGTAATCTCTCGAATTATAGATGACTTCTGAACAGTAAAAAAGGTTTCATTACAGAAGGTTTTGAGCAAGTCTCCAAAATAAATTAATACATAAAATTAAAGGTACACTTTAACATAACCTTCACAGAAGAAAAAGATCTGAAGCTGAACTCAAAATATGAAATAGGTGTAAATTTAATGAAAATTCTATTTATTTTACTGAAGATGGTTGGCAAATTTTGCTGTATGTCTCAATAAACGTAAGCAAATGTCACACAAAATTTAAAACCAAACAGAACCAAAAAAACCACTTTGTGGAGGCCCTGAGTTCTGAAGCTTACCTGTTAACAGTTCTTGTTATTAGGTCTATAGGGTTCTAAGATTCATTAAAGAAAAAACATTAGAAGAATACACCTTCACCAAACTTTTGTGTGTCAGTTACTTAGAAGTTAAATGTCAGTATTAAAAATATCTATGTAAAGACTGACATCTACAACAATAGATCCATTTCAACACAATTTACTTCAAAACCTGAAAGTATCAAACTGCTTGTGTAGGTATTCAGAAATAGCTGAAACTGATCGATTTTAGATAAATACATGAATTATGCTTTGACCTTCCTAAGGGACAGCTGTGCTTAATGCACCACAACCCACACAGATCAAGTTCAGAATCTGTATCAGGACCAAAATTTCACACTTGTTCCCATTCAGGTTTGTGCCTTGACTCATTGCCTCTTAGCACAATGAAGTTCTACACCTGGGTTCTTGCTCCCTGCTTATGACCTCAGCCCTCCAGCCCTTGGGATCAGCATGCCAAAGCCAGGGAAATGGGAAGAGCAGGTCTCAGAGGCAGTGCTGTGGCCGCTGCTTCCCAGCTGAAAGCTCTTATGCAATTCACAGCCCATGAACCCAACAGCTAAAAGCCATAGACTCATTAATTAATTCAAATAGATTTATTGATCCTTTAACCTGAGGGGGTAACCCAAACTCATGACCTCAGTCCCTCCTGTGATATACTGAAATAGCTTAAAAAGGAAAGCAAACACCATACCTGAGATATGGGTTGGTTCACAAACACCCAGCCTGTTGTAGGATTAATCTGTAAATAATTTGGTTCATCACTTGCTATGGAATATGTAATGGCAGCATTTGAGCTGTAGTCATCATCACGGGCTGCAACACGCAGGAAGCTGGTCCCAACTCTTGTGTCCTCTCTGAGGAAATCTAATGTAAGGAAAGGATATTGCAAATTGATCAATAATTTGAATTAATTAATTTGCTAAACTACCACGGAAATTTTAGTAAGCCATAAAGAAATAACTGCCATACATTATTACTTTAGTATAATTTTCTCTTCCTTGGAACAATGGCCACACACACTGAGTATTTTAAAGGGCTGCTATCAACTCCAGAGCTACAGATAATATCTGAACTTCATATTACCCCAATCATAACCTGAAATTCTTACAAGATACTTCTTTTAACTGTATTTTAACTCAGAGAATAATTGCTCCATATGAATGACACAGCTATTGTTTCAAGGAACTTTCTCATAAGGCAGGCCTATGAGCCAAGGCGGTACATGTTACATCATACATTAAACAGAGTAACAGCTCTGCAATAAATAAGCAAAGTGCATCTCTGGATGCATCAAAATTTGTCACATGTTCTACTGCCAGGATAGGAAAAACCCAAAAATCTGAGACATGGGACAGGCAAAAACCCAAAAATCTGAGACATGGGGTACGCTCACACTCAGGGCACTGAAAGTCTATCCAATGACTCTCAATTACATTCATAGTGGGTGTTTTCAAATCTGGGGTCGTTGTCATTTTGGTCCAGGATGACAACATTGATCTGACATAGTCCAATGAGTGGCTCCGCTGCCTGATCTGTTGCTGTCACAGTGATGGGATATTCCCTCTGCTTTTCTCGATCAAATACCTGAACAGTGCTCAGAACTCCTGAAAACAAATCAAAAACCAAAGAGTTAAAATTCTGTGCATCTGGCAATGTTATATATGCAGATGTTTATTTTTCTGTCAATTCATTGGGACACAATGCAGTAGGTTAAGTACACCTGTAACATTAGCTTCACGTTCAAGGATCCAACCCCGAGATTTAACAATTGCAACAGCTGGCATTGTACTGCTCAGGCAGACTCAAACTTCAGTTAACACATCTACACATAATAGGAATTTGAATCAGAAAATGAATTGATTTTCTAATAGAATTAATTAATTAAATAAATACTCTTTAATTACAATTTAAGTTTAGAAAATGGAGGTAAGTACAAACTAAGAGAATGAGTTTCTCAAAAAAATATTTTTTTTGAAAAGCTGTAAGTACAGGGTAAAGGAATATTTCATATCTTTTATCCTCCAGCAATTCAGTCTGAACTTAGTTTTGGCCTTCTAAGATTTAGTTCCTTTGCTGTTTGTAAAACTGCTGTCATTTGGATAAATCACTTATATGCCATTAGCAATGTTGCAAAATAATGTGCACTTAAAATAGGTTTGTTTGGGGTTTTTAAATCCAGTTACAAAAGCACACAAGTTACAAAGCAGAACTTGCAAATTTCAACGAAAACATCAGTTTTAGTTCAGTACTGGACATGTATGTAACTTAAGTTTCATGGAGGACTTGTTCATGCAGTTACTACAGTCTCTATTTGGTCTGCTGTCAAAACACTAAATGAAAAAGCAGGAAGTCTGATTTTATCTAAGCCTTTTCTCCAACAGTGTTACAAGGTGGTTTCTCCACGCCATTATCAGCTCTGACATTTGCTTTTACCTGTGTCAGGATGAATGCTAAATGCTGGTAGGACACCATCTCTGTGCATCAAGCCATATTTCACTACACCATTGGCCCCTTCATCAGCATCAGTGGCTTCAACCTGCAGAACAACAGTCCCTGAAGGCTGATTTTCCAGGACAGAAGCATGTTCCCGATAATACTGGCACTGAGAGAGGGAAAGAAAAGAAAGAAAGAAAAATTTTAAAAAGAGAAAAAATCAAGGACTTCCCTTGCCATTTGATTTAAAGACATATTAGCAGGGGAAAAAACCAATTATTTAGCTACACTTGCATTGCCATGCTCTGCTGTTAAAGCTTTATCTGTACTATGATTAATTTAAATTTCCCTTGCTATTTTGTGGTTATACAAACAACACACAACATAAGGCCACTGAGCATCTCCAGCTAATGCAAATATTTGGAGAAAAAGTTCAAGTTGCTTCCAAATGAAAATATTTTTCTATATTAGCAAAGGTCTCATAAAAAAGAGGCCATACACTTGCCCAAACCACAGAATTGTTTTGATCAAAAAGGGATTTCTGCACAAAGTAACTTTGTCAAGGAGAGGTTACTAAGAATTTCTAAGGCTGACATGAATAGTTGCTGACTTTTCAAAACATGCAACATTGCTCATCAACATCTGAGCCATCAGTACCATACCTGAAATTTTTAGACAGCAGATCTTTAATATGAATTAACATTCCAAAACCAAATGCAAGCATTTATTTTTTACAGTACTTTATTATTTAAGCTAGAACACTCATTCTTCTCTCTTTCATTAGTTTCAGACATGCTATCATCATAGGAAGCCAATGTAATTTAGAAAATTCTGGAACAAGCCCAGTGCACAGCCAGCTATCCCCATGGATTCCTGCTCACATGTGTCACATGGGATCTCCAAAAGGGTTTCACCTGGCCTCACCCTCTGAAGTGCCAGAGATGAGGGGTGGTTCAGGGAACAGACAGGAGCTCACAGAGCTGCTCTGCCACAACAGAACGAGCCCTGAAAGCCTTAGGGAGGGATGGAAAAGAAAGAGAAGGAAGGACTCAGAGGGAAGCAGAGCAGCTCTGCTGCACACCTGCGGTGCCAATAGTGTTAAAACATTTTTACCCTGTCCAGCACAAATGACAGAAGCTCATATATTTATTTACCTTCTGAAAGACAGGTTTGTTATTGTTGACATCATCAATTTTCACTACAACCTGGGCAGTACTCGTGAGAGGATGGGGCCCTCCAGAGGCATTGTCATCAGTAGCTGTGACATTCAGAATGTATTCTGTCCCCTGCAGCTTAGGAAATGGGCTTGCACGAAGTCTAATCAGCCCTGTAAAAAAATAGGTTGTGGGGTTTTGCTGCATTAATCCATTCCCATTATTCTTCTCACTAGTAAGCATGACAACAGAGCATTCTGGCTTGCCTATTCACCAATAAACCATAAGGCTGTGCTGTTTAATTTAACTATGGTGTTTTTACCACAGTCCCACATTAAAACAAAATTAAGACATCACAACAGGTTTGTCTACAGAGCAAACTGAGCCAACAGCCACAACTCAGCTGACCTGCACATAATGACTTTCATCCATCAGCAGCTGCCATGGACAGCTCAGCTGAAACTACTTTAAGTTTACCTTCCTGCAGCTCAATCAGAGCAGCACTGAGACTCAGAGGCCCAGGCTGAGAAACTTTTCTGCCACTCTCAGAATTCCCCACAGGACACACCCTGCTGGGTGGGACACAGAGGCACTGGCAGAAAGACAGGTGCTACAAATGCAAAAGGGACCACAGCTGCCTGAGATCCTGCAGAAAGGGGCTGTCATTCTTTTGCTCCACCATCCATCACATCTGTTATTCATCAGGAATAATCACAATTGTCATCACAACAGAGTATTTTCACTGCATCAATGTCACTCAGTTTGCTTGAAAATGCATTGTTTTAGCTGCAGCACTTATCTTTGACACTTCTCCACTTTACCTCCATATTTCTACCACAAGAGGGTACAGACTATTCCCCTGGCATCATTCCTGAAAAGAAACTGCTGTAAGCCACTGTATAAACTTTTACTGGTTTATTCAGCAGCAAAAGCCTAGGAGTGTTTTGGAAAAAATGCTAATGTTCCTAAAGTTAAGTTTCAAATACTATAAAATTAATTGGTAAAAAAAAGTGTAAATATACCTATACATGATTTTCTATATTAAAACTGTGGAGCTAATCCCAAGAGATGCTATCAAATGTTAAGATGCTTTGACCTAAAAAATCTATTTCTTACAAAAAGGTTTTTCAGAAGTGTCAAGTATATTAATGCTGTAGCTTTAGACACTTTCAAAACCTTTGTTCCTCTTCAGATGTAGAAATTTAACTCTTGGAACATGCAACTCCATTTTTAAGTCAGAAAGGAATTAAAGGAGCTCATAGTAAACTCAGGGTCACGATTCAATTCCTGCAAGTTACCTGCAGATCATATTTTTGGGAACATTTCAGAATCTAACATTAATATTGCAAAACCATGATTGCATTGAAATTAAAATTTCATGTTAAGTGAACTCCATGAAATAAAGTGAAAGAATAACTAAGGGCAGCTTACTCCTTCCTATGTATTCAATGCTTCTGCTTTGGAAAATCTAAGTTCAGATTCAAAATACAAAGTAGTTTAACTGAAGTTAATTAAGTTACTTCAATCCTTCAATGGGATTTCAATTTGTTTGCCTGTTTCAATCTCAAAACATCCTCTTCTGTTTTTTCAAGCAATCAACAGCAAATAAATCCTATTAATTTAAAGGGATATGCCAACCTACTCAGATGTTGGTGTTTGTGCACTTATTTTTTTTCTTTTTCTAGTAAGGACACTAATGTAGTAGGAACCTTTTTTCTTTTCATGTTTTGAAAATATGTGATTATTGAAAAGAACTTAAAGAGATGTAAAAATTGACATTTCAGAACAAATGCCTTAAACTGCAATGTATTCTCCACACATCTTTTTTTCTCATGCATGCAATATTCTTTGCTAAACCACACTGGTCATGTGAATGATTTCAGCCTTAAATGAAAAATATACTTCTTTAGTTGAGATTTTATATGCTTTTACCTTCACTGAAATAAAACAGTGGTAGTCTCATTCCATCTGCAAACACATCATTTTATGTCAGCACATGAAATGTGCTGAAATGTTTCATTCCACAGCCATGAAATGTTTGCTCTCACCAGCATAATCAGGACATTGACACAAGCATGGGGTGGGAAACGCCTCGTTTAAAATCCCAGATGTCCAGTTTCTTACATTAAATGCTATTCAGATACTTGTCTGACATTTTGGAATGTCACCCTGTTATCAATAATAACATTCTCCATTAAGTTACTGTCTCTTAAGCTACCTGTTATCTATAATTATGCCCTCTATTAAGTTACTGACTGAAAGCAAACACTGAACAGGTAAGAAAGGTGAATTATACACAGATTCTAGGAAATGATACCATTTTTAATATTATAAGAGAGTATATGCATTCTTTCCATGCACTGTTTAAAATTAAGCTGCAAAGATAGCATATGCTATTCAGTTTGATAATAAGACCAAATTCAAGGTGCATCACAACAGAATCAACATTATGACCACAGCAACAAAGAACTAACACATAATTACCTTTCTTAGGGTCAATGACAAAGTTCCCTTTCTGATTCCCAGACACAATATCATATGTCACACCATCTCCATCAGGATCAACAGCATTAACTGTGGCAATCAGCGTGTTTGGACCTGCATCTTCAGAAACAAAGCTCCTGTAGCTGTTAAAAAACCCAGACAACAGCACATTCATGAATTTAAGCAGGATATAATATATAGAGAACTCAGCTTTACAACACCTACCAACTCCCTGTTCAAAGGGCACTGCAGGAATTTGTACTTTGCTAATACAATTACTCGGACATGATGCTCTTTTGTTAAGCAGTGAAATTATAGCACTGATGATCTATCCAACCACCCACATCTTTCTGATGTTACCCCCACATTTCCACTCCAAACTTCCAGCAGTACCACAGCCTTGAAGATGTGCTGTGCAACAAGACTTGTGCTAAATGCAGAATTCACTTGGGTTTTTTTAATTTTTAGAAAAAGAGCTTCCTGATTCACAGCCTCCAAGCAAACACTTGCTAAGTTACAGCAGTTCTTGTTACAGAACTTTCTGACACAAGCCCTCAAAAGACTTCCAGTGCAGTCCTTGCCTCAGCAGGACTAGGATGAGAGCGAGATGTGGAGGATATGTGCATAATGTCAGTTTTACAAAAATCTCTGCTCAAGTCCAGACACATCACTGACATTGTAAGCTCTTAAGAGGCATTATCAGCCTAAGCTTAATGCTCTCTGGAGTAGAAAAGCCTCCTGCTTTAGTAAAGTCCCAAATATTTATTATTTTATCTGACTGGATAGAGTGTGTGTCAGACTAAGCATCCACCAGGGCTGTCCACAGCAGATATCCCAAAGCTCAGCTGGAAGAATGAACTGCAGCTGGCTGTATCCAGCATCACACAGATGCACCACTGGGTTACAGTGCTTATGGACACACTGGCCACACGCTGGGAACAGCAAAAAAATTAAAGGAAAATAAAATGGATGCACAGAAACCCTTTTCCTTTGCTTTTGTTGTCGAGGTATGTGTGTTTTCTATGAAACCTCCATAGAAACAGCTTCCTTTCTTCACCCAATTTCATATGCAATGCAGTAAGAGAAGTAAATCATTCTGGTTTAGCTCAGTCACAACCCTCAAGACACTGTCTTAACTCTGCATCTCAAAAGCAAATGAACAGTAATTCTGATATTTTTTACATGAAATACGGCAATAGAGGAGCTCAGAAGAGATCTCTTAAAAAAGAGAAAGTAAAAACTGACAACATGAAACAAAGTGGTAGCCTTAAGCATTTCATAACTGAGATAAAGAATAGCTGTGATGAAAGAGAGCTCATGGCAAGGAATCAGGAGTTTATACTGGGCTGTAAATCTGTTTAAATAAAGGGCTAGAAGGACAACATCATCACCTAGATTTGTATTAGACTGCCACAGAGCACAACATTAACTGCAAACAGTCTCTCAACAGGCCCCAATTTACATGTGTTCACAATGATTCTATTTCATGGAAAATTTCAACTAAGTTCTGTCTGAAATTTACCTCCGGGTTCAAGATTTTTTTCATAACAGGAAAGATAAAGCAAAATCAAAGCCTAGTTAACCAAAAACTTGAGATAATTTGCATTCCAGGAGACTAATTCAATTCCAATGCCTGCCTATCTACACATACACACAACAGTAGTTTCCCTGCTATTGCACAGGGAACAGAAAAGATTCTTGTGAAGGTTTGGTAATTTAAAATAATACTAATTTTAATCATATTCTTCAGTAAACTTTAAGAGCTGGCAGGGATTTTTTTAAAACTGTTTTCTGCTTCCAATTTGTTAGAGATGTTTGGAGCATCTTAAATATTATCACTCGCTTCTGATTAAAATATTAGGAACAGATGCAGATAAATATTCAATATCTCTGGATAGTAAAAGAAATAAATAAATGAAAAATAGGCATCAGCAGAAGAGTGAGAAACCTGGTTTAGTATTTGAAAATATAGAGAGAACCAATAATAAATTACAGAAGATCAAATTTTCCAAGACATATCTCCTCAGCAAGGTTTAGAAAAGAAAGGAAGGCACAAGATTTTGAAGGCAGAGGTTATCTGCACATAAAACAAGGACTGTCAGAAAGCTTTGATGTTTTGTTCAGCTAAACCCCAAGCTTAGCATCACTGAAATCTTTGCCTCAGTTTTGTTCTGAGCAACTTCTACTGTTAAGAGTAGAAGGCTGGTGCAGAAGCTGACTGGAAATTCTGTTACTGAGTCTCTAACATCAGTGCAAGTTTACAGCACTTCTGGCATTGCTTCGGATGCTTCTGAGTCCCAGCTATGGAAGGAAAGTGCTCACACATATTTAGAAGGAAAAAAAATATACATACAGTTTGTAGGGCATGGGACTAAGTGAAATTAAGTGAACTCCACTTAATGGCATTTATCTTGTGGGTTTTGTAACTCAGTTACCATTTAGGATTGTGACATCTAAGCATTTTTCTTTGACAGCTGTAAACCAAGGATGCAGACTGCTGACACTAAGTTTAAACTGCCTAAGTAAAAGGCAAAATTCCCCCATGTCTCTAGATGAGGGCTGATGGCAACAACTCTGTTACCTGTTTTTTCTGCCTGATTTCCTTTGGTGGTGGAGGGGTGCTCCTGAACTGTATAATCTGAAATTACTGCAACATATCTTTCAGTACATACTGGAAAAAATAAAAGTGCAAGATCTGTCAAAAGAGATTGTCCATATACTACAGCTTTTTTGTTCGTTCTACTGAGAGTGTGAGAGTCAAAGTATCAGCCCACATTTATCAGTCCAGCTCTCAGCTCTGACTGAACCAGAGCCAGTTACCATCCTGTGAGCAGCCTTTCAACCAAAACACAAAAAGCAACAGTAAAAGGTAACAGAGTCTGAAGAATATGTATTTACACTGTCTGAGAAAACTCAGGTGCCTCATCATTCACATTGGAGACATGGATCCTAACAGTTGCTGTCCCAGTCCTGGGCTCTTCCCCTTGATCTACAGCTATGACGATGAACTCATAGAGGTGGTTGGGGCGCTCATAGTCCAGCCGTGTTGCTGGAAAAATAGTGCCATGAGAAGTAATGCTGAAGTCCTGGCTCAGAGTGTAATACAGCAACTGGGCATTCTCCTTTGAATCACAGTCAGTGGCTGTCACTGTTGGAAAAGAAGAGAAAGTCATTGTGTAGATCAAAATTAATGAATTAGAATGGTAAGTACATTTACTACTACTGTAGCAGGACTTGCCTTGTCACGTGGTGCTTGAACTCAGTCAGGAAACTCTGCTGTCCCTTGTGCTTTTTAGTGAACTAACCCTTACTCAAAAGTAATTAATTTTTTTTTAAAAAGTGGAGTCCCTGGAAGAATTTAGATGCTAGATCTTGACTTTGTTAAAGAGTCCTGTACCATCAAGAATATATTCGTACACAGAGAAGTATATTCTCATGTCCACCTGACCTACACCGCTGACTTAAAATCACTCAGATCACACACTGTGCAATTAACAGGTATTATTTATATGTATTATTCAACTGATGCCCATTATGTGTTTGTCAGATCCTATTCATAACCTACAAAAATCTATGCTAAAAGCACAGTTACCAGACAACTGACAAAACTACCATGAGTACAGGATAAATCATTAAGTAGAACAGTAGGAGGTTATAAAATCCTATTTACTAGGGAAAGGCATTTTTCCTGCAGTTGAATTTCCTTTTCCCCCCCTCATGATTTAGCGAAAGTTTACGTAAGGGTTAAAGACTAATACAAGGCCCTTGTACAACTGCTTAGTTGACACAATTTGTTTTATTGCTGCACTTTACAGAGCACCACCACCTGAAGCTCAAGCTCTTGGTCTCACTGGGAAGAAGCAAAGTCTTCTTGTCAAACATCCGAACAAAACCTCGCATAGAACAGTTAAACTGTACAAGAGGCTTTTAATGCAAGAGAGCAGAATTCCTACAGCAAGCCCACACAGGACTCTCAGGACAGGCAGAGAAGGTGAGCTGTCCATAACTTCTGATCCAGGATCACTCTCTTCCTTCAAGAAATGCAGCAAGACTGCTACTATGAGCCTGCTGCTGTAATACCAACCACCAAAAAGTTCTGTTACTTCAAAATTCCACAAAGAAAATAAAATCTGGTTCCTTTGCCTTCCTGTTCCCCCAAATTGTCTGGGCTGTGGCAATAGTAAATAATACTGACATGAATCTACAAGGTGCCATTTGCCTTCAGAGAGCTGCAACTACCCACACTGGGACAGGTAATTTTGCTTTCTGAACTGAAATCTAAGCAGTGCAAGGGAGAAAAATACAGTGAAGGTAATAAATGGCTTCAGGAGCACTAACCTTGGAGAAGTGCAGTTGTCATAGGAACTGTCTCAGGAACACTGACTTTGCTGTAAATCGACTGATGAAATTCGGGGGCACAATCATTCACATCTGTGATTACAACCAAAACCTTAATGGAGAAGAGGGGAATGTTAAATAGCAAAGTGAATCAAGGAAACAACCTCACTGCTCTGGAAACATCACATGGAAGAATTTCCCAAAAACATCCTTTAAGTCTTCAGCAGCTATAGGATAAGGTATTTTTCTTAGATTGCTCTTTTTCTGCTGAGTGCCACTGAAATATGACATTCCAAGATACTAGCGATTGCCGAGTCCCTGACCCTGCAGCAATGTTTTCCACTCACCCTTCATCTCCATTGATTATTCCTTATTACTAATTTAAAGGAAAATGGACCATCTGCTTGCCAAGCACCCTTTTCCCATTATCTTATCTTGCAACAGTTCTGTGATTTGTAACACTAAAAACTCTACTGCCAAGCATATTACATTTTAGCAGTATAAATCTCCAAGACCAAGTTCTGAATTCAATTACAGCAGCACAAATCAGATATAAGTGGAACTGATCTCCAGGGAAGTGGTCACAGCCCCAAGCCTGACAGAGCTCAACGAGTGCCTGGACAATGCTCTGAGGCACAGGGTGGGATTGTTGGGGTGTCTGTGCAGGGCCAGGAGCTGGACTTGATCCTTGTGGGTCCCTCCCAACTCAGAATATTCTATGGTTCTGGTAAACCATGTAAGAGAGACAATTTTGCCTCTAACATCTTTACAAATGCTTTCTTATCCCTGTGTCAAATGTGAGCCCACAGTTGCATAGTTTACACTCCCAACAGTAAGGAGTGTGTAAAGGAGCCTTTCTGGTGCCTCATCCTGCTGCACCTCATGCAGTTAGCTATGGCATTCTGCATCAGAGAGCAGCAGGCAGAGGTGTATTCCATGAGCCTTGAGAGCAGATATGCATGAACTAGAGCTGCTCTCTGAACTATTGAGGTTGTATCTCTGTAAAGCAGGTACAAGGTAAACCACCTCTAGATTAAACATATTTGTAAAATCATCTCATAATCCTCTTTTGAGTCATATTTTACCATTCTTCACCTGCTGGTCCACAAGGGTGAACTGAAACTATGAGGCTCTGGTGTGGTCCAACCAGTGTTTGTTACACTAGCATACTGCTTCCTGTCTCTCTGTGTCCTCACATTTGATCCTAATAATTCTGTCTCCGGTTCCCTGTCTTATTTCCTGCAGCAGGAACAAACTCAGAGTACGCTTTTCCTAGCTCAGTGAATCTCTGAATCCAAATAACTGTAATAACTATATTAAGAAATATTTTTGCTGTCAAACAGCTTTCTAAAATACCACGAACCATCAGCTTTTAATATCAGTGAATTTTTTATTACTTTCTTGTTTTATGAGTTCACTTTGTGTTCTGGATGCAAAACAAATAATTCTTTGTCCTGCCTTTGTTTTACAGTGGAATAATCTCAAATGCACCCCATACTTGATGAAAGTAAAGACAAAACCTCATGTCTGGCTTGGCCACATCCATTTCCATGTGTTTCCAAGGCTTGGGATCTATGATGGGATGACATATTGATCCCTCAGAAACAGCCTTTCGATCATCTGCAAGAGTGAAATCTAAGAGTACCTAAACCACTCCTCAACATCTCCCCATAGACAGAAAGACTTTTAAAATGGCCAGCAGAACGGCCAGCATGGGGAAATGGGAGCTCCTGGTGAAGGGAAATGGAAATGCACCCAGGCTGCCAGAGGGGAACACCTACCTCAGCAGCAGTGCTGGATTGCTCCTCATCCTCCTCTGCCCTGACCAAAAGGAGGTACTGGTGGGGGTCACCTTCATAATCCACACTCCGAGTCAGACTGATCTCTCCTGTTGCCCGATCAATGCTGAACAAACCCCCAGGATTAGTAAGCAAACTGTAGCTCAGGGATTTCTTTTGAAATGACACAGCAGTGACTGTAAGAAAGCTGCATTAAAAAAAAATAAAAAAGAGAGGACTCAAGGACATAATACGACAGTCTGAAAAATATGACAAAAGCGATGCATATCAGAAATGATGGTGCAACCCTGCAGGTCTGCTCAGAGGTATCCTCAATGAAGTCAGTGACAGCTGTATCTAAACTCCAAATTCAAGCATTTTGTTACACAGTGGTTCTATCACCTTGGGGTTAAACAGATAAAGACAAGATTCTTGGAAGCAGAACACAGTAAGGATTAAAAATGCAGGAACAGAGGATTTAATTTTTGCTGCAACAGAATTTGCCTACTTCAACTTCCTTCTATGGTAGTGATGGTTTTCAGGCAGGAAACTAAAAGATAAAGCAAGATGAAGAAGATTTGTTTTAATAACAGCACAGTAAGTTTGCTGCAGTCATACCATCCTAAAGTTCCAATAGATGACTGCAAAAAGATAACAGCCAGGCCCTAACAGCAGTGTGTATTATAGCTTACACTGGACATATATTTTTAGCTCATCTGGCACTATTTTTTTCCACCAAATTCTAATGTGTTTAAAGCTTTCAAATGGAAACACCCGCAGTAAGAAGTAAAAGAAAAAACTTGAAACTAAATATTTTTAAAGGATTTAAACCAGAAAACTAATTCCTCGAGTTCTCTTGCTTTAACATGCAAGTTTCTTAGGAAGAAAGAACTCCATCTCCCAACACCAACATGATCCTGTGACAATTACAGTCAAAAAACCATTTTGTGCAAACTCCTTTTCCACCCCTGCATTCCCATGCTGCTGTGTCTCTGGTGCACTACTGAACCAATGGACAGCACTGCTGTAGGTCAGTATCTCACTCCAGTTTTCTCCTGTACTTTCCTGTGCTAAGGTCTCATAGGCAGTTTCAGCAGGTGCACGGCTGCATTCCTGCCAACAGGAACTATTTTGCTCTCCTCCCAGCTCCCTGCCCTGGCTGTATGTTCAAGCCACCTCTTCTCTCCTGGCAGCACTGAAAATCTCAAGGCCATGCTGGGAGCACATTTAACAACACAACTGAAAACTTTTCTTGCCTTCTCTGTCTTTATCTCCTGGGCTCAGCCTGCCCATGCAGCTGTAGCTCATTGGTGTTACAGGCAGACCAAAGGAAGGGAAAGATTGGATAATGCTCCTCTGCTCAGCAGCAGCCTCAAATCAAGCTCTAATTAGGAAATCCTAAACCCAGAAATCCAGTGCATGACAGCAACTCTCTCCTGGTCTGGCGAATCAAAACCACTACCCTTGCATACCTGGGTAATTGGTCTAATTTAAATATGAGCGCTTTAGGATTCTAAATGGATTTTCATGGCTATTTCTGGCCAACATATTACAGAAACAACTTTCACACTTTCATTGTGTATATTCAAACCCTTTTAGATGTAATAACCACATAAAATACTTCATTCCTTTTGGATATTATCAAGTCATTTGATCAACTGACTAATCTACTATTATCTAAGGTGTGCAAACCTATTTCTAATAGTAATAAAAAGTTATGATTAATTTTATTTTTAATTCTGAACGTTACTGAACCCAAGACAGCAGGTGCCTGTTAGATATTAGAGTATTTTGCAATTATTCCATTTCTTTTATGCCTGTGCAATTTAATTTTATTGCAGTTTTAAAGAAAAACCTTGTTATCTACTATTTTTTTTAAATCTTAACAGTCCTTAGTTATTTAGACACTGTAAAACTGAATGCTGCAGACTGAATATTAACACCACAGATAATATCATACGAATAATAGTTGAACTGCCACAGAAGGAACACATTGACTGGACAAAAGCATTCTCAGTTCAAGTGGAAGAGAAAATATCTGCTGTAAGGACAAAACAGTTTGGAAAAGAAGGGACTGAGTATTCAGGTGTACTTATGTTATTAACATTTTTTGTGATATCTCAATTGACATGGTTATACAAAGGATGGAGAAATAAAATTACAAGTTCTGTGGCATCTTCATTTTAGTTCTATTTGTCATTGTGATGAAAACAAGAAAAAGGATCTTGGTTTTTCGATTTTTCACTTGGAGAAGAGGGCACTTCTCCAAATTTGACATGTAAAATTAATGTATTCTTTCACACATGATATCTTTCTTCATGATGGCAGTACTAATTTGTATTCTACATTTTGTTTGAAAATTTAGAAACAATCAATATCTAATCCTTTCCATATCCCTTCAAAAAGTAAGAAAGCACAACTATTCAACATCACTTTTTCCCATAAAGGATGACTAAAACAATACATCATCAAACTGTGTCTGGATCACTTCTAGTAAGATACCTAAACTGCTTCTCACTGCTTTTAATTTTATAATTCACAAACTACACCAAGGCTCTGGGGAAATTAAACAGAAGCCAAAACCAGGACCACAACCTCAATGCATTATTTTGAGCTGTTACTTACGGTTCTCCTTGAGGGGTGCTCTCAGGAACATGCACAAAGTACGACAGGTTGGTGAACTGTGGTGGTCGAAATCCAGCAATTACAGAGACAGAGGCTGGGGCCCCCCTGCTTCCAAGTTTATCTGCTGCCAGTACAGTCAGCAAATACTCTTTGTCTCTCACCAATGGCAAACCTGTTGTTCTAATCCAGCCAGTGTCCTTCTCAACTTCAAATCTGTCTTCACCACCTAAGGAACACATCCATAAACTGTCATCAGTGAGAATATTTTTACTTGATTAAAATTAGGAGGAGAATTGAGTGTCAATTCCCAAGTTGGCTTTGGCTTAGGATCAGCATGCACATTAAGGTTCAAAAGAAATCAGTCATTACATTCATCATTCATGACTGCATTTCAAAATTCCATTTCACTCTCTGGACAATTATCACTGAATTATAAAATGGTTTGGATTGGAAGGGACCTTAAAGCTCATCTCATTCCATCCCCTGCCATGGGCAAGGACAGCTCCTATGTGACCAGCTTGCTCCAAGCCCCAATGTCCAACCTGGGCTTGGACACTGCCAGGGATCCAGGGGCAGCCACAGCTGCTCTGGGCACCCTGGGCCAGGGTCTCTCCACCCTCATAGGGAGGAATTTCTTCCCAATATCGCACCTAAACCTACCCTCTGTCAGTTTAAAGCCATTCCCCCTTGTCCTGTAACTCCAGGCACTTCTGAATGGTCTCTTTCCATCTTTCTTTTACCCTCCAAAACTTTGCTATTGCTTGACCCCAAGTATTCCTTACCAGAAAATTCTCCACTGGAGAGGTATTGTGGCTACCCATCTGCTCAGACACTTGTGAACTATTACTAATGCTTCTTAAAAGGAGACACACAAAATATTATCACTGAATCTGTACAAGCTTTGCACAATCCAGACCATTAAAAGTTTGTTACAAATGAAGCAGAAGCATGACTTCCACAAGGGATAGGAACATTAACCCTCCTCTCCACCCAACAAATTACTCCTCCAAAGACTCTTACAAATACAGTCCCCATTTCCACCCCTTGCCAAAGCCTTGGGAATACTGACTGCTCCAGCCCCCATCATCCCCAGGGATATATTTGGGCAGTAGCTCAACTTTAAAAAGAAATCTGTCCATACATCAATAAAGTTGATTTTTCTCACACACAGAGCTGAAGATTTATGAATCTTTTGCAGGAGAAAGGGAAAATAAAGCTGAAGATTAGAAAGTCACAATAGTGAGGCATAACTCATGGAATGGGAGGGTTAAAAATTACCTTCCAAGAGAAAATATTCTACAGTTCCATGGATCCCTTCATCTGCATCCACAGCAAGAAGCTTGTACACTTCAGTCCCTCCTGCAGCCTCAGGGGAAACCACGGCCAGAAAGGGGAAGGGCTCCATGGCCCATTCAGGGACATTGTCATTCACGTCTGTCACAGTAAGGGACACGTGCACCAAGTACCAATCCTTCCCTAAAGGTCACAGGAGAAGGAAGAAATCATTAGACAGCTACTCCATGGCACTGAGAGTAACAGAAACCCATCACAACCTGAGTGTGCACTTCCTGCAATTCTGCTGGCACATAATCCAGAAAAACCTGGAGTCTAAAGTTCTTCTGGAATGAACAGCATCCAGACACAATGTGGGGAAGAAATAGCCAGCACAAGCAGTGCTGAACAGCAAGACTGGGGCCACCCATATCACATTCTTCTGAGATCTCTTCTTAGGAAAAAATACCTGTTTTCTAAAAAGTGTTTGAGTGGGGTTTTTTTCTGAATAAGGCAAAAAAGCACCAAATGTTTTGTTTATGCAAAGGTACAGCAACTCTGAATTTTGAAAACTAAATTCTTGTTGCCAAAAAATTCTAATCTACCCTAACCAGTGATATGCCCTTCTATAAAGTTCACTGAAATCCTAATATAGTTTTCACTCCTATCTAAGTTTAAATGTTATTAAATACACACAATCAAACATCACAATACAAGAACAAACCACCACAAAATGGAACTATCAAATTTTCCAAAAACCAACAGCGTTGGATCCTTAAAAACTGAGGAAAAAATATTTGTTATACTTTTACCATTATTAAATTAACCCATGAAATAGCAGAGCTCCTAACAAGTAATAAGTACCAGCCAGGTATTGCTGAAAAGGTGGCAGAAAGGACAATTGAGACAGTGATAGAGTGAAGGGGGTTTATTTAACTGATAATTATCAGTAACATCAGGGAGCACAGGACGAATAAAACCTGGGCCTGTGGGCCAGTCTGGCTTCCAGCAGACTGGCACTGACCTTGTAAATAGTTCTGCTACAGAAGCCAAGCTCAGTGTTCCTGCAGGCCACATTTAATGCCTCTGGCTCCAGAAAAGTGAGCCCCAAGTGGCTCCAGGGGCAACACAACTGCACTGTGCTCCAGCCTGGAATGTGGCCCAGGGAAACAGCCATCTACACCTACAGCATGACTTATCCACAAGCTTAATAATGGATGTGAAGTCAGAATTCTTAAAGTTGATGGCATTAATACTTGATTTCAGTGTCAATTTATTATTCATACATACATGAAAACATACAGACAAGCATTTATTTTCAGAACAGCTCTACAGGAATTGAAACAATGTGCAAAAAGGACCATCTAAAAATACCAGTTTTAATTTAAATCTAATAATACAAAGACCTTAGTATTTAAGTATATATTGAAGTAGAAAGTGATGCCAAATATCCAATCTTGTAGACAGTGCTATGCTGCTAAGGAAGCCTATTCTCCCAGGAAGTTCACTTAGGCTGAACTGCTGTACTCATTCTCACTCTCTTCTGCAGCATGACATCTCTCTACAAAACACATCCACATTCCAACTAAAATCTGTTCCTTCGGGTGAGGTGTGCATTTACTGAGGTTATCCCTTCACTCCCACAGAAGCACCACCTCTTGCAGCTTCAGCTTTCCAAACTCAGCAGTTCCTGTGTGCTGGCATGTGGCAAGTTTAGCTCAGCATATCAGAATCTGCAACCTGTGAGCAACCAGTTTGTAGACTGTTGTAAAGAAAACTGCTTGGTGTTGTGACTGGCAAAGTCAAACATAAGTTTCTTAATTTAGATTCCCGAGACTTAATCCATCATGACCTTTGAGTACATTCTATTTTTAACCTAGAAAATTCTCTTAACAGAAAAAATCAGCAGTCACCCAGGATAATCACTGAGGCTCTCTTGAGTTCACCTTGTAAAATTGTATTAATTCATCTGTATTTTAAACCTGTGAGTACATGGCCTTTTTTTGTTTCTCTAAAGAGCAACAAAAAGTGTATTAACAGTAACTTGTTAAATCCAAATTAATTTCTTGTAATTATACCCTGTACCCAGAATCTAACGTTCCAGGGAATATAGTATCAGTTTACAGTAGCACATATGAAGAAATCGTGCTTATAGCAAAACACAATATCTAATTTATCAAACAGTAAATTACAGAAGTGATCAGTTTCCTGAAGAAGAACCTGTATTGGGTTTGTCCATTAAACATGGATACATGCAACGTGTTTTGACATTTTCATGGCAAAATTCCCAGTTACCACGTACATCCAAGTTTTACAAAGCCTTCCTGACTGAGACCCTCTGTGTGTTATTTATTACTGCACCTCTGCAGACAGAAGTGCTGGGAGGCCCAGTGTAAGGATGCTCCATTCAGCTTCTGTAGACAGATGTTCTTTAAAACAGTGCCCGTGAAACCTGTTTCCAAAGACAAACTCAAACTGCCTTACCACAAAACACAGCTGACACTAAAGTGAGAGTACAGCTGCCCACTCTGCTCTTGCACTTCCCTTGTAGTCACCCAGGTATAATTCCCTTCAGCATTTAGACAGATGCTGAAAGCAGCTGCTTTGGTTTCTCCTCTGTGTAGCACAAAAAAAAAAAAAAAAAAAGCTGAAAAAACCTTCAAAAAACCCCACACATGTCAAAAGCAGCAGCATGTTTATTACTTCTCACTACTATACGAAAGAGTATCAGATGTGTTTTAAATAGAGGCGTTCTCATGTCAGAATGTGTGTCCCAGAAGTCCCAGGTCAGCCTGTCCAAGACACCTGAAGAAAATGCAGATGAAGGAACCTGCTGGACATTGACCCATGGTTAAAATACACCACAGCAGCACACACCAAGGTGAGCTCTGAATGACAAGTGACAAACACAACCAGTGACTGCTTGAACACTCCTAAGATTTTAATTAAAAGGTGTCCAATCAGAGTAGCTGCAAGAGGGAGAAGTTAATGTCAAAGTTGCCTGTCTCTTCTCGAAAGAACAGCTCTGGTGGAAGCTGCCCCAAGTTTGGAAATACCTACTATTAGCCTAGTTTGCCTGGGCACACTGTGGGCTTAAAGTAGCAGCATTAAATTAGAAGCTGGGTTAAGAACCTTTGAAAAGCTGCCCCTATAATAGCAAGACCTATGGAGGATTTGAATGCTACCTTGGTAACCCTGCTAGGAGTAGAAAGGTTACTCATGTTTGTCTCTCTGGAGTCTGGAAATCACTCTCCTAATCAACCCCTGAACTCACTCTGGTTCAAGTCCTGCTAGAGTTCCTAATATTATGTATTATGTATTCCTCTATCAAAAAGTAATCCCAATTTAAGATAATTCATTTTTATTGAAGAAGTAGTAATGAGTCTGGTTACAAATCCCACTTTCATCACTTAACCAGAGCCAATTCACTGAAAATTAATATGCTGATACTTAGAACATACTTATAACCGAGAAACAGTTGTAAGAAAACTGCAGAAGTGCATAAGGACCAAGCTTAATCCTCCCATGCTCTAGCAAACTTTATTGCTCAAAAACTCAAAGGATTTGGGCACGTTCCTCCAGGTACTTGTATTTTAGCATTTGAAATAACTTAGTGTCATTCTGAAATCTTGGCAAGACCAAAGCTTTCAGCAATGCTGGCCACTTCTGAAACATGTGAATAATAAGAATTTTGTCAGGACAGTCAGCAGGAACTGCAGTGCAGGTAATGGAAGAGACAGGATTTAAGTGCCTCTCTTGACCAGCATCCATTGCCACTGCAGTGACTCTACAGATCTTACTGGTATATTATCTTCTTCCATCAACCCCAGACAATCTGATTCATAAGAAAAAATGCTGAATAAATCATCATGATCTCCCAGATAAAGGCAGTCTGGAGGAAAATGACTGCAAGTAAGTTTTCCCTTGACTGCATCCCATATACCAAAGGAAAAACTACGGCAGAAACACGGAACAGGACGGGACTTCTGTGCAGGAACCTACAGATGTGACCTGACAACTTGTGGAAACAACATCAGGGTGTCTAGCGAAGCATGACTGGACAAGGACTTGCCAGAGGACAACGAATGTGATGAAGAGACTGACAGCAACAATAATGTCTGTGTAATATGTGGATGTCTAGCAGGACAATGCATTAAGGATTTCAAAGTACATGTTCCCTGAACATGATTTTTTTGAAGCATAACTCCACATTCTAATTAGCACAGCAAGTATTTCCAAGTCACAGGAAGTATTTCCAAGTTTTTGCTTTACTGTAATTACCACAACACACACAAAAGGCAGTCTTGTGTTTTGTAACACAAGCTGACACAGCTGCTTGCCTGCAGAACAGACCTTAAACCAGATTTTCTACTCATTTTGAATAAAGTACATAAAATTAATTTTCTTCCTTACTTATGAAATTTTTTTGTGCTTTAAGACAGTGGATGGATAGAAATTTTAGAAATATATGGCTCTCTACAGTTTAGGTGTCTCAATGCCTCTCTCCATCAAAACATCCCCCATATGTACCCTTCAGATGTATTAATTATATATGCACATCAGTATATTAATAGTAACAGTACATGACCATGAATCTGCATTCATATCTTATGATCAATAGTAGTTTATTAGTAGTATATGTGCAGTAATATTGCTACATTATGGAAGAAAATAGTACGTTACAATTCCACTCAAATCTTAGCAGAAACAGCTTAAAACTCATAATCCTCTGTGGATTTGGGTTAAGTCCTACAAACACACAGAGAGGTTCTACTGAGATTATCTGTTCCCAATACCAGGCCCTGACAATCAGTGGAGATATCTGCTACTACATCCAGAAGTGCAAGTCCACCACTACTGAGATCCTAAATCAGGAATCTGACCCAGGCTTTGTTTCCCCAAAAAGAATTTTCCAACTGTTGTGTAACACAACACCAATTACAACTGTCTCAATATTAAATGCTAGATGTTTGACTTTCAAGCCAGGCACACCACAGATATCTTACACAATGTCATCCATTCCAAAGAAATTCTACTCAAAGAATGGTTCTGCTAATTAGATTGTTGGCACTCACGCAGATTTTGCATGTGACAGATTTTCTTCCCTAGTTTCAGACAATGGAAAAAATTAAATTGCTTTCTCACAGATACTGAGCAAGAGGAGGTAAAACATAAAATGGCCTTCCCTGATCATGAGCATGACAGTAACATAACACTGGAACATCTTATGTCAAAAATGACTACTTTTAAAAGTCAGAGAAAATAATACTTCATATTCCAAAGGGTTAAAATCACCTTTTTATTTAATCAGAAAGTAACTTTCCTCTTATTTTTCTTCAGTATGGAAACTAATGAAAACAGGTTCTATAAGCAGATTGCTTTTCCCACATATTTGCAAACACCACTTATTTGCCCTTCGCAGTATCAATCTAAGCCCCCTCTACAGCTCTCTTTTCAATTTATACAGAAAACTAAAACTAAAATTATAAACTCTAGTCCAGAGGTTTTTCCTACTTTAGCTGCTTAATTCCCTATTAGAGTCAACTCATGTATCGTCAAAAATCCTTCTTAGGGCAGCTCATCCTGAAGTCTGCTTTTTTTCTCTCTGATATTCCCTCCAGTTGGAATTACTTCCTTTTAGCTTAATATTACTGACAAAAGCTGCAGCACTGAAATTCATCTCCTATCACCAAAATCGATCTTCATAATCCACTGCTGAAACTTCATCATAGGTATCTATCTATAATTGCTTATTTTTCATGCCTATCTGTGGTTGAAAACTGATAAACAGAAGGCTGTATTACACTGCCTTGCTCTGAAATCCAGCCACATTAGGTAAGGTAATACACTAGCTGGCCACGTTTCTGCTCACAGGAAATATATGGTATGTCGTCACTCATAATTTCCATCCCTTAGGAAAAAAAAAAAGAAACACAAACAAACAAAAAATTAAGTAACTTACAGGGATGTTTAATCATAGTAAAAATGGAAATAAATGGCAATGAGTCAGTAAAAAATAGCCAGTCTCTAAAAGATTTAACAGCAGTAACAACAACTAAACAAAAAAAAACAGGAAAAAGCCTTAATACTCATAAACTAGGAAGACTGGGTTACACTTCTCACATCAAATTTAAGATATATAGAGGAACTTAGGAAGGGAAAGCCATCTCAAAATCATGAACTTCTTGGGACTGCTCAAGTTAAAGACTTGTCAAAATTGAAGAACATACTGAAAATTACAAAAAGCAATCAGATATCTTGATGGGATAATGGTTCTCTTCTGCTTTAGGTTCTTTACAGCTTCACTGAATTCAGGTTTATCTGAAAAATCTCTTCTGTGATGTTCACCATTCGTTTTCTGAGAAGGGATTTTAACGTAAGGTAACACAAACCAGCTCCTCCAACCTGCTATTGCAGCTGGTTATAAAAGTTCATTGGCTTGCAGAGAGATATTGCAAACTGATAAATCCTGTCATTTCATACAGCAGCGAGAAAAAAATATCCCCCCACCTACCAATAAAATTACACCAAAGGCGGCAGGAAGAAGGCAAAGGATTTAATATTTAATCATTCGGTTAACAGCAACTTTTGAGAAGGCTCTTCTGGTTAAACCAAGCTTTGAAAATCCTGCCTGCTGAAACAGTCTGACTGCAGTCTCAAATACTGGAGGTCAGAGCTGCCTCTAAACCCATCTCTTTTCACCATGTCAAATTTTAAAAGATGCTGTCAATCTGTGAAATCCAACGTATTCTCAGACTTCTGACTGCATTAGGATTACATGACTGTCTTTTCTCTCAAAAATCCAATGGATAATTCTATAAGATGAGACTTGAAAATAAAATCCTTATATTCATTAAAAATGTAGGCTTCTCTGCATCAGTGTAATTGATAAAACTGACAATGCCAGACATTCTGATTTAAAAAATCTGACAATAGAGAATATGTAGTTGACTGAACATGTCTCTGCAATTGTGGACAAACATTATACATTCTTTGAATGTACTGAGGGAAGAGGTATTATATTATCATGATTAAACAATAATGGGTGAGAAGCTAGCTTGCTCCTGGCATTTTCAGGTCATAACAATTTCTTTTTAAAAGGAGATTATGAGAGTGTTAAAAGTCTTGCAAGCCTTGAGGTTACTATTGCTATTACATACTGCCCTACATCCATCAGCAAATTAAGTATTCAAGCTGGTATTTTTCTTTATGGTTTTGTGGGGTTTTTTTTTAGGTTGCTTCCACTTCTTACCTTAAATAGACAAATTTTTTTTTTGAAAACTCAGGAGGCTTTTGCTTGGGTTACTTCAAGTTGTATGTTTGGAGTTGGTTGGGAGGATATTGAAGTTTTGAAGAATGTCTGCAAACATCACACTGTGCTATTTTAAAACCTCACTCTATAATATTTCTTCATGTAAAATACCTATTGACATAGGCTTTGGGAAGATACATTTTCAGAAAAAAATCTTAATGCCCTAAGCCTCTAGCTGCAATCAGGAGAAATCTCTTTTCCCATTTTCATACCATAACATGAGATAAAAGCTACTGGTTATTGTACCCAGTCCTACTGTATATCCTTAAAAAATAGGACAATTATGCACAAACATTTCTCTTCTGTCATTTCTGAAAATTCCTGAGGTATATGATGGGCTACTTTTAAATACAGTAGTTTGCTCATTCATAAAACATAAACCTTCTAAAGAGATAACTTTGATGGGCTCAAGCTGGGGACAGCCCACGTTCTCTCCTAATATGCCTCATCTTTTTTGCAGACAGAATGACAGCTTGGCATGTCTCTGCTCCTTACCATCATACGGCTTTTAAAACAGAAGTTAAAGCAAACCAGAAAACAAAAGTAAAGAAAGCATCACAGCAGCTCAGTGATCATGGCAGGAAGGATACTAGCATAAATAACCAATTAAAAGACATCAAGGTGATGACCATGTTTTTAGGGACTTCCCAGTGTGGCATCAATCTTCTGAGGGTGGCAGTCAGGGAAACCAAGCATGCCCAGATGTGTAATAATGACTGCAAATTAATAATCACAACAGACATCCTTAAATAACAAAACGTGTGTCTTAATGAATTACTATTGATTGCCAAAAAGCATTATCATAAGTAGAGAACTTGGCTAAAGCAGGAGCAGCTACTGCACCACTGTAAGATGGGAAGCTCTCTTGAAATTTTTTTTTATAACTTCTTGGGGAAAATTCAGCTTGTTTCTCTGTAGTCTTTACTGGGCAAGGAAGGGGAAAAAAAAAAAAAAAAGTAAAAATGCCACCACAATCAGTAGCCTCACCAACAGAGCCTTCTGTACTTCCTTGGATCATTATGGAATCATAGAATGATTTGGGCTGGAAAGGACCTTGGAGCTCCTCTCATTCCAACCTCCTACCATGGGCAGGGACACCTTCCCTAGACTAGACTGCTCCAGGCCCCATCCAACCTGGCCTGTATGTTCTATAATTTATTAGTTTTATCAAATTGTCAAATTTGTGCTGAAATTTAGTTAGATCTTGAGAAAAAAAGAAGTTCATTTCTTTTGCAGAAACTGAATGTTTGAGATGATAAACAGCCAGAAGATCTAAACAGCTTTGGTGTTCAAGTCATAGCAGTCTCAGAAAGATATTTTTAATCTGACTGCTTGGAATAGAAAGCAGAAAATTTCAAAATATTCAGACTGATCAAACATCAAGATGGTGCTCCAAAGCTTCCTCAGACATTCTTTTCTACCACAAATCAGTAACATTCCAAGCCTGTAAACACCCATAGCTGTCCTGAATGCACACAGAACACAGTTTGGTTTTTTTTTTCACTTAATTGCATGAAACCCACTACAGTTTAATGAAAACCATCTGCTGGAAAATAGATGATGATTTCAACTTAAGCTCAGCTTGAAGTGTAACTGTTGATAGCTGTAATTCATGAAAGAGGTAATAAGAAATGTAAAAGGCAAAACATCACCCAGAAGCTACTTAATTCTAAGGGATGATCCCCCCAGAATCAATACAGCTAGTAAGGGACTAAGGCCTCAGATAAAATTAAAACAGATGATCTTCCAAGCATGAAATCCTTCAAGGTGCAAATATTACTAAAACTGGTATCTCCACGCTCTATGTGGATTTAAACAGGATAACTATATTTAAAATACAAGTTAACTGTTGGAAGGCACGTCAAACATCACCCTCAGTGAATCCCCTGATAAGAAAAAAAGAACGACAGGAGATTACAAAGCTAATGCCCATGGATCAAGTCAGGTCAAGGGAGCTTGAGACAGCAGGATTAGAGAGGCGAGATCTTTAATGCACGTCCCCCAAGCACTAATGGAATAATAATGGCTCCTTCTCAAATTAAATGCTACCCCATGTTGAAATATTAATGTGTATGACAGTCTAAGAAATTGTACCTTCTGCTCACTGGGTAAAAACTTAAAATAGCATTATGCTTTTGCAAGGAATAAATTGTGTCCCAATGAATTGAATGGCATAAAATCCCGAAATGCCACAAAAAAAAAAAAAGTGAGCATAACCATCAGTCCTTCCAGGCAAGGTTAACTAAGAATATAATCCAGGGCTGAGTGATCAGTGGAGTCACTAGAGGAAACTCCTCCTCAAGGACCATGAGCCAAAAAATATCTTAAGCCCTGAAATTCTGGCATGCTCTTTAGCATTTCATGGCACAAACTAATGCATAAGGTTTTCCTGGTGTTTCCCTTCGGTCTGTGGTTGTAAAATTTGTGGTTTGGTTTCTTTTCTTTTGGATAAAATGATGAATAATTATGAAAAACATAAAGATTGCCAGGCCATGCTTCAATTTCAAGTACATGTAGTTCACAAGATTGATTTTTCTGTCCAGTGTCAAGGCAGAATCTCACAGCACCTTCCAGCATCTGAAGGAGCCTGCAGGGAAGCACGCATGTCTACAAAGCAGGTGCATGATTACAGTTAAAGGACCTAGAGGGAATAAAGCAGCCATTCATCCTTTCCTTGTACAGAAACCTATCACAGTATGGGGAAATGACTTACTATCACAATGGAGCATAAAATAGAAGTGGATTTTTAATCAGAGTAATTTACTATATTTAGGTCTGAGTTAAGTTGTATTTTATTACTTTAGTATTGTGTTAATGTTAAATTCTATTAAGATTAATCTCTGTTAAGTTCAAGTGTGGTTTAGTTTAAGGAAGGTTCAGTTTAAGTATCACTTAGTTTACATTACGTTGTTCTAAGTTCTGTTAAGCTTGGGCCCTGTTCAGTTTAGGTTAAATTTAAGCTTAAGTTTTATAAAGTTTAGTTGATATTAGGTTTATATCCTATTAAGTTTTATTAAGTTAATACTTAATAATAAGTTAATTTTCTGCCAAAATTTATTAATATTGAGTTTAAGTATTGTTTAATTTTTAAATTATCCTAGGTTTTGTTATAATATGCTTATCTAATTTGCAAAGTTTAGGTTTTTTTTTTTCTTAAAAATAAGATGGCTTTGACTGAAACAGCTGGGATGAAGCACTGATAAAAGCTTGTTTGTGGATGGAAGGGTGTGGATGGCAGGGAAGCCAGAGGGACACCCTTTGTCAGGAACTGCAGTGACAAGAAAAGGAGTCATGGGTACAAACTGAAAGAGGGGAAATTTAGGTTAGGGTGTTAGGAAGAAATCGTTTACTGTGAGGGTGGTGAGAGACTGGAACAGATGTCTCAGGGAGGTTGTGGATGATCCCAGCCTGGCAGTGTTCCAGTCCAGGCTGGGTAAGAGCTCACCTGAAGCTGAAATACCAACCAAGGCACTATGTCCTCTCTTGTCCAGGCCCTGAAACACCTCCACAGGCACAGGAGAACCCATTCTATTGAAAAAGCACTGAGCACTGGTCCAGATTCTTCTGTTGCTACTTTCTAGTGACTAATTACTGCCTCCAGAAAACAAAAAGTTTGATAAAACTAAGTCTACAAAGTATCAAAAAACCAAAGAGCTACACAATGAATAAGCAGAACTAGTAACATACTATTTCCTCTACAGATTGCAATTAATTTTACTGTAGCAGTAAAATAGACCAATTTGTTATTTCAAAGGAAAAAAAAACACGATTATTTTTGGTACCTACATAAAAATAAAACCATGGCATTGACAACCAAAATATGTCCAGTCACAAAGCAACCATAGCATGTAATGCACTGGAAATGATAACAATTATAATAGTGATTTGTGCACATCACTACCAAAAATCTTAGAGCTCAACTGCAGCTTTGCCAAAAAACCTCTACTCTGAATGTTGAAAAGCTCTTCATACTGCAAAAGCCCCTCAAAACTACCCGTAACATAGGAAAACATGCACCAGCACAAAGCCTATGGTCTACTAAGAAACACTCCAGGCAGTGATGAGTGAGTGTTACATTGGTAGGTACTTGCCAGGCCAAGTGGAGTCAGTTCACTTAACTCATACCTTTAACAAAATGCAACTCAGAGAGAGAAAACCCTTCCTTGTCACGAACATGTGGAAGACATCTGGGTACTGAGATGCTAAAGGTCTGGTTGCATCTGGAACACCAGCCATGCACACACTGCTGTGCTGATTACTCAGGACACAACTGAGAGGAAGTCAACAGAAAAATATTCAAAATTCTATTTTAGCTGAAGGGAAGAAAAAAAACCCAACAAACATACAGCCTGTTACATGCCACCTGAAGAAAAGTTAATTCAGGCAAAGGACTTCTCCTACACAGTCCCATTAATGAGCTAAAGGGTGGGAGCTGTCACAAACTAGGAAGAAACTGTTCCATTTGCTTTATTACCATATACCCATCTTCTTGCTACTATTCTGAGAATGTATCATCAGTCCAAAAAAAAAAAAATCAGTTATTGTGCCCAGAAATGCATTAGGACCCCTTGTGGCACAATGCTTTTAAGTACGTTTTACTGCTGTAGGTAATGAAGTGCACCTTACAAATGAACCACAATAAACTGCATTGAAAAGATAAAGAAAAAGAGGGCAAACTTTATATGCTAAAGTATTTAAATATCTTGTCTTATCCTTGACATCATTGCCTGGGTTGAAGAAGAGTAATGACAGAATTAATTATTGGTTCATTTTCAGTTCTCAGTTACCAGGCAGCAAGAATAGTAGAAAGTAAAAAACAAAAACAGACCCTGAAGAAATTAATACAACTCTATACCACTTGAAAATGAATACATATCTGCTATAATAAGCTCTAATACTAGAAACCCACATAAGCATTTCATACCAAAATGCTTCTGGTTATGTATAATGTAAAATAAGTGACCACAAATGTTAAAAGCAAAGTAAATAAACTGGAGAAAGTATCCAAACTTGCGCTTTTATTTACAACAAAATTCAGTGTAGCCATCTCCACACTTTAATTCATCCTTAAAGTTCCCTTCTGTAAATACTGTGTTTTCTCCTGGAACTTTTGCAATATTCTGCATCTATTTCAGACTAAGTAAAACACAGTTATGCTATGCATCTTTCTCCTATCCCTTCCTTTTGGTTTTCTTTTCTCAGATTACTGCAGTTTGGATTGTGAATAAGGAGAGAGAACTTTCTAAATCTGTTTCAAAGTATTATGTTAAATGTATTTTAACTCCTATAAAAGGAGTATGAAAGCATTCTGCAACTTGAAAGAGTTTTGACTGTATCAAGTCATTATTAACCTTCACTGATGAAAACAATAGTATTAATAAGATATATTTTGAATTTAGTCTCCTTTAAACCAAGAAACTTAAAACCATTACCATCTAAAGTATGGCATTTGGACTGTCCACAATTAATTGCTGTCTACCTCATCTCAGTCTCAGAACTTAGTCCTACATATTTCTTAGAGATTTATTCTCTTACTACTACATACTACCAGCAGTAATACATCAGGCTAGTGGAAAATGCTCCAAACTACTTAGTGAAACTATATGACGGTAAAAAAATCCCTGAAATTAAGTTAGAACTTGTTTCAGGTTTTTTTAAACTGCATTAGCAAGCATTGCCTTGGAAGTGAAATCTCGGGCATGACAGAATGACAAGCTTTGTTCCAGGCAATCTCAGACTGCTATATTCAGACCAGGTAAGGGAAAAAATTGTCACAAAGGTGAGACCTGCACCTGGGGGCAAGGGTAGCTACCACTTCTCTAACAACATCCTCTTGATCCTGACAGAGGGAAGTGTGACACCAGCAAAGGGCTGGAACTTGAGCTACATGCCAGAGTGGGTGAACATCCCAGCAGCACAGCCGGACTGACCCGGTGGATTCTGTCACTGCCTCGGAGCAATGACATTCCCCTCGGTAGCCTTGCTCAACACTGAGTAGCGAGGGTAGGACACACAAAGTGCTGTGTTTTAGAACTTGGTCTATCAAGCCCTCGGTCTGCAGCCAAAGCTCAGGCTGGAACACAGCGCAAAGCCGGTGCAAGCGGCTGACACCAACACGAGACAGCGACAGGCACGACAAAGCCCCAGAGAGAACGAGAGATCTGAGAGCTGCTCCTCAGGACCCAGCCAAAGGAGCTGCTGATGCTTCACAGGGGGAAGTGTCCGTGTCACTGAAACTGTCAGCGCTAATTAGAGCCCTGCAGGCATCCTCAGGGATTGCACAGACACCGAGGAATAAACTGCCTCTCACTCCTGTGGGCTGCCCCTCAGAAAACAGGCGAGATAAGGGAGAGGAATCGCGTGGGAAGCTTTTCATCTCTCCCGCCTGCGCTGCTCTGTGGCTGAGGGAAATCACCCCCAGCAGCTGCACTCTGAGCAGTTAATCGTTTTCACAACCACCCCAAGTCCCATCATGCCAAACCCTTCCTGAACCTTTCCAAGATGAAATCAGGCCAACCAACTCATTTCTTCTGATAAGATTTTCTCCAGAATACTCATTCTGGGCAATCGTTGGAACCTTGTTACCATCGCAAGTAACATAAAAATAAAAAAAAAGCAGCATGGTGAATGTGCAGAGATAGCCACCATTCATAAATTAAAAATACGCTTAAACTAATCTGTATTTTTATAACTGAAAAATATTAACCAAGATGCCAACTGAAAAAGAGAATTTTAAAAAGCAGTAAGTGTACTCACAGTAAATGAAATTAGCTGTTCCATTTAACTTGAGTAAGAGCTTGTGAAAATTTACATTTAGTCACAGACGTGCCATTTTAACGGTGCACACTGAACTTCTGAGATATTTTTTAAAAAGAACAGCTACCTAAACACAAAGGCTCCAATCCTGCAAAACCCCACATCATGTTCCTGAGTCAAACACGTTCAACTTTAATACTGACTCAAAACTCAATGGCTTCAGTTGCATACATCAAGTTAGGCACTTACAGGATGAGCGCTATAGGGAATAGTTCAATAACAAACATCTGTGTGTAAGAAGTGTGCTGTATCTAACATGCTGCCCCTCAATCACTAAGAATTCTAACAAGTGAAACACTTAAATTCTGCTGAACACCTTACTGTTCCAAGCATTTTCACGGTACAGTCCACTTTTCCTAAGCTATATAGTGCCTCTTGTCACTTCCAGTGTTTTGAATACTAATAATTTACAGATTTAAAAGACCAAAAGTACATTCCACAACACTGCACGTGACGCTAAACCACCGTGAGGTGCTCGTTGTCACCTGGATACAAACTGTCCTCCGACTCCCTGATGGGACAAGACCTTGTCCCTACTACTTGGTCTAAGACTTTGCCTAACACCCACCTCGGCGCTCCTGGACGCGGACGACGAGCTCCCAGGCGGCCACCGCCTCCCTGTCCAGGGCAGCGCGCAGCGTCACTTCGCCGCTTTCTCGTCCCACGCTCACCGGCGACTGCTCGACGGGCGGCGACAGCAGCTCGAACCAGGCGGAGGCGAAGCGCGCGGGGGCCAGGGTGGCCAGGCGGGTGCCCGGGCGGGCGTCCTCGGGCAGGGCGAGCGCCAGGGGCGCGGCGGGTGGCAGCGCGGCCCGGCGGCGGCGGAGCGGCGGCGGCGGCGGGAGGCGCTTGGGCTGCGGCAGCACCTCCAGCTCCAGGGGCTCGCTGAGCAGCGCGGGCCGGCCGCGGTCCCGCGCGTAGAGGCGCAGCGGGATGGGAGCGCGCAGGTGGAGCAGGGAGCTCACCAGCACCACGCGCCCGCTGCGCGGCACCACGAAGAAGTGCGCGCTGCGCGGGAGGGCGAAGTAGCGCAGCTCCGCGTTGGCTCCCGCGTCCGCGTCCTCGGCCCGCGCCTGCCACACCTGGGACTTGAGCGCCAGCGTCTCCTCCACGCGGAGCTGCGCGAAGCCGGGGCCGACGAAGCGCGGCGCGTTGTCGTTGTCGTCCAGGACGCGCACGGTAAGCGCGGCCAGCTCCGCGGGCGCGGTGGCCTGGGGCGCGCAGCGCTTGCAGCACAGCCCCAGGCGGAGCGAGTACAGCGCCCGCGCCTCGCGGTCCAGCGGGCGGCGGGTGCGCAGCCACACGCGGGCCGTGCGCGCGTCCAGCGACACCTGGAAGTGCGAGTGTCCCTCGCCCAGCAGCTGCAGGTGCCAGCGGCGCCCCTGCACCTTGGCGCACCAGGGCTCGGGCCCCAGCCGCGTCAGGGGGATGCTGAGACCGCGCACCCGCGTGCCCGCCGGCCGGTTCTCCGCGACGTGCCCGTCGAACGAGGGTGTCCTGCGCGGGGCTGCGCGGGCGGCGGCCAGAGCCCAGCACAGCAGCAGGCAGCCGGCGGCGCGCCGGGCTCCGCGCCGCGCTCCGCGGGGGCCCATGCCGGCTGCGAGCGGCGGCGGCTGCGGGCGGGTGCGCGGCGCTGCCCGGCCGGGCCCTGCCCGCAGTGGGCGGGCGGGGAGGGGCCGGGGCACTCGGGGCCGCTCCCGCCCCCGCCCTGCCTTCCCCGCTCCGAGCGCACGCGGAGCGAACCGTCCCGTGCGCCTGCTTTAGGAGGTCCCCACTGCACGGAGCGCCCAAATGATCCCGCTGTGTGATAGATGTGACTATCTACCCTCGCTTTCCCTCCTCCAGCCCGCCACCTTCCCCGGCAGCAGAGTTCTTCGTCCAGGCGCCGCGGGCATCAGCGCACAGGTGATGTCCTACAATGTGTCGCATGTCAAACAGGCTCTCCCAGCACTCCAGTGTCCCCTGAAAACATTTAATCGTTGATTTCTAGACAGTTGCCTAGTTTAATATGCCAGTTTTGCTCTCAGCTTGTACCTGAGCGCTGTCACTAACCTAAAGTCGCGTCTTTGGTCACAATTAATCAGCTCCCTTATCCCTCCCAATTTGTAGGTGAAAAATTCTTGATGTAATGTAGCTTGACTAAAGAACATTTCTGGTGATATCCAGAGAGAAATATAATCCAACATTTATTTGCCTGTTTGGATTTTTGAAGGAAAACTAAAAAACCCAATAAAACTAAATTTTGCCATGTTATGACTACATAAATCAGTGATGTTGTAGAAAAAGTTACTAGATTATGCAATTCCTCTTCAAAACAGATCAGTGCTTTCAAGAATAAAGTCCAACACAATATAAAATGGGAATTGGCTGTGTTTATGTAGTACATGAATCATTTAAGATTAAAGAAGAGCAAAATAATAAAAGATACTCCATATTGGTCACAATACTCAAATTTCATGAGACTGAATAATGTTTACATTTCTTATAAAACAGTGCATTTCCCTTATGTATGCCTTCATAGACAGTTCATAGACACAAAACTGTGCCTTCCTGTAAGCCTTTTAGAGAAACTGGTTACCTTTTGGGGAATTGTCAGTCCAGGATCAAGTAGGAAGCCTATGAGAGACCCAGATTGAAAACTCCAAGGGCTCTACTATTACCAACAGGGAGTGACCTTCTCCATTTCATCCTGCAAGCAATTAAGGAGATACAAATCATCAGCTTCACATATGAATATATTCTCTCCATTTACGCCTCACATTGAAATGTCTCTCTAAAAGCACCCTCCTATATGGGATGTTATCTTCAGTGTTTTTGTGGGTGCTCTTTTTTGGCCTTAAAATAGAAAATTTGTGAGGTCTGTGGATGTGTTCAGAGCAAAGGGCAATAAAGAATGGAATGGGATGGTAAGAACCCATCATTTGGTCACAAAGATTTACATGGCTTCAAGATAAAAGGGTTTTTTTCCAAGAGTTTCCTAACTAACAAGATACTGCAAGGAATCTACAATTAGTATTTGATCAAATTTTGATCAAACCATTTTGTGAGAGCATTTCAGTGAGTTCTGTTTTCTACATCCACTAGGATTTGCCTCTGTAAAAACATACCAGGAACAGTACTATATTTTGCAGGGTCTTTCACTTCTGCAGCAGAAGTTCAACAGATAAGAAATTTAAACACATATGTGGTTTTAACAGACTGAAGATGAGCCTCATTCTCAATTTCAAATGCAGAACTCAACCTACATTATCCTAATCAGTATGTAGGCAGGAAACTGGGAGATTGCACAAAGGGTTTTTTAGACAAATATAGAGACCTTATACTTTTGGTTATTAAAAAATAAAAGGATGTTGTTTTATAATTCACTGCCCAATGGTAATCATGGAGAAATACTTGAGACTCTCTAATCCTATTACCAACTCTGCAAATCAGTAGGAATCTGAATTGGTGCCCTGGATATTGTATAGTCAGAATCCTTCTGACTTCAGCTCACCTCCAGAAATCTTGACCACGGTGGCCTTACAGTACAAGCTCCTCAGGTCTTCTACTTCACAAGTTTGTTGAGATCTAGAATATAATAAGCTTTACACATCATTTGCTTCCTTTTCCTGACTGTTGAACAGCACTCTCTGAGGTCTCATCAGGGTTCTCTGAATGTTCCAGACCATTCTCCTATTTACAAAAACTTCTATTTCTGTTACCTCTAAATTTAGATTTGTCAAGGTGCACCAGTTCTTGCATTAAAGCAAAACTTTTTTTTTTCCCTTGCATTAAAACAAGACTTTTTTGGTCCTGCCTTGAATTACATGTGCTCATCTTTTATTCCAGTAACTTGAAGTTTCCCTCTTTTCTCTGGAAAATCCAGGATTTACAACCCTCAGGGTACACCTACATGCCTGAGATTAAATTTCCTACCCAGGCTCACAGGCTACACAGATTCTTGCACACCTGGAATGCAGGTGAGCATTGTTTCCAGAGATCTCACACGACCACAGATATCTCCTGGTGTCACACAGCACCAGGCTAAATCAACCTGCTAGTTATTGAGGTTCACCTCTGTGACCAGGTGATGGCAAGGCCGAGATAAAATCAGAATCTCTGTCAATGTTCTGAATTCATGTTTGGAAATTACTGAATTGTAACAGTTTGTAACTTAGTGATTTATATATAAACATAATCGGAAACATCATGACAAGCATTTAATGCAGAATTTGCAGTCTACAAATTGGAATTCCTCTGAAATATGAGCAAGAAACATTCTGAGGAAAATCTTGCCTTAACCTTATGAGACTGCAGTGTCAATATTGAGGCAGGAGAAAAGAGCAAGACATTCTTCCTGGTTATATACCTTGTAGCTGAAGAGCAGGATGGCTTAGGGAAAAGTGGGACAATCAACTTTGCTTTTGATCAAAAGGCAAATATGCCTGAAGCAGTGAGTGCTCTTGACTGCCACATACTCAATAGCTGGCTTTCTAGGAGAAGAAAGGGGCTGGAAGTACCTTGGGATCTTTTACTATAAATAACTATAAATATATAATCACAACAGAATTAATTGACCCCTCCGGAGCAAGATGTTGTATGTGTCACCGGGTGCACCTGGCATTCCTCTCAAGCTCAAGTTTAAACCTTCCAGAAGGACTCTGCTCTGCTGCATATCCAGACAAGGGAAGCTCATCCTACACTATTTACTCCCCGCTCAGGATTCTACAAGTGTCTTGGCAAGCAGCTCTGCAGGATCCAGCCCAGAGTGACACAACAGCCCCCATGCGATTTGAGATGGTTTGTTCATTGTCACTTTTCATAACAACACTTGTAGCTCCATTTAATCAAATGCAAGTACAAGTGATAATCTTTTCCTGTATAATTTTGCAAATTAAACCTAAATTATTCAGAAGTACAGCTGCTGTTGTCTAATCCTTGCTAGTTCTTTATGCAGCTTTCTCTCTATAAGTCAGAAATTTTTCTTGGAATCTAGCACTGAAATGAGTGCAAGAAACACCTTCTGTCACGCTAAAACCAGAATTCCTCCTCCAAAAGGGAAAAGCTAGTGACATTTTCAGTACCTTTCATTATTTTATAACAATTACTTTCCAGTTTATTTCAACCAGCTGGAAGACCCTATCTGCTGTTAAGCACAGTGTGCTTTATACAAGTCCAAGAAGGCTGGAGCAAATGTTTTAATTATAATGTAATAATGTACCTAAATGGACATACCTATGCAGCCAGAAACACCTCCTACATGACTTATAATCAAATAAATCAGCTATACAACTGTATCAAAAAGGGAAGCCTGAGGTGTGTTGAAATCAGACAACACAGTCACGATCAATTGTCACTGAATCACACTCCAAAGGTATACTCTGTTTTCCCTGGCTCGTGCCTTACTGCTTACCAATAGAAACACATTCTTAATAATGTCCCTAAACAGTTTGAAAACCTTTACAGAAAAGCTTCTCTTAAGTCCCTAAGTCTTCATATGATAAAGTTTTTTTGATATGTGACTGACACAGAAAAGGTAATTTAACATTTTTTTAAATAATGATTTTTGCATGACTTTATCCTATTCTCTAAACACACTCATTTTTGTCAAAACTATGTTCCATCTCCATACTGCCTTAATAAAATATCTGTGAGAAGCAGACTGCTGTTTTCACATTCAGTACATAAAACATAACAAATACATATGCCCAACACTAAATCTTAGTAAACTTTGTTCCAATTTTTTTCAACTATTTGTATATGTGCAATAAACATAACGAACCCATTCATTCTTGCTTGTCTTTCCTATTCACAAGAGTAATTCTCCATAACTTCAGTATCTTTTGTTTTGGTCATCACATTTCTCTGTGTGTGAAACCTGAACTATTTTTACCTCAGCAGAACTAATCAGAAGAACAAATTACATTGTCAGAATGTGCAGATTTGGCAAAGAAAATGTATCTGATTCCATTCTGCCCAGCTTCCTGCAGAAGCCAGGCAGGTTTCTGGTCAGCTGCCCAGTATCTGGCCTAAAGGGCTGCTGAGAAACCTTGTCTTCCAGATTCCCCAGTTCTGGGAAGGACATCACTGGACTGCAGCCCTATGGCTTGGGATGTGAAGGCTTCCAGGGTCTGGAGCAGACAACTGCCACAAAATCAGGGAGCCCACATCTGCCAAGGTCAGTAGCTCTGAAAGCCACAGTTGGACTGACCTAGATCCAGTGTCCAGTGCAACACTCTTCCATAGAGACCTAGGGTCTGAGAGGGGTTTGCTCCCAGGTAGAAGGAAGCAAACTTTGAAGTATCACACATCAGCACATTTAACAGGAAGGTACTTATAGAAGGTTTCTATAAACAATCCTTTGAAAATAACATCTGTTTAAATAACTCCGAACAGTGTGACAGTACCATGCACTGGTGTCTGATTCATTTGAGGTATCTTACACTGTACATCACAATTAGCAAGGGTGTCAATCAGAGCAGTTATTATAAGAAATAATTTGGTTTAGTCAGTGATAAAGAATAATATGCTACCAACAAGGGCAGAAACCATCTTTAATTATCTCATCTTCATCTTTGAAAATTAAAGAAGCTTGGCAGTGATACAAACCTAAACTAATATTCTGATTTATCTAACTTATATTTTGTGCTCTTACATGTTAAAAATACTCAAGTATATTAATGCTGGAAATTTGGAAAGCAAAGCTTATGGCTGCTGTACAGGGGATACAGAGAAAATATTGTTTGTACAGCCCAAGGAATCAGTGAGGAATTATACCTCTCAGAAGGATTCATCTTTCATGTGATATGAAAGTGTGGTGAGACAAGCTGCAGGCAGTCAGCCTACCTCTTGTTTAATTCTGTTGGAAATAACTGCAGGTAAAGCACTGCTCAGGCAGCAGATCCCCTGCTTTCCTCATAACACAGTTAGGATATCCACTTTTGTCCTGCTCCACTCCTCTCTCCTAGAACAGCTCAGGGGGGTGGAACAGCCAAAGCTCTGCGGGGTCAGCTCAGGCCTTCTCAGCACACCTTGACCTAAGCAAAGGCAAATGACAGAAGTAAAACATGAGCAAGCTCTACTTTCTACCCATCTCACCTTTCCTCTCCCAGCTCTAGTCTTTCAAGCACCCTCCCTCTAGCTTTCTGTGAAATCTGCCATCCATTTATTCCTCTGTTTTCATCTCAGTGAAACAGCAGCCGAAAGGGGAAACAGACAGTGAGGTAAAGTGGGTAACTTCAATATTTTTAATGTGCATCTTGTATTCCATGGGCTCTTAAATAAATAATTAGAAACAATAGTGTTCCAGACCATTTAAAGTAGACATTTTTCCATAGGCTACAGCAAAATTTCATAGTTGGAATGCAATAAATACTTAACAATGAAAAAAAAGTGCATCTCATACCTGTGTCATTTCCAGAAATAAGTAAAAAACCACCACTAGCTCATGTCTGTTACTAAAGCAAGTACATACTCACTACCAGGAGAGAACTGCTGGCTTAATGCATCTCTTTTTTTACACAGTAGTACCTTTTAAGAGAGCCATGCTTCAAATGTATGAAGTTCAAAGAATATGGAACGGTTTATTTCAATGGTTGTTTTGATTGTTTAAGGAAAAGTAATTCTGGTGGATAACAAGGGTAAACTTCCACATCTATATGTAGCAACATTTATAAAACTCCTAAATGAACACTTATATAAAAATGAGAGTATCTAATTTTACTAAATAAAACAATACTACTGGCCACTGCAATAGCTTTCCTTTAAACTTGGAGGGATATTTCTACATTGTCTACTCCCTGTAATTCATAGTTCAGATATTTTTTTGGGAGCTGGAGAACACGTTTCAGAACAATCAATGTTCAGCTGCAAGGAGAGCTAAGGAAGGACAATCCTGATCTTCTCTTACAGGCACTGCTTAACTTGCTCAGCTGAATGCAATGCTTCTGAATTGTCAATACAGTTGTTCCATTCAAGTTAATTCCCACTCTGAACCTGAAGTATGGGGAAAAAAGTCTTTAAGAAGGGACAGTAAAACAATACAGTCAACATTCTGCATTAACCATCAAATAAGTGACTAAGTGCTTAATCTTGAAGAAATGTAGCAATACAGTAAATATTATCAGAGGAAAATATTCCAATTCCAAAAGAAAAACAGGAATTGGTTTAAGCCACAGTCCACCCTCACTTCCTCTATCTGCTGATGATGCAGAGTTCCTGTTTTATTGGCTTTTCTGTGCTCCAGCTCATTACACACACACAGCTGCTTCCCATGGGCACAAGTACAATACCCAGAAGGAGAATGAACAACCTGAATATGAGATTTTAGCCAAAAAACCCAAAGGCTTGCATGCTCTACTTCTTGATAATGGAAAAAAAAACCCAACCCAAAAATCATTTAACACAGATGTTTTTAAAAAATAAGGTGTAAGAACATATATATAGTAATAAAAAATCCCATTAATGGCCTCAGCCAGGTTAAAATAACTATGGACACCTGTGTAGCAGAGCACATCCATGAGTGATGAAAATAAATAAAAAATAGGAAATATGCATATATATATATGTATAGTCATTTCACTGGAGTGAAAATGACACATGAACTCCAGTAGTTTGCAGGTTGGAGTTAAACCCCAATTCAGTTCCTACTGAAATCTGTAAGAAATTGTCACAGCTTCTGTATCCCATTTTAAATATATATATATTTATGTATAGCCTAAGGAAACACCTGAATGGGCTCCCCCCACCTGATGGCATTATATGAATTGTTTTCCTAGAAAACATTTGCTATTTAGTCTTTGAAATTAAATGTAATTAAAAAGTCTGTCAAGAGTAATATTTTTCCTTTTCTCACTCCTGTCTTTTACTATCTGAGATCTCCTCACACATGGACATCATTCCACTTCCAAATCTATTCTACTGTATTTTGCTATAATTGCATACAATTTTTGGTAAAGCCATGATCCAGCCTGACAATGTTTGTCATGACACATTTATTTATTTATTAGGGCCTACTGCTGAGGCACCATTCAGAGTGTTGCATTGCAAATAATCCTTGTCTGCATTGGTGTGTTTGCTTATGGGACAATGGAAATTAAAGGGGAAATCTTCTATGGCTTCAGTAAGCTTTGGAACAGGCACAATGTTATTATATAATTACTAATTAGATGCTTAAAATTCACTGTTAATTATTGAAGATTGTTATTTCTACCCTTGCAGTAAATTTTTCTTAATTTCTTTCTCATCAAACACAGTTCAGTTTTATTATTTTTTAATGTTATTTTTCTTAAAGTATCTTACTTCAGCTTCTGTTAGGTGGGAAAATCTTGCAATGCTTATTTTGAAGGCGTTGCAATGTTTGCCAGTGTTTTATAGCAATGTTTCTGTGATTAATTTCTATTAAAATTTTAATTTAGGCCAGAGATGACTAAGCAAGGATTTCATCAAGTGAGGATTTCCAGTGTATCTTCTGAGCAGAAGTGCCAAACACAGAGCTTGCAGTACTGTCACAACCATCAGTATTTTGCTTTATTTACAGTTGCTTGAGGAATGAGATGTTTTGTTCATGAGTTTTTTCATGGATTCTGTTATCACTCTAATACGGTGTCATTCCAAGGATGATCATGAGGTCAATGTGAGCATTAAAGAAAGACACCATTTTTAGTGATTAAAACCTTGGGGGAAAATACCAGCAGCTTTTCTTGAGCCCTCTAGTGTTTGAAATTGAGTCTCAAAGGGCTTGTGAAGGATATTGAAAGGGATCTCCTGAAGATTTTTATGTATCTCAAGTAGTCCTGAGAACTCTGCTGAATTCCTAATGTACACATAGTGCATTGTTACTTGCAAACCAACTCATACTGAGCATTTCTGACAGCTGACATTCCTAAAGAATACAGAGGAGAAATTTAAAAAATAGGAAACCCAGATTTTTAAAAGCATCTCTTTTTCTGTTTACCATCCTTCATCAAGATAAATGATACACAGAATTCTGTGGATATATCAAGTGTCTAGAACTTTCAGGAATCCACTATTTCTGCATCACAACCAAAGGTTCTGAACAATATAAACAACTCAAAACCCAATGCAAAAGCATGAAATGCAGAAGCATGAAAGGACGACCAAGGTTTTTCAGGATTCTGGAAAACCTTGGTCCGTCCTTTCATGCTTTTTCATTTAGAGCTGCCCAGTTTGTAGAGGAAATTATCTATACCTGGGAGCAGCTGAAAAAGAAACCAGGTGGCTGATGAGCCAAAAATGATATACAACATAAAGCACTGTTGCCTCCAGATTTCTTTAATGAACCAAACTCTCCCTTTTTGCTTCCTGAGCCTCGTATCGTAATTGACAATAACTATGACACCTCCTCAAAACACAAAAACTCATCAACTGCCAGCTCCCTGCTAATAAACTCATCCAGAACAACTTATTAAGACATAACCTTTAAGTGCGTGAGCAAACAATATGCAGTGAAACCCACAACACAAATATCTATAAAGCGAGATGAGGTATTAGGATTACTGCAGCTTTCTCTGAGCGAAGCCAAGCATATGGTGGTATAATGGAGCATGAATTTACAGCAGCAGAGATGTACGATATAGATTAAAGCTTCATCTGGGAGAACATACTGCACGGGGAAAAAAATAAAATTTTAAAAAAACCCCCACAAACCAATAATTTTTTGTTTTGTTTTCCGGTTTAAGCATGAGCACCGAATACTCTTGTGTGGAACGACGGCTCCCTCTGCTGCCCACGGGGAAGGACAAACCAAATCCTGTCTGAGCCGCTAAAAACGCGGTCAAGAAAGAGCCGTGATTCTCAATCGGTCTGAACGTGCTGCTCAGAACACGGGGATGGGTACGAGGTTTCCAGGCATGACGGATGGGCTCCTGCCATCCATCTGGAGGGTGCAACATGGAAAGATCCAAAGCAAATTAACTCCACTAATTTTGTCTGCATTCGCTGCAAGAGTTGCTAAAGGAACAAGCACTTGACACATTTTGTTACTGTTTAAAACTAGACCAGAACTATTTGGTAACACGTCTTTATTAGCCTTGCTTTAAGGGAGTTGTGGCTTATTCATCCTGGTAGAGCAGCCTTTGGAGTTGTTTCTTCGGTTAAATTAAATCTTAATGTACAAGTGGAACACTTTAATAAGAAGTGTGACTGACCAACAATAAAGGCTGAAATTTGAAAAAGTTACTTTTCTAACGTGACTGAAGCTATGAAATGAGTGTGCTAGTAATACTTGCGTGGCTATTTTGACGCCATTAGAGTGTCTTTGTGCCCAGTCTGATGAAGGCCAGTACCTTTGTCAGCTTTGCGGGGGAGTTTGGGGTTTTTTTTTCTATTTGATTCCACAGACAAGGCCGTAGCTGAAGGTCAGGATGTCTTTCAGTCCCCAATGCGGACTGTGGACCGAAGTGGCAGCAGGGAGGCTCAGCACAGGGAGCACATTGGGGTAGCCCTGGGCGAGCGGAGCTGGGGGCAGCGCCGGTCCCTGCTGCTCCCGTGGGATGATCCACCGAACCGTGTCCCCACGGCTGTATTTAGAGGAAATCGGGGAGCCTGTGGCAGACACAGAGGCCAGGCCACCAGTCGACGGTGACATTTGTAGCAGTCACTTGCAGAAAGGGACACGGCAGAGCCTTGGTGTTCCATCAGCCCAGCGGGACCGGTCCCGTCCCGCCGTGCCCTCACACACAGCGCGCTCCGGGCCGGCCCCGCTCCCAGCAGCTCCCAAAAGAGAGCAGCTCAGGAGAGTCAAGGAGCTGCTGGAGAGGGTCCAGCAGAGACCATAAACACGACGAGGGGTCTGAAGCATCTCTGTGATGAGGAAGGACTGTGAGACCTGGGCCTGGAGAAGAGTGAGAGGGATCTCATCAGTCTATACCGGTATCTCCAGAGGATGGCGCCAAGCTCTGTTCAGTGGTGCCCAGCGACAGGGCGAGAAGCAATAGCCGGAATCTAAACCACAGATTCTACATCAATATGAGGAACAACTTCTTTACACGGCGGGTGGCAGGGCTGCCAGGGAGGTGTGGAGTCCTCCTCTCTGGACACATCCCAAACCCACCCGGACGCGTCCCTGTGTGCCCTGCCCCGCTGACCCTGCCCCGGTCAGGGGGCTCTAGCATCGGCGGTGGATTGGCCTCGCCTGGCCCGGGCGCGGCGGGGCGGGAGTAGCGCTCGGCGGTGGATTGGCCTCGCCTGGCCCGGGCGCGGCGGCGCGGCAGTAGCGCTCGGCGGTGGATTGGCAGCGCCTGGCGCGGGCGGCCTCAGCTATGGCGGACGAGGAGCTTGAGGCGCTGCGGCAGCGGCGGCTGGGGGAGATCAGGGCCGAGCACGGGGTGAGGGAACGGGGGATCGGGGCCGGCACGGGATGAGAGAACGGGGGGGATCAGGGACGGACATGGGGTGAGAGAACGGGGAAATCAGGGACGGACATGGGGTGAGGCAGCGCCCGACCCTCCGCCCAAAGCGCTTTCGGCGCCTCTCGGGGCCTGGAGGGGAAGAGGAGAAACATCTGCGTGACCGAGGCAGGGGGGAAGCGGGAAGAGGCCCGGCCGTGCCCGGAGCTTTGGCTGGAAAGGGCACCGAGCACAGCCCGGGCCCCGCCGCCGCCTCCCTCTGCTTCTGCCCTGGGAGGTCCGGCACATGAGCGAGCGTTCCCGCCCCCGGCCACTCACTGCTCCATGGATTACCTTCCTAGCCTTGCCAGCCATCTCAGTGTTCACAGCTGAATCACAGAATTGTTAGGGCTGGAAGGAACTTCCGGAAATCATCCAGTCCAACTTCTCACCAGGGCAGAGTAATCTGGAGCAGGTGATACAGGGACGTGTCCAGGTGGGTTTGGAATGTCTCCAGAGACGAGACTCCACGCCCTCCCTGGGCAGCTGCTCCAGTGCTCTGCCACCCTCCATGGAAAGAATCGTGTTGAGGTGAAACTTGTGTTTTGGTTTATGGCCACTGCTCCTTGTCCTGTGCTGGGCACCACCAAAAAGAGTTGAACACCATCCTCTGACATAATAATCCATATGTGGATTTCTATGAAGTTGCAATTTCGTTGTTCCTGTGAAGGATCTTCCCTACCTCCAGCCAGCCCCATTTCCTGTCTGTATGGTTTTCCATCCTGCTTTCACACTTCTAAATGTTACCTGTAAAATCTGAGGTGTTGATTCTATATAAAGTTCAGGGTTTTTTCCTTTTGTTACCTTCTTCTGAGTAGCAATAGTGACTTGGAAGTTTGTCCCCTTTTGTTTTTCATCTGTATTAGTGTTTAATGCAGGAACCAACTCTTGCAGAACCCTCATTAACTTTTCATTGGTTTCAGGAGTTAGACTTGATGATCCTTGTGGGTTCCGTCCAGCTCAGAATATTCCGTGATTCTGTGATTTCAGCTTCCCTGCTGAGAATGTGTTACATTTCATTTTATTTACCCTTAATTTACTCTCATAGATTTATAATGCTTTTGTCAGTTTTCTGGGCTTTGGGGAAGCCTGTTATCCTAGACTTAAGGGGAGGGCCTCTTCCTGCCCTAAGCCACAGGAATCTGTGGATAGCCCAGGAGCAGCACTCACCCCACTGCTGGCATGACTGTGTTGTGAGGAAAGCAGAGGGTGGCACATTTATCTGCTAGGGCAGCAGATTCCCATTTCCAGGATCTCATCCATGGGCAGGCAGGTTTAGCAGGCAGGTTTATCTTCCATCAATGCTGCTGGAATATTTGAACTTTCTGTCCTGTGTGGAACGATTCTGGATTGTGATATTTGCTCTGCTCTCCTTCAGGATCCTTCCACTGATCCATCGCAACAGGAAGCAAAACAGAGGTATAAATGAGACTATTGAATTTTGGTCTTACATCTAATAATTTTTAACTCTTTAATTTCTTTGGAATGCTGCCCCACATTTGTTTTGTTGCTGGGAAAACCACCAGCAAAGGAATTGAAATGGATCAAAGATTTGATGCAGGTGTGGCTCCCATGCCATGACCATACTGCCTGAACCCTGCTGGGGTGGGAGGGCATGATGAGAAAGCAGCAGCAGCTCATTTTGACTCAGCACTTGTCTGAGTTCAGTAACCTGGGGAGCTGCAGTGATACAGAGTAGGGTGCTCTGGGGAAGCATCACCCCTACCACTGTCACCTGCTTGTGGGAGGCAGAATCCTTGGCTCCTCAGGGTTGGGAGGAGTTTATGATCCAAATCTTGAAGGCTGGCAGAATTCCTCCCAAACTGGTGCTTTTTGTCAGTGGTGGGTTTGGGTTGGCTTTGGCTGTTACTGCAGGGGGAAGAGCCTTTCCCCGTTGATTGGATTTTTCTGAAGTATCTATTCCAGTTAAAAATCTGAATCAAAATGATTTTTGTCAAAGCTCAGTGTGGGAACAGTGTTCTGTATTTGTGCTAAGGGGACAGTTGTAAACAAGTGTTTGAAGAGCTGACTTTGCACAGTCCAAGTTTGTATTAACTAAAGTTTCATAAACTAAAGCTCCAGTTCTGCAGATACTTACATCAAATATTGTAAATACACGGAGACTTAGTGAAAAGTTCTAAATATATAAATGAGCTTTGGTTTGGTTTTGGAATTGCATGGACAATTCCTTGTGCCTGCTCTACCATGCACTGCCTTGGGGTGAATTCCACATGGATAAATGCAGGATGTAAAGGGTAGCACAGCTTTTGTCTTTTAAAATGTAATCATTGAGAAGGTGTAAGTATGAAACTCTACCTTGATTTCTTGGAAGATGTTGCCAGCTGTGTAACTTCAGCATACATAAGAGTGGCCAGGATAGGAAATGCTGTAAAAGATTTCATGTAAATGCAAGGTTTGAAGTGACCTAAGGAAGCCACTTTCATGAATCAAAAGTCTTCTGTAGTTTGCTGTTCTGTGCTTGTTATTTTAGGTGTTTGAAATCCCACTTGTTATGTGTGCTTCACTTTTCCTTACAGGGAAGCAGAGATAAGAAATACTATTTTAGCTCAAGTTCTTGATCAAGCAGCTCGTGCAAGATGTGAGTATCCAAGTAACTTTGTAATAAAAAATACTCACCTAAGTGACTCCTCAAAAGTGTGTGTTGTACAGAGGCCAGATTAGAAAAATGCTGTTGTTGCTGGGAAGATAAAACTTGCAACTTTTCAGTTGCAGTATCAGTGATTAGAAAGGAGAGGCTAATGGGTATCTGAATTATGTTAATATTTTGGGGTTTATTTAAATTAGTAGAAGGAATTATACTGGGAGTCAAAGTTGTTTAATCAGGAGCAAATATTTAAAAGTAAGAAATATAACTGTCTTGTAGCTGGCATAAATGAAAATGTCTTTTTCAATTTATTTCATGACCCTGGCATGAGAAAAATTGTTTCCTAGGGACATTTCTCAATTTTTTGTTAGTAATGAAGGTATTGGAAAATGTTTTAAACCCGAATGAACAAAGCCTGTTTTTGTTGCAGTAAGCAATTTAGCACTTGTGAAACCAGACAAAGCAAAAGCAGTAGAGAATTATCTTATACAGATGGCAAGATTTGGACAGCTAGCTGGAAAGGTGAGTATATTTCCTAATTCTTTCTCACATATATTTATTTTTAAAACCAACTCACTCTAAAAAAAAGATTTTTATAATAGATGTAAGCTAAATTAACTGTAAATAGCTCCTAAAGACTATTAGATAATTCTATCAAAAACCTTTTGTAGGAAAGGAAATTGTGATTCAGTTGTTTGATACTAAGCATCTCTCAGAGTGTGTTTATCCACATTTTGGTTGACTTTCCTAGGTGTCAGAACAAGGTTTGATAGAAATACTTGAAAAAGTGAGTCAGCAAACAGAAAAGAAAACAACAGTGAAGGTGAGTTTTCTTTCCTAAATGCAATGTTGTATAAAGTAGAGGAGCAGAACTGCATGTGTGGGACCAGGTCAGGGTGGAGCTTTGTACCTGCAGCTCTTCCCTTGCCCTGCTGGCTGCTGGGCTTCCATCAGAGCAGTCCTGCTCATTTGCAGCTCCTGGGGCCACTGTGGTGTGGGACAACCTGGCCCAGCTGTGCTGTCCCACTGGGCCAGGGGTGGCTGTTCTGCCCAGGCACTGCCTTCATTGCCACCTGCATGGACTGGAAAGGGCTTGTGCCAGCCTGGATTTACCATGACCCTTCAATTTTCACTTTATGTATTTCATTTTAGTTCAACAGACGGAAAGTATTGGATTCTGATGAAGAGGATGATTATTAATACTACTGTAAGGCTGCCAAACAATAGTCTGGGAAAATGCTGTTAGCAGGCAGAATGCAAGATCTGAAAATGTTTACGCTTCTTGACTTTTTTTTTTATTATTATAAAAGGCCAACAAATAAACTTGTAAAATAAATCTGAGAAGGGGGATTTTGTAACTTCAAGTTTTGTAGTTTAAGAGGCCTGAGCAGTGTGGGGTTCCCTGTGGCTTCATTAGCATGAATGTTTTGTTGCCCCTTCTTCACTATAAGGTCTGCTTTCAGCCACTGCACACACTTAACTTGCTGTTATTGGAGATACCAAACACAGGAGCCAAGTGAGAAACAGGGAACAGCCACTCAAGAGTTTAAAGTCTGTCCAGGCTCTGTCACAAGTGGTAAAAAGGAGATTCCCTGAGCCCCTGAAGGATGCCTGTCCAGCCAGTCACCGGCTCTCAAGTCCTTACTGGAATTAAAACTGAAGGTATCCAAATAGCGTTTGGATCAGGGGATTCCTGTCAGGCAGTCTGTGCAAAGAAATGTTACCAGCAAACTGTTGAACCATTCCCCTGTGAGCTCCTGGGCTCTCTCAAACAAAGCAAGTTAACTGTGTCATACACAGCACTGTTCAGACACTTGGTATCATGTATTCTTACAACTACCTCCACTTTTATCAAATGGCTGGAGTGTTTCTTACCTGGAAAAAAAGAAAAATCATTTTCCTAACCTCTGCAACTCCTGCATGCATAAAGTAAAACTGAACTTGTGCTGTACCTTTATTCAAGAATATGGTTATGGAAATCAGTAGGATAAATACTGTAATGTGCTGATAAACTTTCCCATCACAACCTCCTTATCTAACATAATTTAACAGGATCGTGTACAATTCCAACTCCAGTGTTTTTTGGAACAGAATAAACTTGTTTTGAGTGAGCACTAGTGGATGTGGTTTTTATCTTGTCTGAATGTGGTTAAAAAACATGAAAGTTGTTTTTGTTTCATTTGGTTTAGGCTGTGCATTTTGCTTCTCTGTGTTTGTAATTAGGATGCCTTAGTTTTAGTGATACCCTGTGTGCCAAATTTCTTCACACTAATCACCCTTACTGAGTTTGAAGTCAAAGTGTGGTGAACTGATTTTTCTTATCTATATAGCTGAGAAATCTGAAGAATAATTTAGTTAAATGCATGCTACAATTAAAACACAAGCAAAATTCTCACTCTGTAGTTTGGAAATCAGATCTATAACAGTCTACTTGATCTTAAATATCTGGATTATTCTTGCTACAGGTAAGGACCAATGACTTAACTCTGGGTCATTTTTATAGTGTCACAAGAAGGAAAAACCTGTTTTACCTCTTTTGTGTCTTTTGACTTGTAATAGCTGAACATCCCTTTTTTATGTGAATGTAGAGCTACAAAAGGTTATGTGAAAATGCTTAGTTTCACTCAGTTCTATTTTGTACACCTCTGTGCATAAATCTAAAAACACACAACCTAGTAAAGTTACCTGTAAATGTAGCAGGAAGAGAAGTCCAAGGTAAGCACAAGGTAAAGTCTTCAAATGCCTACAAAACCAAGCAAGGAAATCTGTAATAGACTCAAGACTTTGACAAAAGTACCCAAAGAAAACAGCGTTTTCAAGAGTTCTTTTACTAGTTTTTTTCTTTCCATCATTTGGCACAAATCCAAGGCACATCAGAAAATCAGATGAACTCATAAATTATTAGAAAAATAAACACATTACCCTCAAATCCAAATGTCACTTGACATTTTACCTCTTAGATTAAAAAGTTATCTGAAAAACCCACCACTCTGTCTTCCAGCTCTGTATTTTGCCAGGTAGTTTACTAATACCACAGTTAAAAGAAAGAGAATTATCTATACAAATAGTTCATGAAATAAAATGCAAGCTGGATGTGGTAAGCAAAGAATAAAAAAATACTGCACTGCAAAACCTGGCTTGTGCTATTTACACCTTCTCCCATAACCGAACAGTAGAAAATGAACTTCAAATCTAAGCAGCCACTTGGTAATTCCCTGTGAGCTTTCAATTCTTCAGTGATCACCCCTGGGAATGGGGCAGGATTTGGCCTGTTGCAGCCAGTGCTCACTGATGTGAGAAGTACCTTTCATAATGGGAATTTCACCTTTTTAAGAGCAGGCTCCAAAGCCATTATGTCTGTGGATGTTGCCCAGGTTCAGAATCATCAATACTTGTGCATTTTTGCATTAGTTGCTTTAGAGGAGGGGAAAACCAACTTAATTTTGTCTGCCCTTGCACCTTGTGCTTGCTTTTGCTTTTTGATCGGGCTGTGAACAGCAAGCCTGAAGTTTAGCTTTGTCAAGAGCTCTCCACTTTTTCCCCCAGTATCTTGGCTCCTCTGTAAGAATTTGATCTTGCAGCTCCAGTAGAGAGGAGCATTGTTGAGACAGTAGCAAGGATTACATCCCTTCACTTTAATAATGCAGATGTTATGAACTATTGTTTGCCCAGCTACTGAAATATACAGAAATATATACTATAATGACTTGTAACATTACAATAAAAATAGAGACATTTCAATTACCTCTGGCAATAAATACCTTGTTATCCAATATATCTTTTTATATATATAAATATATATATATATTCTGAATGTAGTGATAAAAACTGAAAATGCAAAAATTATTCAAAGACTTTTAAAACAAAGTGGGTGGCTGAAAAATACAATACAGGGTTTCATTTGGTTTACTGTTACATAGAACTTTTTAATAAGTGCTGAATAGAATAGGAAGGTAATTTTGCTGTCTTCATTTTGTTACATCCCTGTTAGTGAGAGCAGGAATGATCTGGCTGTGTGGTCACCTCCGGTCACCTCCAACATGAACAGAGGAGTCAGAACATTCCAGCTGTGCTGCAGAGCCTGTGCCTGCTCTGAACTGGAGTCTCTGTGAATATCACCTACATCTGACACACAGTGAAGGGCTATTGAAATTCACACCACCACCATCCTCAGGCTTCAAATCCGTGCTTCCCTGTCAGTGCTGTGGAGCTGAGCCATGGCAGTCCTGTGCCTCTGGAAGCCCTGGCTCTGCAGGGCTGCCTGAGCCACTGTCGCTGCCCTCCTCTGCTGGCAGTGGCACATTGACCGTGTGTCTGCGCTGCATTAATTTACTCCTGGGAGGAGCTGTCGTGTCATCATCTTCCACAAACTCACCACTGCACCCCGTGGCAGTCACCTGACCTGAACTCTGGTCCAGCATTCCAACAGATTTCAATTTGCTTTTATCAAAGCTTTTAATAGCCATCTGTGAGGAAGAGAGAAATGGTACGTTAAAAAGCATTACCTACTTTCTTCATTAATAAGGAAAATTAATATATTGTTCCTTGAATGTTATTATCACATGAATTTCATGACCCTGAGAACACAGCCAAGATTTAAAATAGCATACTTTGTAAGAGAGTAATAATATTTGGGCTACATGTGAGAAAGAGGCCAACCTGCCCCAGGCTACACACACATCAGTGCCAGACCTGAAAACATAACAGACATTCCAAAACTTATTTTCACCTCACTATCCCAACATCATCCCAACTCTTCTAAACACCTTTTGTAATGCAAGTCTCAATGCACTTGAAATTAACAGCCATTTCTTTTACTATTAAGGAGAGTGGAAGCAGTAACAGGCAGGGTCACCCAGGTACTGCTAAAGGCAAAGGCAGCTTTCCCTGCTTCCAGGTCATCAGGCAGGGAATAGACACCCACCCTCCCACTCCCTTAGTGCCTCTTTTCGGCCCTTCCAACTATTCAGATCTTCCATTTCCACACCTGCTCCTGTTTCTCCTGTACAGAGTAGATGGCTATCCTGGATTACTGGCCACTCTGCAAATGTTAAAATAACCAGGAGAAATAAAGAGAATCCAAGCATGCCAATGACAGATCTTCTAAGACAAGAACTAAAGGTGAAAGTGGCTTTTTTACTGGCAAATAATGGCAACAATCTTGAAAAGCTGCAGACAGAGGTTATGCATATTTAAATCCACTAACAATTCAGAGATGTGTGGACTCATGAATTAGTTCAGCCACAGCTGTATAAACTCACAACCACAGAACAGGGCTGGAGTGCTCTGTGTATCAGGGTCACATATTAGTTTTCTGACACCTGTGTACTGAAATGACATACTGCCTTCAGTGATCCACAGTTATAAAATCTAAATCCCAAGTTCAGTAGTGGAGTATTATGATTTAGAAAAAATTAATAAAATATTATAGCTTTATAGAGTTAATTTAGTGTTCTCAAGGCTTCTGGCAAATATACACTCTTCTAAGGGCTGTAGGAAAAGGAAGAATATCCCATTTTCCAGAAGGACATGAGCAGCAGACTCTGCATTTCCAAGGCTGTGTTTGTCTAATGATGGGCAGCTGCTGGACAAACCTGGTAAAAACTGTTTTGTTTTGCAGAGGTCATCTTTCTCTTGATGTAGTGTTCTGAAATGGCTCAGCAGAAGATGCAATGAGTCAAAGGCAGTGTAAAGCAGTCAGAAGGAGCACAAGCTCTGGGGAAGGCAGCATCCAGCAGATGGTGTGGGTGTCACTGCACCCCAAGCAGAGGTGAATCTATTCACACATTTGTGTCACAGCTGACAGTGCAACATTCAGTTTGCTGTGACCCCTGCAAACAGTCTCCTCTTACAAGCACACTTACAGCAAACCCTAATTTCAATCTACTGAAAAATGTCTCTCTTGCCAAAGCAAGCTACAGCTCCAAGAAGCTGCAGAGTTTTTCAGTTCTAGGTTTTGCTGGACAGGACACAAAACAAGACAGAGATGAAGCCTGCAGTAAGTGCCTTAAGAGGTTTAAAAGTAAGAATGAAGTGTTTAAAAGGTGTCATAGAAGCACCACTGAAGTTTGAACAATAATGAAATGAGCAATTTGGCAAACAGGTCAGAACTTTTGTGATTCAACAACCAGCACTAGTAAACCTTCTTTACATGTACCCAGAGTAACAGCAGAGCAAACACATTTGCTGTAACGTAAGAATAATCTGAGCAAGTATTTCCACTTACCTGGTGCAGTAAGTGATAGTCAAAATTAGGGACACTTTTATCTCTTGTTATTGTTCTCCGTAAGTGTTTTTCTCTGAAGAAGAAATCAAAGAAATTAAGGGTCTTCACATAAGCCTTTCATTAAAGTCTCTCTCTCAGAAGCTCCACAAGGTGGAACTGTCTCACCAGAGACAGTCAGCTCCCTGACAACACCTTCCCAGCACTGCAGCCTACTCGTATTCCCTGTATTTCACTATGGAATTTACATTAAGGCTTAGAAAGGTAATGAGCAAAGCCCAACCAATGAGTGAACACCACTACAGTATTTTTAAGCAGTCTGACTCTGAAACGCTTAACTGATGGCACACCAAGTATTAGTGCAATGCCAAATTTAGAGACATTTTCAAGCACTCCCTCACCACCCCAGTGAGCTTGTCATGCCCAGAACATCTGCCTGGGGATGTGACCGTGTCAGCCCTGCAGGATTAACATCCACTGTCACACCACCATGTCATGTATAACCACCCCTAACCCACTCTAGGGCTTTATTAGCAGCTGCACTTCTCCTTTGCTTATGGGAAACAACAAACATGCTCTGAGCAAGCTTCCCTGCTTACTTGTTAAATCTGTTAATTGATTGGACCAGTTGAAGTTGTCTGCTTATGGGATCATCAGCTTCCTCACAGGGCTTAGGATGCACTGGGGGTTTAAAAAACAGGCAGCTAAAATTACATCTGAGTCACACTTGGGAATTAAAAAACCACAGTTCTGATTTTAAATTTAATATAAAACTGCAACAGTGCTAACTTGAATTAGAGTGGTGATTTATCTTTGGAAACTTAAAAAATTTTTAAGTTGCAGAAGTAAACATTCTTCCTCAGATTAGTACAACTGGCCCAGCTTCTGAAGAGACTGTAATTCTGGACTTTGAAGCCCTGAATTCCAGTTTTCACCAACCTGAACTAACACACAGATTCTAAATCACCTGTTCATTAGTATTACTTACTCATATCTTCTACCGTGCTTTTAGAACTATTCATAATCTTTGAAAGAACTATGTCAATTTTAGGTACTGTGATTAATTGTGGTTTTCTATTAACCAGACATTCACAATCTTTCTGAGGGAAGGAGCCAAGAGTTACTTTGAAAAGTCATGGATGCTGAAATGGGCACTCCTGCTCCTCATCTCCCCTGATTTCTTTCTACAGTCCTGCTGGCATCAGGTCCTTTGCTGAGCTGTCCAGCTCAGGGGGGCACAGCCTTTCTTACATGCCCAGGGTAGTGAACTTGAAAATTCACCTGGAAAACTTCTGAGCCAGCATAATGGGAGCAGTGGATAAGGCAGATCAGAAGCTGGGGGTGAGAGGTGAGGAGGGAGAATCTGTGGTCCTTAAGCTCCATCTCAGAGGCTGCTTAGGCACATTAAGATAGGGGCCATCTGTCAAATCCTTTAAGGAATGAAATAATTTTGCATCATTGAATATAACATATAATGTTATTGCTATCAAAAAAAGGGGAAGGTCAGAGTGAACATGGCAAGATAAAAGGTACCCAAAGGATGGTAACTCATCCTTCCCAAGGCACCAGGGCCCTCCTGCAGCCCAGCTGTGCTGTCACTGCACCTCTGGCCACACTGTGCCACCTCCTGCCACTTGCTCAAAGTCCTCTGAAAACTGTGCTGGAAGGTTCACAGTCACCTCTGTAGTTCTCATTTCTGTCCCAAATAATGAGAGACAGTAACTAATGAAGAGTCATTCCCTGACCTGTTTCAGGGCAATATGAATGACACCCAAGAGTAATTTAAATCTGTTTTGCTTTGTACTGAAATGCACAGTTCTTACATGGTTAATTATATCATCTCAAATGTGGTGTATTTTTACCTTTAAATGTTTTTGCAGATAAAATTCTCACATATACCCCAAAGCAGGTGAAAACTAAGTTTGAAGCAATGTCATGAGTACAATACAAAGTCTGCTGTATTTAGTCATAGTATTTTAGGTGTTTTGGTGTCACCTATCATAAATACGCAAAATAATTGACTGTTCTATTATTATACGTAAAGCAATTACATAAAATATTTGATATAATCACCCATGAATTCCTAAATTCCTTTTTATTCATACCAGTGGAAATATCACAGGTACCTTTTTTCCTTATCTTGACAGTTACATGCTGCTCACTCTCCTTCTCTCCCTCTGCTGATGTGGTGCTGCTTGGTGCTGCTTCCAGCAACTTCATGATGTTTGAATTCTTGATTTTAAGTTTCCATTTTCCCCATTATTAAAGAAAAAGAAAAAAACATTACAATTTAGTATTTTAGTATGTGCAGATTGTATTAATTAATGCTTCCATGAATCAATACAACACACATAAAATAACTCATTATAAAAACAAACTTGAAATTGTATCATTGTGAGTAGGGACAAAATCAGTGTTCCACAAGTTACACTGTAATGCAGTGATGATGTTGGAGTCCTGACCTCTTATTGTAAGCTGTATTACTTATGGTTAAGCCAATTTCAGTTTAAATGATAACATACATACTAAAATTGATTCAGTACAGAATTTTGTGGTCATTAAGCTACATCTCAGAGGCCATTTAAGCACATTAAGATAGGGGCCATGTGTCAAATCCTTTAAAGACTGAAATAATTCTGTATCATTTAATATTACATATAATGTTATGGCTATTAATAAAGGGGAAGGTCAGAGTTATCTATTGCAAGATAAAAGCAATCAAAAGGCTTGAAGGGCAGAAGATGGTGGGTGGGACAAGGTATGTGTCTGCCAGTGCAACTGATTAGTGCAAGGTGTTCATTTGCCTACAGCCAACATTGCTTCTGCTCTCTCTGCCTTACAAAGATTTTAATGTTAATTTGACTTATGCCTGTGGTTTCATTCTTCCTAGACTCATCCTTTTTATCCTAGGATAACTTATTCTAGAAACACAACCGGTTTCACAGGCCACCAGAACCATTTGTAGTCATAGGAACAGGCAGCTCAGTGTTGATCAGCCCCCGTCAGTGCTGGGTGCAGCTCAGCCTGTGCAGCCCTGCAGTGGCAGCAGCAGTGCTGGTTTGCCCTCCCGCCCTGGCCAGGCTGGTGCAGCACTCACGGGCTCGGCGCAGTTGGCAGCGGTGCAGCCGCGCTCGTTGCGCAGGTGCCGCAGGGCCCCGTGCTGCAGCAGCAACACCACCAGCGCCTCGCTCCTGCCCACCACGGCCTCGTGCAGGGCCGTGTTCCCCTTGGCGTTGGAGAGGTTCACGGAGGCTCCGTGCTGCACAGCAAAGGAAAAGCAGAATTAGAAGGGCGGGACGGACCGGAGCGATGCAGCAGCCCCAGAGCTGCACTGCCAGAGCATCAAGAACCACCCGGCCACGTTAGTGCCCCACCTCACAGCCACAGTTTCATGGATCAGCTCATTTTGGTTTTGCATATATCTATTATATATTCCAAGCTTAAGTGATACTTAAGAAACCCCCAAGCCTATGTAGTAGAATCCCAGGTAAGAAAACCTGCCACACAGCAGTTCCATAAAAACAGCTACCTGTACAACAGCAAGGTAATATTTATCTAATTAAAATTAGATGGGATGGGCCTGAAAGGAGTAAGTTAACAAAAATTCTTATTTCTTTCCCCAAGTATTTTTGACAGAGAAATGCATAACTAAAAATACTGATCCTGAGTACTGGGTGAGCACAGATATCACATGAGAAATACCAGCAGAACACTCTGTCTTCAGTGATCTTACCTGCAACAACAGGGCAGCAGCCTCATAGTGACCATTCAAGCATGCATAAATTAAGGGAGTATTTCCATATATATCCTTTTTATTTTGTTTAGCATTGTAATCCATCAGACACTTTACCACCTATTGAAAGAAATAACAACTTTACTCTTACTGAATAAGAGTACTGAGTTACTGAGTATGAGACTAATTTTCATGTTTTAACACCCACTTTTAAAAATGAAAAATTTCAGCAACTACAAGAAAGGCCAGAAAATAAAACTCGAGATGTGTGAAAAACAAATATAACCAGTAACTTAACAAAACATCAAAACCCAATCTCCACAGCAGCAGCACCCTTTTCCAAACTCATCACAACACTTGGAAGGAGTTCTTTATATTGTAATTACCCCATGAACTAATCTACAACTATCCCATGAATTAACCTACAACTCTGAGTTGTATTCTTGGTTTTTCTTGCTTCCCTAGTGCTTTGTCTTCCCATCATTTTCAAAATTCTCTTTTTTTCCCTCCTGCAGTCTTCAGCTCCTTATTTTTAAAACCCTAATTTTCTGCTTTTCTGCATTTTTCCATTTGCCTGTCTGCCCCTGCCTGTTCATGTTTGTTATTCTCCCATCTCATTTACTCTCTCTCTTGTATTGACACCCTCTTCCCATGGGCTCACACTTCTCCTTCACTGCTTTTGCTTCCCTGACTTGAAGTGAGGGAGGAATTATCTGCTGCCTAAAGCTCCACTCGGCTCCTGATCTAATTAAAGGAGTTGAAACTACAGTAACTATTTAATACTGTGGCTACTGAAGGTACCAAGACACAACCTAGAGAAGAAGGTACAGAGGAATGCACACAGAAGATTCAGCTGCACAAGGGTCGTTTAAAGTGTTTGAAGCACAACAGAAAGGTTTTGCACCACTTGCATTAAACCAGCATTTTAAGTCATTTATAAAGAAAAGGTGTCTACTGAAATGATTTCAGCTCAAAGCTCCCCTTTCCATCTGGAGATTTTAAACAATGAGAACAAAAACCAGAACCGCCAAGCTCATTTTCTCTGTTCCTGGCTTGGTGTGGTTGCTGATTTCCCCGGGCAGCTCTCCAGGGGTGGCAGGTGTCAGTGAGCTGTGTGCAGGGTTACCTGGCAGTGTCCCCTCTGGCAGGCCAGGTGCAGGGGTGCTGCCAGCTGCGCGTTCTTGGCGCTGGCATTGGCGCCGTGCCGCAGCAGCAGCGACGCCAGCTCGCCGTGCCCGTGCAGAGCAGCCATGTGCAGTGGGGTGAAACCGTCCTGGTTTGAAACGTTCACCCCCAGCCCATTGGCACAGATCCTGGAAAACTTCTGTTGAGGAAAACACACAATAAAGCTGTAACAATAATCATGCTTTAATTAATGAAAGAGCCAAATACCTGCTCAGTTTATTTAAAACAGGCAGATGGGCATTACAAAAAATTCTGTCAGAAGCTAACTTGAGGCCTTCAGAAAAAGTCAGTAAAGCAGAGCAGATTGGTAGTATTTTTCAACAGAAAATTACTTTTATTGTTATTTTCTTTCTTCCAACATGGTAACTTCATGAAGAGCAATTCCAGGCAAAGTATTCATGATATTAGTAAGAGGCTAAAGCAGCACAGGTTGCAATATTAGTAAAACTGGAAGGTTTTATACAGCTGTTAGGATGCTCATCCTGGATATATGAGGCAGTGTTAATTAGTTACTTTCCTTTAAACAGATATTTATGCTCTTTGAGACAGACAATAAAAACTTCTTAATGCTGCATGAAGCTTGGGGTAATAAGGATACAAACTAAAATTAATTTAATTCATCTGGAAGCAAGAGTGGCCCAGAAAAGAGACTCCTCTGAGGAGCCAGGATAAGGAAAGCACCTGGAGGACCGTTTACCCAGCAGTGCAGAACATCCTCTTGCAAACTGTGGCTGCCTGACATTTACAGTGGTGCACAGCCTTTCATTCTGTGCTTTCAACGTGTGCCTAACACAGGGGTTAGGATTAATAAACAAGTTCCTTCTTCTTCTCATTCAGAAGATAAATAAACTCCTCAGCAGATGCCATTCCCCTCCCTGTCAGCTCATAAAATGAGCTTTATGGACTGGAGCTCTGGCATCTTTAGGACATGATCTCTGTCCTGAGGACACAGGGACATCCCTTAGCAGAGAACAATGCACGGTGTGAATGTGAAGCACTTAAGAACAGTACACTCTAAGCCTGCACAAAATAAACGTGCGGTGGCAGTGGGGAATTTAGAAGTTAAGCCACCTCACAGTGCTGTTATGGCCAATAAACTGAAAATTTGCACTTAGGTTTATTTTGCAATGACTTCTCCAGTCATGTACACCTTCAGACACCTCCTGGAAGGCAAGTTATGGAATTTCTATTTCCAAAAAGCTGGGATTGTTCCTTATTTAAAACAATACCACCACACCAAAAACACATACACAAAAAACCCCCCAGCCAAAACCAACCAACCAAAAAACACAACACAAAACAACAAACCAAAAAAAAAAAAAAAAACAACCACCACCCATAAAAAGAGTGTATTGTAAAGCCTCGTTCTATTCTACAGAGCGTGGTAAATTAGGGAGAAGGAAATCTTTGCAACTGAAAAGAAGGTCTTTGTAATTATATCTAATCTCTGAAGAGGCTTTAGATATGGCTTGTAGAAAAGATGCCATGCAATTAAAAAAAAGACTTTATCAGCATTACATGGATTCTGGGATTAGCAGGTATTCCTTGCTGATGATTAGTAACAGGTAAGCAGATATGCTGTGCCAGTAGCAGTGTAAACTAAAGAGAACCAGAGGCTTAGAAAAGAATGTTTATTCAAAGTTGCCCGAATCTTCCTGACAGCACTTCACGTATCTTAAAAAAAAAAACAAACCAAACTGTGAAGCTTTCTCAATCCTTTAAACATTGAGCAAGTCCATGAACACTGTTCCTGTATCCAAAATTTTCAACAGTTCAATTGAAAAAAGAACAATTTCATACTATCAGCTGAAGTGTGAAAATCTGTATTTAGTTAACTTCTTTTTAGACAGAGAGACAGAGGTGCTGGCCAATATGAATGATATTTCCCTGGAGCTCAAACTTACATTACAAGAATATAAATTATTCTTTTTACAGAATGAATATTCCAACCTTTTGTGCTGGCCCACATTTTGAGCACTGGCATAATGGATGGCAGAATTCCGGTTTTGATGTACTGGCTGTGTCATCCTCTTCTTCCAAGTCTTCTTCCATCCATTCCAAGAGATAACGGACCTGGCATAAAAAGCAAGTCCTTCTTTATAGAGTCCAGAAGTTCCATGTCCTAACAGATCTGCATGTAGACAAGTCAGATTTGACAAACATACACTTGTGAGTATCTCAGGGAGAGCACACAGCTACCTCCTGCCATCAGCTGCCCACAGGCCAAATTAAAAAATCAAGTGTTATTGTTGACAAAGCAGCTAGGAAGTTCTCCAAGTACAGCAGAGAAGTGAATTACAAATGACTTCCTGCTGCCTAATCACAACTTCAGTGTTCACCCACTCTCAAACACTCCAAAGCCTTTTAGCTCAGATAATTTGTGCCAGCTCATATCAATGTGAATTTTGTTTCATCTTTTGATTTAAAGAACATAAAGAATGACAAGGATGACAACATTTAATTGATACCCAAAACTTTGCAGGGGCACTGACTTTCCTTAGGTCTGTCACTTCTCAGGAGTTGGACAGTTTCACGTTTACCTCAATGTACAATGCCTCATTTTTGAGAGAGAGGCCCTTCAGGGAAGTCTTAGGGCTCAGGGCATTCATGTGCAACGTGCAAACAGTGATGCTTAGGGCATGTAAATTTTACATTACATTTCATTCAACAACAACAACAAAAAGCTGTTTGAGCAGTAAATTTTTATCTCAAAACTCATTAATCTACCTTTCACCAAAGACATTTTAGAATTAGCAGTGGCTGTATTAAGTCTCCATTACTACTGGACCAAGCCATGAGCTCTACAGCTGCTAGTCCAAGGGAATGGGGACAGTGGGATTTCTTAAGACACTGCTCCCACTCTGTTTACTCTCACACTTGTCACAGGTTCTGCTCCTCACCACTGAGCTCTGGGAAAACAACACATCCATGTCCTATCCACTGAAACACATGCAGCTACAACAAATCCTAGGACAGCCAGGAAGGGCCCTATACCTGATTCTGAATGATAACATATTTGAGCCTGAAAAGAGATGTTTCTCACAGAATATTGCTTTCCCTGAAAATTCTACACTGTTCTCTGAGTAAAGGGAATCTTGTCTCAAGCCTGCCTGTTTATGGAAGGCCAGCTCAGCAAAGCTTTACTACTTGCTACATTTGTACATGCCTAAAATAAGCAGAACTGTCACTTCACTTCCCCCTTTCCCTCAGACTCACCAAGACTCACAATCAACTTCCTCCTCCTCCTGTGACAGCCCAATACTGCTGCTCTCATTATCCAGTGCACAGGTCCCATCATACTGATACCAGTGTCTCCCAAAAGCCTGAACACACCACTTCTGTGCCCATCTCTTTATAATTACACTGCAGTAGCCATTCATCTTGGGTTTAAAGGTATTTTTTGTCAAAATATTAACTGTACTTCCAAGTAGATACCCACTGAACCACCTCAGGAGATTGTCTTATGTGCCAGGTAAATTGTCACCTGAAAGTTTCTTTACACTGCTGGGTTACTTGGGAATACTCAGCCGAGCACTCTGGGTCTCTGTACCCTCACTCCAACCTTTCTGCTGCTCCACAACACTTATTTCAGACAAGAGATTTGCTTTTTTTCTGTGGTAGATCTGCACATATCCTCTCCACTGGACAGGCTGGGTACAAGGAGAGCTGTGCTGAGACAACACCAATAACATCATAACATTTATTTTTTTAAAAATCTTCCAGTTTCACAGCACTTTGTTAATGCCTCCTCTTGCAAAGCTCAGTTGGCTGTCACAGCAAAAATCTACAGCAGCCCTAATGACCTGGTTCCTGTGGCTGTTCCTATGGAGACAGACCTCAGGCTGTCAGAACAAGGTCAGAATTTTTTAAATACTCGTGTTTTTTTAATAGATATGCAATCTGTAACCTTTGTCATCCAGTTGGATGATTCTCCTTCTATGAACAGCTTCATGTGAACTTCAGTAATGAGGACAGTAAAGCCAAAAAAGATAAGGTGATTCTGCCACCTGAATGCACAGACTGGATTTCTACATGCTTTTCATTGCTGGTATCTATTGAGCAGTTTTAGATACTAATTTTCCAGTAAGTTATAGCACTATATTTAATTTTCTTGATGAAGTTTAGACTTTCACAAAGTGGGTGAAAAGGTAACTGTAATACATGCACATTTACCACTGGCCAGGAAGATACCAAATATCACCATTGTACATGTTACTGCTTCTTGAAATAACTTAAGAGCTGGCTTGAAAATAATTACTTATATTAAGTCACATTGTAACCTAGGATAATGATAGGTACTCAACAACTGAACAGTTCTTTGCTCTATCAGCTGATAAATTATTTCTATCATCTCAGTGGAATAAAACATAAGAGAAACAGTATTAACATGGCACATATTTTGTAACATGGGTTTTCTATTTTCTGATGACTCTGTGAGGCTTCATTGGCATTTGTAACTCCTGGTACAAACCAAACCCAAACAGACAGGCTTTTCAGACCATGCACCCAGCAGAGCAAACATGCATTCTCACACAGCTTTATGATTTTGTTCTGTGAACGGCAAGAAAATCAAGAAACCTACAGCCTTATACACATTCCCAAAAGAAAAACTCCTAAAGATTCCTGTGTCATCTTTAATTTTTCAGTAGAATGACATTGGAAGCATCTTATTTTTTAAGGAATAAAGGCAATAATAAATAAAAAAGTAGTCAAGTGGTGCCACAAATTACAGAACATCACCTCTAAAACTGTTATTACAGCCATCAGCTGTCCATTTGAAGTGAAATCCAAATTACATGTTGTTGTGTGCCCCACAAATAGCATCCCTGTGCTGAGTAGTGTCACCTAAATTTCCTCTTTACATGAGATTATTACCCAAGCATTCACTACCTGATACTATTTACAAGTAACTGTCTCAATTTGAATGAGATAAAATGTAATTCAATAAAATGCAACAGCCACATTAACACTCACCATTTCCAGATCTCCATCAGCAACTGCTCTCAGGAGTTTTTCCACCTATGAAGAAAATGATTTATTTGCTTTGTTAGTATTGGTATTAAGCAGAACACAGAAAATCCTGTGTCCTTTGCTAACCTCCTAAGCTTATGCAGTAGGATTACTGCTGGCCCATTTAATATTTATTGATAAAGTTTTAACGGAAAAACCTTCTTCCTTTATGAAATAGAAAATCTGTACAAGGCCTTTGGCCATTTGATGATCTCTGACTTGCTTAGTTAAAAGTACTTATCTAAATTGAGGCTATGTGGCCCACCCATAAACAAAGCCATGTAGGCTGATATATATTATTATGCTGCTCCAGCAGCAGCTGCCCTGTGCATTTCTCTGGGAACCTAACATTAAAAATCCCTGCTCAAGGCAAATTCCCACCCTAATATACACTAATACTGTTGGGACTCCTGCTGAGCTACTCTATGCTACCACCAGGAACACAAAGGATGGCAGGTTTCATTGTGCTATTTGAGAAACAACAGTTTAAGATGAAAAAAATGCTTTCCAATTGTTACATCTACATCTGCAGATAACTGGTTTAATCCTGTGCTGAAACCCAAGCATTTACAAATCTTACTTGACTCTAAGTATGAAATTTGTTTTCTTACTTAAAATCTGGAAAGATATAAATATCAAAGGTGATTAGGACAAGCACCAGCATGAGCCCATTTAAGTCAAGGTCAAGCCAGGGCTGCACTGCTGGGTGGAGGTGCTTGCCTGTCCACGAGCTCTGCAGGAGGAAAAGAGACACGTGAGAGAAGAAGAGGTGGAAGGTGCTCTGCAGAGCACTGCTGCCGTTCCCCTGAGCCCTCAGATTGTTTGTGAAAGCAGAAGAAGATTAACTTGTCTCTTCACTTCTCTAATTCTCTGCTCTCACATGAAGGAGTCAAGATCCAACCCGATAGGAATGGGAAAGGTGCCAGTAAAAGGGCAGGGACAGTCCATCGGTCCTCTCACAATTTACCTGGCTCTGCAGAGTGTCAGGAACCATTTAAGAAGCTTTGTGAAAGTCTGTTTCAGCATTATAGCAAATTATTCCAGCACTGTGCTAGAATCACCCAAGATACTGCTGTGTAAGCACACTTGTTTCAGTAGTAAGGAACACCCTGCAAGCTGAAGATGCTATGGAGTGACAGCTTCAGTCACATTTCAATCTTCATATGGAAATTACCACCTTGCTGAGGGTGACAGTGGTGTTTGGCAAGGCAAACAAGGAAGAATGAGACTGAAGTTTGTGTTTTATTGCTCTGATCTCTTTCTTCAGGGTTTTAGAGGATGAACAGGAAACAAGCAGCCGAAAAATCAGAGGCCAGATTAAATCTCTCTATTTTTATCTCTTCTTAGGAATATTGCTAAGTTTGATTTTATTACTACCTTTCTAATGCAGGATGAAGGTCCTTGAAGTCATGCAGTGGTCACTCCAGACAAAATCTATGATTCTTTGATTTTTTTCTTTAACTTTGAATGTCTAAAAGTCAACTGTCTAAATCTCAGCCAGGCATTTAAACTCCCTCTCTGGTACTACAGAACAGAATGCAATCAACAAAAAACATTTGAGTGCAACTCAAGTCCAACTAAGCATGTCTGAGATTAACTCCTCTGGAGTTAATTTCCCTCCACTGACTAAGGAGGGGAAGTTGATGTTTGAAGACAACTGTCTTCCAGAAGTTGGGTCAGCTGAATCCAGTCTCTCCCCATATACAGCTAAACTGGACTATACACACTAGGGAAGAGGTCTGTGCCTCCCCTAACCATACAGAATAATGTCACTGCAGAATGCAAAGGTCTTGGGGATTTTTCAGGAGTCATCCTATGCCATACAAGATGCCTAATAGCAGTAACCCACAAGCTCTGATAATTTCCTTCCAAAAATAACAACTTTCTTAAAGTAATAAAAGCTGCCTCAGGCCCCAGCAGTGGTACAACATTTGTTATGCAGCTTATAGATAATTTATTAAGAGTACTTAGAGCAAAATGTCTGCTACATGCATTTCCCCATCTTTCCAGTTTGTTTTCTCAGTCTTCCATGGAACAGAACCTTCCTTTAAATGTAAAAATAGAAGAAAAAAATCTATTACAATTCACCTGCATGGCCAGTTTTTCAGCTCCTGAACAGAAACTGTGCATGGAGATTTTAGTTCCAACACAGCAAGTCCCAAATTTACAATCCTGGTTCTTTCATTGTCTCTTTTCTAAGTCATAATAAACAAGTCATTATGACTGGCTCACTTAAGAGTTTAATTCAGTATTGATTAATAAAGGACTGACTGGATCCTCTTAATCCAGGGTGCAAACCTTGAAATCTGGAAAACTGACCACATCAGTTTCCCACTACTTCCAGTGGTATTTCCTTCATGGGGTTCTCTCAGCATCAGGCTCTTGCTTCTTTGAGCAGGGAGCCCAGGTGAAACTTGGCAAACAGCAATGAGCTAAAGCTGGATTACAGAGAAGGTCATTAACCCCAAGGACCTCAGGTGTAAGCAGTTTGTAATCTTTTTCCCTGGTTTGAACTACAGTCTTAGCACTTGGGTGTGATAAATTTGTTCCTTCAAAGAAAAGTAAATCCTCAATCTACGAGGAGAACTTACTTAGAGTGCTTGACTCTACAAACAGGGAGGTACAGCTCTACACTGAGCCCCTCATAGAGCAACCCAAGTGTGAGATCACATTGTCCAGTCAAAATTTGCATCTTTGTGTTTCTTTAATATTTTTAGAAAACTGAAACTTGTGGCAAGAGAAGAACATTTTAATAGCAGGAAAAGGAAGACTTTGAATGTAGAGGTGATATTGAGAGAAACAAACATACTTAGGAGGTCAATTTGGAAAAAAAATGAATAGGCAGACTAGGAAAAATAAAAAGAACCATTAGAATGAGTGGTGGTATGACAGTCTTGGGAAGGGGTAACAAAGTGTGGATCTGAGATCCCACAGGAAAAAATTCAGAGAAGGCCATCTGGTGTGGACAGAGCAAAATCAGCAAACACATATATGCAAGATATTTAATATATAGTCTGGACTTCTTCACTTGTTACAAAATTGATTCCCATGCCTATTTTGAAAACATGTCTTAACACTCCAGTTTGCTGCTTACCAGCATGCCTGTACTAGTCTCCTTTTCCCTGACAGATTTCGTAAGCTAACAGTGGCACTTAATTCCTGGATGGGACAGCCTGGTCCTTGGGGCACTGACTGCCTCTGTACTTCGGTAAACCTCAACAAATTCTCAAATTACATAGTTAACTTCAATAAATATGAACAACTACTTCAGAGATGGTGTCAATTTTTCCCCAGAAATAAACAACAGAGCAGTTGAAACCACACAAAAATAAGGTGACAAGCCCCTGAGGATAGCAGTTATCATTTTCCAAACCAGACAGATGGCTATTCCTGAAGAAGCAGTTCAAAACACTGCCAAATTATCACTCTTTTAACTTCCTTCACTTTGCTTACTGTCAAAACCTACACTTCAGTCTTACCTCTTTATTACTGTTCTTTGCTTCTTCTTGTCTTATATCAGTTGATGCTGATGACAGGCTTGAGACAGATGATCCTCTGCTGAAAGTTTCTGTTGAGTGCTGAGGAGACCTAAGTGGTGACTTATAGTTGGGACAAAATACACAAAAATCAATCAAACAAACAAATCAGAAAAGCTTAAATATCAAATTAAGGAGGTTAATCATAGGCAAGGAACAGTTTAGCAATGGGCTGTTACCTCAGAAGCACTCTGTCCTCTTTCAAACGTTAGGTAGTTTAATTCCATCAATGACAAAATCTGCATAAAAATATTAAAGAGAGCCAGTGTAACTCCACTTATAGAGGAATCTACTGACTGAAACACTAATTAGCTGACAACCTAATAATTAGTAACAGATTATGACTGAGCAGATTAAAACTACCCATTTACAAGTTCATGTTCTATCCCACAGAGTGTATTCCTGCTGCTGGAGTTAAAATGGGACCTTTCTTCCTCAGAGCGAAACAAACCTTTTCTCTTTAATAGTGAAAACCTATTAGCAGTGAACATCTACACCTCTGTGGTGTTGCATCAGAAAGAACTCAGGCTGGAAGATAAAGAGGAATACCTTGGAATTTAATGCACACTGTAGGGAAGTCTCTTTCATCCGGTTCTGAATTTCTGGGTTTGCCCCATTTTGCAAGAGCACTTCAATGATCCCTTGATAGCCCCAGCGAGCAGCAATGTGGAGAGGAGTGTCTCCCTTCTCATTGCCAATATCCAGTCTGCAGGAATGCACATCATAGTACACTAAAGCCTTGACACACTGGGAAGAAAGGGAAAGCTATCAATAAATTATAGTGTTGTGTCTCAGTTCAGACAACAGGCACAATCCCCTAAAAGGTTTGTTTTTATTGCTGCTCATGTAACCCATTACCTAAAGAGCAGGCATTAGTGGTTCAGTGCCATTAAATAAAGAGTTAAATAACTACATTTGCAAAGCACTGCTATCTTTAATATGAACTCACATTAAAAATTGCTACGAACTACCAAATAAAGTCCTCATTTAGAGCATTAAACAATTTAGCCTTCAAATATTTTTATTTACTTTTAAAATATGTAAGTTTAGTGATAATTTGCATCAGTTTAATTCCATTCCATTACAACGCCGATTTGGTTTGTTACAAAACAATTACTTACATCCTCATGACCATAAGTGCAGGCTAAATGAAGTGGAGTATTTCCATTATTGTCCTGAACATCAGTACTTGCCTTGTAGTGCAATAAGAGCAGCTAAAAAAAAAAACAAAAACAAAAGTAGACATTTAAGTAACTAAAAAATTAATGTACAAACAATTATTGCCCTGCAGATTCCTTTAGGGTTCTGGCATGATGAAGCACTTCACAAGGCACTACCTCTGCCTCCTGTTTCAGACACCACCCTCTTGGCACTGCAGCACTGTTTGTGCCCTACCCTGAGAATCAAAGAGTCTCTTCTTACATAGCCAGAATTTTATTTGAAAAAAATGAATTCTCTACTGCAGCAAACGCTGCAATATATTCACTGTATCATCTACCTTACATTTCAAGAGCCTATGCAAGTGAAGACAGCTTAATTTCAACAATGCTAATTGAAGAGTATCACATATATTAAATTCAAGTAGACATTAATTACTGTAGTTACACAGTCTATCCTAAACACAGTGTGAAGCATTTAACTCAGCCCAATGACTGCAGTGGTTGTTCTGTCTCAAGCAAGAGCAGAGATGCTCTCCATTTGTATTATGTATTGGACATTTGTGTTATTAAAGTGGATGAATTATCAGGTATGCAGAGCTACCAGCTGGTTATTACCAATAGCTGAAAACCTTGCAGAAGAAGAAAAAAATAAAATATCTTGCAAACTATAATGATAAAAGATTCTCCATTCTGACAGCTAACATAGTTCTGTTAAAAGCTCCCCAGAAGATCTAAATGACAGTAACAGTAAAAGAGCTTAGTAAGAGTCATGTATTTATTATTTAGGTTAGGTGTTGTGCTTACTGTAACATTTTGATATCCCTTCTGACAGGCGAGGTGAAGGGGAGTTGAACCGTGGTAATCTGTAGCATTGACAACGGCTCCTTTGGCTACGAGTAAATCCACTAATGAAGTTTGACCTTAGAAAATAAGCATTCAAAAAAAAGAGTAAACCTTGCACAGGAACACTGCTACTTTTCAAATTCGAACAGTGACTATAAACCAAGATTCACTGCCTTGGTATTTGGGGCTTTTTGTGGCAGATTATTCAAGATCAAAGCCCCATAAAAGAACCTCCAGCTAAAAGCAAGCTATGTTTGTATCCTACAAGTAACAAAAGAAAATATTTAGATTCCATATAATAACAAAAAAGGAAATTATATATAAGAAACCACCCACTAAGAAAATAATACAGCTTCTAATAAAAGGAAGATCAATTACATAATGAACGTTACAATACAGGTGTTACAAATCCACAATGCATAGCATGCTGCAGGAAAAAGTTGTCTCTCAATCTCCCAGTCCTTTCAAATAAGACAGGTTTCTGAGGACTGTTTTTTACTTTTTCAAAGCTGAAGAAAGCAGCACCACTGTAGAAATCACTATGGCAAAAGTAAACAGCCAGCAAACAAAGAATAACTCAGCCATAGGAAACTGAGCTTAAAAGAATATACAACTTCAGTCTGTGCTCAGATAGAAACAGCAAAGTTTCAACAACAAAGAAGCAAAAGAACAACTTAATACAGAATTCCAACTTTAATACAAAGGTGGAAAACAGGCTGACATAAAGATACAAAAGGAAAAGGAGTAGGAAACACTAGTGAAGAATAGCAAGCCCACTCACCACAAATAGCAGCTATATGAAGTGGAGTGTATCCCCGGTCATCTCGGGAAAAGGGAGTGATAATGGAAGGGTCATTCAGTTTCCTTGAAAACACAATGGTTTGAAAGCAGCTTAATTACCCAGGTGGTGGTAGGAAGGAGAAGAGAAAGGGAAAAGCTGCCAAGGATGACAAAAAACTGATTTTGGAACTTTTTATCCTTTTACACTGACAAATTATTCCATACAAAACTTTGCATTTTGTAAAGAGAAGTGGGTTAGTCCCCGATCTGTGAATTTGATTCAAGAGAAGAAACAACATGTTTACCAAAGGACACACAGGCTGCATCACAGAACGGGTGGGTTCCAAAGGATTCTGTATGCTCACAATATTTCTTCTGTTTTTTCAAACCACACACGTACACATGCTCTCTACCACATCCCAAAGTGCTACCAAATTCCTCTATAACCAAATCCAGCATACTTTCTGAAACAAATCTTAGATAAAGGCTTCTATGCAGCTTTCTATGCATTTGAGGGGTGAAGAGTGCTCACCCAGAAACCAGCTTCTCGCATTTGTCACAGTAACACAGCGGGTGACACATTTTCTGTACAGTGTCCTTATCACTGTCACCTTGACTTAGCAGCCGCTCCACTTCCTCCTGATCACCTGAAGCAATATGCTACAAAAAAAATCAAGAGAAAAGAAGATGAGAAGCCAGTATAAAAGGCCTCCTTTTAAGAAAAAAGAGCCAAGAGTAATTTACTGAAGCACAAAATGAAAGGAACCGATTATGAAAGACGTATTCAAACGTTAGAAAGCAGAAATGAACAATGCCACAGCACAAAACCCTCTAATGGGCATTCAGTATTAAAAAGAAACTGTTCTTGGCTTACTTCACTTTCTATAAAAAAATTAAAACAATTCCTTTTGTACTCTTTAGACTCAATCATGAAATTGAGCTCCCTCTGTGCAAAAACATGTCTATAAAATTACTAAGTCTCAGCCATAAGCTGTGAACACATATAATTAGAAGCTCTGCTTTGTGTCCTTGTATAGGCAAAATTCTTTTAGAATGACAGTATGAAATTAACAGATAATATGAAGTAGCTGTCAGGTGACTACATTTAAATTATTTTAGAAAACTCTTCCATTTTCAAGCACTAAAAGCTGTTAGACACAAGCAGTATCACATCTGTGCATTAAATGGGCCACACAATATCAACAGCAATAGCATTTCATCCTCATTTGCTTCTATATTTCATTTAATGTGCTGAAATCTGTAAGATTATATTATGTTAGTAAGGCTTTGGCACAGAAATGTACTTGATTCAAAAGACACTTTTAGCATCTACTAAAACACATTTCACAGTACTAATGTAATTAACCCTTCATTACATTCCAGAAAATTGCAGAAAGGGAGGGATATAAACATGATACATGCAAACACATACATATTCTGCCATAAAAGCTATTAACCTTAAACAAGCAGTCTATTGGTGCAGCAGACATCTGGGACAACAAGTTCATCCTTTGTCTTAAGAGCAGCTTGTCACACAGACTCTCAGATTCCTGAAAATAAAATAGATAGATTGACTGATTATTTACAGGTAAAAGCACAGAACCTTTACAGTGGAATTAACTTTTAAAAATATTAAATGCTTATTTACTAGATATGAATTACTAGTCGCATGTGAATTCTGAATCACTTTTAAGATTTTGAGACATAAAAGACTGGCACCCATAGAAATACTAAGTAGATGTTTACCAGAATAGTCCTTCACTGAAATTCACTGTGAATCAATATTAATGAAATTATGGCTGTGCCATCTAAAAAAGAACACAGAAGAACTAAAAAATACATATCAAAGACAGCATGAACTGCAAGAGGTACAACACAGCTTTTTCAAGAGGAGGAATTAAGACAAATTCACATAAAGCACATCTACTGATAGCTACTAAAAAAGATGACCCAAATACAAGTCTGACTCAAAGAATTCTGAACTCTCTGCTGCTGGCTGAAAAATAAAAGACTGCACAAGGCAAAGCATTGCTCTGCAGCAGATCCATCTGTGTCGTATTTCCTACTTGGTTTGAGCTTAGCAGATACAGCTGCAAGCCTTGCATCAGTACTTATTCTCTGAGACAGCTAAAGATACACCACTTCAGGATGCACTAAAGAATATAAATGCCTCCAAAACCAGGTGAAAATTATGGAGCTAGATTTTGAGATGGCAGCACTGACCCTCTCATGAAATAAAACAACAACCTAAGGAAAACACTTTCTAAGAATGCAGATGGAAACTTATGGTTGGCAGTGGTGTGTTGTAGGATAATGGCTCTCCAGAAATGAAAGACTTCAGCCTCCATGAAACAGAAAACCACAGCATTTAAGATACACACCCATGTATCAGACAAACTTCAACCATTTAGGACCTGGGCTATGGCTTTTGCAATTAAAATCTGTCAAGACCAGATGTAAATGAGTAAAACCAGTCTGACTCCACTCCTACATTAGTAAGTCAGCATGAAATTTGAGCCTCATAAACTGCAAATAAACAAGATCAGTTGAGTTCAGACTTTCTAGACATTAGACTATTCATATTTCAAAATCAGCACAGATGCCTCTCATAAAGCTTTCCAAAAAACCCTTTAAGAGCTCCACAAATAACGTCATTAAAAACGTGTTTGTGAGGTCTGGAGATGGAAGTTTTTCTCTGTACTTCACAGGAAGTTGTTTGTATTTAGATACATGAAGGTGACAAATATTCACCAATCTTTTCATATCTCCATACTTTAGCCAAAGATTCCTAAGCATATCCTCTCAGAATTACAAGGCATATAACACTAGTCTTCTTGGATAGATTCTCCACTATGAACAGGAATAACTTCCCTAAGAAATACCTGATCAAAATTTAACTGCTGGTACAAGTTCCTAATGTCTAATCAGAATTTCTAGTGTGGATGCTCACAGACAGCTTTATACTTTCACTGTGGAGAACCTAAGTAACCATTGGCAAGAACTACTGTAGTTTTGGAACTGCTTCCACAGTGTGTGTCCTCAAGAGAAGTGTTCCCCAAATGGAATCATTACTTTCAGAGTCACGAGACAGCAACCCTAATGCAGCAGTACTATACATTTATTATATAAACCAGAATAAAAAGAGCCCAGGTGAAACCACCTATCTTCAATAGTGAAATATGGAATGACAAGAGAATCAGATAGTCACTGAAGAATTAAGCAAGTTTGGGCCTTTAAAGCCAGAACTCACTTGCACCAGCTTTACTTACAGCCCAAGAATTTGTATTTCTTTTAAAAGGAGATTGCTTTGCGTGGGACCTTCAGGTATTTTAAGTGTACGTTGTCTAGAAAATACACACTCAAACATTAATGACCTTTTTAATGTAATGTTACAATGTGTAGGAAAAGGAATTATTTGTACCTATGAAAGTGTAGCTGTGTAATCATCTAAACCAAGTCATTCTCACAGGTTACATCTCATCAGTCTTACAGCTGATGACTTGGAGGAAATACAGGTGGCAGAAGCCAGGAGAGGAACTCTTGAACACAAACTAAGGCTAATAAAGTGTTTGGTGGGGAGTAGGGATCATTCCCCCATCTCAAGTTCTTCCCATACATGAAACAAAATGCTGCCTATTCCCTCACAGCTGGCTCTGACTCCTGATTTTTTTTATACCTCATTTGAACTACAGTGTCTTATTATACATTAGCTGTGTATAGGCATGAGCTAACATCCAATACTTATTTACAGGAATTCTAATTGAATAATGTTGACAATTCAGAAAATAAAACTGACTCTCTCATGCTATACAGGCTCTTCTCTTCCCCACAACCAAAGTGTCTCACAAAGACTTGCATGACCTCGGGTGAAGGGATTTGGCAAGAAGTCCTGAGTGCAATTCACTTACTGACATGAGGGTGAGAACGTGCCCATTATCCCACAGGGTACATTAGTTCCCTGCTGAGTTTCTTTCTGGAATAAGCTTCATTAGGGATTGGACAGCAGCGTTACTCAGCTGCCAGCAGCTCCATCTGAAGCCAGCTATAAAATTAAGCATAACCACATAAGGGGCTGTAATAAAGCCCCAGGGCACAGCAATGCTCCTGCTCACTTCAATCCCACACCCCCTTCCAGCACAATCTGGAGAAGGAAATCACAGGGCAGCAAGATGACAGCTGCTGCTGCTTCAAAGGTCATCTTTACCAGAGATTAAAGGAAATATCTCAAATGGTAACTTTATGAAGGGAGAGAAATGCTCCTCCACCTCCCCACTATTCCTTTTCCATTTGTGCCTCATAGTCTCTCTTTTCATTGTGTGCCACCTTCTCCTACCCTGGAGAAAAGAGTGGTCTGGCTCTTTCCAACTGTGTTAAGTTGTCCCTCACCTCATCCTCAGGGTTCTGCTGCCTTCCAGCCAGGCTGACTCCAAGGAAAGGCAACGCAAGAGGACTTTGTGTTGCACATTCACCCTAAAGTGATAAAGTTCTTGAGGTCTGGAGCTGATCCAGCTGAAGTGTGGGCAGAAACACGGCTTGCTCTTCTCAAGGTGCAGACACTGAAGTCCTCATTTAGACTTCTCAAATACACAGTTTATCTTTCAAGACAGGTGCCTCCCAAAGAAATATAGTACCTTAATGGAAGTGGCACTTAAGTTACAACACTTGAATGCAATCCCAGTATAAAAGCTGCTACCCTTAGCTACACCAAGAGGGATAGGATCAGGCATTTAATAGGAAACAGTCTTTATTCTAGAAATTTAAGAGCAGTATATTCTATCTTAGCTTGCTGGCATTGTTGTGGAAGACAATTCTGTTTTGGTTTCACTTTTCTTTCAGAGCACTAGCTTTGCTCTTAGTATATTGATTGTGAATGACAGCCAAGTGACTGCAGGAAGCAAAATCATATAGCAGGTTGTTTCTTGTAAACTAATATTTTTATTTTTTTGAATAGAATTCAATTACAGACAAGAAATACCACTCTCTTTACACAATACAAAAGTGCTGGGTTTTGATTTGTTGGTTTTGGTTTTTTTTTTTTTGAGTGTACAAAACAAACTTGCACAAGTTCATGGAAAAATCCCAGAAAATTACAAAACCAAAAATAGCAAGAGGCCAAAATGTTACATTAAGTGCTCCTAAGACTGTGCCCCAGGTTGTCCCATCCAAAGCCCTGTACACTGAGCCATTATTCTGGCCCCTGCAGTTAGATTCCAATGCTTTGCAGTTGGGCAGGCTGAGACACATTGAATTCACTCCAGTTCCAAGTTCACTCCTTTTGATTTCCACATCAGCTCAGGAAAACCTAGTTTTACAACAGTAGAAAATTTTACAGGAGTGGTAAGACTGGATTCCTTGACTAAATAATCTACAAAGCTCTTAAATTATGTAAGTTCCTAAAGTCACATCAGCACCACCCTTGACTGGCCTGCAGGGATGTGACCATATTGACAGCAGGTCTAGTTGCCCAGTAGGAAATGTTTCATGCATCCACAAATTTCCTGCCCCTGCCAGGTTAGAGATCCCAAGAGCTAAATTTGACCTTCAAACAGCACCTTATCATAGCCCTGCTCCCCCCCAAGCCATCAACTCAGTGCAGCATTGTAGCCTGCACTGCAAATATGTGGAATTCTTCCAGTATGAAGATTTACTGAATAATTCTAAATTACACTGCTATCTTCATTCTGCTAGCACAGCCAAGCTTTTTAAAATTACACAAAAAAATTAAGCTGTGCCTGCTCCCAAGTACTGCACTGCTTTCACAATCATGGTAGAACACAAACAGGAGATAAACATACTGGAGACTCATATGTAGAAAACAGTGCCGTCATTTTTCCTCTAACCATACGAGGAGGCAGACTTGACATTTTAGTATTTCCTCAAGAAGTATACAGTGAACAAATATTGGTACATAGCTAGGACTTCATTATAATCATTTGGGTAAATTTAGCATTTGCTTCAGGTAGTCACCTCTATTCATTTTTTGAAGCAAGAAAAGGAAATTCATATGTTAGTTATTTGTATCCTCTGGCTGGATTTACACCCACAATGGTACACAGAACTGCAAGTTATTGATATAAGCTACAAGGCATTTGACAGATTTTAAAAGTAGCTTACTGTTGATCTGTCAGAGAGGTTGCCTTGTCGTATGTATTCTATTGCAGCCTCAATCGAGGTTAGGCAGTATCCCAGCTCATCCTTCACTGAACTGCAAAGCCTGAAGTTCTTTATGTAACTCAAATTGGCCATCCTGAAAAACAAAAAAAGTTAAGCTGTGAATCCCTAAAACTAAGACTCTAGCATGGCAAATTGCAGCTCATCTTAGGCAATCCAGGCAGACCATAGATGTGAGCTGGGAAAAAGCTTCTAAAAAGCTTCTTAGGCTAGCAGTATGGCTGTTCTGAGCTTGTAGAGTCATCAGAACTCTACTTATCTCTTAAATATTCAATGAAAAGTTATTAACTGGATAGAAGGAATATAAAGGATGAGATAAGGACGATAGTGGGAGATTAACATCTTTGAAGTGAGTGAAGCAATGTTTCAAGCACCATAAGCACCACAGTGACAGCTACAAGTTAAAGGCCAAATGCTGATCTCAGAGATCCAGGATACAACAGCACTGAGAATCAGTTCAGGTACAGCTGGGAGGTTTAGATAGACTTTTACTGAAAATGAGGGGACACAATGGCACAGGCTAGCAGGAAGTAATTAAACATTCAAATCTAGTTTCTCTGTAAGAAATGCACCAAATCTTGAAAGCATAAAGGTGTCACAGCTCCCAATACAGACAAGAGAACCACTCTGTGAAGGCTGTATTGGGTCAAGAGATGGATTCCCACTACAACTTTTCTTAGGCTGAGAATTAAAACAAAAGCATATTCCTGATAGCTCCTTACTTCAGTTACACATATAACACTTCTTTGCTATTTATCCTATAAAACATTTTCTGCATTTCAACAGGGCATCTTACACTTTCAGTAAGTCATTACTGTATGTTCAGGAACATTTGTCCCTACAGCAGCACCACGCAAAATGGTAGGAAGGAGTTCTATATAGCCAAAACTGTTACATACCAGTTTGGGATTTCTGTTTTTACAAGCAAATACAGCAAAACAGAGAGAAGATCATCTGCACACATGGTTTCCATGTTAACTAAAAAAAAAATTCACATTTGGTATTAGCCATGTCATAGTTCAAATCAAGAGCAATAACTCTGAAGTTCTGCCTCTTAAGACTAAGGGCCAGCCCTACTAGAAGAGAATGCATGGAGAGCCCAGGGCAGGCCTCCAAATGTTCTCAATCTCTCTCTGGAATAGTCTGCCAGGAGCCAACACACAGATGCAGTTTGTGCAGCACACACTGCAATATTGACTAGCATCCGTCTCTTCCTACAAAGCAAGAGCCAGAGCATTAGCTCAAGATTTCTGAAATTCTTGAGGGCAAAGACTATACAAAGTTGATACATTTTTCCATAACCGAGCAATCTTCTTAGAAAAGATAAAAAGTAGGGAAAGCATAAGTTCACTGTGCTACTCTATTTGCTTTGTAGAAGTATCTTCTCTTTTCAAGCTAGATAAAGTAAATGCCAAGTTAAGAGGACTGGGCTTTTGTATCACAGAATCGTTTCTGTAATCCACAGCAGCGCACTGGTTGGCCCCACCCAACAGCGCATTTTGCAAAGGATGCATCTCAAGAGTATCAATTTCCAGATGTCAAAGGGAGCATGGACAAATACACAAGAATGACCTAGCAGCAGTCTCCAGTGTTTAAAACAGATCACCCTCGGTGTCCTGGCAGATGTGACCTTCCCACAAGTCCAAGCCAAAACATACACAGGCTAACCCAGTACCCCACCTCTGCCCACAGGAACCAGTGCTGACACATCTACCTCACTTTCTCTTCCTTTTTGCTCTGCTCAGAGACCTTAGAGACTCCAGCTCAACTGTGTTTGATCCCCAAGTGCTATCCAAACAGTTGTTAATATACTGAAGTGCCTTGTGTGTTCTGGTTAAGTTTAAAACTATGAATTGACTAATTACTGACCTCTTTGGCTTGGAGACTGCATAATAATTTGTACAACTTTACGCAGACAAAGCAGCTTCTGTTGAGGGGAAGTGCATTTGTTCAACTGACCCAGTTCTCGCTTTGCACGTGGTATATTAAAACTACAAAATAATTAAAAAGGAATGATTAGTATAGAGTTCCTCTGCAGGATGTCCAAAGCCCAAGGTTTTAACTTATTCAGAGCTGAATTGAAGAATGGTTCCAAAATGTTCCCACTTCTACTCCAAGTGCACCTGCATTTCTGTATCCTGTAGACGGCTTAAAAACATAAAAGTAAAGGAGACAACCATTGATGTAAACATTGTCCTCATGTAACACTTGCAAAGTTTGATTTTACATCTCAAATGAAAATATAAAAAAACTTGCTGTGTCTGAAGGGAGACACTTTTTGGCTGGCATGATCCTATTTAAGACAGGATCATCAGTGACTCTTCAAAGAATCCACAGTTGTCTCTCACCTGAACTCAGGCTTCACTCCAATGTCTTTTTGCTGCAGGTCTTGAAGGCTCCTTGTGATTTTATTAAAATCAGCATCCTAATCAATAGAAAGGCAACAGGTTTTTAAAATGCCTTAGCCGAACATCATTACTATGTAACAATCAAAGAAACTTACCTCACTTGCCTCAATCGTCCCCACATATTTGAAGACTAGATCATAAATAGCATGATGGATGTACATCTGTAGAAAAAAACCCAGTATTTTAGGCATGGAAAGGAGAATTAAAAATGGCTTGCTAATTATTTTCCTCCATTTCAGATGCTTACTTCAACTGCTTGTTTGATCAGATTCATCTGCTCTTCTTGCTTTGCAAGCATCTTCTAGAAAAGCAAAGCCATAAACAGCAAGAGAAAGTCAGATAATTTATTGCTTAAGTAACACTGTACTATGTATTTAGGGGAGTAAGTCTTTACCAAGTGCGAATCTCTCAAAAGATGCTGCAGACATTTGGTATAGAGTGCATTGACAGAATCCTAGGAGAGAGAAGATAAAAGCCATCAGATTCAGGATACTGGGACTTGAAGGAACAAAGAAAGCCTAAATAAGTAAAGTCTTCCCTGTCTCAAAAGCGTACAGTATGGTGAGAGGTTTAGCAATAATAAATGCATTTACTAAACAGTTCAGATAGTGAAATTCTTAAATGTGAATTACCACTTCTCCCTCCTCCCCTTTCACAACTCTAGGCTACTCTGACACAGAAAAGCTCAATAAGGCAAGAGCAGCAGTGAAGTGAATTATATTCAGCAAATTAGACATCAGGAACGAAGATACTGACTATGTAGTGGCGGAGGCTTTTCCTTTCGTGTTCTTTAAATGTTCTATAGAAAGATCCTATGTATTTATCAAATCTCTCACAGTGCCTTCCCAAGAACTCTCTAACATCTTCAATGTTTTTAAGAGAATAGGAGTTTGATGAAGCTGTAGATTCACCTAAAATAAAAGCCAAGAATTAACACATCAGCTTAATACGTATGCATGATAAAATACATTTTATCCCTATATATACAGCCAGCTTGTGTGCACTGAAACTCAGTTCACTGCACCTTTAACTAGAGGTTGATTAAAACAATTTAATGCATCACACTTGAGCAGGCTCCCCTGCTTTTTATGTCAAGTATTTACATGGAATAGCTAAAATAGATTTCACTTGTTTTTTACACTGGGATAATTCATTACCACATGCACTCAGCTTATGAGTTGTATAAGTCAAGCTTGAAAGTAGAAGAAAAGCACATTACAGTGTTGACAGAGTGCCCATGCAGGAAGTCAGGGTGCTTTAAGTGAGCTGCAAAAATCCCATCTTGGACTTTTACATAAGCTATTCTTTATTTAGACATGCTTTCTCTGGATGGGAGAGCAAAGTTACATGAAGCAACATTAAAGCAAATCCACTTTTCTTCTGAATCAGACAAATCAATCCCTCACTTAGAATTCAAAAATTTTTTCTAGGCAAGTCTTTCATCTGCAGTCAAAGGCAGCCGGCTAATAAGAGGCTTAAATCATTCTTTTCAAATTACTTTTGAAATTAGAAACTCCTTCACTTTTGAAAGACTGCAATATAACCATATTAAGTAATGGCTATAAAGAATATCACAAGAATAATTTTTGAGATATACATTAACACTTACAGAATTTAAGGCTACATGAATGGCAGCTGGGTTGTTTTGTGGTTTTTTTTTCAGAAAGCCTTCCATACTTCCCTCACAGTACTACTTTCACACTACCCTAGTCCTACCTCTCTTTGCATTCACTTGTTTCAAATATTCTTATTTATTTAGGAAGACTAATGTTTTTACTTCAGAAAAAGCTGAAGCTTCTAAGCTTCTTAAGGAGCTTCTGATCTTCTTAAGTGGTAAACATAAATTGTTATACAGGTTCACAAGGACATGCTGTTAACATTCACATTATTGACAGTAGTCTTGAAAATAGTGTCACAGCCTTAAGGTGCACTTTCAGTGCAGGACAAAAATTGGGACATTCAACTTCGTAAGTTGGGTCACCACCAGGTGGCTGCTACCTAACTCTGCCACACAGCCTCTATCCCCCTACAAAGTCAGCATGAAAGAATTTACCTCTCCAGTTTTTTATGCATCCACCTTGCATCTCAAGACACACATGGTCACATTTAAGATTAAATCACTCTTTTAAGCAGTCAGCACTAAATTGAGCATGGCTAAGAAAAATCACGCTGTATTAAATATTCCACAGATTCTTAATTCTACAGGATTTATGCCCCAGTCTCAGCACTAGTTTTGCTAGAAGCAACTTGATATTTCTCTGCAGCAGCACATCAACATCTGGCCCAGCAAGCTCATAAATGCCAGGGCCTTTTAACCAAGCCAACACTTTCCAGAATGAATGTATTTATTAAGCACATCAAACACTAATTTGCTCACTATGCAAAGGCACCAACCAAATTGACACCAATACATACTTGAGCCTCCTGTTTTTTCCAATGGATGAGCTATGCACAATATACTAAAGCTTTCTTCTTTTTCATTGTAAAAGGTTTCCTCAAAGAGAACAGGTACTGAGAGAGTGTAATTAAAACCAGCTCCTAGAATGATGACGTTTCCTTGTATGAAGATCTCCTGAAACAAAAAAAGGAGCAGATAAAGTGTGAAAGCCAGAAAAAAGTTACTCTTCGGCTTCTGCCTCGCAGAGTTACATCTCCATAGCAGAGAAGAGAAACTTGCAAGGTGAGAAAGCTCCAAACTGGATAAATTTCACATTTTCATGCAGTGTTGACACTGAAACAAAGGTTCCTTCATTGTCCAATGGCTGGTTGAACCTTGCCTACAGACACTTCTTTTACAAGTCTACTGCTAGAGGAGGTTTCAGACAATCACCAAGGTCTCGTTTGCAGATTTTAGAGCAGTTTTAGTAGAAAGGAAATTTTAAAAATCCAACAGTTTAAGATCAAGACTTAAGCCCAGCCTCAGAGAAACACCACACACCTTGTCTGTATTTCTCACACTTGGCTTTCTTTTCCCAGTAACTCCAGTGAGGACATCTGGAACAGGAGGATCCAGATGGCAGCCTGCAAACTATCTCTAGTGCAAGCTGTATGTCCAAACTCTCAGACTGTACTGCAACATTACAAATGAAAAACCTGGGATCCCATGCAGTGTCAGCCCTGCTTGCCTCTTCTGGAACCAGCAGTTCACACAATCAGTAAGCAGCAGCAAATCACTTACTGGAGTGTCCCCAAGCTACATTCAGATATAAAACAGAAATACCTTTCCATTTAAGGTTTGAAAATTTTCTTCCAGCGGCTTCAGAACATAAGATTCAAACTGGCAGGTGGAAAGACTGTTGCTTGAAAGGCTTCCTTTGCATGGAACTAGCACCTAAAAAAAATTAAATCAAGCTTAAGAGAGAAAAGCCATTTATTGCTAGCTATATAGCAATACCTTTTGTCCTTAAGAGGCAAGCAATTAAATCGGGCTTATATATATTTACAGTAAACATATAGGAACTATAGGTGCTTTTATTTAAATAAAAAGGAAAGGTCATCACTAGACACACCATGTGATAATTAACCCAGAAATTTCACTTATCTGAAAAATGCTGACAGATGCAACTGAAGCAAACCATACTAAGAGAAGTAAATTAAATCTTTACTTACTTAGCACCAGTCACAAACTACTAAAAATGACAACAAATGACTTAAAATTAAGCAGCTAATAAAAAAGTGAAGTATATTTTCAAACTCAAATTAAAATCCATCTGAAAAAAATCTAAGATAAACATCTTGAGTTTAGACCAACAGATTGACAATTTGGGACAAATTCTTAACTAGAAAGAAACAAATTTTATCATCAGGTAAAAATAACCTTCATGTTTAATGGAGTCTCTACACACTTACTTGTGAATGAAAATTAACTGCAAAATGCTCAGATTAGTAAATATTAAGGACTGGAGCTTTTATTCCAAGTCAGTTTAATAGATTTATTTTGCTATGTAAAATGCTGTCAAATGACAGCATTGCTGTCCATCAGGCATTTCAAAAGGTCAATCCCATTTAAGTTATAAACTTGTGAGAGAATATGTAACTTCAGTTCATAGCAAAGAAAATAAGTTTCTTGTAGAGTTTAGAAACAACACCAACCTTAGCTTTTTATTATATAGATATATTTTCAATATATCAAAAGGTCCATATTAGTAAATTACATGCAACTTAAACTAAAACTTGTTCTGCTTCATTTCCAAGTTCTGTAGGCTTGAACTAATCTCTACATGCTTCATGCCACACATATGGTTTAAATTCAAATAGCTACTATTCAGTAAGCAGCTTTTAAATATACTTTTTCATACTTACAATACCATGGAGTTCTGCAACTTTGCTGCATAGATCAGGACGTCGCTTCTGAATGGCCAAATAAAAGGGATTTTTCAAGATATCTTCATCATACACAGCCATATGGACTTCAGATATTCCAAGGAGATGTTCTAAAATACATATGGAGAATGGCTGATGTATCTTACATGGTATCTGTTAAACCACAGTATTTTATTTGGGAATACCTAGGGGCAGTTTGATTCTCCTTGTTCAAAAGGAAAAAGTAGTTTCAGGTCTTAATGTAAGCTGCCAATGGCACTGTGTAACTACTGTGTAACTACAGTTACTTAGAAGTTATTCAGACAGTATTTTTCATTATTATATCTTTCCAATCACACAGTTATCCTCAATGTCTCCTTAGGCCTTCTAGGTGTTGGAGTCTAACTGTTAATGTCAGAAGTTAAGATCAAAATTATTACCACTTTGATATACAAACTAACTTTTCTTGCTGAGTTCTAAATCCAAGAGACAAAGAAACAGCTTTTTCACAGCAGATTCTACTGCATCACAGGACATTGATGCTTTTGCACCGTGCTCATGTAAATCTTAAAACTCACCTGTATAAGGATTACTCACACACACCAATGAGACACACAGACAGTGTAACAGAAACCCTTCTGTAAAGCAATCCTCAACTTTCCAGTGGAAGTTAGAGATACACCAAGGAGATATGAATAGCCATGTCATAATTAAAAAGCTACCATGAAATTTATCATAATTTGTGGTCATCTCTACTCCCATGAAAAGAGTCTCAGTGATTTGAGGTCAGGCTGGTAAGTAACATATAGCTAAACAGAGAACACAAGAGCAATTGGAGAGTGGAAATCCAATTTGCAAACATTGGAAATACTGTCACTAGGTGTCACAGTGCCCTGGAGAAGATGATACCTAAGGAATCAGACCTTCACCTGCTTGCTTCCTCAATTCCAACTCTGTAACACATCATACACAAGGGCAGAAAAAACCCTAACAGGCCCCTCCTGGAATAACTTCAGAATTCTGGTTTTTAACAAGAATTGCAATTAACAGGCATACAAATGTTTAAATAACAAGCTTGCTCTATCTTTCCCCTCATGCAGGTTCCCTTAGTAATCAACAAAAGATGCACGATTTCTTCATGCAATTGCAGCTGTATATAGTAAGAAAGGGTGAGCACAGCTAGAGACTTTAATTTGAGCACACCACCCTTACACAATTACTATCCCCCTGTTTTCCCCAAGGCAGAATTATTCCTAGCACATTATTTGCTCAGTGTGAGCTCACTGTATGGCAGTTCAAGGGAGTGGAAAAACACCCAATCCCCATAGATTTCAGAGAGCCTTTGAGTTTCAGCCATGCTATCAGCTGATCTACAGCCTGGTAACTGAGCTAGGCTCTGGTCCCCCCTTCTGACCAGGCACAAGCAGAGTTCCCTTAGAGAGTTAAACACAAACACGACCAGTTAAAGTTACAAGTCATTTCCACTCTAAAGGTATCACCAGTTACTTACACCTTGGCAAAGCCCAGCCTGAATCACTGAAATCTGGCAGTGGCAGGTAAGTGCCTCAAGCAGTTTTTCTGCACAATTCCAGACAAAATGGTCCATCCACTTTCAAAGCTTACAATAACACCAAGAGCTTCTACGAAAGACTACTTATTCAGTGCTCCCATATCACCACAGCTATGCAGTTTGCTAACACAATGGGAAAGAAAATGTTTGCTCATTGACACCTTCAGAACACCAATCAAGTTGAGTAATTAAAGACTGTCAACCTAGAAAAAAATCCAGCTTAACATAGGCTGAACATGAGCCAGCAATCTGCACTGGAAGCCCCCAAACCAACCATGTCCTGGGCTCATCCCTCTGCATGCATGGGCAGCAGGTCAAGGGAGGGGAATCTGTCCCTCTGCCCCACCCAGGTAAGACCTCTCCTGCAGAGCTGCCTCCAGGCCTGGGGTCCCAGCACAAGGACATGGAGCTGCTGCAGCAAATCCGGAGGAGAGGGACAAAGATGCTCCCAAGGGCTGGAGCCCCTCTACTCTAGAGACAGCTTGAGAGAGCTCTGGGGGTTCAGCCTGGAGAAGAAGAGGCTCCAGGGTGACCTTACTGCACCCTCCAGTACTTAAACAGGCTGGAGAAAGACTTCGGACAAGGGAAAGAATTTCCCACTAAAAGAAGGTGGATTTGTATTAAACATCCAGAAGAAATTCTTTCCTCTGCGGGTGCTGAGGCTCTGGTCCAGAAGCTGTGCCTGCCCCATCCCTGGAAGTGTCCAAGGCCAGGATGGACAGCTCTGGTAGAAGGTGTCCCTGCCCACAGCCAGGGGTGGAATGAGATGCACTTTAAGGTCCCTTCCAACCTAGACCAATCAATTCTATAATCCATGATCTGTCCTACCACAGTGTCTGGGTAAACAGGATGATCACCAGTAATTCTACCACATGATTACAGTAAAGATTTCTTGGCAGGTAGCTGCAATCCAAGTCCAAACCAAGGGCTTCTTCCTCAGCCAGTGCTGAGGGAAGGAGAAGACGCAGCACAAGCCCTGTGGCAGGTCTGCTGCAGAACAGATATCTCACTGCTGATCCACACAACAGCAGGGCTGAGACACACCTTCACAGGCAGGACTAGTTAGCCACAAAAAACACTGCCTGCTGAACCTCTGGCTAGGCCACAATTCCAAGAAGTCTCAATGACTGCTGCTTGCAGTCCAAACATGACTCAGTGACAAATTAGCATGTATAACTAAATACAATTTAGTCTAAGTCAAGCACCAAGCAACACACATGCAACCTGCAAAACACTTTGCCACAGCAAGACTTGAGAGTACCACATGCTTTTTTTTTTTTGATGGTTTTGGATGTTCCTGTTCTCATCACAGGAGATAAACTGACCAGAGCAGAGCCTGAAGTAAGAAAGACAAAGGAGCAGAATCAAATCCATGGAAGGCAGTCATGTTTATAACTAAGAAACTGCATGAAGCAGGTAAGGATTTTTTTTCCCCACAGGTGGATCAAGCTTTCAGTGAAGGACATTTTTCCCACACCTAAGAAGTAGGCCTTAACTGAAGAAAACAGGCTCAGGTCACAGATCAGGATCATCTTTCAAAAGGGAAGTTAAGCACATGGTTTAGATTGCTCGGCAAAGCTATCAAGTCTCTCATGTTGTAAATCTCCAAGAACATGTCAGACAAACCTCTACTAGAGGTGATAGTGGACACAGCAAAGCTGGGAGGGGGGGATTACATGGTCTTTTGAGACACTTTCCAAATCAAGCTTTCATTAATGCAGTTGTCCCACTGAGGCAGGTTCATCTGCCTTTAGTTTGGTGAATTAATGTATCTGTCCAAGCAGCAGAAGATGAGACTGCTGTGATCCTCCCCAAGACACCAATGGAGAAGCTGTTAACACCACATTCTGTGTCAGGGGAAAAAGCATATTCACACAAGGAGGCAATCAAGCACCAGACTGCAACGCTAAAACTGCAGTGCACAAATGTCTCCAACAGCTTTATTGCTGGTCTTTCAGCGTAACAAATCTTCAAGTCCAAAGACTTCTTCCCATAACAGGAGGGGAAGAGAACACATACCATAAATCCTCCTCATCTAAAACCCTCCACCTCACCATCAGAAAAACCACAACTGATAAGCATTGTCCGGAATGAAATTGAAAGTAACACTTCATTCCCTGGCAGATTCTTTTACTACAAAACTACTGACAGGGTTGAATCACACTTGGAGCCCCAGCAAACAGTGAAAAGAAACTGCATTCAAACATTGGATTCTTGCATTTCAGTTACTGTAATGCACCTAAGGTGCCATTGATGCGCTCCACCCCAGGAAGGAAGGTAAAACTTTTGGTTCACACAGCTATTTGTCACCCTCCTTGAGCAGAGCAGATGGGAACTCTGCACTGCTCCCTGCATGCATGCTCCTACACAGCAGGAAACAAGCCCCACTGGCCACATTAGTACTATTTTGAGAATCACAGCTCTCAGTTTCCTTCCCTTTTCTCTCTCCCTTACCCGTGCAGCTGTTCAGGGTCTCATTAGGGGATAGCTATCATATCTGATTAAAACATGGGTATGAAAAACAACAGGTGGAATATTTATTACCTAAAACAGTTTAGTAACTGTACTCACTTGGCCCTCCATCACCTTCCCACAGCATTCTCCAGAGACAGAAGTATGGATGTAGAAACAATTTAAGTCATAAAAAAAAGAAAAAAAACAAACCAAAGGAATTTAGTCTACAGATTCAAGAGAGTACACTGAAGCTTCCCAAAGCTCACGCATTTTTGAGATTAAGTCAATTTCTTTCCACCCCAAAAGTTAAATGCATCTGAAAATACTGGCTAATGCATTGCTGTAATTCTAGGAACATATTAGAATTCTCCATTAAGAGTTTGTTGGCAGAACACAACATCCATCTTCAACCTAAATTAACTTGAGGGTGACACAGACTTACCCTTCTAGCGGCACCTTGGACAGCTTTAGCTTGACAGTGAAACAGAAAATGCACAAAGCCTTATATACATTACCAGAACTGATGAATGCTTAACAGAATGCTCATTAAAAACTATCTTCAGCTCTATTCACTATGAAGTTTACCAAATTCCACCATGCTGAGCAGTAAAGCAATACTCAAGCACTAATGTTATATAAAAGGTTTAAATGGAATCACTTCAGTGTATGGCTTCATGCCTGTAAACACAAAAATAGCACAAATTGCTGGAAGAACAGAAGCTAGCTGGATCAGACAATCTAATAAGCATTATGTTACAGTTTAAAAAACCCCTATAATCATAATCTTACAACAGACTAATCCTTCCTAGATCAAAAGCAGAGTGATAGTTCTAACAATATAAATGTGGTTCAAAGGACTGCTCAAGTGAAAAATATGGAATCTAAGCATGTCACTGTTTTCTCTAAAACACTGGAAATGAAGCTTAATTACCTTTGGTACTGAAAACAGTGAATAGGAATAAATTCTGACAGTTCATTTTCTCATTTATGGTGTTTTCCTTTAGAGATGGACAAGTGAGGAAACTTTTCTAGAGCTTGCAGGTTTCAGTTCCTTTTAAGAAGTACTCCGAAATTTAGACAAAGAGCCATGAAAGTGGATGATGTCATCATATTTGCATTGTTACTCAGCAGTTACCTCCTGTCCACATTCAACTTGTACAACTACTTACTCAAACCTTAGGCTCATCATCTTCTGAACATCTTGCTACATCCCTGCTAAAGATTTATCAAAACATTCTGCAGAGAAAATGTCTTCCATAATGGCATGAGGGATGGTGTATACAAACACTACATTGTCAATGCTCAGCAGCATAATATTCTGCTTTCACCATGGCATTTTAATAATAATTCAACAGAACAAAGCAAAAACAGCTACCAAAGTTAGTAAAAATGATTAGCCAACTTCAGTAACCTCAACTGTCTGCAGGGCAGCAAGTTAAGATGTTACACTGGGATACTAACATCAAGTACCTCAGTGTCCTCTCCACACACATCCAGCTTCAAGGGAGCACAATGTCATGTTCTCCAAATCCTTCAACACCAGATCCATTGGCATGGCAAGAAGCATAAATTCACTTAATTTTATTTTACCACTATTGTCAAGTTCCACACGACAACATCAACTTCACCTTAGCTCACAATAGCTACAACAGGAACTAAGACTTAGCAATCCAGTAACTTGATATTTGAAGTGCTCAAAATAATGAGTAAATGAGGAGCAACTCATTACGCAAAGACTTTTATCTCAGAGTAGCAGATAAATACACATACAAACGTTATCAGAAATGTATCATTCTAGCAAACTGCACAGCTCCACAAAAAAAAAATTAAAGGAAGCAATTGTTCCCTAGTTCTATGTTAAGTGATTTTTTTAAACAGAAGTGTTTCACCCACACACACTAAGAGCACCACTTGTTAGAAGAAACAGCCAAAGGTAAGCATATCTGAGAGCTCTTTACAAGCAAATAGGAATTTAACAGCAGAATTTAAATAGACTCAGTCCAAAAACTCAAGTTACCACTCCGGTTCCAACAACAGTGTTTTACCAACACAATTACTCCTCAGTTACTCTGCCTCTGGGCAAAAGTCACAATCTGAACTTGAGCCCTGCACCAGCATTCACCTCAAAATAAAAGCAGAAGATCTTTTCTTTTTCTGAGCATTTAAAAATTCTAAAGGATGAGTGTTAAACATCCTGTGAAAAACACAACATATTCCAGTACACCTTACTCACCACAAGAGAATAAGTAAATCTATTCCTATTCTTTTTAGATTTAGGTTCAGATGGTACTGATTTCTGTGAAACAGAAGTATGTGAGAACAGCACCTTTGAACTAGCAGATTATAGAGTAGTGAATTCACATCAGTCAGCTCAAGGCTTACTAGCAACCAGTGAAAAACTGTTTTGTCATCCCAGAACATCAGCCGACAGCAACAGAACAGTCTGGAAAGGAGGGGTCATGAGCTTTCCAGGAAGATGCTAATGTCTTTAAGCATCTCTCCTCCAGGCACACATTTCTTCCACTGAAGGGTTAAGAGCTGCCACAGGACCTCATGGCTTGGGTTTTGCCTCTACCCAATACCCCTCAAGCCTTTTCTAAACCTGGCAGCTCTGCCCTGCTACCACTGCTCCACCTCCTTGGCCAGGCCTCCCCCAGACCCTGCAGCACCTGGGCAGTACCGAGCACGTGGGGTTGTACCAGATCCTTGTACAGCTCCTCATGAGCCCCACCTCAAACTCCAGAACTGAGCTCGCTCATGAGAAGTGGTGAGAGGGCTCACCCTTTATGTTTTAGCAGTGCATTTGCACTATTGTTTGATGTGGGCACATCCTTACTTGTCCCAGACTTGAGGGCTTGACTCTCCCCTGTCACTTGTTCCTTTCCTCCAGAGGAAGCACATTTCAGTATGTGTGGATCCTTCAACAGTCAAGCTCCCCACTTCTATCCAGTTACTTTGACATAGTCAAAAACATCTTGCTTGTCATTAGCCAAGTATCAGGAACAAGCTGCATTCTCTTTTTCACAACAGGGTAGACCCTAGATTCCCAATCCTCACAGGTTTAGAATCCACCAGAGAGGCTGCAAAGAAGTTTCATTCTTTGTCTTGCCACTACTGAAGCCGCACTGCTTTCTCCAATGGGCAGCCCTCAGCCACTCAAAGCAAGCCCTAGAACAAAGTGCAAGTGCTGTTCAGTGAACCATCAACAGTTACAAGGAACATTCAGAGGGAGAACATTAACAACAAATTCAAAGCTCCCACAACAGCTTTTCAAACAAGGATGCTTCCTTCAAATACCACAGAGCTGTATTTAAGGTCACCTCCTCCTCAGTCTCCCTGAGGTTTCAGCACTTTGGTACTTCACTCCCCTTCTTTGAGGGGAGAGGGATGGGGGGACAAATTCTTATGGAGTTGAAATACACAGAGGTTTGCTTAAGCCAAATATTTTAATTTATTTAGGCACCAGTGCCAGGGTAAAAAGGCTGGAAAACAATTCAGCAGGTAAGCTCTAACTAGCAAAATAAATTACTTTAACCACTACTGCTGTTATAAACGCTACACAGTGCAACACATAACAGCCTAAGCTAATTAAGAGCTTCCTGAAAGTAAACATCATGATACAGAAGTATCAGTCTAACATAATATAAACTAAGATTCTTCCTATGGGTCAAATCCCCTCACCACTACAAGCAAAAAGCTTAGCAGAAAGCAAATCACAGAATCCAAAAAAGTGCAAAACTTATCAGCGATCAGGGAGAGGGAAGGGGTTGATGTCACATTTCATTTTCACCGTATTTCATCCTTATTTTCCATCTTCACCTCATAGTGGTTTCAAACTTTCCCAAGCCATAGCAGTCTACAGGCAAAACTTAGTATATGAGCTTACTCTAAAATCAAGTCCCTCAGACAAGGCTTACCAACCATATAGGGAAAACAAACCTGCATTTACCTAGAATTCTACTTAAAAGTATTAATATGAGACTGTAACATTTAATCAGTGATGTTTAAGATGCATCACAGAATACTTTGCAAACAGCTTTACAAGTACTGCACAGGAAGAATACAGTCGTTAACATCTATTGCACGAAAGCCTTGGCACAGAACCAGAAAATACATTTTTCTACTACTCATTATCCTGCTTCCTAAGTCAGTCAGTTCTAAGGATTTTTACTCCATCCTAATAGTTTTCCCAGGACAGTATTTTGGCTTGTCAGCATCTTGTTTGAAAGCAGTATCAAGATTTGGATTTTCAGAACATCGAACCTGACAAACAACTGAATTTTAAGAGTTCCCACAATCTAAGCAAATTGTATAACTGCATGCAGCTGAACTTAAATTAGAACTGATCTAAATAACAGGCTCTTCCTACATGACACACCTAAAGACGTACTTAGGCATTACCTGATACAGATCATGACTGCTGCTACCTTCAGGTTTAAATAGTCACATGTTTCTGAACCAATACTCCCTCCCTTCCCTTCCCAGAAGCATTCAGAGAAGTGGCTTCCAGATTTTCAAGTAACTTCAGAGCTCTGTGGCAGACTTTAGGCATAGCTAAAACAAACACACAAATATGCATAATTTAGTCACCAATAAGCTTAACACTTATGTCACATAGGACTCCAGTTTCAAACCCAGAGCTAATCCTTTTTCCACCTGACAATGATTAGGCAATTACAAGACTTCACTTACAATCAGGTCAAAATCATCCTGCATTTCTTTATTCCTACAAAGAAACAGGCATGACTGATTTGCTTCTTCAAGGCTACCAACATACAAATTGGCAGAGCCATTCAGTTCAGTTGGTAGTAATTTAATTATCTACACACAGTTAAGAGGCCATTTCTTCCACAAGTAAGTAACCTGCAGCAGAAGCTACCATAGGCTTTGGAACTAGGGCCAAAATTAAAGCAAGATAAAACATAAACAAAAAACCCCAGTCAGTGGAGTGCAAGCTAACAAAATTCAGAAAGAAGAACATAGACTAGACAAGACTGTTCAGGCTGGGCTCTGCAGCAGAAAGACAGTCTGCCTGGACTTTGTTCCTCTTAGCAAATTATCTTGCTCATAACACACATTGCCTTGTAAGGGTAATGATAAAAGATAAGGGAATGGGTCATATTCCCCTTCTTGTGGGACTCTTGTGGCTTCACAGCTTTTTCAGGCTACTGTAGCATCACAAAACCGCTCAGCTACCCACAAACGCTGGGGCATATGTGATAGCTTATATTGTGACAAGCCAGCTCCCCAGAAGCTCACTTCAGCAGACACATCAGGTGCTAGAGACAACACAGTTCAGTTCACCAAGTGGCACTCCACACCACCTGCATCCTGCAGGACGCACACACGAGCATGGCCTAGTGCCCATCAGTGCTCACCGTGCTGTACCCAGCAGACTGCCAAGGGCAGCCGTGGAGCATCATCTCTGACAGTGAGAACTGGCGCGTTTCCTGCACTTCCTCATGTGCCATTACTGGACTTGAGCTACCTGCAGGTGCCCCGCATCGCACGCCGGCCCTTCCCATGGTTGACAACAGCAGCGAGCCCCTTCCCCAGCCGGGTCCCGGCGCGTCTGCGACACACGGGACACCCGGGGAGCCGGGCAAGACCGACCTGCCATGGATACTGGGGTTCAACTCGGCGATGGCCGACCCTGCCGCGGCGGTCACTGACCAGGGCCATGTGTCCGCACGGCCCGACCCCGCCGCGCTCCGGCCCGGGCAAGGGCCGAGCGGCCACAGCCCCGCCGACACCCAGGCCGCAGCCGAGCGGCTCCCGGCGCACGGCCCGGCCGGGAGCGCTCCCCGCTCCCACCCCTGCGGGACGGTCCCAGCGGGTGCCGCAGGCTGCCCGGGGCGGGAGCGCTACTCACACCGACACCATCGCTTCCCCGCTCCACGGCCGCAGAGCCGCCGCCTCCCGCCTCCCCCGCCGCTCTGCGCCCCGGCCGAGCCCTACCGGGGTCCAGGGCGGGCCCGGCGCGGCCGCACGAAGCCAATGGCTGGGCAGAGGCGGGAGGGAGCGGGCTCAGGGCTGGGAGCACCGCGGGATCGCTGCCTGAGGAGGCGGAGCCTGCGAGGGCTTATAGGGCCGGGCCGGGCGCTCCCCGCCATGTGACCGCGCGGGCGCCCAGCTGGGGCGAATTAAGTGGCGGCGCCGGGGACCGCCGGCTGCCCGGCTGCCGCTCCCCAGAGCTTTAGCTTTGGCTTTTTTGATTTCCTATTTTTTCCTCTTCCATCCTCGGCGTTTGACACTTTTCAAACAGCAGCGCCCCGCTGAGCGCGGCGCGGACCGAGCTGCCCCGGTGGCGCTGCAGGCGGCGGTGGCGCGGGGAGCGATGCTGCCTGCCCGCCGGGGCTCCCCGCCGCCCGCCCGGGCTCCCGGAGGCGCCGGCGCCGCCTGACCAGCGGGTCAGCGGGTGCCGGATGCAGGCGCGACCCGGAGGCAGCACTTGCCATGTGTGCTGGTAGCGCCCGGCTGTGGCAGCGCCCGGGGCCCGGCACCGGGTAAGTCGGGGCGGCTCCGGCAGGGCGGCACTGGGCACGGCCCCCGCCGCCACCATGGTGAAGGAGGAGTGCAAGGCGCTGCTGGACGCGCTCAACAAGGTGACCGCCTGCTACCGGCACATGGTGCTGACCATCGGCGGCACTTCGGACTCCCAGAACCTGCGGGAGGAGCTCAAGAAAACCCGGCAGAAAGCTCAGGAGCTGGCGGTGGCCAACAGGAACAAGCTCACCACGGTCCTGAAGGACAAAACCGTGAGTAAGGAAGATAAAGCCGAGTTCGAGAGGCTATGGGTGATTTTCTCCACGTGCCTAGAGATCCTAGAGATCGACATGAGGAGAGCCCTGGAGCTGGGCCACGAGTTCCCGCTGAACGTCCCCAAAAAACACCTGATCCAGACGGGCATGAGCGGGGGAACCTCCGGCGTGGCCGCCCGCGCCATGAGCGTCCAGAACATGAAATACGAGGCTGAGCACAACATAGACGTGGTGGATTTGAAAGACCTCGAGAACGAGATCAACCAGGTAGGAGAGATGATGTACGAGATGGAGATGAAGGTCAATGTCCCCCAGTGGACAGTAGAGGCTAAGCAAGACCCAGGGGCTGAACTGAAATCCACCATCAGCGTGGGCGCTTCCTCTATTGGCATGATCTCCGTGGAGGAAAATAAATCCTTCTGCGATATCAGCAAGGTTCTAGCTGGGATTATTTTCACTGCTGTGCTCATTATCGCTATTGTCCTGGCAGTGTGTGTGGTAAAACTGTCTTAGGGTGGTGCAAGCTCTGACACGAGCGACCCCCTCTACAGCCGTCTCTGGAGTGTTTCATGCCTCACCTTTACTTCCAAAGTGTGTCACTTGGATGAGCTGAGAATTTTTAACGAGCACTTGAAAGAACAAAGCAGAACTTTTGCCTCTGGATATCCTAAAATGCACTATTTGTTTCTTCATGCTTTTTGAAGAAAAGGGATGCAAATCAGCATGCAGAAGAGAATGTCTTCGTTTACTGGACTTGTAACAGTTAAGCGAAGTACCAGGGTATTATCACTACTGGCTGTAACAGGGATTTGCCTGCTATTAATAGGTCACTATTCTCAGAAGCCTGTGTTTTTTGTTCTTCACTAGGCTCTGGTGTTTGCTGCTGGTCACTGTTTACAGTATTAGAGGGTAACATAAATTTGATGGCTAACATGGGTGTTTTGTCCGACCAAGTGAATAGAATACTTTTTTTTTTTCCATCAAATACAAAAAGTATTTCTTGAGTGGAGGAAAGGGGTAAGGATGAAAACCCCAATAAAAGAATGTAACCAACCTCTATTTTAAATAAGTTAATGGTTGGGGAGGAGGGAGAAAACAGAACGATGTTTGATACCAAGTACTGTTTGTTGATTTAGACTGGATTGTGCTGAACCCAGTTGCATGAATTGGCACAGCATATGTGAATGACTAATCGCTTTCCAAATCCAGACAGAAAAAAGGGAGAGTTGCATATTCAGAAAAATACTAGCAAGCCTCATGGTTTTCATTCACATTTACCACGATTTTGTCTTTCCCTGCAAAAAGACTGATTCTTGCTACTGGTTCTAATTTTTCTTTCTGAAGCAGCAATTTGCACTCCACGATTAACTACGAAAACAGGGGCAATGAATCTACCCACAGCAGATGCAGTAACATGGGAAAATAGATTTTAGCAAACAGAAATGATAAGTTAAAGCAGACCTTCCCAATGGGATTCCCTCTCCTGTTGACAGGCAGGGACTGATGCTTGTATGTGTACAGTCACATTTCTGCAAGCTCCCAAACTGCAGAAATCCAGACAAAGTGAAAAATGTGTCTCAGTTTCATATCTCAGTCATGTCTGATTAATCATCTGGGAAACAGGAAGCCTCTAGGATTGGTCCCATTTGATAACAATATAATTCTGGAAGGGAAATGGCAACAGCATAAAACTTTCCAGTGCTTCCCTGTGGAACTGTCAACATTTATATGTAAAACTGCAGGAACAGACACTTACTTAGCAGAGAAGCTTTACAGTATTTTGTAAAAAGGATTTATGTGTTATGGTATTTATTATTTACTTCTGGAAATACCTTCTAGTGCTGTGAACATACACTGTCCGTTCAGGAATGCTTGGTACATGTGCTACGGTGCCATAGGTGTATGGGGCACTCCACAGCCAAATATAAAGACCCCAGAATATTGGGGGGATGTCATTTTTCTTCATTGATTATTATAAGTACATTATCAAAAAATAATAATCAGACATGTTTTGTGAACAGTCTTCATGCTTGTTAAATAAAATTGACAACATGCATAAACACCTAATTTCTAAATATTTTTGAGTTAAGAACTAAACATACTTCAAAAAAATCAGCAAACAGTTCATTCTTTAAAATTTAAAAGAACTGGATTTTTTTGGGGGGAAAAGTGTATTTGAATCTGGTCACTTGTAGGTGAGGAAAAAATCAGTAAGCAGAGGCCTGAATTCAAAGCTATAGACTATCCTTATGTTGAAGGATAATGTGAGCTCTGCACATTGGTCCAGTCTAACTCCATTCTCTCAGGAATTCAGAGTGTTACAAGACAACTCCACATTCCTTTCTGTTGTGTTTCACTCATTCCATAGAATATGTTTTATAGGTAGTTAATCTATGTCTGTAGAGATCCCTGACATCTTTCTAACAAAGCCAGGTCTGTATTTATCGGTGCTACAGCTCCAGCCTGCCTAGACAAGGTGTAATTGCTGAGTGTTCATTTAAATTGGATGATCTCCTTCACAATCACAATAAGTAGACATATTTAAGGAAAACACAGCAAAAGCTGCAGGAGAATGTACCTATTTGGATTGCCACAACTTGGCATTAAAGACCTGTGGATGTTTTCACTTTTTGCACTCTCACTTAGTTCACAGGAAGGTAGAGAAGCCATTGGGCTCTATTCTGTGCTTCCTGAAAACTCCATATATCTTGTGAAATCATATCGTTTAACCACATGTTCTCAAACCCCAAGTCATGAATGCAAGTCTGTTTTCTGGTGGATAAGTAAATGGTAGCACTGAAAACATTCATTATCTTTTATCTTGGTATCTTCCACACTCCTAACCATAGATAAACAGTTTATCCATGCTTAGTTGTGTGGAAGAATTTTTAAGAATAGGTCCTCTTCAAAAGCAAGCCTCAGTGGGTTGGTAAACTTAAGTTTTCTGTCCATTGCAGTTTTGGGTTTTTTTAATATAGGACTCCAATTAAAATAAATAAATAGCCTCTAAATATGTATGAATATGCACACAATTACTATTTAAAGGATTGGCTGTGGAAAAAGAATTTCCAAGTCTTAAGACAAAGCTGGCTGCAAATTAATTCATCATTAGTATGTTCCTAAAAATCTGTATCATCTTATATTTAGGCTATCTGAAGTTAATAGATTAAGTAGAATGCTAACAGAGGATTGGCACTGTCTACATGGATAAAGTGCTGCCATTCATCTCCTGCATGTGTTTGTTCCACGTGACAGTTTGTCACGACACTGCACAAAACCAAAACTAAAAGAAACCACCATTGCCCAAAAGTACAGAGGCTTCCTTTAAATTAAGAAGTAGAGATACAGATTTGCAGTCTTGATTTTTTCACCTACAGGAATGCAACTGGAAGGAGACTGGAAATGCTACTTTGTAAGTGAAAAATGGGAATTCATATTTCAAAATACTCTGTATTGAAATAGCATGATGAAAAAGCACATACTCTCATGTTGATTGGTGAGAATGTAATTATAGTACAAAAGAAGATGGTCATTGCTTAATTAATATCAGTGTTGATCTACTTCATTTGTTTTGTCTTTATTCACAGAATACACACATTAAACTTGCTGGATACTAAAATCTTACTTGTGACTTGAATTACACTGGTTTTGCCTGTGCATGGGTGGTATTTTCTACACTTTGAATAATGCAAACCTGTTACTGTCACTATTTATTTAACTTAAAATAAAGTACTTCCTTATAACTTATTAGTTTGCTTGCAGCAGTAATTCAAACCAAACAAAATCTGTCAGAGCAAATCCAAAGGAGGCCACAAAGTTGATCAGAGGGACAAAGCACCTCTCCTGTGTGGAAAGGCTGAGAGAATTAGGATTGTTCAGTCTGCAGAAGACAAACTTTGGGATGACCTAATTGTGCCCTTCCAGTGCATGAAGGAAACCCGATTTACAAGGGATGGAATCACAAAGGAGGATGGCTTCACACTGACAAGTTGGTTCTGATGAGATACTGGGAAGGAATTGTTCCCTGTGGGGGTGGGGAGGCCCTGGCACAGGGTGCCCAGAGCAGCTGTGGCTGCTCCTGGATCCCTGGAAATGTTCAAGGCCAGCCTGGACAGGGCTTGGCACAATCTGGTCTGGTGGAAGATGTCCCTGCCTATGGCAAAGGCTGAACCCAGATGATCTTTAAGGTCTCTTCCAATTCAAACCATTCTATGACTCTTTGAAAAGCTGGAATATTAATATATCTTATCTGTAGTAGGCTCTTGTAAACTAAAGTTCCTGTTTCAACCACGGTAATAAAAGTAACTTGCTTAACTCTCTCATTAGTTAACATAGACACAGCCTTCTCAAGCTCCCGAAGTTGAACAGTGATGTAGCTTAACTTACACTGCCAGGGAATCAGCAGTCTGCAAAGCCAGGAAATCCCTGCCTCAGGAAACAGCTACAATAACATTTAGGCTAACAGGTGATTGTGCCTTCAGCGCTGGTTGTCCAGTGTTGAGTACGGAACCATTGGCTTGGACAACCTGAAAACCAGACTAGACCGGACTAACAATTGGTTTCTCTTGTGTTGGGATCCAAACTCTCTCTTTCAGCCAGAAAAGCTGGCATTTACTTTAGCAAAGATATACATGGCCTAAGGAGTGTGAAGCTTGGTCCTGTGCTGTTGGTAGCAAAAATGATCAACAGTTGTATCAAAGCATCAGAACTGAGTGTGTTAAACTCAGTAATTTGTAATCTCATTCCAGGATTTCCAGTCTATCACCATAAGAACCCCTTACACTGTTTTCTAGTTTAGTAACAAAAGGAACACAGGACCATAATTAAAGTGATCCTCCTGATGTTGCCAACAAAGTAACATCAAACTTCAGCACTATGAATATAAAATAAAATTTGTTTCAAAACTCTTCATGTAAGTATGAAAACACTTTTATAGCAATTATTTAAAACGGGACTAAATGACTGATGTAATTAGCTTTCAGATTAAAAATTAAACATGCTTATTGTTTGTAGAGAGGATTGGTTACAGGTTTGCTTCTCCTTCTCTGGAAGGTTTGTGTTGTTTATGTTTGCTTTCCAGAAATACCTTCTATTTAAGTGCTAATGGAACTCCCAGTCAACATATTTACCCTTCACAGATTTTCATTATGTAAAAAGTCATTCGGTAAGACCAGTGGATTACAGATCTCTAAGTGCTTTCTCTCAATACGATTATGTAAGTCTTTTAATGCAGGAAGAGGTCTGGACAAAATAGTTCACACGTGAGCAGCATTTGCTACAGTAAGTGTACAATAAAAGAGGGATTAGAAAAGAATATCTTTCATATAAAGTTATCCACGTGTGTTTAGGGAAGAACAAAAAAAGAAAAGGAGATGAATGTATGTAGTAGATACCATAGTTTGCTTTTTGTTATATACAACACTATCCCAGTGTTAAACCACTTCTCTATCAAAATGGGACAGGGGATATAAAATATGCCTGAGTGAAACTAACTCCATTCTTTTATTAACTCATGCAGAGTAAGAGTAAAAATATTTTGATTTTCTACATTGTTATCCATTTTACAAAAGACAATCCTTATCTCCCTCGGTTTCACACTACAAATGACTTTCTCCTGGAAGAAGGCAGTCCCACATGGCTGGATTCCATAATCCATCCTTACAGCTTGCTGCTATGGTACTGGGTGTAGGTGGGCTGCAGCTTTAGCAGTTGCCACTGCTGAACCTGTGGGAAGGTGAAGAGTCACATGGCATTTAACCAGCATGGGGCTCTGGTGGATCCTCTCAGCCAGCCAAGCACGAGCGTTCCATGCTGGAAGCAATGTGACTGCAAGCCACGTAAGCAAACACAAATCCAATCACAACCTCTCTGAAACTGTCACCCACAGAGGCCACTTAACAAATGCAATTATGTTTATTGCTCGGTTCCAGTCATTTGTGAGAATATCTACTGTGCTTTACCAGAGTGACAGAAACTGACTTTTCAACCCTCCACAGGCTCAGGTGGGTTTTTGTTTTGTTCTCTTTTGTTGAACTGTATGTTTTATTTACACTGCATTGCATGATATTATTTATCATATACTTGAATCTCCACCAAATTAAACAAACTCACAAATCCTCTCAAAGCTAGGCATAATTCAGCTGCTCAGAAATGGAAGTCACAGTTGTGGTATAAATCTGGTCTGTTATTTTGATCATTTCCACTGTGCATGGAATTATCACTGGAGTCTCTGATTAGTCAATTGGTCTCACACACAAATGTTCAAATAAAGCACACAGTTGAACTCACTGATATGCCACAGCACTAAGAAACCACACAGCCAAAAAGCTGACTTTAAAAATCATGGGGCTTTTAAAGAATAGTAAACCTCATATCTTACAGTCATCTATGTCTTGGGAAACAAAAATTCAAATGCAATTCCTTTTTGTGATCCAGAAAAATCTATACAAAAATAGGATAAACCTTGAGAAAAAAAAAAAAAAAACAAAAAAAAACCAAAAACAACCAAACAAGAAAGGGGAAATAAGAAAAAAAAGACAAAAGAAAATACTTAACTATTTATACCATATAAATGACTGAAGGGTGCCAGAGACAGCAAACATGATACTCCCTTAGCAACTTAATCTAATATGCTAATTGCAGGTGTAATTTAAGATATTCACATTTGAATTCTGGGTCCTGGAAGGTGTGCTCCAAATGATTCCTCAAACAAGCCACCAGTACTCAGTCTGGCAAATTACGTGTGTGAAAATGATTCACATAACTAAATGCTGCAGAATTAGAACCATAATTTCCATTAGATGTGTAATCCATTATGCGTCTGTTGGAAGTAGAACAGCTCCAGTTGTTAATACTATCTGTAACCTAGTTTTTTCATCTGCCTAATTTGCTGGAACATCATTTTGTATGAAGTTAGCTGGTTTTTAATTTTTCTTTTTAGTCCATCTATATAATAGTGTTATAATCATAAACCTGCATTTCCTGGATCTGACATTTATTCACAATTTGGAAACAATACTTGAAAACCTATAGCGTGAATAATCGATTTAATTTTTATATTAATTATTAAGTCTGCCTATTTGTTGATATTATATGAGCTAAACAATCTAAAAGCTTTAGCATGTCATTTGGAAGTGACCTGGAGGTATTTGAAACACCACTTGAAATGGCTGGAGGCAATTAAAAGATGTGTAGATGGGGCACTTGGGGACATGGTTTAGTGGTGGACTTGGCAGTGCTGGGTTCGTGGTTGGACTCAATGATCTTGGGGTTTTATTCCAACCTAAATGATTCTGATTCTACAATACTGTAAAATAAGCCAGTTTAAGAAGCAGTAGACAAACCTAGTGAAACCTCTGCATGTTTTGATACTTGAAGTTGTCACAACTCATTATTGTAGACACTGAATCTGCATGGGGACAAAGATGCATCTAAATTAAACCAAGAACTGACTTAGTATAATCATCTCCAACTCACAGCATAGCATGTAAACTAAACTAAATGATGAAATATTGCTGGATCTTGTTTTTCATCTGAAATTAATAATTATTACAGTGATTAGATTTGAACTGACCTGTCTGGGCAAAATAATTTATGCAATGATGTAACAGAAGGAATGAAGTCATTCTATTACTAAGTAGTCTAACCACATACAAAAAAACCCCAGAAAATTAATTTGACAATAATTTCTATATATCTAGTGACCTAAACCTTTTTTTTTAAACAAACGTATGCTTTTTCTTGTGAGCAGTAACTAAACTGTAGAGAAAAATATTGAAGTAACCTCTGCATTGCTGAAATATGATGCCACAAAGAATTATTAACAGTACAATAATCTTACGGTATTTCATTTAATGTACCTTTTGCATCACTCAGGAGGGTTTATTTTTCAATACAACACAACCTGGTTTTGAAAACAATCTGAACTACAGAAGTATTTGGGGTCCATTAAGTAAACCGTTGTATGTTCTGGCATACAAGAAGCATGAAAGACAACTGAATTCTTAACTTTTTAGCAAAAACACCTTTTTTTCTTTTCTCAATTATTTAATTTGGAGGGGACCTCTGACTCCTCAGCTTTCTGATGCATTTGACTGAGTGACACACATGTATCTAGCTAATTCTTGCTATGGGGAGACTTTTCTCCACACTAAAGTGCCCTGTATTCCCAGCCTACAACTGGCCCTTGAAGTGTAATGTCCTTGTGCTGGAATCCTTCCACACAGTAATGCAATAAAATGGTGTGCTTGGTTTAGGATTAGTGATAGATTTTCTCAGACTTTCTCTTTTTTTCTGAAATCACTCATAAAGGTATAGAATATTTAAGTACAAGTGAGATAAGCTCTGCATTCTAGCAGAATATATTGAAGAAAAAAATCATCTAACTTGGAGAAGAAACATGCTCTACAGATAACCTTACATCTAATTTGCCTTTAACACTTGTTCTATATTCATATGAGCTACCTCCAGTAGGTCAGCTGTCACTTTGAAAGGGGAAAAAAACACACTCAAAGAAATGATCTTTTGCCTTTCTTAGCAGGAAACTGGAAGGGGGCAAAACATTCCTTTGTGTCCTTTATCTTTGCTCAGAGATTTTCTGAGTGAGACGTTCTCAGAACCTCCTGCAGTCTCCAGCCCTGATAACTGGGTCAGTTAAAGACTCACATGCTCCTGCAATTTCACATGAGATGACTTCAGCTTTGCAAGTGAAGGATACTGAACTACTCTTCCTAACACAATTCTGAAAGGAAGTAAAAAAATCTGCCAGTAATAGGGTGAATCTGCTGACCCACAGGTAAGGAATGGCACCTTCTTAACACGTGACTTACATACACCAGAACTGTGTGGGAAAATGCAGCAAATGGAGGAGGGAAGAAAGTTTACCTTAGCTTGCACTTAGCTGTCTTTGGGCCCAAAGAAGTGCTCTGGATGCTGAGCTCAGTCCTGAACAGAGCTGTAACCCCAGCCCTGGCATTCTCTGGGTGTCTGAGCACAGCACTGTGCCAGCCACACATCCCATTTCCACTCCTCTGCAAGAATGCCTACAGATCCAGACCCTGAGGTTTAATACCAGGGGATGCCAATAAACCAGAGGAGGCCACAAGGTTGATCAAGGGAATAAAGCACCTCTGTTATGAGGAAAGGCTGAGAGAATTGGGATTTTTCACCCTGGAAAAGAGAAACTTCAAGGTTACCCAACTGTGCCCTTCCAGTGGCTGAAGGGAACTTGCAAGAAAGATGAAGAGAAACAATTTACAAGGGCCTGGAGTGACAAGGGGGAATGGCTTCACACTGACAGAGAGTAGGTTTAGATGGGATATTGGGAAGAAATCATTCCCTGTGAGGATGATGAGGCACTGGCACAGGTTGTCCAGAGCAGCTGTGACTGCCCCTGGATCCCTGGAAGTGTTCCACACCAAGTTGGACAGTGGGGCTTGGCACAACCTGAGATAGTGGAAGGTGTCCCTGCCCACGACAGAGTGGGGAACCAGGTGACCTTTAAAGTCTCTTCCAACCCAGACCATTTCATGATCCTATGCTTTGTTTGCCAGGGTATCCCTGTTTTACATGACAGCACTTGTGAACCTTTAGACTGTCCAAGATAAAAAAAAAACCACAAACAAATATTCCAGTTAGAAACTTAAGATAACACTATAATCATTGCTATTCTCTGCTATCAATTTCCCTAGATATGTTCTGAAACTATGTTCCAGGCCTATCAGACATCACATTTTAGCCATAGTAAGACAGTTTTGTATATGTGTTGCATTATATCTGATTTGAAAGTGATACCTTTCATTATTGGTACATGAGTACTTTCTACTTAAAATGCCTTTATGCTGAAATGATCTGACATAATGGACCCTAAATCTTTTTGATCAGCCATCAAGCTCATTGGATGTTAAATCTTCAAAAACCTCAGTAGTTTATTAATATTTTACCAGTAAAGCAGCTTTTAGGCAAAGCACATTCCTAACAAGATGTATGTTTAACACAGTGAAATAGTTAACTACCCAAACAGTGCAAAAGGCAAACAAATATCAAGATGAATGTTATGATTTTAGATTCAAAGTGCCTTAGTAGAAAACAACAAATTAATGAGCCTTGTGCTTCCACTGCCTAAGGTGGTAATTACTGATGAGCAAAAAGGATTAAATTGGTGAGGAAAAGGGCTGCTCAGGTTCCAAGATATCATTGGTTTTACTTGTATATTCGGTGATAAGCAAGGGAAGGAGAGGGAGGCAGGCTTGTCTGTTGTCTGGCCATTCATTTTAGCAGCATCAGCTGGCTTGGCTGACCTGCTCTGTCCACTGCAGCCAAGCACCAGGGTGAGCTTATGGCCCAGCTGTGTCTGGGCACACCTCAAGGTCAGTTCTAGATTTGTCAATTGACATGATCCAGCATCCCATTGCTTCAGTTGCTTCTAAATTTCATTTCAGTTCCAGTGACACACATCTCATAGGCATAAAGTACAAGCTCAAATATAAAAAAAAAATTGAGAGGTTGTCAGAAGCATGTACAGGTACGTGGGTCCTTAAAGATCATCGTGTCCCACCCCCGCCACGGGCAGGGACACCTCCCACTGTCCCAGGCTGCTCCAATGCCAATGCAATCTGGCAAGAGAAGGATTATGGATAGGAGGATTTTCCATGTTACATGCAAATACCATTCTTGCAAAATTTCTCATCCTGTGTCAGCAGCTTTTTTCTGCTTAAATTTCTTACAAATTAAAGAACATTGAGGAATCAAAATCAATTTAAAAAATGAAGTGTTTCCTCAAGGTTCAAAGAACCTTTCAAGGTGCTAACTTGTTGAATATGTTTTTTTCAGGTAACAAGGTACTTAAAAACCTCAAAACAGAGGAGCTGTGTAATAATTAACTAAAACTCTACATACTCTTCCCGTTTGTCCTAGAACAAATTCAAACAACTTGGCAAATGTCACGTTTAACTACAGACCTAAAATGACTTCTGCTGTCATGTCAGCATGGTTTGCTGTGGAACTGAGATAAGGAGATTTCTGTGAGGCCAGCTGGCGGGTCAGCAGCAGTATTACGAACACAAATCCGAGTCCTTGGCTCCTGACCCCGTGCTGACTCCCGGGGCTGTAACTACAGACCCTTCACCTGTGCTCAGGACGGTTCTGGGCTCCGAGGAAGCTCCTCGACATTTACACCTTGCGGTGCTGTAAATACACTCCGAGCTGTGAACCCCCAGGAAGCGCGAGCTACCCCAGGCTACAGCTTCCCAAGCCACTTAAAGCCATCGCCTCGTTTCTCCCGGTCGTCGCTGCTTTAAACCCACTGCATTCCCTCAAGCTTTCGCCCCCTGAGGACACCCGCTACTTACCGGCTTAGGGCTGAGGGGGGCTGAGGCATGCCGGCGCCGTCCCGCCTCCTGCGGCCCTCCCCCGGCGCTGTCCCGCCCCGCGGCTGCAGTGGCTCCTCCCGGGGCGCAGGCGGCGGTGCGGCCCGGCCGTGCCGCGGGAGGGCGGCTGTCCCGGCGCCCTCCGCCTCGCCAAGATGAACCCGCGGCTGCGGCACTGGCGGAGGCGGCCACGCTGCTGCTGGCGGCGGGCACGCCGGGCCGGCCGCCGCGCACGCCGCTCGGCCCCTTCGACTACGAGCTGCTGCTGCTGCGCCGGAGCTCCCGCAGCGGCTTCATGCCCGGCGCCCACGTGTTCCCGGGCGGACTGGCGGAACCGGCGGATTTCTCCGCCGAGTGGCTGGGGCTGCTGCCCGCCTCGTCGCACTGCGGCCTGGGCGCCGTGAAGCCGCCGCCGCCCGGCGGCAGCCGCGCCCCGCTCTTCGCCGGTGACCGGGAGAGCCCGGGCTCGCAGCTGCCGGGGGAGGTCGCCTTCCGCATCTGCGCTCTCAGGGAGACCTTCGAGGAGGCGGGGATCCTGCTGCTGGTGCCGGGGCGCGGGCCGGCTCCGCCGCTGCCCGCCGAGCGCCTGCCGCCCGCCGCCGAGCTCGGGGAGTGGCGACGCCGGGTGCGGGAGGACGCGTCCTGCTTCCTGCGGCTGTGCCGGCACCTGGGCTGCGCGCCCAACATCTGGGCGCTGCACGAGTGGAGCAACTGGCTGACGCCCGTGGGCAGGGCCGGCCGCGACGGCCGCCGCTATGACACGGCTTTCTACCTGTGCTGCCTGGAGGAGCGGCCGCCCCACGCCTCGCAGGACGACCAGGAGGTGACAGACGTCCTGGTAAGAGCGGCTGGGGGTGCCCGGGCTGCAGCACAGCCCGGCCGGGCTGGTGTTCCCATGGGAGCGGCCGCTCTTGCCCGAGCACTTCTCCCACGGCCCCTGGCTCCGCCGAGACTGTGCCCTTACACATCAGGCGTAGAGTCATAGAATGGAATGGACCTTAAAGATCATCGTGTCCCACCCCCGCCACGGGCAGGGACAGCTCCCACTGTCCCAGGCTGCTCCAAGCCCCGATGTCCAACCTGGCCTTGCTCACTTCCAGGGATCCAGGGACATCCACAGCTTCTCTGGGCAACCTGTGCCAAGGTCCCACCACCCTTACAGAAAAAAAACTGCCTTCTAGTATCTAATCACCTCTAATATCTAGTATCCGGTATCTAATCTAAAAGTCCTCTCTTTTGATTTGTACCCATTGTATTCCTTGTCTTGTCACTAGAGTTCCTGTCAAAGCGACCCTTTCCAGCTTCCCTGCAGTCCCTTTAGATACTGGAAGGTGCTGTGAGGTCTCACACAACTGTGTCTTCCCCACATCAATCAAAGCCCTCCTGATAAAGCTCCTTGAGACGTAAGGAAAGGGAAGGGAGTTATTACCTGCACGGTGCCCCTCTCCCCTGGACACCTGGAGCTGCCACGATTACCAGAGGTGCAGCTGCAGCAGCTGTCAGGGTTTATTGTGAGGTCGTTGTACATGATCCGTGTCACATCTGATCCCTTTCACCGTGAATTACTGTCTCTTTCAAAGGCTGTTGACACCATTTTTTGACATTCATTCCTGCAGTATAGTGCAGGGTTGTCAAATCTCCTCAGCCTGCTGGGAGAGATCCATATGGTATATCCAGGTATGTTCCAGGACTGCGGGAGTTGCCAGTAATTTTTGTCTTTTGGAGTTACTCGGAATATTTTAATTAAAATGCAAACGTGTTGAAATAGTCTAGTAAAATTTTTTAAGTTTTGAATTTTTTACCTTTTTTTAAATGAGATGTAAAAGTAACAAACTTCATAAGCTCTAAGAGAGCTCAAGGTCAGGTACAGTAAGGTCCTTAAGTTTTTCTAGGATTCTGAAAAGTTTGATTGTAAGTTAGAAGTAGATGAGAAACCAGACAGTTCTGTAAAAGCCTATCTAAAAACTTTGGTATTACTTACGTTGCTATATTTATTTGTTTAACAAATTTTGCTACAGAAATTTAAAAGCACATGAAACCTTACTTTCAAAAGTTCATGTTGTAATTTTGTTAATAACAACATAAATCTACTGCAAACGATTATGCACATATTATTAAATTCACCATGTGAGATGAAATCAAGATTACAAATAGTTTAAATATGCAGAATTAGCATGAATAGCTGGATATTCCTGCTCTGAAAACAATGCTTCTAATTAGATGATGTTTAGAGGTACTTTTAATTCTCAAAGCATCAGTGGCAACCTCTGGTAATAGTGAGTTTAATGTTTTCTGTTGGTTTCAGTAAACTTTTAGTCATGCCCCTAAAACAACTGTCAGTTTTTAATCCTGGCATGTCTGTGTGTAAAATAAAAACTTATTTTTATTGGGAAAAAAGGAGTAACATTTATAGATTGCTTATGTTTTTCAATTTTAAGCATGCCTTTGTTGTTACTTTGGTATAGTTTATACATGGCTTTTATTGTGCTCAGAAGATACGGCCTGGTGCAAGCTCCTTTGCCGTATAGACTTCCTTGCTAAATGACTTTTCAGTTTATTCAGACTTCCTATCTGCTGCTGAAACAACTATTTCAAGACTTGTTTTCATCTTCCAGTGGTCATCACCTCCAGAAGCCATAGAACGCTTTAAGTCTCAAGAGATTTGGTTTCCTCCACCTCAGTTTTATGAATTCTGCAGGCTGTGCAACTTCTCTTCCCTCAGGGAACTACAGAAGTTCAGCTCTGCACGCGCTCTCGAGGGCTGTGAGCGCTGGATGCCGGTGATGCTGAATGCTGCAGATGGATTCATCCAGCTGCTGCCAGGTAAGGAGACACAGGAGGGTTCTAAATATGCAGCATCTCCTGAATGCTATGTGCTGAAGCCACATGGCATGAACCATCCTTAACTGTAAGGAAAACACTCTTCTAAGTCGAGTTACTGCACGCTGTTTCTACCTTGTTTGCTACAGTTGTGACAGTGGCTGCAGTCAGAGACAAGCCAGGAGATCAGACAGCACAGTCACTTCTTAGTTATCCATAATCTTACTGTCTCACCATTGTCATCATATGTGTATTTGTGAAGAAATTCCAGCATTTCAGCTTTGTGTAACCTGAAGGATGTATTAGAACTCCTTCTGTTTAGTCCTTTTTGATGGGAATTCTCCTTTACTTCCTTTACCACTTTATCTTTGTAAGGAGAAGGGAATCAAATACAGCTGCAGTATCACACCTCCCAGCTGCAGTGATAAGGCACTGGACTAAAACAATGCACTCAGTCATCTTCCTCCTGCCCCTTCTCCTACTTATGTCTCATTTCATAATCATGCAGTGTTAAGAAAAGCTGCATATACTATTTATTATTTTCTGCTTTTCTTAATTTTTTTTCATAATGCTTTCCTTTTTTTTTTTTTAGGCACAATTGACCTTTAGGATTTCTGTAGTTGGGGTGTATTATCAGTCTTGTACAAGAGTATAATGCCTTGAGATGGGAAAACATTTATTTCCTTTCCTTAGACATATGAAGAAGTGCTTGTCCTGTTCTCCACAAATTATATACACTCCTATCTGCCCAGGCTGTCATTACAGCAAATTAATAGGGATATTATCAGGAGCTCTGGAACGTTCAGTGTTCCACTGCAGTGGATCAACTGCAATTCCAACAACAACTCCAACTGCAGTGTCACTGACATACATCAGAAATTTATGGCTGTATCTTTAAATTTGAAGATGTTTAGAGGCAATTTACTTTTCAATTGCAAAATACATTTCCATTGATTTACATGTCCTGATAAATCCTAAAAAATTTCCAGTGTCACTTAATGAAAAGGCTGAAAAATAAGGTTGGCAATCTATAACTAAATCTTCTTTTCTGTCCCCAGGAGATGAGTTATATCCGGAAGATCCAGATTATACTGGAGAAAAGAAAATGATTATGTCAACAGATAAGAAGGTTGAAGATCTCATGAAAGAGGGTGGGATATTTCACAGGATAGTAATAAAAAACATCAACAATCTTGCTGTCTATGTTAATATTCAAGCAAAATATAAGCATATAAATCCACTGATGGTGAATTGTGATAATTCAGATTACAATAGCAGATTATAGTATGTCTTTGGTTTAAACCTAGAATATTTTTAATTGTATATATGCTCACTGTGGTTTTGGTGCTTTTTAACTGTTGCCAAATAGTCATGAAAATATTCCTCTGTTCTGCCAAAGCATTCTGTCTGTATGTGTGTGTGATGTCACATCTATGTGTATCTAATCTCTTGAGTCTTTAAAAACAGAACAGTTGTGCCCCTACTGGGTCACAAAGGTCCTCTTCTCACTGAAAATTTAAGTATGTATTATGTTCAGAACAAGCAGAGAAGAGTTGAAGGATTCTTTTACTGTGCTTCCCAAAGTTACCCACTAGACAACTGAAAAGTGTGTCTAGAATGAATGAAATCTCCCATTCTGTATTTGTTGACATTTCCAACTCTATTATCTCTTTCATTTTGGGGAAAAGCAATGTATGTCTCTCTCTCTCTCTATATATAATGTAACTAAAATACACTTCTAAAAATTATATTATAAAGTTAATTTTTATATTTGATACACTTAAATTCTTTCTACTAATTAAAATCAAAACTACAATTTTCAAAGGTAGATCTAATTTAAACAAAGTCATCTATGGAATTGAGTGCATTATTTTTATCAATATATTTTTTTATCTTCAAGTTGTAAGCAATTTTAAAAAATTAAGAAATGTAATTTTTTAGCTCCAAAAAGATAACAACTTAAGAGAATGATATCCTTCCATGAAATATCCACTTCCTTATTCTAACATCCCACTTTTTGCTTCTTAACTACTTTACTAATATAATTGAGATTTAAGAACTTCAGAGGAAAGATTGCTGCTTAATTTTTGGGTTGGATTTTTGGTTGGTTGGGTTTGTCTTTTGTGCAATAAGTAACAGTATAAGGTTAACTTATACTATAAGTATATATAACACAATAAGGAGTCAATGGAGAAGCTCCTTCTATCTGGAAGGAGAATGAATGATGACTTCAGATTAGTCAGTAAAGTTGTTCAGAAAGCCTTGTTCCAGCTTTTGTTCTGTGTTTCAGTTAAAACCTTATGCAACAATTCCATTAAATTGGTTTGTAGCATTCATTTGGATTAAAAAAAAATACTGAAAAAAAGGTGTCTTTCTCTTCTCTCTAAGAACATGCCCCCAGGCTGTTGCTGGTTTTGCAGACCTTGTTGAGGTTTGTAAACCTGTGCTGAACAATGACCACGTGAAGCAGAGCACTGTGTATTGTGCAGTAGAACACCTGCATATTCTGGCTGGGTGTGAAATTCCCTTTTCTTCAGTCACTGGAGCCTTCACCTACCTGCCATGACTTTTTCAAATGCAATGGAGGGTGCCCTAGGACCCACACTTGCTAGTTCCCTCAGAACCCTGGGATGCATCTCATCAAGTCCCAAGGACTTGTCTATGTTCAGGTTTCTCAGATGGTCTTGAACTTGGCTTTCTCCTATGAAGGGAAGTACTTTATATCCTCACCTTCAAGTTCAGGGATGTGAAATGGGGGAAGCATGACTGCAGCAAAAACTGAGCCAAAAAAAATGTCAATTGTCGAACCCTGACAGCCTTCTCCATGTGGATTATCACTGAAGTATAGGGGAGTGGGGGGCTGTACATTTGTTTAGGTTCTCCTTTTCTAATCAATATACCTCTGGGAATTTTTTTTTTTCCTCCAGATCCCTTGCCACATTCAGCCCCAGCTGTGCTTTAGCTCTCCTGATCCCATTCCTATACCCCCAGGCACCGTCCCTATATTCCCTCCTCTGGATACATATTCCATGTATGTATCCTCTGCCCGTGCATTTCTTTCTTGCACTTCAGTCAGACCAGAACGGTCTTACTCAGCTTCACTGGTCTCCTGCCTGCCTTGTTTGATTTCTTTACAAGTGAGAATCAAGAGCTTTTGTGCTTCAAGGAAAAGATGTTTAAAGAGCTGCCAGCTCTCTTCTCTCCTGCTCCTCTGTCCCTGAGGGCAGTTTCCAGGAGTTCTCATCCAGTAGACAATGACAAATGACAGTGTGCACTCCTAGAACCTTCACTTTTATTCGCCTGGATCATATCCCTTGAGATCACGAATTCAAATACACAAAAGATCTTTCTTTATTGTTCTGCCCCTTATGGTTATTCTACTAGTTTTATGGTAGCAAGTGGATATTGTGAGAAAATATTTTTGATAAATTATTTAGCCCCAGGGCACAGCAGGACTGTGGATATGGGAATGTGGGTAGGGGAGGAGTGCTAGGGTAATGCCAAGTGTGTGGAAAAATGCAGTTTTGGCACTTGTGTTAGGTGAAGGCTCTCTCTCAAGTTTAATTGAGGTTATATCTTCCTGCAGAGCTAAGAACTACACTAAGGACTTACATTATTTCACCACTTCCACAGGGGCAGATCCCTATGAACTCCTTCCACTTATCCATTTACTTCTCGGTGCTAGAGCTGTTTTTTTTTCTTTTTTCCTGTGGTTGTTGTGCCTGCATTAAGAACTACCAGTATTTCCAAAGAACTGCCACTATTTCACCATTGCCTCTGCTACATAGACTTTAAGCCTGAAATAAATTCCAACCCCCAAAGATTTATTATAATAATTTCCCTCAAATCCCGGGAGAATATTCTTGATTTCAAGTTGTTTGCAGTAACAAACAACTTCTATTCTTTCACAATGAGTTTGGTTTCCATTTTATACAAAAAGCAAGACGACGGACTTTACTAAGCCTTGCGTGATTGCCTGCAGCGTTTCAGGTGTGTTTTACGCCGAGGAATAGCTGGCTGTGTAGCTGGCAATGACCTGCCCCCGAGGAGCCGGGAATGGCCACCCTGGGCTCGGAGCCCGCCCCGGGGGTGGCTCTGCAGGCGGGAGCGCTGCGGAGTTCCGGGAGCAGCCGCCGGCAGCGCCTTCTGGAAGGTTCCGCGGGGAGCGGGCGGCAGCGCGGCGTGTGGAGCCTGCGAGCGCCGGGGAACGAGGTCAGTGGGCTTGTTCCTACGGGGAACAGCGTGGAACTATTGCAGGGTAGGGGGAAGTGGGGACTGAGGAGAGGGAGTAAAGCGAAGGAAGTGGTTCTTAAAGTCCATGTGGCCATGCCGCTCTTGCCTCGCTCTGCGCCTCCTGGGGTGAACAGGGTTTGGATGGAGCACGGCTGGGCAGAGGGATAACGAGCTGAGTGTTCTGGGGGTGTTTGCACATACCGGGGTGGCTACAGAGACTCCTTCTTCCTTCTGTAGGTCTGTGTTAATGCAATAGCTTGGGGCGAGGGTTTTAGTGACTAACAGCATTTTTACAGGTTAAATACTGTCTAGTAGTAGATGTGAGATTGGAGCAAGCGTTTGTTTTTCTACTCTGTTCTTAACAAAGAGGTAATGTTACTTGGAGTGGATTGGGAGAGCTGGCCTTTTCTGTGGGTGTGCTTCATCCCTGCCACGTTGATGGGCCATTTATTGGGTTTGCACTAATGAACTGAGACTTCAGTTGAAGCTACTGATGCCCCTCACGTGTTATTGCTGAAAGAAAAGTCTTTAAGTGTCTAAGGTAGCACTGCATGTCGCTTGTTGCGGTGTATTACAGTGCAGTAGAAACGAGTAACTCGGGAGCTTTGCTTGTGTTAAATGATGTTGGGTAAAGCTGCTGCAATCGTTTCGGCTGTTCCATTGTCATGTTAAACTGGGAATGATCAGTGCTGTCGTTTAGAGTATGTCGCTGTCACCACAGGGTAGCTGTGTTGCTGCTTAATTCTGGCTTGTTCAGCTGTAGTTTTGGAAGTGGAAGGACAATGTCTTGATTTTCCTATTTTGAAGCATTTCATTAGGCACCTATTTTAAGTGTTAATTCTTTTAAGTTGTAAGCTAGATACTGCGGTGATGATACCACGATGTGATTTCATTTTGGTTTGTGCCAAAATGAAATGCCAGTTACTTGCTGGAATTTTCATTATTCAGTTGTAACTCCTAGATCTGGTATGTACCAGTGTAGACAGATGTAGTGTGAAGTACTAACAAAAATCTGTGACGTTAAACTTGTTTGCTGAGTTTGGGATTCCTCTTTTGTATTAGGCTGTGGGATTTTTTTTCAAGTTGTAAATATTCTCCTCTGGTGGTCCATCCATTTGGTCATGTATCTGTGAGCAGCCTATTTCTGCTGGCCATTGAATGGAAAAGATGCAGCATGGATAGCAAGTCCTAATTAGGCTTTAACACAGTCCCTCATTAAGAAAGCTGGTTTGAACCGTTTGAGACGTGTAAATCAGTTGCTTCGACAAGTGCTCCTGACATTAGTAGTAAAAATCTATAGGTTTACTTAAGGTGTATGTTCTTCAAATAGGCTTTGATAAAAATGGTTCATAAAATGTTTTTCTTTTACAGTAGTGATAAGGGAGTCACAGAAGACAAACATGGAAGTCGTGGTATTAAAGGTATGCTGCCTTTTTTTTTTTTTTTTAATCTGTAGGATTGAGGTCTATTTCCATATGACTTTCTGGAGGTAACATTAACAAGATGCTGCCTGTGTATTTCCATTCACCAGCACTTCTTTGCACTTGTGGAGTCATATTTGGGTTATATATATTTTGCCATTTGTTTTAGGTTTTATTTTCTTGTTTTTGTTGTAAGATAGGTGAGTAGGTGTGTGAATTAACACAGGCAGGCAGCCAGAACAACCACAAAACCACAGCTGAAATAGAGGGAGTAAATTTGTTTAATTGCTTGGCTAACTGGAGGATCTGGGGCACACCCAGGTGGACACTGTCAGGCTCAGGCCATCCCAGCAGGATTCATCAAGAGCCCTGTGAGGCTCCCCTGTGCTTTTTGTGACCTCTGAGCTTTGATCTTTCTCCCAACACAGAGCTCAGCATGTCCATGAGAGTGCCTCCAAGCCTCTCCAAACACGTGTATTACCTCTACACAGAAATTCTACTTCCCAAAACAGAGGATCAACAGAAGTAGGCATGATAGATGGGCTTTGCCACGCTGATATTCTCCAGGCCTCGATGTTCCCAGCTGCAAGTTCACTTGAGCTATTGTACCACCTTCCTCACCATTTTTACACTTGGAATCCCTTCCTCCCAGCAGCAGGGGGATGCAGCTAAAATCAAAAATGGAGGATGTGCAATGCAGTATTAAATAATGTGTAGTACAGTACTAGATTATACTGAATTTCACAGGATATTGTGAAATATGCAGCATACAGCCAGGACAGCTGACTGAGGGGATAGTCCCTACTATATGATGTCATGCTGAGCAGTAAAAGCTGCAGGTATGTCTGTGGTCCTCACATTGCCTGCCCAGGTCAGCAGCATTGTGTATGATGAAACTCTGTGTTCTGGAAATGGCTGAGCAATTGCCAATGGGAAACAGTGAATACACTGCTTGTGTTGCTTTGGTTGCACGTGCACTCTTGCCGTTGGCTAGTCAGCTGTTTTAATATCAGCCTGTGAGTTTGCTCACTTGTATCCTTCATCCTTGTATCATCCTGCAGGGATGTGAGTGAGGGAGCAGCTGTTTGGGGTTTAGTTGCCCACTGGGATTAAGCCTCAACAGCTGGGAACCCAGATCAGCTGGAACACTGGAATGTGACAGTTTACAGAGGTTTAGCAGAAAGCTGTTACCCTGTTCTAAAGAAACTGGCTGTCATGCAGCACAAAGGAAAGCCCCTTGGTGAAGTTAATTGTGTTTTTAGGGTTTTTTATGTACTTCCTGAGGACTTCTTATAGAAGTAAAAAGCTTTGTCTTTGCACTTTACCCACTGTTTGGTTTAACCAGCTTTTTAGGTAATGCTGCTCCCTTGTAGAACCCACATGGTGTTTGTTGCAGTGCTAAAGAAAATTGGAACCTGAGAAGCCATTTCATGAGCTAATGCTGTGAAGGTGAAAGATGTTTCACTTGTTAACATTCTGTATGTTGGTATCAGTCACCATAATTTTGAAGGTGCTCCATAAAAATCAAGTTTTATTTTTACATCTGCTGCTCAGGTACTCCTGAAAGTCAGTAGTATTTGTTCTTTACTCCTTGCCCCAGGTTGAAGATCCAAGTTGCTTTTGGATTGCTACGAAAGAGTGCAGGCCCGGGGTAGTCAGTGAAACTGAGTATGAAAACCTGAATGCTGAAATGAAAGAGTTTTATAACACTTACAAAGATGCAGATAAAATAAAACGAGAGGAGATAGAAAAAGGCCAGGTAAGATCATTGCTTTACATAGAAATAGTCTATTATTTAAATTGGTTTGGGGTGAAGTATCAAATATATGGGGTTTTTTAAATTATTTTTACACAGAAAAATAGATAATAGCATCTATGCAGGTTGTGTTTTCTCATCTGTAGGCCTCCTAACTGTAAGCTGTAAGGCTTGCATTTTGCAAAGAAGATGGAAGGCTGCATAGTAAATATTTCATCTTTGCCTTTGAAAAACCTTTGAGTGTAATTGGGGCCATTTGAAAGAACCTGCTGTCTTGTTCTTTGTATCTTCCTCAGGTTTATGTGGTTTTCAGTGAAGAGCTCAAGTGCTGGTGTAGGGCACTGGTCGAGTCAGTCTGGTGCCAGGCACATGGTTACCAGCTCAGGTGTTTCCTTGTGGATTATGCCAAGTCCTGTTCTGTTCCATCAGAGAAGTATGTGTTAAGAGGTTTTGTCACTGTGATGTATTTATTAAGAGATACAGATGCTATTAATACTTATTTATTCAATGCTTTGTTTTAATTGAGTTGTAGGTTGTGTCCACAAGAAGCTGCTAACCGGGTTATACACTTGAAAGAGCCTAAATGCAAACCAGTCCTTATTTTGTGATACTTTAAAGATACTTTCCATTTTAGGTTTGCTTTTTAAAAGATTCAGAATAGAAATTATGTCAGTATGTTGTGATTGAAATGTATAATTGCCAGTTTAAAATGATCTTTATATTCTTCTTTAATAATTTGGTATATGCTAAAAAATTTAAAATTATGGCCAGTGAAGTTCAGGCTATAGAAGCAAGGTTTCACTTGCTGCAACAGCTTTTGAAGTCTAAACAGAAATATATGGAGGTTTTCCCAATGCTCTTGGCCAACTTTTTTTACTACAAGCTGACAGTTTGTCTTGTCATGGTGCCAAAAAAAGATGAGTTTTCACAGGTTCTGAGTTTTTGATGAAATGAGTGAAAAACTTCGTGTTTCTAAAATCCTAAAAAATAAGTTCTTACGTTCTGGAGCAACCTAGTCCAGGTCTTAAAGTTTGTTTCTCTATTAAAATATGCAACTTGGAGCACAAGAAATTTCACCAAATTTGTTTTGGTAGTATTCCACAAAATTAGAACTTAAAGTATTTTAAAATAAGTAATGTTTTAAAGTTGGCTGTTGCTTTGTTGGAAAACAGCTTGACATGGGTTAAATACCACGAAGTTACTTAGAAGATGAGTAGCAAGAAGATTTGAAACTGCAAGGATCAGGAAGATTCCAAATAATTAGGATGTGTATTGATACTAAATGAATAGAAGAGCAGTTGTGCTCACCAGTTGGTCCTGATGGCATCTCTTAGAGTAAGACAGTGGTTTCAGGGTGGGAGCCAGTGGGATCCAAACTCTTGGAAGATATGTGTTGTCAGGTTCAGGGTAATAGAAGGTGGTTTGTGAGACCAGTGACTTCTGGAGAAGAAATTCTACCCTGTGAAATGAAGTAATTTCCACTTTGTTTTGCAGCATTCGAGTTTTAGCAGGAGCATTTGCAAAGATCCCACATAGAGCAAAGAAGTGTCGGCTGCACTGCACAAAGCCACTGACACTTCATATTGACTACTATGAAAACACTGCCAAAATAGGGTAAGGAGAGTTCAGTAAATCTATTCTATTCATTTCTAAAGTGTGAGGGTTTAGTGCAGAATTTTTTAGAAGGGATTACAGTTCAAGAAGAAACCTGCAGTATTCTCAGAGTAAATTCAGAACACAGAACTGTACCAGCTGCTAAGAAGAAAATTAACTCTCTCCAGCTGAGAGGACAAAGCTTCCCAGGGAAGTGGTGGAGGCACCATCCCTGGAGGGATTTAAAATACGAGTAGATGTGGCACTAAGGGACACGGTTGAGTGGTGGCCTTGGCACTGCTGAGTTAAGGGTTTGGAGTCAGTGATTGTGGGGGGTTTTTTTCCAAGCTAAATAATTCTATGATTTCTTTATAATATATGTTGGGTGCAAGCCATGATACCTTGACAAAACAGTATCTTTTAATTTTGATCAGTTCATGATATTGGTGAGCTCAAACAATATCACCAACACTGAAGTAATATGCTAAGTAATCAAATTCTGCTGATTTTTCTAGTTCTGTGCTTTGTAAGAATTTGAATAATTTAGAGCTCTACACTTGTATAGAATTTGGTTTTTTGAAATTACCATTTTTATGTTTCATGGCGTGGGATAACTGGTTGTGTTTGTTTTCCTAGACCAGCCAAAAGATGGGATACTGCTGCTATCCAGCATTTTCGAAAACTTCTTGAAGGCAAATAGCTCTTCTATTTTTCAGAAAAATCAATTGTTAGAGAAATGTAGCACTTGTGTATAAGTTTATTATACTTGCGTATAGTTGATTAAATTTATCAATGCTGTTTGTTAAAAATAAAGAGAAGGGAGCTGCCTAAGTATGCAGGCACAAATATTTGTGGAGCTGCATTTTGAGTACTCTGGGCTTCCATGCTGCATAAATTTTGGTAGTTAACTAAATTTTATCTGGCTTTCAAGCAGGCTGACTAAGGGAGCATTCATGTCACATTTGTTCAGGACATTAGAACCTTTCTGTGTATTTAACAAGAAGAGTCAGCATCACAGCTGTCCTGCATTAGCACATGCAGAGGTTCTTCAGGATTTGGGAACAGACTTTTACCAGACTTTGGGCTGTGTTTGCCTGAATGAAGTGTAACAAAACTGTACAGATGTGCAAACACAACTTCTTTAAAGAAAAGGAAATGTCACACTTGGAAAGCACACGCTGGTGCCCCAGACTGCCACAGTCCTAAGAGATAAACCAAGACTTTTAGTGTACAACTAAAAGTGGTTTGTCTCAAGAGGTCATTAATCTGCTTCAACTGTCAATCGTCCCTCAAAGACTAAGGAACAGTTCCATTTTGGTACTTTCATGTTTTTATTATTAACTTCTGTGTTTGACTTAGGTGAAATAACAAGTGTTTTTAATTGTGATTTCTGGTTTTGTCTGTCTCAGAAAGTACAAGTGAAGAATGCTGGTAGTGTGATAAGGGTTTAATCTTTTTTCTTGTGTTTATTACTACATTTAGAGGCTACCGAGGTTAAAGCCACAATACAGGCAGTAGAAGATAAAGTGTTAGAGGTGTTTCTTTTCGTGACTATAGGAGATGAAAAGGTAAGATACTTTGTATTTCCAGCTCTATTGGTGTACTTTACTATTAGTTTAAGACTGGAAAGCATGACTTGTGAGTTTTGTAATTTCAATCAGATACAGTAGAATCTAAATCATTAACTTATTAGAGCGTTTTCTTACAGTTCTGTTCATTGTAAACCTCTGGAGAGTTTTAGAAGTCTGATAAGCAGAACTGTATTTTTCTCCGAATGAACCTTTTTTTTTGGAAATTACTATTCACAAGCAAGTGAAGTCCAGCCAGTACTTAAGTGGACAACTAATATGAATAATTTGGTGTACTTCTTGTGGTAAACATTTGAAGATGTTTCAGTAAGGCAGCTGCATAATACTTTACAAATAACTAAAAGTTCCCGCTCTTTCATACAGCTGAGTCCTCAAGGAGCTGGAAAAATCATCCAGTCTAGTTCCACTTGACAAAATGTGTAACTTGTGTCAAATCTCTGCTGTAGCTACTGCCAGACTTAAGCAGCTGTATGGTAGATACCAGAAGTTTTAGGCCTAAAACTAGTATTTTTTTCTGCCAGATTTTGATGTATGCTGAATCTAAAAGAAATAATCAGGCTTGACTGAATTAGAGGGTTCTTTTAGATGTGTAGGGCTCATAGAAACAGTTAATTCAGTACAGAATCTTGGCCAGAAACATAATACTCACTAGTTAACACCTGTTGAACATACAGGTAGAGAGGATTTTCCTTTTTTTAGAATTAATATTTGACAGAAATCATTCAGTGGTACTTAGGTCTCGGGTTTTGTTTGGTGGATTTTATTTGGGGCTTTTTATCATTTATAAAAGCACTGCTTTTGTTTAAGGCTTCACATAAATTCTAAACAAGTGTGTATTGGTGTAGCTCACTGTTCGTTTACACTGATCAAACAAGATCTTGTTTGGGTTTTTTTGTAGATCTGTGTTAATGATGATCTGGTTGCAAAGCACTTTGCACATTACAAGGAAACTGAAGGGACTTCAGGGAGTTCTTCAGATGGTTCTGACAATGAATTGTCGTTAAATGCTGAGTGTGTTCCAGTGGAGTTTGTTGGTCCTACTTTTCTTGCCAGGCCAAAGCTGCCCTTTGGGGAGAAGGTGTCGCCACATCTTGGGCCAGGTGGGACCCACAAGTGTGGGAGACAGTCCTGCATGCAGCACTTGGTGTGTTTAGTTGGATGTGTGGAATTGGAACCTCCTGTCGTGGGTTGGATCTCAGTGACTGGGACACATGGTGTCCATCTCTGCCTTTTTATGTGTTCAGATAATCAGAAATGGGTATCTACATTTTGTTTACCTTTTTAGGTCTTGCTGGTTGTAATTCTGTTCTTGAAAAGCCATCCCAAAGGTCACACACCGTTCTAAATGACAATACTGTGCCTGTAAGTATTACATTTCATATTAAATTGTGAAATACAAACTGAAGTAGACATATGTAGACCGGATTAGGAGTGCTGTAGTCATCCAGCTTGTTACTCTTAGTTTTCTGAAGTTTGTTTAATCAAAATTGTTAGTCAAAGAATGCTTCAAGTTTGTAAAAGAATGCTGCAAAATATTTGGAGAGGCCCACAGTTTGGTAGGAAAACCACTTTCACATCGTGTTTTAAACATGCTTTTGAACATTATTTTAGTGCTTAAAATGTGTTTTCTTTCTAGGTGGTCAGCATGGTGCCAGGTTTGCCTTCCAAAGAAGATAAAGCAGTTCAAACAGAGAGGTGTGGTGCAGCATGTTAAATAATCAGAATGATTCTGTAATCAGACAGCTGGGAGCTGTAGTATGTTTGCAGTTAGTGTTTTTAGGCCTCTAAAGGGAAGGTACATACACATGCTTTTGGGGAAGTACGGACTTTAGAGCTGCTGATAGTTACCCAGACTAGAAAAATACCAGTTCGTTCTAAATAGTAGCTTGAGAATAGCAGTGTGGTGGGGAGATATTTTTCTGCACACTAAATGTGTTCATTTGCTTCATTTTATTTTTAGTGTGATGTATAAAATTTTCAGATTTAATGGAATATGACTGGGTCAATTTGTGCAATGCCTTCACTGTGCTGCAGATCAGTTGATGCATATGTAATAAACCTCAGGAGTATTTCTTTCAGTTTCTAACTGATGCAAAGATGAGGTTTTTTATGTTTTGGAACTTTAGGAAGCCTTTTTTTTTTCTACAGTCCAGTCTATTTTTCTTTTAATGTCGGGGAACTTACCAATTAACTTTGAAAAAGATTCTGAAGGATTGTTTTCACTAAATTTTGCTTTCCAGGTGGAGGGTTTTGATTTCTCCATTTGTACTGAGGGTTTTTCTTGTTGGCATAGATCTGTCAGAAATACTTTGAGTGAATTACTTAATGACACCTGGGAAATACTGGTGATACTTAAAAATGACGTTTTTCTTTTGCATTTATGTTGGATTTAATATCTCTGTTTCTCAGGTTTCCACAGTTTTTAAATTCCACGTCCCTGCAGACACACACAGTTGAAGATGACCGACAGGTATTTCAGGCATTAACTTTCATTTAACTTCCCTTGTGCAAGCATTTTGATTTTGGTAGCATTGGGTCTTTGTGGAAGGCGATCAGGGGCTGACTGAACCTGCATTGATTGGCCTCTGCAGGCTAAAGCTGGGCCAGGCAGCCAAGTTCGGAATGCCTCTGAATTTAAGAAAGGGCAAAAACACAGGGAAGGGAACAAAAAAAAGTGAGAAACAGGCAATGCCAGGGTCAGAGGAGTGGAAAGAGCTCCATGCAGATGTTTCTGAAGGGGCTGCAATCTGTAGAGGACCCGCACGGGGGCAGAGAAGAGAGAAGGAGCGATGGAGAGAAATTGCCATCTGCATTGTGACTGCAGTCCCTACTTCATGCTGCTCATTGTGGGACTGAGTGCCAGCTGTGCACAGAGCATCCACTGCATCTCTTGAGGGGTTTAAGACAGTAAAGACCATCTTTGAAAATCTTTCTTCAAGAGGAGCGATAACAAGTTTTTGTCTCGCCCCTGCTCTGTGTAACCTATCAGCAGATATGAATCATATTTAAAGTGAATTTAGACTTTGATTCATTTACATCAAACTGCTGTTTTTTTAAAGGCAGTGAGTGCTTCTAAGTTTTTTGTAAGTAAGTTTTTTGTAAAGCATTGCCATTGTCATCTATTTGTCTCATCGTTTCAGAGGTTTCAAAATGTTGGGAAAGAAAAAAACTTTGTATTCCTGAGCAAGAAAATTGAACCATCATCAGATTTGGAAACAGCACCGCTTTTTGATGGTCTGAAAAAGGTAGAGGTGATGATTCTACATTGATTATCTTTTTAAGACAAGTTTCATACCTCAAATCACCATAGTAAATATTACAGTAATACCTCAATTTGGTTGAGGAATGTGTACAAGATTGTTCATGTGGTGGAATAAATGAAGCTTTGGAGAAATGCTCTAAGAATTTTACACTTTTTTTTTTCTGGTATATTAGCACTGCTACAAGTGGATTTGAATTTTAATACAGTAATTTAATAACTCAGCTCAGAAGATAATTTTTCCTATTACCGTTAAGGACTTTTGTTACCTAGTGGGTCAGAAGCTTTTCAATCACTCACTTTTATGCTTTGGCTTCTTTTGTTGGTGTTTAAGTACACGGATTTAATGGAAAACTCCTAATTTCTCTTTCTGTAGGAACTTGCTGGGAACAAGTTTTCATGCCCTACCTTCACGGAGTCCTACTGTTGGCCACCAGTAGCTTTGGGATGTGATGTTGTTGCCATCTCCCATCAGGGAAATGATCCCTTATTATATATTCCACCAGTTCTTACACTTTTGCAGTTGAAAAGTGACTACCAAGCCTTGCCAAACATGAGTGGAGTATGTATATATTAGACCAGAGAACCTGTCACTACTCTGAATGTTTGGAATGTACACATTAATGTCGTCTCAAGGTATCTTCATGATGCCTGCCAGTTTCTGTAGGGCCTCTGTGCAGAGGACTTGGATGAACTATGTGAATGGAGAGAGTCCCAAACTTAGTTTAAAGCAATCCCTAACAAGTGGTTCATGCCTTGGCACTTAAATACCTGATGGAACTTTGTTTCTGCGTGAGTAGTAGGTATTCATTAAACTAAAATAGGTATTAGCTGTATTTTCTAGCTTGTACTAGATCACAGAAACTGAGGTCACTGAGAATTACTGAGGTTGTAAGGGACCTCTGAAAATGGCCCAGTACAGCCCAAGTAAGACAGTATTCTTAAGGTTCTGTACTTCTGTCTAATACTGTTATAATGTTTTGTCAATTTTTGTACGTGTATATGTAGCCACTAGCACTGATTTTGTGTCCTGGATGGAAGAAGGCACAACTTGTCTTTGACCTGCTGAAAACATACAGGAAAGGCTGCAGACGCCTTTATCCAATGCTGATAATCCTGGGGCAGAAAAAGGAAGCAGCCAGCCAAGTGGAAATCCGAGGCTGTAAGAATACTTTCTGTCACCTTAGTTACGCTTGAAGGCAGTGTGGGCTGCCTTAATTGCAGGAGCACATGAAGGAGCAGTTTCTGCTTCTGAAGTTCTTGGTTTATCAAGTGAAGTTGGGGGTTTTCTTTGTTTAAATGGTGGTTTACAACTTGCTGTTGCAATAAATGCTCAGTACTTTGTGTCTAACTCAGTAGCATGCAGAGAGTGCTCCACAGAAGCAGCAAAGAAGTAACAAAAAAGCTGTTGGGAGACTTGCCCTGCTTATATGTATGTACTTAAAACATTTAGATGTGTACTGTTGATACTTTTGTTAAGCTTTGGTTGATACCTGCGTTTTCAGAAGTGGCTTTTATTGCTCTAAGGGAATAAGAACTATGGATAAAACTATGAAAAATTGTGTAAAACTCCATTTCAGCATCATTCATCCATCATTCAAGTTTGAGCCTGGTGGATGAATTCAGACTTTCTAGCAGCAGAGCTGTTGGTGTATTTGCACGAGTGAAGATTGGTGTGGTTTTATTTCTGTGTAGAAAGATACACATGCACGGGCGTGTATGTAAATTCCTAAGCTACAATGTGTGCTTTATTCCACTGTTGAAACTGAACTTTCCTGAAATTGCTCTTGCAGATACTTATAAATATTTCACTTCTGGCTATTTGCCTCTGAAGTTCTTACCTCTGCTTCCAGAAACTTACTGGCAAATGAGATGACATCCTGCTTTGTAAACTTGTTAACCTTCAGAAATTTCACTGGATTTCAAAATACCAGAGCCTCACCCACTCGTGTCTTGGAAAACTTGTAGGAGTAGAAAAATACAAACTCCTCAGCTTCGAGATGATGAATCTGAAATACAAATGTGACCCTTTTTAATAAAGCTACTGTGTCCTTTGGTGTCATAGTAATATTCTTCCAAGCTGTAAGTTAATGGTGACAGTCTTTCCTTCCAACTTAGGTGAAGTAGTCGTGACTACACCGGACAACCTCCTGAGACTGCTGGAACATTACACTGGGTTATTGTGCAGGCTTTGCCATCTTGTTCTTGATGAGATTGAGGTGCTGTTCTCTGACACTACTGAACAGGTAAATGGCTTACACAGTCACTTGGCAAAATGCTGTTCCAGTTGTGCATGTTTCTGAAACAGTGGCACACACTGAGAAAAACAACACTGGAAGTGGGTTTATGGTGAATCCTCTCCTTTTTTCTTTCTATTTTTGTGTTTGCAAATTACTGTGTGGGCAGGTTGGGCTTGTCTTCTAGTTACCACCTAGTTTTTGCTGACAGCCTCTGCTTTGTCTAAGCTTTTTATATTGCAGATTTGAACAGATGCTTTTCCTGAGATTTCCATGCTTACCTGGACAGAATCCTGCATTACAGTTACATGCACAGGCATATGCTGTTGCTACATGCTGTCCTGTTGGCTTTCTCTTGCTTCAGAAGTCATGCAAAGAATAGGACAAAAACGTACATACCAAACTGTTCTTTTGAGGTGTAAAACTTGTAGTTTGCTGTGGTAGTGGCTTTGTGACTAGAAAAAAGTGTTCTCAAACAGTGTATTTTTCTGGGCTGTCCTGTGCTTGCTGGAATATGAGAGGAGAGAAAAAAACCTCTTTTCTTCCTAGGTGTTTACTATACTGGATTGTTACAAGAAAGCCACTGCTCAGGCACAGAGGAATCTACCACATCAGATCGTGGCTGTGGGAACTCAGTGGAATAAACACATCACACCCTTGATAAAGGAGTTCATGAATGACCCTCACATTGTGATAACAGTTATTGAAGAAGCTGCCATCTTTGGAAATGTGCAACAGGTAAAACTTGGGAAACAATGTTACTGCTTGGGTATGTGGCTGCTGATGGTTTATTGGAAGCAGGTGGTGCTGCAGTTCTGCCTCCCAGTGTGAGCTGAAGTGGCTGTTACACGTGCAAGGGAGTCACTAAAGGAGCTGGAGGTCTCTGTCTTTTATAGGACTGAGATGAAGACAGTCCCTTGAATATTTCATGATTAGTGCAAACGAGTCTAAATTTGATGAAATGTATTTATAAACAGTAGAGTTTTTGACCAGAATGGTACCAGAATGTTTTTGCAATTTTCAGCTGTGACTGGCAGAGCTACAAGGTAAGCAGTGCCAAGGCAAATCTAGTAAAGCAGTTGGATTGCTGCTTTCACACAAGACCAAACTTCTGACCTCAAATTTCTAGAAGGCCTGTTAGATATTCTTAGGTATCTTTTCACTTAGTTTCCAGTCAATGTGGTATAGCCCTTAAGAAAAACACAAAATGGTTTAAGTTTGATTGAATTACTCTGTGTCTTAGAATGAAGTCGTTTGTGGATTTCAAATGTTGAGAAATCTCCAAAAGTAGACACTCTGAACATGTTAGGAAACTGAAAACCCATGAGTTCTTGTGAGAAGCCTTAATGATTGAGCAGAACCAGAAGTGTCAATGTGTGGATGCATTAGGATTAGGAAGAATTGTATAGTAAAATACGTATGGGTTATATGAATTACCAGCCCTCTGTTTTGTATTTGTTGTTAGGTGGTGCAACCCTGCATGAACAGCAACAGAACTGCTGAGTTACTCAAAATCCTGGATTTTACCCAGAGGAATCTTCAGAAAGTGCTGGTGTTCACTGACTCAGTAACTGATGTAGAGATGATCCATAAGGTAGGAAACTTTAAACTTAGATAGATAAGCAGGGTTTTTTAAATTGTAAAGTCATGACAAACTAAAATATCTTGGCTTCTTAGAATAAAGGAGGACTGTGAATTTGCAAGTTAATCATTCCTGCTAAAAGTAACCCCAAACTGACTGCCAGCAAATAGATAATGTGATACTTAAAGGTTTCTTGTCTGATGTAAATACTAGTGTATATGGAATGTTCATTCTTCAGTGATTGTTAACGGAAACAAATCTGGTTTGGGATTGTGACTTTCTAACACATTTCCCTTGAATATTTGAGGGTTCAAGTGTATCAAAACCAACCCAGCCACCACTTAAAAAAATGCTTCAGGATGTTAAAGTAGGATTGAGTCTGTTGATAGTAATTCTTGCGTACACCAAGTTCAAATATTTTACCTGGCCTGTGAAAATATTTCAAGGGTTCACATAATGAAGAGTGCTTGTTCTGCGAGACTGAAACACAAATCTGCTTGTGGTTAGATCATGGAGTCAGATTAGAGATGATACATTAATAAGAGGAAAAGCTTGACATTTTTACTTTCTTAAATGTCTGTCTAATGTATTAATACATGGGAACATGAACTTGTAGTTTTCTTTTTATACAGGAAATTAATGACCCTTATCTCCATTAATACAGGGGCGTTTTTTTCATATTAGCAACCTAAATTTTATTAGCTTTTTTCTTGTATCTCTACAGTAAGATGTGCTAAATTCTGGTAAGGGATGCTGCTTATTAAAGTTGATTGGAGCAAGTACTGCAGCATTGCAGGAATGTGTAACACTTCTCACTTTGCCCTGCAGGCACTGAAGAGCAACTCAGTAGTTTCCTTGAAGAAGCATAAGGAGAGCAAGTGTATTGCTGAGTGTCTCTTGAAGAGGTGGAGAAAAATGCACAGTTCTGGCACTCCTTCTGTGTTAGGTGAGGATTCTCTGTCTGGTTGGGATTGTATCTTAATGGAGAGCTGAGATCTGCACCAAGCACTTACACTGGGTTATCTCATCACTTCCACAGGGGCAGATCCCTGTGAACTCTTTCCAGTTTCCTGTTTACCTCTTAATGCTGCAGCTCTTGGTTTTTTTTCCTTTTCTTTTCTCCTGTTATTTGCCATGCTTAGTTAAAAGAACTAACAATATTTTCAAGGATTTTCCATAATTTCACAATTGTCTATGCTACAGAGGAGATACTAAGTCTGAAATAATTTCAAAACTCCAAAGATTTATTGTAATCATGTAGTTATAAGTTCCATTTTCTTTTTCAAATTTTTTGCAGAGGCCTTTATCCATTTCAAACTCAATTTGTCTTTCATGTTATACAAAAACAAGAAGGTGGACTACCCTCTGCTTTGTAGGTTCATACGGAGCTATGAGAATTCTTGTACTATTTCAGCAATCTTTGTCTTACTCCTGTGAATTACTGGGCAGTGCTCAATTCTCTCTATTCTGTGGTGCTGACAGGAAATAGAATTCTGTACAATTGGCATGAAATGCCATGTCTGCCATATGCTGATGGGATTTATTGCCTGGAGAAATAAAAAGCCTTATAGGAATATATTGGGGAAAAACTCATCTTCCAGTCAGTGGGTGGGGAGAAGGGGAAATCAGGTGGTGCATGTGATGTGATACTTCCCATGTTTGAACTATTACAGTTACATATCTGGGTGAAACATGTGCTTAGTTTTAACAGATGACTGCCTGCAGTCCTTGGGAATCACAGATGCAACTTGTGTGATCCATTTCAGTTTCCCATCTCCAGGAGTCTTTGGGCAGCGCCTGCAAAGCCTGAGTGACAACTTCTGCACTGGGATGAAGGTTTGGGTGAACCTTGACTGGGTAATGCTACACTGGATTGTTACTGGAGGATACATAAACATTTTCCAAAATACTTACTGCTACTTCTAGGATTCTGCTGGAGATCAAGAACATATGAAGGCCAAGTCAGTCATTCTGCTGACAGAGAACAGTTCCTGTCATGCACCTGGGATTCTCCGCTATTTAGAACATGCAGAAGCAGAAATTCCGGAAGAACTCTATGATTTTACTGCCAGGGTGTGGGAATCTGAGGAGGATGAGAAATTTTCAAGGCCTCTTTGTGCTTCTCTTAAAACATTTGGGATTTGCAGGTAAGGAAATGTCAAGGTTTTGTGCCCTGAATGGTGATTGCTGCTGATTCCTTGATGAATTTTCCTGTTGGATGCTTTTATCTAAAACAAGTTTGCTCATGACTTTATTTTTCTGTTGCCTGTTGCAAGTCACTTAACAGAAGTTTACAACTGAAAGCCAAGAGCTTTCTTCTAAACCTCTTTTGGTTTTTTTAATGTAGGAACAGAATGGAGTGTCCAGATCGTCATCAAATTAATTTAATAGACACGGCCCAGAATATTGCAGATGAAATGATAGAAACACCTGAACGTGTGACAGTAAGTTACAGTTTTCCTTGGGCTTGCCTACCAAGAGGACAGGTCTTAAACAGCTGCTTAGCATGTTACTTCATTTTTTTGTATTCCATTAATCCTACTGCAATATGGATATCATTTGTCATGGCTATTTGTCATTCCTTAGCTTTTTGCCCCTCTCCCTTGCATAAATCAGTGTGCCAGATGTTCCTTGTGTCCTTAGCTTGAACTGGAACTGTTTTGCAGGTTATTCTGAGTTTACCTCAGGTTTTTTTTCTGCTTTGAAGATTCACATTTTGTGGGAAGAGGACTTGTGTCTTGTATATTCATTCCCTTTATAATTTGAGACCACTTATCGAAATTAACAAAGATGGAGGTTTATAGAAACTTACATTTCTTGTAGCAGAAACACAGACTAATCTGTGAGAGTTAAGAGAAGTTGAAGTGGAAGGATTTTTTCTTAGCTGACATATTCGTGCAAACTTGCTGAAAACTGAGCATTTTCTGGCCTTGGGATTAGAGAGTGTTTTTCATTTATAGTATGCCCAAGAAATGGGGAGCTTCTCTCTTGTAGGTAGAACATTGGAGTTACTTCCTTCAAAAATACCAGTGCTTTGGAAGTCTATTTTGCTATAGAGTGCTGTTTTAGTTAGACTTCTTTTTTAGTAGTTCCTCTTTCATGAAACCTTCATGGCTATAAGGTTGACTTTGCTACAGTGATTCTTCACATCCCAGGAAGAATTTCTGTCTTCAGTTCCCTTTGAGACTTGGGCTTTATCTGAGGTGCACTCACAGCAGCATTTTACACATTGGTGTGTTTGTAGTCTTTTGTTTAAGTCATTTTGGTGCAAAAAAAGCAGTCCTTGTAAAACTCCCTGTAAGGCTGGAGAATGTTCAGGGTAGAGCTGGAATGGTGCACAGTGTGTGAGTGGTGAGCAGATAATTGGCAGAACTCTCACTGGTGTTCACTGAGGTGCAATATCATCACCTGACACCAAACAGTTCTTGCTCTGTGCATTGCGGTCCACTGTTGACTGAACTGTGAGCGGTTAGGATTGAGAATAACAACAACTCACTGGTTTTTAAAATGTGTGTGTGTGTACAGCAACATCTGTCACCTTTGGGGTCGGAAAGAAGTACGTGATCTATATAAAAAGACTTAAATTTTATTGGTTTGAGAAATCATCCACCCCTCCTTTCTGCTGATGTATTTGATCCTTTCAGATCCTGCCTCTCCTCATTGTACATGCAACAAACTACTTTGGTCGAATAGTCAAGAAACAAAAGGACCAATATACAGATCTTGCTAAAGAAATGAATGATTATTTCAAGGTACCAGGACATAGGATTTCTGTTAACACAGAAGTGGAGAAGTCAGTATTTTATGGTTTATGTGAGGGAGCCATTTGCCACAGGTAAAATTTTACTGGCTTTTTACTTTATTCATATGCATGTATTTATACAAAGCTTTTTAAAAACTTGACTGTCGGGTAAAGAAAAAAATCAGCCCATCCTCAAAAGTAGCAAAAAATCACTGCTGTGCAAACAATGTTTTTAAAACCTCTTGCCTACACTGAGTTCTGAATGGCAAACAAGATGATTCCTCCCACATGCACTTGGTTACAGAGAGGGCTGTGAAAGTACCAGTTTTAAAATAAGAGCAGATTTAAAAAATACTCTGCACAACTGGTTACACAAATAATAATTATGTTTCTTTTCCTACTGTATGAAGGGTTCAGGTGGTAGAGACTCCAGCAAAAGATGAAGAAAATGTCTATAACGTCACAATTAAATATATAGATGAAGGCAGGACAAGTCAAGTGAATAGTGATCAGCTGCTTCACTTACCTGCAAAGTTTCAGAGTCTGCCACCTCAAGCTGTGGAAATTGTAGTTTGTAGAGTAAAACCCATAGATAATGAAGTTGAATGGAATCCAAAGGTAATAAGCAACTTCTGCATGGTATTTCATTTACGCTCTTTACCTTCTCTCTGTTTTCTGCAAGAAAATAGTTACAAACTGTAAACTTGGGTACCAAATTGCATTGCTTACTAGTATTGACACTAAATATCTGCTATTGGGGCAGATTCTAAGAAGGTCAGTTTTCTTTTTGGCTTTTCTATGAAATAATACAGTGAAGTTCATGGGATTTTTTTTTTGTGATTTAAATGTCTTTGTTGTAGAACAGGTTCTCACGGCTTTGGATTCTGGGGGAGGAACAGGGGAAGTGTAGCCTCTCTAAATTGAGCTGTGTTTGAGTGATCCTTCATTAAGGAAACTCCTCCTTTGGAGGCTAATACTGTTCTAACTTAGAGTTAAGTTAGTGTTCCACTGGTTTACTCAAAACTGTATTTATATCCTTTTCATTGTTCAGCTCAAAACCTGTTTTTTCATTGTAGTTAAAGTGACTGTATTGGTATCCATACATCTCAAGTGCAGTGACAACTTGTTTTTCCTAGGTGACTGATCACATTAAACACAAAATTAAAGGAAAACTTCATCATGCAAAAGTGGTGCAAACCTTGGGAAGAACAGTTTGGGTAGACCCGATGGTAGGTATAGAATGGCAGCACTGGGAAATCTCAGTACATCTGTACATGGTCCAAGGCTGTTCCACAGAAGTGTATTTGGGAGGTACTAGTGTTCAGTAGTTTGTCCTGTGAAATCAGTTCTGCAGTTTGTCATACTTCTCTGGAAGAATGAAACTTGGATCCTCCAAAGATGGTTTGCTGGTATCCAACAGCTCTTGAAGTAGATTTAATTTATGCTGCTTATAATTCTACATCTACTCTTACAGCTCTTACACTCATTTGTGGTTGGTTTTAGTCTAAATTTTTCTGCAAACTAAAAAACATTGAAGCTTTTCTCCTTTATTTTCTTGATCAGAAGAGGAAAAATAGGTGCTCTTGTTCCTGGATTATTCTTGTTGTGCAGTTTCACATCCATTAGCATCCAGCAGACTTTCTGATTTTGTGGAGCAAGTCAAGTGAAAAATGGATTGGAAAATGATCTGGAAGTCATTCTTTTCAGTAGGTTCTGTTCCCATGTGGTGTAGCTCAAGCTTTCACCAGTTTCTAGGCTTTGGGGTTTTTTATTGTGTCCCCTACCCCCTCAGCTGTGTTCGGGACTCACAGTTCTTCACTGCATGAGGTATATTATGGCTGTCACTTACGTGATCAGGGCTGGCACAGTTTACTTAATTGCCATCCTGATTCTGTTAGGGTGAACAGCCAGTTACCTGAGCCATTATCACAATGCAAATGATGGCGATACTTGGAAAACAATTAAACATGGAGAGGTTCGTGTCTGAAAATCAGGAAAACCAAATTGCCTGTGAGCATAAGTCAGTAGAGTAGGGCTGTGTTTGAAGTTTGACTAAAAGAGCTGTTTTGAGTTGGAGAGAGACCATTGAAGACTTGTGCTTTCCCTTGTTGTGTAATGTTGTGTAATTCAAGGTTGGGGTTACCAATCTTCCCACGATGAAGATGTGGATCAATGAATACAACATTCGATCTGAGATTTTGTCAATGGGTTTGGGAACCGACAATCCTGAACATGTAGGAGAAATTCAGAAGCTGTGCAGACAAATGCCAGTTTTGGATCATGCAGAGAAGTTGGAGCATTTGTAAGTGTTTGCAAGGTTTTTTTCAGCATATACTTTATTAAGAGAAGAATTCTATTTAACTGAATATGATTAATATTACTGACAGTGATTTTCCTTTAAATGCAGAAACAGTTGTGTTTGTAATGTCTGCTTCCCCTTAACTAGTCTTTAGCCTCATAACCACAAGGAAAAGAAAATTTTAATTCTAGGAAACATTAACCTAGAATTCGATGCAGACAGGCAAGTTAGTAATAAAATATGGAGTCTGAATTCAGAATGTGTTACAATTTACAATGCTTAGTAGCTGGTTTGTTTGCTTACCAGTCACTAAGCATCTGGTATCTCAGGCACAACCTGTTTGCATTTATTCCTTTCTCCTTGGAAAGTTTGGGAACCTCTATGTCATTGCCAAAGCATGTAATGCTAGGGCCCAGACAACTTTCTTGTGATGCTGTGCTGAAATGTGTGTAATGCAACTGCTTGGATCATTTTTTTACAGACCCACAAAGCCTGAGACTACTGTTGAAAAATTCAGAACTTCAGTACCGGCTTTGTTAGTAAGGTAGAGGTTAAAATAGGGGGAGGCAAAGTAAGGTGAAGCTGACTGTCATTTGTGGATTTTGTTTTAAAACCGCTTCGTTCTGTGTTTAGAAGCACAAAAGAGGACACAGCTGGTCTAGAAGAGGTGTCCAGTCCACAGGATACATCGATACAGGAAAATTCTGCTAAAGGGTGTAACAGTTCTGTGACTCCTCCAAGCAGTAAGCCTTCCATCATTTCTAGAAGTTTCTAAACTTGAATTCAAGTTGGATGCTTGATACCAACAGTGATCCTGGCAGCTGCAGACTGCTCTGGGTGTACAGAGCAGCACCATGTGGCTGATGTTTGCAGTCAGCCAGAGCTGCCTTCCAGTGAGCAGTCAGGAGATGCTGTGAGTGTGACACTTGCTGCTGTAACTGTGTGGCTGTATGGGGAATGCTCTGCCCTTCACTTGGAATTCTTCAGCTCTGAGTGGAACATGTAAGCAGGAAGTCTCTGCTGTAGAGAGGACAGGAGCTCTGCTGTCCAAGGCCACAGGGTTTAAGGGAGTTGAAATCTCTTGAAATATGAGTGTGAATAATAATGCTGTTCTCTTTAGAGGGTAATTTTTTTCCCATGATTCGGGATGGCAGAAAATGGTGCTTCCCCTCCACCATTTCTTTTTAATCTAAAAGATGTGCTTACTTCTGTCAGTAGAGGCTTAGAAGTGCTTAGGCATAGCAGGAGGCAGGATTACCTTGCTAGCAGCTGACACGTGAGTTTGGAGCAGTGAAAGGTGAAGAAGTTGTAGCAGACAAAAAGGCTGGAGTGCTTATTGTAGAAGGCTTTTTTCCCTGGTAATAGTCACACTAATGCCATGTTTCAAGCTGTGATGTTGACACAGTATTAGTCACTTCATCCCTGAAACTCCCCACTAATTCCCAAAATGATACATTTCAGGTGTCAAATAAAACTGGAGAAAACCTTTACCTGACCTGGAAAACAGCATGTTTGTTGAGGGGTTTTTTAATCTTCTTATGCCAATTACGGTATTCTTGATAATTAAAGTTTTTAATTGAATTCTTAACTTTATGAAATCTTTCAGGATAGGAAGTGTACACAATATAAAGGACAAAGACAGTAATTTGATTGCTAGCAAGTTATTTTTATGATGGTATAGGGGGATTCTGGAAATACCTGGTTGCTGTAATATAGGGAAGTATAAAAGATGTTTCTGGATGTCTTCTTTTTAGATGATGCAGTTCAAACAAAAGAAGCAGAAGACTCTACTGTGCATCAGCAGAAGGGGTAAGAAAACAGTGATTTGTTCCCATCTTGCTTTTATGTGAGCTGCCAAACAGGATTGTTCTGTGTCTGTGGTCACCTGGAAAGTTCCTTTTGTCTGTCAGAGGTTGGTTTTACTGTTAGCTTTTCCTTTGGCACTTCAAGGGCAGAATATGGTGGCATCCTGAAATGAGGCAGTAAGTGTGATTCCTGTGGATATCAAAGTCAGTGGAGCGTGTCTGCCTGTGGAACTTGCAGATGTGCTCCTCTAAAGACTTGAAATGTGCTTTTGTAGGAAGCTTGACTGGTATCCCATCACCTGCTTCCCTGGCACTTCTGCTGCTTTCAGGTCTGCATGGCCCAGGCTCCTTAGCTGAGTTGTGACTTCATGGGCAAATTCTGCCTCTGTGTGAGACAACTTGGCTGAACCTCAGTGGTTTTCTGGTTTGGAAAATACCTATTAAATTAACTTTCTTTCAGCTGCCATCCACAAATCAAGTGGTTTCAAGATAGTGTGACTGTGACATTGAAGGTACAAATACTGGGGGCAGCTGACAGTAAATGTGAGTTCTCAAGAGAGAAGGTGGCTTTCAGGTAGGTTTAAGAAACTTCAGTATAATCAGCAAAGTGTCTTTGTTTGGATTTAATGTTTTTAAACTTCTTGTATATTGCAGTGCTTATTCAGAAGGCAAACTTTATGTGGCTGTCCTGGAGCTGTATCAGTCAGTAATTGCAGAGAAGTCCACATGTGTGATTAAGGATACAGAGGCTGTGATTTTACTAGTAAAAGAGAAAGAAGGACCGTGGTGCAAATTACTGAAGAACAAGGTGAAGTGAAAATTAATTTGAGAGTTACTCAATGTTCTGAACACATTTGCTGTGCATCAGAGCAGGTATTTCAAACAGTGTTTTTGTCAACAGAATGTTCACGTGTCCTTAGATTTTGAACGCTGGGAAGAGTCTGAAGATGAAAGGCCTTTCACAGTTGGTAAGGATTGTATGAGTCTGTGTTGATGATACATGAAATGATCAGCATTCCTCTTTTTGCATTGGCTTTATCTGAAATACTCATTTATCCAGCAGCTTGCTCAAATTCTCTGAAAGAGCTGAGAGGACTTCTAGAGCAAATTAGAGGCAGCAGGGCACTTTTCTATCAGCTTAGCACAGACTAAGGGCAGATAGAAGTGGTTCTGAGTATTTTGGTCTAGTTTGTAGTCAAAAGCATTTGGGCTTGCTAGGTTGGGTCATTTAATAGTACCATGTATTTGTCCTGGGGCTCATTTTTTCCTGGTTTATAAATGTTACACTTTGTTAATGTTTCCAGGTTCTGCAAAACTGAGCTACCCTCCTGCGGGATCTGAGGACTGGTTTGAGTCCTCAGAAGACAGTGATACAGAAAGTGATGATTAATTGGGAGGAGAAATTCCTTTCCCCTCTGATAAGAATTGTATTATTGTTAATTAAATAGTTGATGTAATTGTTGATTTTTGAGTTTGATAGTTGATGTAATGGTGGCTTGTTCATGTAATTGTAAACAATTTAAAACATTAGTGTAACTTAAAACATTAGTGCCCTTAGAACATGACTGCAACTGTGCTTAATTATAACCTTCACCTGAGAACAGGTAGTGGCAAAGCTGTACCTGGTGTAAGAAGACTTAGGAGCTGATGTAATCTGTGTTTTGCTCTTGCTCTGCATCCTGATGACAACAGAAATTACCTCCAGCTGTGGAGCGGATTTTTCCTTTGCTTGCTCTGTCCTTCTTTGACTTGTTTAATATCTAAATATAAGGTGGTGGGTTTTGTTGTTGGGTTTTTTTTTGTTTTGGCTGGTAGATTATTAGTCTCTAGTGGGTTATTTATTTAAGAGGTGTAAGTTATCTCTAGTTTTTGTTTAAAAAACAAGGCCTCTTCTATGAAGTAGAAGCAAAAAGTGGGTTTAGCCATAAATTCTTAGCAGCTGAAAGCACCAGTGTAAAAAATACCAGCAGTATGTCCAAGAATATTCTTCTGGCCTCAAGCAGTTTTTGATCAGGGTTTTCATGAGGAAGAGCTTTCCTGGGCACTTGTGTAAGTGCAGTTGCATTTTGGAACATATGTGAGCTTTTAACATTCTCCTGTACTAAGGAATTCAGTGAAATAATTTTCCAGTGTTTTGAAGCCTTCCCTGATGAGGGCATTGAGGGCACCCCAATGTCAGTGGAAGGGAATGAGAGGGTGGAGGAGCAGGTGAGAGGAGAGAGAAAGGAGTGTCAGGCAGAGTCTGTCAAAAAAGGAAGGTTGTATGCCTGACATAGGAAAAGGTGTAAAAATACAAGTTTCTCATTTTTATATATATTTATATATAAATTGATTTCAGAATAAGCCCCCATACATTGTTATATATGTGCGTTTAAAATAGCGCTGTCGAGTTTGAAAATATAACTTTCGTACATATACATTAACCAATAAAGTGCTTGAAACTGCAGGAAGAAAAGCCGTCTGTGTAATTAAAAGTACCTTCGTTGCGTTTTTTCTGAGTCTCCGAAGGTCTAAGTGTCAGATGTATCACAGGCGCTGCTGCCGCCCTGTGGTGCTGTCCGGTGCTGCGGCGGGGCGGGGCTCCAGGCCTGGAGCACGGCACACTTCGGGGCACCGGGCCCCGGTGCACGGCACACTTCGGGGCACCGAGCCCTGGGGCACGGCCTGCGCGGCTCCAGACCCCCTGCACGGCTCCGGGCACCGCGCAGGCCTCGGGCGGGGTGGGGAGCTCATTGACCTCCCGCGGCCGGCGCTGGCCGCGACCACGTCTCGCCGGCGCTCCCTGAGCCTCCCCTGCTCCAGCCCCGTGTCCTTAGCCGCTCCAGCCCTATCGCGACGGCGGCATGTCGCCGCTCGCATTGCTCGATTCCGCGTGTCCGGCAGCCCCTGGCCCGGCGATCTCTGGCCCGGGCGCTGCCGAGAGGAGGATGCGGTGTCTCTTCTCCCCGGGGCTGTCCGCATGGCCCTGCCCGGACGGCCCTGCCTGAGGCTTGCGGTCATCTCCGCCCAGCACAGTGCTGCCAAGTGCCTCCGCCTGTCCCCCCCACGCTCGACTGTGCACCCTGCAGGGCTAGGGCTGTTCGTATTTCCTGGCACATCTGTGCCGGAGAGCAGCCACCAGCACCCCACACGCACAGAGCTGCTGACCCCTAAGCTTACCAAGCACGGGGAATATATTTGCCTGCATGGGCACTTGCTTGCTGCACGGTCGCATGCCACACTTGCATATCACTGATAGCAACATCTTTCCTAATGTCTTTACAAATAATTTGATAGGTGAAAGTATGGATGTTAATGTCTTTGAAATGGGTGTTAATATCTCTACTCACCTTGAGCAGCAGGCTCGTTACCAGGGCCTGACAGTTTGGCTCCTGAAATAGCCAAGGGGGTCTGCACAAGCCTGAACTTTTGGGTTAACCAGTAGGTTCAAGGGGGGCTATGTGGTAGGTGGTTTGGGAAGGCCGTTCCTTTCTAGTACCTCTGCCAGGGAAAGGAAGGGGGCAGCATGCGGCCGGGAGTTTGGGTAAAAGGAGGCGGTGCCCTCCGAAACCGAGAGAGAGAAAACACCGGGGGTGTGTGCCCCGATAGACTCTCTCCCTTTATTCAAAAAAAGTTGAAGGACTCCTCTGTCTCCTTTTTGGACATAAGCCTCTGGCCTTTGTGGATTTTCCTGGTATCACTTGGCCCCAGCCTTTTCAAGGTCCTTCTTCTAACTGCTCTCCACATCCCCCGCAGCTGTCCCTGTCCCTGTGCTCCCCACTAAGCCGTGCCAGACATCGCCACGGTCCCTGTCAGCACACGCAAGGCCTCCTGTCCCAAACTGGGGACATTGTGTGCACACAGATGGGCAGTGGTGATGTCACAGCAGCCACCGTGACATCATTGCCCAAGGCAGAGTTGAAAGGGTGCTGGGTGTCAGTGTGACCTGCAGAGGTGACAGGGGCCGCCGAGGAAGGCGCTTGCCCGGGGCTGCTGAGGGAGAAGGGCATTGCAGGGGCTCTGAGGCCTCACGCGTGTCCTGCTGTTCCCCCTGGGCTGGCAGAGGCCCTCCAAGCGCTCGCCACCGCCCTGGCCCGTTTGGCAATGGTGCGGCAGGACCCTGCCTGGGGGGGCTCCCTCTGCACCCTGGCCGTGAAGAGGGAGAGCCGCTCCCACTTTGGGCCCATAAGGACCCGGCACCTCCTGCGGCAGGAACGGCGTGAGAAGAAGCCGTACAGCCGGCCAGAAATCCGCCTCAGGATCAGCCGTGTGCCAGCCCCAAGGCTGGGCCCCTCTCACCCAGCACAATAAAGTCCTCTCATCTGCACTGGGTGATCCCACTCTCATTTGTCAGTCATCCTCCTCTGCCTTTCTTGAGGGTGTGGGACCAGTGGATTCTCTTTTTCCTTGGGACTGACTGCCTTCCCTGTCCTGGCTGGACTGGGGAGCCTGGGTGGAGGACATGGTACAGCCTCAGCCTGCTGGGCAGTGCTGCTAGCTTTGGGGTATTTCCTGGCCTGGGGGAAGGTGCCTGGTTCAGTGATGTCTTTGGTGGTTCTTCCTGGACGTGCAGGACTGTTGATGGGTTTAAGATGTGTCCCTGGGGATCTGCCCCTGGGCTTGGGGGTGTTTATGGGTTTGGAGATTGCCAACAGTTTTTGGGGATGCACCTGGATATGATGGTTGCTGCAAAATAGGGGGGAAACTTCAGGGTTTGGGGGTGTTTCTGTGTGTGTCAGATGCATGCTGCTGGGTTTGGGCATTGCTGCCAGGTGTGGGGTGCATCTGGTTTTGGGGTTTGTTCCTGGATCTGGGTGATTCAGCCAAGGTCTGGGTGCTGCTGGGTTGAAAGCTCCTAAAAGCAGGCTCTGTCCCAGTAGAAGCAAAGCCTGTCCCTGCAGGAGCACCAGCCAGTGCATCCTTTGAGGTGCTGGGCACGCTGTGCTCTCTGGATGGTATTCCAGCAGCTCAGCTCCTCAGCCACCCCTGAGGAGAGCTGGGCTGCTGCCCCCGGGGGTTCTGAACTCATCTGCTCTGAGGTGAAATTCTGTCTTTCACTCTCAGAGTACCTTGGGGTAGTGCCCACCTCACTGTCTGCTCTGCCTCGGCAGATAATGGGGCGTTTCTGACCCGAGTTCAATGCCCTTAGACCCTCTTTGGAGTCTCTGTTGATCTCTCATTGCCACTGCCCTGACTTTCTCTCCTGCTGCTGGTTTGCAGCTGAAGTGCAGCTGAAGCTCAGGAGGTTTTCTGCAGTGGAGTTCCTGTAGCACCAGACAAGGTCTCAGACATTTCCTGGCTTCACCTCACTTCACCTTTCACTGTCAGCAAGCACTGAATTGGCACAGCCTGGGCTCTTAGATCCTCTTGTAGCTTGTTTGTAATTTTTTTTTCAGTACTTTAGACACTTTGAAAATCCTCCTGGAGGAGGTATCTCATACATGGCAAAATTGGTTTGATCCTGAGGATGCTGAGGACTAGAAGCAGTCTGACAGCATCCTGTCTCTGCCCTTTGTATTTCAATTCTTTAAGAAATAATTTTCATCCATTTTGATTTTCAAAATCCCTTCAGTAGGTGCCCAGCCTACAGTGCAAAATGCTTTGCTTTATGACACATTTCTCTTTGAAGATAGTAGTTTACAGTACATATGAAAATACTCTGGGGAAAAAAACCCATACAACTTCATTTACAAACCCACCAAACAATAAAGAAATTACATCAGAGAAATGTTATAATATTTGTTTCATATTATCAGAATTTCTTCCCTCCTCTCAAAAACCCTAATTCACTTAGGGTTACCAATTAACACAACCAGACTTAAGACTACTACAAATTTTCATGTAACCATTTAGAAGAACTTTCAGTGTTTATCTGAGACCATTTTCTGCTTGCCATCTGCTTTCAAGACTGCAGCTTGCGTTGGGCAGTAGTGTCACAGCAGCCTCAGCTGTGTGTTCGGAGTTTGGCTTTACTACCCACTGACAACACAAACCCTGCCAAGTCAGACTGGAGCAGTCTTGAGACAAAATCAGGTAACATAGCATGGGATGTGCTTGTCAGCTCCATATCCTGGTGAATTGGTAGCATCCTGGTAAATTTTCTTTACTACCGCAAAGAAAATAATATTTCTGATAAATTCTACAAAAATACTTCACTGGATTTTTTATTTTTCCACAGGCTGGCTGCTGAGTTATGTCAACAAAAACAAGATTTATTAAAGTCAGAGAAGTTAGTGCAGTATGGACTGCAGTAAACTTATTTTTTAAATACTCTGAAAAATCTTGACCTGATTCTGATTTTGCTATTAACAATTGATATAGTGACATTTCACTTGTGGGGGATTTGAATCCACCTTGCATTTTCAAATAATTTAAGTAATGTATTTGCAAAAAGAAGTACCATAGGTCATTCTGTACTACCTCTTGTTTCCCTTTGGATCACTGTGCACTGTTTATCTGTTGATCTTACTTTTCTGTCTCTCTCTGAATCTCTGTCATGCCAGTGAAGCACATCACATCTGGTTTGCAGTCATAACTTTGTTTCCTTGGTAAGACTGCAGGAATTCTTCCCCTATGCCTGTTACATACAACTCTGGACTATTTTATGGACCTCCAGCTAATTCTTGTTCTGCCTGAAAATTAGGTTGAATTCAGTAAGAGGCTACCATTACATTCATTTACATTCCCGATATCTACTGATCCTGTAATTCAGTAACAAAAAAAACAGTCACAGTTGCCTAATCTGCTAACTTAATTTTAAGATGATCTAATAAGAAAAAAAAGCATTTATGGAAGTGCAAATTAATGGTTGCTTTGGATTTCATTTCAGCTGGTACATAATGACCTGGAAAACACAGTGCATTGGTATGTCTCTATCAGAAAAAAAATTCCAGTGGCTAGAATATCATGTTGGCACCAAGTAGCTGGACTTTGAAAAGGGCTCAATTATTGAATGTTGAACACTGTTGGAATGGGTCTTGGGTCTGAATGCACTCCTTAAAACCTGGTCATGAGTTCCCTTGAAAGTCTTGCTTTGACTGCACACAATGTTTGATATAAGGTGTTGACCTTTCCTTACTGAATGAGAATATATATATATATATATATTCTGTGAGTTTGAAGAGGGACCAAAGGGAGAGTTATGTCCAAAAATAATCTGTGCTTGTGCAGCCTTTAAAATGAAAAATACATCTTTTAAGAGTAATGGTTAACAATGTGCTCTCATTACTCCTTTTAAAATTGTTTTTCTTGGCACAAACATTTCTATGCTGAACCCCCTATTCCATAGTTCGAGAGAATCCAGTATTTTAACTCTTTGATCAAACTCATAAAACTCTTCACAATTATTCTGTCTTTGATGGTAACAAGAAACTCCCAAAGTATGTTAATAAATATCTCCAAACACATGCTTTTGTAGCCCTAAGCTACACACAATCCTCTGATGGGGATCCTCTGCTACAAATAGGCAGTGAGTAGTTGGAATACTCAAATATAGCACGTAAGAGTGTTAAAAAGCAGATCTCAGCCCACTCAGCTAAAGATCATATTCCTGAATGTTTTTCATATGATTCACTAGCTCCTAACATCAAGAGTCATTCCTTTGGGAGAAGAGCTTGGTAAGGTGCTATTTAATTTTTCCCCAGTAAAAGTCAGCTGTGTCTTGGTCTTACAGAAGAATGAGGACCCAGATCTGTTTCCTGAGACAAGAGGGGAGCAGAGATGCCTGTGGGGTGTAAATACTCTGCCAAGCAGGGGGGAGGGAAGAAGCACAGGTAAGAGAAGAGGGGGTTCTTAACTGCCACAAAATTTACTGTATCATGAGAAAAAGAAGGTATTAAAATCGCCTTTTAATATTATCCAGTTGACAGAGAAGCTAAAGGAGACTTCTGATCAATTTTCTTTCCTTTTTTTTTGGTTTGACCACAAAACCAGACAACCCATTCTTCACCTAGCTCTACTAATGAGCTGTTTTCTCCAAGGTTTTGTACCCTGCATAATGAAGAACATCTGTACCTCGAGTAAAGCTTGACATTTCTCTGCCTATTCACCAAAGGCCTTTTTATCTTCTTTCAACGCAACAATACCAAAGCAATGCCTGGGAAAGAAAACTGGAGGAGTCTCCAGAACACTCTATTCTGATCACCTTCCTTCAATATTTCACTAGAATTACCCAATTCATATGGTAATCATTTCCTTCTAATCAGTGTTTCCTATGTAACCTTGTTTATTCACTCCTACTTATTCCCACTTGCCAAGAAAGCCAAATGAGACTATTGGGGGCATTTGTCTTTCATGACACTAAGAACAGATTAATCATGCTGACAGCATGCTAACAAAAGGATGGTTTTAATTAATTAACACTTATAAATAATTTGTTAAAGGTTACAGAGTGCTTAATGTATGCCTTAGTAAACAGTTATTACATGGACCAGCCAACAAATAAATTGCTTATACCTAGAAAAAGCTTTTCTGTTGGCCTAGAGTACTTCTCAACCTTTCTGAAAACCAAGGGCCACCTACTATCCTGAGCAAAATGTTGATTGCCTAGTCTTGTGGAAATGGAGTACTTTGTACCTCCTTGCCATAATGTCTTCCATATGAGTTTATTATATTTTTATTATTCATGCTAATATATCTCTTTTTATTTTGCCTTGATTGTTTGGTCATGTGCATAGGATTGATTCTTTGGAAGGGGACAGACCATTTTGCAGCCTACTTGGTGGTGTCTGGCAAACCATCAGAGTTCAGGGTGAGGTATAGTGATTTATAGTATGCACTGCTCAGGCAGGGTGCTATTAGCAACTTCTTCATTAACTCTTCCTAGAAGTGCCTTCATGGACTTAGGCTGTAGTCATTAACATTACTGAACAGCTGCATGCACACACATGGGAGCAGGTACAGTTTATATTTCTGAAGAAACCATCTGATTTTATTTTAACAGTAGTAAAATTTTGAATTTCATAGGGCATCTAATGAAGACTGAAAAGTCTGGATTTAAAATTTTGAAAAAAGGCAGCAAAGCTTGTCTCTGCCTGGTAAGGATTATGTGAGTTCCTGTGAAAAACAAGGAACTCGATGTAGCAATGACTACATCAAGTCTCCTAATGCCCCTGGTATGTTAGCAAGATCCAGTGGATGCTACTTAATTACCATATATTGGCAAATATATTTAGGGTTTTTTTCTACATGAAATTATAGTGCTGTGCAGGCAAAATTCTGGGAAGGTTTATATGCTTATAAAATTTCTATGAGGTCATTGTCTTCCATTTATCACAGTGTTTCTACAGCAGAGGATAGAAAGGAAAACTGAAGATGTTTTCTTTGTTACCTGTCTTTGATCTCAAGAGCTCCATGTGCATTCCAGTGTTCCACAATGTAATCTGGGCTGATCCCAAGAACTCAGCTGCATTCTCCCTAAGAATCTCATCCACTGTCACAGGGTTGCTTTTATTGCTGGTCTCAAGATGATAAATGTTTTCTTACAGGATCACCCAGAAAGTATTTTTTAAAAACGAGATGCTTATGTGATAATTTTACACCTTGTAGGGAAACTCCGTGAAGTGGCTCACGTTCTTTATAATGGGTACACCAGCAAAACAGCTGATGAAAATGTAGTCCTGTGCCAGTTAAACAAGGTGTGGAATTTGTGGTAAATTTTCAGTTTGACTGTAGCTGCAGGGATATGCTGAGATACTGACTTATTTCAGACAAATCAGAGACATACAGACTTTTAATCATATACAAATATAGGCAACAAAGATTTTTGTCCCAACCTTAGCAAATGCCGGTAGATTTTGAAAGAAATTTGGATATATTTGGGGCCCTTTTGCTGCTGTATTTCAACTCAGGAGTAAAAGAGAATTCAGAATCAGGCTATTTTACAAATACATTAAGTGTTGGAAAATGCATTTAAATACAACACAATGCAGATGCCTTGAGTAGTTAGATCTTATACAGCTTTTGGGCTGTATTATACAGCAGGGATCCAAATTTTATCCTGTGGCCTGTAAGTACAATAGTAGAAAAACAGTACCCTTTTTGAATCTTCAAGCAAAGTCCTAGGAAAGAATGGCCTTCACATGGGTGTATAAGCTGTCAAAAATACTGCAACAATTAAATACTGGTAATGGCAAATTTATTGCATAATTTAGGAATATCTTGCACGTTTAATATATAAGAAATAGGAATTATCCTCCAAGCAGCAATATATTTAAATATTTAAACGAAATGAAAGTTCTATTTATGACATGAAGGCAAATCTCTATTGTGAGGTTCAGAACAGCCAAAAGCAGCCAGCATGTTTTACTTCATTTTCAAATGTCAGCTGTTAAACTGGAACATTTGCATGTGGTCTGGCCCCATTCTCCTGTTCCCCTGGGGTATGCTGCCCTTCCCATGGGAGAGGTGGGTGATTGGGAATGCTGTGCCAGACAGAAGCTCCTGTCTCCCTCCCAGAGCTTTCAGGAGCTTTGTGTGAATGGCAGGAGACCAGGCTTAGCAAGGCTTCACACAGCAGAGTGTGATCTAGTCCCAGGCTGGTTTCTTCTATGGGAATGTTCCAAATGACATCTAATATTTAACCATAATTGAGACATTTAGAGGCAAACATGTCTAGACTAACTGATGTTTGAAAAAAGCTACTGCCCCTTTTTCTAGCAGTGTATCACTGTGAACTGCATGCAGTTAAATAATTAACGTCAGATTTTTCTGTTTCATTCAGCATTCTTAACCCATAGGTAAAACTTTTGGCCACAGATTACTCCAGTTAAACTCTGTAAAGGATGATGGTTGTTTTTCACAGGAACTCACATAATCCTGAAGTCATTCTTAAACTTTAGAACAGAGAGCATCCCTACTGCTCATATTGGAAAGGGTTACCATGCAGCAAGTATTATGTAATTAAAGTACAGAAATAGGAGGTGAATCCAGCAGCCCAAATGTCAGGCTGAAGTATTATTGCAAAATATGATACAATGTAAGCCAAAACATAACATATATCTCTGTACATAATGAGAGTACTCACTAAACATTTTTAGCATATGAATAGAAAATAAATTAACAGAGAAAACTTGTTTTTCAGGAAAGAGTGAGTTCAAGGCAGGAGAGGGATAGTTTTGACTCGCCACTCTCTAAGTGGGAGGGGTTACTAAGCAAAAGTGTGTGTTGATAACCAGAAACATGGCCGTGGTGTTTTGTGTATGTAATTATGGGATCAGGAATTCACAAACGTATCTCTTGGCAGTGTGGCACACTTCATCCACCCACCTGCCTTGGGATGACTGAGACAAAAAGACACAGTTCTCACGCTTGCCCCCGTTGGGCTGGGCACGGTCCCAGTTGAAGTACTGCAGAGCCATGCCATTGACATCAACAAACCTCCCCTCATTGACCATGTCAGTGACACCCAGCCAGAACTCGGGCACTCCGGGCACGCTTTTCTTGCCATAATCTCGAAGGATCTTTGTTTCCTCGTTATTCCTTGGGATAGCCAATGTCCCCCCCTTGGTTATGCAGTCTTCATTGGCTTCATGGAAATGTTTGGTGCCTTCTGACATGAGGTAGCATTTCTTGTGGGCCTTGGTCCCACGAAGACACACTGTGAACACACAGGAGTTTGCACCTTCAGTACAAGTGTGGGCCTCAGCTTTCAGTAATGGTGCTCCAAATGATAATTTTCCAAAAGCACATTGAAACTTGAGCAGACAAATCCTTCAGCAAGTGAAAGGCTCTTGACTCCACAGAGTGGGCCTGAAATTTGGGGTAAGGTCAGACTCACCTTCTGGTGCCCCAGTTCACGTAGGACCCTGTGTGCAGCCAGCACGTCCTCGTGCCTTTGGGACAGACTCCTAAAATATAACCCAGGCCTGTTCTCAGTGCCCTGATCACCAAATAGTCCTGCTTTCACACGTTTTCTACCTTATTTCAGCAGTCTTAAAACTGATGGAATGGATGAGGTGTGGATGTTTGTTTTGTTGCCAGATATAAGTTGGTTATCAGGAAATTGTATTTGGCTTGATAACAGAGACAGATCTAAATGTCTTTTAATATTGGTGATTTACAAGTAAAGTAAATTTTTACATCTTATCTAAGCTCAGTTTCCAGCAAGCAAAGGCAGGACAGAAATGTGCTGTATTAAATGTGTCCTGCTGACCACAAAAATATTGACTTGGAATTCGTAATACAAATCTCTCAGTGATTAATAGAAGTGTAATTCTACCTGTAGAAGATTGCATATTCACCTTCCTTGGCATTAATTTATTTTATTTCCAGCAAAGTCTCCCCCTTCAAACTCTAAATCCAAATGAGGTAAAGTGACTTAAATCTATAAGAGCTTGACAATCGGGACCCAATTTGCTAAACATTTGAATTTATAAATCTGTTTGCTTTTACTTCTGCTGGAGAAGTCTTGATGTAAAGTCCAAATGGACCAGAGGATTAATTTGGCAGCTGCTCTGTCACTGGAATTCCCTGCTGCTGAGGTTGTTCCAGCTCGAGGTCTCTGGGGGCAGGAACACAGGAGGGAATCCTTAAACTTTGCCTTCCAGCCCTCCTAATGCACATTTGTGAAAAACTGATTCTCCCAAGAAAAGTAATGATGGGAAGATGAACCCTTCAGTGTTTCTTCTGAGCTGAGGAAGGTACCAAAGGACTGGAGTAAATTCCTGTGACAATTATTTTTAGAATCCTGCAGGTTGTTACTTGCATATTATTTCATTTATTGCTTAAGCTCATCTTGTATGTATGTATATCTTCTGTCCTGATGGTTTTTATAATCTGTTTCTAATTCTTGTCATCTGTTCTTGTAAAAAAAAATTATGTCTCTGATCAACAGGATATGGAAGTCACTTTGGACCACATCCTATGTCTCAAGGTTTTAGTATTTCCAATTGTATTCACTGCATTCCTTAGCTGCATTTTCAGAGTCATGATTTTCTATTAGGGTTTAACGTTCAAATTTTAACCCTTCCAATGGCCAAAGTAATGAACCTAATTATTAAATGTGGAATGCTTTAGCAAATGTATATTTATGGGAAAGATCAGAGAGACTTTACTTTAGCAATGCTGCAGCAATGATATGGACTGGATGTCTTTAGGGAGAAAGTATGTGCTGCAAAATGGTGCATGGCAGCATTTCACATTTCACTCTATGTAGAAAGGAGGTCCAGAAAGTTCAAGCAAAAGAAGAAATCAGATTTTTAAGGTGTGTCTTGGAAATGTCCATAAGCTAAAAATGTAGCTCCTTTTTTCAGATGTTACAAGGACATTAACAAAGACAGTCAGAGCTAGAGGGGTCATGGGTGTCTTTTTGCCAGATTTGGATTCCAGTTGCACAGTGTGGGTTATAAATTTAGAATAAAGCTCAAAATAAGTTTTGAGGAGAAAAAGGCTCCCAGTTCTGGTTTCATTTCTAAGCCACTGCATGCTTCCTCCCAGGATCCTTCTGGAAGCAACACAAGAATTACTTTTAAACAAGTGTTACTTGTCTAATACAGGCTCCCACTTTTAAGAAACTTCTAAAGCCTTCTTATAAGACATTTGAAATAAAAATATTTTGTAAAGCCCAAAACCCTCTATGTAACCCAAGACATAAAACTGAACCACCCAGATATTACCATCCCTAAGGAAAATATGTTCTGTTTCATGAGAATGATGTAATTTCCTCTGTAATGTCCTCCTGTACATGTTTAAATGCCAGGTTTTGTGTCAACAGCTGTGAAAAAGCACAACTGTCTAGTAGGTGCATGTGTATTTACCCTTCTTATTTTGTTTGGAAATTTCCATCTGGTTAGTTAAATACTTAAAGGACTTTGCACGTTGGTCCAGAATATTTCTGACGTCACAGGGGTTATAACTTTGAAGTTTTATGGCAATATTCACATTTGAATATATGTTCATATCAAAGCTGGGCACTTAACTCACTGACCACCAAAACTCTCAGACCCAGGAAGTCTCATTGTGCTGCCTGTGATGAAACAAAACTCAGAGCTTGAAGTCGTGCACAGCAAAGACAAAAGTACTTCTTGCTCTCAGTGAAGAATCACCACTCATTCCCCATTAGTTGAGACCTGATTTCACTTAAATGCTTCCTTCAACACTTGTCTGTCTGGCAAAGCTATGGCATACCGTGCTTTGATGGAGCTGTACTCCTCCGTCATAAAATCCCATTAAAGAGAGGAATGGGAGTGAAGAAGAGGGGCAGTGAGAACTTTTGGAAGCCACTGACCAGCATAAGCTGCTTTACCTGTCTGGAGTGCTTGTATTTCCTTCAGAGCATTTACTTCTCGCCACAATTTGTCAATCTGGGTCTTCAGGTCATCTTTTTCTTACACGAAAAGAATATACAGAAATTAACAGATATACACACAGTAAAAAAAAGATTAAAAATTACATGTTAAAAGCTCTTTCAAAATATCATGGGTTTCTGCATTGCTGAAATGCATCTTGATTCTTTTAAAAGATTTGTCCTTAATGAAAACATTCCTCTAGGATTCCTATAAAAAACATGAGGAACCTTTACCTTTCCTTCTCATATTTGGTCATGGACGTTTGCCCTAAAAACTGTTTTAAAATCAAGGATTGTTGCAGGTAATCATTATTTATTTAGTGAGCTGGTATCTAATTTACAGAAAATGTCCCTTTTTCTTTTGGACCTGTACACTCCGGTGGTATGGACATGACATACAAAAAATAGCAGGATACAAGTTGTGTTTCTTCAAAGAAATGTTACCTCTGTGAGTGTGAAACACAACTCTTGTTTTAGCACAGGGAGGAACAACAAATAAAACCCAACCTGACAGTCTGAATGTTGCAGATGTGCTTGCTGAGCTGCAATCTCTACTTCCCAGGATTAGCCTTCCTCTGTCCCTCAGTACAGAGTGGGCCTGGGGACTTGAGTCACACGAAATCACTCTGAATCAGCATTTTGTAGCACTTAAAAAAGCACCAAGAATATGATGGAACAAGAAAAGAAGCTAGCTTGCACATAACTCCATTTTCGTGTCCTCTTTTCCATTTTTTTTTTATCATTATGTCTTTAAGTGCTCCCTACTTCCCCAAGGCAGAATTCTCTGTTGTCCGATCAGTGCTACTTCGTGCTGGCACAAAAATATGTATAAGCAGCCTGTCTTTAGGACCCCTAAGCTTAAAACCCTAGAGATCCCAAAGGAGAAGGAAATGTCTACAACAGTGTGGCTCCAGAGCAGCTCAGTGTTCTTGTACAATGGCTTTATAAAAGCCAGTTTTTTAATTACCTAGGAGTTCAAATATTTGCCATTAGTGAGCCACCATCATACCTGCTTTTATTAGAAATAAGTCTTTAAATTAAATACACAGACATTTCTAAACAACATCCTGTGGTTTTGTATTTACTCTGTAAGCTTTGCTGTGGGAACTGATGCTTTGTCTTCTCCTGCTAATTCTTTGATGTTGACCTGCTAATTAGTTTGACTTGCCATTTCACAGTACTTTTCATACAAGGGGAATAATATTCCACAAAAAGTAGATAGGCATTCTGTTAAAATTAGGAAATGGTACAAAAATCTGAACAATAATCCTTGGAGCCTGAATGCTTCTGTTTGTTTCCCCCATATACATGAATTTCCATTTTTCTGATCTTAGTCAATGTAGCTACATAACTAAGCATGATCAGCCAGAGTCCTCTCTCAGATGTACCTGTGAGTTCTAAATAATGTTGACAGAGGTGAACAGCCAGAACAGAGCAATATATTTGCAGCTGTTGTACAGCTCTATTTCCATAATTCATTCTGGCACCTTATTTGTGGCTTTGCTAACTCTCATAAAAATATTTAAAAGAAAGATATAATATAGACTCAAGCATCCTCTACAAATAAACATTTGTGTAATGTTAGTTTCTGGTTCATGCAATGCTATTTACAGTACACAGTAAATTTGCATAGTCTAGAAGCTTCTCTCCCTCCTCCCAGTTCAGACCCAGTACCTTTCACTCTACGTTTGCTGTGCTTCCTGGCTTTGAGTTTGGAAGCCTGGCTGATGGTCTGATCCAGCAGTAGCAAGCTTATGAGTAGAAAAATCATCAGTCCAGTTTGTGCCATGTCTCTCTGAAAGACCCTAAGAAGGAGATTGAAAAGATTCCCTTTAGCAGCTCTGAGAGAGGTCACCCAGCCCCATCTCAGTGGGCACTGGTCAGCTTTATAAGCTGTGGTGGCAGCCTTGGCTGGACTCCTTGCTTACGAAATGTGTTTAATGCTTGAGCTGGCTGTAGCATAAGACACCCCCTTGTTCTCACACCCCATCTGAAAGTGCTGTTTCCATTCTGAGCTCAGCTGTACCAGCCCTGAACACTGCCCTGACTGCCTCCCTCGTACGCACCACATCTCCTGTTTGAACACCGGAGCCAAAACCGATGGAAAACCAGATGGAGGTTTGTGCCCTGCCAGCCTCGAGGAGGGGCAGCCAGAGGATTTCCACAAGTGGCAGAGGCTCACCCAGCATGGCTCTGCCCCAGGCTGGTTAAGTCATGACAGTGACCATCACCTTCCACTGAAGCAAAACCAGGATGCTGCTACCTCAATAAATGCAAACACTGCAACTACAGACCCACACTTATATTAAAATTATATTACGTGAGGAGTGCATTTATTGGTTTATGAAGAGTTAATAAAAGCCTGATAGATATGACTGCATTTCTGGTTGAGAACAGCAATCAGCAGGGTCTAGTCAGGGAACAAAAGATAGCAATGCTCTCCCAAAGGTTCCCAAGTTCTGACTGTAGAGTCAGAGGAAGAGTAAAACACAAGGTGTTTGAAGCAGGACAGTGTCTCCCAGGGCTCTGGAGAACTCTCTGAGTGTGAATCTCTTTCATTTGCCCTTGGGTTCTGTGGACTTCTGTGGGGCTGCCTTTAATTTGGATTGCTATACAAAGTAGAACCTCTCCCTGATTTTAGTGAACAAATGAAATTGTCACAAAAATATTCCCATCCTTGCACTTTTTCTTATTTCCTTTCCTTTTTCCCCCATTGAAAGAGGGTTTTAATAAAAGGTGGACACCAAAGCCATTGCTGGGTGCTGGCTGGTGCAGTTCATGTCCTTCAGAGCTGTTCTTCCTGACATCCCTTTGCCATCTCTGCCTTGATTACATTCTGCTCACTTTACTGACATTTTTTTAATCAGGACTGTGAGATCAAGGGACTTACTACTTTATTAAAGAAAGCTGGGATTTAGGAACATTCTGGTGTACTACATGAAGGCACCTCAGTACTTCCAGTGCAAGCCACACCTGCCCTGTCTATCCTGGACACCTTTAAACAGCTCCCTGTATTCTCATGGTCTGTAACTAGCAAATCTTTTAACCACTAGCTAAGAAACTTTCCATAAATGCATCCTGATATGATCAAACTTAGTTCCAGTGGTCCTGCTCCAAAATATTGAAATATTAACATACATGGAGTAGGGAAACTTCTGGATTAACATTGCTCAGTCCTCAGAGCTGTTTTGGAGCACAGCACACCAGAGATGGTTATTGTGGGTCCCACCCACCCAGAACTGCCATAAACATCTCACACAGCTGCAAATTTCAGCCCATGGTAAATGTGGAAAGGGCTGACATTCCAACTAGCACACCAGAACTGAAATGTGAGCTGGCAGAGAGGAAAATAAGGAGCTTTGCAAGAGTCTAGTTCAAGATTTAATCTGTCCTTTAGAACAAGCCCCAAGTTCAGGCTTGATCCATACTTTATCCCAACAGTATTGGGGCATCAGTATAAGCTAATTAAGGGCAGATGGCTGAATCAATAACTGCCTCCTGTTAGTTTTTCACTTGGTGCCTTCTCAGATCTTGTGGAATTGCACATGAAGCTGCTCCTGAACCACTGCAGCTTTCAACCTGACAAATCAACCTGTGTTCATTTCAGGTTTCCTTGATAAGGGAGCTGCAAACCCCTGGAGCTGTTTCACGTGGAGCTTAACTGTCCCACAGGCTTTGGGAGAGGCTGGAGCAGTAGCTGGGTCAACAGGCCTTTAGTGTGTGTGTGCAAGGTCTCAGTACCAGAATGGATTTTTTCCTGCCCAAGGAACCTGAGCTGGCTAACACAGGCTCCTTTTCTTCCTGTGAAATGAGTCTGACAGAGAAAGATTTGTACTCTACTGGGGCAGCACACAAGTCACTAGAAACAGAGGGATAAAGAAAACATGGATTTGGTATTCTGACAGTTCTTGGCCAAGAGCCTGCAAGAAAAACTGCTTTTTCGAGTACACTGTGTAATGTTCTTTCAAGAACAGAGTTGAAATTCTGTTTTGAAAGCTTAATCCCCCTCATCCAGTAGTTTCTCTGACCATTTTGCCAGTCTGCAAGTAGCTCAGCTGGACTTCACTCCTAAAAAGTGAATCACAAAGCTGCCCTTGCAGCTGCTGGGATATACCACAAGGATACAGGGGCTAGAATTCCTCTGGAGTACCCAAGAAACAGCTTTCACATTTATGACTAACCTATAGCAGCTGGGGAAGCAGGCTTAACTTCTGGGTATGGTGTGTGGGCAGGAGAGCCAGAGAACAGTCAATATATGTTGCTGGGAAGATGTAACCTGGCCGTGCTACTGTGAGGAGGCAGGAATTGGAGCCACACAGGAGAATCCCTGAAGTGACTACCTGGGCTGTGCATGGGCTTGAAATCAGCATTATAATGTCATTTAGAGGTGGAATTTTTCTCTTACTGGCATAGTTACAGTAATATAATATAGCCCAGGGAGTGAACACAATTATACACCGATAGAAGTCATATTTCCAGAAACAAATGATTCCACTTTCCTTATCAGAATATACAATATAGATATAAATATTCTCATTGCTTTAAAGCTGCATCCAAACTAGGATGGGATTGTGGAGTTTTTTTACTTACACTACTACAGTAGAACTTGTGCATGCAGACAGAATTGTCTTGATGTTTCTCTTGAAGAGCTTAGCTCCCTTCGAGGCACTCTTGAAGTGCTCTGTCTGATAAGAAACATCTTGCAAAAGCTAGAGTTGCTGTGCTGCAGTGGCACCTGGGGTTTTGGCTTCCATCTCCCCACCTCATTCCATTTGCTTTCAGACAACCAGACCATTCAGAGCATAAACATCCTTTGGTAAAAGGCTTTCTTCAGTTTCTCCACAGAGACTCTTCAAGGTAAAAACTCTGTTTCCTTCAGAGACAGTTCTACCTTTATATGCTCCTGTAAACTGGCTCAGGAAAAGTCTTCATACAGCAGTTTTTTCCTCTCCATTCTCAGCCACCCCTGGGTTTATGGAAAGAACATGCAATGGGGCACAGAGTATGAGAAGCCAGTGTGAGATGAGGGCTGGATGCTGAGCTCCCAAAATAGGTCTGGCTGCAGATGTACAACAGCACTTGTAAAAAATAGCTTTAGAAAGATTTAGTGCTTCAGTCTGTTGGGAAGTGAACTGCTCACACACTGCCAGTAGATTGTCTGTGTTTTACTGAGACCTACAGTCCCCTTGTACTCCAGAGCTAACTGTGCTGGTGGATGTTTGACCAAATGGGAAATGGATGGGCTGTACGTGCTCCTGGAATCACAGCAAACTCTATTCTTCTTGCAGCATTTCAGTTCTAGAAAATTCAGCTCAGCTTTAGGAAAATAAAGCCATTTGTTTGGTGAGTAGGTGAGTAATTATTTGCCCCTTCTACTGATAGTATAAAGAGAAAATGAAAACTAATCAGAGCTGTTGCCAGGCTAAGGAATTGCAAGTGAGGCAATCTGAAGAGCCAGAATGGTCAATAAAAGTGGATAACAGAAAGGTTAGTAAAAGGTTTAATGCAGAGGTTAGTAAAAGGCTTATCACCTCCAATACAACAGTTTTTATTACTGTCTTGGGTAAATGGGACCCACTGGCTGATTTTTATTTGTTTCAATTTAATGTAGTAAATTTTGTAAACTCTCCTGGTCAAGGATTATGTTGTGCTTGGAAAAATACTGTATGCTTGGTTTCTTTGGCCTTGAAAAGTCTTGCAAAGTCTTTTTTAAGGATTTAATCTCAGTCCTAAGAGGCATGAGGCAGGGTCATGGCTGACATCCCAACACCAAAGTTATTTGGGGGAAATTTGTACAAACAAACTGTGTTTAGAAAAGAGAAGGGCTAGCTTTATGGTATGTGAGGTTTTGTGAAGCTTATTAATGATATTTTGGGGTTTTGCCATCGGTTCAAGTTTTTTCCTGTTGTGCTAATTTGGTGTTTTGAAAGGAAATTTGCTGGGTACAAGTGATCTGCTCTGTCTAACAGAATTAAAGGTGGTTCCAGGTTTATTGCAGAACCAGGCTGCCCACCAGTGATCTGCACTGAGTGTCAGTGAGTTTTAAAATGAGGACATTTATGTTTTCTTTGGATATGTGATTCTGCTCTCCCAAGCACATGCCTCACCTTGGCACTGTGGACTGCTACTGATTGATCAATAAATCTGCTCCTCGATGTGGTATTTTCCAGGTCCTAACTGAGCTATTATTACCAACAGGTCAATTCCCATACTGTAATTAAAAAAAAAAAAAAAAAGAAAGAAAAAAAAAAGAGAGAGACAGAGAGAGAGAGAGAGATAATAGTGTATGTGAACTGAAAAGATGAAGCAGTATTTTGAGCTTCTGGAATAAGTGTTTTTTGCATCTCTTTTTTGGGGGTCTTTGTCACAAAGCATCCCACAGCTGGGTGTCAGCAAGCAGAGGAGGGGAAATGATTTGCAAAATGCAACAGAAAGGCTTGTCTTACATCTATCATGCATATTTAACACAAATAGCATCATCTCATCTTTGTGACCAAATCATCTCACCTGTATTCTTGTCATTCTCTTGCAATGGCACTGGATATGAATTATAGGTTGTAAAACTGAGAAAACACAGCTGATCCAAGCCAGAGAGACTCAGAATATAGAAGAGATTCACCAAATCTACACAAAGTAAGGTGAGAAAAGCCACTGAGCTCTTCTTTTGGTTTCCTGTCCAATGCACTCTGCACTGACAGAGATCCTTTCTTATGGTGTTCAGGTATTTCAAAGGAATGACAGAGTTGCCAAATTGTTTTTACTTCAGGCCTTTAGCTGCAAAGATAAGAAGGTGCACAGTGTTTTTTCTGCCTGTCATTGCCTGTTTTTTTAGTCAGGAAGGACCCCAAAGGAATAGGTGCTTATTTAGAGATAAATGTTTTGCTGGATATGTGAAATGTGCTCAGAGAGTAAACCAAAATCCCTCTCAAAAAAAGGGACCTTTTACAGATCAGCTGACTCTGGCATCTCTAAAGGTAAGGGAGTCTAGGAGAAAATTTAAATCAGTTTCTTTGCAGTTCAGGTGCAAATAGAAGAGTTGAATGGGGTCTTTTAAAATGCTACTCCTGTGGACTTGGCAAAGTTTCCATGTTGGAAATTTCTGGCAGCAGCTCAGCTCTTTTAGCCCTCGGGATGTGTGTGAGAATGCATCTCTCTTTTGTAAAGACAAATTACCTGTTGTGCTATTTTTTCTCCTGTAATGTGTGCTGCCTTTTTACCTTCCTGGAAATGACCTGAAGACATCCTGAGCATTTAATTTCTTCCTTTAAATATTTCGGTTTTGATCATCATAGCTGCCCTAATACGAGGTTTTCCAGCCTCACATTAACATGATCTCACCAGGTTCTGCTCATCCTTATGTGTGCCAGACAAACTGATTTGGACAAAGCCTTGGTTTAGGCACTGTGAAACTCTCCAGACAGCCTTAGTAGTTGCACATCCACAGCTTCACAGCAGCTTTCCAGCAGTGCTGCTCTGCACTGCCAGGAGGGCCAGGCAGAGCAGGGATTATATTTTGGGGTGTGTAGATGTTTGTCAGCTTTTCCTCATCAGGATGGCAATTCAGACTTGTCAGGAGTGTGTGATCATGTCTGTCTTTGGTGGCTGCACTTCACCAAGGACTTGGAGGTTCTGCTCAAAGGCTGAGGCTTTCTGCCTTGCCAAACCAAAACTTGAGTCACAGGATCTGCAAGCAGCTGACCCTGCTTCACTGTTTCAGGGGCTGCACTGTCTCTAACACAGGCATAATCAGTTCCTGTACCAGACCCCAGGCTTGGAAAACTTGGGATGTAGCCCAAATAAACCACCACTCTTTAAAATGTAAACAGAGTTTTTAGCTGCCTGGTCAGGAAAGAAAAATAATACCTAAATGTAACTGCTTGGGAGATGTCTGCTTGTCTCTGTAGGCAAACTCAAGCAGTGGGAATTAGCCCTGGCTTGCTGGAGCCTGGAGAGGAGGGAGGACAAATCCTGCACGAAGCCCTACCTTCTGTGCCTGTGCTCTGTGCCTGTCCCTGCCCATGTGCTGGGATGGAAGTGAAAACCACTCATCAACAACTGCACGATGCTCACACAAGGATGCTGAGAGTGGAAAAGAAAAACTGACCTATATAGGTGGAATTTTCACTAATGACCCAGGATGTCCAGGCAGAAATAGCATTGTCTCTGGGAGGGATGCCCACTGGGAAAGGTGCTGGGTGTAACTTCCCCTCCCAACAGCTCTTTTACCCTCTAGGCTCTGTTTGAGCACAGATATGCTGTTACTGTTGGATATCTTTTCAAAAGCTGCTCCCAACATCTTACTGAACACAGCACAGAAATCTGTGAGGACTTTTTGAAGTCTCAGTTGCCTTTTCCTGCAGAATTCTAGTGTGGGCAGAAAGAACCATGACAAATCAGCACAGCATCCTCCTGCCCTGTCCCTGTCCTCCTCCCCTGCTGTCCTTAGGGACCTGGAACCCAGCAGGGGTGGGTGCTGAAGCCAGAAGAGAGAGGCCACCAGTGCAGATGAGCAAAACAGATATTTATGTGTCTTTTGTGCTGTGCTCTGTAGCTTGTTTGCTGATAGCACTCAAGCTATCCCGCACAAAGCCAGCTTGTTAATGTCTGTATAAAATGTAGTCACTGCACAGTCCGAGGTGCAGCCAGACCCTGGCTGAGGTACTGGCAGTATTTAAGGAGTAGGATTAGTCCCTTCCAGAAATTGCAGGACGTTCCAAGCCCTGCCCTACATGTCTGGGAGAACCCTGGAGTGTTTAAATGAAAAGCTGAAGGAATCAGCAAGAAGGTGGCTGCAGTTATACCTGCATATATATATGGGAGGGTGCACATATCTGCATTTTAGGGAGATTTCATAAGCAGCGATTATGGGTCTGGACATAGCATCCTTCAGAACTGAGGGAATTCATGCTGTAACATTACCTGAAAGTGCCTGGTGGTCATGAAAAGCGGGATACAAATCCCCACTTCTCCTTGCCTTCTTTCCTTCCTGAAAAATGAGATTCCTCTGGTAGAGTTGGGGGATGCCAAAGACACGTCCACTCTGTGCGTGCTTGGGCTATGTGTGAGCCCGTCACACTCCTGTATGGTGGCGGGTTCTCCTTTATTCGTATTTGGTAAACCCTTTTGAATGGCTGGTTCCTGTTTCCCCCCCCGTGTGTTCGGTTTCGCCCAGTTTCCTCCTCCCTCTCCCGGCTGTCATTCACCCCCTAGACCCACCTGTCACCTCATCGGCACAATGTCAATCCTCCCTAGTTCCTATTGTTCCAGAGAGTTCCCTGTCAGTCCTAACACCCCGGGAGTTCCCCTAACCCACGGCGCCCCATTGGCCCCTGCGACCCTTTGCACTCCCTTTGCCTTTCCTACAGGTTTCCATATTGTGAGCCCCTCCGAATCTCCTCCGCGTTGTATCCCCGATTGGCTGAAGAATTGTATCCTCACCCTGATCCTCCTCTGTTTAAAAGACTGCAAGACGCGGGATTTTCGGTATTTTCGTCTCTGCCCGCCTTGGGGAATAAATCCTTGGGGAAGCACACGAGAAGCCCGTCCCTGTTCATTGCCCCGGCCCTCAGCGCTGCGCTCCCGGCTGCCCTTGGGCGCAAGCGGGGCCCGGCTCTGCCCCGCCACCAGGGCCGGAGCGGGCCCGGGCCCGGGGCCGGCCGCTCTCGGCGCGGTGCGGGGAGGGTGAGCTAGCTGGGTTTCTCCGGCATCGCTCCCGGATCCCTGCCCCTCTCGCAGCTGTGCCCAGCCCGGTGCAGCATCCCCTCCCTGTGCCATAGTCCCTCGGGCAGCTGCAGTCAGGGGCCCTGAGCTGTGGGATGGACCAGCTGGGCTTGTGCCAGAGGCAGGGCCACACGCCCTGACAGACTGTACAATTTTCTGGGAAGATCTTTCAAAAGGACCTGGAGTCACAACAGGATTTGTACGAAATTGGTTTGTAATCAAAATTTGTATGTAAAGATAGAGATTTGTGTGGTCTCCTGTATCCAGCTACAAACAAGTTATATCCATTTAAAGCTGGAAACCTGACCTGGATCTCAGTGCCAGCCCATGATGCCACGTATGGTCCATGTATGTCTTTAGCATGACCTCACACATCAGGGATGAAGGGAATTCAGAGACTTCACTCAGACTTGCAGGTTTTAGAAACTGAAATGTTGTTCCTCAGTGGCAACAAGAGCAGCAGAAATGAACAGGCTATTTACTCAAATAGGTTCAAATAATACTTTCAAATGGAAAATATGGTAGCATTTGCTGAGCAATTTAGGCACTGTGTAAATATAAAGGTCTCAGAAATGTTCCTTATTCATTCTGTCATGCACATTCTTACTGCAGTTTATTCCCATTTCCAGCAGATGTCTTCAGTGCCCTAGGAATGATCAGGACAGCTCTGATTTTACATTTCTTACCCAAGAAGATCAAAGAGAAAAGAGCAGGCTCTCCTCTGCCTGCTTAAAGCTCAGGGTAGATCCCCTTTGTTGTACAGACTCATACCAATGTTACCCAGTAAATCATCGGGCTCAGGCTGATTATACATTTTCTAGATGCTTCTACTCTTGGAAAAGCAGCTGCAGACAGACACCCATCAGGCCAATCATGTCTGCACAGCTGGGGTTTCAGTGTTGTAAAAATGTACTAAGGAGTTGGGGATAGTTTGTTCTGCCTTTGTCAATAGTGTTTCCTCAAATAATACTATAGTCTCTGCATGGAATAAATATATAACAAAGTGACAAATTACATCCCCAGCTGGTCCATCCCACATCACAAATCCACAGTTCAGGTCCTCTGACAGCAAGGATTTTTCATTTTAAATCATTTAGTTGCACCAGTGGCTCAAAAAAACCCCAATACTGCATCCTCAAGAAAGATAATTTGGTGTAGCAATGTGTATTTTAACATGGAGAGTTGAACAAGGATTTTAAAAAGAATCCTGTGGGGTTTTTCCCCACCAAATAAGCTACAACAGGGACATAAATATTACTTGCTGAATTTTTAATGCTATAGCTATGACTGGATTCATTTAGAGAACTAATCAGCTTGATGCTGTCCCTATCAAAGCCAGTGGGATGAGACCTGTGATATTCCAGTTTGAGTTGAGCTTGCCATCCTAATGAAAATAAGGAAGGAAGCTTGCAACAATTACCCTTTTATTTTCCTGTTTTGCTGGTTGATTAGTGAACAGAACACTGTAATGACTTTATCCACGGCTGACATGTTGAACAAAACACAGATCAAAGATCTCATATGAATCATATTATGTATGCTCTATTAAGTTAAACCACAACCTCAGGGAACGTGCTGCAAGAAATACAGTATTGAAATTGAGACATTTGATGTGTGGATGGTGAGAACTGGCAAGAGCAAGTGTGGTGCAGGACAGCCAGAGGCATCCAGCACGTTGTGGGGAGGGGTTCCAGATCGATCATTCCAGTGAGACCCTAAAGACAATTTCCTCCGTAAATCTCCTGCCCTGTGCCTGTGCTGAGCCTGGGCACTGCCCTCTCTGTGCCCAAACACACCCCTGCTCTGTGGGTTCAGCATCCCTTGGCAATCAGACTGTGTGATGGCACTTGTTTTACAGCCCTCTCTGCAATGCCTTTTCCCAGCTGATCCTCACGTGGAGCAAACTCGGCTCTCCTCACCAGGGGAGGATGAGCAGAAGGCTGGATCTGCAGCCTCCTCTGAATCCAGGTACCTGCTGGGTTTGGGGTCACCCTTTCCCTGGGATACCCTCACCAGAGGCGATTATTCAGATGAGCATGGAGAAAATGATCAAGAAAATAGCAGAAAATTCTTTTAATGGTCACATTCAGTGTTGGTTCGTGCTCTGAGTTGTCTGATGGGAAAGCAAGGAAAATTTAGATTATTGTCTCTCAAACCCCTATATTTTTATGGAGCTCTCCTGACTAGGCCCTAGCAGAGGGCATTCAGAACATGATTCTCTGCATCTCCATTGCTTTGGAGCAGGTAGGATTTGAGACACAGCTGTGAGCCATGCAGGCAAAGCTTCCAGCTCAGCTGCTGTTAATTTGGATTCCTTTGGTAAATGGAGAATTAAATGCCAAAGACCCATAAGTTTTTAAACCAAATGGCAGTGGACAAATAATTTAATTTTTTCCTTTCTACAGCAGAAATGCTTCAGAAACTCAAAGGGATGCTTTTGTACAAGCAAAGAGATACATGGTGAGTTACAGGAGACTTGATTTTTTTTACAGTGGGAAAATATTTCTGATATGAAATGCAGATATTAGAAGGAAAAAAGAACCAGCAGCTGAGAAACAGAAAAATAATCTGCCAAATCAAACTGACATAGAAAAACACTTCACTTATCATCATCATCTCTCCTGTGTTAGCAACAAAAGAAATGTTTTCTCCTAGAAGCCTCTGGAAAACATCACTGATCTAACAGGGCTTCAGGCCACAGAATGCTTGTCACAACAGAAGACACACTAGTCACTGCTCAGCAAACTTGGCACACCGGCCTTTACAAATGTTTGGTTATTAGCTATCAACTGGCCAGCCCAAGGAGAGAAATCCTTATCACAGATAATGCACCCAGCATCTCTGCCATCTCACTGTGTTCTTCCAGGGCAGGGAGATGATCCATCATGTCCTGCTGCACCACACGGTGAGCCCCAGCTCTCCATGGAGGAAGCACATTTACACAGATTACCCAGCAGACAGGCACAACAGGATTTGTACTGCAACCTGCAGCTCGTCAGGGAGATGATGTTTGGCAGAGACACAGCCAATGTCTGGCAGAACACAGCATATTTCCAGCTCTGGCAGAGGTGAAGGCAGAGGTGCTTCCAGCAGGGAGCTGGAGGCTGACGGAGCAGGACTAGCAGAGCACCTGGGCTGGGCAGGAGGGGCAGATTGCAGGAGCTGTGGGCATGGGAGGCCCAGGTGCTTCACCCTTGTGGTTCTAAAAGCAAATCTGCCCCAGAGAAATGCTCACCTACTTCCCAACCCCTCAGCACTCACAGAAAAATAGGTTTTCCTTCAGTATTTTTCACACTTGTTTTGGGCTAATTGTAGCATCTCAGCCTGGTCACTGTGCAAGGAAAAAAAAACTCTTCCAGACAGATCAAAGCCCTAATCTTTGATCCTAATCAAAGGATCGGGGATTAGGAAATTAGGATTCCTTCCTAATCTCTGAAGGAAAAGAAGCAAATCCCTACCCCTGCAGCCCTCCCTCAGTCACAGACCCTATCCCCTTATCAGTATCTAGGAGCTGCTGGTCCTAAACTAACAAGTGACAGTGGCATTTCTTAATTGAATCCCATTTAATCTCTGCTGCCCAGTTTGAATGGTGGTATCTGTATCAAGCATTAAACATCATGAAGCTTCAGCAGCTGAAAGAGTCCTCCTTTGATTTTTTAGATTATGTTTCATTTGAGACATTTTTAAAGCTTTTACCAACTGTGCAGGCTGTTCCTTCCTAAATGAAAGCTGATCTTACATGATGGCAGGTGTAGGAGTTTTTAAGAGACAGGACAATCACTATGAAGGCTGTCAATGCTTGTTCCTTCCCTTTTTTTTCTTCATCTTGCCCAAAATGCTTGCAGTTCCTGTAAGCAAGGAGAAAGGTTTCCATATGGGAAGAGTTACTCCACATGTGTTAAGTCCACCTGGAGTTTCTCTGTCACTGTCTGTGGGGGATGAAAGTGGACGTGACTCATACTTTTCAGAAGGTAAAAAAATAATTTTTCTTAAGTGCAACCAGAGAACAACCATGATGATTGACTATTGCAGGGACTGTGGAACCCCTTCAGAGAAAGGCTGGGACCCCCTCCAAGCACACACATGAATTTACAGAAAACATGCTTCAAATCCTCCTCACTTGTTACTCTTGGGCAGAGATACACAATTCATTTTTCCCCTATGTTCATCCTCTAACTCTTCCTCACCTGCACTGTTCTCCCAGCGCCTTCCAGTTCCTGCCCAGTGCTGCTGGGGAGATGACAGAGGCAGACCAGGCAAACAGAGGAGCAGTGCTGGGGTGGGCTCAGCTGGGCACTGTGACAGAGCCAGGCCAGGCAAACACAGGAGCAGTGCTGGGGTGGGCTCAGCTGGGCACTGTGACAGAGCCAGGCCAGGCAAACACAGGAGCAGTGCTGGGGTGGGCTCAGCTGGGCACTGTGACAGAGCCAGGCCAGGCAAACACAGGAGCAGTGCTGGGGTGAGCTCAGCTGGGCACCCTCAGCCAGCAGGGCAGGATGGAGCAGATAAAGCTGTGCTCACATTCCTGCTCTGACCTGTTCTCTCGCAGGAGAGCACCGGGATGTTTGCCTGCATGTCACAAATTACCTGGAAGAAAGGTGCTTGGATGCACGTAGCAGTCAGTGTGTGCATTGCTCTGGCTCTTCCTGCAGTGGAACAAAGCACTGGCTCACATCAAGGGACCCCAGTGCTGCCAGGGGGAGAAACTCCTGCACAGTTCTCCCGGAGATGGGGGCTGTGTTGGCAGTCGTGGCCAAACTAGGAGAAGCTTTCCTGACAAACCCAATCAGGAGGAACCACTAAGCTCCCAGAAAATGATAGGGGAAGCACAAAAAGGACGATGAGGTGAGAACCAGGGGCACTGAGGATCCAAGGTGGATTTTTGCATTTTATGAAGATGCTGCACAAAGGCAATCTGCCACATCCTGCTCTGTGGTAGAGTGTGTGACACAGCACTGCAGATGGCCCAGTGGGAAAGGTGGTAAAGGCAGAGCTTTAGTGGTAATCACAGAGAATTTGCAAAAGGCTATGGCTGTTTGCTTTCAGCCTCATCCTGACCCTGTGATTATGGATGCACTGATCATTACTTGCTTATTAAAGCTTAAAAACAGAGGGCAGAAATTTATTCTTCACACTCAGCACTGCTCCTATGAGCTTTGAGATTATAGAGCAGATTTGGTAACTACTGAAGTGAGATTTTCCAGGGACATCACAGGCTTTGGAATGTGTCCTGCGTTACTAAAATGAAGCAAAGCCAACACTCCCTCTTTGTTTAGATACTAAACTGAAGTTCATTCACTCATTTCCCTCACACGGGAGACCTTTAAAGCCACATACTCAAGTACAGGCTGGAGATGACTGTAGGGCTTGGTAACCATCACCAGCTCTTCCAAAGACACAGAGCTCTGGGTTAAAACCAAGGCCCAGGAGAGTGGGATTCAAAACTCAGTCATGTCCTCCTGCTTTCTATAAGCTCATCTGGTGATGACTGCTTTTGGATTCTATTTTAAGATTATTCCATTAGGGAATTCTAATTTCTGAAAGAAGCTATCTCTCTGAGGATAACTTGTGTGGCAGTCTGAGTCCTAGCTTCTCTTTGTATCAAAATACACTTCCCTAAACACTTAGTAAAAGGTGTTTATATAATGTTTGAATTTCTTAGACTGTGACATTCAAAATTTTATATCTACATTGTTAATGTTCTGTAAAGCAGCACACAGCAGTTTTAATAACCTTGATTTACTCTGTAATAGTCAAAATAAGTTATTTGTATATCCCACAGTGACCAAAATGGAAAATAAGACCTCACATTTTCCTCTGAAGCAGTTCCAAGTCAGTTCCCTAACATGACCATAATACTAGAATAAAACATAGAGGCCAAGGATAATGCTATGCTCAACATTTTATTTATATTTTTGTGTAAACATAATTTGCTTTGTAGGCACAAATATAACAAAAGCTCTAAAGCAACAAATACAATTAAACAGTGTTTCAGTTCACTTCAATCAGGCTTAAGTTAAAGAAGCTTTCACAGTTCCTTTAAGGCAAATTGAGAAATTTGTTTCACTTGAAGAAACTATCCAATTGTCTCAGAGTTGTTTAAACAACACTGTCAGTAGTAAGCACAACCCTTCATTTCTGCTACAGTAAGACTTGGTCAGTGACAAGCCTTGGCTTCACCAGTTTGAACAGCACGACCTCCACCCCTGCCAGCGTGATACTACTGCTTGTGGTCTCCTGAAAGGTACTTAGGGCTTGTGGGCCAAATTCTGCTAGCACACATCCTGCTTCCAGAATGGATGCCTGAAAAACTTCCATTCATTTCAGCACCAACCTCCCCCCATGCTATATTGATACCAGTAAAACACAGAGTTTAGCTTGCTGATGGTCACACTCAGCTGTGTTGCACGCAGGTACTTCCAGAAGTATTCCTTTGTACTCACTGCAATTACCTGATATTCTGCTGATCAGAAAATGGCCCTAAAATTGGTATGAAATAGCATGGAGAGTATTTTTTGCCTTGCTAACAAAACCAGAAAGAACTAGCCAAAATTATGTGATTGTTGTCCCTGTGGTGTCTGTGGCCATGACCAAGATCACCCATATTTGTCTTGCAGGGTAATTTAGAAGCAGAGCCCACCAGACTGTGGTTTAGAACAGAAGAATGGGTTTGCTATTCTGCTTGCCCTACTAATTTAAGGCCTTGAGAATGCCACTTACTGCCAGCTCGAAGGTCACCAGCAATATTGCTCACTTTGGCGTCAAATCAAAATTCCTAGTTATGTTAAGGTCTGTTGCAGGACAACATCATTACACTAGCTGCAAAACAAAATTGGGCACGTTTCCTACTGCTGTCAGCTGATGAGTCATGAAAACCTAATGGCCCTTCTTAGAAGTCCAACTGGCAAGCCCAATAAATGGAAAACTCTCACTGAATACATATTTTCTTCTGTAGATAAAGTAAATCCCTGTTTGGGCCCAAAATGGCACTGGAAGTCCAGCTTGAAAATAAACTCAACCATAATGAAATGAAGAGAAAAATGAAGTTCTGGTTGGATCAATAGTTCAAAAGCTTTTTGGCATTTTTCTCCACAGTTATTTCTTGCTGTTGTTTTTGAATTTGTTCAACCCAAGGGGAACTCCTTCAGAATGAACCATCTGCACAAATATCTGACAGCGACTTCATGAGTACAGTGTAAAGAGATGGACGTTAATACTCAGGCAGCAAAACCAAACAAACAGAGAAAACCTAACGAGAATCTTCTAAAACCACACATAAAAGTCATCCAGACCCAGAAGTCCTCTAACACCAAGAAAAGCCTGAGAAGCCCCCACTTTTCATTTTTCTGTATTAATTTTTAACTTTTATCATAACATGCTACTTGTAGATTTAGGTGAACACCTGGTTATGGCTGGGTAAATACTTTCTTTTGAAAAAAAGAATATTAATTCAAAGCTGTAGGCATTATGCAAGGTCTCTGCCAGTCCTTCAGCATTTCTACTGTACATGATCACGGTAATTTTAAAATAACTGTTTTAACAAGACAGTTGAGGACCTGAGTAGCTGCTGTTTGGATAGGTGAAGGACATGACAAAAATACTTACTTTTTCATGTTTAGATATAGTTTCCACTAGTGGGAGGTAGATAAGACTAGCTGGTCTTTGAATACTTGATCCAGTAAATAATTATAAATGTAACTGTACATATGGAGCAGAGCTTTTGATAGAACAATTCACCTAGATATAAGTTATCCCTGTACATGATTTGTGGTGGGATTAAGGCCTAAACCTCATTTTTTACAGGGTTAACTTCTGCAGGAGTTCAGCTCCAGCCTGACAGCTGACCACACATTTGCAATTTCAGAGCAATAACATCCGTCACCAAATTTCTTTCCACATCCTGATAAGTGATCCTTACCAATGCAATTTAAAAATGAAATTTAAAATTGGTTTGAATTTGATGTATGAGTCAATGTGTCCTTACCAGAAGATGTTGATCAAAGCCTCTCAATTAATGATTTCTTGCACAATTTCAGATTCCATGATTCTGGATGAGGTACTTTGAAAATGAAGATTGGATTGCTTGTGAAATGATGAAGTATGACTGAGGAAAATAAAAAGTAATCTTTGTTGCAACTTTTATTTGTGGTTCATTAAAGGAAAACTATTTTAACACTGAAAATCCAGAAATATAAAATTATCCCTCCAGTTACGAGAATCTTTCAGACAGCAAGTGGGGATTTTCTTTTTTACTGTTTCAAACTTGCAAAAAAAGCCCAAACTTCCCAAATAACTTTATGCAAGATGTTGGAATTTGCATGAGAAAGATGCCCATCTAAAATTACACAGTAAGTTAATAAGGCTTTCAAACAAGAACAGAAAAACCCAGTGGACTCCTACAGGGAAACCGGGTATTACACAGAAATGTCGGAATACTGCACTGGATGAGAATGGCACTTGAGTTCAAAACAACAATGATCAACAGCTCATAGCTCAGCTGACTGCAAACAAATACAACACACACTGTACTACAGCATTTGTTCACTGATGCACAGAAGAGATTTCCCAGTCTTGTTCTCTTCTCCTTCACGACTCTTCCTGCCTGCCCAGCCTCTGGCTGCTACTGGATGAAGGGCATGCGCTCCTTGTTCTCATTGTCCCCTTCGTGGTCCTCCTCCTCCTCTCCAGCCTCGCTCGTCTCCGTGCTGTCGTTGGCCATCTGCACCATGAAACACCAAGGACATCAGAGCACCTTCCCCACCCTTTGATTCCTCCTTATTTCAGTTTGATTCATTGGATAAAGCAACTTTAGAAACTCAAGAAGGCAGGGCTGGCACATGAAAAGAAACATTCTGTCTGTGCAAAGCCTTTGCTGGCTCTACACCACTTCCAGCTAAACCTGCAAGCTGTTCCCCCACGGCTCACAGCTCTATTTCCTAACAGAAAGCTGTTTGTAGGACAGCTCCACACGAGGACTCTGCTCTGTGCACTTGTAGTAAACTGATAGTAAGGGCCTTGGATAGGAAACACAGCTGTGTAAGAAGTTTAAAGAATGTGGGACCTCTGGGTTACAACTCCTGTATCTGCTCTTTCAGGAACAGGTTAATGGATGGTGTTAATGGAGGCAATTTCCTTTCTTTTATATATTAAATACCCAGTGACACTTTAGAGAGCAGTGGAGATGCTGGCAGGATACACCCACGACAGAGTGCAAGTCCCAGATCACACAGGAGTGGGAAGAAACTGCATTTTCACATTTTGCTGAAGATGCCTGCACAGGCAGTAGGCAATTACAGGAATCTGTAGTTCAGAACAACATTTAAGGGGTACACTGTGGCTTTTTTCATGTGGAAATATTTATTACAAGCTGTGTAAAGGTGCAGGACCCTCCAGTACTTCACCCTGTCCGTGTGACAGGTCTGTGGAGGGACAAGAGTCTGGTTCACTGGATGGGGGTACTGTTTAACAGCACAGACTGTGTGACTGGATTCTCTTATACACCCACATTACCTCTCTTAGGACACAAAGATTCTTGTGTTAGGTTATAACTACTTCAAAACTGAGTAAGCAAGGGGCCCATTTACTTTTTAAAGAGAAATGCAATGATGTTCCTTTCCTGTTTGACTATTAGCCTCTGCTGGAAATCAAAATCTCAAACACAACCTGATTTTAATGCAGAAAAAACCCATTGCTCTGAAATTACCCATATTTTTGAGTTAACACCCTTTCATGGAAGTGTATTGTTCCACATGTGAGGTCCTCAAAGCCTTCCTTTTCCTTGCAGAGAGTTTGAATGAGATTTGGGGGCAGTTTTAGAGTGAGTAAGAGCTTAACTGTAAGTCCAGATTCTTTTCTTTTCTTTTGAAACAGGAGGTTTCTCAGGTCTGAAAGCAAACTTCGTACATCAGTATTGATTTAAAGTCAGGTTTGCATGACCTTCTTTACTGCTCTTTCCTATACCATCAGCAAATGCTCAGGAGTGAGCCTGGCTTTCATTTACCACTGCTCTCTGAAAGGTTTCTGTACCATCCTAAGTGCTCCAAATCTAGTGGAGCAGAGCTCCATATCACTACTATCTTCCTTCAGGATGTTTCTAGAAATATTTACATGTTATACTTCATATACTGCAAAAAACAGTAAACTAAATTCCTACCAAAAGTATAACTTAAGTATGGGAATCAGAAAGCACTTTTGTATTTCCACACTGAAGCAATATTGACTGGGTTTTTTCCTATTCAATCCACTTATTACTACAGGAATTTTTTAGTTTGAGGAAAGTCAGTTTGTTTTCCACCACAAGGGCAGAAAGACATGTGGCAGTTTTACCCCAGTCCAACACTTGCTGGCACATTTTTGGAGAAGCAGATAGTCATTCAGTATAGAAAAGTAACTGCTGGCACTTCAGGAAGTACATTTCACTTGGGTTAAATAGAAATAAATTATGGTTACTGGTGTTATTTGGGCGCTATGGATTTAGAAGAAATCAGTGTCAACAAAGCATTACAAGGGACATGTGCCCAGAAGTCACTGCCAGGCTGTATCATGCCTGGCTGTACATCTGTCTGTAGTGCTTTGCACTCACCAGGGGAGTGGGTGCTTTCTCCACATCCAGAATGAGTTTTCCTATATTTCCTCGGTCATGGATTCTCTGCATGGCCTCCTTCACCTGAAAGAAAGATCACTTTTGATAATTTTCAGTCACACCCTAGGAGAACCCTGAGTCCCTCCCCTCCAAAACCAGCAAAACATTGAAGGCATGCTATGTGCAAGGTCACTCAAAGAGCTGCTTGAAGAAACACCAAGAGTTAAACATTTTTTAATGAATATGTAAGGTCTGGCTTTTGCATGGTGTTTGCCAAAATGGGATGGGAGTCCTGAGGACAGTCTCTGAATTGCATAACATATCCATAAGGTTAATGCAGAACCAAAGTGATGGATAGCTGAGGTGCAGGGAGAAATACAGGCTCAGGGAGGTAATCCTAAAAGGTTGTTCATTGCATTTTGTCTTTGCAGAATATTTACCAAGACATCCTACTTTCACTGAAATATTTCTAATTGACCTATTATATTTTTCAATTTCTTATGGGTTACCACAGAGGAAATGCTGTGTCCAGGCTATGGCTGGGATTAATGCAATACTGTGGGTCTTGCTGCCTAAGCAAACATTTATTTCCTCCTTTTTCTCACTATTTTTCCACTTAAAAAAAAAAAAAGTTAAATAACTGATATCCTACCTACTGATATCACCAAGACCATCTGTTTGACAGCTGGCTGCAATTAGTGCATGTGAGAAAGGCACAAGAACCTCTTCTTACAAGTGCACTGGAGAGAAGCTTATTTTGATGCATGAAGTTTCACAGCTCAGGAGAGCTCATTGTTGATAAATTGAATTTGTGAGTGTGTTGCACTGAATGTTTAATGTGCAGCATACAGATCACTGTTGAGTCACTGGCACAGGGTGCCCAGAGCAGCTGTGGCTGCCCCTGGATCCCTGGCAGTGTCCAAGGCCAGGTTGGACCTTGGGGCTTTGAGCAGCCTGGGATAGTGGAAGGTGTCCCTGCCCATGGCAGGGAGTTGGAATGAGATAAGCTTTAAGGTCTCATCCAATCTATGGTTCTATAAATCACTAAAAATTGGAAGGTGTCAAGAGTTTCCTCACTTTCACAGTGGGAAGCTTCAGGAACTGAAAATATGCCCTTACAGGCTGTTCCATATTCTCATCACACTGCTCTTTGCCAGCATAACAGGGTAGGTTGAGACAAAAATGAGTTTTATGTTAACAGGATTTAGCACCTGTGACATGGTTCTTTTGAATATTTTAAGAATAACGGCATATATGTTTGAAAGAAAATGCTGAGCTGGGACCTGATGGGTCCCACAGTATATTTAACAGCCTGAAGTGGGGTCCAGGCTCCCAAAATATTCCCTGAATGTCTAATACAGAAGGAGGTATGTGATTTTTAAAGATTATACGGCATTCAACTTCCAATTAAATTTAATGGATGCTGGGCACAGCACAAAATGTCTTTCCCATCTGATGCAGTCAGCTTCCTAAGGCCTTAGGAAGCTGACTGCAGTGAACTCAGTATTACTCCTTGAATTTTACAGAGGTGTTCCCTCAATTATTAAATACCAGACTTAAGAAAAATTTCATTAAAACAAAGAAAAAAATTGCACTGCAAATGCAGTGGCTTTCTAATTTAAGGCATTATTGTAAATTCACTTCAGAAAACATAGTCTTATGAATCCTACTGGATAGCAGGCTGACCTCTAAGTGTAGTCCACAAAATCACAATACCTTTTATGAAGCTACCTTAGAGCATAAACAACACCCAACTATCCTGTCAGACTAGTTCTGCACTATGGATAATATTCCTTTAAGAATATCCAATCATGATGCTGGAGAAGCAGCAGCTGTATAATTTTTTATGTCTGTTATTACTCAAATCAAGCTTTTAGGAGGTTACAGCACAGCATAAATAACAGAATTGGAGAAATCAGCAAACACACTTGCCTGTCCACTGAAATTTATAACCAGAACATCATGTGGAAAGCAGGGCATGCAACATTTATTTTAATTTGTACCATATCATATTTAGCAAGGCAAATTTGAGAAAATGTGTTTTCCCTGGTTTTTTCACATACACAATATCAAATTTAAGCCCCTAGAGAAAGGTTCAGGAGTTGTTTCCAAGACACTTGTAAGCAACTTGCAAATGCAAACAGTAGGCAGAGGCAGAGGGAACAATAAAACTTATAACAATAATAGTGGCTATGGAATCCAGATGGAGCTATTAAAATATATAAAAACATTGAAAAGAATTTGAAGAGCTGATACAACATCTGTGCCTTTTAGTGTTATTTGCAACTTACCTACCCAGTCAGTCTAACTCTGTCTTGGTGCAATGCCATTCAGCACACGATGTCTGAGTTAAGAGACCATGAGCTACTTTAGAAATTAGTAATTTTATGTTTATGGCTGCTAACAGTCCACTTGTTCAACCAAGACTGCAACTACTTGTTTCCCAAGGTGCCTACTAAAGCCCTATAGGGGACAGAGAGGATTAAAAACCTTCTTTGCTGTACAAGTATGGTTGTTCTGCACAGACTATAAGCTTTTAGGGGGTTTTGTGCCTTTCACAAAGGGAGGAGCTTCTGTGAGTTGGGGCCTCAGTGTTAGCATATTCCAAATGAAGACAGTGCCTCCCTCTATACTTGGTTAAAACTAGACCCAGGCTTAATTGGTTGTACAGGGAGGCATGTAGAAATTATGGAATTACTGAAGGCTCCCTGAAGTGGTTGAAGTTTCATTCAAAATAAACATCCCTTCCAGCAGAAAGAATCACAAGGGTTTCCCTCTTCTTACAGCATTCTATCCCTAAATCCCTTTTCACCAATTAGTCCATATTGGTTGCTATTTGCATTTGTCAGCTCAAAGCCAAGTAAATGGATTTTACTTTTGTTTATGTGGATGAGTTAATTGAAATTATTCTTGTGCAGTATCATCATCAGAGGGCTCTTGGATTGGAAATAATGCAAAGGGGTGTTTACTGATATGAAGAGTTTCCATTGGAATAAAGGACAAAACTCTGTTGTCCTGTGTTTGCTTTCAGTATGGCTCAGCCCTGAGAGGGTCTGTGTCTGAACTAATCCCAAACTACAGATTTGAGCCTTGAGAGGCCCCAGACTGACACATTTTCTATCAAAGCTCTGCAAGGGAATCAGAACTATTACACATTAGTGGACCATTGGTCCTGGCAGCAATGACACATTGAATTGATATAGCATCTCTTAAGAAAATCCATATTTCAATTTCTCTTTAGTTCATGATTCACAGTTTTTATTTCATTAAAAGCAAAAGTGAATCCTCTACAGTAACTGTCATAAACTATTTTCCACTACTGAACACAGCATCTGTGTATGCACTGGGAACATTGTATGATTTTATGGTAGTTATTCTGTCTTTAGTGAGCTGACAGCGATTTTCCTTTAAAGTAAAATACAAGCTTGCATAGAAAAAAGAGAGTAATTATTATCTCAGTTTCTTTCTTCTACATTGTAAAGCACTAACAATAGCAGATAGTGAAGCACTACTACTGCAAGTAAGAAACCAGCTTTCAGGAATCACAATATATCCACAAATAACTTAGAGAAGTTTAATGAAGTCTCTAGCAACACTCCTGACTAATTTGCAATACACTTCTCTTTGAGAAATGTAGGTTAAAAAGCACCAAATAAAGTGTGTTATTTCCTGTAACCACTCAGACCAGACAAAAAGGATTTTCATATTGAAATTAAAAATAGCAGGCACTACACAATTTTTACTCAAACAGTATCTGCAATGCCAAAACAATAAAAACCAAGGTGTATTCCATGTAATATAACATGCTGGCATTGTATTTGGGTATTTGCAGCCAGCTTCTGATTACACTACTTTTCCACAGCTTTTGATGTCAGAGTATAAAACCAGTCCATTTAAAATCAACTAAAAGACTCTTTTCCCCAAAAAATACATATTGTACGCCTGCCTTCATTCTCCTTTTTTCCCTATGTTCTCCTTAGATTTTTCTTGGTTTTTTTAGCTTTTCCCAGGTGGAATCAGGAACTGGGACAGATTCCTTGTCTGGCTTTTCATCCTAAGTCTTTCATTTCAGGTCTCCACCTCTGCTGTCCTGGTTCCTTTTCCTTTGGAAAGTTCCTGAATAGAGACACTTTCCTGGGTGCAAGTCTGATCCTCTATAAATATTACATGCCCGAAACAAACAATTATGCTCCAACTTTGTATTGCTATTGTCAAGCCTCCACTTACTTACCCATTTTACTACCAAACTAATTTGTTGGCTGCTCACATTCAAAATCAAGAGCCAACAGTAATCTCTGCTGACATATTCGTAAATTCTTGCTGACATTCAGTTGGCTCTGGAACTTCATTTTGCTGTTAGAACATAGCAAGAGCAGTCTACTGCTTTATAAATACAGGGAAACTTAAATGGAAAATGTACTACTAATTATCTGCTGCACCATTTCTTGGTGTGAAAGAGAAATGCAGCCTACCTAAGAAATGGATGCTATTTTCAAGCCTTCAGGTATTATTTTAAACATAATGATCCATTTCTGTATTTGGCTCTTACAAGGAACCAGTCTCAGGAGAAAAATAAGAGACTGGGAAGCTGGATCATGAAACCACTCACTCTGCCAGCATAACACACTGGGGGCTTCAGGCCCACGTCAGTAATGTGGAGTTTAGGAGGGAGAAACAATGAAGGCAACATGCCATGGAAAAGCTTCCTAGTGGAAATGTCACAACATAATGTTTTCATCATCCTACATGAAGCTGTTAAGCTCAGTAATGTGATTAATTTTATTGATTTGTTTTTATAGTGAAGTTCTACATTTCCTTTAGGAAAGAAAAGGCATTGAAAGACACTGGTGCAAGAGAAGAGTGGATATTCTTTAGCTGCATGAGATTGGATGAAGTCTGTTGCACAAACTCCCATCTACAGATTACAGTTCCTTTTTTGCAGACAACTTCTTCACCCCTCACTGTCAGCTAAGGCAGGTTTATTGGATGGTGGCAGAGGACTTTGGCCTTTCTTTTCTTGGGGCTCTCTGATGATTTTTTTTTTCCCTGAGGTATTTGAAAGGATTTCTACTTAACAATAAAGAAATCTTTCACTCCCCTCTTTGATAATTTAGGCCATGGTTTGAAAGGCTAAAGAATCTTATGCCAAGATTACAAATTTAATCCAAACCAGGAGTGATATTAATTCAATTATCTCAGTATTTGAAAGGATTTCTAGTTCACAATAAAGGAATCTTTCACTCTACTTTTCGATAATTTAGGCCATGGTTTGAAAGGGTAAAGAATCTTATGCCAAGATTACAAATTTAATCCAAACCAGGAGTGATATTAATTCAGTTATCTCAGTGTAATCTGTAAAACTCCCCAGTTGTTCTAACACTGTATCATCATGAGCTGTCAAAAAGGTTGTCAGCACCCAAATGAAGGAAACATCCCTCAGTACCAGATGGGCACAGTGAAGCAGAGCATCATTTTATGATCTACAACTGCAATTTTCCCTCTCATTAGTTCCACACCTTTAGGTTCAAGATTACTGTTTATTTTTATACATCATCTCAAAGAATCACCTTTCATCCTCTGCTTACACACTGAAAATGTCCAAGCCTTCCAGCATGTCATGACTTTCCCCCTCTGGCCATGAAATAATCCCCTCATAAATTTTAAGCTGTGCTGCACACATCACTCCAAAGCCCTACTTTCCCAACTACACCTCCCCTCTTTAACCCTTCAGCTGATTCTTCAGACCAGAAGCAAAGACAAAAGGAGCAACATTTACTCCCTGCATCTGGTCACCAGCCCAAGTCCCTTCTGCCCACACCCCATCCTGTGAGCACTTCTGTCCAGTATTATTTTTAAACATCCATGTGATTTTTTGGTGGTTTTTTTCACATAAGAGAGTGTCCATCACAGACATGTCCAAAGCTGGTGCTGCAGTGATTCTTTGCAGCAGTTCCCCAAATGTCAGTGTCACTGCATGCCTCAAACCCAGTTACACCGTTCTCCTGCACTTACTGGCTCATCCATTCCCATAGTGACTCTTGGGCAGTTTCTGAAGCCTGGACTGTGTCTCCTTGAGGGCTGTATGTCCTGCCTACAGAACCCCCACCTGATCCTACTGCAGCCTGCTCATCACAGCTGTAGCACCAGAAATAGTAACAGCACCTTTTAACCATCTGCCGTCATCCGGCCCATTCGTAATTAAGTAGAAGAGGTAGAACAAAGCATTTTGCCACAGCAAAATGACTTTATCTTGAGGCTGGCTGACTTCTCCAAAGAATATGGGGAGAAAGGAGGGAGCACCCTTTAGCCTGCCTAACCATCAGAAACAGAACCATATCTCTTACCAAAAGGTTTGTTTTGTCTTTAGTTTGGTATTGTGCAAAACAGAAACAAAATCCACTTTACAGTCCCATTGTGAGGTTCTTCAGAGGTCAGAATGGAAAGCACAGCACGACAGCTACTTTTGGAGGAGAATTTTGAATATCCTGTATATACAGACACATTTCAGTCCCTGCTCTAGTGGTGTAATTTCCCTGACATCACTAGGTCACACATGAATGAGTGAGAGCAGGTACTGGGAGGAAAAAAGCGCCTCAGTTGATAAAGGAATAACAGGAGTGTTCCATAGCCTTCAAACACTCAAACATATGTTCTGTAAATGAATATTATCATTCAAGCATGGGTTTTACACAGATCAGAAACTCTTTAACCACTCCTCCCAGTCTGAGCATGAACTTTCCATCAGGAGAACTCGGTGTTTTCCCTACAACAGCCCAGAGAGTTCTCCACTGTTACCCATGTCCTGGTCCTCTCTGTGCAGCTAAAACAAAAAGGACAAATTTAGCTCGTGTTTGACTGCAGGCTGTCTGCCAGGGCAGAGCTGTCTGCACGAGCATTGCTCACCAACAATTAATTCCTCTCTCAGACGCCTGCAACTGCATCATGCCTGCAAAATCACATGGACAGCGTCTCCATGGTGACAGTGCCATGCGCTGTGCAAACATCAGCTGGCTAGTCAAGGTTACTTTGGCAACCCAAGTGTCACAGGTAATGATCCAAATCTCCCTCACATTTATGAAAAAATAATCTGAATTAAAAACATGCCCATTTTTCATTCTAGGACTGACTCTATTCTGTTGCTACTCATGACTGGCACTATTTCAATGAGCCCAGAGCTACCTCCATTAGAATTACAAACAATAATATCAAGAATAATTATTTAAGCATTATTTCTAGACAGTAATGAAGAAAAAAGATGCATACTGCAGTAGATTCTAGCTGAGATCCCACATAAGCAAAGCTTTAATACCATAGCTTTCATTAGTGCTATAGAGCAAAATAATTTTTATCAGGCTCACTGCTGTGTTCTATTACAGAGCTATGCTGTCTTTAATATGGATTGTGAGCTGCATTCTAACTGCAGATGCTCTTCTCAGACCAGGAGAAGAGTTTTCTTTCATGTTTTTGGTATATATGGCTGTAAAACTAACACTGCATTCACTACAAAGAAAAACCACATCATCTGTCTGCTGGATTATGTGTGTCTACATCTGGGCTGTGGAAGGGAAGGAACTCCAGGAACCAAGGACAGCAGTTCCTGAACTTGCTGGCAGCTCGGAGGGAATACGTGGAGTTCTACCCCCTGCAGACCCTGCAGGGTGTCAGGGCAGGGGAAGCACTGAGCAGAGGTGAATGTCCCTTTGCAGCCACACAGCCCTGCTTGCATGGCCTGGGCTCACAAAGGGACAGGACATGGCTCCCTGGACAGCCAGGACACACACATGGCCAGCAGTCACCAGCTCCTATGCTAACGACTGCCCCTCTACTCCCAAAAGAGACATCTGTCAAAATTTAGTCCCGTTGTTTTGCTGGCGTATTTTCTCCTTGATAATCTTGAAATGTCTCTCTCGTGTTTATACAATATGATGTTGTGAGGTAATATTTCAGTGGGAAACATGCTGGGTTTTTTCAAAGATTTTTGCTTTTATTTTTTAAAGTGAGTTTGCAATACTTCCCTTTCTCAGGCTGCCTTTTCTACCTTTTGTAGAAAAACTGTTTTCCTATGTGATTAGTGACAATTATCCTACCAGACACAGTTATTTGGACAAAACCATGCTTTGCTTTAAGGGATTATTTCCCTTGAGAGCAATGGAATGACACGTATTCAGCACAGCACACTTCCCTGGGAATTATCTGCATTCATGATAGGAATATTTCCCTTGCACTGTGTAGCAGAATAGCCAGCAGAAAAGTGCTTCTAGTGTTAAATTGCCTTATCTGCTGTGACAAAATCCTTCAATTACCTATTTGTGTGGGAGCTGGGTATATGGGAGGCTGGCAAACCCACATCTGCAACCAGCCTGGATTCTCCTGTCTCACCTACACCAGTAATTCTGAAGAGACCTCCCAGACTCTCTGTTCTCCTGGAGGCTGAGGGTATGCAGCAGCTTGCATGACAGATGGAAAAGCAGCATAATATTTACAGGATTTTGAATAGGCTCTATTCCTGCCTGTGGTGAATACAGCCAGCTCTTAAGATGCAGAAACTGAGCACTGAGCATATGTAAGAAGACACATCAAATTCAGGGTATGCGGGGCCCAATTTTCATAAACGCCTACATGGGCACGGAGAAAACATGGATACAATCAAAATGTAAAAATTTAGTATCACTGGCAATGGTTTTGAGCTGATTAGAGTATTTTTCCTACAAGAAAAACTTGTATCATGAAGTCTGTGTCCATGTCGTGTCACATCATGTGACATGACCTGTCCTGCTAGAAGCCATCTGAAAGCAAAAATGATTTTATCCAACACCACTGTTTATCCCCTGTCACACTGAACTTTTGCACCAATGGTTTTGTCTGCACACGTGCAAACAGAAAATCCTTTTTATATCCCTTTCATCCCTCCACTGCTATCTGCAGCTGCAAGCAGCAGCAATGGCCTCTGTTCCCTTCTGCTGCCTGTCAGCAAGGAGAGACCTTTTCTCTGGAGTACCTTTTAGCCTCTCTGTATGTTGCCATGGCAGCAAGACTAAAACCAGACCCAAGATGAGAAAAATGTCAAAGGAATAAAAACTGATGCTACAGGCAAACTGAGAGTCCTCCCTTGGCTGGGAGATACCTATTAAGTGATACATCTTCTGGGTGGAGAGCTACAACTGCAGAACTGGGCTGCTTGCAGTCCCTTATTCCTACAAGCTCCTGCTGACGTCAATGAGTGTTTGTTTTGTCTCAGTAAAATTCACAGAAAAAGAGATTTAAAGCCTTACAATTACAGAATAACTGAGCCAAATCTTGCCAGCTTTTACTTACGGAGTCAACAGGGATAAAGCAGAAAAAAAGACAGAATCAACAACAAATTAAATATTTAGAAGTACTAAAGAGCAGTGCCTAGAACATCAGTTTGGTGGGAGCTTTTCTACACGATAAAAGAGGAGAAGGGCCTGAAATTTCATCCATCAACACAGGGAATTCCAGCAGGTTAGGACAGCTCAGGGACATTCAGCACAGACAGCTAAAGACAAACTTTTGGTTGCAGCAAAGTGCTGCAGAATGGACACTTCTGTGAGAGTTTGCATTATCTCAGAATCTGCATAGAGCCAGAACGGACACTCAATTTAATCTAGCACACCTCTTCTCAATATCACTTATTATTAAGATAAGCTTGAAGAAAGTAATTTTTTCCTGCATTACTGCAGGAAATTCCTTATTCCTGTCAGAGTCAAGAGTTGTTTCTGTAGGGCATAAATTTGGTGATGAAATCCCTGGAACACATTTGAGCAGAGAAGACATCCTGAGAATCAGGATGAAGCTTTAGGGTCCTCCACTGGTATTTCTTTTAGAGCAGCAACAAAGCCAGAACTCCTACTCTATTCCTCTGAGCCACTGGCTCCCCAGGACCAGCTGAACCTCTGGAATTGATGGTAGAAATTACAAAAGCATGGTCCCAATGCTAGAGAAATGGTTTTGAGCACATCAAAGCCACAAGTAGAGGAGCTCAGAACTGGTCCCCTTCATGGCACCTTTCTGAGCATTAATGCATCTTCTAGTAAACTGCAGCCAGGTGTGCACACAGGGATGCCCCAGACATCCCTGAAGCTTGGAGTAGTCAGAGATGCTGGTCTGCAGCAGCAGCTCTTACAGTGAGGAAAATCCCTTTAGCTGCAAATGAATTTTGGCAGCCACAGGGAAAAGAGACCCTCTGTACTCTGTTAGGGTGCAGCAGTCGGCTCCCTAAATTGAATTAATACATGATTTTCAGTTGCTGTATTCCTGTACTCCATCACAATCTGCTATAACAAATCATGGCAAGAAATAAACTTTATTACATTCATCACTATGCAGTTAAAAAAAAAAAAAGAGACATCTTATGCTGTTATTGACTACCAAGCTTCATGCCATCAGTTTTTAAACTCTTCCCTCAGCAATGTTGCCCTGTGATCTCTTTGAAAATCATCTGGAGAAAAACAGCACCAACCCACAAGATGATCTTATTTGTTCTCTCACCCTCAGCTCCAGTAGTTATGAGTGTCATTAAACTCTCCTGCTCCTCCACTCTCAGAACATGCAGACCTAATCCCAAGCACTCTGCTTTTTGTGGTGCTGTATTGCTGGCTGTTGAATTACAATGTCTGGACTGTGGAAGGGCAATGTTGCTGATCTCCTCTGAACAGCCTCACAGCAGCAATCCTGTCTGGATTATCCTTACTTCCCTGTCCACAAAAGTGGAAGATCATCCAGCCTTTCTGGAGCTGCCCAGGAATATTGCCGTGTGCCTGCACGGGTCAGGGGGCCCTTCCAACCACACCCCTGCCTCAGTGTTCAGGCTTTGACAACTTTCAGTATTTGGTCAAATAACCTAACAAATGCCACAGAACTCAGAGTGTCTATTCCATGTGCTGCTTCTTTTTAGGCCTCTCTCAAACCTGCAGTCCTTGTCCTCTCAGAAGCTGCACAGTGGTGTGAACGAAACCCTGAGGTTCTGAACTCTTGTGATGCAGATCTACACACGCCCTTTGGGCTTGTGTCTGTAAGCATAAGTTGTACTATCAATTCCTTGTTACTATAGTGTAAAAAAGGATATTTCTTTTTGCTTATATGTTTAGACCAAAAGCCCTTCCAAGCCCCTTCTGGATACAACAAAACCAAAATTCCACAGGTGATTACCTTCTTACTGCTTCACAAGCTTTCATCAGCATCTCTTTACTCAAATTTTTGTCTATTCACAACAAAAGAGTTTATTTTGTATAGAGGAGGGATTTTGTTGTGTGTACCTCACTAGAGAGGATTTGCTTTCTTTTAGGAAGATGCAAAACTACAGAAAACCTTCCACAAGGAATGTCCTTTTATATCTCCTATTATTTTACCATCACTCCATGCTGATGGTTTGTATTAGTTCCACCTGATTTGTCTGTCAGGTTTGTTCCAGTTCTCTGATTCACTAGAGCCAGTATCCAATAACTGGATTTTCACAAAAATGAATGTATGGACAATGTATTTCTACAGTCTGTCAGAGGTTCTTCCGTCTCTTACCAGCACCAACAATTTTTTTGCATTTCGCACCAACACTTTTGAAGCCACATTCAAGCACCACAACCTTCAGGAGAGTAGTTCCCCTTTTTTTCTCCCTTAAACTTCCCTTATTTTCTTCTACAAGGAAAACATGTCCTTGTCCTGCACCTTTCCCAAATGGCAGGTGAATTTCTTTGGAAGTCAGGCACAAAACCTGTGACCAACGTGGCTTCTGCCCCTGTAACCTTGCATCTTATTTTCTAAATGATTCAAATGAGTAAAGTATTTTTCTCCCAAAGACCTTTCTATTACATATTCCTCAGACTTGTCCTGAAGCTCAATTTTGAGCTACTTATTTCACAATATGGGATATTAAAATCATTAATAAAGGACTGAGAAAATCCTATATGACTTATGTACTTACTCCAAAGAACTCTAAGTCTTCCTTTATTACTACTAAGGAACAGAAATTGGGCTTTATTCCAGAGTCACCATTCCAATACCATGGGAACTAAACTTAGTGATTTCAAAATACAGTAAACACTCAGTCTTCCAGACGGTAATCAGTAAAAAGCCTTGACACTCTAATTTCTAAAGTCTGAGAAGCTTCATGTAAAAATCCACTTATGGGGATCAGATTAGTAGAACACATTAATGTGACTTTGAAAAAATATCTCCATTTTATTTTGTAACAATGGATTATCTTCAGTAAAATCCATGCCCAATCAGTAAACTAATTATGTAAATTCTTGAAACTCATCAAGGTAAATACCAAAGGTAATGATGATTTGTATCTAATGATACAAGTTAAAAAATCCTTCTCTTTTGATTTCCTTGTGTAATTTTTTTTTGTTTTTTTGGGTTTTTTTTGTTTTTGTTTCAGAAAGTAGTGCCATGAGGATTGCAAACCCAATTCTTTTTAAGTTATCACAGTATTTTTCTATCATTCCAGAAGCTCTCCAAGTCAGATCTTACCATTGGGTGCCACTCCGTAGCTTCATTAAAACTAAACAAAACCAAAACCCTCTGTTACATTAAATTGTAATGCAGTTGTTATGATAGAGAGTATGATTCATGCTTATCCTCAGTTTGAGCTGCATCACTTTACAGCAAGATTGAAATAATTCATCCAGGCAAGATGAAAGGTATTTGAATTTATCTTGTTTGCTGGTTGACAGTTTTACAATATATATTGCAGTCCTATTTGCTTTATTACTTAATATTTCTCCTGGCACTGTTAAAAATTGTCTCATTCTAAAGCCTGTATTAAAGACCTTAACTTCCCGTTAGCATTGTACCAGTGTGATTGCTATAAAATTGATTTAGTTTACAACAAGTTTAATGCTGGTGTGTGAGCACTGATTCAGCTCAGCATTCTCTTGAGCCTGCTCAGACTGCAATAATTGGTAGCACGGAGCTGAAGCCCAAGTGTCCGTGTGACAAAATGTCCCTGCTGCAGCCCAGGCAGCTTCTAATCTAATTCTACTGAACTTGTGTGTGTAGATGTACCCCAAGCCCCAAAGGCTTGTGCATGAGCCACAGCAATGCAGGGAAATAGGCAAGAACCTCAGTTACACACATTTTGCTACCTGGAGGCTAAGGCAGGTTTACCTGCAGGGACTCTGAGAATTATGCTGGGTGTTTCCTTTAGATTGAAGGGAAAGACCCAGTGTTGTGTTACTTCTGCTAAAGAACTCAAAGGTCATGCCCTTCTTGCTTAGGAAAGTTTAGGATCTTGAAGATATTTTACCCAGGATATAATCACAGCATATAATAGAAAAAACCCTCAGGTTCTTCTCAAGGTTGGGCATGTTTGGTGGTGGTCAGGAATTCACTTTTACACAACCTTTATTCTACTAAACAGAATTCATTTAAACAAAGACTTGCAGCTGCCTGTGATGTGTGAGGCTTCATTTCTTCCAGGTATGGTCTAACATTTTCAGAGGTGTGCACTGTAACCACCTTCAAAACCCAAGCTTTGATACTCAAACTATCATTTCCTATACAATCAAACCTCTGGAAAATCAGTGCTCATTTGAAACTCTTACATTGCATTGCTTCCTTTTAGCATTATTGTCTCAAAGTCAGTGCTCCTAACACAAGAGTTTTTCCCTACAAAATACCTTTGTGTTCAATCATTCCCAACTGGTTAATATATATCTAGGAGTCTTTTAGTATGGACAATGTATCTGCTTCGCTGCTTCAGTGTAAATTTAAATCATTATCTGTAATGAGTAATAATATTATTACTAAACTGCAATAACACATAGAACTCTCAATTATCACATTAAATTTAGATTGCATTATGCTAAGAGATATCTTTATGCCCAAGAGTAATTTTGCTTTTAAAACTCATCTGTGTTTAAAATGATTGAAAAGAATATATGAGCCATTTTCATTAGGTGAGAAAAATTATCTTGATTAACAATTGTTATGCACTAAAATGAAGTGTTATTTTGATAGTTTTGATTTATGATGCCTTTTTTTTTTGGATCTTAGCGAAGTTGTGTGAAATAGAACACAAAACTTATGATTTCTTTGCATTAAAGGCAATTTAGTAACCTAATCAAACCACTAGTACCAAAGAAAAAATAAATTAAAACAACCCTGGAGAATAATTTTGTGCTACTGCTCAAGAGATTTCCAAAATTTCTACCAGTCTGCCAAAACTGGTCATCAACATGATCGGTTGCTGAGAGACAAAATTGGCTTTGCTGATGGAACTAATAATTGACTTTTTCTTTGGCCATTGTTACACAGATACACCATAAGCAGATCCCAGGAGACCAGCTAGAATGCTCACCTTAGAAAGGCATTTCTAAAACCAAAATAGGCCCACTTAATTTAATTCACTGTACCGGAGTTCAGTATCCATTAACATCTAAACATCTTTCTACTGTAGCTAAAAGCTTATGTCAATGTTCTCTCTTTATAGGCCAAGCACCCAAAATTCCCCAAAGCAGCAAAGTGTGAGCTAGAATTTACAGCAGAAATGCTCAAGGCACAGCATATACTGATGTTTTTCACAGCACTAATGCAGCAGTGCAGGAAAGCAGCCCTTTTCCTTCTGCACTGTTAACCTTTCTGCTCCCTGTCAGTCAACAGAAAGGATGCTGCCAATGCAGGATCATTTAGGCAAAATGCACTCATCAAATTTAAATATATAGAGAGATATTTCCATTATTCTTATCTCCCATTCCCCTTTTGATTCTTTTCAGTGACTTCTTAAGTGGATATCCGGGCACTCATTGATTAATGAAGTAATAGACTCAGATTACAGCCAGAAAAACAAACAAAATGATTAGTCTGATTTTTTTTTTCTTTTCGAATCAAGAGGCCAAAACCTCATCCAAAAGCATCAGTCTGAAAATGGAAATATTTCATAGGTAGGAGGAATCAAAAATTTTTGTATTCTCTTTGTGCCAGACATATAAGAATGACACCTCTCAACTCTCTCAGCGTGACCAAGTAGACTTCATTATTTCTATCTCTCTCTTTTTAAAAAATCCTTACCATCTGTGAAAATAGGTCCTTCCTTAATTTGAATGCAGACTAAAAGAAGTTTCCCAGAGAATTGTTAACACAAACCTCAGATTTCTGGTTCATGCTATCCCGAGAGAAAAGCTGAATTTCTCACTTGAGCAGTCCCTGCCAGCCTAACTTGACCGACCAAGAGCTTTCTTCCCAAACCACCCAACTAATTAACAAAGGAGCGTGAGTGGAATTTTTTGACAGAGGGAAATCCAAGGTTCCTTTCAAAGGCTCTATGGCTGAAACTACACACACCAACAGAGCCCAGCACAAGAGCGAAATAGCATTTAAATGTGGCTTTAAAAACTTTGTTTCTAGTATTTTCCCTTTAGTACCTGCTATTTGTTAGTAAGACTCACTGACAGCATCCAGTAATTATTTCTGAGTGACAGACAACACTCATTGTTCCAGCCCTCAAGAATTCCTTGCCAATTAGTGGTACTACCAACTCTGTGGAACAGGAGACACAGTAAACTTTCTCTTAGAATTAATTTAAAACTATTTCTGCTTGTGGATGTGTTGGCATCTATTTCAACCACATGCAAGACTGGAAGAAGATAGGCAGGTATTTCTTTGCATTACCAGGCAGAAATAAAAAGGAGTGGATTGAAGCATGCTTAGATCAAAGGTATAAAAGCAAGTAGCTTTTGTTCTCCAGTACTTCAGGAAGAGTGTAGGAATTGTTTTTGAATAGGGAAATGATCCCATGACACCCTGTTTTCCTGTCTCTTTAGAAGTGCTTACATTTTATGTAAGCAAAAATGAAGTGTAAACCAACTGTGTTAGAGCCAACTATACAAAATAATGTCAGAAGAAAGACACTCTGTCCTCTGGGGCTATGCACACATGTTGGTGTCCTGATGTCCACAGTAAAGCTTTCCCTAACCAGGTCTCTGTTTATTTCCCTGCAGGAGAGCAGCATCACCAGGTCAGCTCAATACATAAAGAATGTGTGCCTATTACTTAGAAGCCAGCTAATGTATTTCAGAAGGCAGACTACTCCTGTAAAATACTGCTTCTTCACAGTAATTAATCAGCAGCTTGCTCAATATAACAGCTTCGTCCTTATTTTTTTAATAAATGGCAAAGCAGCTCTCCCCATATAGCCTCCTGTTGCTAATTTAATTAACTGGAAGCATGTGACTAGTTTATCTTTACTAGTGCACACTTTCTCTTCAGAGGAATCCATCACTGCTTCCTATATTATTTCCCTGCCTATTTCCCCCTGCCCTTGCACTATCCATCAGGAACCAAATCCACTTTTTCTTTCACTTTCCCTGCAGCTCCAGAAGCTGTTATGGCTGTGGCACACAAGGGCAGACAGGAGGGCCAGCCCGGCCTGCCCCAGAAACACAACTGTGACTCACCACTGCACTTTCAACCTCCAGTGTCTCATGCCTCCTACCAAGCTTTTTCTGCCTGCCTATCTCCATAACTAATTAATTCTTAGCAGAGTGCTTACTAAGTACATCAGGAAAGAGCTGTAGCTGCAGGCTGTATTTATGTTAATGAAGAGGTTTAGTCTCAGGCTGGTCAGGTTCTAACCTTTAGTAGCAACATCTGAACACAGAATCAATGCTCATCAGAAATACTGCCAAAATACATCTCCGTGTTTGCCACCTCATTCCGAAACAAGAAAACACCATTCCCCTGGAAGGAAGGAGCTCACTGACCTTTGGTAGAGCTCACACCTCTGGGAGATCAGAGCCCCCATTAAGGCACTCAGTCACAAAAGGCTCCTGGAGATGCTGAGACACAGCCCAGGGCTATGGCTGTGAGAGGCCAGAACTGGCAATTAGAGATTTTCAGGCTGATCCATGATCTTTCCACTGCTGGGCTGCATGGCACCAGGCAGGTAATGACATCCACCATCTCCTTTGATATTCATCCACTAAGTGGGTATTGCAGCACAGATATTGTCACTGTGCATAAAGGAACATTCTGAAGACTCTGGATGGTTGTTTAAACACAGGTATTTACCTGGCAGGCTAGATAAAACAAGATAAATTCCAGAGGCTGTAAAAAAATACTATAAAGCACAGAGCTGAAATAAATTACTCGTCTAATGAAATTCCTTTCATGTAGCTTGAATTGCATACAGTGTTTATGAATAATATATAGCAATTGAAAAGAATTGACTTCTGCTTACATACTTAGCAAACGAAGTCTGAGTTTCCTAAAACAGCTCATTTACCCAATCAGATTTTGTGGTAATCACAGTTAATGTGATGTATCTGAGGCCTCATTACCAAGCCACCATGCCTATATCAAAGTCTTGTCTTGTTTCTATCCCAGGCTTTTAATAAAATCCTAACCATTGCCATCAACAGTGTGTGAATCTAAAAAGACTCCTGGGTTATGCCATCGCTTACTGGGTTATTCATGGCTACCCCCGGAAGGGTAGAATGAATTATGAAGTAACATGAAGTCCTGTTAAACAACCTTAAATGTGTAAGAAAAGCAAATGAAATTTTATAGGCATTTTGTAGGAACTTAATAATTCTCCTAGGAGCAGCAAAGATCCCAGTCAGGTACACAAAATGTTTTAGAGGGAAAAAATTGCAGTATTTAATTAATCTCCAGTACTTTAAAGGTATGTTTCATTCATCTAAGCATACAGCACCAAAATTATTTGGAGTTTTAATTAATATTTATTTCAGATATGCATCTTGGGAAAAAAATCTTTGCCAAGGCTTAATTAAAGACTACCTTACTCATGGCCCAGTTTTCATTCCTTTAGAACTTGTGTTCATTATATTTAATGTTAGCGAGGTAGTATTCAGGTGGAATAGCTTTCCCCTTAGCCTGGAGAAGAGGAGGCTCCAGGGAGAGCCCAGAGCCCCTTGCAGGGCCTAAAGGGGCTCCAGGAGAGCTGGAGAGGGAACTGGGACAAGGGCTGCAGGGGCAGGACCCAGGGATTGGCTGCCAGTTCCCGAGGGCAGGGCTGGATGGGATTTTGGGAATCAGGAATTGTTCCCTGGCAGGGTGGGCAGGCCCTGGCCCAGGGTGCCCAGAGCAGCTGTGGCTGCCCCTGGATCCCTGGCAGTGCCCAAGGCCAGGTTGGACACTGGGGCTTGGAGCAGCCTGGGACAGTGGGAGCTGTCCCTGCCATGGCAGGGGTGGCACTGGATCGGATTTAAGGTCTTGTGCAACCTAAACCTTTCCATGAGTCTGTGATTCCCCACATTTGAAAGATACTTTGGCCTCTGTGTATAATTTGTTTGTGAACACAGAATCAAGTTGCCCTGAATTATTCAAGTTGTGTTTTTCAGTCTGCTTTCCCCACATCTCTATTTTCAAACCTTTTACATCAGTAAGACACAGCTCCTTGCATTTTTGCATGCTTTGATATCTGCACAAAGCTTGTATTAAAAGCTTGTGTTAGACCTGTATGTATACAAGGAAACAATGGTGATGAACAAATAAAGCATTTAAATTTACTTTGAACTGCAAGTATTTATTTCATACAGTCAGAGGAACAGAATCTCCTCATAGGAAGAACAAAGAGAATTCCAAGGCAGAATCAGAGGACAGGATATCTGCAGAGTTCACACCTGTCCATCAGGAAAGCTGTTCATGAACAACTGCAAAGAAGTTGTTCTGTCGAAGAAATACTCAAAACAAGCAGAGTCTGCTCTGTGGTGCTGGAGGAGCAAACACAGCACAGACAAACTGACAAGCTCGTGGGAGGTTTCACAGAATGAGCTGCAGTTCCCTTGTTCGACACCATATGACTGCAAAGTGAATTGTTTTACACTTATGAAAAAATTAATCTTTTCTGTATTTCAGGGTGGGTTATTACTTTGGTTATAAATTTATTATGGTACTCTGTTGTTCTGCATACCCTGAAGAATAAACACAGTAGAAGTCCTTGACTTCAACAAAGGCATAATTTGTTCTGCTGGAGAATGTCTTCATCAAGCAGGAAAGACAAAAAAATCTGCACACATTATTATGACATTGTAACTATTAAAAAAAAGAAATTAGATCTAGGATGGTATTTAGTATTCCTAACCAGCCCAATCTGGTATTATTTGATTGTTCACTTCCTATGTTAAAAGTAACTAATGGGTCAATTTTCTCTAGGTCTCACTATAGTGATACATGACAGGCTTTTTGCCCTGAAGCCAAGATCACAGAAATGCATAAATAGCTTTTGATGAAATTAAAGTCTCTCCTTTAGGGGTTCCACTGTTATTATTCTGCTATCATGAGTTTGAGGTTTCTCATCCTCCTGCCTCTCAAATAATGATATTGCTGATATTTAAAAGCCTGCACTGAGATGGTAATTTATAGGACAAGTTCAGTGGAAAAACACAGCTTTACAGTACCTGAATCCTTTGAAGCCAGTGAGCAGTGCTAAAACCAGACATACTGTGATTGCTTTGCCCTCCCCAAAATATGCCATAAATTCTGTATGGAAAGTGTTCCTTCATCTCATTCTTGTCACTGGACTGGAACTCATAAGGCTGTAATCTTAAAGTAGGGTTCCTACTCTTTTCCTTTGCATGCTAACAACACTAATGCAGATGCATTCTCATGCTAATGCAAAGAACAAAGAGTGTGAGAACAGCAACATATGACAAAATGTGCCTTTACAGGAAATTTTTGTATCAGTAGGTATTCTATAATGTCACTGTAATGTGATCAGTTGCACTGCATTCCTTTAGATTCAGGTTCTTAAATACAGCTTGGGTTTCCTTAGAAAATTACCAGAGAAATGCTCTGGCTTCTAGAGCAGGAAATCTCACTTAGATAATAACTATATTTACAGCTAGACCTACTGATACAGTAATTTCCTTTAAAAGGCACATTTCCTCATATGTTGCTGTTCTCATGTTGCTGTTCTCACATATATCTGTTCTCTGCATTATCTATCAGTGTTTTTAGCATGCAAAGGAAAAATAATACAAACCTTACATTAAGATCTCTCATAGTTATTCAGCCAAAAAACCCCCAGTGACTCAGTGCAGTGCTCATTACAAACTAAATTAAGGTGCAGGGCTCTTTCCAGTTAAAAATATTCTATGTACTGACCACAAGGCACAGTCATTAGAGCTCTCTGATAGTCATATCATTATCTGTAATATTTAGTGCCTCGATTCCACTGGTTTTGATCACAGCTGAGTGCCATGGTGTACTCCTGGGTCTGGGCTATGGTTTTTGCATTCATTAAGAGAGGTGTTGCTATAGGCATTATTGCATTATCACTACAAACCAAGGACATGTGGTGACATTCAGGGCCTACTTTGTACCAGCCAGTTCTTAACTACACTATCACATTACCCTCTTACTTTTTAAGAGTAAGTAACAACTCTTGCACAGGTTTCAGTATCTCATCACTCTTGCTGACCCTAAGGCAGTAGGAGCCCTTGATACCATTATTGCTACATAGTCGGGCACTGCTTTAAATCATTTGAGAGAGAGGAATGCAATGAATCCTTTGGTACACAACACAGACCTGTAGTCAGGGTGTTTTTCCATAATCTCACTCATCACCCACATGGATCAAAATGCCCAGGTCTGAAAAGTTTCTGACTACTGAGAGTCTCTTTTGAAACAAACAGTTTCAGGTAAAGGGAAAGGTGCCCCAGATATTTTGATGACTTTGACCATGACTGGCAGTTCCTGTTCAAGAATTTGTGAAGTTTGTTTTACACATGTTCAGTGCTAACTTTGACTGCTGTAAATCACCAAAGAAGGCACATATAACTTCTGTGCCAATAAACTGTTCTACCTTGAACATACATTTCCTTTTGCAACTATAAAGAGATGAAAACCGCAGAATTTTAATAGAAAAGTGCAATGTGCATGTTTTTATTCAACACACTAGATTTTATTGAGAACTGTCAGTTTTCATCCCGTGTACTAATCTAGAATTGATGACTGTGTAAAGCCAAATACTCACAGACCCTCAGGAGAATGCTAATGCATAAATGCACAGTACAAATTAATGAATGAAGATGAGTGGTAAATAGTCGCTAACCAAGAAACAACTAAAAAGCTCAACAAATATTCACTGATTACAAATTCTGTTTTAAACTCTGCTGTTTGTAATGAAATGCAATCCTACCAGACAATCAGCTTTTTACTACAGAGCAGAATTTTAAGCATGTGCCATCTACAAATCATCTCATCTTTTTAAACACTTGAATGCATAAACAAAAAGTTGCAAAGCAGCAAGATATCTCACCAGCAGCTAATTTATTGTATGACTTCATTCATCTCTTGATGAGTAATTCCCAAGCTGCATTTCCATTTTGAAGTATCTGTGGATTTTGTTACTGTCTCTTTTAGTTAAATCCTTCTTACTTTTCCACAATAAAGTGGTTCTAATTGCCTACTTGAGACAAGACTTGGCTTTACTAGGATTTATGGATGTAAGTTTGAGATTAAAATTACCCTTCCCAAACAAACACCAGCAGCTAACACAGCAACACAAATAGCTTTGCTCCACAGCAGCAGTCAAGAGTCTGGATCCAGAGCTCCCTTGTGTCAGCAGTAATCTGATGCACTGAAGAAAACTCTAAGTTCCTCTTTTCAGTCAGTTGGCAAATTTGCTTAAGTAGCCTGCACTGAAGAGTCAGGGCAATCCTTATCCTAAAACAAAGGCCAGTGCAACCAGGAATCCTTCCACAGACTTCATGGCCTTTGGATGCAGCCCAGAAAAAGGAGGACACTTGAAGAGTTTGCATCCTAATTAGAATGATCTCATGGACATTCGGGCAAACCTTCATGGTTCAACAGGAACAGTATCAAACTAAGTCCATCTAATAATTTCTGAGCAGTTCTATCTTTAAAATAATTTGACAGTCAACTAGACATCATTAACACACACTGCATAACAGGCAAATGGGAATCTAATAACTTTCTCTAAGTTCTGTATTACTGCCACTTGAAACACTTTAAAATGGAAAATCTCACTGCAATTACAATATTCTCTCATCAGTATATGCTTTTAAATTCAAACTGTGTGCTCCTGCAGAAAGTATTAAGGAATAAATGCTGTTCAGGGAACCATACCAGGCTTTTAGAACAATGAAGTATTTTTTTACACTTTGTAAAGACCTATGAAAACTTACACAAAGCCTGTCTCTGGCTGTTCTCATATGCACTGGAACATAAAGCCCTCGGGTTTGGGGTCATCATGCAAGGAAACCAGTCCTGAGCAGCAAAGGGGAACACCACTCATGGATATAACTCATTGTCCTCTCCTCTGATACATGAAAGGAAACTGATACAGGACTGAAAAGAGCAGCATTTGTACTGTAATACAGCTTTGAAACAAAACCAGGTGTCTTCCATGTTGGCTTTAGAGAGTCTGCATTAATTTGTGAAACTGATATTTGCACAAAGGAATACATGCAAACAAATGCAGATACAGAGTGAATAAAACAAGCTGAAGGGATGTGCTGGGGATAATATGCCCTTCATACAGAGATCAAACCTGTTATGTGATGATACATTCAGGTATTTAAAATAAAACATCTGGAAAGGTGTCCCATGGTGAAGGCTCCTTTGAGAATTTTCCTTACAATATTTTCAATTTGAATGTCTCCGACTGGATTCAAGATAATCTCTAGGGTAGAATTGTTGACAGAGGACACATGAATTCCCCCATGAGGCTCTGGAAAAGGTAATATTCCTCCACAGAAAACTAATGAGCCATTCATCTTCAAATGCCAGGTAGGGAGTCCACCTTTCTGCCACTCTCTAGTTAATGCACATTCTCAATGCTCTCATGGATCAGGAAGTTTCCTTAGGAAACCTGGTAAAAGCTGGTGATACATTGGTTTAGTCTCTGATAAAACCTAATGGGAGAGGTCAAATGAAAGTGGGTATTTGGAGATCATCAGGCTTACCCAACAGGAAGTGAAAAACAATCAAATGTCCACCTTGGAAGGAGGGAGATGTTCAAGCTCTGGAATTAAAAATAAAAACCTACCAAACAGAACAGAACAGAAATGCACCAACCTTTCTTCAGTCTAGTTCCATTTAGTCCTCAGCTATGACACATTTTCTGTGTATCATATTAACTTGAGAGTCAGCCTCAAGTTATTTTTATGCCCACAAAAATATACCCCTAAAATGATAATTCCCTGGATGAGTAATATTTCAGTAATACTTGCAATCAAATAAACAACTCTTGCACCACTATATCCCTTAAGGTACAGCCAAACAGTTCCTCTGCCAATTCCCAGACAGCTCATGGAAAGCCAGCAGGTGTGACAAATGAGCTGGAGTTTACTAGACTGTGCTTTACAACAGATGTATTTACACATATCACAATCTATTGGTGGGGATGGTGCATGCTACTGCCAAATGTTAGATGGAATGTTATCAAACAGAAGTCTCCCAACAAATTCCCATCATGTTGACTATTGAGATCAGCCTGCCATGTGTAATTTTTCATGTTACGGCATGTCCTCAATCAAGTATTTTTTAAGCTATTGTTACTATTTTAATTGTCCTTCTCTTACTCACCAGTACATGAAAAGTACATATTTTACATGAACAAAGAAATTGCAGAATGCCTGTCTAGAGACCTGTGCCACTTAAATTTTTAAACTCCTTTATAAGCTTATTTAATAATTGAATTAAAAAAAAATACATCAAAACCGTAAATCTGATTCCACTTCTAGTTTATACTGCTCTGCAAAGGGCTCTCCCTTTCAGGCAGTAGCAGAGGATTTTGTCTTGCCCAAGCAGCTGCTCTTTATCACAACACCTGGCATTCCTGGAGCAGATCAATGCCAAGAAGAGCCACTCTGCTCCCAGCTGGGACAGCCCCAGGTGCCCCTGGTGCAGTTGGTCACAGCGTGGCCTCAGGCACACCTTTCAGAGGAAAAGAAGGGAGTTCCTGGGGAAGTTGTCACTACAGAGGAGCCCACAGGGGCTGGACCCTTCACACCTCTACCACATGAAGCAGCACCTTGGGATGCACTGGGGCATTTGTAGGACAGAACACACTGAACTCAAAATCCAGCTCACAGGCCAGCCACAATCTGAATAAAATACAGCACTACTCGTGGATTGAGCCTGGTGGTTACTATTCCCTCATGGTAACACCACCTACTGCATTCAAACACAGACAGGATTTTGTTGCAGCACCCTCTGAACAGCAAAGTACAATGCTACAGACACAACCCCACTCAGCAGAGCTATCACACACCACACATCCCAAGTGATGTGTCAGGCTCAGTGCACCTCACAAACACATAAACCATGAGTATTAATGTGGTGGTGCTCTATAATCGTGTTGTTTCTTCATATGGTAATGTCTGTTCACACCTCTAAAAATACTTCTCTTCCTTCATCAGCATCTTAAATATAAATGTCTCAAACAGTTCTTTCAACAAGGAGTTTATAACTGCCCAGGCTGTGAGCAGGTTAGCTTCTTTACATGTCTTTAAGGAGAGCTGAGCAATTAGAGGAATTTAAAAAAGAACCATAAGAAATCCACAGTCCACAGCCTGGATTGTAACTTAAATTGAAAGTGTGTTCTGATTTTTTTGACATGTTTTAACTGCCAGAAAACCTGCAAGCCTCCAAGGTTTGCTAGCACAGCTATGGCACTGAAACTAAAGATTGAGTATTAAAATACATTCTGAGGAAAAAAAAATGCACTTGTTTTCGATTCCATTGTTTGCATTTCACTCTGCACTTGTTAATCACGTGTTTCATGCACTTAGGAAACAGAAACAGTTCTCTAAGATTGAAAAACACATTTATTATCAGCATTTTCAATAAATATATATTTAGTAGAGAAGTATGTGGATGACTCTGGATGCTGAATTTTCCAAATAGCAGGGGCTCTAGAGACAACTCAGGCACAAACTAAAAAGCAGAACACATTAATAATTAGAAAACATGTTTAAATATTATTTTATCCCTAAAAGTGCATATTTTTCAGAAATTTCAAAATGAGGAAAGAGATTTTGCTCCTACCTCTTCCAAAGCCCATAATGAATCAACCACAGGCTTGATCTTCTTACTGTTATATAGATTTAGGAGTTTGTCCATCACACCCTTGACCAGGCCACCTCGATTCTGTTTGAAAAGTAGATTCAACAGGGAAAATCCAGCAATGACCTTGTTCTCCTCATACAGCTTGATAGGATTTACTTTCTCCACCTGCCACCACTGGAAACCGATAAACAACAGCACAGTTAGAAAAACATCTTTCAAGAAACGTACAGGAAAGTTCACAAGCAAACTGTCTGTGCAGATGTGATAAATGACTCATCTGTCAGGTCTGAAACAACAGCCAAGAGAAGCAGCAAGGATGAGATTTAAGCATGAGGAAAGAAAGTGTGCAGCTGACTGACAAGCAGAAATAAAACACAATCTCATGTTGGAGGAGTCAGGGTGTGAGAAGGATGGTGAACACATCTGGGTCTATATGAGGGTCTGGCAGTAAAGAGTTTGGATTTCCTTCCCCCTTCTCTCCTGCTATCTCCAGACAGCCACTGAAGTGCCCAGATGTTCACTGGCAACTCTTGGCTATGACTCTTCTCAAAACCAAGGGAACCAGGCACTGCCTATCAGCTGCCAGTTGCTTTACATCCATTATTATGTTTATGACACTTGAGCATACCTTGTAGTATCTAATGAAAGGATTTTATTTCATTTAGCCCAAGAGCATCATCGAGAGTGAGAGATGCCACTTCCCTGCAAATTTCATTTGAATGGGTAAATTTTTAATTATAATTTTCATACAATTTTGATGAGTTAATTTTGCAGCATAATTACATAAAGAAACTGGTTATACTTATATACAAAATTTGTATTTTTTTAATTAATTCAATTTATTCATATTTATTCCATCAATAAATACCAATACTATCTGAAAAAGACTTCAGTTAAAATTTATTTCATTGGGCCAACCTACCCTACACATTATATGCATCTGGATATTCTTACACTACCAGTAAAAAGGCTGCCTAGCAAAGATTATCTTGTTTTAGTTCACAAGTGTGTGACAATAACAAGGATCCTCCCACTACCACCATTATGAAAATGTAGGAGGCAAAGAACAGCTCCTTGCTACAATCTCTGACTTATCTTGTTTTCAGCCACACAGAGAGAGTCTTTTGAAGCCAATTCCTCCTGGGAAGGGGTTGTTGCTGGAAGCTGTAAATGAGTTTTTGGCAAAAAGATTATATGACAGATGTTCAGGAAAGACTTTTCTCTATGTTTTTCCTGTATGAAGGAATTACTTTCACTCCTTGTTAATTTATTTCTTGCTGGCAGTTTATCTAATATATTTGTCCTATTTTTATCTCTAGGCTTTCTGCACAGATTTCTGTTGTTGTAGTAAGCTGAAGACAAAAAAAATTAACATCTGAACTTTGAATTTGTTGACGTCATCAATTAGGAAACAAACGCCACATCATCATCTCTTTGATGTCACTTGAACGTGGAGAACTAAAAAATGCTTTTCTGTATGAAACAAACTTCTGAAAAGCTGGAAATGACTGGACACAGGCCCCATTTAAGAGAGGTATCTCCTTTAATTCACTGCATGGTCCTGACAGTGTTTTCAGATACAAAGAACCTTCAGGGTACAGTTCATTATATCCATGGATGTGATATTCTGCCTAAGTAACTAAATAATGCAGTCTAAACTTAGCTGTGTAAGAGATCTCTGTCTCACAGACAATTTCAATGGCAATATGAAATGCACACAATTCTGGTCTAGCTGTGCTACCAGAAGAAAACATGGCACAAAACCACAATATCAGAAGTAACAATTCAGCAGAGATAAATGAAAATGATGAAGATGAAAATGCTACAGAAAAGACTGAAGTTAGAGGAAAGAGCATAATCACAGAGACACTTACTGATTTTGCAAAACTGAAGAAGCTTTTTGTCTCCCCAGTAACCATGTTAGATGAACCTGTAAAAGATGAACACATTCACACACAACTTATTACAAGCTACAGCAGACCATTTAGTACATGTAAAATCTTCTCTATGATTCATATTTAAGAAAAGAGAACATGCCCAGGTTTAAAAGAGATCAGCAGAAATACTTATACTTTGAAAATAAATAACAAAGAGGCCAAGGCAACCAAGCCCTCCAGGCTTACAGGAATTCTGAGATGCCAATGACAATCTATCAAATCTCCCAAAACCAGGGACAGGTTAGGTTCTGTTGGGCATCTCCCCATAAATACAGCAATCCCTTCAGCTGTCTCCTCCAACAGGAGCTTCCCCACACAGCCTGGCACAACTGCAGGGGAGAGGTGTCTGCTCTGTGTGAGGAGCAGTTCACTAACAGGAGTGGAAATTTGTGAACAAAAGCCTGGGTTGGGTTCCTCAAAGTCATGTCAAATAAATCAACAGCATTCTTCCTCAAATTGTTCTTCAAGCTTCCCTCTCACAAAAACTACATTGCAGTTTCCTTGGCCACACAATGATTCCCAGAATGAGAAATCCAAACTTTCTCCCATGCTGCTCCTGTATCACCCAATGATGTTTAACAATCTGTATGTTCAGTTTCAATTTTGGATACACTTTTCTAAATATTTTTTGAGGTGATTTTGTATTACCATTTATTTATCAGTAATTAAGTCCATGGGCAGCTTCACTAAAACCCTTGATTGGAAAGAATCAAACTGAGAAAGCATAATATGTCAATCACCAGTTCTGGAAGAAGGGGCATGGATGCTTTTAGGTTCAGCAAAGCTTTAGCTTTGAATTATGTACCTGCTTTTTCCTACTCACCATATAAAATGTAAGTCCCAAGTGGTTTGAGAAGACTGAGGCCTTTCCCAGTATTTTCTCCACAAAGACAATCCAAAACAATATCTACTCCATCTGCTGAGATTCTAAAAAGCAAGGAAAAAATTCTTACTTTGCAGGAAGATACACAGGGCTGGTCAGGCTGGTTGTTAACAAAATGCTAATATTTTACAGGTTCTTTAGAAAGGACTCTAAGACTGAGACTTTGACTATGTGAAAACTTTACCATCATCAAAATACATTTCAGATTCATTCAGCGGCACAATGCAAGTTTTTCATCCAACCCATGCCTCTTAGGCTTTGAAGAGGGGGAAACAATCTTGTTCCCCCTTTTTTAGGGCTTTTGGTAAAATTATATTATCAAAAGACAGGCAACAGATACAAAGTTCTTTTTTGACTGAATGTGTTTGTCAGAGAATGCTTGTTTAGTGAATATTATAGAGGAGAAGGACATTTTTCTTATTAACATCTAATATTATTTTTCTGAATTTGTAAGGAAACAGATCTTATCCTAATTTCTTTTCAGATAAAATTACTTGTAAAGTGATTTACAGGGTCTTCTTTTTCAGCTATATCAACTAGGTATCAGCAAAAACTTAAATCAAGCATAAAGAGAAGTCACGAAGAACTAGAAATCCAGCACAAGGGTTACAATCAGGCCATTTTATACTGTTTCAATAAACAGTTTGCATTATTTATAATTGTCCAACAGCTCTGTCAATGCAATGTCAATATGATGCTGAAGAAGAAAAAAAAATACGCTGAATATCCTGATTTAGGGGAGAGGCAAAGATTTATGGCTTGTAATGCACCTTTCTGCTTCCTCACAAAACAAAGGTTAGACCCAGACATCCACTAGTTACAAACAGCAGCAAAACCAGGCAACTCCTCGGTACTGCTGCTACATTTGGGCTATAAATTGTTTCTATTCAGGCCACTGGATGAGCCTTCACTGTAAAGGAAGAAAAGTTTTACAATGAAACAGCTTTTGGTGGCTTCCCTGGTTAAACCAATTCCTCATCCCCTATGAACATTTCCAAACTCATAACATCTCTTATGGATTTTTTTGTTGTTGTTGGTTATTATTTATTTATTTGCTTGGAGTTATTGGTGGTTGCTTTGTTTTTGGGGTTTTTTTTTTGAGTTTTCTCCCTCCTGAATGCCCCAGTGACCTGCAATAAAGCAGGTTCCGACCATTATCCTTCCTCCATCACAGCTCCATCCTTTTCTGTTCCCAGATTTTAAGAAATGAACACTTTAAGCAGAACACAGTACACAGCTAATATCCATCAAACCAAACAACTACACCATGCCCCTTGCTGCCGTTGCCAAAAGGCAATTTGTCAAAACAGCATTCTCAGATTTACTGCTGTAGGTTTATTAAAAATCTTTTCAGTGCAAAGTGAAAATGGAAGGATCTGAGTAACAAATCAGAGTACTGGCATATTCTACAGGGTGCCACTTCTGTCTTGCAGTCAGGGCTATTCATTGAGCTGATATTAAACACCTCAACTCGATATTCAACTGATATAATTGTGCCAGGAAAGAAGCACAAACTAGTTTGTTACACCCATGTTTTATCTCTTTTACCTGCCCTGGTTTCTCCTGCAATACCCCAGCCTGCACTGCTAACAGCCCAGAGAGAAATTCTGCCACCTGCACCAACACCAGTATCAACAGTTAGAAAAACTGAAAAACAAAGTGTTTGAAAGCACATAAACAGAAATACACATGATGACTTCAAAAGGCAACAGGATGATTTTAATCTGAATGCAAACAAACAAAATCTAAGGATCTGAAATTAAACCAGACATCATGTGCTCTGATAGTAATCCCTGGCAGAGGATAAAAACCCAGGCACATAAAAGCACACCAGAGAACTCCAAAACCTGGGTGCCTTACAAATCCACTGAAAATATCTTATTTGGTGCATTACAGTGAGCAAGTACATCTGCAAATGAAGGCAAAGTACATCCTTCTGTTAAGACCTTTAGTTTCTTTCACTTAATTTACTTTGCTTACAACAGCTATCCAAATAGGGGCACATATTGAAAAATTTTATGTTGCTTATCAAGGCATAGGGAGATGCTTGCTAGCCTGGCCCTAGTGGACAGATGGAATAACTGGAATAAACTACAGCTCCCAAACTCGCAAATGTAGTATCTTCCCATAAATATGATCAGCCTGGTGCCTTTCATAGTATTTTGCCAGATAATGTATCTGTATCTGTATGCCAGATACTATACAGACCTGACTCAGGAAAATACAAGATTACCTTTTTACTTCTTGAACATAGTCTGCATTCCTGTCAAACAGGTGAGTTACCGAGTTTTTGATTGCTTCATGTTTGAAAGAGGAAGCTGTTCCAAAAACAGTAACATTGGGAATGGTTGAACAGAGCTGAGCAACAGCTTGACCCTGCAAACACATTATTATGTTAGTTCACTGACATGGAAATTGGTTGACAGAGTTTGCAACTGCCAATTCACTCCTGACACAGTAAAACCCGAGCCCAAACATGTGCAAGCACTTCCCAAACCCGTTTATTTCCACTGAAATGCAGTTCAGCCAGAGGAAAAAAGACACCTAAATCACAGGGATATTCTGAAGACAAGCAGTCCCAATACAGTAGGTCTGGTTTGCCATTCCCAAGGGATCGTGCCTCCTTATGGTTTCAGTGGGAGACAGCAAGCTGCTATAACAAATGCTGCATAATAAAGAAAATCTGCTTTACCTCATATTGGTAACAATAGTTATTATTGCTTATTCAAAATGCAGGAATAGCCCCCAGTCACTCTAAGAGAGGTCTACTTAGGCAGGGCCCCAGGCTCAAACCTGATCAACAGCAAAGGGGATAAAACAGACTAGAGCATGTCCAGGAAAATCACTCTTCTTCCTGGTCTGGGCAGGAACTTGGAGGGGTCCATCAGATGCTATGGCAGCCTTTAGGTAGGACTTGGGGCATTGAAGAATATGTGCAATCAGATGTCTGTACTTCGAGTTCTGGGCCCCAGAAGGCCATAATTGAATTTTAACCTCTAATTTCATGAGGCTGAGAGGTCACCTTTCTGATCCCAACAGGTCACCTTTCTACCACCCTAGGTTTTGTTTTACTCTTAACACACCAACAAAAGGAAACCTGACTTTTGGTAGCCACACCCTACCTCCTCTTGCAACCACATTATTCCACTGGAGCCAGCACAGTTACATGGATATACCCTGAAGTTAAAAAAATGGCACTGCCATTCTAAAAAAACCTGTAAGATAGAATTCAGCAGACTCTTACATCTACAGCCTAAAGACTATCATTTGTAAACCACATGCATGACTAGTAAAATCACCCAGGGATAAACACATTTCTGTTCACTCCAACCAGAAACCCTGATTATTAGTTATACATCCCAGTAATTAGCACTTGGGTTTTATTTAGAGCAGGATAATTAGCTAACCCTGCATACCCTGAGGTCTTGGCATCCTCATGTATTCTGCTGAATGTAACTGCAAGCTGAACATCACCAGAGAGGGCAAGGTTATTATTTATATAAGGCGGCACCCAGGAATTTCAGATTGGTTTCCTACTGGCTTACGGTAAATGCCTGCACAGCTTAAGAGATCCTTTACAGAGGCAGACAGACACAGAAAAGAGAGCAAGAGAAGGGATCATTCTCATTCCTACTTTGCAGATGAAGGATGGAACACCACAGCAAATTGAAAACAGCTTGTCCAGCAGCTCAAAGAAGCTCACAGGTACTGATGGCTTACTCCTGCCATGATAAATCCAACTCCAAATTAAAAATGACCTTATTCTTTTTAAAATTATCCATCATTTTCCTGGGTTGGAATCCCTAATCTCTCAAAAGTCATAGGAAAATCCATTCCTGAGGAGCCTCATCTTACAAGATGTAATGTTTTCAGGGAGCAGAAAATGTTTCACTATTCCCATATTCCATTTCTCTATTACTTGCCATCTCATTCTAAACCCTTCCCAGATTTTAGCCTCCACAAATAATGTAATATAAAATTAAAAGAAAAACAAATTGGGGATTTTGTATCTGTTCTTTTCTTAGTATTTTTCACAAGCAATCCTCTTTTCTCACTTTCTGTGTCACGCAGAAACCCAACACCCATAGTGATTTAGATAAATCAGTATTTTATAATGCATGGCAGTTGAATGAAATTCTGACATTATTGATCTATTCTCTAATTAGTTTTCTGCATTTTCAATCTAACTTGGGAAGATGAGGGCTAATGAATATATCTTGAATCAAAACCACTGAATGTTTAAAAGGTCAAATATTCAAGAAGAAAGCATGTTGATTTTTATCCTGCAGAAGACGATTAACATTTAACAAACTGACAGTCAGATGAATAGGAGAAATGCACAAAAACATCAGGATGTGAATAACCTATTTTCCTCCTGACTCAAACTCGTTAGTACACATCTCTCTCCTCACAAAGATAAGCTTATCTAAAATCCCAGATCAGCTGGGAATTCTTCCCAGCTTTCTGTAGATATTTGAAGCCTAAAACTGACTCATGTGACCAGTACTTTTATAATTGGATGAAGCATTTTGAAGCAATTCCACCAAACACTCTCCTACAGTTTTCTGAAATCTTAATTTGAAGATTTAATTTCTGTGCAAAGTCTTCTTAGTAGCTCTATCAGAAATCTAGGAACAAAGGCTGATATTGGACTTTTCATGCCTTCCCCATCAAAACAGGAGAACTGAACTCAACCTATGAACTCCCTAATTTCTGTGGAATTCAGCTAAGCTCCAAACCAGCACTGTGGCTATGCAAGTCACTCCTAAATCTCCTTTCTAATCCCTCAAATCATGTAGGTGCCTCTGGATTAGCGCCACTGTTTAGCAGGAGACACATTTTAATTGCAAATACTTTGACCAGTGTTCAGAATACCCATGGTGCACAAAGGAAGCATCCACAAAGGGTTTTGCTGCTGAAGGAGGAACATCCTCTTCCCAGGGCAGCTGAGGTGTCTGTGCTGGCTCCTGTGTCCCTGCACGCTCCCACCACGTGCACACCAGCCCTGTTCTGTCACTTGGATCCTGCAAACTGCTCTGTGGTGAACAGGGACAAGAAGGTTTTCTGTCTCCTCCCTGCCCACACAAAACCACATCAACTCTGCTACCAGCCTCACTGGCTTTGAAAAAAGGAACCGTGTTAGCAGAAATAACTTTGAAAAAAGGAACCGTGTTAGCAGTGTATGAACTCCAAAACCTTCCAATGGGGTGCTCAGTTACACACAACCATGGCTTGAAAAGTAGCCTTCACACGTCTCATTTTTTCACATATAATGCCAATTTCTACATGTAAGTACTGACCAGATTCTTGCTTTCTGAACCTAGGAAAACAAGTTAAGTTTTAATGGACAAAAAATAATTATCACTTGGACAATTAATGTTACCTTTAATGGAATTTAGCAGTCTTTGGGAATAAAAAATAAATCAGGTGATTCAGTGAAGACATGGTTACAGAATATTCCCTTAAAGTGGAATTAATCTCCTTTAATATATGAATATATTTTATACACTACTTATTGCAGAATCATAGAGTCATTTAAGATGGAAAAGACCTCTAAGACCATCAAGTCCAGCCACCAGCTCAGCACCATCACCATGTTTTATCACTAAATCGTCCTCAAGTGCCATATCCACACATTTTTGAACACTTCCAGTGAGGCAGAACATCATGTGGTGAAACCTTAGAGAAATTAATAGCTTGGATTGAATAGCTTAGATTAAAGAAATTAATAGCTTGTGGAATGAAGGATGTCTGCTAATGCTGGATGTGTCTCTCCAGCTTCACAGTCTGCTTCAGGGATTCCTTTTCAAGGTATCTTGTCAATTGATAAAACCAATATGTTGAACTTAATCTGCACATATGATTATTACAGAAATTAATATAAATTTATATTGTTACAGTAGTTTTGATCCAGGAAAAAAAAAAGAGATTTCTTTACATTCCATTGCTTTAAAACCCAAGTCTAAGCCTGCAGGATTGGAAACTTCTCATACCGAGATAATCACCTAAGAGAATGGAAAAGTAGTTTTCTAGGAAGTAACAATGAAACAGACTGTTCAGTGCATTTCAACAATTTCAAAGAAAAAAAAGTCATTGATATTTAAAAGTCAATATAGAAAGCACGAATAGAATGAAACTTACTAATCTAATTAGCTTGTTAACACAAACTTAATGCTGGGTGAAATATAAATAAGGTGTACAAGTGAGTGGCTTTCCAAAAGTGTCTGACCTAATGCCACCAGCCTGACGTGCCAGCTGCACACTGAATTACAGCAGGTATGGGGCAGAATCCTTTCAAGAAAGCATCTTTTTCTTTTTTGCTGTTATGTAAACTGAGAGCAGCCTGATAGCAGGAGAGAATAAACCATGTAAAAGATACCACCCTGCAAAACTGCATCAATAAAGAATTACCATTTCTATGATGTATTTCTGCAGCCCAGAGGTGCTACAGCATTTTTAAAAATAGCATTCAGACTTAATCTTGCACAAGAAACTTGTCTGGAACCGAACGTGAGAAGAATCCAAATTCCAAAATACTTCGATTCCACATAACCATACCTGAAGGTGCTGGGAAGTACTCACACAGTAAGAAAACTGCAAGGGGCATCATCTAGTGATCTCATGGCATCAGGAAAACTCTTCTCTGGTGTTAGGTTAAGCCTGATACACAACATTTCATCTCCTGAAGGTGTCATTTTCCCAATTACAGCAAAGGAAATTGGAAACCAAACACTGGGTGAACATTGCAGAGTGGACAAACTAAAATGTGATTATTGGACAAGCGTTAGGCAGCATCTGCTACACTCAGTGCACCACAGATGAGTTTTGGAGGGGAGGGAGGGGGAAAGTGACCCTGAGATAAAGATCTCGCTCACCCTCAAAACATTTTCTGCAACAATTAGCAGGGTGTGTTTTTCTTACCCCTTTGCAAAATTGTGCAGCTGAGCTGCATCAAAAACTCAGGGCTGAATCTCCACCTGGCACAAATCCTCTGCAGCTCAGTGGAGCTACCCCAGCAAAACTCATTCAGGGGAAACAAACTCCACCTGGAAAGGCAGAACAGCCCGGGGGGAGTGGAGCACTGCCTGTGACCTGGCTCTGCAGGTGACCAGGGAACAGGACATGTCCTCTGGGGAGTGCAGGGCTGTGGGAGGCAAAAAGAAAAGCCTTCAAAGGCTGCAGCTTGCTTTGGTCAGGGAAATCGCTCTCTGTACATGGCTCACTGGGCTTTTGTGTTTGATTAACAGATTATGCTCTGAGGCAGTGTCTGGAAATGGGCTCGGCCGTGGCACCAGGACTCTCTGGTGCTGCTGAGGGAGCACATCCATTGCTTCAGAAGCTTTTCCCAGCAGCTCAGCCTCCACTGCCCTGCCTGGCTTCAACAGCTGGGTACTCACAGCAGCCCAGACATGGTTACACAGTGTGAGCTGATTTATCCCCTTCTTTGGCTGCTGGAGATGAAACAAGAGGAAAGCACTTCATCAAATGCAGAAGAGCTATGAACTGCTAATATGAAAATAGCAAGTGCAGCCGTGGTACTGAGTGAAGGTGTCAGCAAAGTGGGCTGGATTAATGCCCTGGCACAGTGTGCTGGCCAGGACCAGCAAAGAGAAGAGTCAATTTTAATTACTCACATTCAAGGAGCTCTGACTCAAACACAGGAGTGCTATTTGATGTGCTCCTCCCTGCTAAGTGCACACAGAGCAGCCTACCCATACAATATTTAAGAGGATCAGGAACGCTGTGAGACCTATTTTAACAGGATCTGGCTTTCTTACCATCTTACTGCTGCTGTGCTCCCAGCCAGCTCAGAGCCCAGGAAACACATCCACATCTGCCTGGAGCAGGACCTGCCTGGAGGGTGACCCAGGAAACAGACATCTAATCTTACAGAAACGGGGTATGGGCAAACAAACCTGCCTTCAGCCTGAAAAACACAGGCCAAGGAGAGATTTCATGCTGAGCTTGTTGTAGCTGTAAACATATATATCCTACCAAAAAGATCTAAAAGTGCCCCAAGAAGAAAAAAGAACTAATTTTAATTAATGGATAACAGCATTAAATAAAAGATACATTAACTGTAGAAGAAACAAAGATACATTCACTGGCCATAAATAAAGTCTGGAAATTTTTCTCACTGAGTAAGAGTGGAGAAAATCTGAATGGATAAACACTTAGGTATTTTTTCAGGAAGAAATTAGAACATTCTCTTGAAAGGGTTCCTATATGCTGTCTGTGAGAGCAGGTGACTAGATTCACTAAGAAATGCCAGTTCTTTGTCAGATAAAATATCACCACTTCAGTGATTCAGCTGGGAACACATCCTCAAATATTTGCAATGTATGCAGGGGAGACACAATATAAAAGAGGGTTCCTGCCAAGCAGTAACGAATCCTGCCAGGATGGCCTATATTTGTTGCCAAGTCAGATTTACCCTTCAAATTCAAACATGAGAACTGCATCTGTAACTTACTCTGCTTGCACTTCTTTTGCTGCTGAGCCTGAAATGGAAGGTCAGACAACAGCCTCAGGAGAAGCAATCAATGCTCCTGCATGGAAAGTGGCTTATTTTTAGCATCTGCAAGACCAAAATGCTAAAGAATTGGCTTGTAATTCTGCCTTGAGTCTGAGGGGTTAAGTGATGAGACTGGTGTTTACAAAATCTTGGTAAATAACCAAAGCTTTGTGCTCTAAATATTCAGAATAGGAAGTACATGAAGAACAAACAAATAAGCAAATGGGCATAATGGCTCTCTCTCACAAATATAAAGCCCTGGAGGAAATAATTTTCCAGGTAGATATCACAGAAATAGGGACTGGATTAATTGAAGCTCAAGTGGAAAAGCATAATGCTTTTCTCAATTTTTTTTTTACTATAACAGTCCTATATTTATACTAATTCAACCATTTACATTAATAATTTTAACCAAAACTTCATAATAATCTCAGACAAGCCTGTGCTGTGACTTGCTCTGGATGCACAGACTTAAGAGAGTCTTTGTTTTAAAGAACTAATTGCCTCTTAGAGCAGATCAGTCCCAGCAGGGTGCACACTACTGCTCAGTTTTCTCAGGGTATTTTATTCAGTCGTCACTTTGCTTCACTTTAAAGAGATGTGGGAGTGTATTTGTGAAGGGAGCTACTCTTCCATTGTCTTACAGTCATTTCAAACATTAATTACAGTGTTTTACAGTTAAGATAGACCAATATATGTCCTACAGTAAGTCATATGTTCTTGCAAAGTCATTATTTTGAGCATTAATGTCTATTTATGATGATTAGCATTAGCTGGCTTTCTCCCTGATTTAGCAATCAGTTCAGAAGGACACTTGAACATTTCTGTAGCTTTAAGCATTTCAACTCTCTTTGTATTAGACAACTCTATTTTTTGTTAATTATTGAACTGCCCTGCTACCCAATTTAACAGTTTAATCAGAAGTTCTAAGCGTCCTGCCAAGCAGAGGCCTGAAAGGGGAGCAAATGGCAACTTTGTTAGATCTTAGTCAGCAGCAGGATTTGAAAAGCATTCATCTCTTGTCAAAGCCTGAGGGAATCAGGGAATGCAACTGTGAGCCTGATCTGTGCTTTCTGAGAAGGCTCCTGAAATATCTTCAGCCTCCTTCCCTGCCCAGGGTGAGAGTTGAGTCGTTCTCTCTTAACTGCCCCTGTCCCAAGGAGGAAAAAAGAGACAGGAAAGACAAAGCAGCCCCCTTTCCAAGCAACCAAAATCAACAAGCTGGCCCTATAAAAACCAAATGTCATCTCTCCTTTCAATGCCACTGGTAAGCATTGCAGCAGCTCCTCCTCCTCTGAGGGAAGGGTACAAATATACCAAGGGTCAGAATTTGTGGGTGTCCTCTTGTCCCCTGGTTCAGGGACACCAGGTGCTCTCCCAGAAGCGGCCACGTCTCCTTCCATGACCAGGGAAGATGGTATGATGCCCTGACCTCTGCAGGGAGTGGGGGGCAGGGAAGGCACTTCCTTGGTATATGGAACATGATTCCAGTCTGTAACACAGAGACAGGTGTATGAGACCTTTTTCAAGACAAGCTATCTTGGTATGTTTCCTTTTTCTCTCCCTAATCTTCTGATGTCCCCTGGAACTTCTGAAATAAATAAACTGACTTATCTAAAGCATCCTATCAGACACTAAAGGATCCTGTTCCCTACTAATCACACTTCAGGCACAGATGGGAAGACAATTGCTATAGTTACCTCACTACCAAAAATATCTATCAACAAAAGCAGGCCACATAAATAAACTGAGATAATACACAAGAGTAAAGGTCCTAGAGAATTTTCCCTGACTCTATTCCTTGAAAAAGCTGCAGGATCCTCCTGAAGAGAACTGAGTGGCCAGAACAAAGAACCTCACAAACATTTTTGAAGCAACAAGTTCTTTTTCATAAACTGCCTGAAGCAGCTAAAATAATGATCTTGCATAATGAGAAATGAACAATTAGAAACTTCTAGTCCCACAGGGAGCCTATTGTCTCATTAAAGTGTTCTGGAATTTCTCTGACATTTAGAAACAAACTGGACAGATTTCCCACTTGCTGAAAGTGGGGAAGGGCATTCTATCTATTAAAGCAACAGCACAAAAATAACTCTATAGCAGCTTCAGTGCCAGTTTTCTGTTCATTAACAAAGATCTTTGTGAGAATGATGTGTTCAATTGAAACTGTCAGATTTTTCAAAGTATTAACAGACAGATTATTAGAGTAACACAGACCCCTCAGAAATCTTTGTCTGCTTAGTAAAAAGAAAAAAAAAAAAAATCCTTGCATCTTCAGAGTGATATTTTACCTGGAAAACCTATCGAGCAATGGGAAAATTTCCAGTTGCTCTCCATGCTCCTCCCTTACAAGAAACAAGGGGCTGTGTGAGGCCCTCTCCCCTGGAACAGTGATCAGCATCCTGGCTTGCAGGCTGGCCAGCCCTGTTCCCCTCTTACTTACAGTCCCCCCAGATCCTACACAGCCCTCCATCACTTACTGGCCAGCCTGGCTGCTCTTCCTGCCTTTCTAGTCTTTCCCTTGGAAACTCTGGTTTGTTTAACTACTTAGCAAGTGATGGATCCAATTTCTCCTTGTTCTTCTGGCAGCCAAGCAGGATCCATCCTTCCTTTAGCTTCTCTCAGAGAAGGCTTTGAGCAGCCACAGCAGAGGACCAGCCAAAAGCTGCCTATTGAACAGCTGGGATGAGAGAGGAAGCCAGCAGCTCCTTCCAGGAACAGCTCAGCACAGAGGCTGGGCACTAGAGCAGAAGACTGTGAGAACTGACATTAACAGAGCATTACCAGTCCTTCAGGAAAAGAAGGAGGAAATAACAGAGGCAAGTGATGTCAGAAAGAGAAAGAAACAGAGAAATCTGAAAAAGGAGGAGGAGTTCAACTTCTCTACATACACAGGTACGTTCAGGAATTGCTTTGGGGCTAATTCTGTATGCTCAGCCTACACAGGGTCTGTACAGTTCCAGGTGGGCAAATGGCCTTAGAACTACAGCTGAGACTTTGATTCCTGTAGATTATTTCCCTGAATGTGTGGCCTCATGTAGCTCTAGCAGCCCTGAATTCCACATGAAGAGATTTAACGCTACAGAACAATAGTCAGCCATAACACTCTGTGCCAGAGCAAAATACGATTATAAATTCCATTCATTTACACCAGTATTCCAACAGGACTGACCCTTCTCTGCCAGTGGGATTATGGCTAGCTAAAAATACCTTGTACAGGGAACTCATGAATTTATTCCTTTGATTACAGCCTTCATTTATATGAGAACCTGAAAGAAGAGCTAAGGGCACAGAATTAAGGACGGCGTGTTTGGGGCTGCCCACCAGACCTCAGTAGAAAACAGAACATTAATTTAGCATAAATAAGGCATAACAAGAACACAGAAAAGGTACTTCAGTTTCAAAGGCTGTTATCTGCTAATGGTCTCAGCTCATGAAACTTGTCTTATGAAAAAGGACTGAATAATTTCAAATGTAAACGAACTCCCCAGTCAATATTGTAATATTTTGCTAAAAACTTTAATACTTTCCAAAGGATAGAGATTTTCCTAAAAGATACTTCAAGAACTGGTAACACACAATGCCAGCTCTTTATTTCACTGTGTGGCCTGGTGTTCCAACAAATTCATCCTTTGCCCATGCCACACAATGCCTCCTCAGGGATGATCCAAACTACAATATGCAGCAGCCACCACTGGTCACAATTTCCAATTTGTACCTTTTCCTCAGGGTCCACATGGGAACTTTTCACTGCTTTCAATCCCTCTACAACAAAGGGGAAAAGAAAATCTTTCACAGTGAAAGCATCACACACACTCACATGTTGTATGTGCAGGAATATTCCAAGAGGGACATTTACAAGAAAGAGGATTATGGTTACCTACGAATACTTTTTGCAGGAAGCTTATTTGTTCCTTCCACTACACCCTTCTTTAACATAGAAGTACAGCATGTGTAAGTTCAGGAATGCAATACTTGGGACAACACTTGATCTGCTGACAATCAATTAGGGAGTTTTTTCAAAGAGTTTAGAGCCATAACATTTTTATTTCACCAACAGCTCCTGCCAACCATTCACATCAACATTTTGAAAGGAAAACAGATGCAGTTCCTCCCAGTGCAATCCCTCACACATAGGAATATCACATCAAACTGCAGGTCCTGGCTCATTTCAGGAATCAAGACACATCAGACTTTCAGTTGCTCAGTGACAGGAAAGGAAGAAAAGTTCCAACTTACCACCCCACCTCCTGCCGAGTGAACCAGCACAGACATGCCTTCTCTCAGGTTAGCAACCTCAAAGAGCATCATGTAGGCAGTTACAAAGTTCATGGGAAACGCAGCAGCTTCAGAAAAATTCATGTCATCTGGGATCTTGTAGACAAATTCTACTGGGGTACACACTACTTCAGCCCAGGCATTGTAGTTTACAAAAGCCATGACTCTGTCTCCAATCTACAAATAAGGAAGAAAACAATGTTGAAGATCTGACTGCAATTGAGACTGTAGAGAGCAATCTGTGAGACCTGCAAGCTCCTGTTCAAGGTGTGGGTCACTGGCTGACTGTGAGGAAAATGGGGCTCCACATCTTTGGCAAAATAGCAATTAAGCTGCTTGGCTTTGGGCTTTTGTAATTTTTAATGTTAACAAAAATAACCGGAAGAAGTTAAAGCCACTTCCTCCCTTGTTTCTTTTTTTTTTCTCTGATAGAGCAGTCTTCTATCATCACTAATACAGATCATCTTTTGTCAGCAGAGCTCCCAAATAACAAACATAAACAATGAGAACAGCATTTTTACTAATAACCAGGAATTTTGCTAAAGAGAAAGAAATGAGGGAAAAAGGTTATAATTGTATTGATGAGAAACATGGAATAAAGAAAATTATACCTGGGATAATTTTCACTTTGTTTTCTCTGTCTTCACACTAATTTAGAGCCACTTCTCCTCTCTGTGGACTGAGAAGGAAAGGCCTTGTGCTCTGGTAGATGGAGCACATGAAAGGATTGCAAAAACTCTCATTCAGAAGATAACACCATCTGTACCCACTCTATATTTTTATCATCTTATTAACTGATTTTACCAAGATACATCCATGATAGTAATCTCCACAGCCATGTGTCAGAGCAGAATTTGGTTCTACAACTTCAAATAAGCCACCTTAAACGTCAAAAATATACCTCTGGATTTTAAGGCACTGTTAAATTTATAAAGTGAATTTGACAGGATTTAAAGGAGCAATGAAATACTATCTTTCAATGCAACATTTCTCTGCTCAGTTTCTTCTGAAAATATATGGTAGTGAAAGAATAATTCACTATGGAGAAAAAAAGGTTTTCTGTAAATATTAGATACAGTTAGCTGCTCCTAGGAACCTTTCAGAGGTCCACGCACATCAAGCTCATCTGTTTGTATGTGGCCTTCATTGCAGCTTCAGGTTTTTAAATCAGAGATACTGACTCCTCTCAGATGGACAAGAGTAACAACAAGGCACAACAGACTTGGAAAGCAATACTCACCTTAAAACAGAAATTGGGCTGCTGAGTCTACAAGGGACAGCCACACTGAGCAAATGTTTGGCCAGCGTGTATGAAAATCTTGACAGGCACAACTCTTACAAACTTTCAATAACTGCTCGCCACCAGCAACCCCATGGCATCTTTTACCTTGCCTTAGACCCTTTGCCTTTCTAGAACACATCAACCAAAACAACATCCTTAAGGATGCTGAAACACGAAAGGAGTTCTGCAATGGAGCCATAGGATAAGACAGGAATAGCATCAAACTCCAGACCTTCGTGTTTTAACTAAAACTAACAGCAGCTGTCCCTCTAAAACAACTTTGCTTATCTGCCTGATACTCTCTTACATTCTATCTATGCCCTCTAATTCTTTAGAAACTACAGGTATGGAGTAAAGCACAACACTTTTGCCTTCAGGCAAGCATTTACAGCACAAGCACATTTTGGTCTCCTGAGTCATCACTTTTGCTTTGGGATATTGCAGGTTTGCTCAGAGCTAAGGTGCTGCTGACAGTTCTGAAGGGTTTGTCTCTTTTAGAATGGGAATGCTGAAACAGAGCTGTCATTCCAATTTCACTGAAATGCCTCCTCCCTTTGAAAAACATTCAAATTAACAATGCCTCACTGGTAATCACTCTGTGGTTCCCTTTTGCTCTTAGAGAAGCATCTAAAATAGAAAGTCCGCTAGGATTAATTAGTGCAGATGTTAATATGCCCTATATCTTTGCCATAAATCATAAATGATTACCAAAAAGAATGCAGAGAAGTCCCTCTTGGTGAGTCCCAAGGGATTTCTTGGTAACATCAAATACCACATTTTACCACAGACACTATTCAGAGCCTAGTCAGATTAGACCTCACTTCCTGAGAACCATCCCCAAAACTGGAGAGAGATCAGGTCTGATACAGCTGTCATCATCAGAAAGCAGCTTTTTCTTTCAGTGGGAGAAGGAATAGGCATTACAGCTATTTTAGAGGGCTTGAACTGGAAGAGATCTACCCAGGGAAAGGAGGTCAAAAGATACAGGGTGCAATCTTCGCTGTTACTGTGGACAGAGGTAACAATGTAAGTGGAGGAGACACCAAGCATCTGGTGTGCCCCTACTCTGTGCAAGAATTCCATAAAGAAACCAACAGAACATTCTTCCATCATCCTCACAGCATGTTCTCCTGCTGATGGATTCATACCCATGCACAGCTGTCACTCTGAGTGCGGACCCTTTCCTAGATGAAACACCACCATGGCTAGGAAGGTTATATGCAAAAAATAAAGTACTACGGCTTGTTTGAATTACAGGAAGTACACCAGTGCACAAACATGCTCCACAGTCAGAACAAAGATGTCACTTTAAAAAGAGACACAGTATATTCAGTCAGGTGCAGTGTTATTCAAACAAGCACCATATGCTGTAGCCTCATGATGCCCTTAAAAATAGCAAGAACTTTAAAAATGAGAGTGCTGATCTGGAGCAGGGCTTTCTAGACTCCTTTCAGAGAATACTCTTTGATGCGGAGCACAGCTATGAAGTACAGATGCTACAGCAGAACTACTGAAGTAGCAAAGGTTTTCAAACAGCAAAATTATCATTCAGTTATTGTTTTTAACAAAATACATAGAAAGATTTCAACTTGTTTCAAGGCACGGATGGGGCAGGAAGGGAACTGAGACAAATACCCTAAAAAGATCTCATCACTGAAAACACGGTTGAAACAAAACTGGCCACTACCTTCATTCAACTGATAAATTTTAGCTGTTTGAGAAAAAAATTGTCTTTAGATAAAAATATTTATATCTTCTTAAGATCCAGATATAATAAGAATTCTGAAAATTTGATAACCTTTTGACATGACTGACTCTGCAAATAACTAAGATAACATGGATTAACTCGGGATTTATTTCCAAAATTTTCAACCTACTTAGGCAATAAAAAGCAAGTTTGCTGTGAATATAGATGTTTAATACCAATAATGGAATAGGAGGCAGGACAAAATGCTGCTTAAATGCAGTAAGAGATACCATAGAGTCCATAACCACTTATGAAAGCTTTATTATATACATAAACTATTTGTCATTTATCACAACCTGTCAGGTGAAATAGATGTTTTTCTTGAGCAATCAGACTAAGTCCTATATCCAGAATCAGAATCCTAATTTAATCTGTACCTCATTAATGCACACAGTTTTAAGAAGCAATGCTTGCTCTAAACAGGGCTCTGTTAACTCAAGATCAAAAGCTGGAACCAGAGTCAGCAGCACCTGGGCTTTGAGGAAAAGAGCAGTGATGACAGAAAACATGGCCAAGAAAAGAAACTTAACAAGTTAACTAAATTTTTTTCATTTTATGAAAGGACATCACTCATGCTTCCCAGTTCCTATTTAGCCATCAGGATGTGCACATAGCACAAGTGACTTTTCAGGAAGGATTTGAAGGAGATGACAGTGGTGGATTCAGAAACTAATTCAAGAGGTCATTCTCACGCTTGGGAAGCAGCAAGGAAAAACCGACCTTTTAAATCTCAACAGGGTGATGAAGGCTGCTGTCACTGGCAGAGCAGATGGGATTAGGAACTGGTGATTATTTATATGAGACTTACAACTCTCACTTTGAAAATAAAAAAAATATTACCTCAAATCCTTTCACGCTGTCTCCAAGAGCTTCTACAATTCCAGAACATTCAAACCCAGGAACAAGTGGCGTCTTAGGAGGGTTGTCGATATTCCCCTGTCGCACCATCAAATCAATGAAGTTCAAACCACTGTAAAACACAAGAAAAACTAAAATCAAGACTATTACCACAGATCAAAGTAGAGGAGGAAAACTTGACCTGAGTGATGGGACAGCCAGAAAACTCCAGGGCAGCATTAAAAAGCTGGGCTCTGCAGGGTAAGAGGGACCCAGCAGATATTCCCACTCTGGGATGCTGAGCCCTGGGCAGAGGGTGCATGTGCCAGGACACCACAGCTGCCAGCAGCCCCGAGCTGACCAGACTGCTCAGCAGTCACACAGGGCATTTCAAAACTCAGTACAGTGCAACACTGTAATTTCGACAAATGCATTACTAGGTGGCAAGTAAAGCCAGGCCAATTTAAAAAGAAAACCCCAAGCCTCACACATTATAGTGATTTTGGGCTAGGAGCTACATGATGTAACTGTCCTAACCTTTGATGTGACCCCAGGAATGCATCTTGTGTTTGTCTCAGGCAGGAGTCCAAACTCTGGCATGAACACTTACAAAGTACCAAATAAGCTTTTGTTTTAAAACTGTTCCTTCCTGGATCATGTTTGTACATTTTTTCAAAAGTTATTAGGTCTTTGAAGTCCTCAGGTTTGCTGCTCAGAAAGAAATATAGGTCTTTCCCCACAGTCTCAGCTTTGCAAAAATCCTAAAGCACTTTTGCGTTGTGTTTTGTATGGTATCCAATTTTATTAAGGAAAATTTTGTAGTTTTCTAGGCAGCCACCAAAAAAAAAAAAAAGAAAAAAAAAGGCACCACTTATCCGCTATGTGCATACATTGATCACTGGCCTTAATGTCACAGTTAAAACTTTAAAACTCCTAACTAGCTGAAATACACTTCAGCATTAATCCATTGTTCCTGTTTTTATGGTTAGCCAAGCACACAGCCAGTCCTACTCATACATGTGATACCAGCATCTGCCTGGATACGTCACTTTACTGATGGGTGTAAGGATTTATTAGATGCAGCCTTAGTCAGATACTAATCAAGAAACAGACAGACTGAACACACCCAACAAATTAACAGACAGAGTAGACACACAGCCCTAGCACAACGACAGCATGGCATTCATGGGATGTAGGTCACTGGGGAGGGGGAAGGAAATCCCACCAAATGTAAGCATTCATAATTGTGGTGGAGAGCTTACGAGCAACCTGAACCAACAAATTTCACCATGCTCATACACAAAGCTTATAATATCAATCATATGGAAAGTTAGGAGGGGTTTTCACACAGTTAAGTTGAAAAATTTGAAATTATTTTGGAAAGGTCACTTCTTATCCAGTGGGTAAGACCACCTGCTACATCACCACTGTGATGTTGACAATGAAAAAGAAATTTGAAATAGCAAAATGCCTGCAAGGCAGCCATTGTTTGGGGAAGAGGAACAAACAGACAAAAACTCCAAAACAAACCACAAACCCAGAACCCCCACAGTACTGATGGTAGCAACCACTGTCTGTGTACGTTAACTTCAGCAATGGCCTTTTAAATGCATCTTTCCACACGGAAAGCATTTTACAAAAAGTCAACTTTTCCCTACATTCCTGCAGGAAAAGGCAGCTGGAGACAGGACTGTGATGCAGGCACCTGGGCAGGAACACACCCTGGGGTGTCATAACAAGTAGGCAGGAAGGAGACAGGTGGATATGCAAAGGCCATTGCTCTTTGCTAATGACAATGGTCACAGATTCCTTCTCATGAAGTAAACTGTCAGACAGTTTTGAAAAGCTGCATCTAATGACATAATACTGGCAGTTCAGTTCTGTCCTAGTTCCATTGCTTTTTCATCTGTTTTTTCCCCAAAGGGGGATAAAGGGCAGCAAAATTACATTGAGAGTTCATCTCTATTACAATGAACTTACAAGACCTCACATTAGAACAGGTGTGATAAGGGAAGAAAAAACACTACACAAGGTAAACAATAATCAAGTCACGTGTTCTTATCGTTTTAATTACTACTTGAAACATGGAGTGTTGACCAGGCTTTCTAATAATTTCTAGTCACTTTATAGAGAGTTCACTTTTCATTCACTTCCTTCTCCTATATTCTTACGTGTTGTGGCATCCCTGCTACTCTCATACATGCATTTACTTCTATTCTTCTCCACTTTCGATAAAGGACAGAAGTTTTATTTATCTCAGGTTCCTGAGAAATTTGAAGACCAGTAGATCTGAAAGCATGAATATGGTGTCTTGGTCAACTCAGCCATTTTTTTTTCCTTAGAATAACCAGGAAGACCTAAAGATGGATAGCAAGTTTTGTAACTACACCCAAGACACCCAGCTCCTTCACTGGGATTAAATCAACAGCAAACTCAGGGAAAGTCTGGCTGCACAGAACATCACGAGAAAATATGTCACACGAAGAGCAGGGGGTTTGGAGATTAGGCACAGCTTATTTCTTGTATCAGTGCAAACCAGCATAGCCTGTTCTGGTGTGCAGCCAGAGGAAGTGACTCCTGAACTTTAAGGAAGGGCATATGCACAGGGACAAGTGTAAATGCAAAGCAATCCAGTGACAAACAGTACACAGCATGTTTTTAATCCTAAATCAAGAGCTGGATACAAATGAAGACAGAGAAGGATATGAATTATCAAGATCAATACATTGACATAAGGGTTCTGCAAGAACCTCCCTGTGACAGAGCAGGGATGTCTCTGTGACCTGCACAGACTGGATTAACTGTGCATTACTGGAGGCAGAATTCATCAAATTCCTTGAATCTGAATCTGTCTTTCTTAATCTGCAATGCTCTACCTTAACACCAGGTCCTCTTGAGGGCCTTGAATATTATTCTCTATACTTGTGGTTTAGTTTTGCTGCATTTTTATTTCCCTTTTCTTAAGTGTGGAAAGCAACAATCAACTTGTTTCTCCTTGTTCCACCCCACACACTCGAGGATGCCCAATACCTTCCATTGCAAAATCCCAAGTCATGCAGACCACCCCATAACACTTTGGTTTGGAGAGGTGATGCTTTTGATCTGTCTTTCTGATTTCACTGTAAAACTCCACTGAAATTAATTACTGAAATGAATGAAATGTCACAAGAGCCCTTCTGAGTTTTGCATTCTTAAAATCTTTCCTCTTAACCCCAGCTAGCATACTGCCCAATTTTTAAATTAAAAAGAAACAAACAACAAAACCAATCATATCTATATATAAAAGAAAGGTTTAGAATTATCGGGTCTCATGCTTTTTATGCAGAAATCAATATGGTATGAACAAGACTGCCTTTAGGAGCAACACCCATTCTCTGTCTGCTACTCTGTTACACTTAGGATTTCTTTTATCTGCTCCAGTTTTCTTAAAGTGCTAAGTGTTCTCTCACAGTCACAGAGCCAGAAGGGTCACTTCTGCCTCACTCCTCATGATGCACACGTACAGCAGCACAAGGAAGAAATAATTATAAGAGAAAAAAGAACAACAGAGGGGGGTAATTATAGGACACTATTGCTTATTCACACAACCCATCTCAAATACAGCTTCCGTTCATTCCAGCTACTTGTCTCATCTTTTAAACGGTCTGTATCCCAACGTTCTGCTGCCTGCAAATTACAATACAAACAAATACAGGAGTTTCAACTGCTTCATCATTATCAATCAAAAATTATTTCAGGAAATATGCAGAAGCTGTGACTCAGCTTGGACATTGATAGCTGTTCCATTTCTTAGTCACTGAATGAGGCTAACACATGACTCATCTCAGCTGACACATTTTCAATTGGATCACTGATATTCCAGACTTTCAAAAGAATTATTCATCTGGCTTGGTGCTAACAGCAACATATCCTCCATCTCCTCCATTACTAGTACCATACTACAAAGTGTATACATACAACTTAATGGCTCTAGACACACGATTCAATTGGTTTTATCCACAGAGAATTCAGAGACCACACAGAACGTGATCTTCTACTGGTATATACTATTTATCAAGCATGTGCGTATCCTTCTTAAAATAAAGCTTATTTTTCTCCATCAGTTTGTCAGGTCAAATAATAATAATAATAATAATCATCTCTAGTGGTGGTCAACTACAAAACTGATTCAACAGAAAACATGATTTGTAAGAAGTATTGATGACTGGAGCAACCCATCTTGGGTGTGCTCAGCACTGCCTGCATCAACACGTGCACGCTGCCCTGGGCAAAGCCAAGCCCTTTCTCACTAGGTCTCCCAAGTCCATCATCATTCCAATCAATCCTCTGCATTTACAGGCTTGGGTCAAGAGGATCAGCAAATTGATTTAGCCTTGCCTGGAAGCACACTTTGGTGACCTGATGACGTTTCAGCCCTATGGCCATTTCCAGTCAGGAATGACATGCAGATGCTATCCACCCTGCAGGCTCCTCCAGCACGAAGGGAAGCTCCCAAAAGACACGGGGCATTGTGCAACCCGGCAGTTACCTGTGGAGCAGCTGAGCAGGTCTGCTGATGTCAAACAACACGTGTGCAACTCACACAGCTCTACTGACATTGCAGCATTGGAGAGAAGCTGCAGCTGTGGCTGCTCAGTTCTATTTTACAGCCAAATGTTCTTGCACAGGTAGCTTGATACATACCCAGCTACTGGTTTTGTCAAAGTGGAATTCATACAGGTACTGGAAAATGCTGTAAACCCCTGACATATTTAGAGGAATATATTCATGTGCTAATAACATTTTTAGTTTTGCATGTTAACTTTTGTTAACCCAATGGCTGGGAAGAAAATCACTCAGGAAACAAGACAGACTGTTCTCAAATGAAAATACAGCCCTGCTTGATAGCAAAATGAGCTTCCCAACAGCTACGATGCTACCATTAGTTCTATTCACTTAGAATTTCTTGCACATCCCATTGTGACTAGTAGAGAGAGAAAAAAAACAACCCAATACCAAATGTGAATGCAAAAAATCCCAGCCCGTTATTTATTAGTACTCATGCAGATTGATGGATGTCACTATTTTTCATAGGCAACACCTTGGTAGGGGTAATACTCACATGGGTCAAAAACTTTATGAGCCCCATTAAGAACTGGATGGAAAGCACAGCATCTGAACAGGTCAAGGCACTCAGCTACATTAACCTACCAGGATATTCCAAATCTGAAGCAGAACCACTGATACATGATGCAAAACAAGATCACTCTTCCATACCAGTAACATTTTTAACACAAGTAACTTCTAAAGCAAACAACTTGGCCTTCACCTTGGAATTTATCTTCCAGAAGCACCACATTTTCACACAGCAGAAAAGGACAACAGAAGATAAGTCCTTGCCTAGGCAAAATTAACTCAGTCTTTGGTAAACATCAGGTCGTGTAGTAAGCTCCTAATGTGGCTTCTCTCACTCAAAAAAATTAATCCTATTTTCACGAAGGAACATGTGTACTAAGAAGCAGCAATCTAGGAAGAACAGTCTGCTCCGATTGTCTGGGAATTAAAAAACAAAAAAAACCAAAAACCAAAAACCAAAAAAAAAAAAAAAAAAAAGGCAAGCCATCTAGGAAAGCTCATTTCAGGATGCTTGCCGGACCGTAGCCACTTGTCACCTGGACACAGGGACTAACACTGGGAAGTTATCCTGAGCTCTGGCCACGCTGTCACAGCAGCTCAGTTGAAAAAGGATGCTGACTTAAGTGATTCCCAGGAGAAAAACAACGGCCAGTGTCAGAAGAGAAAGAGACAGGTGCTGAGCAACACGCACAATCTGGCATGCACATTTCTCCCAGAGACCCAAACCCTGAACGCACTTGGCCAGGCTTTCCCCCCCTTTTCCCCTAGCTGGTAGCGTGAAATGCCACTGACAATTTTCTTGCCTTCGAACGCACACAAACCCCGCTGCCCGCCCCGGACCGGGGAGCCCGGAGCTGAGCGCTGAGCCGGGGCTCCCGGCGCCGCCGGGGAAGGGACGGGGCGGCGGCAGCTGCCGGGAGCGGAGCTCCCCAGCGGGAAAGCCACAGGTGAGGGAAGTCGGTGCCAGAGCCGGGGGCTGCGGGGCTCGTCCGGCACGCTCCGAGCGCAGGGATGCCCGGCCGCAGGGATGCCCGGCCGCCAGCGCGGGCACCCGCGGGACCCCGCACCCCGCCCGCCCCGCGGGGTCCCGCACCCGCCCGCCCCCCGGGGAAGGACGGGGCGAGGGGCGATACTGGACCAGGCTTTGACGCGGATCTTCAGCTCGCCCTCCTGCGGCTCCGGCATGGCTTTCTTGGACACGCGGAGCTTGTTGAGCCCCCCGAAGGCGGACAGCACCACGGCTCGCATCTCCTTGGCGTCCCCGGCGCGCAGGCTGCCGCCCGCGCCGCCCTCGGCCGCCTCCCTGCCGCCCTCCTTCTCGATCATCTGCTCCGTCTCCTCGGCTCGCTGTGCTCCCTCCTTGGCCATGGCGGGGCTGCGGCGGCTCCCGCGGTGCCGCCGTGCGAGGCCGGTGCCGCCGTGTGGAATGGCCGCGGAGCCGCCGGGGCCCGCCCGCCGCACTGCACCGGCTGCGCAGCGCCCTCCGCCCCGCGCCGCCCCCGCGGCGCCCCGCGCCCGCCGGCCCGGGCAGCGCCCGCAGCAGCCGCCGGCACGCAATCACACAACCAGACCGCTTGAAAGGACCTCTGAGATCACACAGTCCAACCTTGTGACCCATCCCCACCTTGTCACCCAGACCGTGGCACTGAGAACCACGTCCAGTCCTTAAACATCTCCAGGGGTGGAGACTCCACAACCTCCCCGGTCAGTCCATTCCAATGCCTAATCATCTTTCTGTGAAGAAATTCTTCCGAATGTCCAACCTCAACTTCCCTTGAGGTGCAGCTATAGTAAGTCCTGTCACTTGTTACCTGGGAGAAGAGCCCAATCCCCACGTGGCTCCACCCTCCTTCCAGGTAATTGTAGAGAGGGATAGGGTCACCCCTGAGTCTCTTCTTCTCCAGGGTGAACAACCCCACCGTCACCTTAGGCCAGCACAGAGCCCGAAGCCCGCTGAGCTGAGTGTGAGGCCAGGCTGTCTGATTGGACCAGCACCCTCTGTGCCCCAGAGCTCATGGCATCGTGGATTAAATCTCCCCTCGAGATGCCCGGCTCTTGATCCTCACTGGGGAGGGAGCCCAGTGTGCAGTCACACCTTCCCTGTTCCTTGTCCTGAAGCTCTTCTCGGGGCCAGCTCGGTGAGCACTCTTAGCGTCAGAAGAACCAGGCAGGCGGGCAGCTGCCTCACGACTGACACACACCTTTGTGGCAAGAAACATAAGCTTGAGACACTGCTGTAGAGCCCTTTCAAGCCTTTATGAAACAGATCTTTACCTGGTGATCAGTGCTGGTCTTTGCTTGTTCCTGTGGGGAGCTAAATCCTTAATATGAGCACAGGGTGTGCCGCAAGACACCCACCCCCCAGAGCTCCCCAGGACTGTCCTGGTTTGGGTCCCTAGGGAGGCTCAGACACCAGCCACTTAGTCCTGTGTTAATGAGGGTCAGTGCCTGCAGCCTCCCCTGGGGCAGCTGAGCGTGGATTTTGGGGGATCACTAGTTGTGGTTCCATGGATGTTGATGGAGTATCTGTTCAGTTCAGTATTAGATCTCTGTACCAATTTGTGGATGGCCCCACAGTTGGAATAAATGGCCTAAAATGATGCATGTATTTATGGAGTTCCAAAATTCATTTCAGCATGCTGTGTCTATGGTCCTGCAGACCTCCCTGTGGGTACAGTTCTTCCATCAAACCACCCCCACTTGTAGCAGCTGAGCTCTTAAGCTTCAGGACCTCTCTGTCCTATGTTGGGGTTTATGACCACCCTCTCTTTAGGCTGTGGAGTTAGTGGTCTGAGATCATCAATACTCCTTAATTTTACAATGTGCATTTATTTCATCTTGTGTCATGTATTCAGTGTTCAAGTATTTGAAGGAAGCCAAAACCATTGGAAATACCTTAGCTATAACAAGTAATGGGGTAAAAGCATTTTCATTAACAGTAGCAAAGTGAGATAGTGGAGGAATAGAGAGAATTTTCATATTCTTTTGCAATTTTGGGGATTTTTTCCTCTCTAGTCTGAAGATAAATACTTTTAGACAAAGTATTTTTTAAAGGCCATTTCTGAGAATTTGTCATCTAAGCCTGCTATAAATGAAGCAGTAAATAAATACATGTTAGGAGCAAAGGAGAAATAGTACTTGCCTCAGGGAAGCTTCACTAGGTTCATTACCTCAAGAAGTTCACACAGATTTTATGAAAAGTGAAGTCTGATGCCTCAAACACCACTCAAGTTGTCCTTAAGATATGTTTTGACAAAGACTCAGAACCAGCTCATTAACACCATCATGAATTTTATGTGTAACATATTAAAGCAATGCCAAGTATCAGTGTGTGGAGAAGTCTAACTGTTTTAAAGATCAGGAACCTTTTTTCCTCCCTTGTTCCCCTGGTCATACCATGAATATCCCCTCCCTGTCCCCTACACTTGGCTAATTCAGTGCTTTAATTGGGAATACAAGGTTCTGTCATTTTAGATCTGGCCATTTGAATGCATGACTAGGCGGGCAGCATATGAATAAAGAATAACATGCACTTGTCTCCAAATGATTCACTCTGCTGGCATCTTGTTACAGTTCTAATTCAAATGAATGGTGAAGTGTAGAGTGACTGGGGAAAGTAAAGCAGATAACATATGGCAACTAAGTGACATCCAGAATGATGAAGAGACTAGAGGACAGCTCACTCGCATCACTCCAGCAGTCTGCAGCAGCCAAAGAAGTGAATCTGGGCCTTCAAACTGCATTTGTTTTGCAATGGTTTGTGAGTCTTCTAATTAAGCCTCCCTATATTGATTTAAAGCTATCTCTATTCTCCCTTGGTCCTGAACCAAAAGTAATTTATCCTGAATGCCTTAACCGTGTACTGTTTGCAAGTCAAAATGTTGAAGGATGGCCATTTTGTAGAAACATGATGTATGGTAGAACCAGTAATTGCACCGGTCAGTTGTGGCAACCGAAATAACATGTAGCAGATATTTTTGCATAACCATGATTCCATTAGTTTGATTTAATTCCTGAGCACTTCTTTAAGAATATTTGATGATGCAGTACAGAAGCATATCCTGATGTGAAAGCAGGATATATTCTGACAGTTGACTGTAAATTTAACCATTCTAGAAACAGGCTGTGGGATGGCCATTCATATCACTTCAGGCTTCACTCAAAGCATTCCAATGGTGGCTTTCTACTGACTTCAGCAGCCGGTGGGTTGGACCTGTAAAAGTGAAAACACAGAACACAATTTGATGAGTACAGACAAGCAGTGGCGATATTAATGAATGTGCTGTGAGAACCTGAGCTAAAGGGAATGAAGAATTCTTTCATCATCACCTGTACCTGCTGGTCAAGCTGGGGATATCTCTTCTTTGAGACAGTGATGTTTAAAATGCTGTACAGAAAGGAAGGGAGATGGAACAGTGCACTTGTGGATAAATGCTGGCAGTTGCAGTCAACATTCCCTCCTGATTCAGATCCTTTCTTTTCAGAACATAGTGTTCCTTATTTCAGCAAAGGAACCTATATATGACTACATCAGATACTGTTTTGAGGGTTCAGGCCTGAATTTCGCAGAGGGGAGCAGCCATTCAGGATAAATCTGGCTGTAGTATTGCCATACTTCTGGAGGAAGTTAGAGGAAGAATTTGAAGTTGCTACTGGAAACACAGACCCCGTAGAAGGTTGATCAAAAACTGAAGTAGATGAGTCAAATGCAAGGTTTGATGCTGTGTGGAGATGAAACCAAACCAAACCAGACTAAATCAAACCAAACCAAACCAAACAAACCTTGGGCCATTGTGCAAAAGAAATATCCCCCACTAGATATTCATTAAGTACTTCACACCACTACTTTTTGGAAGAACAATGAGGTTTGTGTTCAAGAAAGACTTGATGTCATTGTATCAGTTTCCCTTCCTAACAGGAACAGGAAGACCTGAATAAGGGCTAATCACCTTGCTCAAAGGAAGTAACACATAAATGGCAAAAACAAATCCTCAGTCAGAATGCAATTTTTACCTCAGTAATTTTCTCTGAGGCATAAATAATGTTTTGTCTTTAGAATAAAGTATTATAAACATTTTTGTTAGGTTAAATTATTTATTTTTCTAGTAGTTATAAATGAAATTAGAAAATTATAGTGATGAATGTTCTGGCTGCTTTAATGAATAATCAAGGTAGTTTTTAATACATTGAGTTCCAAAACATTGGGCTATGTACAGTCCATTCTCACCGAATTCTGTGTAGTGCTGAAAAGAAATCTGAAAGAAATTATGTTTTGAGAACATGCTCAGAACACTTATTTCAGCTGTTGATATGCCCTATAGTCCACAGCATCTCTTATCAATAGGAAAATTGATTTAGTGTCTTTTCCCAACTGTATCCCTGTGTAGAATGTATTAACAAAGATATTTTCAAAGGAATCTCCAAGAGTACAGGATGCTAGATTTATTTGTTTGGACTTTTTAAAAACAAATGAGACCTCAATTTCCTAAGGTTAATTTACATAAAGATATTTGTATTATTTTATTTCATCTTAGCCAGGGGCTTTCTCTTGCTGGTGAAGCTCTGTATGAATCATAGCAGCAATGAAGCAATTCTCTGATCATAGGCACTAAAAAGAACTGTACAGTTCCCTTCAGCAGATGCAGTTTAGAGCTCCTTGGCATCATCAGAAGTAATGAAAATGTGTTGCATTTTGAACCAAAGAGGAAAAGAAATGAAAGCACTCACAGAGGATTTGGCAAAGCTGATATATGCCAATATGACTTATCCTGTTGTCTGCTCAGTTATTGCCAGCCCTTTGCTACTTTACCATGTGTCTTGTTTGGAGCTTGTGCTCAGATTATTCAGTGATAAGTATAACAGAAATTAAATAAATCATAGCTGATCATGAAATGATACAACTCAGGAAAATTTAAATGGATTGTGAGGTATTTACATCCTGGTGATGACAGTTATCACATAGGGACCAAAATAAGCCCTTTTAACAAAACTTCATTTATATCCTTGTTCCTCAAGCCCTACTATCCATTTGTTTGGCTGATGTAGTATAATGTAAAAATACTGTTTAATATCTTCTACTCTTTATACAATCCAACACTTCTGTTTTCTAAAAGCTCTGAGTATTTTATACTATGAAAAAAAAGTATTATTTTGGTAGTAACATTGAAGTTCTGTGTTTCCTTTTGGCACTCAATTGAAGAAATGAAGAAAAAAAAACCTCTCCATGACTTGTTTCCTGCTTTGTAAAGCTGAGTTGAGCCATTTTTATCTAATATGAGTAACACCTAGTAATACACACTTACAGTTATCTTGTATTACTGCACCAGCACTAGGTACCCTTAGATTATTTTAGGGTATTGCAATGCCATCCCTGAATTTAAACAAGTTCAAGATATTATTTGTAGCTTATTCTTATAGGTATTTTGTAGCAAAAGTAAAAAATGATTGCACATGTTGAATCTCCCTTTGTAAGTACTATGGTCAGTAACTGACTTGTTATGTGTATGGGGATGCACATGATGATTTATGTACTGCTTCATTCTGTGTGACTCCAGGCACTGAGAAAGAGTAATCCCATTTGCCATTTTGACTCCATTTGGTCTCAGTAATTATGGATCCAGAGTAACTTGTTAGAATCTTGTGAAAAAATGTCTCTGAAGTTTACAGCAGAGCTGAAGTGTACAGAAGAATGAGAACTCAATGCATAATTCAATGAATACTAAGAATAAGTTTGAAAAGCATATCCAGTTATCTTACTGGCTATGTCCAATTGTTATCCACTGTTACAGTACAGTGCACAATATCACCAGGGAACATTGTGAATGTCATCTTCAGACCGATCTAATAACACTTTGTATTTTTGATCAAAGTTACTTTCTACAAATTACCAAGCTGTTTTGCCTTTTTGAGGCTCTTGGTTTTTTTCTTCTTAAGTATTTCCATGTATAATACAGATAGCTCCTGAGTCTGCTCAAGGAAACCAAAGTGAGCTTTTAGGTTTTCTGAGGTCTGTTTTTCCTGTTTCTGAAGCTGCAGTCTGAGCGCAGTGACAGAAAGGTTGCTGCTCTGGGATCAGGAATGCTTCTAGCTTGAATTTAAACCTTGAAGGCATTGTACTAATTTACAGCTCTTACAAGAACTCTGTCACTGCACAGAATTTCCATAGGCATTACAATACAAAGAACTCTTCTTTCCCCCACAAGCTCTTGATGCAGCTTTCTGTACCACCCTGATTGTGCCCTCTGTGATGGGCCTTTTGCAGAAAGCAAAAGGATACTCTTTCGCATAACTGTGTTTTCTATGGAGTGTTTTATCATGGTCTATTAATATTCTCTTTTCCTCAGTTCCATAGCTACTTACTGCTTTTTAACTCAATTATTTTAATAAACCAGTTGAGCATGCTGCTGTATTCTCTTCCACTCTCCCTGTATTTTTTCTACTCTCCCTATGGAAGAAAAAAAATTACCCATAAAACCAAACATAAACACCAGCTTATTAGGAGATTGGTTTCCTCTGAGCACTCTTAAGATGCTAATGGAACTGTTCATTACATAGCTTCTAGGTTGGATTTCACTTGGGTTGCTAGAAACAGGGATTTTCGCTGAATAAATGCATTTGAGTTTGCAGACAAGGTTCAGAACCTGTATTCTGTTTTGCTGCAATTGAGTTATTTTTCTTCGTAGTGGCTGATGTGATGCCATGTTTTGTATTTACAGCCTTAACGGGGCTGATAACACACCAGTGTTTTTGTTATTGCTGAGCAGTGTTCACACAGTGTCAAGTCTTTTCTGCTTCTCCTACCATCCCAGCAGCAAGGAGGTGCATGGGGAGCTGGGAGGGGACACAGCTGGGACACCCCATCAGATGGAAGGGGAATCCTATTCCACATGGCATCTTGCTGAGCAAGCACTGCTGGGGGAAAGAAGGAGGAAAGGGGGACATTTGCGGTTATGGCTGAGGCCCTACTTTCCTGGAAATAGCCAAACATCTGCTTGCCTAGGAAGCAGGGAATAATTCCTAATTTTGCTTTGCTTGCACATAAAGCTTTGCCTCACTTACTAATCTGTCTTTATCTGAACCCACAAGTTTTCTCAATGTTGCCCTTCTGACTCTCTGCCCCACTCCACTGCAGAGGAGAGATGAGAAAGTGTGTGGGGTTTATCTGCCTATATGAGTTATCCCACAGCAAAACCAAAGCCACAGCTGTCTTCTTTTTATACTGATTTTAATAAGTAAACTCATAAATTAGGAAACGGGCCCAAAAATCTTAATGCCATGTTCACCTAGAGAAGTAGTTCCTTATTTTATAGTCAAGCATAGTAGTGAATTTCTTTGGGTAAGCTTGTACTATTGATAATGGCATAGTACTAAATATTTATAATAACACTAGGGTACGTGTTCTAGTTTTATGACTTTGGGAAGGCTGAGAGAATTAGGATTGTTCAGCCCAGGTAGCTTCAGGGCTACCTAACTGGATCTTTCTAGTACCTGAAGGAGCTCCAACAAAGATGGAGAGAGACTGTTAACAAGGGCCTGGAATGACAAGACAAGGGGGAATGGCTTCAAACTGACAGAGAGTAGATTTAGAATGCATATTAGGAATAAATCCTTTACTGTGAGTGTGAGGCCCTGGCACAGGTTGCCCAGAGAAACTGAGGCTGTCTCACCTGTGGAAGTTTCCAAGGTCAGGTTGGATGGGGCTTGGAGCACCCTGGGATAGTGGAAGATGTCTCTGCCCATGGCAGGAGTTGGAATGAGGTAACCTTCAAAACCCCTTCCAACCCAAACCATTCTACGATTCTGTGATTCTATGCATGTATTCCATCTGTAGCTGTAGGTTATCATACTGAAAGATAGGAAAAAAAGGTATTGTAGGCTGACATTGGACCTTTTGCTGACAGCAGTGTTACCAAGAGAACTGACTGTGCCATTCTGTTTCTTCTCTCACCCCAGTGTGGGCTCGCTGCCCACTGCATGGTGCCAATTCACACACCAAGGCGAGGTATTTCTATTTTCTGCTCTAGTTTGTGCAAAGTAAGGAGCTGGGGTTAAACCACAAGAGGCCGGCTCTCTGACCATCAAAACTTCACACCATTTTAGAAACAAAGGCATTAGTATTCACTGGCTAAAAGCTAGCTGATTCTCTTATTAACTGGTATTCTACCTTTGATTGGTTAAATGGTTCTTTGGCTTCCCATGCTAATTAGTCCTATGCTTGGTCTTTCTCCTTTCAGTCACTGGGTTTCTTTGGTCAGTGGCTGTGAGTTGGTAGTTGCAATATTCCCCTGGCTGAATTGCCTTCCACCCAGTTGAAGTTGATTGAGCATGGTTGCTAAGTTGACTTTATTAGTTTCTTCCTTATCTTGGGAGTTCTGCCAAGTGTCCTTGTGGCCTGTAAATTCTGCATTCCCTGTGCCCGCTATCAGAAGCACACCCTTCTTCCCAAGCTTTGCTAACCTCCCTCAGATCTGAGATCATTGAGGCCTGTCAAGCCCTAGACTTAACAAAGCAATTCTACCAACAAGTAATTTATGTTTTTAACACTTGGACATCATTTAGGAGCTTTGAAAAAGTATTGGCATAATTTCAGATGTGCTTTTCAATAATAATCAGCTAAATGTTAGATAAAGGTGATTTCTGGAGACAAAATTAATGTAAACGCTGCATAGCAAACGTTCCAGGCTTGAACCAAGACAAATGATTCTTCAGTGCTCCAGTCTTTTGAGAAATCAGATCTGGTCCAAGAAACTCCAGGGTTAGTCAGTGTGTTTGGAAATTCTGAGGGGAAAAAGTCAGGAGATGAGAGCCCACAGAGCATTCTCAGACTTCCTTCACTGTGGCAAAATCGTGTTCTAAGAGAAAACCTTGCTAGGAAGGTAGGATGTGGCTGCAGATGCAAGATAGACAACACATCTTTTATAAGTGCAGCATTCTCATTCTTCTTCCTCTAGAAATTGTGCACATGGATTAGAATGTTGGTAAGTTGTGAACTATCATGAACAAGTGATCACAGAAGGTATTTAAAGATGAATGGTAGAACTTGGCCACATGAGACTTTTGAAGTCCCAGTTAAGGGGTGAAAAATAGGGACTGCTTACTGCCACAATGTCCTAGCATTGCCTGATTGTGATCTCTGCACGTTTTAAGAATTTCTGTCTTTTTGAAACATCAGTAGAGGGCTTAAAGTCCTCATGAAATGATCTTCATCTGTGGAAGTTTGGATCCTACCTGCTATCTCCCTGTGTGACATAACATACTTGGGTACCCATGTAAATTATCATTTGCTTGATCTTTTTTATTCAGTGTAAGAAAACCTGCAAGAAAACTTGGGCACTCTGGATAAACCTTTTCTCTTTCAGGGTAAAATGGAAGGGCCAGAACTACTTCCTGAGCATGCAGTTTGATTTCTCCTTACTTTGAAGTAATTCTACATATAAAGTCTAGCTGGTCGATTTATCAGATGATATAAATTAAAATTGGAAACCATTTTAGACAAGAGTTTGGAATTGAGCACGAGTGTCTTTGTAAAATCACAGTACAAGTGCTGGCACTTGCCTTAGTCTTTGAAGAAATAATTCAAAATGCAGTTTACATCTACAATCACAAATAAAAGTTAGGAAGAAGTGACATGAGAAATGAAGTCAGGACAAAGAAAACTGAGCTTTCTAGGGAATGTGGGATTTTCCACTATAAAACTAGATTCCCCACCCCCCATGTAAGAAAAAGATACAGAAACCTTCTGGCTTCATATTTTAACCATGAGCTAAGCAATGTCCTTTCATGGTAGGTATTGAGCCAGCATCTCCCTTTAAATGTGGAGATGCTGACTAGTATCTGGAATCTCAGCTGGAGAAGGGGCATTGTGTTACTAAATCAGATCCAAATACCAACACTATCTTGGTTGAGCTGCAGCATCAAAATTATTTCTGCTGAATGGCACCCAAGTTTCCTCAGAGACCTTGAAATCAGTGGGATTGTCAAGCATGTGTAGTCCAATAAGGAATTTCTGCACTAAGAGCCTGGATCTCTAATCACCTTGAAGATACCACCTTAGGAGGAAGATGGAAGAGGCTTACACTACTTTCAAATCTCTAATTCAAGGGTTTAATTTCTCCAGTTTAAAAAAGATAAATTTATTGTTGGGTTAATCAAGTGGAAAAAGAAGCCATTATTAGAGAGAAAAGATGAACAGTGCTCCAGAAAGTCAACATTGCAGGATATTTCTCTTATTTTAACAAGGTGGTGGCGGCAGGGGTGTTGAACCTTCTCTATTTTGAGAGAGAAGTGTGGGTAGGAACATGAAGAAAAGTAGACAAAAGGCAGTGCCCTACAGACACACTAAAGAAAAGAATCTGGTATCAATTCATGGGAAGCAAGCACATCAAAAGAGAAATCCATGTGAAGCTGTTCAAAAAGGTTTGTGAGTTACTTTTGAAAGTGTGTGCCCTATGCAAATAAAACATTCCTTTAGGACAGGCAAGAAATCTTTTCCGTGTTCAGTGTCTGAGGTACTGTGGGTGAGAAGCATCAGGGACACAGAACACACTTCCTCCAGTCATGCTCCAGCTTCAGGGCTATGGAGTCTGAGGCCTGCAGGAGACTTCAAAAGCTCAGAAACAGAAACAACAGCACAACCATCAGACAGCTCCCTGAGTGAGCAGGCAGACATGAACCGGGGCACCTCAGCCCTCCTCAGATAAATACAGAGCCAAGTCTTGCCGAGTTTTATACGGAACTGCCAAGAATTCTAAAAAAAGATTTTCATGGAGAGTTACAGTGATCACATTCCCTGCTGCTGCCGAGCAACATCAGAAAGGAAATACCTGAAGTTAAAACTGAGAAGATAACCTTAAATTATTAAAACAAGAGAAAATTGAGGCTTTTAAATGGGAAATTGTGGCACAGACACATCAGTGTCAAAACCAGTGACAGCGTACTACCCCCTGTGAGGAGCCCAATTTACTTTTGATTTGTCTCAACCCACATGGGGAAGGGGCTGCACAGGTGCCACATCCAGGAGGCACTGAGGAGAAGATGGAGGAAGGCCTTGTCTCTGGGGGGACCGCCTAGCAGCCAGTTAGTCTCTCACGGGACAGGCTGTCAGCAGAGGAACCCTGAAGACACACTCAGCAATCCATGGACTGCAGCGGGACATCGGACTGGGCCAATGTCTCCTGCCAGGAGGCAGGGAGAGGAAGCAGGGAAGAATCTGGGAGGAGTCAGGGGCATAAAAATAACTGCGCCACGACCTGAGGGGGTTATTTCGAAGCTTTAGAGATTGTGCTTTTTGTTTCTGGGGGAGCTTTGGGATTTGCTTTTGAAGCCTGGGGGCCTTTTGTGTCTCGTGTTTCTGCTTTGACTCCAGCCTGCTGAGGCCCTCACTGGATCTTGCTCGTCCTCACATCTGCCCTGTCTCGCTGTGTCCCTGAGCGAGGCCCTGCGTGCTTCGTCTCTGTGTCCCTGAGCCACCTCTGTCCAACCCTGCCCGCCACCGAGACAGGCCTCTCTCTGCCCCCCCCCCCCCAAATTCTTTTCCCATTTTTCTTCCTCTTGCTCCATCTTTTCTTTTACTCTATTTAGTAGAGTAACTCCGTTTTATTTTGTTTTTTCACTACCAATAAATGTTTGTCTCGGTTGATTAATTTCGTTCCTGACCGTCTAATTCTAAAAGAGCTGCTCGCAGTTTCCCTCGGTGGAACGCGACACCTCCCTCATACAATGCTGCAGCGCAAGAATAGCTTCCTGCCGGGCTCTGATTGTTGTGCTCAGACACCTCAGCCAGGAGCTGGGAACAGACAAATTCCTCCTTTTCAGGAAAAAGCCATTCTGAGAGGATTAGTCCAGTCTAGTGGCAATGTAACCTGATCCTGAACACGAGTGCTAGGAGCTCACACCTCGCTCTGCCCCCAGGGAAGGCTCCTGCGGAGTTTTCTGAGCTGCAAGAGCTCTGCCTCTCTCTGCAGCAGACAGTGCCATCGTGCGGCATTATTGCTTCCTCGGCCGACCCATCCAGGCTAAAAACTGCTGCTTGTATCCCGGAGTTAGTAAGCAGTTAAATACCCCTCTGTCCTGCTGAGGTGTTTCCATAGCATGTGGAGACCCCTTAGCAGGATGCAGGCAGGCTCCATACAGATCTTTCTCCAATTTCCAACTAAATTATTTCAAGGAAAAGCCATTCCTGGGAAAGGGTTAAACCAAGCCTCTGGGAAGCTCATGACCAGTGGTCTTGGTCATGCTCTGGGACTCAGCAGAGGCCGAGGGGTTCCAGTGGCAGCGGCTTGAGGTGGGATGTGTGACCAAGACTATGTGCCACAGTAGCAGATGTCCTGACCCCTCCTCAATGCCGTAGCAGTCTTCTCTAGACTACGTATGACTACATTTCTCGTAAAACTAAATACACTGAGGACAAGCAGCTGGAGTTGCCAAGGCATGCAGAGAGGATTTGTCTTTTTCTGTAGAGAGTCCTAGCTGCTGACTTATCTGGCCCATGTAGCAAAGGGTCGTCTTCCCTCATCTCCTCAGAGGGACACCACTGGCTATTTCTTTTTAATGTAATAAATAAGCAGGTGCACACTGGGAAGGTCGTGATGTTTCAACAGCAACACTGATTCACACATCCTGCAGCAGAGTAGTAGCTCAGGGACAGAGACATGAGAGTGCTTTGGCCAGTGTTAGGCTCTGAGCTCTCTCTTCTCCAGCTCTGCCCATTCACTGCCCAGGCTCCATCCACACAAAGACACAGTTCTGCCCCATTATGGGTTCTGTCCATTGTCTTTCAGTTCATTGATCTCTGTGGAACCACCAATACGGCCACAATGACCCATTGTTTCGTCAATGTTAGCACAGTCACACTGGTGGTCTTTGCCTGGACTCTGATCTTTCTGGTTGTCTGCAGCCTTCAAGCAGCCTTTGGTGACTTGGAGGCTAATTTCCAGAAGTTAGACTAAGCTCTTTGACAAGTGAATTCTCAAAGTGGGGATTACTTGTCCAAGGAAATTACCTGTCTTTGGCCTCCTCACAAGTCTGAGGAGCATCTTAGGGAGCTGAGGTATTTTAGCCGGGTAAGCAGCCATGTGACATTCACTTTCCTTCTGCTCACACCAAAAACTTGTAAAGCATAATAAAGGACAGTTTCGATATTAATAAAGATTTTGTTAATAATTTCAGAAAATGGGATTCCAAGAGTGATGGAGGAGGCGGGATATGAGAAGTGCCACGAGGCTCTGCCAAGTCTAAGCGGCTCATGGGATTGCACCCAAAGCACAAGGCTGTTACGTTTCAGGGTCTGTTTGTTCTGGGGTTTTAGTTCTGTGAATTTTAACTCAGTTACTTAAATATGGTCTAATGATGAATCAGGTTTGGGTGGCCTCATGTTCTTCACTTTTGAAGGATGCCATGGCCTAGAGACAGTGTATCTTTTGGATCTGCCATGAATAGAAGTCTGGATTTTCAGAGTTCCATTGTTGCTCCTTCCAGGGGAGCCAAGACATTCTACAGAATGGCCTCTGGATTCCAGGGCAGAGGGCTGGAACCTCGTACTCAAAAGCTGGTCAGAAAGGTAGAGAAATGTCTTCCTCTGAGTACCCGCTGTGACTAGGCCTGAGCTGTGTTAAGGCTGGAAACGCCTCTCGTGTCTCTCCCTGCCCTGCCTGTTGTCCAGCAGCACTGTCCAGCTGCAGACCCCCTCCCCACCTCTTGGTGCTGTGTTCCTCTTGGTGGGGCTGTCCTGGTGCAGTAGGGAACACCGTGTGTTTCTTCAGGGACAGTGCAGCGTCCTGCCTGGCTGTGCCATGGGAGCCAAGTTAAACCAATGTACAGCTGAAGCCCTGAGCACGTGCTGCTTTCCCTCCCCTTTGTCACAGTAATTCCTTCTGTCAGGCTGGACACTCACCTGTGCTCTCTGACCAACCTGCCCTTGGTCATGGTGGGGGGAAGCTCAAACTCTGCCCAAAGCCTTGAGAGACACGGCTGGTCCCAGCTAGAAGAGGTTCCAAACCAGCTGTTCTCTCTCCTCTCCTGTGTGGGGCACAGATCCAGCCCTGCAGACAGCAGTGGAGTCAGGGCCACAAAGATCCCTTGGCTGTCAGGAGCTCACTTGACTGAAGATGCCCCACTGCTGAGGCTGTGTCAAGGAGATCCCTCTGTTTTCTTCTGTGGAGGGGTCTGTGAGCCCAGACAGAGAAAACAAATGGTAATGAGCAGAGAGAACTAAAACTTGGCCACATTCCTGTGCACCTCACTCTTGCTCCAGCTTTGCTTTCTTGTGTCTCTTGGACTCACCCAGCAGTGCTGTCTCCTTGCTGTGAGTTTTGAGTGTTGTGCAGGGATGGAGTTAGGGGAGTGCTGAGAGCTCCTCCCCACTCTCTGAAAAGGCCACTGCCTCAGTCCTATGAAACCAAAGAGGAAACAAATGCCCAAAGAGCAGCAATCCCCAAAGATGTCACATCAAATCACAGAGAAGCTGATGGGACACAGCCATGTGTTTGGAGTATGTGTATTGCACTCTATATTATTAATTTAGTGATGCTAAGTATTTCAGCAGGGAACTTCCAGGGCTTCCAGAACTTTCCTAGTGGCTGTAATGACAAATCATTCATCAGTAGCAAGTGAACAAGAAAAGGCTCTATGAACAAGGACATTTCTGAGGCTCTTGATGGTTTTTTGCCTTTCAGCTGACTCCCTCTGCCTTCCAGAAGGAGATGTCTCTCACCACCAAGCAGAGGCTGGCCGGAGTGAAGAAGCTGAGTCTGCCTCCAATTGTCCAGCCTCAAGCCAAGCATGAGACCTCCCATTACAAGGTAGCCTTTCCCTGCCCGCGCTGTTTGATGTGATATTTGAGGAGGATGCCAAGAGAGCAGCTTGGCTTGAGCCTGCTCAGTGTGGTCCAGGAGCGTTTGATCAGCCCAGGGCAGAGGTGGAAGAGCCACTGTTTGCCCAGTGTGAGCTGGGGAGATGTGCTCACCCAGAGCCTGCACTTCACTGAGGATCAGTGCAGAATCTTCCTGCCAGCAGCTGAACCTCTCCCTGCTCTCTCTTGCCTGTCCTTGCAGTCCTTGGCAGCTGACCCAGAGCAGAGCTCATTTCAGCCTTGCCCACCAGAGGTGGTGTTTCAGAACTACAGCGCTGGTGAGGTCTGTGAAATGCCGGTGCTTCTGAGGAACAGGGACACAGTAAGTGCAGGGATGTGGAGATTTAACACTGGGCTGGAAGAGGAGAGCGGAGAAGGGTGGTTAAGGATGGCAGCAGGGCATGTCCACCTGTCTTCACAAGAGGCAAAACCATCATTCCATGTCTTTCCTGCAGGTTCCTCATCTGGTGAAGGTCACCTTGGAGAGCTCACCTTATTTCCAGCTGCTGGGCCCCGATGATGTGTGCTGCAAGGTGCCACCAGGCCTCCATACCACTGTCCGCATCCTCTTCACCCCTGCAGAGAACAAGGTGAGTCTGGAGGTCCCAAAAGATTGGCATCTTCAGTGGCAAGTGAACTGCAAGGCTGGATTCAGGGTGTCCAGCCTGGGTTTTGAGGACCTCTGCTGGTTTCAGTGGAGTTGCACTGGATCTAGAACTGGGAGATACTCTTTGGCCATGCTGAAGATAGGGGTAAATGCCCTGAGCTGAGTTTCTTTCCCTGCAGGATTATTTCCACAAGCTCGTCTGCATCACTGAAAGGGAAGAGTTCATTGTGCCAATTCGGGCCATTGGTGCCCGGGCCATCCTGGACTTCCCTGACCAGCTGGACTTCTCGGAGTGTCCGGTCAAGTGCAGCACCCAGAAGACTCTGCTGGTTCGCAATGTCGGTAACCGGGAAGCTCGTTACCAGCTGAGCACCCAGAGGTGAGGCAGCTCATCTGTCCTTGTGCAGAACACCTTTGGGTGATAACAGAGTTGGGAAAGAGCAACAAAAGGAACCAGAGCATGGCAGCTGCTGCCCTGCAGCCCTGGCTGGAAATGGGCAGGATGTGTGGGGTTTGCTGTTGGCTTCTTACATTTTAAGCAGGATGCAGCCTTTAAGCAAGATTTTCTGGAGGGAGCGTGCTGGAACATGTTAGTAGCTGGCTTGCCCCCTCCTGAGCATAAGCAGCTTCTGAAATGGTTACTCACCCCTGTCAGCCAAATAGAGGCATTCTCTGGGAGGCCACAGGCACATGACTTTCCAGTGGTCCTCTCATGAGATGCCCCATGTGAGCTGTGTTGTAGACAGCCTGTGCTGCTCCTTTCAGTCTCAGAAGACAATCTCTGAGACAACAATTTTTCCTGTTGGCTGAACTGGAGAGGGTAATGCATTTTTGACACCGTATCTGCAAGGAAACCTGTTCAGTTGGCTGGTGGTGAGTTGAGGGTTCCTTGATCCCAGAGGTCTTGGTGTAGGAGATGAGGTCAGGAGTGCAGCACAGACTTGCTGTCTAACCTGGGGCAGCTGAGTTGCTTTGATTTTTTTCTCTGGCAAAACAGAGGTCAAAAGGCAAATTGACTTTTCTGCTGTGAAACGAGAGGCTCTGAGAGGAGCTTCCACCAAAGCCTGACAAATCTATTTAAGCAGGCTCCTCAAATGCTGTTCCAACAGGCTGCTGCTTTTGATTGTGCAAATATGTAGGCAGAACCTTGTAAATCCATGCACAGGTTTCCTCTGGGATTTCCAAATCTTGCTTTGTCACCACCAAAATAAATACCCAGTAAAGTCTGGTATCCTTTTGCAATGTGCTTGCCAGTTGTTCTAATGAGTGCTGCAGAGCATGTTGGATCCTTCTTGATAGGGATTTAAAGAGTTTCTGAACTTTGAGAATTAAATACTGAAGTAGATAAAGTAGAGCCTGGGTGCAGTGACAGAGGGAAAGATGGAGCTTGTGATCTGCTGACTCTGTACAGAATTTTTTAGCACAGAGATGGAGTAATGGCTGCTTTAACTGAACAGACTGGATTTATTAGAATAGTTAATGCTGTTTGACTTCAGCTGTTCCACCATCACTAAGAAGTTATATATACTATATATGTTATGATATTTGGGTTTCTTCCTGCCATAGGTGTTAGTGGAGATGAGGCAATTTGATGAGGCAATTCAGTTAGCAGTAAATTTTGTCTTCCTTGGGGTGGAAGGCAGCTTTTAATGAGATTGATTCTCCCAAAATCAAAGAATTTAATAATGGCAGTTAAGTCACCAGTGGAGAAAAAAACGTTTGGCTATAGCAGATAACTATACCATGGGACTTGAGGTAGATTGCAGCCTCCTTGCACACAGCATTTAGCAAAAGTGCAGCTGAATGGTGCCTTGAGGACACAAAACTGCCAGCTTTGCTCACTTGTCAGCTCTGTTTCTAAATTATGTCAGGAGTACTTGGTCCTTGGCATCCTCATGGCCATAACTTTTGCCCAGCTCTGTCAATAAGGGGAGCTGATGCCTGATAAAAGTAAGCAAGATGCAAATGACCCTTGAGCCTCATTGCAGAGAGCTGGATGCAGAGTATGGGGGACATTAGGTCATTTTATCCCACAGGATCTTGTGAGGGCTGGATCTTCTCACACTAGAGTCAGTAGCTGTTTCTGATCCTGTCTGTTCTGTCTTTCACTGAATGAGGTTGGTTTGCTCTTTGCTTGCACAAGTGAGCAGAAGTGGTCTGGACTGCAAAAGAGATAACATCCCCAAATCTCCCCCAAGAGTCCTGCTGCTATCTCTGTGTTGCAGCCCTTTCTCTGTCATTCCGACCTTGGGAGCTCTGGACGTCGGTGACGCCATGCAGGTGACAGTGGGATATGAGCCACTGAGGACTGGTGACTGTTCCACATCCCTCATCGTGCACTATGACACAGGTGAGTGCTGGGCACTGCACAGGGCACTCTGTGCATCCCTCAGAGCAGAGCCCTTTGAAAGCTTTAGGCTGATGTGGCCATGGCTTTAAAGAGGGAGATGGCGATAGTTTTCATGGGGTTCATTTTGTAGTCATCTAGTTTATAGTCATGTAGTTGGTCATCTTGATCCTTGTAGAGCTCCATATAAATGCCATTTCTAGAGAGCATGTGTGATATTTGTTGTTTCCATTTCACCTGGGGAGCACTCACCTGCAACAGGAATGGTGAGCTTGGTACTGATGTCTGGGCCCAGGTGAATCCCAGGAGCTGGTTGGGAGTAATGAAGGTTTGAAAGCTCTGGAAATGAGGGAGCCTTTGGTAGGGGTCTGTTCTAGAGGGTGAAATGCTGGCAGGTTGTCCAGGACATCCTCATGCTGTGCAATGCAGCTCTCAGGTGTTGATAAATGTACTGATCCATGGAAGTGCTCACTCAGCTAAAAGCTGTGACACTTTCCTCTGCTCCCTGTGGTTCATTCTGTTCCTTGTGCTTCCATCAGCCAGTGAGCTGATCAAAGAGTCCCCTTTGCTTTGTTCCAGGTGAAGACACCCACACAAGCCTTCGTGGAAGAGCTGTGGATGTCCACATTGGGCTGGACAGGGATAGTGTGACATTTGAGAAGACCTACATCACACTGTCAAACCACACAACTGTGCGCATCCACAACCTGAGTGAGATCACAGCCCGCTTCCAGTGGAAGGCTGCTGATACTCAGGGAGAGGAGGATCAGCTGAAGCTGAGGTAGGTTTGGAAGATCCACTTCAGTGACATACCTTGCCCAAGGGTTAAAACTAATGTATAGCTTCAGGAGATATTGGTGCTTTTGAATGGCTTAGGGTAAGTAAACCATGCCATCTCTACCTGCCTCCCCCAAGCAGTTCTGTGCGAAAAGAAGAAGGGACATCACTCCATGATCAGTATGATTGAAGTGAGCCATTTATTAGATTTTTTCAGCTTCTTTTATACAGTTCTTAGCCTTAATCACGTGTTTCATACTACTTTACCATTGGTTGCCCCTAAAAGCACCTGTTAGCCTTTTAGTCCCTAGTGGGGTCCCTTCTTACAAACACAGCAAAATTATACATTTCATTTCTTCTGGCCTTCTTCCGATTCCCACATTCTGGAGTTGTTTACCATCTTTTGTTCTTCTTTATACGTGACTATCTGCATCTTCTTCTTCTTGGTGCATGACTTCTTCATCCTTGAAATGGTTACAGGCCTATCCTTTCACATAAGCTGGATTCCTCACGTGTTCCCATTGTTGAAGGAACTCATTCTCCACAGTTCTGTGTCAGGAAAAGCCATTTGGGGTGGCTGGTGGATTCTCCCTCAGCTATGACAGAGGCTTTGAGCCAGGAGGTTCTCTTGAGGGCTGCTGCCTTTGGAAACCTCTCCTGAGCCTGCAGAGTGTGGAGTGAACAACAAGTGATCCTCTGATCCATTTGGGACCCCATGGCTCAGGGTCAGCCCTTTGCTGAGGAGCTGCTCCTGCACTTCCCTTCTCTCTCAGAAATGTGGCTTATTAAACAACCTGCTATGTTTGTCTCTCCTGTGGCTGTAGGCAGTGTCACAGGCTGTGTCAGGTTTGTCAGACAGGTTTGTCCTCCCTTTGGATGGCAAGTAAGGAAGTTTATCCAGAGATGTGCAATAAAACACACATATTACTATCTAAGCAGCAAACCTGAGAATCAGATATATTATTCAAAAAGGAAAAACCTCCACTTTTTATTACCTTCAAATAGCACTGAAGAAAACCATAGAAAGGAAATAAAAAAACCAATCTCATACAATGTATGACAACATATACAATGTCATGCATTTATCATCATGTAACACATGTTACATTTAGAACTGGCAGAAAAATTGGTCACCACATCAATTATTTGTTGGCTATCAATTGTTACTCCCATCTCTTAGATACTGGTTTTGAAATTCCCTTTTGCAGATATAATCTCCTGTTTCTCAGGGAGGTGCTTACATGAAGTTTCTCTTACAGGACTATTTCAGTTTTGAAGTTTTCACTGTTCCAGTAAGTCCTGGGAGCCTCTCTTCTTAAAGGTTGTTGTACACAGGTGCAGGATGCAAAAGTAAACATAGAAGACCTGTCATAACCCAAGTTAGCAGGGAAAAACATGGAAATGAAAGATTAAGTTGATCTTTTCAATTTCCTTTTGAAAAAAAAGTCCACATAGAAATAGAAATGACCTTTCTGACAATGCTTGGGAGGTCTGTAGTTGCACATATTTGAGAGCTCTATCTCCTTTCTGTTAACTTTATGATGATGGGCTCTCTGAACATGCCTTCACAGGAATAATTGCTCTAGTGCTCTTCCAGCATAAATGGGAACAAGGATCCAAACCAGCTGCCCTCTGCTACATCATGGCATTTATCTCCTCACTTCCTCTGAAGATGCATAGCTGTGGAAGTATTGGATGGAAACAAATCAAGATTGTTAATTACCTCACTGCCTCAGTGCTAAACCTGAATGGGGAATGTCAGATGTCAGGTTGTGGGAATTACTATTTCCTCTATGGTTTGAACACATCTTGTGTGATCTCATAACTCTCTCAGTAAATAAAACTTTTTGCTATTTTTTTTTCAGTCTTTCAGACGTGCACAAGTATTATGTTAAAACTATCAACAGTTTATTTGTGATTATCTCTTCTGATTGACTCTAAGGCTGACTCTGCAGGGCTCCTTTAAAGAGACAACCTGCTGCAGTTGGGTCCCTGTGTCTCCCATCAGCCTCACTGGCCATGGCTGGTGTCACATGGGCTGCATCAGCTCCTTCCAAGCTCAGGACTGGGCTCCCCTCCCTGCCAGAGCCCTGCCCATGTGCACCTGGGCCCTGCTTGGAGGAATCTGTCTTGTTGCTGTGGACAGGCCTGGTAAGCACAGGACCTCAACTTGGATTGACTTCCCAGCTTGAGCTTGGGCCTGGGGCATCACCATGACCCTTCCTGGTGATCTGGACTCCTGCTTGATCCCACTTCCCTTCCCAGACCTCTTCTGCTCACCTCAGCCTGTGTGTTACCCTGCTTGGCTCCTTTAGGCAGCAGTTGTCCCCTGCTGCTCCCTGGCAGCCTATTCCTCAACCTTGAGATGATGGAAAAATTTTTTTTTAATACACTTAACCATAAGAACATACTGTGTGTTTTAAGTCACAAACCCTTTGCTTTGAGCCCATTGACACAGCTGTGACAGGACTATTTATACCCCCTAGCTGTCCAAAATTTATTTTTCTTTTAAGAGCTTGCCTAGTTTTTCCTGAGCAGACTCACTGTGTGCACCATATTAGCCATACAAAAACTCTGCTGTTACAGCCTCTTACTGACAGCATGTCTGGGGAATTTTTTGAACTGGAAAAGGGAAGTTCTCAATGTCCCAGTTTCTGGCTATGACACCTGGACAGGTCTCCCTTCTGCCACTCTCACGCACATCCTGTTAGGAGATGAGAGGCAGCAAAGTTGCCTATGAGGGGTTTTCAGCTCCAGTTTACTCTGTGCCTCAATCAATTTGAGCTTCTTTAGCACCATGAGTGAAGCTGGACTGAAACCTTAGCACAGGCTGATGTTGCGGTGTGTTTTTACCTAATGATTTAAGTGTAGTTTCTTTCTGTTCTGTAAAAGCTTTTTTAATGGTTCATTCCATGTTTCCCCCTATTCCCTTCCCCACTTAGTACAGTCCCTGCCTCTGGAAATCCCCCTTGAGTTGTTTACCCCGAGTCTGTGTATGTCAATCATATATTGCTCCCCTCCCAGACCTTGCCAGTCTCAGGGAGGCCTCTCCTCCTTCTAGAAGGCTCGGAGGGGCTCAGTACCTGATTGGGGCAAGTCTGGGAAATCCCCCACCCCTCGGTTTTCATTTGGTATTGTATGTACCACCCCTTTTCTGTTATTGGGCTTTCCTTGTGTGACCACTCCTACTGTCTGTACCTTAAAACCCCCTGCACAGCTGCAGTTCCGGGCTTTTCTGGGCTGTGTCAGGAGGGACCCCAATAAAGTCTCTTCATGGCGCCTCAGGAAAGTCTCCTTCTCCTTCCTTCGCCTTAGCCGCCTCTCCACCGCCCGTGCAGCAATGCACTCACCCACCAGATGGGTCTGGCCGCTTCTGCGAGACCTTTCTGAGGCTAAGACTGTTCCCTGCCAGAGCTAGCAGGACTAGCTGAGAAAGAAGCATGCCAGCAGACAGGGAACGCCTCAGGCTGAGGTTTCAGCTGCCTTCAAGAGGGATAGTCCTTAACGCAGAGTTCTGTGCTTTCCCAAATTGGACCCCTAGTGATTCAAAGGCCTTTTTGAAAAGCCAGTCATGGTGGATGACGTTTAACAATGGAAGCTGTTTAAAAAGATAATTAAAAGAATAATTGCTATAATGAAAATTTAACATGTCTAAAAATGACCAAAATTATCACAGCTGTCTTCCATGACTTTAAGTTTCTTCTCTTCTCAAAAGCCAAGATATTAAAGGTTTTCCAGCTTTACCACACAGTGCTGCAGTTTTAGATTTGTGGACAGACTGAGTGATCTTCAGCCAGCATCTGAACCACGGCCTCCCATCCTGGTTTCTCTTCATTACCACTGCATCACATCTTCTCCAAAGTCAGATTTTTCCAGTCAGTGCTGCACGGCCCTTTCTGAAATGCACATTGACAGCAGCAGCAATGCACAAGGACAAGTAAATCGCCATGTCACATGAGGGCATGGCACAGCCTTATGTAAGGGGCCTCCCTCGCAGTTATTAGTTTTATGTCAGTTTTGGCATAGGCTCAAATGGAATGTGGAAAAGACTAGATAAGGAGTGAAGAATGAATTGCCTTCATTAATATTCAACCACGGGTTTTAGCTTCATTATGACCTGCTCTTGTGAAGAGCTGAACAGAGTGAAAGCCAGTGGCTGTGTCCACTGCGCTGTGACAACTTATGTGGCTCTGATTAATGGCCCTGGAAGATCCTTTGGTGACACACAAGGTCTCTGCTCTGAGCCAAGGTGCCTCAAGGAGAGCTGGAAACAAACCTAACTTGTTCTCATTGAATAACACACTCGCTGGCATTATGAGAGTGAACAGGGAATTAATTTTGCTGAGTTTGGGGCACACAAGAGCACTGCAAGTACAGCAGTAGCTCAGACTGGAAAACGGGATAAACATTTTTAGATGAAACAAGACTGTTTATAAATTAAAAATGTGGATTTTATAAATCTCTTTCAAGCAAAACAATTTGACATAAACAAGCACAAGCCTTAACTATTAGATTTTAAATATTAGTATCATTTGAGGGTTAAAATTTAGATAACATTCATTCTACTCTTTAAACACACTATTGCATAAGTTTAACTATCTGTGAATACAGAGTAGATGCAGATTAACTACAGTAGAACTGCATTAATTTTCAATCATTCAGATTCGAGTTTTATTACTTTTCTCACAGATCAAGACCATTATAGGACAGAAGGGAACCATGAAACAATGTGTTTCATTAAGAATCTTTTATAAAACCTACTTTTCTCAGCGTAATCACAAAACTACGTACTCATTTTTCAAATTGTGGTCAGAGTAAAGGTGATATACAAGTAATTCCAATACTTTGGCCTGAAAACCTCAGGCATACTGACTCTGGCTGTCAGTGGAAGGATAATGAATTCAGAAATGCTGAGAGGTGTGCTCTAATTTACTTAAATCCCTTAAAAACCTAGCTGACATCAATGAGATGGCTTCTAGCAAATATTCCATATGTAGTCCCATGTTAAATGTATGGTTCTGCACAGGATAAATCCATATTTCCCATATGACTGGGTGTGACAGGAAATTTAAATTGTACCCCTTTACACATTTTACATAAACAACACCTGCCCATACACCAAAATAAAAATGATGGCTTCAGAAAGAAAGCAGAAACAAAGACATTCATTACAATGAGGATTGGGATTTGCACCTTCTCTAAACACTAACAAAATATTTTTTGAAAGAACAAGTAAGTCAGTTCCAGAAATATCTGCTGAGGACTTTTCAGAATTACTGCTTTTTAAAAAGTTTACCTAAGGAGGCTTCATGAGAAATCTATGTTATTTATTAACACTGGAGGATTTACTTGAGAATAATCCAAAGACAAACATAAGAAGACTCCATCATCTTTCCAGTTTCCTGTCCTGTTTCAGTGACAGCTGTCAACTGCCATGAAGCAGCCAATTCTTAAGCTTAATTTTAAGTTAGCAAAATATATGTGTTAAGAAGATCTGCCAGTCTGAGATACAGGTTGTGTAAGACTGAAGAAAAGCAATTACCTGAATTCGGGTAAATATGCAGGATAAAAATGTGGTGAACTGCTCTGAATTTCTGGACATTTTGCTGCAGAGGGCTCCAATAGAAATGGACATTCAGGGCATAATCCTCTCATTTCAGTTAAGGAAGGGCTTTTTATTAGCTCTAATAGGGATAAAAGTAATCTATGTTCAAAGTAAATGTTTTGTGTCTGAAAAAGGAATTGAAAACTCAAGAATCAGGAACAGAAACTTTCTCTTTGTTCCCTCCACTGTCTTAGGAAACTTTACTGAACTGGCTTTTCACATTGTGGGCAAGCCTGCACAGCCAATGGCACCGCAGGGGGGGTTCCACAGCCAGGGCCTGTAAGGAACATAAGTAGCAGCAGTAAAACCTTTCTAAGCCAGTTCTTACAAAGTGTCATCTTCAGTACTGAACATCTCAACAGAAGGCATTGGTAATGCTGAAATAGATGGGTTTATAAAACTGAGATTTAGAGATGAGCTATCTTCACTTGAATGCAGTAGTTGTATGGTATTGGAAAAGGGATTTTTTTTTCTTTTATTTTCCTAAAATACATAGTCCACATTTTTCTTACATTCTGTTATGGGAAGATGGCACTTAGCTTTCCTAAGAGTCAGACACGGCTTTGCAGAACAGAACAATGTTAACAATTAAAAATAGTGATTACAAAGATGAGTTTTAGAATGTTTCAAAACATGGACTCTCTGTGGTATGTATTTTTAGAGTGGTTTAACGTCTCAAGTAATAGAAGAATCGTACCAAGGTAATACAAGCAATCTGAAATCCACTGCAAGCAGTTCTATTTTAACTCAGCAATTCACACCAAATTCTTTCACCACACTGAGAATGAATTCAGGAAAATAAATATCCACGGAGAAATATGGATTTAATTGTTATTGCTGTTAGGTTGCTAAAATAAAACAGCTGTGATCACACACTCAGATAAAGCCATTGTTGAACAAATATTTTTATTAAACATCTCTGCAGTGGAGATGAGTCCAGCTCCCCAAGAGCAGAGCAGGCTGCTTCCCAGACCACCCATTGCTCCCGAGGTGAAACAACCCATCCAGCTGTTGTGGGGTGGGGGAATGGGATCAGACACACTGTACAGCATGGCAGGCATGGAGCAGCTCCTGTTGGCTCCCAGACACAGCAGACTGCAACACCTGCAGCTTCACATGCAAGGAAACGGGTCACAGTCTTTTATCAAATCATGTGTTTGACCAGCAGTGATGACATCCATGGGCCTTCCTGAAAGGCACGTCCCCAAAACTGACAAGGAACCCTCAGCCCAGGGCAGACAAGGCTCAAACACTGAGCTCAGATGGTTACAAGAGGCAGAGGGGGAAAGCAGGCACAGGGGGAGGTCAGAGGTACAACAGGAGCAGTCAGGAAAATAAATTGGCCACGGGCATACAGTAAATAAACTGTGTCTGAGCTGGGAATAAAATCCAGAAGTCTTGATTCCTTGTCTCTGCTCTGTTGCCCCAGTCCTAATCAGATCCTCCCTCAACATGACTTTCTAACATAGACAGTCCAGGAGACTGAAACATTTCTCCTATCTACAAACCAAATGTAGCAAAAGGAATATAAAGGTTTCCTTCAAACAGTCACTCCACCATTTCTTAGGCCTCAAAGACTTTGTTAATAAGTACTGCACTTTTCTTCCACATTGGCCCTCAGAATTTCTGAGCTTGCAGAATCTATCATTCATCTACTTATAAATAGGTGTCAGGATTTTTTCAAAAATTATTCAAATTTAAAATCTAGGTATTCTTCTACAGGTCTGACATCCACCAGTCTATGTTTCCTAGGGTTATTGATGGTTTGTTGGGGTTAGCAGATGAGTTGTAAACCCAAGACATTTTCATGCATAACAGTTATAAATATCCAATACTGAATCAGATTTACATCACTTTTCTAGCTCAGTAAAATAATAAAGTCTCAGGCCAGACAGAAAATAGATTAGCAAAGTATGAAGGTTTATATTCATGATATTTTCTACATAAAAAAACTACACAATCTAAAGGAGTACATAAGAAGGCTGAAATTTGTGTAACTGCTTCTAGTCTTTAATTATAAACATACACTGTTCACCATGAAATGTGCAGTGTGGTTTTCCCAAACAGATTTTTTACAAACCATCTGAGCAGCTGGTCTTATCTAGGAATTCAAAGTGCCAAGCAAAAAAAAAGCAGATTTAGGATGGGTATGGGATTACTGAAGTCAAGCCATTGCAAAATGTATAGATCAGTTTGCCTAATAACCCATCAGGCACTGAATACAAGTGCTAAGTTTTAATTTAAGGTTTTAGCAGCTGCTCAGAACTTGGAGCCCATGGGTCAGGTCTTCAGTGGTGCAAATCAGAGCAGTTTTCCTGTAACCCACAATTACACAAGTGTAACTGGTGTAAATATTTCATAGAGTCACAGAATATTCAAGGCTTGAAGGGACCCCCAGGGATGAGAGAATCACAGCATTATGGAATGGTTTAGGTGGAAGTGAGACACTAATTTTGGACATTTTTAGAAAAGCTGAGTTTATAGTTAACAATAGATCTTGCTGATTTAGTTGAAATGAATAGATAAGCTGTGCTGAAATCGGTTAAAACTTAGAGGATGGCTAAAATAAACTGGATTTAAGATAAGATACCCTGGATCTAGTAACTCATTGCTTGTCAACTTTATGTTTGTGTTTTATGAAAAACAGAGAAACTAATCAATAGACCCCAGGAACACAAGAGAATTGCAAACCTCCTGTTTTCAGAAATCCTTTGAAATAGTCCTGGAAAACAGGAGACAAGGAGTTCTACCAAGTATTCATCAATCACATCTGCATTGAAAAGGCTGAAAGTTTAGAACGAGGAAGACTCGTTTTACTTCTTCCTTTTGGTGACCACCCCTCACAAAAGACTACCGACCCATTTAAGAGAACAAATTACGAAGGCTTAATGGCTTTTTGTCAATTAGCATATGAAGCGGAGAAGAGGAGGTGACAGGGTATGAATATGCATTTGTATTTTGTGTATTCAATACTTATGTAAATAAAAGGCTTTGTAGTTACCTGTGATCTTTGCAGTGCGCATCCCAGCATCCACGCTGCTGCCCAGCCATCATAATAAACATACACTTCCTAGCTTTAACTGTCAGAGAGTCTTTTGTCCATTACAGGTGTGTATCAATATTAGATCGATATTCATATTTTAATAAATGAGAAGAGGCCTTAAAGCTCATCTCATTCCACCCCTGCCATGGGCAGGGTCACCTCCCACTGTCCCAGGCTGCTCCAAGCCCCAACGTCCAATCCGGCCTTGGGCACTGCCAGGGATCCAGGGGCAGCCACAGCTGTTCTGGGCACCCTGGGCCAGGGTCTCACCAACCTTCGTTGTCAAGAATTTCTTCCCAATCTCATCTAAACCTTTGCTGTCTCAGTAGGAATCCATCCCCCCATGTCACAGGATCACAGAATATTCTGAGTTGGAAGGGATCCACAAGGATCAGCAGCTCTGAATGGCCCACACACGGTCCAAACCCACAACCCTGACGTTATTAACACCATGCTCCAACCAACTGAGCTAATGTCCTGCCACTACGCGCCCTTCCTTGGAAACAATCCCTCTCCATCCTTCTCCGTGTGATCATCCAGCCCAGCCCCGGTCCCTGCCCAGACCCCCCAGCAATCCCCCTGTGCACCCCTGGCAGCGCTGCCCCAACGCTCCCGGAGCTCTGGCAGCCTCGGGGCCGTGCCCATTCCCTGGGGAGCCTGGGCAGTGCCAGCACCTCTGGGGGAAGCAGAACCCGTCCCTGCTGTGCAGCCGATCCCGGCCCGCGCTCCCCTTGGCCGGCGCTGCCCTCTCGTGGCCCGGCCCGAGTCGCTCCGCAGGGCCCGGGCTCGGAGCGCAGCCCCGCAGCTCATCCGGCTGCCCGGCGCTGCCTCCCGAGCCAAAGGAGCAAATGCCCCTCGGGACTTCAGCAGGGTTTAGACGCTGCTGCTGGAGGACCTTGAAAATGACCGCAGCAGTCTCAAGGCCGGTCACTCCAAACTGTAATGGAAGGTAAACCTGTTTAACAAACTCGGGTGTGGAAACAGCAAAATCATGTCCTGAGAAAAGCAGTTACTGATTCAGTAGTTCTGGCAACAGAGGCAAGGCCAGGAGCAGTGTCGTTCTGTATTGACTGGCTGCTGTTTACCAAGCTATCAGTGCTGATCTAATTAATTTCTAATGTTTGTGTGAGCTACACTTATTGAATATTTCAGAATCCTTTTATCTAGAGCAGGGCAACAAACTAAAACCTGATTTGGTTTCCTCAGAATACTTAATTTTAAAAAGATGCACTTGGGGTTCCTATATGGAACAAATACACCTAAACTTTTTTGTTCTTTCCTATGGGAATATGATCACATAATTTACAACAGAGAAGCCATCCAAGGATGCCAGCTGGCTACATTCTATTTTCATTACTCAGCAATGACAAACAGCTGTTTTAGCATGAACATTTTACCTGTGAATAATTTTTTCTTCTGAATGGGACAATAAAAACATCCACTCTAGGAGTAACTTTCATAATGCAAATTACTAATTGATACCACTAACACATTTATTGCTGTTTCAAGTACTTGCCAGGTAATTATCATGGGTGGTTACTATCACGGTTCTGTGGAATTTACTGAGAAGCCTAAATTCATCTGAATATGATCTGGGAAGCAGTTTTCAAATAGAGTAGGCAGAGACTTCTTGAACCAGCTTAAAGTTTAATGAAAGAGTAAACATGAGGTAATCAATAAAGTCACTGCTCATTTGTCACTCAGATAATAATCCCCTTGCAGCCAAAACACAAAGTAAGTCAGTGAGAGGGATTTTCTACAACCCTTTTCTGAAACAAAATTGAACAGGACTTCAGAACTGGGCCCAGTTCAGGTCAGATCTAAGAGTACAGTGCCTAAAGGAGACAAAAAGCTTTGCAAGCTCCAATGTACAGTTTATAGAAATGTGAGTAATATGGAATCAAACTTGCCTCAAGTGGAAACTTCAGGGGGTTATAAAATTCACACAGCAAAGGTGGTCTTCTAATACCCAGAACCAAAGCAAATATATTACATGTGAGAATATTTTCAAGTGGCCTGTTCAGAGAGCAGGATGCCAAGGAGGAGTAATCTGAAGTCAGGGTTTCCCTATACAGAGATTACACACACACAAAATCCCATAATATTGAGAAGAACAGGGCATTTTGAAACAGGGCACAGCTAAGCTGGGAGCTACAGATCATATTAGATATGCATAGAGTATTTATTTCTTCACTGTAATTTCAGGCACTGTGCTCAGTTGGACTGCTGGAAATGGTAAACTGACAGTAGTGCCTTGATTTAAAAGAAACTTCAAACGGTTCCATTCATGATGTTGATTTCAGCTAAACTAGGCTGAATTCTGTTTAAATGTGGAAAACTACATGAGAATCAACCAACAAATGTGTCAGCTATTAAGGGCCACATTACACTAGGAATTAGAAAAGCAAGGCTTTTCTCAGGATACGGAGCTCACAGGTGTATAGGAAATACAGTAGGGAATTAATGGAAGGAAGGTCCTGCTGGCTACATCAGATAAGGGTCAGGTGCCTCAAGGCACTGACAGTTCCCAAACAGAACTTCTATTTAATGTATCACTTAAGGTTGTGGATATATCCATTAATCCACTGGAACAGACTTTCTACCTTATCTCAAGTATCACCAGCCACAATCTGAAGAGCAACTGTGTATTACAAAGAAACAAGAAAAATCTCCTTTCATTAGCTACTGAGCTCCCTCATCAAGAGAATACTAAACTAGTTGAATTAATAAAATGTACCCCCTCTAGTAAGAACATCCTGCAATATGTTTCATGCAAGCTGGTTTTAGCTCATTTTGCAAGTAGGATTAATTTTTAAAAATTTCAGACTTCCCTGTTAATACCTGATAATAGTGCAGTTTGGTAGACTAATCAGATTACAGGGAATGTCAGCATGATTTGATTTAAAATGATGTCAAGCATGTTACTGGAACTATCACCCTCCTGTTTTATGAAATGATGACCTGGGAGAATGACAGGCAGGGTTCACCACATCTCAACAGCTGCAGATCTCTCCTTCAAGATCCTTTTCAAAATATGCTTTGTTTATTCTGCTTTATCTCTGACTGTCATTTTCTGACAGTAAGTTATAACAGGAATTTTTGAAAGACATGTCACAACAATGGGTTGTGTAAACAAACACTGTGTAAGAAAATGGTATACAAACTTACCTTTTACACATACACCACTGATTTACCACCTGCTACAACAAATACCTGATGTGTGGTTTCAGTTAAAACCCCCACTATTCTACCTAGTCCTTCCCATTAATTTGACTTATGAGCTTCCCTTTTGCATCTCCCTTGTTCCCCACATCTTTACTCTCATTTGTTACAGCAGGGCTCAAGCTCATTTTATTTCTGGGTAATCTGATTAGGTAAAAACCTGGGATTGTGATGTCAATGCATTAGTAAAAGAAGTAATGTTTCCTGCAGGAAAGATGGCAATTTTGACCTTTTAGAAGCAAGCCATGATCTGACTGGAAGATTAAAACAGAGCAAGCCAAACTGCAGTAGTAACACCAACTCATTCTGCAAGAGCATAGTTCAAAGAGGGATTATGGCTCATGGACTGCAGCTAAGAAAACTGCATAATGTCCTTGTGCTTGGTTATTTGCCTGAAGGGAGCTTTGGCTGGGGGGAAGGCCAGCTTCAGCAAAAAGAGCAGAAGATTAGAAATACTGACTAATGAAAGGCTTTGGTTCTTACTCAGCAGAAAAGATGGCTTTCAGAGCAGAGGCATCTTAATAGACACTTTTCTGCAGATGCATGACATTATTTGACTTTAACATACCTATATTCATATTCTTCCATTCTGTGCTGATGAAACAATAGTTATGAATTTCTTTACTGTATAAAACTGCTTTAGTTCATTTTGTTGTTTTTTCCACTTAAACTCAGAAACCTACATCAGTAATTGAACAACAGATGAGACTGAAACTGAATTAAACAACTCATTCCTCAAGTTATAAACTCATGATTTAAAAATGTAATGATTTTTATGATAGTTTAGTAATTTGCTTTTTTATTATGAGTTGTCACTGTATTATTCATATGCCACAATGCAAAGGCTTTAATGAGCCTTTTAGGCAGGTTGCTGTGGTGATGTGGTGCTCAAACTGATGCAATCCTTAATGTTCTGGTTTTGAACCTTTCATTAGGCTTTAAAAAATGCTTCACACAGAGGATATTGTTGTAGCAGATATTGTTTGTACCCAAGACTCTCAATGAGCAGAGCTGTTAAACCAAGTAACAGCTACAAAGCTGCACTGCTGGAGTAGCTCTAAGCAATAATGACTATTCACACCTGTATGCCTCAAGATTACCTTCATTCCACAGTTACATCCACACAGACTGTGCTGGTTTGAAAGCAAAACCAGTGAGAGACTCCAAGTCAGAAACACAATTTAATAAGAGGAAAAGAAGTAAAATGAAGTAAAATGAAGTAAAATAAAGTAAAATAAAATAAATGCAATAGTTAAAAAAACCACTGACAGAGTCAGAATACTACCTGACACCCTGTTAGTTAGGGTGGTAGTAGCAGTCCAGATAAAATGGTCTTGTCAAAGTAGTGATCCTGTAGAAAGGTCTGGTAGCTCTTGTCCTCTGGGAGTCCAGTGGGTAAAAGCTGCCTGTGCTGTCCCAAACCCTGGATTCTATCCAGGTGGGAATGCTTGGCTCCTCCCCCTGGGTGGAGCATCTCCCCATGGGCTGATCTCATTCTCTGAGCCCTGCAGTGGGTCCTTGATGGCCCATTAACCAGAGATAGCTCCTGGAGGGAGTTACCCATGAGCCCTGGGCAAGGCATTGCTGGGCCCATGAACAGAAGATAAGGGAAACACTGCCCCACCTGGTTTCAACAGCTCATGAGGATGGTGATAGAATACATACTTTGGTCACATCTTACATTGTAACCTAGGACACAGACAAAACTCATCCCTCACTTGAGCTGAAGCAGTTGTGGTGTCACTCATCAAGTGCAGCAGGAAGCTCAGCTTTGGCAAGCAGGCTGACCTTTAACTTGCTGTGCAGAAGAAATGCAAAAGCAGATTTTAAAGCTGAAGTCCATTAAATACTGCAATCAGTATCATGATTAGGCAAAAGAAGCTGTTCAAATTGCAGGAAGTATTATCACTGCATTTAGCTGCAGTTAAGTAGAATGCAATAGCCATGAGAATCTTGGAGACAAAACAAACAGCACTTTTTATACTGTGTCAGTGACTATCCTTAGAGGTGCTTTTTTTGATACTTCAAATGATAATAATGTTTATGTGTTCTAGTAGTCTCAAATAATCATTGTCTTTGACCAATGCTTCTAATTAAGTCAGAATCTCATACCCTGCCTGTGTATTCACCACTAGCAGCCTCCCAGAGGCAGAAATGGGCCAGCTTTGAGCTGCCCAGCTGGGTCAATAGAGCATCAAACCATGAGAAGCTCTGCACTCACTACAGCTGCTCTCAGTGCTGTGGAGCAGCCTGACCCATGGCCAACCCCAGTGTCACTGCCAGCGTCTCTCCAGGATCAACGAGGCACGAACAAACCTGATCTAAAACCAATCCTGTACTTAAGCTTTCACTTCACTGACTTCAGCCACAAAGAAAATAGTACCTAAACCAGGCAGAACAGCACTGCTGCCACCCACCCAGGGCTCAGCTGCGAGGTCATTCTGCATGTTCTTGGACCATTAGCGCTGATCAATTTTGAGTACTTGCAGAATATGCTTAGTCCAGCCAGGATGGGCTTCTATATCCATTACCTTGTGCTACTATAATCTGTTCTCTGAAATTTCCTTTAACACCTGTCTCTAGTTTTATCTTTAAATGCAGGAAGCTATACATGGCCAACTTAAAATAAATGGCAGTAATTGGTTATTTCATTTTTGGCTGCCATGAGTTTTGCAAGTAATAGCTTACTACTATTTCCTACAGTCCATTTTTCTTTTCTTCCTAAGCACTCATCTCTCCTATGCCAAAGAAAAGGAGAATTAAAACCAATTCATGTGTCTAAAGAGTTTGCAGGTGTTAACTTGTTGTTGGCAATACTTTATGCTATTATTGCCAAATCCACAGCTCTGTGCTTTTATCAAGATGCTTTACTGAGTTCTGTGGAATGTAGCTGGTATGTAGATAACCTATTTTTCACTAGAGAAGCCTTGAGCCAGCTCTGAATTTTTCTTTCCACTAGTTCTGTATTTTTAACAACAGCAGGGCAGCATCAGGTGTGACAAAATCTCACAAATTTGAGGGGGTTTTCTTAATTTATTTCTAAAACTTATATATTAATCTTATTCACTTTTCTTTCTACTTCCTCATATTTTTCCTTGCCTGGTTTTGTACCACCACTTTATAAATCAACAAAGCCTCTATCAAGGTCTTGAAGGGAGGTAGAATCCAGAGACACAGATCTGTTTGGGGCCAGAAGAGAAACCCAAATGGAGATTATGGAGCTTCTAGAGATGCAGACACCTCTGGGTGCAACAGCCTGAAACCAGCATGTTGAATAAAGAGCTGTGATCCTAAATCCTGGAGGCAAAAGGGTTAAGGTCCAGATCTGTGGGACGTAGCCATGGCCAGTCCTCAGCCACGATGAGGGGCACTCTGCTCCAAGGGCAAACAGCACAACTGCTTCCCACCTATGGGCACCCTCTGCAGCTTCCCCTCTTCTCACTGCCATCCCAGAGCTTCTCCTTTGGGGTGAGCCATCTCCCCTGTCCTCTGAGACAGCTAATGGCTGGAATGTCAACAACTCAGCTGTGAATTCATGCTTAGGAGGCAAAGTTTTCTCTTTTACACGGTGGAAAATGATGGTCAAGGAAGAGCAGCACCCCAAAGTCACATGCTAACTTCTAATCCCAATCTCCTTGCCTTACATTTTAATTTTCGCTTGTCTACCACATGAACAAGCTACTGAGCTCTGCAGAAGGGCAAATGGAACAAGAGGGAAGGTTGTTACTTTTTGGGTGGCTTTTTTAATGAGTTGATGATGGCCAAGAATTTATTTCATAATGACTGGGGCAAAGTACTTGTTATCCATTCACAACTCAGCCACCAGCTCCTGAGTTATCAGATTGTGAATTGTTCTAGCAGAAAGATCCAAAACTCTCAGTAGTATTTTTATTTTGACACATTATTGGCAGGGTGGGGGAGAAATTTTTTTCTTCACACTATCAGAGACTTGAAACTTGCTCTTGTACTGCTTTGTTGCTAGTTCTAGACCTATCCTCTTTTCCTTGTAGATAAGAGGTGAGGAAAGTGGCTCAACAAAAATCTGTTTTGCATTCCTAAGCATTATGAAGAAGATTTAGAAAGAGTCTTCATTCCTCATGGGCTCATCCTGGACAGATATGAGGGTAAACAGAAAATAACAGGAACAGTGATGCCAATTTTTGTCCCTCTAAATGAAAAGACTGAGGTCCTGCCCTGTGCAGTCCTTGAGAAACATGGAAACTCTGCAGCCCTAACATTTCTGTCCTAAAGTCCAGTACAAGAGGGGGTTTATGAAGAGGATTCCTCTACAATCCTGGTTAAGCTTCCATGTTCCCTCAAAGATCTATAAGCCCATCTATCCTGCAATATTTAGGTTTATGGATTAAATCAGCCTGTGCTGTGCAAATACATAACTAACTTCGCTATGACTTGCTGTGGTCACAATTTGCTAGTTATAAAATCCTAACAGCAAGATCAGAATTTTTACTTGAACATTGCTTAATATATGGACAAACAACTATGATATACAGAACATTTTCCAGAATTTCCTTTTTTTTCCCACCCAGGACAGAACATTTGGCTAGAGATATCATGCAAAACATGGGAACTCATCACAATGTTGCACTCTTTGTCCTTAAAGGAGCTATAAATTCTTTGCTGATTTGCTAGGCCATATAAAAGCACTAAATCAAAATGGTGATAAATCTGTGCCTGTTACTGTGGATTTTGTCAGAATAAAAAGCTACTGTGTAAGCAACTTCCTTTTCTTTGGAAAATTGACTCTCTCCATAGACTGGCAGTCTAAATACTTGTAGTTTGCATGAGAACCCCACAAAAATTTAGTTTATGCATACATTCTGTTCAAATTACTAAAAAGGAACTGATTTACTGATCTGCCCCAAAGGGTGGCTATTATACATTCATTGGAATAAACATGTAGCAGAACACTCAACATGACAAAGCCAGGGGCAGATCTCAAACTCCCTCCTCTTGCAAAAAGCAAGAACAGCCCACCTTTCAAACAAATACAGGATAACAATTTTGGGCATGCTTTATGTGACCTCCATCTTTTCTTTCTTCTTCTAGAATGGTTCACCTCAGAAAAAAATCAATTTTGTTGGAGAGGAACTGTCTACACTAAATGGGAAGGTATGAATTAGCATCTTTAGCTTTTAAAGGGAAACAACTGTTCTTGTGTATTTTCCAGGAAATCAATCTTTATTAAGATTTTGATGCTGCGTACTTCCAGCCACTTAACACTGATTTAAAATGCTGGGCTTTGAAACAGTAAATAATTCCCACTTATCTCAGTGGAAACTTGAAGTCATCAGTTATGAGTGCTCCCAAAGATCCTGTTTTCCATTTTATCCCAGAACCCCCAGAAATGAACCATATTAAATTGACTCATGCAGTGTGGCTCTACAATACTAGTGCAATATATAGAGCAATATATAGGTGCCTTTATCATCATTTTTTAAGCTTTCATAAATACTTCCAGAGAGACTCTTCAGAAAGCACCAAAGTCAAGTCAGTAGTTCAAGTGACAATCTCCTTTGAAAATCAATGCAACTTCCTTGTAACTGAGGGTTTTAGCATGCTTTTCTTGGCTGTATAGTTTGTTGAAAATTGCCATTTAAGTATTTTCTTTTCTTTTCTGTCCCTTCTTTCCCTATATAATCTCTTCCAGAATGTGTTAGTAGTAGAGGTAAGTAATGACTGAAGGAGGGGTGGAATGACATGGATTTTTTTCTCCCTTCTTTTCAAATTAATACATATTACATAAATAATAATTGATTATGTTATTGGGCTGCCAGGTTGGTGTGCTCTAATTTAATCCACTGACAGCTGGTTTTCCTTTCAAACTTGAAGGATATATTTTTTTTTTATCTCTTTCAGGACATTATTGAGATTGGTAGAAGAATGGAAGCACTGCTTTCAAAAATAAAAGACAAGAAACCAAGGATGGTAAGAGTTGTAAGGTACAAGGATATGGCCACTAACATATTCAAATCATTTGGGTGAGTATCCAGTGTATGCTGACAGGTACTTGTTTGGCTTGAAGTTTGGGGGGGAAGAAGCAAATGCAGGAAGTATTCCTCATCCAGCTACTAAAAAATTCAGTGTTTCTTAAACTGGGAAATTTACCCATGCACTACCATCTCCACAGCTCAAATTAATAAAAAAAGGTTTTGTGGCTCTTTCTGTGCAGTCCATAAAGTCTGATGGATTCCTTGTTTCTTACTTTATGTTTGAAGGAAATTCATCTCTTTCCATAGGTTTCCAAACACCACCTCACTTGCCTCAATACTAGAATGACAACACTCAGCCTGAAGAATCCTCAACTGTAGAAGTTTCCAGAATCTAAGAGTTTGTCAGCACTTGGAAGATGACATGGAAGAAGAAGCAGCATTCTAGATTAGCTTTTAGTAGACCTCTAAAAGGAAATTTTGTGGAATATCCCTGTGTCTGTCAAGTAATCACAATGCTTTATAAAAACAGTTGCTTTATGCACCAGTTATTCAGACAGTCCCTCTAGTGACTGCCCAGGAGGTTCTCAGTTTCTTCTGAAGTGCACAGGCAAACCATAGATATGATTTTGCAGAAGAAATTGTCCTTTTCTCCCCTCTCCCTCCCCACTAAAATCATTACCAGCCACTTGGACATGCTTCCCCCTCTGTGCTATTCTAGTGTCCTGAGGCATTGCTACCTGGAAGGGCAATGATTTGAGACACATGATTGAAGGGAACTGAATACAAAGTAGAGCCACTTGGACATGAAGAATGAACCTAGATCAGAGCTTTTGCTTCTCCCTCCACTACAAGGCTGACCACTACTTCTTTCTGTACAATAATCTCACTGTTGTAATTTAAGTGCATGATTTTAGAAGCTTATGGGGAGGTGTGACAGAAGGGAAGTCAACAGCTTAGAGCAAGACATATTTTAAAACCCAACCTTCTCTGCTCTGCCTTACAGCCTGCTGGTTAAAAGGACATGTCAGAGTCCAGGTTACAGACCAGACTGTAAGTACCGTGTTTTTCTAGTATTTTTTTCCTGTATTTTCCAAAACATAGAGGCACTTCAGGCAGCACATCTGACAACTGGCACATTGAGTTTTATGAAGACCAAGAGAAATGGGGAGAAACTACATAAAAACTTGTGAACTAATGAGCAGCTATGCCATGCTGAGACCTCATGACCACCTTCATTTCTTCCCCTGGTTGGCCTGAGTGCAGGTTTAGCTATTTGATATACAAATTTAACTATTTAGAGAGCAGAAACAGAATCAAACCTTAACTCTTTTGCTTTGCTTTGACCCTAGAGAGCATTTGTTTTGACTCTGCATAATTATTGCCTTGTTTCCAAACTGAAAAGTCCTACTGAATCACAGTTCATCTACTTTCACTCAACTAAAATCTCATTCATTGTCTCCTCTCCCAGGACTAACTCCTGGGTTAGGTTTTAAACAATTACTTTGTTAATAAAAATCATTCTCTTAACACCTAAATTATATTACTGACTGATGGGAATGGTTTAGATTCTAACCTCTGTCATCAATTTACAGTTCAGTTTCAGATCTGAAAGAGATGACGCCTATTGCTCAGCTCAAGTATGTGTTGGATACGAACCATGCACTTAAAAGCTCCTTATACCACTGAAGTATAAAATGAACTGTATTTTCTTACCGATACAGGCTTTGAAATTCCAGAAAATTTGTGGTTGGATATGCTCTTGACTATAATGAATACTTCAGAGATCTAAATGTAAGTACATGCGCATTTCTCCATGTTGCGGTGTGCTTTGTATTTTCATGTTTTGTTTTTACCTGTTTTTATTATGTAAGTTCTGTAATGGTTTTTCCCAAGTTCCCCCTGTACTTCTCCCCATTTGGTACAATCTCCTGCCTGGGAAATTCCCCTTCTTCCCCTCTGTTGCAATATGTTGTCAATCATCCGTTGCTCTCCTCCCAGTGCCTGCCCCCCTCCGGGAAGCCTCTCCCCCTCATTCCAGAGACTTTGGAGGGACTCAGTCCCAGATTGGAGCAGGCTGGGAGTCCCCCACCCCTCGTTTCCTATTTGCTGGCTATGTGCCCTCCCCATTCCCCTGACTGGTTTTCCTCTTGTATCCACCCCCTTCCCCTGGTCCCTGATAAGCAAGGAGCCCGCCTCCTGCTCTCGCTCTCTCCTGGGACGGGTGAGTGCCTGCACCATGGGGTGCATGTGACAATAAACTCTATCTTGCCACAAGGCCTCCTTCTTCTTACCTTCGTCGAGCCTCACTAACAGTTCTCGTGTGGCTTCTGAACTACCAAGGAGGTAGTGGCCAGTCTGCTAGCCACTGCCCAACCAGACTCGAAACAATTCCCAGCCAGGGCAGCCGGGTTAGCTGGAAAACCATCTCCAGCGGGCACAGGGAATTATTTCACCTCCACTGCCAGGTATCACGTACCTATCCACTACAGGTACCCAGCAAGAATATTTGCTTCTACTCAGAGATCTCAACAATTAAAATCCCTTTAATTCCAGCTAGAAACTTCCATTAAAAGACCAAAACCATTTTTAAGGTGCCAAGTTGGTAATGCAATGTAGGTGCATAAGAAATGTTTGTGCTTCACCTTTTCATAATTCTACTCCACAAGCCTCATGGCTCAGCCATGCTGCACGACATTCTGAACCCCCAGGATGGTGAGCAGCATACAATCTATGGCCCCATCTGAAAATAAAATAACTTGTAATTTGACTTTAATTAGATATTTGTCTGTCTTCGTTCAATTCTATGTTGCTCTTCTGTCACCAACTCTTTGAAGCAGCTGTGCAGGGACTCCATGTGAAGGTTTTCCATACATTTATGGATAACATGTCTGTAAGATCTCTCTTCCTTTATTCCATTACAGTCTCCTTAGGCTGCACAAAGCAGTAGACTTGGAAACATCATAAACTAATAGGGTTGATCTTTTTTTCCCTCCTTTGTGTTCAAATGTACTTTCTTAATTCTGGTTAACATGGAAAGTTTTTCACTTCTAAGTCTTTTTACTAAGACAAACCAGTTCTGCTTGTTAGCACAATCTGTGCTGTTGCTCAGCAGCATGAGGGAGTATGCAGTAACAAACCTAAGTTTTTTTAGAATATAGAAACCTATATATTACAGAAAAACTTGGGAAGAATATTAAAATCTCGACTTTACTGCAAGTAGGAAACTTGCAACAATTATGGTTCTAGTGTGTTTTTATTACAATGCTGGGAATACAATTGAAAATCAATCTTGCATTTCATTCGAAGATAAGAGATTAATAAATATCGTACTTTATTTTTTCATTTAGCACATCTCTATTCTGACAGCGAATGACAAAGAGAAATACATAATGTGATAATGTCAGTCTTCCGGAACACTAATTCCTGACTGCTGATTATGTGATAAACCATTACACCAGGAAATTATTTCTGCTACTTGTGTGTCCCCGAGAAGAACGAGAAGCTAAATGTTAGTGCCCAGGGCCTGCAGCTCGCTGATTCCCACTTGTTCTCTGCGCTGAACACGCAGTTTTGAGACCCTGGGTTTCTCCCGTTGTGAAGGAGCAGCTCGGAGCTGGGTGCGAGGCTCCGGCGATACCGAGCGCTGCCGCCGTGCCCGTCACGTTCCGGGCCCCAGGGCGGATTGCTCCCGCTCCGCCCGGGGACCGAGGGGGCACCAAGGCTGCCACAGGCGGGGACCGAGGGAGGGACTCGGCTCGGCCCCCGGCCCCGACCCCCGGCCTGCCCCCGGCCCGCCCCCGGCTCGGCTCGGCCCCCGGCCAGGCCCCGTTCCGCCAAGGCTCGGCTCAGCTCGGCCCCCGGCCTCGGCCCGCCCCCGGCCTGACGCCAGCTCGCCTCGGCCCCCGCCCCGGCCCTGGGCCCGTCCGTCACAATCGGTGCCGGGATTGCCTCACAATCGGTGCCGCGGCTGCCTCACAATCGGTAACCGCGGGCGCGGCCTCAGCGTCTGTGGCTCTGGTGCGGCCTCAGTTGCCTGTGAACGCGCTCCGGACTGGACGTTCCAGCCCGGGCGCCTGCAGGCGGCTACACTGGGCGATTCGCCAAGTGAATTGTTCGCAGAACAATGCGAGCGAGTCTTGAAATCGCAGGTTCTCTGCGAGCGACTCCTGGTTTTGCAGAACATTGGTTTCTGCGAGGGAGTCTTTAATTTTGTTTGAAGGTAATGATTGACTAAAGTTGTACTTTTTGGTTTTGACACATCTGTGCTCTGAAAGAGAATGCCAAAGGGATGTCATAATGCCAGTCTTCTGGTGCAGCAGTTCAGTGGCATGTACAGCTGAGTGGATGAACAATATAGGGTCTACTGATTGTGCTTTTTTTCACTGAAGAAATGCAACATTTTCTAAATATACTAGCCTATATATTTTTCTCCTATAGTGGTTACTTAAACTGCTTAAAGGTGAATGAGTTCTGATCAAGTTTCATAGGGTTGTTATGATCTGGTTATTAAAAATATTAGGGAGATGCCTCTGAATTAAGGTGCAAACAAGACCGTATGCCAAAGTCAATAGTCTGGATTTTATGTAACAGTAAATATGAGGAAGAGACTTAGAGAATGAAATGGATAAAGGGCGGGGGGAGGGGGGGTTGGGAAGGGGAGGAGAAAGAGAGTGACAGAGACAGATTAAATAAGAAATATCTATTCCATGGATCCCATCGGCATACCATTAAATCCTCTTCCGGTCTTCTCTGTGGTGAGCTTCTCACAAAACAAGAGTCCAATGGATTCCCAGAGATTTGGGCAAGCTGGGACTGCCCAGGTACCTCCCTGGGTGGGGCAAGTTTGACTCTGTCTCTTGCTACTTTCAAATCATATAAAACCTTTAGCACCAGTGTATCCTTTGAGTCTGCCATGAATTGGGTTCTGGATTTTCAGGTCTGTTGTGTTACTTTGCATCCCATGCAGTCATCTGGTGCAAGGCCTCAGGAATGGCTCAGGGGGCACTTTGGAGGTCTTTGATGGGTTATGACACCCCCTCAGGTGCCCCTCATGGGAATGTCCCCTGGATGTGGCCTTCTAGGGGTGGGAGGTTTTAGAGCTGAGCCAGTTTGTGTGAGGGAGGATGGGTGTCCACTACCTCTTACCAGAGGTTACACCACACACCCAAAATTTCCTCCTTCCTCCTCTGTTGATGGGAGGTTTGTGTGCAAACCAGGCCCCAGAGAGCAGGGTTGTTTAGCCTAAAGAAGAGGAGGTCCACTCTAGCTATTTTTAAGTAATATTTAAGCCACAGCTTTGTCAGTTCTAAATATTATTAATGTTCAGATTTTTACCTCCAGGTTTCAGTATGATCCATCTTTGAATTGCACAACATAGCCATATAGTTCAAATAACATTCAACTAGAGACCTAACAGTACTAGGTTTTTACACCAAATAAGCACTTAGCTATTTTCAAATACTATAAAATTTTTAGCACCAGTATATCCCTTGAATCTGCCATAAATTGGGTTCTGGATTTTCAAAGTTCCATTGTTGCTCCTTCCAGTTTTGTTGAGGCATTGTTGCTCATCTGCAACATCCTCACTCCAAAATGGCTTTTGAATTCCTGAACAAGAAACCATCTCGTCTTTTGTCCAGGGACAGACTGGAGCCTGATACTGTGAGTACCCACTGGGGCTGTGTTAAGGCTGGAAACTCCCCTCGTGTCTCTCTCTGCCCTGCCTGTTGTCCAGCAGCACTGTCCAGCTGCAGACCCCCTCCCCACCTCTTGGTGCTGTGTTCCTCTTGGTGGGGCTGTCCTGGTGCAGTAGGGAACACCGTGTGTTTCTTCAGGGACAGTGCAGCGTCCTGCCTGGCTGTGCCACGGGAGCCAAGTTAAACCAATGTACAGCTGAAGCCCTGAGCACGTGCTGCTTTCCCTCCCCTTTGTCACAGTAATTCCTTCTGTCAGGCTGGACACTCACCTGTGCTGCTCTGTCCAACCTGCCCTTGGTCATGGTGGGGGGAAGCTCAAACTCTGCCCAAAGCCTTGAGAGACACGGCTGGTCCCAGCTAGAAGAGGTTCCAAACCAGCTGTTCTCTCTCCTCTCCTGTGTGGGGCACAGATCCAGCCCTGCAGACAGCAGTGGAGTCAGGACCACAAAGATCCCTTGGCTGTCAGGAGCTCACTTGACTGAAGATGCCCCACTGCTGAGGCTGTGTCAAGGAGATCCCTCTGTTTTCTTCTGTGGAGGGGTCTGTGAGCCCAGACAGAGAAAACAAATGGTAATGAGCAGAGAGAACTAAAACTTGGCCACATTCCTGTGCACCTCACTCTTGCTCCAGCTTTGCTTTCTTGTGTCTCTTGGACTCACCCAGCAGTGCTGTCTCCTTGCTGTGAGTTTTGAGTGTTGTGCAGGGATGGAGTTAGGGGAGTGCTGAGAGCTCCTCCCCACTCTCTGAAAAGGCCACTGCCTCAGTCCTATGAAACCAAAGAGGAAACAAATGCCCAAAGAGCAGCAATCCCCAAAGATGTCACATCAAATCACAGAGAAGCTGATGGGACACAGCCATGTGTTTGGAGTATGTGTATTGCACTCTATATTATTAATTTAGTGATGCTAAGTATTTCAGCAGGGAACTTCCAGGGTATTTCAGAACTGTCCTAGTGGCTGTGATGACAAAATCATTCATCAGTAGCAAGTGAACAAGAAAAGGCTCTATGAACAAGGACATTTCTGAGGCTCTTGCTGGTTTTTTGTTTTTTTTTTTTTTTCCTTTTCAGCTGCTTCCCTCTAATTTCCAGTGGGGGAAGTTTTTCAACAGGAAGAATCAGGCCAGTACTAGGAGGAGTATTCTGCCCAGAATTGACCAATTTCTAGACATGAGTGAGACTGATCAACAGGTACCCTTTTTCTACTCTTTTTCTTTCTGTTTGATTGGAAGTTTGAAGAGGATGTGTGCTTGTGACAGGCTTGCAAACTGCTGGTAGTGGTGGACTTGGAGTCCTGATCTGCACTCAGCCAACACAAATAACCTCTGCTGAAGCTGCTGGGGTTTGCTGGAGTGTAGCTGCCATTGGTAAAACAATGTGGGGAAGCTGGGGACAAAAGGCACAAAATTGCCATTTGCCATTCTCCTGCTGAAATAGCCACCTCTTGCTTGGTGTGGTCACCATCAAATGCTTAGGGTCATAGGATTCCCTCCACAGTGGCAGCATTGGCCTTTGAAGGCTGAGGACCTGCAGTAATTACTTCAGATTTAATAAAACTCATTGCATTAATGCTTTGGGTTGGAACAATGTGTTGGGAACCTGATGCGGTGTTAGAATTTGCAGGTTGCCAGATGTACAAGGGACTTGCCCTGGGCAGAGGGGAATGGATGTGCTTTATCTGGATCAGTGCCTACTTAGAGGTGTGTTTAAAGCTGCTTTTCTTGCAGGACTGGCTCAGTATAAAGCATTGTCCAAGCAGGTAGGTGATCGAGGTGGGCTAGTGAGCAGGAAATTGGCAGCAAGAGACATGTAACAAACTGGTTAAGGATTGCCCTGGACAGGGGATTTGGGAACACCTCAGAGAAGGGCACAACTAAAGGACAGTGCATGCAGCCACATCCTTTGGCAGACTGTGTCTCCTGTGAAGTCACAGAGGAGACCTGCTTGTGTCTCTGGAGTGACAGCAGTGTGGCTGGAGAAGGCAGACAAAGCAGGGGAAAGTTTTCTCAAAGCAATGTCTCTACTCCAGAAGCATTTGCTGTTGTGTCATTCCAGACATGCCTCTACAATGGTATTAAATAAGATACCAGGAACAGATTACAAGAAAGCACCCATTTAAATCTCATGGAAAAAGGAGATACCAACTCTACTCTTACCCAAGTTGCTGAGAAAATAACTGAACCTTATCCTCATTCAGCATTCACCTTACTTGTCTTTTTCCTAACTTGTGTTACTTGATTTTTTGCCTTTCCCTCTGTTAGAAATGCACTAACTTTTAAATACAATTAAATGGGGACAAAATCATCAAAGCAAAAGAAAACTGTTTATTAGTAATGATTCAGCTGAGCTGGGCGTGGCTCCCTTCCCCCGGAGATGAACAAAGACATCCTCCAGCAAAATTGCAATCTTTCTATACCCTTTATACCAGGGTGGTCCCTGTCCCCTTTCCCATTGGATGGTACTTGGGAACTTAGATTCTCTCTGACCCCCAACTTTTCTGTCCCCTCCTCTCTCATCCTACTTCTGTTTGGTCGGATCTTCAACCCCTTCCCGCTCCCAGCTCACAGCAACACCCACGAACCAAGCTGAACAAATCCAAACCACAAACAACACATAAAAGCAACAGTTTTCATTCTTTCACTTAGTAGCTTTTTGGCTTCAGCAAAATATCACCCCATTTCTCACATCTTCTCTGGTATTGTTCTCTTCTTACTGATGTCGAAGTTCTAGATCAAAAATGGTATTTGCAGTTGTGTGGGTGTGCTGGTTTGAAAGCAAAACCAGTGAGACTTCAAGTCAGAAACACAATTTAATAAGAGGAAAAGAAAAGAAGTAAAATAAAATAAAACAAAACAAAATAAAATAAATGCAATAGTTAAAAAAACCACTGACAGAGTCAGAATACTACCTGACACCCTGTTAGTTAGGGTGGTGGTAGCAGTCCAGATAAAATGGTCTTGTCAAAGCAGTGATTCCTGTAGAAAGGTCTGGTAGCTCTTGCCCTCTGGGAGTCCAGTGGGTAAAAGCTGCCTGTGCTGTCCCAAACCCTGGATTCTATCCAGGTGGGAATGCTTGGCTCCTCCCCCTGGGTGGAGCATCTCCCAATGGGCTGATCTCATTCTCTGAGCCCTGCAGTGGGTCCTTGATGGCCCATTAACCAGAGATAGCTCCTGGAGGGAGTTACCCATGAGCCCTGGGCAAGGCATTGCTGGGCCCATGAACAGAAGATAAGGGAAACACTGCCCCACCTGGTTTCAACAGCTCATGAGGATGGTGATAGAATACATACTTTGGTCACATCTTACATTGTAACCTAGGACAGTGGGCGTCAGTTTCCCTGCCTCAGAATAAAGGACGTCCCAAAATTGTTTCCCACAGAGTCTGATGTAAATCTGTGGGTTTTACTTAGTCCATGAGTGCTCAGTCAGTGCCCCAGAGCTCTGTGACCACATGGGCACAGGGCTGTGCTTAAGGTAAGTGCATTCTGGAGAAGGAAACCTGGAGAAATACATGCCAAAGAGCAACTTGGCTTGAGCCTGCTCTGTGTGGCCCAGCAGCTCTTGATCAGCTCAGAGTAGAGGTGGGTGAGCTGTTGTTTCCCCAGTGTGGCCTGGGCAGATGTGCTCACCCAGAGTCAGTGCTTCACTGGGGATCTCCTCCATAAACCTTCCTCCCAGCAGCTGAGCCTCTCCCTGCTCTCTCTTTCCTCTCCAGTTGTCATCAGATGCCCCAAAACAGACCTTGTTTCGGGTTTCCCCACCAGAGATGTTATTTCAGAACTTCGTTGCTCATGAGGTCTCTGAAATGGTAGTGTCTGTCATGAATAAGGACAAGGTAAGTGCTGGGATGTGGAGCTTTAACACTGTGCTGGAAGAGGAGAGTGGTGTATTTCCCATAGTGTACAGCAAAGCAAGTTACCCGCTGCAGCACATGCAGGAGAAAATGTCTCAGCACCTTTGTTCTGCAAGATGGTGGAAGTCTTCCTGTGCTGGGAATTCTCCCCTGATTTTCCCCATGTGCTGATGATATCTATCCTAAAGGAGTTTCCTTCTCTTGAAAGCTCTGATTGATAGGAATGTTGAGGGCTGTAAAGCTCTCACCTGCTCTCATGCTTTGCCTGGAGTCTATACCACATCCCATGCCTCCTTGGTTAATCTTGCTTCCTGGTAGGAATCTCTGCCTCTCTCAGCCTGTTTGGCTCCCTTTGTGCAGCTCACAGTCAAAGCTCAGGGGCTGAGTCTTCTTCTCCACTTTTTGCTGGAATCATTAATGGCATTGACACTGCAGGAAGAGTGTTCTGAAGCAGCCTTGGAATCAGATTGATGTAGCAGAAGCAGCAGGAGGCCTTCAGATGCCACTTCAGGCTCCTGCTAAGCTTCATCCAGCTCTGCTCAGGTTTTCCAAAAGCAACATGGTGCTCTGCTTTCCCTTTGGAGAGCCACAGCACATCCAAAGCTATGTGCTCCTGGACGTTTTGACCTTGATTTGAAGAAACTGTGATTGTTTTGCAGTTTCCCAAGAGAGTTGAGAGGGAAAAAGTTGAAATCTGGCAGCAGTTGTGTTCCACTGTACAGAGGAAAACTGAGACCATTTGAATTGCAGTCAGGGAAACATTTTCTCAAATGAGGCTTGTGCCAAGAGTGAGCTGCTGGGAGGAGACAGGAGGGAGTCAAAATTATCTGGTTTAGACTTTTTGAGAGCATTTTGGTGCTCAGCAGTTGATATCTATGTGTTGAAAATGTGTTTGCTGTGCCTGTGTATCCCAGAGGGCAGAACCTGGCCTGTTGGCTGCAGGCAGGAATGCCCAGCAACCCAACTTGCCTGCACAGGCAGCAAGAACCACTGGAGAGCCAAGACTGGCTTTTAATACTGAAACCACACTGTGAGTCAATGCTGGTCATGTTTCTCCAGGCAGAAAATGCCTTTGAAGCCCGTAGTCAATAGACACAGTCTGTCTGTGTTTCCATCACTTTTGGCAAGCTGATTGCTCTCATTTTATGATTCTTCCTTGCTGCTTTACTGCCCCTTTAAATTCTCTTTGCCATCTCCTTGTTTTAGGGATTGTTGTGTTCCTTCTTTTGCTTTTCAGGTTTGCTTTTGTTCCCAGTAAGGCCACAGTGTTTGGTCTCCTCTCTTGCTGGTCTGCCTGCATGACTGTATCCCCAGAACTGCCCTACCCAAAGCTGATCTGCTAGAAGGGAATTTCTTCCTTCCCCCAGGATAATGTGCTGCTTTGCTTTCAGGTAGCACATTCCCTGTCTGGAACACGACTGCATGGCTGTGTGCAGGCAGAAGCAAGCAGGTTTTTTGGCCTTGTTGAATATGCAGATGACTTGGTTCTGGTGCTCTGTCTCCATCCTGCTGGTGCTGATCTGCTCGGCCCTTTCTTCCCACCAGGCACTGCCCTGCTGCCCCTGGCCAAAATGCAGGAGCCAGATGGAAGGGATTCAAGTTCACCCTTGGGAATTATGTGCCTGTACCTCCACAGCTGAAAGTGCATTGGAAAAGGGGTCAGGGAAGGATGTCACCAGGGCATGGACAGGTCTCCTCTCGTTCTGTTTCTACAAGTGGCAAAATCATCGTTCCATGTCTTTCCTTCAGCATCTTCGGCTTGTGAAGGTCTCCATGGAGAGCTCACCTTATTTCCAGCTGGTGGGCCCCAATGATGTGTGCCACTTCGTGCCACCAGGAGGGTTTGCCCGTGTGCGCGTCCGCTTCACCCCCGGTGAGACCAAGGTGAGACTGGGGGAGCCAAAACACAGAATTATCTCCAAAGCCACTGTTCTCCCTGTGCTCTGGGTACAGCCTGTTCCATGCCGTGAGCTTGGCTCCAGGCCATGGGCAGGCAGCCTGCAGCCAGTCCCACCTTGGTGTGTGCTGTCAGGCCCCGAATCCAGGCCTGACAGGCTCTGCTTCCCCTCGCTGCACATTCCTGAGCATCCCCAAGGGAAGGTGCACAGGGAACAGTATGGAAATGACAGAGGGGTGTTGATAGATGTCCGGCCATCTCTAGGTAAAGTGGAAGGGGTTTAATTATTATGGAAAGTACTAGAGGAACAAAGAGGTCAGAGAGCTTTCCTCCTTCCTGACAGGCAACAGCTTCCCTGCCTCACCCTGGGCTGGAACAAGGATGGTGCATCTTCATACCCTCTGTTCTCCAGCCTTGCAGCTGTGCTGTCCCAGAGCACAACTGACCACGATACAGCTGCAAGGCCAGGGCAGAGGATGTGCTGTGCCCATGAGCCCAGCCTGGCACAGGCACACTGAGCTCTAGGTGCCCTTAGTCAGCAGGAGCTTGGTGAGCTGCAGGGGACTTGGACACCTGCCTGAAAGAGCTCCTGCAGGGCAGGTACAACCTGCAGGCAGACCTGTGACCCCAGAGCCTGTGGCAGTGACACTGCTGTGGCTCTGTCTTCATGCCTGTCACTGTGGTTGCTCTGTTGACTGGCACCCATTCCGTGCCAAACGTGCTTTTGCATGGAGGTTTGAACACCAGTGCTGAGGGCCTCGCAAGTCTGATCTCAGTGCTGTGATCTGAAGGGTCAATGCTGTGATCTGGAGCGTTGTTCATACAGAAGGCTTTAGGACATGGCATGGAAGGGAGGAAACCTTACAGGGAAACAAAGAGAGGCTCTTTCCAACAGCATCCTGCTACCTCTTAGCGCTGTTACTCTCCTGACTTGGTTGGAGAGGCAAAGTTAGAGGGGAATTTTGAGCCAACTGATGTTTCTACACCAGGCCAAAGGTGCAGGATCTCTTTGGATGCAGCTGTTTTCTCACTTTCCATTTGCTGCTTAGAGTCAGTTTAACACTTTGTTCTATTTTCAAACAGTGGGAATATAGAAACCTAAAGAGGAATGTCCTGTGTTCCCTAGCTCCATGTTCTTTAGAAGGGACTTAGGAATTATTTAGCATAATTAAAATTTAGAGTAAAAATTATGGTAGCCTAGGGCAGTTCTCTGTATGACCCAAGTGACACAAGAGCTTAATGCCACTGAGATAGGTTTTGCAAAGCGCACTGCTGCCATTAAAATGTGACATATTAGTAGTGACATGTTCATTATGGGGTGGAATAGATAAATTGATGCCCTTGAAGGGTTATAGGAAATGTTTTTTCTTCTGCCGTGGGGGTGGCACTAAATGCCCTGTGCTGACCTAGTTTCTTTTCCTGCAGGATTATTCCCATGAGCTCATCTGCATCAGTGGAGAGGAAAGGATAGTGGTGCCACTTCAGGCCATTGCTGCCCGAGCTGTCCTGGACTGCCCTCTCCAGCTGGACTTCTCGGAGTGTCCGGTCAAGTGCAGCACCCAGAAGACTCTGCTGGTTCGCAATGTCGGTAACCGGGAAGCTCGTTACCAGCTGAGCACCCAGAGGTGAGGCAGCTCATCTGTCCTTGTGCAGAACACCTTTGGGTGATAACAGAGTTGGGAAAGAGCAACAAAAGGAACCAGAGCATGGCAGCTGCTGCCCTGCAGCCCTGGCTGGAAATGGGCAGGATGTGTGGGGTTTGCTGTTGCTTTTCATGTTTTGAGCAGGATGCAGCCTTTGACCTTTCTCTGTCCTAGATTTCCTGGAGGGTCTGGAACATGTTAGTAGCTGGCTTGCCCCCTCCTGAGCACAAGCAGCTTCTGAAATGGTTACTCACCCCTGTCAGCCAAATAGAGGCATTCTCTGGGAGGCCACAGGCACGTGGCTTTCCAGTGGTCCCTGCATCAGATGCCCAGCATGAGCTGTGCTGCGGGCAGCCGGTGCAGTTCGTGTTACTTAAAGCTGATCTGATTTCCCTTGTCAACTGAGGGCATCAGTCACCTCTTCTGTTCCATGATGAACCTTTGAAAGCCAGTTTAAAATTTCAAACATATGGTTTAAATCGCTGAATAAGGTTTTGCCCCCTTTCATTGACATTTCTTTTTAAATACTCTGAAGTTCCTGTGTTTCTGCTGCGTTTTCATTTTGGTTTGTGTTAAATCTTTGCCAAAAGATCATGAATTCTTCATCAGGAACTTTCATAAATGTCGAGCTCCTCTAATGCCTTTCAATATACCATATGCCCATAGGTATATGCACAGGTGTATAGGAAATATGAGACATTTAGTGAATATATGAAAAGAAATTGGACTGATTTAGAAGATGAACGTATAGAATAACTTTTGCTGGAGGGGGCCTCTGGAAATCATCTGAGCAAACACACTGCTCAAAGCAAGACCAGTGTCTGGGGATTGCAAGGTGCCATTGGGAGATCTGGAGCTGTCTTTAAATTCCATAGAAGAAAACAATCATAAAAATGGACTTAGTTAAAAAGCAGAAGAAAACAAACTGTTAAAACCCCCTCCATACCTTATCTTTTCTCTTGGGTGCAGTAGTGATTCATTGAAAGGGCAGATCTAACAGGATGAGAGTCATCTTAAGGAACAGCTCACAATTAACAGATAAAAGGCCAAAATTTAGCCTGCCAGCCCCATCTCTTGGCAGTGGTTTTCATTTGGTTATTACAGTGTCAGGGATGTCTCCTTCACACCTCTTCTATCTGTGGGCTCAGGGAACAGCTTAGTGATTTTGGCTGAAGTTCAGAGGGGTTAACTCTACATTTAACTGTAGAGCTTGTGTTCTTGGGTCTTGGGGAGCCAGGTCTATGTGAGAGATAATTGCTACAGCAGTAACAGAGGGGTCTGGTGGGTACAACCTAGGATGGGATGTAGGAGATGCAGGAGCTGATTTGCACTCAGTTTTTCAGCCCTGACAACTGAAACTTGGCTGGATCCTCTTCTGATAATTTGAAAATAAGAAGGTATCTTCTTTCTCAGGCAATGCCTGAAGTCATCCCCAGGAGTGTTATTCCCATCCTGCCATCTGAGGGCAGGAGTATGTAACACAGGGCAGGAGTGGAATGGAATGGAATGGAATGGAATGGAATGGAATGGAATGGAATGTAGTGCTGAAGTGTGGCCAGGGACTCCCTTAACTGGCAGCTTCTCTGTTCTGGTGAAATTTCTGGCAAAAGAATAAGAAAAAATCCTGTGCCTTGCCCACACCAGCACTGATGCCCCCAAGCCCCAGCAGAGGCCTGCAGCAATGCTGGCATCGCCCCCGGGGCAGATGCAGGAGCACACAGTAATCCGGCTCTGGGGCTGGTGGGGCCTTGTCTTTCCTCCCCTCTCCCCAAAGTCTCACATCCAGCACATAAACATTGCTGGCCCAAGGCTTCTCCATCAGCCACCAGTGGTGTTCTCACTAGTGGTAATGGAACAGAACCACATTTCACCTGAGCTGTCCCTGAGCGTCAAAGCATAGAGTCTTTTGTTTGTCAGGCAAGAGCTGTTCACCTGGTGACCAATCCTAATTGCTCCTGTTAAATCCAAAGCGCACCAATACATTTACATAATTATTTCCAACACATTGCATGGAGTTTGTCTGGTGGGGCAAGCAAACAGTTACCAGCCTGGATGACAACACAGAGTCCTAGAGTGCGTTTCTGGTAAATACACAGAAACCTCCTGCTCTGCTTCCTTCATGTGCTCCTGCTAATGGTGCTTCATTTAGCTGGGATTGGATCCTTCAGATTGTAAATGGCATCCTCCTTTTGGGACTTGTTTCCATGTCACTGTATTACTCTAAATCTGCATTTGCACTCTTTCAGAGTTTTGATTGCTCCTTTTCTTAGAGCAGCTTTCATTGAAATGCTGATAAAATGTTCCTTTTTTAGGCTAAATCAGGATGTTTTCAAGGTAAAATAAACCAAAGAACCACACTGCAAATTCAACAGTAATTATTCCTTGGTCTTCAAGGAAAAGTTCCTTCTCCCTGTCTGATTCCTAGGCTGTAGTCTCACAGGACAGGAGTGCCCTAACATTTGCATCTCTCGAGATGAGGTCTATAGGCAGCAGGAAAAGATAAATTCCTGTGGCAGTCAGTGTCAAGTTGTGTATGCAGATAGCTCTTAACCCCCTCTGTGCTTTTCACAAACCATTCTCTGATGGGATTGCTGGCTGTGGGACCCTTGAGTCTCATTGCAGAGGGCTGGATGCAGAGTGTGGGGGAGATGAGGTCATTTTATCCCACAGGATCTTCTGAGGGCTGGATCTGCTCAGAAGTGGGTCAGTAGCTGTTTCTAATCCTGTCCTGTCTTCTGTTGACTGTAGTTGATTTGCTCCCTGCTTGCCCAAGTGAGCTGAAGTGACTTGCACTGCAGAAGGAATGTCATGCCCAGATGTCCCCTTGAGTCCTGATCCCTCTCTTTGTGTTGCAGTCCTTTCTCCGTGGTTCCAGCCACAGGAACTCTGGGCGCTGGTGACACCATGCAGGTGACAGTGGGATTTCACCCGCTGACAACTGGTCACCATTCCGGGTCCCTGGTAGTGTGCTACAACACAGGTGAGTGCTGGGCACTGCACGGGGCACAGGACAGTTCTCCACCATCACTCCCTGTTCTCCCATCCCCCTCAATTCCCTCTAGATGTATCTCCCCTGTCCCAGATTTATCCCAAAGGAAACAGAACAAGTTGGTGTTTAGGAGGTTGATAAAGTGGATCTCCTCTCACAGGGCTAAGATTTTTGGAATCCTGTTTTGCTGGGAGTTGCTGAGTGGAGGAAGAAGCCCTGACTCTCCACTACCATGTGGCTATGCCTGGGTGAAGTTTTATTTTATTGCTGGGCAGTACTGTATGTGAGGTGTGAGGTCCCCATCAGGCTCTCTCCAATGCAATGTATTTCTTGCACACCTCTGTCCCGTATGCTGCTTCTCCACTGGCTTGTCACAGATCCTTTTTCTATGTTGCCCTCTACACATACATGTAGTTTCTATGTAATAACAATTTCAGGCCCTCGAGTTCCTGTTTGGTGACAAATCAAGACAAATTTTTCCTCGTCCCCATTTCCCAGGCCATTCATGCTGTTGCAAACCTCTCACATGTATCCCTCATTTGATTTCTAGACTGATTTCTAGAAGAATCCCATTCAGTCTTCATAGAGAAGCTGCTCTGTACTTATTAATCTTTCCTTTGTCCATTTTTTATTTAATTTGAAATGCTCTAGCTTGGTTTTTGAGACCAGAACAATATAAAATATTTCAGAACTGACGTGGCTGTGGATTTGGACAGGGAGATGATGATGATTTTCATGGTGTTCATTTGGTAGTGGTTTGTCATATTGCAGAGCCAGGCTGGTTGTGTTTCCTTGCCTGTGTCCCCTCCTGCTGTGTGCTGTCACTTCACTTGTTCCTCTGGGCCTCCTTTTTCTGCCCACATGCCCCCAGGCATATCTGCTTGTCAGCAACAAGGGATCCAAGGGATCAAGAGAGACAGGAGTCTTGTGGGATGCCCAGGGGAGACCTGGGCAAGGCAGGACTGACCAGGACTCCTCAGCATCGCCTGAAGGACTTTGATACAGAAATCCCAGTGATCTGAGTGGGTCACCTGAGCACGTCTGACAAATCTCACTGTACATACTGTCAGCTTGGGGCCAAATCTCTACAAACACACTCAGAAATAAGGGGTTTAAGGAGGTGCCCAGGATGTCCTCATGCTGTACACACACAGCTGTCAGGATGTGATAAATGTACTGATCCATGGAACTGGTAATACAGCTAAAAGCTGTGACACTTTCCTCTGTTCTCTGTGGTTTGCTCTGTTCCTTCTGCTCCATCACCAACTGAGCTGAGCAAAGACTCCTATTTTCTTTGTTCCAGGTGAAGAAAGTATCCACATAAACCTTCAGGGAGAAGCTGAAGATGTCAACATTGGTTTGAGCGCACATTCTGTGAAGTTTAAGACTTTTGTCACCATGTTAAACCACACAACTGTGTTCATCCAAAACATGAGTAACATCACAGCCCACTTCAAGTGGAAGGCTTTTCCTACTGAGGAAGATGAGAATAAAGAGAAGAGGAGGTTGGTTTGAAAGATGCATTTCAGTGATGTGCATGGCCCAAGACTAAAACTAATTATGGCCTCAGGGGGGTGTTGGTGCTTTTGAATGGTTTAGGCCAAGTAAACCTCTCTGGCCTTAGGGTGTGTGTCCCTGGGCTTCAGGAGCCCAGCACTTAGCATTCCAGTTCCATTTATACTCCAACCAAAGATGGCATTTTGGGAAGGGAAGGTTGATAGCAATGATTGGATTTCCTCAAGTTCTGATTGGGCTTTTGCCTCTCTAATATTCTTCCTACATGATCTGGCAATGTCCTTAAACATTTCCTGAGTTGCCAGCCCCTCTTTCCAAAGGTGATACACCCTCTTTTTTCCCCTTGGTTCCTTCGAAAGCTCCTTGCCCACCCAGGCTGGTTGTCTTCCCTGTCAGCTTGTCTTTCAGCACACAGGGACAGTCTGCTCCTGTGCCTTCAGGACTTCTTTCTTGAAGTATGTCTATCCTTCCTGGACCCCTTTGTTTTTAAGGTCTGTTTCCCAAGGGGCTCTCCAAATCAGTCTCTTGGAACAGGCTGAAGGCTGCTTGCAGAAGTCCAGAGTGGAAGTTTTATTGATGCCCCTCCTTGTTTCACCAAGCGTTGAGAACTCTATTATTTCATGGTTACTGTACCCCAGACAGTGGTGAACAGATGAAGTTCATTTAGTTCTTAGGGAATCTCCTGGTGATATCCAGTACCTGGAGCCCAGGGAGGCAGCAGACTTCCCTGTGGAATGGATCTGGTTGATATACAGGGCCCTCAGTTCCCCTTAGAAGGGAGTCACCTACTACCACTACCCTCCTTTTCTTCTTAATACTTGAGGCTGGGATCTGTCTGACAAAGTGCAACTGGGAGACTCTCCAGACAGAATTTTTTCTTTAGTGTCATCTGCCTGACCCTCTGGGTCCAGGGCCTCATACCTATTCTGTCAGGGCACCTGGGTAGGTGATGGGGGTCAGGACGGGATTTTATTACCTCCCCAGCAGAGACCCATTTCTATTCCCCACTGTCTCCTAGGTCTCTTCCTTCTGCCTGATCACAAGAAGGGCAGGGCTCCTCTGACTCGTGCTGAGCTTTTTTCAGGCTTGGAAGGGTGTAACTCATCCAGTTTATTTCTGTTTCGCTCTCCGTAGTGCTCCTCAGCCTTTCCACTTCTTCCTTAGGCTCTGCCACCAGACAGAGCAGATCATTCGCCTGCTCACTCCGCATGCAGGTGTCTTTCTCACTATCCTCTGATATTAACACCAGGCCCAGACCCTCCCTGCAGCCAGGGGCCTGGACAGCACCATCCTTCCTGGGGGGTTCTGTTTGCGTTAGTACGCTCTTGCTGGTGGCAGCAGCAGCAATGGCTTTTGATCATTTGTAAACCATTCCTGGGGGGAAAAAAAAGCAGAAAGAAAAGAAAAGAAAAGAAAAGAAAAGAAAAGAAAAGAAAAGAAAAGAAAAGAAAAGAAAAGAAAAGAAAAGAAAAGAAAAGAAAAGAAAAGAAAAGAAAAGAAAAGAAAAGAAAAGAAAAAGAAAAGAAAAAGAAAAGAAAAAGAAAAGAAAAAGAAAAAAAGAAAAGAAAAGAAAGAACCTCACAACCAACCAAAAGACACAACCCACTACTCAAGGAGGGTGGGTGGCTGCACCCTTTCTGCTCAGCCTGCTTGTGTGAACTGCTGCACAAAAACTGAAAAAATGCCATGCAAACTGCTGTGCCCAAACTGCTGCACAAACTGCCATGCCAAAATTGCCATGCCAAAACTGCCGTGCCCAAATTGCTGAGCCAAAACTTCTGTGGCCAAACTGCCATGGCCAAACTGCTATGGCACAGCCCCTGTTTGCTGCAGGCCATGCTGCGCACACTCCCCAGAGCCATTTTAAATTGCCAGCAAAGGACCAGGAGATTGACCCTCTCCCACTTGAATGGCTGGCAAGAGGGTCCTTTAGCGCCCTGAGCTTCTTGGTTCTCCACTGCTCTCTATCTACTTACACAGTGTCTGACTTCCATACAAGCTGCGTGTTAAAAGAAAATCCCATGACCTTCTCTGGCTATTTCCCTGGCCTGTTTATTTCCATTTTTTCCCACTTGCCTGCCTCAGCCTGAACCCCAGGTGATCCACTTTCCCCTGAGAAGCACCTAGGTTTCCCCAAAGTAAACTTCAACCTGGTTTTGTGGTTTGGTTTTTGGTTTTCTGTTTGTTTGTTTGTTTTTTTGTTTTTATTTTTTCCAATTACATTTGTTTTCATGGCAGTTTGTGTCCTCAGCTGTCACCAGGATATTTTGTTTTTCCTTACTTCCAGTCTTAGGGATGGTTTTCAAGCTCCAAGGCTACTGTCCTGCTGTTCAGAGAAGCTTTTGAGATCTCAGAGCAGAGAGGACTTTTTATGAGAGGAGATAGTGCAGGATCCTTTCCTTCTCCGGACATTCTACTACCTTGCACTGGGATGGGACCCAAAAAGTTCTGGATCATGAAAAGGTCTCTCCAGGAGTTTGCTGTCTCCCTCCTGCACGACAAAGTCCCTTCCCCTCTCAGAGCCTCTGCTTTCATGTATATAAAACCTTGAATGTCACTGAAGGGATATGGTGCCTGAATTCATAAATTTCCTTTGGATGTGCTCTGGGATGCTCTTGTAAAAGGCAGAGTAGGGAACAGGGCAGGTCCAAAATGGAGGAAACAAAGAGTGATGCTGGTAACACGTAGCTACAACCCAGGTTTGTCTCTCCTTCCCAGGGAAGTCCTGCAGTGGGTGCTCTGTGATTTTTATCTGCCTCCCCCAAGCGGCTCAGTGGTAGGAAAAGCCAGCTGAGGTGGCTGGTGGGTTCTCCCTCAGTTTTGGCAGAAGCTTTGGGCCTGGAGGTTCTCTTGAGGGATGCTGGCTGTCCAAACCTCTCCTGATCTTGCAAGTGTGGAGTAAAACTACCTGCTGTGCCAGTGAACAAGTTATCCTCTGATCCATTTGGGACCCCAAGGGCTTGGGGTCAGCCATTGCTGGGGAGCTGCTGGTGCTCCTCCCCAGAGTGTTTTGCTCTCCTGCAAATATGTGGCTTATTAAACGACCTGCTGGCTTTATCTCTCCCTGTGGCTGCAGGCAGTGTTATTTGCTGGAGCTGCCGACAAAGGTCTGGCTGGAAAACTTCATGGAGGAGAGAAAAATCGAGAAGGAGTGGGGCTTTTGTGAAGATCGCACTGCCCTCCTGACCAAGAAGGTCAAGGGGGAGCTGGCAAAGGTGCAAGAAGACCCCATGCTGTTCTCCAATGACGTCTTTTTCATTGAGCCAATGGTAAGTGATAGCTGAGAACCTCATTTTCCTCCTCTTCCTCCTCCTCCTCCTCTTCCTCCTCCCACCCACCCTACCCCTGCCCTGTCCCCCTGGGTGCAGTCACTTGGCAGATCCTCAGCTGGTTCGATGTGCTGAGAGGGAGGACATCGAATTTCTGGTGTGGGTGCAGAGCTTGCTGCTAAAAGCATTTCTGCCCTGCAGGCGCAAGGCAGGGCTGGGAGCCTGACAAAGCTGAGCTCTACTGCCAGGGCTCGAGCTCAGGGGCACTCCGTGCGTGTCCTTGCAGTGTCCACAGGGACCAGTCATTGTAGGTAGGGGCTCCCCCAACACGTGCTGCGTGGGGTTTAGCAGAGGGTCTTGGAGCACTGCCAGTTCCATATTGACCTGAAGCATGCAATGATTTGCTGGGAAAATGAGGCCAAATTCAACCCAAGGTTAATCATAGAAATGCCAGTCCCTTCCTGTCACCACTACTTGCACTGTGTGTGTCTCCCTTCCAGTGTCATCTGTGAGCCTGGACACAAGGGTGGGAGGTTTAAATGGGCCTTTTGAGTTCTCTTGCACACAGGGACAGGAAACCTTTTCATTTTCTGTTTATTCAAGCAAACCCCCATGTCCTCTCATCAACCAGAGCCCTGATTCTGAGTATTGGCATTGTGAGAGATGATGAATGCCTGCAAAATCCCTTCTCATCTTGGAGTAAACCATAGAATAATTGCAGCCTCTGCTTTCTTTCAAAACAGGTTAAACTAATATTTTTACTTCCAAGGAAGGGGATCATGTTCTCAGTTACTCCTATGGCCCATCTAAGGCCAAGAGCCACCAGTGCACAATGGCAGTTACATACCACTGTGGCTGACAGCAGCATGATGTGACCAAGAGCTTGTGTCAGAGCAGTAGGAATATTGTGGAGAGTGGAAGCTGATCAGCTGAGCATTAGGAGCTTCCAGCGGTGTGTTGAGCTGGGTTTGGAGTGTTTCCTTGGGCTCCTTGTGTTGTTCACTCATCATTAATGCTCTAAAGAAAGGCTTACAGGACTGGTTGAAAACAAGAAATGTGAAATTTGAAGATAAATGTTTTGCTCTGTTCTGTTTTAGGAGGGAGAGATTGGGCCATATTGTTCAGCTGAAATCAAGGTGACCTTTAAACCCCTAGAAGCACGAGAGTATCGAAGTGTGGCTTACTGCAACATCTCAGGTACAGCTCCTTTCTCCTGCTTCTCTCACCCACAGTGAAGCCATGGTGCAAGCCTGAGCCCACTGGGCTCCCAGGTAACTGCTGGGAAGAGTCCCTGATCAGCAGGGCAGTGCTGGCACATTCCCACTGTCCCTGCAGCTTCCGGGGAGTCTCCTGTGCAAGGCCAGTGCTCAGAACACCTGTGTCTGTATTTCTGATCCCAGAACAACCCAGGCAGTGCAGGGAGAAGCTTTCATGCCATGGCTTTGCCAGCATTTCCTCACAGGCCAAGGAGCTACAGAGCAGAACAGCTTTGGTGAACAAGCACTAAGCCCCTCTAGACCACTGACCTCCAGGATGGGTCCATTTGACATGGATCAAGCATCAGGCAGTAGGAGCTGAGTTAGAAATGTGCTCCCTGACCCTGGATCACCTCCCACTGCCCAGACCAGAGGTGGTTGAGCCCCACTGAGCCCAGGGTGTTTGTAGAAGGAGCACCCTTGCCCAGCACCTGCTTCTCTCCCTGTGTGGGAATTGTCACCTTGCAGCTCTCAGTCTGTGGAAATAGAACACAGTGCTGAGTGTCAGAAGTTGAGGACTTTGAAAACAAAGTCGTGTGCTACTGGGCCAGGTGATTTGGCAATTGCTGCCTGCCAATTTGCCAGGTAGCAATTGCCAAACTCTTTATGAGCTGTGTGCCTTCACTGAATGGATTTCAAAGCTCCTCTGGGTGCATGGGAAGGAAACCATAGAGTCATAGTATGTTGAGGATGGAAAGGACCTTAAAGATCGTCTAGTCTTGAGGCCCCTGCCATGGGCAGGGACATCTCCCATGAGACCAGGTAGCTCCAAGCCCCATCCAGCCTGGCTTTGAACACTTTCAGGAATGGAACCTCCAGAACTCCCCTGGGGAACCTGCTCCAGTGTCTCACCACCCTCACAGTAAAAAACTTCTTCCTAATATCTAACCTAAATTTCCTTTCTTTCAATTTATGCCCATTACTCCTTGGCCTGTCACTACAGGACATCAGAGATGTTTTAAACTCAGCAAACTGGTGGCTAAAATTGGAAACCAGCCTAAGGAATGGGTTAGAAATTCCAAGTCAGCCCCAAGGGATATCTCCTGAGGGAAGAGAAGGGTCCATATCTTGTTCTGCAGCATCAGGAACTGGTTGCATGCAGCTCAGAGTCAGGGACTAGCATTGAGGCAGGCTGGAAAATACAGTATAACAGAGGGAATTATTGTACTGAAATGGACATCTCTCCCCAGGCCGTGAGAGCAGGCTGCCCCTGCGCCTCAGAGGGGAAGGCCAAGGACCCTTGGTTGAACTCAGCCGTGATACCCTGAACCTTGGGAACATTTTTGTCAACACTCTCCACATCTATGAGGTGAGCAGCAGGGGGTTGGGATGGATCCTGATGGCTCCTGAGGCAGCAGCAAGCCTGGTGGACCTGTGGAATTCCTGGCAACCTGAGCAGTTGTGAGCAGGGAATATTTGATGTACTGGTCAAATTTAGGGGGGTCAGAAAGGTGTGTCTGTTGTTCATGAAGCTCCAGTCCCTTCTTTTGGACAGCCTTCCTTGGGGATCAGATGGAAGGCTTCCTGCAAAACAACCCCTTGGCATATGAAACCAGCACTGGGTCAAAAAGCTGCATGTTCAGAGGCTTTTGTGGCAGCACCAGACACAAGGCACCTTTGTACTGAGCTGTTCAGAAGCAGCTGGAAGAAACTGGCTATGTTTGAACTTCAATCCACTGCAAACAATTTTCAGTCATGTGTCTCCTGCTTATTCCTGGAAGTCAAAGGAAAGCCATCCAGCCTCCTGGCTCAGTGCTGCCCCTTGCAAAGGGCTTGGGAGCTCTTTCCTTTGCTGACCAGTCCCTCACCACACTTCAGCCTTGGTGCATCTCTGGCTCTAGAAAGAGAAAAGTGTTCCTGGGAATAAAGCAAAGGATTTTTCTACCTATTTGCCCCTCCCCCCCAATAGTGTCAATTTTGGAAAAAAATAGAGAGCAACTGAAAGAGGTAGAAAATGAGGCACTACATCATGCCAGACACTTTCAACACCATGCCAGACACTTTCAAGAGCTTGGCTGTTTTTGGGAAAGACACACTGAGTTTTCTTACCAAAAGATGGTGCTGTCTATACATTTTGATGCTGATGCCTCATTCTCAATGTATTGTTTTCATGATAGGGGAAAAGATGAATGAGTAGATGGTACTGTTGGAGCTGTGCTACCTGGGGCAGTGGCAGCTCTTTGGTGATTCACTACGCAGCTGCAATCACCCCTCCTTACTCTCAGGGCCAGGTCTGAATGGGCTTGGTGATGCTGACCAGAGGTGGACTGCTCTGTGTCCATGGGATAACCCCAGGGTGACTCTGGTTATGTGGAGTTACCACCACTTTGCATGAAAACCCAATGCAGAACTTGTCCTGTTGTATTTTTTTTTTACTTCTGCCATTCAGCAGCACAAAGCATCTTCTGCCTTTTCTGAGTGTTAATTGGATCATGGGACAATAACTCACAAGAAAGGAAGATTCCACATGTATTTCCATTTTGCTTTCTTGCTGCTGCAGGTGAAACTGATTAACAAAGGAGCTCTTGATGCTCCCTTCACCTACATCCCTTCATACACAAACATGAGCTACTGCTTCAAGTTTGCACCTGAGGAGGGCATCATTGCACCAGGTGGGATCCAGACTATTCAGATCTCCTTCAGTGCCACTGTAATGGAGTGGTTTGAGGAAGAATTCCAGTTCAGTGTGGTTGGATCTCCTACTCCTGTGATCCTGACCATCAGGTAAGGACTGGGAGTTTGGTGGGCACCTCTGTAGCTGTCTCTGGAACATCCCCCATCTACCTCATTTTGGGGTCGAGAGGAGAGAGAAAAGGTGTTGCCTGAGGTCTTGATCTCTGCTCTGATCCTGGCATTGCTTTAGTGTGGGGGTGCCTGCTGCCCTGTGTGGTACCTGGAATGACTCCTCCCAGCAGGGATCTCCCTCTGCCTTCGGCCAGTGGCATGGATCAACTTTGGGCAGCAGCTGCTCTGGGATGAACACCCAGCAAGGCCCCCAAGGCTTTGGAGATGGGCCAGCCTGGGTGTTTCTGCACCAGCAGCAGTGTTTCTAGAAACTTCTGTAATCCATCCCAAACGGGCAGCAGCAGCCTCAGCTCACCTCTCATGGCCATGCTGTGGGGGACAAGCTGTGCTCCCAACTCCTGTGCAGAGCGTGCTCTGGTACCTCCTTTCCAGAGCCAGGAAAGGGCTGATGTGGGAGACAGGGAACAGTGCAGCAGGAACTGTCCCAAGGACATGGACACCATCCCATGGGCTGGTGCCATTGCAGGAGATAATCCTGGCCCAGCAAAAGGAGGAGGGGTGATAACAGAGGAGGCAGAGCTCAGTCCTAGGATCACAGCAGCATGAGGGCTTGTCCCTGCTAGCCTGAGCCGTGTGCTGCTAGGATAATGTAGTGTAAGCAGGAAAGCTGATGCTGGCTGCTCTGGAGCTTTGGAGCTAGGCTGCTGCTGTTGGGAGGCATTGGATCAAGGCAGTAAAGAAACTAAAGCAATATGCAGTTGATTATACCAATAAGATAAGGGAGACAGATAAAAAAGAACATGAAATTTATTACTTAGCAAGAGAAAAGTTGTGAGTAGGTCTGCCCATAGTAGAGAAACAATTATGCTGGCTTTGTTTTTGGAGGAAAAGTGCTGCTTTATTTTGGAAATCAAGAGGGAACCTTTCACAATCAAATAATTGATTCTCCTCTGTTCCTCTCCCAAACTGGTCATGGGATGCTATTGCATAAGCAGGTTTCTCCTTGAGCAAGGGCAGGTGTTTCTTGTTGAGATGTGTAGAGTGGAGCCAGTGGCAGTCCTGTGAACACAAGAGAAGGCACAGTTCACTGGTCCTTGACTTTTAACCAAAAGTCAGAGTGGGCATTGATTGGCATCAACCATGAAATAAACTCGTGTTGTGCAGCTTCAAGTGCTGATTTTAGTGGATGTTGGTGACTTTTGGAGTCTGTCTGCTGAGTTCCAGGACAGGTGAGGTGGTGTGGTAGAATCACAACACCAATGTTTGGTTGTTTAAGCTATTGCTCTTGGCTGTGCCAGCTGGTGCACTGTGACAAGCTGGTCCTTTCCTCTAGGATTCATCTGTCCACTGTGTAGAACTGTTGCTGCTCTTTTCAGAGGATGTTTGGGGCTCCTCTGCCTTCATGTCTCAAAACTGTCAGTAATGATTGTGTGGATCAAAATCTCCTGAGAAAGCTCCTCCATGGGAACACCAGTAACAGCTAAGGAGTAGCAAAGCAGGGAACCTGTGGCTGGAAAGGCTGGTTACAGAAGTTTGTGGGGACACCTTTATGTTCATCACATTACAGATGGGGAAACTGAGGCATGGAGCCATGTCTGGGTGTGTGTTCAGGGTCCTTCATAGGACCACCAGCAACTCGGGGGTTTTCCTGCCTGCCCTGTGCCCCAAGCCCCATCAGTGGCTGTCAGCCTCTGGCCACTTGCTTTAGCTGCCTCCTATCCCCGTGGACACTGTGCTGAGCACATGGTGGTGTGTCAATTTGAAACCCATGGTGCCCCTGACACCAGGTTTTATGCCCCTGAGCCGCGACAGCCGGAGGCTTTGCAATTCCCTTTAACTGAGCCATTTCCTCCTCTGTCCTTCATTGCAGGGGCCATGTCACTGGACCGACTTTACACTTCGACACCGAGGAGCTCGACTTCGGTGACATCTCCTTTGGTGAGTGTTCCCTGGGCTGGCACACAGTTAGAGGGATCTGTGCATTCCCAAATGGACCACTTGAACATAAAAGCATCCAGCACTCATGTTCTGCCACAGCAGCCTCTTCAGGGTGTGAACAGCAGGGGTGCTGCTGCCTCAGGTAGTATTTTGCCATTGTGAGATCAAACAGGACTAAAGGAATAGAAAGTCAGTGTTTTCTGGTGTCTCTGTCCTGGTTTAAAAGACAGATTCTGCCAAGGAAAGTGGGAATCTTCCTGGAATGGAAAGATGACCCCTTCCTCCAAATTATTATATCTTTGAAATTACAGGGCTTCCAGGCAAAAATATGGGAAAAGGAATAACATTTCTTTACTAGAATATATCAAGACAGCACAGACAACAATGCAATAACAGAAGTTTCCAACCCGCCAAGAAGAAGTTTCCTGATTTCTCCCTTTGGTGTAGTTATGATCATAGGCAGGAGGAGCTGTGGGCTCTGGCAGGGCACTGATCCCCTCCCAGCCGGCACCGGCACCGGCGCCGGCAGGGAAGGAAGGAGGAAATCGCTCCTTCTGCAACCGGCAGGCAGCAGGGGATCTCGGCACTGCCAACAGCAGCAGGCAGAAGCGGAGAAGGCAGGCAGGTTCAATCGTGGTGCTCAGTTGCAGCCTAGTGAAGTCCCGGGGCCAAGCACACAACATCCCGCAGCACCACGGGAGGACGGAAAGGTCTGCTGCTCCCTGCAAAACCTCAGGTCCGACTTCACAACCGCCCGTGGCATCACGTCACAACTCCCAAAAAGCCCTGAACGGAAAAGCCCAACCCCACAGCCAACCCCTATCCCCCTTCCCAGACCAAGGGGAAAATTCACTGCGAAGCCTAAACCCATAACAATGAAGTTGTTGAACGTTTTAAGAAAACTAATTGCCGTTCCTGAGCTGCTTCTTCCCCACCCTGCATCATCACTGAGGCACTTGTTAAGGTGCCTTTTGAATAAATGAAACAAGAAAGGCAAAAGGTAGAAATATTACAGGTTCTGTAATAGGAGATTCATCCTGCTTAATCCAATTTAATTTCTAAAGTCTCTTCAGCTGAAGGCAGCTGTTGTATCTTTGCTTCTTTTTAACTGTTGACTGTTGTCTGCATGTGGTGACCTCAGTCTCATTTGAGGTTTTGACATCTGTGTTTGTCCTTTTTGTGCCTCACTGTGATGAGAAGCTCTGGGCACAGAGAAGATCTGGGCTGTGCCTGCAGTTGTTTTTTCCCCCCATCTGTGTTCAAATGACTCTTGGTGAGCAGGCCCAGGGAGAAGTCTCCTCCCCACAGAGCTGGCCAGCCTAGCCAGATGTCCACTTCAGAGCAGGTTGTGGCTGGTATCGGGCTCTGCAGGACATCCCCACCATGCATGGCTGTATCTCTGGCTTTCCAGGATGGAAAGCAAATATCAGAGCTAAAGCAGGGTAAACCCTTGCAGGCAGCAATCACAGTGAGCAGTATGGGTGTGATGTCCCCATTTGTTTGGTCAGGTGGGACATGGTTCCTAATTGCTAATCTTGAAGCAAGGCTTGGGTTTGCCTCCAGCTGAGTGGGCTCTGAGCTGTCACACGCACAGTCTGTTTGGCCCAAACCAAGAGATGCCTTAAGGATCCTGCAGGGAGAAACTGCATTAGGGTGCTTTGCATCACGTTCTAGCTCCTGATTCCATCCTCACTTTCTTTTGCTTTAGCTTCTTCTCAATGACAACTGCCTGTTTATTTATCTGGAAAACAGTGGAAGTGTTGGCAGACTTAACAGGGAATTTTACAGCTTGAGTTTTCAGAGTAAATGCTTGGTCTGGGTGCACACTCATCAGCAAGAAATAACTGGTGCTGGTTTGGGGCAGGTGAGGGAGCTCCTCCTCATCAGAAAGAGAGAAGCTTGCAGTGTTCAGTAGGGCTAGGAGCGGGCATTTTCAAAGCTGCAGTCTGGAATCAGTGTCAAAGGGAAGTAAGTGATGATTAATTCCTCTTGCAGCTCCTCAGTGAGCTGTAGTTCAGACAATAAGGAGCTAAACTCCAACCAAGCTTTCATCCTACCAGGAAATTCCCACCAGGAGTCATGACATAACTGATGCCTAAATGGGTATTTCTGTCCTTTTCCTAGGCTTTCCCTACACCAACATCTGTCGCCTGATTAACACCTCCCCAGTGCCCCTGAGGTTCAAGCTCCGCATGTCGGACGATGGCACGCAGCCCGCTGTTAGCAGCTTTGATCAAATACGCAGTGATACTGACCCATCCTGGAGAAAGGGAGTTCATTTTTATGTGGAGCCAAGGGAGTTTACAATGAATCCCAGCCAAGGGATCATCTTCCCCCAGCGACACCAGGATATTGAGGTATGGGAAGAGTCCAGCCATGCACACTTCAGCACCAGGGCTGAAGCTTCACTGGGGTGTGGGAGGGCTTTAGCTCTGATGGCAGCTTTGAGCATCATGTGAGTGAGAGATCTGCACTGGTGTGGGGCCTCTGTTAGCTGGGCTACTCAGGGTGTTCCTGAAGGAGCACTGCTTTATTTCCAAAATCACAAGCTGAAATCATGCACCAGATGGTCAAGTACTGAGGCCCTTCTTGTGTTTTTGAGAGTGATTTCTTTGATTGACAGTGGACAGAGGAAGGATGAGGACAGAAGGTGGCTGTTAGAGAGATGTCATTGTATAAAGCAGTTTTCTTTTCTTCTTGGTCTCATTTTTCCTCTCCTGGGGAGCAGAATGATTTGTGTGCACTGCAGGGATCTTCAGTGGAGACAAAAAACTGCAGCCATGAACTGTGCAGCACTTGCTGGGCCACACTTTGCCCTCAGCTTCCTGCTGTAAAGCTGAACTCATTCTGTTCAAGTCAGCAGATTTCCTCTGCATTTATGTCATTGTAGTCAGATGAAAAATTGCCCCCTTAATTTGAACACGATGGTGCATAGAGCTTTAGTCTAATGTTTTAATTTAGCTGACCTATACCCTGATAGCAAGGTGTGCTTAACAAATCTGGTATTGCCAGAAGGCTTTTGTTACTCTCAGAGACTGTGTTCTACACATGGACCAGCAGAAGAATTAGGGCAAAATCCTCCCTTTCCTTACCATGAAACAAGAACTGGAGGATACCACACATGGGTAATGAGCTTTGTAAGGAGGAAATTACTTCTCTTCCACCAGGTGACTCTGTGTTCCAACACTGTGATGAACTTCTACCGGCCAATGCTGGTGGACCTGGAAGGGATGGGCAAGGGAGTGGCATCACTGATCATCAAGGCCAGGTACCAGCACTTCCCAGGCCTCCCCCAGCACTGTCTTGCTCAGGGTTGGCTGGCTGCAGCTCCCAAGGAGAAGTGTTGTTTAATGACCTCATGTTCTGCCCAGCTGGACATGAGAACAGCACTGCTTGGAAAGCAGCCTGTGGTGAAAAACACTCCTGCTCACAGCCCAGCATGGTCCTGGGCCTTTTTCTAAAGGGACCAGGAATAATATAATTCATTGGCCTGGTTCTTGAGGTGGAACAAATTTCCCAAGGGCCTCCTCTCCTTCTTCCTGCAAGAGGTGGAGCTGTGCTGGGTTGTGACCACCCTGCATTGGTTTGGGACACACCAAGCAGCCTGCTGAGGGTCAGGGCCTGGTTCTGTTAATGAGGGCACATGACAGTGGAGAAGTGGCTGACAGCAAGAGTGGTGAGGGCAAGATCTTACGAGGGGAAAACAGCCCTTGATATTCTAGTTTTTCTCCTTCCCTCTGCTTCCCATTTTGAGCTTTAATATTCCCAGGCTTAAACCAAAGGTTGTTCTTCCTGCAGCGGAATTCCATCCTGCTATGCTGCCTCTGGGTGTCAGTTTAATGACAAGAGGGATGCACTTCCCTGGTGCTGTTCCCACTCCCAGGCAGAGCCATCCAGTCAGTGCCTCGGCTGCCATTTTGTAAAGCAAGTGCAAATGGGGACAGTCAGTGCATGGACCTATGGAGTGAAGGACAGAGGGAGCTGTAGGAACTGGGAGGGAGTGATCATTCACTCTATAGGGCAGGTGGTGTCTGGTGCCCTCCAAGGCTGGCTTACTTAGTGAGCACTGATCCTTGTTGGGAAGGCTCCCTCAGAGTTCAGGGATTGCTGGGACTGCTACAGGAGTCCTTGCAAGCCTTCTTGGGTAAAGGAGGGGCTGAGGCAGCAGTGGGACAAGGAGCTCTGTCTGGGGCACTTGGCAGCCTCTGGGTGCTGCCTCTCAGGGTTTGCCCCTCCTTGACAAGACATGTTTGAGTGGGAAGACTTAGAAGGTAATTTATCACTGTAGGGCTTTTAAATGTCTATTTGACAATGACAAATGTGTTATGCACCATTTCACAATCTTTGGTGTTAAATGTTCTCCATTCTCTCAGTATCTGATTCCCTTGGGATCATCTCTTTGCCCAGGTGTCTCGTTCCTAAGCTGCGAGTGTACCCCCAAATCCTGTGCTTCGATGAGTGCTACCTGCAGGTGCCATACGAGAAGAAGCTGTACATTAGGAATGACAGCGACCTTCCTGGCTGCTACGGGCTTATTCCCCAGGTTTGGCATCAAATCCACCTCCTCCTCTCAAATATTAGTGAGGAGATTTTTAGGGGCAAAAGGGGTTTGGATAAGACCTTGCTGGTTTCTATTCAGTTTTAAAGATCTACTGAGAACAGGATCCTACCTGAATGTAAACTTTAGGATGCAGTTTAACTTCCCGAGGAAATAGTTTATGTTCTAGTCTTCAGGGTGTTTTCTTGTGGGAGATCTTAGAGGGTTGTGAAAAGCTGCTGCATCCACAGACACCAATGCCTGTGTGTTTGTGCCTTTTACCTTTCTCCTGGGGATTTTTAAAAATGTGTGTAAGTTGCTGTTGTGGTGGATGTTAAGGAGTTTAAAGTTTCTTCAGAGGTCCCTCTGAAGTTGCATTTGATTCTGTCCCTTCTAGAAACGCAAGGAGGACTCTCCTGTGTTCTACTCCAGCCCCAAACCCTGTGGGATTGTCCAGCCTCAGAGCATTGCAGAGATTCCAGTTATAGTTGAAGTCCAAACATTGGGCAAGCATCGCACTGTTGTTTCTGTCGGCGTGTTTGGGAATGAAAGATACCCAGTGGTGAGTGCAAGGGGAGGTGTGTGCCTTTGTGCAACTCGTGCTGGCAGGGTGCACAGTGTGCAGGGATTCTTCTGGGGAAAACAGGTACAGGCTGCTGTGGAGAAGGACAGAAGGGATTGGTGGCATAAACAGCTCATGCCTTATAGGTGGCAATCTCAGTGTCTGACCCAGGATGTAGTTCATCTAAGCTGGAATCGAGGATAATTTTAGTTAATTAATCTTTAAAATGCTATTAACTTTGGAAACATCTGTTTTAAAATGTCATCTCTCAGCATTAAAGAGGATGTCAGAAGACTTCTGAGAACCTTGAGCTTTCTATAAAAGAAAGGAAAGCTGGCATTTGAAGAGTAGTTGCAAGGATTTAAGCTTATATTAAAACATATGAAAATGATGATGCCAAATTCCCTGGATGGCACCAAACATCTGAAGCTGGGCCATTGTGGCACGGCATGTAAATCAGTCAACAGGAAGGACAGGCAGCGCAGGCTGTGCCAGGGAGCCTGTAGTTTGACTAAAGAGTTGCTTTCAACTATCAGGCTGCTTACCTTAAAGAGGAAGCTTTCTCCCCATCAAAAAAAACAGTTGTTTACTGTCAGCCTGGTCTTAACTAGAGATTTCTTGCAAAACTTCTACCTTTGGGTCAATAATTTGTAGTTCGAAGTTTTCTCTTATCTTAATCCTTTTCAATTTGGACGTGAATATGTAATTACTTTTTTCCCCACAAAAGCCAGCATTTCAGCTGGAGAGTGGTAGCTGTCCCTAAAGAAATAACTTGAGTGGGTTGAGCTGTTTAAGCTTTTTTAGATTTCTGTGTTGTGGTTTGATTTTTTTTTTTTTTAAACTTTTCTTGCCTGCTTTCTGGAACAGCAAGCAGAACTACGGAGCATTGGACGGCTGTTAAAAATCTACCCAAGTCCAAGGCATATAGAGTTTGGCAGGATCCCAGCACTACAGCCTAATTCACGAGGTTTTAGCCTCTTCAACGAAGATCTTGTTGATACAGACTTCAGGCTAGAGATCGTAAGTATCTGTGGTACATTTTCTGGGGAAATTGACTGGTTGACATGACAAGCAGCCACTTGGTTTTTATATGCAAGATTTCCATATTGCCCTGCATGAGAAGAAGCAAGATATTCCAATATTCCGTCTGAGTGAGGCAAAAGGAACCTGGCTCTGGAGTGGTTTTAGCTGGGATACCCCCCAGTGAAATCAGGTGCAGAGATGTTGGAGCAGAAATTCATCTGGATTGTGCTGACAAGTTCTCCCTTAATTTTATGGAAGGTTTTTAGCTGTGTGTGTCACATTTTTGGACCTCCTGAGATCAAGGGAAACCTGTAGTCCTTTGCTCCTCAGAGAGCATGGATTTCCCTGTGGTTTCCCTGTTCCATCTACATTTGCTTTGTGCCAAACTGCTGTTCATAGTAGAGAGCAGGGTGTGAGGTCTGTCCTCAGACTGCTCGTGGGGAGGCAATTTTCACACCTGTGGGTTAAGCCAGTTGGGCTGTCCACACAAAGAATATGTGGGGGTTGTGCACCCCCACAGTGGTCTCTGTGCCATTGAAGAGCATCTTTGAGGGCCAGCTGCAGAGAAAGGCTATTTAATATGTGGAGGCTGCATAGGGCAGAAGGAGCTGGGGCTGCCTCCCCTGTCAGGGGGAGCAGGGCTGGTGCAGCCAGGAAGGGCTTGTAGGCTGGGGCTGGGGCTGGGTGGGATGTCTGCTGGAGGGGGAGATCTATGAGGGGCTTGAGGTTTGTTCTTCTTCATGCTGAGTGTGTTGAACTTGTGGAGCTGGTTAAAACCTGATAGTATGGACTTGTTTGTGTCTGTGGATAAAGCATCAGGCCGTGTGGGAGTCCAGCCACAGCCTCCTGGACCAAGGAGGAGGGGTGTGAATTTTCCTCTTGCTGCTTTTCCAGCTATTTGGGGGATAAATGTAACTTTTAAGTGAGGGATTTTTCCAGGACATCTTTCTCTAACTGCACAATGAAATTCTGCTTTCAGCCTGTGCAGGGAGCAATGCTCCTTGGCTGGGTGGTCGTGGTGTGTAAAGGTTGGGCTTCACATGCTGGTACCAGGGCTGGACCTGCAGAGCTGTGCCTGTACAGCTGTGCTGGTGCAGGGCCTTTCCTCCCTCCTTTGGGCAGCTTCCAGCTCTCTTGCCCAATACGTGAAGTCCATGAGAAACCAGAGGACCAGAGTTCTTGGGAAGAGTGGGCCATGCCCAGAGAGCACGTTGTCCAGTTTTCTTTCTGTTTTCCTGCTTTTCTGCTCTGCTATAATGATGTAGAGCTGACTTTTCCCAAGCAGAGCGCACTGGGGCATCTCTCTACAGCTCAGATCAGTGGAAAGTGAGGGTTTCAGTCCTTTAGGGGATGTTGAGAAGCACTCACGGGCCCTTGGGAAAGAATAGTTTGGTGTTGGGGTTTTGCTCAACTGGTTTTGCAGAGATATTCTTCAGGCTCTCAGCAGTGTCCTCCAGCTGTGTGGTTTCTGGAGTGGGATTTGAACAGTCATGACTGGCCCTGAGCCTTTGTGAGAAGCCAGGAGAGAGAAAGCAGCTTTCCTTGGCACACACTCCAGAGAAAGACTGGGCAAGGAACACTCTCCTGAGAATAAACGTCCCTTGGGTTGGGCAAAACTGGGTTAATTATGTGAGAGTCTGTTAAAGGAGGGGAAAATACACGTTGTATAAGCTCTGCTGTTGCCTGATACTGTAGCTTAAATTTAGGGAAATTAAGCCTTTATGATTTTTATCCTCCCCTCTTTAGTCTTTCTTTTTTTTATATCCCACAAGAGCCCTGGGTGTATGGTTTCCATCCTAAATGCATATTATGCTTGTCTTACAGGCTAATAAACCTCACTGCTATGTTATTGAGCCCAGAGAAGGAGTGATCCCCACTAGGGGTGAGGTTCGTGTGACTATCACAGCAACCCTGGATGACACTGGGCTTTTTGCTGATACTATCCAGCTGTTCATTGGGAACAGCCTTTGGACCACCTTCGTCCTCCAGGCTTTTGGCACTGGCAGCACAATTGTCATAGACAAACCATTCGCCCCGCAGCTCAACTTGGGCTACCAATTCAGGTAGGAGATCTCTGCACTCCCACCTCTCCTCCTGTCTCAAAAAGGAGCAGTTTTGCTGTAGCCCTTCAGGCAAGATCTTCTTCAGTGTTCAAAGTCTGAATCCTTCCCTGAAGGCAGAGATTGCTTTAGAAACATGTGATGGCCAGTTGAGAGTTGTTAGATACCTTCAAAAATCACTGAGAGTAGGACCATTTGCTAAATTGCCACTGATTTGTCTTTAGTTCTAACACATTTGTGGCCTCACTTGATCAAGTAATGATCTCACAGGCTCCCCCAGAACAAAAGGTTCCCAAAATGGTGCCTGGATGAGGTGGTCCCTCCATGTGACTGAGGGACAAAGGGGAGATGGCATCACACCCTTCCCTTCCGAAATGGCACCTCCCAGACAAGCAAGAGCTCTGGGAACAAAGAGACAGGAGGGTGACAATCCCCCCAGGGAAGGCAGGAGCCCACAGAGCCCTTCCAGAGGCAGATGGAAACTTGCTGGTTTGTGTGGGGTCTGCACCGCCGCTGCTGCTGCTTCCTTACACTGCTCATGGGCTCTGCTGCTGCTCTGCCTGCCCAGGACCTCGCTCGTTTTTCCGCTGCCAGCAGAGTTTGCAAAATTCACTTCAAAACAGTTTCTGATTGCAAAATGAAGTTTCTACAAATGGCTACCAGTGCAAAACCAAAGCTGGTAGGAACGAGAGAGGCCCTGCTCCCCTGGTTTCCTCTCCTGGAGCAGACAGATGATTTTTACCAGCTTGCTGGGATCATCCAGAAACTGCCTCTGAGCTGGCTTTTAAAAATGCCTGCAATCATACCCCCGCACACATAGTTCTCTTTGCAATAATGACATCAGAAGGGCAGCTTATCAGACACTGTTTCTGGTCCACATTAAGAACTAGAATTGAAGACTGTCTCCAAGCTGTTAACACCTCAGATTGCTCATTGGGAGCAATCTGATGACCAGGGAAATAGCTACTCCCGTTCTATTTTCCATCCTGGCTTCTGTTCTAGCCTCCTTCCCTGTATTCGTCGGTTCAAACTAACAAACAGGGGCCACGATTTCCATCGGCTCTTCTGGAGGGTGGAACGTTACAGCCCAGGGGAGCAGGAGGGCCAGAGCACCTCAGCCCTCAGTAGCACCCCCCGGAGGCCCAAACGCACCAGGCCCATGTTTAGGCTGGAGCCAGCGTCGATGGAGCTGCAGCCAGGCCAGTCTGTGGACATGGTGCTGCGAGGCTTCTCCCGCATCCCGCAGGTGAGATCCCCACCAAGGGCTGAGCCTGGGGAACCATCAGATCCCCTCCCCTGGGCTTGTTCCACAGTCCCTTGACATTTGCCTGGGGAAATGAGCAGGGGCCTTCAAGAAACTGGTTTAAGACCACACTTTTCTGTGGCAGCACCAGTTGCTTTCCTTGTTGGCCACCATCAGACCAGCTAAGGCTTCATGGTGATTCCATAGCCACCAAAACCCAGTGCTGATCCCAAAGTAGGGGTGGAAGGAAATATTGCTCTTTTGGGGCAAACAGTGTTGCATGCTTAGTCAGCAAAGAAGGCCAAAGAAAAAAGCTACACTTAAACTAGGGGCTCAAAAAGAAAGTGAATTAAACAAGTGCCAAGCGGTTTATCTAGGGTAAGCACAGAGTAAAATAAAAGCCATGTGAAGAGAGGGAGTTTCTCAAGTGTGCAGTGTTAGACAATTGAGTGCAGAATAAGTAAGCTGCATCACAGGAAGAAAAGCAGGCAGTGACCATAACTCTGGCAGCAATAGGGCCCGCGGTGGGTGGTGGGTGCTGAGCCAATGCAGGGCATTTGCTGGATGCCCTGCCACCACCCACTGGTGACAAGCGACTCTTGCATGCAGGTGGTGAAGGATTATGTGCTGTGTGAAGCTGCTATTGGGACAGGCAGCATGACAAAGAAGATAATAGAAACAATCATTACCTGTGAGTTTATTGATCCCTCTATAGAAGTATCAGCCAGACAATTCTCTTTCTGGGTGGAGAAGGTAAGTCTCTGGATTGCATCCTGGCATTTAACAGCATGGCTGAAGCGGGTGTGTGCTTGTGTTAAAGCCCCTCTTTACCCTTTCTGAGGCACTTTGTAAAGTGAGTGAAGATGCTTTTAGAGATGAGACAGGTATTTAGATTCCCCAAAGTAAAAGTGCAGTTACAACTGCACTGCCAAGGGGGATTGTGGCCCCGATTTCCAGAGAAATGCCAATTTCTCTGCTCACTGTAAAGGAAGATTTTTGAGGCTCCTCCAAGGCATGATGATGTCTGTACACCAATGCTGAAGGGAAGGTGGGACAAATGGAGATTTCTGTGAATTCCTCAGGCTGACAAGGAAAAACCCATCATCTCCTGTGTCTCTTTGCCTTCTCTGCTGTTGGCATGGATGCTTTTATGGTATAGCTATATGGTATAGCTCTGTGCATTTCCCTAAGCCTCACCTGCTTCAAAGAACCCCCAGACACCCTGCAGCTGCAGTGATGACAACACTGAGGTAAAACAGGTGCCCTTTAGTCTCTGGATCCCAGCTCCAGCATCATCCTTCCCTCTCCTGCAAGTTGTCTGAAAAAGGGAAGATGTTTCATAGTTGGTTTCTGTAGTTTCAGGCCTCTCCTCTGGTGCCCAGATGTAATTAGAAGCTTCTCAGCTCTCCCTGATTCTGCCTGGGTTCTGCTCGATGCCACACACAAAAACTAATTTATTGCATACTATGGCACAGCACCTGTTTGATATCAGTACATTCAGAACTAGTTTCCCAAACTCTCTGGTTTCTCTAAACCATGCAGGAAGCCCAGCGCAATGCATAGACAGGAAGGAAGAGCCTAGGCTGATCATAGCTTTGAGACCACAGACACCCCTTCCCTGTAGCAGGGGCTGCAGGACACATCTTGCAGACAAACTGCTTCTATGAGGCTGCTAGAGCCAATCAGGTTGTAAGAAATGACTGTGTGTGAGTGAAGATCATCTAGTGCTGTTCTGCCCAATAGAGAGACAAAACTGGAGACAAATGGTCTGGATTCACTTTCTGCTTTAGATCTTGTTCAAGCAGCTGCCTCCTCTCAGGGGCCTATTCCCTCCTCTGTATGTGGGAGTGGTTCCCTGTCCCCCAGAGGGTGCTGTGGTTTCTAAACATGAAAAGCATCTGCTATGAAGAAAAATCTCCTGGAAGGGTAGAAACAAATAGAAAGGGTAGATAGAAATGTATGCACTTTTGGGGCTGAAAATTGTGAGATGCAGCAGAAGCAGAAGGAGGTCTGTGGCTAGTTGAGGTTCTTATCCTTGTCTCCTGTTTCTGCAGAAACCCAGTGGTGTCCTGACTCTGCAGTACCAGCCTTTGACTATAAAAAACACCTGCTGGCTGCCACTCGACCTTATTCTGGATGTGGAGCAGCCCTTTCTGGTTTGCAGTTCGGACCAGCAGCCCCTCCCACATGGCCAGGTGAGCAGCCCTGGACTCCTCCAGTGGGGTTTGAAGAGGAGGGATGTGGTGGTGCCTTTCTGTTGGGAAGTCCTTGAGTCAAAATGTTTATTTTGTAGTGTCAGCAGTGGGCTGGCCTGAGCTGCATCAGCAGAGCTGCTGAAGGAATCAAAATCTTCTCTGAATTGAGAAGATCTATCCAGGCTTTAAGGCACAAAGAGAAGGGAGCAGGCAACTAGATCTGGGCAAGCCATGCAGTAAAGGTGTCTCCTGGAAAGCATCCCAGCTCTCCAGCAGCCACCCCCTTGTATTGCTGCTGGGCACAGAAACACGAGCCTGAGAGAATCTTGGAGCAGAGCGTGGTGTGTGCAGACAGATCCTCACTGTAAAGAAAGGAGGGTGAACTGAGAAGCCCACGCTGGGGTCACACTTGGAGCATTTACTATTTAATGCTGTCAGACCTTGGGATGTCATCCAAGAGGTGATTAATTACTGTTCATGTCCTTGCAGCCTGTGACAGTGGATGTAGGGAAGACCTGTCATCTCTACATCGCATTTGACCCAGCTTATAAACTGAATTTTAATAGCTGGAAAGAAAAGAAGGTCTTGAAGATAGAAATGGTCAGAGGCCATCCATCTGTGGAGCGTATCACCCTTTGGGGAGAAGTCCACTTCCCAAATCTCCAAATCCAGCCCAGCACCCTGGAGTTTGGCTGCATTGTGGCTGGCACTAAAGGAGAGCGTTCTCTGGAGATGACCAACTGCAGCCCACTTCCTGTCAAGTACCACTGGTCATTCCAGACAGACAGCCAGGTGAACAGGTTGAGGTATGTGCACCTTTGCCCTCTCCTTGAAGCTCTTCTTCCTGGTGTCCTGTTTGTACTTTGCAAAGAACAAAGCTGTTTGCCTAGGATCTGATTAAGTGCTTCTGACTTGTCCTTGTGCAAAGAACAGTGACCAGCTGTGGTCAGGCTGGATGCTCAGGGAATAGGTTTTCTACCACTTTGGTGCTCATCGTGGTTTTCTTTGGGAAGGAAAGCTGGGGCAAAGGCTGCTTTCTCAGACCTGAGTGGCCTGAGGCACTGTCCACCTTGATGAAGGGCTCCTAGTCCCAGCTCTCACAGTGCTGCTGGAGACCCTTTTGGCCCCTCTGCTTTGGGATGGGTCCTCTCTGCAGGGGCTGCTCTCTGCTCCTTGCCTTCCTCCCTTGCATTGTGCTGGAGGATGCCCAGAAAGTCCCAGCACCAGAGAAAGAGCTACTTAGTGACTGGGCTCATGCTGAACATTTTGTTACTTTCCCTCTCCTCCTTTTCTGAGACAAGTCTTATAGTGGCAGGATGATTTCTTTCCCAGGTGTCAGCTTTCAGTGGACACCTTGGATTCTTCACTCCCTTTTTTTTGTGACTCTTGTTACTCATTTTGACTTTTGATCACTGCAACATGTCCTTTATGGGTTCTGTACTGCTTGACAGCAGGACTTGTTCATCACATCATCTCCTATCCCTGCCTCCCAGAGAGTTTCTACTTTAGAGTGAAATATATTGTTGTCTGGGCACCATGGTCCTGGGAAGTTGCCTCAAACCATTCACTAAAACTAAAGACAGTGGAATAGATAATTAGGGATCTCTTGGGGGTTATGATGAGAGAGCCCCTCATCCAGAAATGAAACCCAGCCTTAGATAACAAGCTACAAAGCTAAAGACAGTTATACTTTGGGGAGCAGGTCGTTATAGGCACTGAATGCCTGTCTAGAAATGGAGCATCCAGGTTGTGTGTGACTGTATGGGATGCACTTGCAGCTCAGCAGGGTGACAGGCAGGCACAGCTGAACTGTGTCCCTCATGTGGCATTAGGAACACAAGCAGAGTTACCCTGAGCACCTGCTTCAATTTAAAATGGGGAATGTGACCTGAGTCACCTGGGAGTGTTGGAAAATGTCAACCAACCCCCACCCCCAACACTGTCAGGGAAACATTCCTGATAAATACCTAGTAGAGCTGCAGAGTTTCTGGCACTGGGCACTGGCAGGGCTGTGCTGGCTTGTCACTGGCCAGGTCTGCCCCTTGGTGCCTCAAATCTCACCTTTTTTCTTGCTTCTCTGTCTTTTCCTCTCCCACTGTGCTTTTTGAATCCCCACAGGGTGTTAGTCCCTGTCCTCTGTAGTTCCTCAATGCGAGCAGTTGCAGCTGCCTGCACTGCTGCTACCTCAGTGTCACCCCTGGGCTGCCTTTAGAAGGGACCTGCTCCAGCCTGGACTGGGAAGGGCTGGATCAAACCATTTCTCAGTTCAATGCATCAGCACCCACCCAGGGGCTGCATCCTGACCAGGAGCTACTCATGCACGTGTCCCTCCCTCCCACTGCAGGTCCCTGTTCATAGTTATGTTGTTTTCCAGAGATGAGCTTTACCCACCTAAATTCAAACCCCAGCCACCAAAGATGATGACAATGTTTTTGGATTACCCATTGGCAACTCGATGGAGACGCTTCAAGAGTAGAAGTGCGGAGGAGCCAGTCACTGCTCCTGAAGACTGGGCAAAATCCGGCGATTCCTCCAGCGCTGAGGTAGATTTTTCTGTACATGTGCTGCTTGTGTTGCCTCCCCAGCTTGCCACCAACCAGTCACACTTGACCTCCCTTTTTGCTGCCCTGCTGTCCTGTGCCCTGAGAGTGGGCTGGGCAGCAGGGCTTGTGGCTGGACATGGGGTGTGTGGGAGGGAGAAATAGGAGAGTTTTCCTTGGAGAAGCCTGCTCAGATCCTGTGTTGAGTGTGGGATTTTTTTGCCTTGTTTTCTTCACAATCTAAGACGAGGCTTTTATCTGCATCATGATGATAAGACCTCCAGCTTCCTTCCCAGAACAAGCTGTGATGAGTCCTGATCTCCATGCACTCTCTTCCCAGGTGCACCCAGGTGCACTACCTGTTTCCAGGTCTCTGCTTTCACCCAGGAGCTGGTATTGCAGTGGTGGCCCTGAAGCTGTCTTACAAAATGAGACTTTGCAAAGTGGCTGTCTCCTCCTACTAGCATAGAAACGGCTTGTTTTTCAGGTGCTGCCAGATACTTGGGAGAAGTATTACATCCCCCCGGGGTTGGAGGGAGTCAGGTACTCCACAGATGTATCGCAGACTCCCCTCAAAGTGGAGAAGGTAAGAGGAATCTGTCTCATTTCCACGTTTTCAGTGTGGCAAGCAGGGCTGTAGCTCCCAGTCCCATTGGGGGCCCTCAGCATTGCCCACAGAGGCGCCTCACATCCCTCCAGGCCCATCACAAAGTGCTGCTGAAGCAAATGGTTGTTGGAGAGGCCGTGCAGGACATGTTGTAGGGCTGCCCAAGGATGCTGTGGAGCACCTATGGAGGGTATTGCTCCCCCATGGCCTCATCAGGGGGCCCATAGGAATTTTTTGCAGGAGCTTTTGCTGTAGCACCTTGAGAAAGCAGCATATAAATCAGAGAGAGAAGGGAGGAAAACCTCAGCAGTCAGATGAGCTGGGCTGGAGTCCCTCGCTGAGCTCCCTGAACTCCAAGAGCTCTCACTCTGAGTCTCCTCCTTTTCTAAAAGCAGTAAGAAATGCTTTTTAAAGGCAAGTTGTGCATGAGAGAAAATTTCTACTGTCAGGAGACATCCCAGTTCACTTTAATGTAGTGTATTAATTAATAATGTTGATCTGTGAGTATGGGAGAAGATTTTCCCATGGTCCCTCCACTGGTCAGTGGCATGGATGCAGAATGAGATTAGGATGCTTCTGGCTATGTTTGAGGAATAGAACCCTTCAGCTACAGCTGCACTTTGCTCCAAGATGCTCTTCTACATCCATTTCCATGTTCAACACCTGAATGTCTCCTGTCCTCCACCCAGGCTTTCAGTATCCTGCCGCTGTCGGGTGTGCTGCAGCCGGGAGAGAGACAGCAGGTCTCTGTCACCTTCTTTGGCCACCTCAACACCATCGCCCATGTCACGGCGCTGTGCCAGGTGGAGGGAGGCCCCACCTACAAGGTGGTGGTGACTGGGGAGGCCTCGCGTGTCAGCTACTCCCTGAGCCCCCGGGAGATCGACTGCGGCTTACAGGTACCACACGTCCCCTGGCACAGCTCCCTGCCCTGCAACCATGGCCAGTGGGCTCCTGCCCACCTCGGCCCAGGGCTCCCTCCCCTTCCCAGCCCCTTTGTTGGCCCTGGGCTTGGAAGTACAACCTTTGAGGGACACATCCGACATCCAAGCTGGTTTAAAATGGCCATCTCCAACCCTCTCCGAAATGTTGGGAATGCCTCTTTTTCAGGGTACCTAACACTGCCTCCTGGGCCAGGCAGGGTCCCAGTGGGGATGCTCTGAGGGGCATGTCCTCTGCTGATCCACTCCTAAACATCCCTCTGCTGATCCACTCCTAAAGCCTGACCTCTAAGGAGAAGCTCTTCTCTAAAGCTCTTGCTTAATCCACACACTAATCAAGTGAAGAAGCTGGGTTTCCAGTCACTAAAGTTGGAGAGACTGTCCCAGAATAATCCCCACTTCATTCATTTTCAGTTGAAAGCCCACAGATATTTCCAGCTGCTGGCCCTGTCTGTGTTGCCCTGCGTGACACCCTTGTTGCATGTATGTTGTTTGCCAATACTTGCATGCAGGTGCCTTTTCTTCTGGAATGCCTCAGTGCTGTCACTGTTTCTCCTGGCTGTTGGTGAGCCCTCAGAGTGCAGAGGGTCTGTGTCCCCTGGTTCATTTATTACTGGCCCTCACATGGTTGTTACCATGACTCTGTGTGCTGCCAGAGCTCCCAGGTCCTGTGCAGGTGCCCTGTGCCTGGGGGTTCCCCAGGTTCCCAAGTACCCATATCTCCTCCCTGGTCCCTGCTCCCATGATGTGTCGGCTTCCAACCCCAGGAGAGAGGGAGGAGATTCCCAGCAGCAGGCCTGGGTCTGTAACTTCCCACTCCTATACCTTCTCTCCAGATGTTTAATGAAATTCATCACAGCACAGTCACCCTGGAGAACACCAGCAAGATTGAATTCAGCTGGGTGCTAAACCCTAGAACTTCAGACCAACATCTGCCTGGTGTGTTCGTGGTCAACCCCACCACTGTAAGTAGCACAAGTGACTGACCCCAGCCCTGTGTCAGGTGGCCCACGAGAGTATTAAAGGAAAAAAAGACGGGGGGGGGAAGGGGGAAAAAAGTCAGAGGGGAAAACCTCAAACCCAGTTATGAGAGAGAGGGCTGTAAGCAATTTCTGCTGCAGGCAGAGAAGGTCAAACAAGTGATATCTCCTGATAGACTCCCCCACGGCCTTGGCTGGTGGGTGGCTCTGCTGTCACAGGGCAGACACCGGCAGGAGGCACAAGTGTGCTGGTCACTGTCGTGTCCCACTGTAAGGGGAGTAGAGGGGAATTATTTCTGATAGATTTCTCGGACGAAAATAAGGTACAAACGCAGCAAGTATTATATCAGAAAATTGTTTATTGATAAAGAAAGGGAATGGTCCCGACCAGAAGTGAAGGGAAAAGAGAGCAGAGAAAGAAAAGGAGAAACGGAGAGAGTAACAGAAGACAGGCACAGAGCGTTACTGCTGGAAGCCTGGGATGCTCTGTCGGCGTCCTGCTCGGCAGCTGGAGCATGAGCAATGTGTGCTGCCAGCTGCACCGAGTGTGCGTGCCTGCCGTGGCGGGCTGGGCACGATCCGCACCCGCGGCAGGTGTGGCTGTCCTTGTGCTGCGGTGGCTGGGCTGGGCACGATCCGCACCCGCGGCAGGTGTGGCTGTCCTTGTGCTGCGGTGGCTGGGCTGGGCACGATCCGCACCCGCGGCAGGTGTGGCTGTCCTTGTGCTGCGGTGGCTGGGCTGGGCACGATCCGCACCCGCGGCAGGTGTGGCTGTCCTTGTGCTGCGGTGGCTGGGCTGGGCACGATCCGCACCCGTGGCGGGTGTGGCTGTCCCATGGGCTGCAGTGGTGGGCTGGGCACGATCCGCACCCGCGGCATGAGTGACTGTCCTTGTGCTGCGGTGGCTGGGCTGGGCACGATCCGCACCCGCAGCAGGTGTGGCTGTCCTGCGGGCTGCAGTGGTGGGCTGGGCACGATCCGCACCCGCGGCGGGTGTGGCTGTCCCATGGGCTACAGCGGCTGGGCTAAGCAGCTGCGGCTCGTCATGGTCGGGACGCGGTGGTTGCTCCCTCAGAGAAACAGCGGAGCGTTAGGTTGCCTTGGCGAGTGGAGAAGTGGCGACAGCAGGGTAGGCAGACAGGGAAGAAGTGGCTCTGCAGGGATCTGGGTTCTCCAAGTGCTCCCTGCCCAACAAAAAACCAAAAATGGTGGGGAAAACTTAGCACTGTTAACTGCTTTTATATGCTAAGATTCCTCCCCAAACTCAGCCCCTTTTAGGAAGACTATTGATCAGACGGGCAAAATTTTCTTGGGCTTTGGGGTTTGCCCGCCTCTGTTATAAATGAAAACCCAATTATTTTACAAAGGAATTTATTGGAAAATCGAAATATAAAAATCCGAGAAAAGCCACAAGCAAAATCAGTTCTGAGCCCGGGATCGGAGCTGGGTGAACCTCACATTTGGCCTCTATGTCACCGAGTCCCCCACAGTTCACAAGTGCAGCCCTTTCGGTGACTGTTTTTATACAGTTCTTGGGTTGGACAGCCAGTTGTTTCGCTTTGAGTAGTCTCGCTTCTCTTTGTCTTGTCCCGTTTCTTTTGCATATTCATGTAGTCACTTTTCTCTGCTACCAGTCCCTTGAACAGCTTTCCTGGAGGAGGTAGGTGCTTGATTCGATTTACTGGAATCGGGTATTGGGATGCACACCCTTGATAGACGCAGATAAGATGCATATCAGGTGTCGATCACTAGGTCTTTGTCAGGTTCATCTCCTTAGAAGGCCTATTCTGTTTTCAGTGCCACCCGTCATTCTATTGCAAATGAGTCTCTTCCCCGGTTACAGGAAAGGGGTGGCATTGTTTCTGTTGTCTCAGCTGCAAGTGATTTTATATAATTTTATTTCAATAAAACACAACTTATTCCAATAAAACACCAACTAGTCCAATAAAACACGAATTATTCCATAACATATATTACACCTCCAAGGGGAAGGTTGCTTGCAGCCCCCCAGAGACGGAGCCTACCTGCATTTTCTACTAGCAACCTCCTTTACATGTGGGATGTGTTAAGGCTGCCAGCAAGTCTACAGCCCCTATAGTAATTTTTCACCCCATGACAGAAAATGGAATTATAACTATGTTGAGTCATAAATAAAAATTTAATTGGTTCCTCATAGTCACTCTAGGGACCCTGACGGCTGAGATCTCAGGCTGTGCTGGCACTGGAGAGTTTCTGAGGGCCACCTTACCCAGGCTGTGTGATCACACAGGACATTGTCCTTGGCCCTGCCTCCTCACTGCCGCCGCTGAGCACAACTCACATATCCCTTATGTAGGCTTGCTGGTCCCTGCCTCCTCCAGCTTTGTGCTATGCAGCAGCTTTTTCAGGGAGTGAGGGGGCCAGGGAGCAGCAGGACTGGAAGAGCAAGGTGAAAAATTAGCAGCATCCCACCAATGTCCAAGCTTCTCAGTCCTGCCTGGATCTTTGAGCCAAAGCAGTGCTCCTGCCTTTGTCCCTCCTTGCAGTGGGAGGAGGAAGCCAAATGGCTTTTCCATTTCTTCATATCCATCTCCTACAAGGGATGAGAAGAGCTGCTGGCCCTGCTGAGTGCAGAGTCTTCTCTTCCATAGCAGCAGCAAAAAAGCCTTTTTTTGTTGAGGTGCACTCTTGCTGGCAGAGGGCAAACCCCATTAGCAGCAGAGCTGTGCTCACATCAGGCTGTGCTGGGGCTGAAGCCTTATGAGCCCTCGGGAGGACACACTGCACTCTGGGGCCAGAGGCTCAACCTTTTGGGCACAAGGAAGGTAGAAGGTGTGAGAAGCAATGCCCACTTCTCAGTTAAAATTTAAAGAAATTTTAATTAGAGACAATAGGGGACAAAGTCAATAAAGCAGAAGTAATAGTGCTGGGTGCTTGGCTTGTGTGCTTAGCCGCAGCCAGAGCCACAGCAGTCAACACAGCAACACCCCTATATACCTTGGGAATTGCCTTAGCCTAATAGATATTTATAACACGTTATACACATTGAAACATTTTAACATCGTTCCTCCTCCGTCCTGCCTTTTTGGAGCATGTGCAGTTGCCCTAGTCCTGGTCCTTTGTTACTTTTCGACACATTCAGCAGATTTCCATTCCGTCATTGGTTAAATGTGAATATTACACCAACTTCACCAACACTGGTATCACAACACAACATTCACATTAAAATAATTCTAAACTTTAGCATACTTCTTTTACAAAAGTCGACATTATAAAACACATAGTATTTACTCCAACAGCTGCAAAAAACAACACTGTAATATATTTATCACGAAGGTGATGTGGTCTGATGGTTTCTTCCAGATGAGAACCTGTCTTCTCAGCCTGTCTGTCCCCTGAGCCATTCCCCATCAAACTGATGCATTCCCTACCTCTTCTCCCACCCCTGCAGGGCTCCATTGCACCTGGCGAGAAGCAAGTGCTGAAATTCTCTTACATGCCAGGATTACCAGGAGCCTTCAGCAGGACTTACCGGCTTAAAGTGGATAACCTGAAGCCAGAAAATATCTGCCTGAAAGGAGAAGCATACTTTCCCATGATCACTGTGAACCTGCCCTTGAACATCAAAGGTGGGCACTGACTGTCTGCCCCCAGGAAGGGCCCCTCTGGTTTTGTTCCCTACCATATGGCCACAGGGCAGCTCATGCCCACCTCCACCAAGCCTGGAGGGTTGCAGGACTCCCAGACCAAGTCAAGCCCTCTGGTTGCTCATGAGTCTGGAGCAGAGGATCCCATGAGGGCTTTGTCCCAGGAACCATCCTGCAGAGCTTGCCAGCACATCTGGCAGGGTCCTGAAGGATGACGGCTAGACTGAAAGGCTTTGGGAAAGCTGTAAGAGAGGCTGGCAGGGCTTCTGGCAGGGTTGGATTTGCATGACATTGCAGGGGATGAGATGGTCCTCTGAGGGGAGGAAGATGGGCGGGAGCAAACATGAGGATTCAGAGAGGAGCAGCAGCATCCACTTCCCCATAGATGGCTTGAGGGATTTCTTTCTGGAAGAAACCAGTGTTGGGAGGCGGGGACTTCCCAGCTTAAATGGGACTGGCACTTTGTTTACACTTCTGTTTGTGGATGTTTTCTTCTTTCAGGAAATGAAAAATGTGAGAAGCCACCGGAACAGCTCATAGAACCCCTGCAACAACAGAGTGAGAGGAATAAATCGGTTGTTGAGAAGAAGACTCAGAGCCCAAAGACTGAGACCTTGAAGTCTCAGACCCCCACAGCTCAGACTCTGCAAACTCAGGCCCCAGCGACTCAGACCCCAAAGACTCAGAATCTGGAGACACAGAACCGGAAGCCCCGCTTGCTTGGCTCTAGCATTGTAGTAAGAACAGCTGCAGCCCTGTTTGGCACATGTCACCCTCTCCATGTCACCTGAGCCCCCTGCAGCCCACAGCAGCTTCCTAGTGCCCTGATGGCACTTGGGACCTCCCTGCCCATTTACAACCGTGTGTCACCTCAGCATTGCCCCTAGGGCTGCCACTCTGGTCATGGTCTCTTCTGGGGTTGCACCAGCTTCCTGGCCACCCCAGGGAGAGATCCCAAAGGCCATGCTCAAGGGATGGAACTGATGGTGCTTTGAAGGAGATGCAGGTCATTGCAGGGGAGTTGCTGGTCCCAACTCAAGCCCTGACAGATTTACAGACCTGAACAGCATCTGCCTGATTGTGCCCTGGGACTGTGCTGGCAGTGCTCATCTCCAAGAGGCACCAGCTTGGTGTCTGGTTCCTCTTCAAGACAGCTTTTGTCCAAGCTGCCTTGTTACTGGCTGGGGGCAGGCAAGTATCTGGAGCTCTGGAAGGTTCCTGACCTGTCTGTCTGCCCGGCCAGATCAGGCAAACCTTGTTAACAGTGTCTGGGCAGGCAGAGATGTCAGAGTGACTGCCCTGGAGATGAGGTCCTGGCTAAGAGAGCAAGAAGTGTCACAGACACTGAGCAGCCAGACAGGAGGACCCCACACTCCCTCTCAACAGGAGCAAGTCCTTTTTCAGGTGCAGGCTGGGCCTTGGGAAGGACCTTTGCTAACCAGCCACTATCTTCCCTTTCCTCAGCGAGACACTCAGGTGCAGATAAAGATGGTGAGGATGCTGATGGAGAAGGCTGTTCTGGAGCTGCAGGAAAATCTCACATCCCATCCCCCAAAGAGCAGGTTCCCTGACAAGCAGCTGTGCCAGAGTCTTGTCAAGTGAGTAGGGACTCCCAGCTCCTCTGCAGGTGCCCCAGAGGTAACACCCTGGGTGTGTCCCCTTCTCCAGAGAGCTCCTTGTGTCTGCAAAGCTGGCAATAGCCTGGACTTAAAAAGGGTCTGGTCCTGGTGGCTGTGACACACTACACGTGAGCAGCGGAGTGTCCTCCCTTCCCCAGCACCACGCTGAGCTTTGGACTGCTCAGCTCCCCACAGGTCTGGGGTTCTGTCCCTAGAGCTGAGGGGATGCAGTGCAGACCTTCAAGCCCTTCCAGACAGCATAAATTCTGTTCCTGTTGACTGGCTCTAAAAGAGACAACTCTCAGCTGATGTCTTGGTTCCAACTAACAGAGCACATTAAACAAAAGGAGAAAGGAACTGCACATGTCAGCATACCCTTTAAAACCCAAAATCAGACGGCTTGAATGCTGGTGGAGTGGCAGGGTTTATCTAGGTAACTTGGGCGGTCCCTTTGCACCATCATGATTCAGCACAAACACAGGAGGCTTCAATTCAGGAGGAAGATGCTCTGCAGAACAGATCATGTGATCTGGTTGCAGAGCAAAGAAGTTTTCCAAAGAAGTGTAGGCAAATCTTACTTCTAGGCCCCAAAGTTTTTCCGGCTCAGGCTATACACCAGGCTAAGCAGTTTCATTGAGACCAGTGGAGGCCCAGTGGACTCACCTATACTGGCTTTTCATGGCAGAGGAGCTGTGGCCAGTGTCCATTTTAAACTAATTTTATTTTCAGGTGCCACTGGTAGCTGATAAAACCTAGGACCTGCACTCATCCTGACTTCCTAAAGTCATTCCCAGGTGGTCAGGCCATAGGTTTCATGGGCTTGAGCTGAGTTTTTACAGCAGTGAATAAAGCAATATCCACTTTATTTGTATCCTGTGCCCACTTGGACATGTAGCCAGGCTGTGGTTTAAGGCCTGTCCTTACTCCTCCTTGCAGAGTTGAGCTGCCTGAGTACATTCTGGACATAGGCTCTGTCCTGAAGGGTCGCACTGAGAGACGTACTCTGGAGATCACCAACTCTGGCCAGATCCACGTGTCCTTTCAGATGGATGTGTCTGTCCTGCAGGACACAGGTAAGCAGTGCTGGAGACACTTCTATGGGCTTGAAGCAGATGTCTCCAACAGATTAGCTTGAGCCACTGAACTTGGGGAGGTTTTTGAGTTCTTCTTCTCAGTGCACCTGCTGGGAGCTTTAGAAGCAGAACTCTCCTGACCAGCCATGCCCAGGGACCTGGCCTGCCTGCGACTGCCCTAACACTTCAGTGCAGAGGCCAGATGGGCTCATCACCCCAGTCACCTCTCAGCATCTTCTGCCCCTGGCTCTCACGAGCATCAAGTTTCTTTGGGTGCTCCGTGGGCTTGTTTTGTGAACCAGTGGGGTCTGCTGTGTTTTGGAAGTGCTTTGTTTGGAGTTCATGCTGTCACAGCACTTGGATTCAGCCTTTCATGAGGAAACAGCCTGTGAGATCCCCTGGTGGATCAGAGTCTTCCAAAAGAGGCCTTGAGTCAAGGCTGTGCTTCTATCACACACTGGCTCACTGTGTCTGAGGGGTGTTCAGGTGCACTTTAAGTTTTAACTTTAAACTTTAAGTTTTTGTCCAGGTCACAGCACGGCAGGGGGTTTTTCCAAGACCTCTCAGCTAGGACACCTGTAAGGCCTTAATGTGTTTATGACGTATTTCATGTTTCTTGTGTATCTCAGCTGCTTTGATTTCATTTGTTCAAGGTTTCAGCGTGAACCTGGACCAGATGGAGGGCCTGCCCCCCAGGTACACCATGATGTGTAAAGTGTGCTTTGAAAGTGCCTGCCGGCCACAGGGTGACGTGGATGTGCTGCTGCCCATCAAGGTACTACAGCTCTTGGGGCAGGCAGCAGGCTGGGCACAGCAGCAGGTGTCACCTGCACCCTCCGCTGAATTCTCTGTCCTTCTCCAGGTAGCACAAGGCCCCACATATAACATCCGCCTCCGTGCCACTGTGTTGGAACTGTCACTCAGCCTCTCGAAGGACACACTGCAGTTCTCTGATACCCTCGTTGGGCAGTGCCAGATTGAGACAGTCCGGCTTTACAACTGGTTCAAAGTGCCCTGCAAATGGTTCATTACTGCCATCAAGCCTGTTAGGAAGGTAAAGCACACGCAACACTGAACACATAACTTCTTGGTTAGGCTTTCTTTGTGTCTCTTGCCCTTTCTGCTGCTGTGGCTGCCTGAGCACTTGGGTCTGCAGCATGTTTGAGGAAGCTTCTGAGGGTCTAGATGAAGGCTGGTTTGCCTGGACCTCTTCCATTAGCTGATGACGGCTTTTCTGCCATCTTCACCCATTCCTCCTCTTCTGAGGACAGTAGTTCCCTATTTGCCTGCCCTGTCTACAGGCTTTCCCTCCAGCTCTAGGCTATGGGGGCCACACTTGGTTTGGCTGTGGGTGCTCTCAGCACTGTATCAGTGTCTCAGAGCACTGCAGGAATTGAGGCTCTGTCCTCATAGACCAAGGAGACCTCACAGGATTGGTTTCTGTGCCCAGAACAAGCAACGCAAAGACACGATACCAGCCCTACGTCAGAAGCAGCAGGCACTGGAGGATGAGCCCTGTCCCTTTGAAGTGAGGCCCTCTGAAGGAACCCTTAATGCAGGAAGGTGGCAGAACTTGCAAATCCAGTTTACACCCGAGGAGGAGGTGAGATTGGCAGGTGTCAGCCCAGGAGGCCTGTCAGGGCTACCTGGAAATGAGGGCCTGGTGCAGAGAGCATGGTCTGAGCTCTGCCTTGACAGGGAGCTTTCTGCAAGCCTTGTACTCAGCGTGGCTCAGTTCACCCCACAGAGCACTCCCATGATGTAAGAGCCTGAATGAGAGATAGGGACTCCAGGCAGCTCTTAGAGGTGCTGTTTATTTCATTACATTACATTCATTACAGCATTCATGGGTCATGGGTATACAGAACCAAGCCCGTAGCTGTCAGCATCAGCTTAAAGGCATGCCTGAAGCTGCTTTAGTTTTGGTTACAATGCATTAGATACTTTTCTTTACTGAGCATCTTAACACAATACCAAATCAGTATCATACACAATACCTTTACATTTACCTATAGCCTATCACACTACTATCCTTACTATATTATGGTTAGTACTATGCAATCACATTGAGTTAGTATGTTACATTTTAAATTTAAAGTTGCTTTTCTGTTTTACTTGCAGTGGGAAATTCTTAGACCTTTTTTCTACTTGGTAAAAACACGTTTTTATTTGTAAACGACTTATCCTTTGCTCTTACCTTATAGCCATATAAGTTTCCTTCCAAGTCATCTTAACCTTTGTCCAGGAACAACTAACTCAACAATCCCTAACTTAAACATTTTTTATTCTTCTATATCAAAACTTGCTTTTATTTCTAGTGAACCTTCTGCTAAGCATTCATATCTGTAAGACTTTCCTGTTAAATTTTCATCTTCCCCAGCATCATGAGATGTGCCCACAGGGAGCTTGCACAGAGAGCATCAGGGCTCTGTGGCTGCCTCTCGGCACATGGGGGGGATGTGCCCAACTCCCCTCAGCCTCTTCCTTGCCTGGCTGTATTTGCAGCTGCCACACTCGGTGCAGAGCAGCTGCACACTCGCAGAGGATAATCCTGAAATGGCCAGTATAGGCTCATCCTGCTGCAGAAAAAACAGCCACCAGACACCTTCCTGGGCACGGCAGGACAGTCACCTGTAGTGGTGTGCTGCCAGCAGTCCCTGGGGCTCTGGGCTGCCTGCACATTTATGTGCAGCTGGGGATTCAACTTAAAGGATGGAGCATTCCCAAAAGTAGTTAGCCTGTGACCGCTGGGTCTTGGAAACTGATAGTGTGTACCAGTATGGACACAAGTGCTTCTGTGCCCACAAACAGTCCCAGGGATCTTTTAATTGCTCAAGGGACGTAACCATCTTGTGTCTGGCCTTGACCAGAGCCAAACACTAAGCAGAGAAGATGACCCTTATTTCTAGCCAGCGAGAGCTCATTTGCCTCTCTCCTGGAGCTGGTGTTTGCCTAATGCAGCAGTGCCAGGACACTGTACAGTGTCTGGACACTGTAACCCCGAGGGCCCTTCTCATGAGCACTGTGCTCCTGCATGACTAGGTGAAAACATCTGTCAGTCCACTGTACATCCATCTGATACCCAAATACCCAGTTACAGTGCACACCAGGATCCATCCCAGTTACTCAGACCCAGACTGCTACAGACACTGTAGTCCCTAGCATAAATATCTTGTTTCCATTCACCTTAGCGGGACTGATAACACCCTGACCTTGGGGCAAGTGTTGTGTTTGGGGTCCTGTCACTTGGGACTTCATGGATGAGTTTTCTGCACTTTTCTCTTTTCAGAGGTCTTACAAGAATGAGCTGAAGCTTAACATTTGTGGGAGCAGCAATTACTTAAATCTGCACCTCTCAGGACAAGGTCTGGAGCCACGGTTGGAGTTCAGCCCCCCAGCACTAGAGATGGGATGGGTGCTGGTGGACAGCAATGGGGTGGAGGCCACAGTGGTGGTGAAGAACCCATGCAACTTCCCCATTGAGTTTTACTCCCTGGATTTTGATGAGCAGTACCTTGAGGAGGAGAAGGTGAGAAGGCAGGTCTGGTCCCCATGTACATGCTGCCCAAGCTTCACAGCACTCCAGCATTCCCAGGCTTGTGCCAGGGAGATGGAGGCAATCCCCTGGCCAAAGCCAACTCTGCTGACATGCTGTGGGAGGACTTAAATAGTTTGTGTTGTTGGGAGGAAGGGAGGAGACAGAAAATGGGTTTGTTGAGTGTGTGTGATGAAAGACGAGAAAAGGAATTTTGTGTATGGTTTCTCTTCCCTGCGCACACAGATCCTGCGGGTGGCAGTGGGGTCTGCGTACCAAAAGAAGTTTTTTATGCCTCCACGTGCCGTGGGTGGGACACTGCCCCCAGAGGTGCTGGAGCACTATGAAGCACAGAAGAGTCTGAAGGCTCAACAGGCAGAGCTCAAGGCCAGGGCTGAGGCCGAGGCCAAGGCCATGGGCAAGGCAGCACCAGGTCAGAAAAACATTGAGAGTTTGGCGGTATCTGTTTTGACTGTGATTATAGCAAGGAGTCCAGCCCATACACCCTGAGCTCTCTGTCACCGTGTTCTCCAGGGAAAGCCCACTTTTTTAGCAGCTGCCTGTTCCCCAGCTTGGTGAAGGAACTCTTGGGTGAAGGGCTGTGCTGTCCTCTGCCAACCCGGAGTGTCGCCAAAGCAAGCTCCCACTTGACTGCCATAGACTGGGGAAATAATCAGGATATTCCCTTGTGTCCCTTAGCCACAAAGACTAGGATTGGATGAGTTCTTCAGCCAGTAGGACCAGATCTAATACCACTGGCTCTTTGATTTTATTTGCACTTTTCTAGCAACAAAAGAACAAGCTCATGTGGCTTTCACCAAGTCTCCTTTCCTGGGATCTGAGGAGATGGGGAGAATGATGAGGATCAAAGGAGGCTGACTTTTCCCCCTGGTTTTGCACTGCAGCACATCACAGGGCTGTCCCATCCAGTCCTAAGCCCATGGGGAAAGCGACTGGGAATCCCATCTCTCGGGCTGTCATGCGCCACCTGGGCATTGACCCGTCTTCAGAGAAGCGTGAAGCACGGCAGGACATAGGGATTGTTGTCATCGTCCATGGGCCACCCCTGGCAGGTATGTGAGCTGCAGCCCTGGGCTGCACGGAGAGGGGCAAGCAGGAGAAACACATCCTGGTGGACCTTGGTGCTTAAGGTAAAGCCCTCAGCTGAACAGGAGGTGGAGATGATCCTCTTGGCTCTAGAATTCAGAGCTGGTAGCCACGCTCCAGCTGCCTCCCTCATGGCCTCCTCTGGAGGGACACTTGATTTCCTAGTGTCCTTTTAACTTTGAAATCTTGTTCGAGATTTTTCCAGGGTCTGCCCCTGTAATGCCTCGTGTGCAAGTGTCACCAAGCTGTCGTCCTCTCTCTCTCAGGAAAGACAGAGATAGCGGCGGCCCTGTGCCGCTATTATGGCGGTGCTTGCTTGTCCATTGACACCGTGGTGAAAGAGGCCATTGCCAATGATGGGAGCCCAGCAGGGCTCTGTGCCCGGGAGCTTTGCACCAAGGCTGCCATGGAGCTGAAAAGCAAAAGTGAAGGTAATGCTGGTGAGGAGAAATGCTGGACCCAGAGCCAGTGCTTGAGAAAACCACCACGATTGTCCACTTCTGCTTACTCAGAGCAGCAGTTTTTCAGTCCTTGGGTCTCTTAGGGAACATGGGTGAAGTGCATCTCTGGCTTGTCTAGAAGAAAAAAAATCAATTTTAAGGGCTCAGTCAGGGGTTCTTTTATAGCCCCCTTTGCTGCCATTTTTGGCACATGTTCGTTTTTTTAAGGGTGGTGAAGCATGCCTGTCTCTTTCCTCAAAACTGAATCAAGCTTGCTTCTCATGGGAAGCAGGCAGAACTGCTGCCCACTTAAACAAGGAAAAAGCCTTCTGAAGTGGTTCATTAAGCACAAGAGGACTGACTATGAGTGTAACCTTGCAAACGAGAGGAAGGGAAGGACAGCCTGAGGAATTTCCAATGAGAGACATGCTACAGATGAGCTCTTTTTTCCGGAGATTTACCTATGCCCACTGTCAGGTTACACAGCTCATGCATGTTGGGCTGTTCTCCATGTGAGACTGGAGACTTCCATGAAACTCACTGGGCAGTTGGTACCCTGAGCTCTGCAGGGTGAGGCCAGATCTGGCTTGGTGCAGGGGGAAGTTTTGCATTGCTCACTTTTGAACTTGGCTTGGTTGGGAGCTGCTGGAAGGAAGAAGAGTCTGGGTCCCAGCTGGGGTTTTCCCACAAGGAGGATTTAGCTTCAGTGGAGACAGGTGATGCAAGTGGGGCAGGGCTGCAGGTCTCCACATGAGAATGCAGTGTATGGAAATGATGGTCCTGGAGGACGAATCCTTGGCTTGATCTGTAGGGGAACTGCTGTGCAAGCAGTGCCACCTGCATGCACAGTTTTTAGGAGGGACATAGTGCTGACTTCAAAATCAAGTATGGGATGGTGTGCTCATAAGAGAAGCAGGGAAGGAGCTGCTTCTGGGAAACAGTGCTGCCAGTGCCCAGCAGACTGGGGAAAAAGTGCCATGTTCCTCCCAGGCTGTGCCCATTGTGGTGAAAGGTGCCTATATGCTTTTCAAAGCCCCCCTGAACCATCTGTCCCCTGTGCAGGTAAAAAGTCTCAGCTCAGTGCTCAGAGCAGGAATAAACAGGCCTCTAGGGAAAAAGTCAAAAGCAAGAACTCTTCAGCACGAAAGAAGGAGCCAGTCAAGGTAAACATGGTCTGCCCTGGCTGATGCCTGGGACCTTTGCATTGTCTGTGAGATGGGCAGGGGCCGCTTACAGTGGAGGCTCTGTGCCAGCCAGGGACTGGTATATGGGTCCATAGTGCCAAGCCCAGCTGGCAGGCTGGGCATGACTTGGGCTGGGAATGTGCTCTGGCAGACAGCTCCACTGGTTCTCAATGGTTTGCTGGCAAAGTGCAGTCCTGGCTAGTGTGACTGCAGGCAGTGAGCAAAGTGCTGGGAGGCTGCACCAGGGGCTTGCAAGCTTGGGTCTCTGCTGGCCAGGGGATGGGCCCTTCAGGACCATCCCCTGGACCCCCAGCCTGCTCTGCAGGGTTGTTCTAGTCTCCACTAGTGAGGAACCTGAGCTCCAAGCCCAGCAGTGGGAGTTGTTCAGGGCTTTCCACCGTGGTTTATTTTCCTTACACTGGTCCACATTACAGTTCACAGTTTCCACTGCTCCTGCGCCGCAGCAGCTGAACGTCACCAGCAGCTGTGGGGAAGAGCTGAACTGCCTGAGCTGTGTGCTGCCCGAGGAGCTGCTGGTGGACATCCTCTGTGAGAGGCTGAAGGTGTGTGGGGTGGGGGAAAGGGAGGCGTTCCTGCTCTGGAGAGACAGGCAGTGAGGTAGGACTCAGAGAGGAGGAGGAGGTCTGTACATGCAGCTGGAGGATCCTGGACTGTGTGCAGGGAACCTTGGGGGAAGCTGCAGATGCCCTTAGTTGGCAGAGCCTAAGGACAGACCCAAGCTGCTCTTAGCTAATGCACTTGGAACAAGGACAGCTGGTGCCCTGTGACATCGGGGTTTACTGTCCAGCTGTGAGCCCCCTGTGTGCAATGCCTGACTTACTCTTCCCTTTATTCACAGTGTAAAGACTGCTACAAGGGAGTGGTCTTTGATGGCTTGGGGAGCCTCTTTGCAAGCAGCCTGGAATCCTCCCTGCTCTGTGTACTCAAAGCTGTCAAGAATCGTGATCATATCTTCATGGTGAATCTGCATCAGGATTATGCTTCTTGGAAAGCCAAGGATGAAGCTGAAAGACAGAGGAAGGAGGCTCAAAGAGAGAAGGAAGGTGAGATATGTCTGTCCCTCTCAAATCTTCTCTCTCAAGCACTCAAACTTACCTGTGTCTGGGTTTGCAGCAGAGCTTGTAAGAAATTTTTTTATTAATCTTTCCACCTTTCTGCCTCAGTGTAACCAGCACTCACCTGAGATTTGCAGGAGACTGGAGGCTTTAAGACACCTTAATCTCTAACATTAAAGCTTGGGCACAAGTGCAAGCTGCTGTAGCTCAGTGACAAACAACTGTTCTCAGCCTTGGTGCACTTAAGCCAGGCAAAGCACTCACTGCCTGGCCATAGTTTGGGGGATTGTCTGAACTTTGGAGCAGGGACATGAGCTCCACAGTGTCTCCTGGTATGATATGAGCCTGGGTTGGGAAAAGCTGTGAGTCCTTGCAGCTGACCCAGCTCTGCTTGCAGTCACTCATGGTTTCTCCTCTGGTTTGTGCTAAAGAACTGCGTCGGGAAAAAGCTCTTCAGAGGAACATAGAACGTGCCTTGCGAATGGATGAGCAAGAGTATGATGCCCTCCCTGAGGAGGGGAAAGCTGAAGTGGATAAAATATTACTGGAATGGAGGCGTATGCGGAGAGAGAGGTGAGTAAGCCTTCCATGGGTTACTGCTCAGGGTAGTGTTCCTGGAGGGTTTCCCTGCTCCAAGGACTCTGAGCTAAGAGGTGTTTGATAGCAAAGGTCAGAAGCAACACAGGGATGGCCACTCTTAGCTCCCCTGCTCCCAAGAGAGGAAGGACCTTCTTCTGTTGAGAAAGAACATCTCTCTATTTTAGTGGTGAGCCCTCCCAGCTCAGGTGCTGCCTGCAGGGAGCTGGGCTCTGGGCTTGCCTTGGCACTGCCTGTAGAAATGTCTTTTAAGTCCATGATGTTGATTTGCACCTTCTGCATCATCTCCCTTCTTCACCAGAACAGTGGGATTGTGGTATGGGACAGGTGTAGGGCACAGACAAAGCCTTGGTTTGGGTCCTGGTCATGCCACAGATGAAGTCCTTGCAATGCTGATCTGCCAGGGTTCTCCTTATGGGGGGACACCACCCATGAAAGCTCATGTCCTTTAGCTCCCCGTCAGCTGCAGCAGTAGGCAAGCACAAGTAGAAGCTCTGCTCCAGCAAGGCAGCCCAGCTCAGGACACACAGGAAAAGTGTGGAGCTGGGAGGGGAGGCTGCTTAAAGCAAGCCTGTGTATCAGGACTTCTTTCAGCCCAGGCTGAAGTTGGTTTCACGGGGAGAAGATGGACAAGGCTGCTTCAAATCGGTTCCATGGTAGAGAGCACCAGTTTGCCTTGGTCACAGCTGGGTTCCAGCAGGAAATCTGGCTGACAAGAGCCTGTCTTTCATGAGAGGAGTTCCTGCAGCCTTTGCTTACTGACTGATAGGATTATTCTCATTAAGGAGCAGGCTATGCCTGGGAAAGAGGGGGCTAATTTATTTGAGTAAGAATTGTAGGAGGGATAAGCAGATGTTAGCAATTTGTGATCTGGTTTAAACTGGGAAATCAAGAGACAAAAGGTGTTTTCAGGCATCAGTGCAGAGAGCTGGTGAATCAGCCTTTGGCAGTGGGGGGAGATGTTTGGGTGTGCCTTAAGAGGGAGGTTGCACAGTCTGTGCAACCCTGTGATGGCAAGGCTGAAGTTTGGCTGGTCCTGGAGGTCGCCTTCCACCATTCCCCCCACTTGGGATGTTCCCAGCCTCTGTGGAGGAAGGAAATGGTCTCGCAGTACTGCCTGGCCTCAGGGTCAAGGAATAAAGTACCGGCCAGGACTAGTGAGCCCAGGTTTCTGGTGGTGACTCTCAGTGATTTTGTTTGCTGAAGGGAGCAGAAGCGGCTGGCTCAAAAGCTTGAGGAGGAGGCAAAAGCCTTAGAGGAGGAAAAGAGGAGGGAGGAAGAGAGGCAGAAGGAGGAAAAGAAGCAGAAGAAGGAAAAGAAGGATGTCTCCTTGGGGAAGCAGCCTGCAAAACCAGAGAAGGAAACCAAAGCCCCACAGAAGAAGGAAACCAAAGCCCCAGAGAAGAAGGAAACTAAAGCCCCAGAGAAGAAGGAAACTAAAGCCCCAGAGAAGAAGGAAACCAAAGCCCCACAGAAGAAGGAAACCAAAGCCCCAGAGAAGAAGGAAACCAAAGCCCCAGAGAAGAAGGAAACCAAAGCCCCACAGAAGAAGGAAACCAAAGCCCCAGAGAAGAAGGAAACAAAAGCCCCACAGAAGAAGGAAACCAAAGCCCCAGAGAAGAAGGAAACAAAAGCCCCAGAGAAGAAGGAAACCAAAGCCCCAGAGAAGAGGGAAACTAAAGCCCCAGAGAAGAAGGAAACCAAAGCCCCAGAGAAGAGGGAAACTAAAGCCCCAGAGAAGAAGGAAACCAAAGCCCCAGAGAAGAGGGAAACTAAAGCCCCAGAGAAGAAGGAAACCAAAGCCCCAGAGAAGAGGGAAACTAAAGCCCCAGAGAAGAAGGAAACCAAAGCCCCAGAGAAGAGGGAAACCAAAGCCCCAGAGAAGAGGGAAACAAAAGCCCCAGAGAAGAAGGAAACCAAAGCCCCAGAGAAGAAGGAAACCAAAACCCCAGAGAAAAGGGAAAATAAAGCCCCAGAGAAGGGAAAAACCAAAGCCCCAGAGAAGAAGGAAACCAAAGAGAAGAGGGAAACTAAAGCCCCAGAGAAGGGAAAAACCAAAGCCCCAGAGAAAGGAGAAACCAAAACCCCAAAGAAGGGGGAAACTAAAGCTCCTGAGAAGGGGAAAACCGAAGCCCCAGAGCAGGAGAAAACTGAAATCCCAGAGGACCCAGCTGAAATGGAGAAGAACTTGATCCTGAGGTTTCAGATCCATGAGTCATCGCAGCAGAATGTCACACAGGTTTTCTCCTACTGGGACAGGGTTCAGGGTACTGTGGAGTTACCTGTGATTGAAAAGGGAAACAAGTCACAGCCTTCTGCTGAAAACAAAGGTCAGAAGACCAGTAAGCCTCAGGAAAAGGTGGAGAAGAAGCCTGCACAAAAACGTAGAGGCCAAAGCAGTCTTCAGTCATCTCAGCTGGAGACACAAAGTGAAGTTGCAGAAGGGGCGGTCAGAGACAAGAATGTTGGGGTGCCGTGCCTGGACATCCAGGTCACAGATCCAAAGGACATGTTTATGGAGATCCTGAGCAGTGGGAGGCTGCCAACGAAAGATCAGGTAAAACCCTGCAAGGCTCAGATCTTGAGCTTGCCATGGTCTTTGGCCCTGGAGCATTGTGTCCCCCCAGGGGATAATGGCACAGAGCCTTGTCCAGGCCCCTGATGATGTTCCACAGTGACTGTAGCATCTGTGTGGATGGGGAAGTTATCACCATCCCTCAGATGGGCAGAAAGTGGGAGTGCTCTGTGTACAAGTATCCCATCTCGTCACAGAGTTTCCCAGCCTGGAAATCATTATAAATGGTTCCAGGACAGGGCAGCTCATGGTGATTGTTTTCTTCAGCTGAGTCACTTGGAGAGGTTTCTCTCCTGGTCCCTCTTGTAGCTCTTGCCTCTGCTCTGGAGCCTGCTCACCCCACTGGGCATAACAAAGCATTTGTACTTCACGTAAATCAAAAACCCCATTGCCAAAAGCTCAGTGCTGTTGAAGAAGGAGTTGTGAGGATGAACGTGACAGAAGTATAAACAGGATTTTCTCTTCTGTTTTAGATGCTGAGACATTTGGGGCTGCATCCCGAGGGGCCTCCCCTTCCCCCTGCTGCCGTCCTCTCCATAGTTGACTACCCAGCGGAGCGGCGGGGCTCTGCAGAGCGCGTGCAGCTCTTCACCATGGACGCACCAGAAGGGGCTGCTGTGGAGGACAGTCTGGTGGGTGCTCCAGTGGTGCCAGCACTGAAGGTGCCAGGGCAGGGAGCAGGCTGGATGGGAGCATGGGGAACAGGTTGGATGGAAAAGGATCATTGTGGAGAGGTAGTGAAGATGTGGTGGGGCCCCCCGTGGCTGCAGGTCTCCTTCTGGTCAGGGATGGGACATAAGAGACAGCTCTGCTGGAGACAGAGCAGTTCTGTAAGACAAGAGGGAAAAAATCACTTCAAACCATCAACTTCCTTTGAGGAGAGGGTCCTGACTGAGAAGGGGGATCCTAGGCAAGACAAACACCAATAAGCAAGACCAAATTCATGGGCAGGTGGACTTATTTATTTATTCTCCCTTCCATTAGTTAACAAACTCCCATTTTGCTTTCCAGGATGGGTATGTCTCAGGGCTCACCTCTCCCTCCCTTTTCTCTCTCCTCTTAGGCCCACTCCCCAGATGTGAAGGGCAGTTCTGCTGAGGGCCAACCAAAGATGGGTAGAGTGGCCAGCAGAGGCAACTCTCCAAAGGAGAACCAGATCTCCACCCAGAGAACAGAAAGTCCCCAGGATTCCTCCACAACAAGTTCCAAAAGTGCCTCAATCCCCACAGAATTCCTCAGGTGAGCTGCATGGGAGGAGGTGATGCCTCTGTTTCTTGGCCCTCTTGCCAAACAAGGTCCATTGTCCCAGCTCCACAGCTCCCTGTGACAGTGCCTCCATGGGATGGCGAGCACACCCTCCTTGTTTCATTTGCTCCTTAGCAATGTCTGAAGCCTCCTCTTTAATTGCCAGGCTGAAACGGTACCGGTGGATAGTGCCTGCCCATGGTGAGGTGGAACTGAAGGTCCACTTCTCCACCGAAAAGCCAGGGGAATTTGAGCAGACGCTGAGGTTTGAGCTCGTGGAGACAAAGCACCAGTACGAGCTGCCCTGCAGTGGCACTGGCCTGTTCCCCAGCATCAGCCAGAACCCACAGTAAGGCCGGCCCCTGGCAGCCTCCCACACTGCTGCCCCTGAACTCGCAGCCAGGGCTGCCCCTTGGGGCTTCTGGCCGGGGCAGATGGTGCTGCCTGAGGTTACCCAGCATCTCCTGTGCTGGGAGCTGGGAAGGCTGATGGTACCTCAGCCACCAGGAAGGGTTATGGCTTTCTGACTGCATTTCCTACTTGAAGCATCTCATAGCTCCTCCTTCCCCACTTTCTCTGCCCAGGCTGGTGTTTCCACAGTGGAGGAACACCATGGAGGACGATGAAATCATCTTCAAAGAATATGTTGAGAGCACAAAGCAATTCCACTTTGGACCGCTGCTGTGTGGGAAATCAAGAGAGTGGTATGTGCTGCCTGCTGGGCCTTGTACTTTTCTGGACACACTTGGAGAGACATGCTGTCCTGGTGGCACAATCCACCCTGGCAGAGTCCTGGGAGACACATGGGTTTGAAGGACCACAGATGTATGAACTTGAGCAGAGAAGAGGCAAATGAGCCTTGGAGGACCTGTTCTGCCTACCCAGTGAGTGCCTTGGTGGCTGCCTTGAGGCTGCCTTGGTGGCCAGAGCCACATGCTGCTGCCAGTCCAAAAGTGACTTGGGGGGCAACTTTTGTCCCTCTCCACATCTCAAGCTTCAACCCTTTTGAAATTAACTTTATGGTGGTTTTTCAAGTGCTTTGAGCTCTGCAGGTAGCCTGACTGAGCAATTATTCTGTAGATGGTTTTGTAAACGTTTCATTAATCTGTAATTACTAAAAAGATTTTATTATTGACCTGCCAATAGGTGTTGGGGGGAACGTTCAGCAGGTATTACATTTTCCTGTAATGACATTGCATCCTCACTGCTGGATAAAGTCTGCCTAAACATGTTGTCATTGAAGCTATTGTATATTTCAATTTCTACTTTTACTCTCACTTTTTTTTGGATAATATTTAACATTAAGTTCTTGTCTCCATGGGAGCTCTGGAGGGCTAGGCCTATTTTGACAACCCAAGGAAATTAAATAGAAGTAGTTGAAAAAACCAGACAATTTTTAGCCAGGTTGATGGATGGTCTGGGATTTCTGTTTGCTTCTTTAACAGAAGATTTCTGTTTGCTTTCTTCATTCACTCCATAGTCATTTCCATACCTGAGAGAAGGGTAATTTGTTATCTTTTGGCATTCCTCTTGGGAACTGATGCTTTATATTTCTTTCTCAGACTTTGAGCTAACCCATGAAATGCAAAGCAGTTTCATAATTTTTACGAAAGAGATTAGCTAAACTCCTCTTCCAAAAGCCTTTCTTTATACCCTGCAGGGAAGGCACCCCAAGAAAGAAGGGGAAAGAGCCAATGTGCCTGGTGTACTGTTATTTTTCTAGGCACCTTTGAATTTACATTGTATTAAAAACTCTTGAAGTGGCCTGAGTATCATCAGGCTTCTGGGGTGGAGGCACCAAGTACAGGGGAAGGCATCAAAGTAAGGCAAGGATGAGCACACGCCCATGCCCCTGACTGGGATCTGTTTCCCTCACTTGTTTGTTAGAGCAGGGTCTTCCAGCACCGCTTCCTCAGGTGCACACGGTGCTTTCCTCCATGTGTGGCAAAGGCAGCAGTCGCTGCAGCCTTTTCCCCTTTTGTGGACAGGTACAAGGAGCAGGACTGTCCCGGCAACTCAGAGAAGATAACCATCCTCAACGACTGCCCTATGGATTCAGAGGTCCAGTTCTTCTTTGAGAATGATGAGGAAGCAGAGACGTTCCTTTTGGACCCTCCCAGCATGACACTGAAACCAAACGAGAAGCAGGTAGGAGAAGGGCAGGTAGAGCAGGCACCACAGAACTGCCCAGGGGCTACTCCTGCTCACACACAATGCTTTTTCTATTTCTTTCTGTGGGGCTGGGTCCAGGAGCTGACCATTTGGGCATACCCCACTTCTCTTGGCTTCCTGGAAGACAAACTCGTCTGCTGCATTGAGAAGAATCCGGACCCAGTGGTCTTCAGCCTGTGCTGCCATGGAGTGCACGTGGAGCTGGAAGTCAGCCCCCTGGAGCTGTCGTTTGACAAGCTGCGCCTGCACAGGTCAGTCATCCTACAAGCACTCCAAGACTTGTGACAAAGAGAAAATGTTTGACTCTGGTTTCTGGGGCATGGATGTGATTTATTAAAATATGAATATCGATCTAGCATCGATACCCACCTGTGATGGACAAAAGACTCTCTGACAGTTAAAGTTAGAAAGCGTATGTTTATTGTGACGCTGGGCAGCGCGTGGGATAGCTCCCTAATGCACGCTGCAAAGATCACAGGTAACTACAAAGCCTTTTATTTACAAAAGTGTTGAATATCTAAAATACAAATGCATATTCATACCCTGTCACCTCCCATTCCCTGCTTTGTATGCTAATTGACAAAAAAGCCATTAAGCCTGCAGTAGTTTGTTCCCTGAAATGGGTCGGTGGTCTTTTTATGAGGAGAGGTCACCAAACAGAGGAAAGAAAGAGAATGTGTCTCCCTCATTCTAAACTTTCAACCTTTTCAGTGCAAATGTGACAAATGAATCCCTGGTAGAACTCCTAGTTTCCTGTTGCCATGACTGTTCAAAGAGTTTCTGGACAAAAGAGGTTTGCAATTGTCTTGTGTTCCTGGGATCTATTTATCAGATTCTCTGTTTCTCATTACAAATACAGCTAAACAAACATAAAGTTGACAAGCAATTAGTTATTTTGTATCCAGGATAGCTTATCCCAAGTCCGGTTTCTTTTAACTGCCCTCTAACTCTTAATTGATTTCAGCAAAACTTATCTATTTCAGCTAGTTCAGCAACATATATTTTTAACTTCAATCCTAACTTTTCTAAAATCCTTAATTCTTCAAAATTAGTGTTTCAGATGGAGCTGCTCCAAGTTTCATTCAGTGGCGAGGCTGGTGTGACCATCCAGCAGCTGATGCCAACTGCTTTCCTGTCTCTGCAGGACTGACAGCAGGACCTTGGTCCTGAAAAACAACACCCTGCTGCCCATGGCCTGGCAGCTCAGTGGGATGGATGACCTTATTGAGGACTTCTGCGTGTCACAAATTAAGGGCACCATTGATCCCCGCTCAGAGCTTGAAGTGACACTGAATTTCAAGGCCGGGCACATTGGCAGCATTGAGAAGGCCCTGCGACTAGAGGTGAGAAGGACTGTGCCCTGCCTGACAGAGCAGGGCACAGAGAGCAGCCGTGTGCTCTTAGGGACAGAGTCAGGGAGAGCTGCACCTGACAGACACAAGGGTGCTGTGACCCCAACTTCTGCCTCTACACAGCATTTGCCAGAATGTGCAGTGCATCCACATCCTCCCAATAACCAGACACTGCATCCTGAGCCTGTACCACAACCACCTTGTCCCTGTGAATGGTTGAAGGTTGTTTGGTTGTACAGACTGCAGCATGATCTCTACGTTCCTCCTGGACTTTGTCTAAACCTTTTGCACAGTGCAACAAACTCTCCCCCTGGGATTTTGTTCCCCATGGTTTAGGGGCTGCATTTCAGAGAAGTGCTAGGTGACTGGGGAGGGTTGTCAATACCACCTGCTCTGAGACACCTCACACTTCTTGCGGTTATTCTTACATCCCTGTGCCTCTCAAGGATGCTTTAGCAGCAGCATTCCCTGCTGTAGAGTGCAGAGTTGGGCTGAGAGGGTTCTTTGCTGCAGCAGAATCCCACTGGGGCAGCCCATGAGATGAAGAGGTTAGCAAAGCTTGGGAGTCCAGCAATGCTTGTGAAGCCAGAGAGGCCATAGGGCAAGCAGCCAGCAGAGACAAGGACTTAGAGGCTTCTACCAAAAGAATAATCTGAACTGTGGTTGTTTCTTGCTGCCTCAGGTTTCAGATACAGAAAACATCCTGGGGATTGTTCAGGTTGAAAACATCAAAATCTCTGCAGAGGTCTATGATGTTTCTCTGAGCATCGATATGCCTGAAGGTCAGTGGATGCCTCCCAAACAAAGCAGTCCAGGTGCACTGCATTACCTTGGGAGGTGGGCAACCAAAGCACTTGGGATGGGATGGGATGGCATGGCATGGCATGGCATGGCATGGCATTGGATAGCATGCAAGGATGGCATGGATACATAAAGCACATACTCTGCAACTGGCATGGAATACAGCATTGTCAGGGCACTGAGAGCCTTAAGCCTCTACCTCTGAACTTTGAAGTGTGCAGCTTCATGTGCAGATTGGGTCTGGGGGCTTTGAAACAACAGTGATGTGAACAGGCTCAGCCCAGCATATAAAGTAACTGGATTTGTGCTTGGAAGTGAAGAAATGGAAGCTGAGCTCCTTACCTACTAAGCCTGCAGATATTTAGAGTTAGAAGAGAAAGGACAGACCAGTAGCTGGAAAACACTTGCAAGGACGGAAACTTGCTGAAAAGGGTTTTGTGCCAGGGCCTCCATGTAGCTTGTGACCTGGTATGTTCTGCAGCTCATAAATACTGTTCTTGACCTGGCTCTGTGGGTTTTCTGCAGGTCCAGATGGAAGCTTGGAATTTGGAACCATTAATGTCATGGATAGTGTGAAGAAAGTCCTGAGTCTAAAGAACAAAGGGGTATACAACATTGAGTACAGGTGAGTCCAGCTGCCTGGTAGTGAGCGTTTCCTTGGGTTCCCAGGCCTGCATTCTCCCTCTGTCAATGGCTAGAACCTGTTTCCATGCTGGCTACCTCATGGTAAATACAAAACCTGGACTCTCTAATCTCAACTATTTTACCACAGAATCCAGCCACAGAGCAGCAGTTGTTCACAGCTCAGCAGGAACCCAAAGGAGAGCCCCAGAAATTTCAGAAATTGCCTTTCTTTGATGGTCACCTCCTTTCTCTTTCTGGGACTCTGTAAAGGAATGAATGAAAAATTTTGGTGTCGAGGTTTCTTGCAGGAACCCTGTGATTGTCTGCGCTCTCTGTCAAGATCCAGGATTCCCTGAGCAGAGCTGGACTCTCCCTTTTTTTTTTTTTCCTACTCCTATGCAAAGTCCTGGCTGTGCTGGTGGCACCTATACCTTTAACTGCAGAGATCTCCATTCCTTCCCTTTCTCCCCAGTTTCATGCTGAAGGGTGCAGGTCCCAGAATGCGAGACTTGGCATCCCACTTTACTATTGAGCCTCAGTCAGGCATGCTGATTGCCTCCCAGCCTGGTGTGAATATTGAGATGCTCTTCCACCCCACAAGTGAAATCTTCCTCAAGAACAAACCCATCCTGTACTGCCAGGTGAGCTGCCTGGGCCAGGCTGTGTTATCACATGGTGTTTTGGGAGTGTAAACAGGACAGGTGTCTCATGGAAGGAGGACTTTAACTGGAGAATCCTCTCTCCTACATACACAAACAAAGTCTTTCAAAACCATCTGGGAGGCTTTCTAAGTGGAGCTGAGCATCTGACTCTGGAGGAGGTGCTTAAACAGGGAGGGGTGAACTGATGGAGGCCTGGGGTGGAGGCTGTGGACTGGGGTAGAGTCCCAATCTCTTTGCTTTGTTTACCATCCCTTCCTGTGGACACAGGTGATAGATGCCAGCTCAGGGGAAGGTGGCCAGACTGTCACCGACATCCCAGTGAGGGTGACAGCGAAAGCTGTGTACAGCAAGTACACTCTTGAGCCTGCCTCCCCCATCGACTTTGGTGCCATGCTCAAGGGCACCAAGAAGACCCAGACTGTTGTGCTGGAGAACAAAGGCATGCTCAACTTCAAATTCCGCATCCTCCAAGCACCCAAGGATGCATCTGCATTGGAAAGCCAAAGGTATAAGAAGCCCTGCACCACCCTTCCTGTCTGAGGAGGCACCACCCCACGGCTGGGATGTGGCAGGCAGCCAGGAGACCTGGGCTATCATCCATTTGCATCCCTGGTTTGGGGAGAGGGAGCAAAAAAAAGCCTCGGTATCCCCATGTGTAGTATGAAGCTGGTGATAGAGCTGCTCTGTCCAGCAAGGGGTGCTGCACTCTGGGAGCCATCAGGAGCAGGAAGGCTTTCCTCTGTGAGGAGGAAGGCCAGCTTTGGCCTCAGAAAGGCAGGGGGGCTCAGCATGACAGATACCTCTGCTTTCTCCTCTCAGTTCAAAGCAAGGAGAATCTGCTCCATTGGCTACAAAGCGCTCCATGAGAAGGAAATCAAGCTCCTTGACACAGGTGGGTGGCTCCTGCTTCCCAACAATGCTGCTGCAGGGGATGGGAGAAGATGCTGCTGTGCCCAGGCTGAGGGCTCATTGCCATAGGGTGGAACATGGTCTGCAGCATGGAGCCCAGTATCTGCTCAGTCCCACTGGCAGCCCTGCACTCTGGCTCTGACCTGGAGTTGTGGGGTCAACAGGGGGGAGCAGGTCCTGTGTTTGGTAGCTGCTAGCCAGCATAGTCTATGAACACCACAGAAGCAAAACCATCCCCCACTGAACTCCCAGTCCACAGAGCTCAGACACCATTGCTTTTTCTTCCCAGTCCCCAACCTCTCTCCCATCATTTCCCACAGCTATTTCTGCTCTCCTGTGTCACCTCTGGAGATTGAAGGATCACAGCTACCACCTTCTTTCTTTACACTCAAACTCCTTTCTCTCTGCCACTTGGGACAGGCTTGCAGCTCCTCTTGGAGGAGCTTGTTGGTCTCAGCCTGGGGCTGCCCTTGGACCATGGAGTCATCCTTTCCAGTCCTGGGACTGGGTGCTTGGGCCCAGCTGCAGGCCAAGGCAGGACATACTCTTTGCTGGGGTGCTCAAGGCACAGCTATTAGCCATCAGCCTCTCCTGGAACTTTTTCCGCAGGGTCCCCTCAATCTTGGCATGTTCACCGTGTCCCCTTGCTCCGGCTCCATCAGTCCATGGGGCCAGCAGAAGATCACCGTGGAATGCCTCGCAGGGCAGGAGGGGACATGTGAGGAGCAACTCTACATTGACATCACAGGCAGAGACCCCAGGGGCAATCCCCTTGGCATTCCCTTTACCCTGATTGCCGAGTCCTGCCTCCCAGGTACGTACTGCCCACAGGTTCCCTTGGTCAGACCTGCTGCTGGTCGGCACCTACACTTGCTGTTTGGATAGAGAGGCATGCTAGCCCTGGTGTCCCACCTTAAAATCCTCAGAGGTTCCAACCCTCTTCAATTCCACCAGTGGACTCATCCCTCCCAGGCTGAGAGGGATCCATGGAAGGATAAAAGAAAAGCAATGCTCTCTAAGAGTGAGGTTGACTGAGCTCCATCCTCACAGGCAGCTCCTCCACCCAAGGCTGGGTTTAGCAGTCACCTGGGCAGAAAAGGCTTATCAAGCCTTCTGAGAGGCCAGCAGGCTCCAGATAAATTCATCAGGGAGACTTCTCCATGCTCATCCCTCTGATCTATCCACAGCACTCGTTGAGGATGTCACGTCAATCTTTGAGGAGTACCCGATCTGCAGCAGCACCGACCTCGGCCACAAGCTGCAGTCAGTGAAAGGCACGGGTCTGTTCATTAGAGATGAGAACAAATTCATCTTCAGCAAGGTTCTCGTTGGGCAAGAGGCTGAAGCTCATTTCAATATCTACAATGCAAGCAGTCTGCCATGTGACGTGGTCTTCTCCATCCAACCCCTGCCTGGAAAGGTAAGAACAGGAGGCCAAGGTGATGGTTGCCCTCTAAGGGCCGTGTGAGAGCCTGTTTTGTTCTCCAGATGCATTGCTTCCTGTGGCCCAGACTAGTCTAGCTCAGTGCAGGTCAAACTGCAGGGGAGAGCAGCAGAGCCAGGGAACAGTTGTGTGGAATTCTGCACATCTCGGGCAAGGTTTTGGCTCACACCCCTGGGTTGTTAGTGGGAGAAGTGAATCCTTCTGAACCTCTCTTGGAAGCACACTCAGAGAGGGGCTGTTAGGAACTGACATGCCAGGGCTCAAAGCAGGTAATTTCCTCTGGATGCCTGTTTTTTTCCTTCTCTCTGAAGGCCAGTTTTAGGTTATGTGCAGGGTTTTCCATGCAGTGCCCATCTCCCATATATGCTGGGGCAGCTGCCAGCACTCAAAACACACAACGCTTTAACTCAAGGTCAACATTCCCTGGGAGGGAGGGAGCCTGCCCAGGGAAGCAGGAAGGAGGACACTCTGCCTGGGGCTGTTCTCAGCAATGCAGTTATGAATAAAACTGTGTCATGTTGAAAGGTGTTTTCTCCTAACACTGCTCTCTGGGTTCCCCCAAGGAAAAAAGCCCTACCAACGATGTTTTCAAGTTGTATCCAGTAAAGATGTCCCTTTCTGGCTCATCCTCTGCTGTTGCTACGGTGACATTCACTCCACCAGATGAGGAGACCTATGACTGCACTTTCAAGGCTTCCCTTGTCATCCCAAAAGGGTAACTGACCCTGTGAAATATTGGAGGAGACCTCATTGATAGCTGCCTCTCCACTGGGAAGGCACAGACCTCTTGTTAGCTCTAATGATTTCAGTAGCCATAGGCAGAGTACTTGGCATGAGATGATCTGGGAGGCAGGAACACTTAGAGCAGAAAAATGAGGCTGATGGTTCAGCCTGTATGAGGAACTATGAAGACAGGGAAATATTAGGTAGCCAAATGGAAGCTACTGAGATGTGCTGCAGCTGAGCTGGGGATTTCCAAGGACAAAGGCTTAGATAAAGCATTTTCTGTGCCAGCAAGTCAGCAGTCACAATTTCCTCTCTGTTTCTGTAAAATTAAGTGATCCTCTGTGATTCCCTGGCATTCATTAAGCTATTTTATGTAAGTGATTTGAGCCGGTATGAAAGAGGAGCCCAGTTCCCCTGCCCTGGGACCTGTGAACTGGGGCTTTGACCTGCCCTTCCTCAACCCTTCAGTGGCTGAATTGGAACAAGAGAAGTCTCATTGCTAATAAGCAATTGCTTTCTTAATTTTTTTTTGGAAATAATCTTTACTGATGGTGACAATGATTTATTTTTTGCCTTCTTGCTTTTGTACTGCTTTTGTACTGCTTTCATGCTGTGCTTTTGCTTGTTGCATGTGTCTCATCTCACTGCAGCCAGGGAATTTGCTATATCTCATCTGGTGCCTCATTATTTACCTGCTGTACTGCATGATTCAATTAAGTGAAATTATTTTTAACTGTAATTGTGGAAGGCTGTGGCTCTTTGGAACAGATTCCTCTTATGAATGGCCCTGAGTGCATTGGGAAGAGGCTGGTGGGAGGCTGTGTTGTGTGGTTCAGAAGCACCAGGCACAGAAAACACTGTGGGTGGCTTTTGCTGCTTTGCTTGCCCAGTGAGAAATGGGCTAGTGCCAGCTGAAATTGTTTCTCCTGCAGCTCTGTGAAAATGAAACCCCAACTCCTGACCTTCACCATCAGTGGGAAGGGGCATGAGCCGCAGGTGACAGTCGTGTGCCCGAGTGCTCGCAGCAACAGGGGAAATGCCGTGCTGCGCTTCAGGAGGCTCCAGCTGGGCGAGTCAGAGGTGCTCCCCCTGGTCGTCCGTAACAATGGCATCATACCTGTCAAGGTGAGGACCTGCTAAGGAATGGTCTGGTTTGGGAACAAGTGCTTGTGGCACAGGGGAAAGGGTCCCAAAAAACATGGCAGACCTGGGAAGAGGCATAAGAAATTCTTTTTAAGCAAGTGACTGACAAGTGACTGACAAGTGACTGACATCTGTTCTCCAAGAAGGGCTTTCTTGGAAATTTTCTGTCCAGTCTTTCTTCTTCACAAGAAAGGTGGTGGAATATATTCTCCCCTGTCTCTCAGGTTACCTTTTGTTCTCATGGACATGGGTGGTTTCCCAGCTCCATTAGATTGTATTTGATCCCAGTTTACTACATTTTAAGTAAACTTAGTTGTGGCTTAATTACATTCTGCTCATTACTTTCTATCCCGTTTGGCTCTGTGTCAGTTCCATTCAAATGCCTCTGAACGCCCTTTTTTCCCATCTGGTTTGACTTGAATTTTGTGCTAAGTGCTGTTTGTGGGAGATGTGCTGGGTTCCCATGCAGGACCAGTAGCACTGTGGTGTCAGTCCCCGTGCCATCCTGTACTCACACCAGTATCATTGTGCTCTGTGTTCCCTTTTCTCAGTTTATGTTACACCTGGAGGATGAGCACGGAGTGTTCTTCTTGAAAGGCAGGCACTCCACACTCAAGAGTTTTTACACTGAAGATGTGGAAGAGGACTCCAGTAAAAATGGTAAATTCATTAACTATGAAATGTGATTGTGCACAGAGGGAAAATGTGTGCCCAGTTTTTGGCTTCTCTGAGCAGTAGCCACATGTTAGACACAGTTCCTTTCATTGTGCTCCCTGTCCCCCAAGCTTTTCTTGGGGATTTTTTGCAAGGTTTCCTCCTAGTAAGTTGCAGGAAGCTCTTCTGTTCTTCTAGACGTGGTGGGTTGAGTTGTAGAGGACTGTCATGACCTCAGTGGACCCTCTGAGGTATTTGCTGTATGTGGGAAGGTACCAGCCTGAACAGATGCAGCCCTTGAGCACACAGACAGCAAGCAGAAGCCAAAAGCACTCTTTGGCTCTGCTTTCCACATGGCTGGAGCTAGCTGGAAGCAGATGGAATGAGGGCTGGGCACCAACCTGAGGTTAAGCTGCTTAAGTGGTGATTTGTCTGGAGGCGACAGTCTTGTGAATATAGGAAGAGGGTCTGGAACCACTGCAGGTAGAACCTGTGCTTAGGAAGCAGCTTCTTTCAACTTCTTATTCCTCATATAGCCTATGGAAATATTTCCTCTGTACAGCTGTATCACTTAACTCCAATTTCCATTGCTGTGCAGAGAGCAAGCCCCCAAAGAAGCCTTTCCTGCTTCTGCATCACGGGCAATCAACAGAGTTTGACGTAATTTTCAAACCCACCCTGGCTCAACGTCTGGAAGGGAAGATTCGTGCCTTAGTGGGGGACAAATACTCTAACAAGACCCTGATAGAGCTGGTGGGTGAAGGCCACAAGGATGAATTCACCCTCGACGGACTAGAAGGGGAGGACAGGAATGCTAAGAGCAGTCTGAAGAAAGACATCATTGATGGTAAGAGAGGAGAGGCTGCCAAGGTGGAGCAAAGAAGAGGATAATGTTTGATCATGTGTGTCCTCTCTCTAGCCAGGCCTGGGCTGTCACTCACTGGGCTCGGTGGCCTGTGGATGCTTGCAGAGCAGTGTGTGCTGTGCTGCATGTGGCTGGCTTAGGGGTGTGTCAGGGTGTTTCCCTGAAAGTGGTGGGATGGAGAACTGCCTGGGGAACTCCCTCCCAGGGGGAGGAAGGCTTGGAGCAAGGAAGCATTGAACATACAGGTGTCTGTGCATGTGAGGGGGGCGGGTGGCATTCCCTGCATGCTGAGATCCCTTGCTCTCCTCCTTCACAGCTGTCAGAGTGAATCACATCCAGTTTGGGGATTGTCCTGTCGGGAAGCCCTGCCGCAGGACCTTCACCATCACCAACCACACCTGCACGAAGGTCATGCGCTTTGAGTGGGAGGCAGACGCCCCATTCCGGTTCTCTCCCAAGGTGAGTGTAGACTACTCTGCTTTCCCCCATTGCTCAAGCCCTGCCCTGGTGTTCCCAGGAGCTGGCAGGGAATCCTCACATACCAGTGATAGCCCATTCCATTGTCATGTAGGAGATGCAGTCCCTGGCTTGGCTGGGCCAAGGCTGCCAGTCTTGCAGAAAAGACTTCATGTTATGGGAGGTGGCACCTTCTGTTCATACTTTTGTCTATCAAACTTCACATAAATCCACACTGAAGTGCAGATTCCTGGCACAACTGCTCACCACATCAGTCCATTTTGCTGTCAGTCCTGCCCTTGGCAGTGCTTCCAGTTTGGTCTTGACTACGTGATTCTCTCTAGGTGGGACATCTCCATCCTGGCTGTACCAAAGACATCACAGTGACCTTGAAATCAGATGTCCCAGCCACCTTCAGTAGGCACCTTGTGAAGTGTAAGGTGACCGAGATCAACTTTGAGCTGCCACAAGGGAAGGGTCAGGACTGGGACGACCGAATGTGCACTGTCACATGGAAGGATACCACCAGGCAAGACCCGGCAGCCATGTGGCCTGAAAAAGTGAAGGTAAGAAGCAAAATGGCAAAAAAAGCCAACCCAGCTTTTACAAAAAGAACCACCATAACACCATCACTTCTGGCTGCGCAGCTCCTGCTTCCTCTGGACATTGGAGAGCCGTGAGGTTCATCAGCAGTGCATTCTAGGGGAGACGTGGATGCACAGTGACCAGATACACTCACACGAGAGGGGGAAGCCTTTTGACAAGAGAACTTTAGCCACACAGAAATGATCAGTCTGTGCCACAAGCACAAGTGTTGCAGCCTACGGAACAGGAGACAATGTTTTATGATTTTATCCCATTTTACGGTGTTCAGAATCTCTTCATCTGATTTGGTGCCTTTTCACCAACAAGGAGTTAAGTCTGCTGCACTCTCTCTTCTTTTGAAGTGGAGAGAAATATACTTCTCCTGCATATGCTGGTGAACTCCAAGTTTTGTCTGCATGGATACCAGAGATTTTGTTTGTGATCTCTCTATTTTGTGGGATATCTCATCATGGAGTAGCCCAGGCACTGTATGACAGTATGGAGGAGTCCAGAGAAGGATCATCTCCAGAGACTCTTGCTTTTATTGTCATTATTGCCAAACACACTCATCTTGGGTGAAGGTTCTTTCTGAGTTTCTGGACAATTTTAAGGCCTCTAAACCATCCTCTTTTCTAACAGAACATCTGCAGTTGGAGTGAAATCTTTCACATCCCAAAACGTCCTTCCCCAGCTCCCCGCAGTGTGGCTGTTGCTCCACACGACATCTGAAGAGCACTTTCTCCTAAAACAAGAAAAAAATGATACTTTCTAGAACTCTTCAGTCTTGGGGTTCTCCATCCACAGAGCTCCAGCAGGGGAACTTAACCATAATTTTGAGACCTGCTAGATTATAGGGGACCAGGAAAAAGTCAGTCCCTCTACAAGGCACTGGAACACAGCTATAGTCTCCATGGGTGTATTAACAGCTGTGGTAGTGACTGCTTTGATCAGTGGGTAGAAACAACTACTGCAGCAGAACAGTCCCAATTTTGTCATCTTTCCAGGGAAGTAAAAGTAAATAGTCTTTTCTAGTTCCTCTATGAGGCTGATCTTGGAGGCCAAAGATTCCCTTCTCAGCCTGACTTTCTGGGCTCTGCTCAGTGATTCTTCCCTCCTCTGTTTGCAGGTGGTGGAGACAGTCCCAGAACCGGCTCACACTGTGGAGGAGGAGAGCAGCCAGGAGGCCGAGGTGTACCTCAGTGCTGTCGTTGCCTACACCCAGTTCAAACTGAGCACGATTGTGGTTCAGCTCAAGGATACCTTGCCCTTCCAGACAAGGACAGCCACGTGAGTGCTGGGGGCCGGGCAGGGCCCTGTGAGCGGGAGCTGCCTGTGCCCAGGGCTGATGCAGTGCCTGCTTCCCAGAACTCTACCCCAGCCAAAACCAGCACAGGCCCATTTACGTGCATGCAGAGCCAAGCAGATGGTGGTCAGGAGAGGTTCAATGCTGCCATACCTTTCTGCTGAGGACAGCCATGGGTTTGCTTTCACTGCATGTCACCTGTCCTCATCTGCTCAAGAATAAGTTTGTGGTCAAACCAAGGCCTGAAGTCCAGAGTAAAGCCCCTTAGCTTCAATGTCCTGGGCACCATGTTGGCCCTTTCCTCTTAAACTTCCAGACTTGGAAGTACTTTTTTGGGCCAGCCAGGACAGCAGTCTGAGCATGGCAGAGTTGCCTGGGGAAGAAGATTCTCCTCAGCAGAAAGTGGTACCAGGAGTCCCTCAGACAATGTTACTGTACTATTTGCTTTATATTTATTGGACATTTTTTAAAATTCCTCCTTCTTGCTTTTCAGTTTCAGCATGCACAACACAGGGAAGGTAGCCCTGGAATACTCCTGGGAGGAAGCTGCAGATAGTGAAGCAGTGAAGAAGCCTTACTCAACCACTCTGATGTGTAAGGGCATTTCACTTGGTAGCTGAGGGCATGGGGAAAAGACCCTGCCACCTTACCCCAAAACATGAATTGCTTTTTCGTCCTTGTCCACATGTCCACTTTCATCAGCATCTTCCCAGCTGCAGCTGGAGAGTTTTCTCCTTGCCCCCCTCTGCCTTTCAGCTCCTTCTGTTCTTGCTCTGCCACTTCTGCTCTGCAAAGGAGCTGAGCCAGCCTCTGGAGAGAGCCACGTGCTAGGTCAGGACTGGGAAGGGGGGCAACAGGTCATCTCTTTGAGAAGTCTGAACAGGGAAAAACAATGGTGTAATGAGTGAGCTGCCCTGCAGCCACTGTCTGTGTGCAGCTCCCCACTCCAGGGCAAATGCAAAGTCACTGTCTAAAACCAACTCTCCTCTTTGGCACAGGAGTGTGTGCTGCAGGCAGAGACCCTGGTCCCAGATGCTCTATTTCCTGCTGAAAGTACTTGGCCAGAGATGCTCCAAGTGCATCCCAGCTCTCTTCCACCTACCTGCAGCAGGAGGCAGAGTTGCTGGGAACATAGGATTTTGTCTTTGAAAGGTGTCCTCTTCCTCTCTGCAGCTCGGTTCCTGTCATCTGCTACTGTAAGGCATCGCAGAAAGCTGCTGAGTCATTTCTGGTGGGAGCAGGAGCATCCTTTTGAGATGCATCCTTCTGACCTGCGGCGGCTGCAGCAGCTTGCCAAGCAGCAGCAGGATTCCGAGCAGCAGCAGCAGCAGGATTCCCAGCAGCAGCAGCAGCAGCAGCAGGATTCCGAGCAGCAGCAGCAGCAGGATTCCAAGCAGCAGCAGGAAGATTCTGAGCAGCAGCAGCAGCAGTCTGAGCAGCAGAAACCTTCTGAGCAGCAGCAGCCTTCTGAGGAGGAGCAGCTGGATTCCCAGCAGAAGCAGCATTCCAAGAAGAAGCGCCGCTCCAAGGAACTGCACCTCTCTCAGCAGCAGCAGTCTGAGCAGCAGAAGCCTTCTGAGCAGCAGCAGCCTTCTGAGGAGGAGCAGCTGGATTCCCAGCAGAAGCAGCATTCCAAGAAGAAGCGCCGCTCCAAGGAAGTGCACCTCTCTCAGCAGCAGCAGCAGCAGCAGCCTGAACAGCAGCAGCAGCCTGAACAGCAGCAGCAGCCTGAACAGCAGCAGCAGCCTGAGCAGCAGCAGCAGCAGCAGCAGCCTGAGCAGCAGCAGCCCGAGCAGCAGGACCATTCCAAGAAGCCACGCCGCTTGAAGGAAAAGCAGCTCTCTCAGCAGCGTGTCAGTTCCTCCCTGGAAATCTTCCCAGATTTCCATGACCCACCACTGTTCTCCATCAAGCCCTACCACGGCACCATCGCTCCTGGCCAGAAGCAGACCTTTGATGTGCTGTTCTTCCCGAAGTGCACGGGGAAGTTTATGACCACCATGCTGTGCAGGTGGGAAACGTCAGCCATACACACTTGCCTACTCATGCTGCTTATGGGTATCACTGAATCACAGGCTGGGAGAGGTTGGAAGGGATCACAGTAGGTCGTCTGGTCCCAATTCCCTGCTCAAGCAGGGTCATCCCAGAGCACATGGCACAGGGTTGTGTCCAGAGGGCTCTGGAATAATTCCAGTGAGGGACACTCCACACTCTCTCTGGGCAACCTGTCACCTACACAGGAAAGAAGTTCTTCCTGGGGTTCAGGTGGAGTTTCCTGTTCAGGTTCTGCCCATTGCCTCTTGTCCTATTGCTGGGCATCACCAAGCACAGCCTGGTTCATCCCCTAACACCCTCCCTTCAGTCCCTCTGACTGGGACAGGGAGGTGGGCCTGGAGACAGGCAGCCCCTGAGAGGCAGCAGAAACACCCACAGGAGCACAGAAATATCATAATCTGGGCTTGGTAGGGAGACATTCGGAAAAGACTGTATGAAACATGAAGCTCCTGGAGGGTTGCAAAATCTGCAATGAGAGATCTAGGAACCAGCCTGGTTGAAAACACCCTAGTGAAGGAAACCCTTAGCCCTCCTTCTTTTGGGACAGGCAAGGCCTGCTTCTCCACATTGAACCCCCTGTGCTGTAATTGGTCCCTGGGCTCTTAACTAATCATGTCCCTGCTCTTGCACCTCTGCAGCCTCCATGCAGCGAGTGCAGTTGTTTAATTTGCTGCTTGCTGCTTGCACAGAGAGAGGATGCAACACTGTGTGCTTTGCACAGAGACAGAAAAGCAGCTGGCCGGAAATGCTCGTCTGGCTAATACCAGTCCCTTTCTCCCTAGGATTCCTAACCTGGAGCCAACTCAGAAGAAGGTGCGGGTGATTCTGAAAGGCAGAGCTCGGGAGCAGAAGAGTCTCGGTAAACTGAAATGCTCTGCACTGCAGCAGACAGAGAAAGGCCAGAGACCCAAGAAGCAGGTGCGCTGGAAACCAGCACCTGAGTCACAGCGTTTGTGTCAGCTGGAGGATCCGGCAGGAGCTGCCAACACTGTGTCTTCTACTGCTGATGGTCTCCCACCCTTCACCTTTGCAGAGACCTCTGCAGCTCCCCTTCCGAGCTCCAGTGAAGACCTCTAGATTATCTTTTAATTACCTACATTAATTAGCTAATTGCTAATTAATTGTTAATTATTAAACAATTGGCAATAAATCGTTAATTGTCAGCTTGCCTTGCTTGGAAAGACAGGTGTCTGTAGGACCTCTCTGGAATGGAGAATGTGACCCCCTTCCCTCCAAATTATTTAACTTTGGAATTAAGGGGCTTTCAGGCAAAGATATGGGAAAAGGAGTAACAGTTCTTTACTATGTATGTATAACAAGGCAAACAGACAACAACACTGGCAGCAACAACAAACAGAACCAGATATCCAACCACAGCCTTGTCTCGGCTGCAGGCACTTTTCCTTTCTGTCGTTCTGGTCACAGCCAGGCAGGGAAGGGAGGCAAATAATGAATAAAGCAGTTGCTAGAGAAGTTTTAATTAAGCTACACCAAGGAATACACTGGAGAACTCAAGCACTGTGTGATCAATTCTTAAGAATTTATTGCTGTGAGGCAGTCTATACAGTAGCCAAGTAGTGACTGAACAATGCTTGATTTGTTAGAAGATACATAAAAAAGTGATGAGAAAATACCCTACTGAGGGAAGAGCCTTAGTCCTTAGACTCTTTCAAAATATGCGAATAGATTACACTGAATTCACCAAAATACAGAGATGGAAATATCTTCTTGTAATAGCTGATCACCTCACCCACTGGGTAGAAGCCTTTCCTACCTCAGCTGCAACCACCTCCAAAGTGGCTAAGATGCTATTAGAACAAGTCATTCCCAGATATGGGATAATTGAAAGAATGGACTTGGATAAGGAAACACAATTTACTTCAAAAATTTTTCATTCTATATGTGTTGTATTAGACATAAATTGAAAATTTCATACCCTGTGGCACCCTCAAAGCTCTGGATGTGTGGAGAGATTGAATGCTATTCTTAAGAACCATATTACCAAATTAATGGTTGAAACCATATTAGCATTATTACAGATCAGAACTGCTCCAAGAAAGGACATAGAAGTTTCTCCCTATGAAATGTTATTTGGGTTACCTTATCTGGGAAGGGAGGAGGGGTTGCCAGTGGCTGAAACAAATTACTTATATCTCAGAAATTACTTGCAGGCAATCGCAATTTCTCTCACGGGTCTTAAAAGTAAAGGGTTGTTGCCCAAAATATCACCTCTAGACTTTCATATACACCAAGTACAACCAGGAGATTGGGTTCTAATAAAATCTTGGAAACATGACACTTCAACACCAATATGGGAAGATCCCTTTCAGGTGCTTTTAAAAACTGAAACAATTACCAGGACTGCAGAAAAGGAGTGGTCTCATGCCTCTCAAGTCAAAGAGAGACATTTGCTACAATCCCTTGGGGTGTTGAGCAATGGGAATATAAGTCATATCAGACCTTGACAAAAGAGGAATAGGAAATGATGTTCAAAGACCCTGGAAATTGCCGGATGGAGTGTCATGACTTCTATGCTTCACCTCTATATCCCTACAGTCTGCTGTTCTAGTGCACAGAACTTAGGAAACAGGTATGGATACCGAGGAAGGTAATCTTTGTTACAGTTATCATCTGAGGTTTGCTTCATCCGAGCAAGCACGGAGGGAACTGCTGATGGGAAGCACTGCACACAAGTATATCTATAACTTACTTTTCTTGACTTGGAGGAACTATAGAGAGCAACGTGAACTGACAACTCAGGAACTTTTAAATGGATTGAATTTAACACCAGCCTAATAAAAGACTAAATAATCTTTTTTATAACTACTTTACAAAAGGAGTCAGTTTATGCTGACCAGACAGGATAATTAAATCAAGGACTTCAGCAAAAAAAGAATAATAAAAGGAAAGAGTGGATTGTGAGAGATGAGGTGATATTTTGCTGAAGCCAAAAGGTTATTCGGTTCAACAATGAAAGTAGTTGGTTCTTATTGTTGTTATTTGGATTGTTTGAATTTGTTCTGGTTGGTTTGCCGAGTGCTACCATGAGCAGGGAGAGGGAAGGGAATGAAGGCTTGACTAAAAAAGAAGTAGAATAAGAGGGAACGGGACTGTAAATTTGCAGATGACACCAAGTTGGGAGCATGTAACAATCTGTTGGAGGGTAGGAGGGCTCTTCAGAGGGACCTGGACAGGCTGGATGAATGGGCAGAGTCCAATAACGTGAAGTTTAACAAGTCCAACTGCTGAGTCCTGCACGCTGGCCACAACGAAGCCCTGCAGCGCTACAGACTGGGGACAGAGTGTCTGGACAGTGCCCAGGCAGAAAGGGACCTGGGGTACTGGTGACAGCAGCTAGACATGAGCCAGCAGTGTGCCCTGGTGGCCAAGAAGGCCAATGGCCCCTGGCCTGGATCAGGAATGGTGTGGGCAGCAGGAGCAGGGAGGTCATTCTGCCCCTGTACTTGGCACTGGTGAGGCTGCACCTCGAGTGCTGTGTCCAGTTCTGGGCCCTCAGTTTAGGAAGGACATTGAGTGCTGTGTCCAGTTCTGGGCCCTCAGTTTAGGAAGGACATTGAGTGCCGTGTCCAGCTCTGTCCCCTCAGTTTAGGAAGGACATTGAGATGCTTGAACACATCAAGAGGAGGCAGTGAGGCTGGTGAGGGGCTGGGAACACAAACCCTGTGAGGAACGACTGAGGGAGCTGGGGGTGTTTAGCCTGGAAAAAAGGAGACTCAGGGGTGACCTCATCACTCTCTACAACTTTCTGAAAGGTGGCTGTAGTCAGTGGGGGTTGGTCTCTTTCTCCAGGCAACAACTGACAGAATCAGAGGACACAGCCTCAAGGTGCTCCAGGAGAAGTTTAGGTTAGATGTTAGAAAAAAATTCTTCACTGAAAGACTGACTACGTGCTGGACTCGTCTGCCCAGGGCAGTGGTGGAGTCTCCAACTCTGGACATATTTAAAAAAAGACTGGATGTGGCACTCAGTGCCATGGTTTAGTTGATGAGGAGGCGTTAGGTCATAGATTGGACTAGATGATCTTAATGGTCTTTCCCAACCAAACTCATCTTGTGTTTCTGGGATTCTGTAAAATGTTGGTGGTCAGGACAGAATGTAAGTTCCCACGTACCCGTCCAATGGGAAAGGGGACAGGGACCGCCCTGGCCAGGAAAGGGTACAAACAGAAGCCATTTTCTCGGAGGGTGTGTGTGTTCACCTCTCGGGGAGGGGAGGGGAGGCACACACCTGGCTCGGCTGAATCGTTACTAATAAAGAGGTTTTTTATTTCAGCAATTTGCCTTCACTGAATTATATCTAGAAGTTAGTGCATTCCTAACACCACGGTGGTGGAATAAGATGATCTTTAAGGTCCCTTCCATGTTCTATGATTCTGTGATGGAACGAATGCCACACATTCATGGTCCTTCTCCCACTGGGAGCTGCTCTGGTCCATGCAGGGACCAGGGGCTCCAAGGGGCGCGATCCTTCCCGGGAAACCATCGCTGTGCCCCCTCCTGGAAATGTCAGCTAAGGTCACAGATCCAGACTGTTTAAAACTTTACTGGTTGCATCACTAGGGACTTGAGAGAAAAAAAAAAAACCCACAAAAATAAACCTAAGACAAAAAGTTAGGGTTTAATTTTAGGCATGAACTTATGTCCCATTAGACAAACACAAAAGCCAAGAAGGACAAAAGTAAGTGACTTAACTGCTTTCCTGAATGGGATTCCATATTATATTCTTTATAATTTTCTGGCAAAGAGTTCAAACTCTTCTGCACAGAGTAACACAAACCAGACAAGGGCCCTTTTAATCTCTCCTTGAAATTCAAATATGGTTTCACTGAACCTTTCCTTAGGCTAAAGACGACTTGGTTATAGATCTGATGCATCTTTCAGGATCAAAAATCAGTTTAGGCACTGTGGACTTGATATTTTTTAGCATGAGAGAATTTCAGCTTGCTAACCATTGCTGCTAGCTCCTTTCCCAAGAGAAAACTTTCAACCGTTTTTCTTCCCAAAACATCTTTCTCGTTTTCTCAAAACATGCTAAGCAAACAGTGCCCGTTTCTCATAACACCCCCTCTCCCAGGTGTTGTTTGCTATTTCTTCTACTTAACCAATGGAGAGAGGTGTCAGCTTTTGTAGTGCAGCATGCTATAAAAGAAATTGTAAATAAAGCCTTTTCTCTGTGTGGAGTCAATCAATTTTGTGTCCTACTGTGACAAGGCACTACCATGCTGTGACATGGAAGAAAGTAACTAACAATGGCAGTTCTCACATATCGTGGTCCCATGCTTTCAGGGTCAAATCTTGGCTAGCTCCTGATCCTGGTGCGTTACCCCGATAATGGACAGAGGGTAAAAGACAGAGGCGCTCTTTTTCTTCCTTGGGATCACGGTCCCTGTCTTTTTCGTAGAACCCACTCCAGGAGAAAGCGAAAGAGGGAGAAGGACCTCATGGCAGGGGATTTTAAACCCGGGGGGAAGGGGGGAGGAACCACAAGTAGTGGGATACAACTTGGGGGTCGGGCGTGGGGAGGAGCTGAATAGAGGGTAGCACCACCAGAACCAAGAGGGGGGTACAGAACATACCATGTGCAAAATACAAAGAAATATTTTTGTGTGAAAATATAACAAACCACCCAGTGCAATATAATAACAAAATGAACTAACTATTTAATGCTCTACAACACTCACAGTTAAAGTCTGTGAAGTTCTCTGTTCAAACTGCGTGCCTTTTTGCCATGTTATTTCCCATCTATCTTCCTTCCGGTTTATGCCTAATGTGAGAAACGACTCTCCCTTTTAAAAAATTCAAACATTTATTAAGCCTTAACAAAATACAACAAAAGACTGAATTAGGAGAAAGAGCAGCACTGGGAGCCTTTGTGACCAGCAGCCATGTGCTTGTCTACAAAATGGATGTTCTGCTTTTTATACCCTTGGCCCCTCCCAAAGTCTTGCCAGTCAATTTCTTCTCTGCTGTCCACTGCTGGAGATCACTCTCTTACAACTCCATTGGAGGTCGGGTGTTGCCATGCTGCTCCTCCTAGTAAAGAGCCTGCCCTCTTCCAAATTAGGTGTTGCCATGCTGCGCCTCCTGTGAGGAGCCTGCCCTCCCCCGAATGCCCCAACCAGTGACAATAATATGAGGGGGAAGGCAAAGAGGACTGTGGGGAGAATGTACAAGAATAACGTAACTAAAATACGTCTACAGAACTTCTTCTAACATACACATAATATTTATCCCTTAATTGTGAGAGCCAACCATCTTATTCCTCATCTATAACACCTAACTTACCTGAGCTCTATTTATTGCTATTGCCCAGTCCCTCACAGTATTTTCTGAGAGAGCTGAAGATGGAATATGAAAATAGATGCTGTCAAACCTGAAAAAGGCCATGGATGCTTGATGATTGCAGGTGGATGTTGTCTGTACTTTCTGTTGCACTAAGGGCCTCAACCTGCAGTAACCTCAACAACTTCCTAATAAGGCACCCTAATTTTATCTCTTCTGTTCCTTCATGCTTTGTGTTCTGGGGGAGGTATTGGAACCGTTATTCCTTTATGAAGAAACATTACATTCCTTTTGTAGTGAAGGCAATTAAAACTTGGTTGTGACCTGAGCATTGACCTCGACCTGTCAGCTCCTCCACAGCTCTTGGGTGAGTGAAGCTATACAGGTAACTTCAGTTGCTGTGGTACCTGTTTCTAAATGAGCATGCATCACCAAAACCTGCCCATCTCAAGACAGCCTCAGGCTGGCTGTCATATTTGATGGTCCATTCTTTGTATACACTTTATGGGCATGAGATGAATAAAATTCAGAGACTCCTAAGTACATGTTGAATGTTCTATAGATGATTGCATTAAGGGTATTAAAAGCTCATGATTGTGCCCTATTAGTTACCATATGAAGACTGTTGAATGCACTGATATCCCGAATAGTTTGTACCCCATTGGTACCCAAAACCCCAGTTTCTCATCTCTTGAGTTGTATGTTACATGTTCCTTTCCCAAAAACCTTAAAATCCCTTACCTTCCCTTGAGTTAAGTCTCTGCTGCTCCCCTGCCCGCTCTTCACCTGCTCCTCTTCCTACTTCATGCTGACGTCCTGCCTGCCCGTCAAGCCACTGCCAGCACCACCACCCTTATGGAAATTGCCAACACTCCCATGAAACTTTGCTGTAAGCAGAAGTGTAATTAACACCAGAAATCCCTAGCTGAGACGAGCCGACACAGAGTCCAGACCTATGAAAGACAGCACTAAACTGTCAGAGCCCTCAAGTATTTGCAGACAGTTCCCGGTATTCTCGCCGTAACCTGAAGGGCACCCAGAAGAAAAAACACCCCTAGACCAGATGAGCCCTAAGAGTTCCTGAGAACCCCCGCGAGGGTGAACTCCCGGCTCTGCAGCAGTTCTGCAGTATCGATACAGACCTCCTCCTCAGCAGTGCTTGAGGGAGCAGCAGCAACGTAGGTGATCCCTTGAGCTCCCACCTTTCTAATAAAGGCACTTAAAGGAGGTAATATCATCTCCTGCCCTGTTCATTCCCTGCGGTCTGGGGGTTCATCCAGGATCAAAGCCATGCCAGAAGAGTGAGATGTGTGAGTGAGTTGCACTCTGTACATCCGAATCCTGGCAGTAGGCGGTAACTGGAACCTTGGGCCCCGGTTGACCGGCCACTTCCGGGGATTTGCCTGATGTACAGGAGAGGAAAGAGTGCTGACTGGGGGTAGTGGCTGAGCCCCTAAGGGCAAGTCACCAGGCTATATCCAGGGCACTCTGAGCACTGGCGGGGGTAGTGCCCAAACCCTGAGGGCAGGTCACAGGGGCTACTTACGAGTGCTCGTGGGGTGAGTGTGGGTTGAGATTTGAGTTGCCTGTCTTTAGATTTAAGTTTGTGTAGGGGCACCTTAAGGAAGTTCAGTTAGGAGAAAGGTCAAATAATTTTAGTTTGTATTGCCCTGTATTAGACTTTCCATTTGGGTAAGGGCACCGTAGAAAGTTTTATTTTGACCGAGTGAGAATGGGTACTTGTATGAACAAGCCAAAGGATGTTAAAGAGCAGGAGAGAGGGAGGGTAACCAACATCCCTCCAGGTAGTCCACTAGGAAAGATGTTAGAGCAGTGGGACAAAGAGGAGAGCACTAAGACTTTAAATAAAATAAAAATGATACAGTATTGTGTGGAGGTGTGGCCTACTCTAAGTCTACCCGGGGAGTTGCCATGGTGCGGAACAACCGACCCCTGAATGTGTGCTCAGTTAAATCAACATCTAAGAGCCCAAGGGGATATAGAAGTAGAACAGATACAGTATGCTGCCTGTTGGCAAGAACAGAGCACTAGAAATGAAAAAGTAAAGATCTGTAAAGTATGAGGGCAGGAAGAAAAAGGCGATAAGAAAGAGAAAGAAGAGGACAGCCCTATCTGGGATCCTCTCAACCATTTACCTCCTCCCCCTGTCTATCCACATATACCTCAGGTTATCCCTCGGAATCCTCAAGCTCCACCTGCGAACCCCTTTCAGCATCCCCAAATTATAACCCTCCTCCTAAGCCCCCTTCAACTTTCCCAAACTGTTTCCCCTATTCCTCCTCCCAATCCTCAGGCCCCACCTGTAAATCTCTCTCAACTCCCCAACCCAGAACCCCTGTCCCCTCTCTGACCAGTCCTTTAATAAGCTCACCCCAATCAAGTACTAACCCTTTCTACTCAACAGAAGTACCTCCAATCTCCCCTAACATAAGCCAGATTTCCTCTCCCTCACCATCCATAGTCCCAGCACCACCTCCCAATTGGGAATTGAGTTTATCCACCTCAAGTACAGAACCCTCTCCCGAGAATAATCAATACCCTATACCCATAACTGCATCCCAAGTAACCGAGAGCCCAGGAGGGCCTTATTGTAACACCCGATCGAGAACCAAACTTTTTCCCCAAAGAGAAGTTCCAATGGGCGGAGCCTCCGGAGGGGTAGGACTTGTGAATGCACCCCTGAAAGCCTCAGAGGTCAGGAACTTTGAAAAAGAATTGGGGAGCGTAGTGGAGGACCTGGTAGGAGTGTCCAATCAAGCAGACCGATTTTTAGGCCCTAACACCTATACATGGGGAGAGCTAAATTCCATCCTTAAAATTCTATTCAGCCCAGAGGAAGTAAGGATGATTCGAACTGTGGGGATGCAAATCTGAAAAAAAAAAATAGAATGGGCCCCCCAGGTGATCACAAACTGCCAGTGGTTGACCTGAGATGGAACCCAAAAAGGGAGGAGGACAGGAGAAACATGGATGATTACTGAAATTTGATGGTTAGAGGCATCAAAGAGTTGGTTCTCCATAACAGCAATACAAAACTAGCTTTTGACAGTATGCAAGGGAAAGACAAGACCCCAGCCACCTGGCTAAATAGGTTGAAGCAAAACTTCCAGTTGTATTCTAACATAGACCCCGATAGCCCTGAGGGCCAAGTATTACTCAAAACCCAATTTGTTACCAAGTCTTGGCCCAACATTCGGAGAAAATTGGAAAAGATAGAAGACTGGCAAGAAAAAGGAATTGTTGAGAGAGGCTCTAAGGGTCTATCCAAGAAGGGAGGAAGAGAAAACCAAAAGTGAAAATTATGGTAGCTGTGGCTAGGGAAAGTATGTCTAACCAAGGTACACCAAACAGACAGAACGTGAGGCCAGGGAGAGGAAAGAGGGAAGTCTTACCACCCTGGGTGACCCCTAAAAGGCCAGGAGAGGATCGGAAGTGTTTCTACTGTGGGGAGATGGGGCACCTAAGAAGGGATTGCCAGAAGTTATATTTCGATGAGGCAATAAACAAAGGAACAGGATGCATTAGAAAAGCTGCTGAAGGGAGAGGATAATGAGGATTAGGGGTGTCATAGGCTCTATTCACTAGGGGACCCAATGTACTACCAAGAAGAGCCCATAGTAAACTTTGAAGTGGGTCCCCAACACGAGGAATACGAATTTTTAGTAGATACTGGGGCAGAACGATCCAGTATCAGGAAACTCCCAACAGGAGTAACTTTGGGAAAGAAGGTATGTGAAGTAATAGGAGCAGAGGGAAAACCGTTTAAGACGTTAGTCATCAAAAATGTTGAAATACGAGGAAACTCACGACAGATTGTGAGTGACTTTATTTATCTACAGGATCTAGAAAATAATTTGCTGGGAAGAGACTTGCAAGTCCAGCTGAGGGTGGGGATTATCCCAGAAAAGGGAAGGATGAGAGTGAAAATCATGAAACTGACTACAGGAGACCTGAAAAAAATAAACCCCAAAGTCTGGGCAGATGGAGGAAAGAGTGGCCTCCTTGATATACCGATAAGAATAGAAATACGGGCAGGAATTCCTCCAATTTGGGTGAGGCAATATCCGATATCCCCAGAGGGGAAGAGAGGGCTGGCCCCGATAATTGAACAACTGCTGAAAGAGGGCACTTTAGAACCATGCATATCCCCCCATAATACACCCATCCTAGCAGTAAAAAAAGCAGAAGGGAAGTATCGGTTAGTCCAGGCCTTAAGAGAGGTTAACAAGAGAACTGTCACCAGGCATCCTGTGGTTCCTAACCCCTATACCCTTTTAAGTCAAATCCCCTGAGAGCACGCCTGGTTTACCATCACAGACTTAAAAGATGCATTTTGGGAATGCCCTTTAGCAGAAAAGTGCAGAGACTGGTTTGCGTTTCAGTGGGACCACCCTGAGAAAAAGAGGAAGCAACAGCTGAGGTGGACACGCTTGCCCCAAGGGTTCACTAAGTTGACAAATCTATTTGGACAAGCCCTAGAGAAATGACTAGAACAATTCACCCCCAAAGAGCAGGTGCAGGTTCTGCAGTATGTGGATGACCTAGGGGCGAACTCCTGGCTCTGCAGCAATTCTGCAGGATTGATACGGACCTTCTCCTCAGCAGTGCTCAAGGGAGCAGCAGCAACATCAGCGATCCCTTGAGCTCCCACCTTTCTAATAAAGGCACTCAAAGGAGTTAATATCATCTCCTGCCCTGTTTATTCACTACAGGGAAGCAGATCTATGTGTATTAATCTACAAACTCTCCTTTAGTGGGAGCAGAGCTAGCACACAGTTCCTGGAAGGTGACCTCAAGGGGAGAATGGGGAGGAGTGGGAGGAAGAGGAAGATCACAACAACTTAAAAATGTATGAAAGCATTAGGTGAGTCAGTTTTTTTGCAATGCTAATGTGACAGAAACAGGATCTAGTAATTTTGAGAATTTATTTCCCCTTATGCTTTTTGATGGGCAAATGAACACGTATTGATGTGAAGACTTTTATTACCAGAAACAACTTATAGTTGCAAAGAGAAAGAAAAAACATTTAAAATAAAACCAGAAAGATACATTTTCCTAAATTTTCAGAATTATTCTGCCTAGTTTTAATTTTCATTTCCAGTCATATTTTCAGTGTGTTTTGTGGATTTTTTTTCTGGCAACAAATGCCATTCAAATACTGTAAGTGAAAGGAAAATAATTTGTATGAAGAGAACACACATCATTGCTGCAAGTGATCCTTTCATCAAGGAATTTGATGGTCTGATAGCAATTCAGTTTTTGGCAAGGAATTTTGGGAACTGTAGTCCTTGTGAAGAGCTTGGATGCATTAATTTGTTACAAGCTGGGTAAGGCAGTGATAGGCCTGGTCCCAGCCAGTGCTGCCAGCTGCTCCAGGTGTGAGGGGTAATTTCTCCATTTCTGTTTTATGCTCCTGATTGCTTTTAGGTGGTAGGTAAAGCACAGAGAACTCAGCAAGGCACAAAGTCAGATATCATTCAATGCATCCTGATCTATCCTGATTCCTGCTCAGCTAAGTGTGTACCAACAATTTACTAAAAGAATTTCCCTTAAAAGCTGGAATTCAAATTTTGGAAGTGCTGATAAAATATTGTGTTCACAGCACTGGGTGTTACATATAAAACATTCAAACAAGTTTCTAGAAGTGACGAAGAGCTAATGAGGAAAAACGAGCACAGCTGAAAAAATAAAAAATAAAATGAATTATTGTTGTGAGTATTTCACCAGCTTTAAAGGGTAGAAACTTCCCCTGTGCAGGGAAGCAGAGTGAGAGCTATTCAGCACTTAATTAACACTTAAACCCACAAAATATGGCCCTGTGCTCTGCAGTGATTTTCTCTGAGGATGCGAGCCCAGAGAATAAGTTTCAAACTTGCAGCTTTTGCCATTCCTCTGGCAGTCTCATACATCACTGGAACTTTCCTGCCTGCACCCAATGGCTTCACAACTCTGCTGTGCAGTGCAAGCTGAAAATGCTCAGAGTTCAAATAATGTACAGGAGCTGAAAGTGAGTGAGCAGCTAAAATGTAAGGTGCCACTTGTAATCCAATCTCTGTGCTGCAATCTGGGGCTGAGTATAATTGTTTTTAGTGTCTATGCAGTAAGCCTCAAATCAGATTGGGAATGTAGTGATTTGTGGGATGAGGAGCAGAGCAGAAAGCAGCATAGACAAGAAAACCTCAGATTTTTTTCTTGAAAATACATTATAAATGAGACATACTCATAAGTATGAGTATGTGTGTGTAGGATGAGAGAGAATGACAAAGAAATTATCAAAATTTTGAAAAAGATTCTTCAAACATGGACATTTAATCCCTGACATACACTCTTTATAAAAAGGACTGATATATTAGTTTATAAAGTTCTCAAGCATTTCTAGTCTTGTGGGATAATTATCAAAATTTTGAAAAAGATTCTTCAAACATGGACATTTAATCCCTGACATACACTCTTTATAAAAAGGACTGATATATTAGTTTATAAAGTTCTCAAGCATTTCTAGTCTTGTGAGATAACTCCTAGAAAACTTGTACATCTACTCAAGTTATTTTCTTCACTGCTCCTATGTGCAACACAAACAACCTTATTTTTTCTTGATATAAAGGAATCATCATCACAGTCACATGGTCTGAACCATAATATATAGCTGACAATCTGACCATGCCTTAACCAGAAATTTGTGTTTCAGACTGCCTTTCACCCAGGGGTGAGAGAGAATCAAACATCTCACAGGAGCTCTTCTTGATGTTTATCCCCCTGATTTGATGATATTTATACAAATCCTTTGTCTACTGCAAACTGTAGGAATGATATGTGAGGTGGACTTTTTTTAAAGGACGGAATCACTCTGACAAGTCCAATTCAGAAATGAAGAAATCATTTTCATCCAGTTTGGTAGAATTTTACACCAATCAAAGAACATAATATTTTCTTCTTATGAACTGTTTTCTGCATCCCCACTGATTTGCACATGTATGAGGGAGAGAACCACAATGATCTTATTATTGATGCTAAAAGAGAACTGGATAACTCCAAGTTTTCCCTGAATTCAGAAGTTTAAATCTGAATTTGATTGCAGATGAATCCTTCACTGAATCCACACTCAGTGTGGACAGCAGGGAATTGCATCTCCTGCACAGCTGTCTGCAGGCACTGAGCATCCCCAAGTCCTGAGGCCAGAGAACACTCATATTCTCTGTGGCACCCCAGGAGAACTTGCCACTGGAGGAGTTGTTGCAGAGGCCCAGGAGGACCTGCCACTAATGTAAGAGAAATGCTTTTGTTATATGGTGAGAAGGGCTTCTCTCCTATGGATCCTTGCAGCAACTTGTCAATATCTTCCAGGTTCTGTCATTCCATTGGTTTGTTAAGATGATGTAAGCTTATGTCACCCTGGTTCCACCCCTGTCTTCCATATATGTATGTTCCCCAGAATGTTCTCCCTTCGGTCCTCATTGGTCTCTGTTTCCCTACCTATCTACCCCGGCATCCTCTACTGATTGTTACCCTTTAGCCCACTCCTGTACCCTCAGACCATTGGATCTGATGCTCTGCTCTGCCCTCACCTCCTCTATACTTGAACCTATCCCCTCCACTGTTCCGGGTCCTTCTGTCTCTGGAACCCTTTGGTGTGACACCTGTACTTAAACCTATCCCCTCCACTCTTCTTGATTCTTCTGTCCCTGGCACCCCTTGGTGTGACACCTGTACTTAAACCTATCCCCTCCACTCTTCTTGATTCTTCTGTCCCTGGAACCCTTTGGTGTGACACCTGTACTTAAACCTGTCCCCTCCACTCTTCTTGATTCTTCTGTCCCTGGAACCCTTTGGTGTGACACCTGTACTTAAACCTGTCCACTCTTCTTGATTCTTCTGTCCCTAGAACCCTTTGGTGTGACACCTGTACTTAAACCTGTCCCCTCTGTTGTTCTGGGTCCTTCTGTCCCTGGCACCCCTCAGTGTGACACCGATAATCTCCACCAGAACTCCACCCAGAAGCCCTTTCCTGCCTCTCATTCCCTGACTTCTGTCTGTTGTGTGTGCCTGTGTGGGCACTGTGCTTGCCTGTGTGCCTGCCCAGGCGGCTTCGTGTCTGGAGGTGCTTTTGGGGAAGGTTGCGGCATTCCCCACCCGCACACACCACCGCAACCATTTTCCTTGGAATCAGAGGAAAAATGCATTATGAGGAAAGCTCCTGAGTCCTACTTCCCTGCTGGTACAGGTTCTAAGCAAGTCCAAGCTTTGTAGTGGCTTCCTTCCCTCTGTGAGGCTGGAATGTCTTTCCAGGAAAAGCAGTGTCAAGATCTGTGTAAGGACATAGGATGCATTCCTGAAACTCCCTAGTCAGATGTAGCCTAAATGAGGTCAGCTATATCAGAAAAGGTTCTTCTGAATCCTCAGGGGACCAGAGCAGGACAGTTTTGCTCTCTCACAGTAACACAGAGCACATTCCTACATGTAAATAAAGAATGGCATTAGAGCTTGAGCCACAGAAGGTGAAGATAAGAAGTAAAATTTCTAGTGATAAGAAGTAAAATTTCTAGTCCCTTGCAAAATCAATCCCTCTTGACAGTTAAGAAAAAAGGACTTTCAGATCTTGTTTTAAGCTTAAAGCAGATCTATGGGACTATAAATAACTTGAATTTTTGAGTAGGAATTGTCATTGTAATACACGGATCAATAAAGAGCATTTATATAGTCCCCAAGAAGATACTTCAGAACAATGGTCAATTCCTCATTACCCTTTACTCTGAGCCTGTCTCATTTTATGTGCTATCTTCTCAAAAAATATTCCTGACTGATGTCTGTGTGCTTTGCTGATGATGTTCCTGTAGAATGTGTTGCATGCGTGGCCAGAAACAAAACAATTCACCCTCCTGCCAATTCTCCTCTCCCATCTCTACCCTGGTTTCTGACAAGAAGGCAGATGTACCTTCCTGAGCTAAATAGCACTTAGTTACCTTTTTACTTATCACCCCCTTGGTACGGTAGAGATTAACTGTATGTTCACCACATGGTTTGTTTTATGTTTGAGTCCTGGGTGATAAATGGTTTTTGAACATGCACCAATCATTTAAATGAAAATGTTATGTGATAAAATAGTGCCCCTTTCAGGAACTGGGACTGTGTGAACAGATAACTGCAAGGAGAGCAGAAGATAAACTTGGTTTAAATGATAAAGTCTCTGAAAAAAAATTAAAATGTGACATTCAAGCTGGATAAATTCTGAAGTCCATCTCAACAGTAAAGAAAGAATAAAGATAATTTGCTCTTCTATTGCCTGAGATTAGTGAATGGTAGAAAGGAAGAGAAAAAGGAGCAAATGATACTGGATTGGTGAGACAAAATGATGGAAGGTAAAAAGTTGCTGCTATTCACAAGAGGTTCCTCAAGCATTAACCTGGTTATTTACCTGCCTGCTGGAACAGAGAAAGAGCACATTAATAGTTGAATTAATAGTCAGGCTTTAGAGGCTCCAGCACTGCAAGGCCCTGCAACATTTTTTTCTTGGGAGATTGATTCAATCAAGAGCCAAAGGGAATTGAAGGAGAGCAATACACTTCTCTCTAATGCACCTTATTATAAGTTTCCATTGTGTAGTAGCTGGATGCTTCATTTTTTCAGTTACCTGCACAACATCTCAGAGCTGTAACAAAGTGTTGTTTGGCACCTTGTACAAATTAAACACCTGAAACTGAGACACTGAAGGAGCCGGGCAGGGCTACAGAGAAAGTGTAATAAAGCAGGAACCTTAACCAGAAACCTGTGCTTGTCCTGTAAGACCAGGAGAGATTTCTTCCCTATTTGTGTTAAAGCAGACAGGAGCTGGAACAATCTAACAGCACACACTATAGCTGGAGAAAGTGTAACAGAAAATAGCAGATTTTGTGTTCCTGTGGTTTGATTACTACTTCTTGCATGAACAGAGCTGGGATGTTGTCCAGCTGAAGTGAACAAGAACCTTCCACTGAGTCTTATCAGTGTGACCAACTAATAATTAATGATTTCTCAATATTCAGATAAGTGAGCTGCCTCATTCCTTAGGAATATTTTAAATGAACAATTCTGGAATTTCTCAGTTCAAAATCTGGGTATTTTTTGTCTCAGACCAGTAGAAGAATTATAAAAGAAAGGCCTCATAAATACAGCCTGCTCTGCTAAATTGCCAAAGTTAGCCCGTCACTACTTCTAAATAATTTGCAAGTTCCCATGCAAAAACAATTTTGTTTTCTGAACTGGTTTGCATAAAAAGCCTATACTTGGGTTGGAAAACAAATGCACCTGCAATAATAAGGGATTTGTCCCATGAGAATCAGTAAAGAAAATACGTAAACAATCCAACAATAGATAGATTTGATGGACAAGTAGAACACCTTTTACTAACCAATAGAGTAACTGGCAAGAAAGTTATTAACCAATTAAAGTTGCACATGAGGTCTCTAAAAACTGTATAAAATGAGTTGTGTGAATAAAGAATGGGCTTTTCCTGCATGAAGATAGTGGAGTCTTGGCTGACTTCTTATAACACTGAAGTAAAAGTTACAATTTTTCTGATTGAAGTTGATTTTTGCTTTGAATGGAAATGTCTCAATTGTTCTCTTAAAAACTCTCTGAAAATTGTCTCACTCGTGTTTTGGGGTGGTTTCCTCAGCCCTCATTTCAGAAAAAGAAGGTTTTTTTGTTATACTAACACAATTTTAATACTTATCTAAAATTTTCAGAAGTACTTGAAAAATCCTTGTTGTCTTAAAACATTTAATTAACTGATTATTTGAGAGACATTTCCCAGATCTGGCTTGAGGCTCAGCTGTTTGCATTCAGGTGATTGTCTGCATTGTGAGCAACTTGAAATTTTAATTTTTTTTAAATGGAAACAAATAAATCCATATTCTTAAGGAGTAGAGAAACCATTCTAATGTTCATTTTTAAGGGATGGAAAGAAACAGGCTGTACTGAGACACTAATTTTGAAAATTTAAAAAAGCTAAGGTTATAGTTAACAATAGACATTGCTGAATTAGCTGAAATTAATAGATAAGCTTTGCTGAAATCAGTTAAAACTAAGAGGATGGTTAAGAGAAACCGGATTTAAGATAAGCTACCCCAGATCTAATAACTCATTGCTTGTCAACTAATCAATACCCCAGGAACACAAAACAATTGCAAACCTCTTGTTTTCAGAAGCTTAGCCGTGGAAAACAGGAAACTATAGGTCGTCCCAAAGAAAAGTTGAAAGTTTAGAAAGTTTAGAAGGAGGAAGACTCGTTTTACTTCCTCCTTTTGGTAACCTCTCCCCACAAAAGGACCACTGACTCATTTTAGAGAACAAACTTAATGGCTTTTTGTCAATTAGCATACGAAGCGGAGAAGAGGAGGTGACAAGGGTATGAATATGCATTTGTATTTTTTGTATTCAACACTTTTGTGCATAAAAGGCTTTGTAATTACCTGTGATTTTTGTAGCACATTAGGGAAATATCCCAGCGCTGCCTGGCGTCGTAATAAACATACACTTTCTAACTTTAACAGTTAGAGTCTTTTGTCCATCACAGTTCAATATTGATATTAGATGGATATTCATATTTTAATAAATCAGTGCAGTTACTGAAAAGAGCTGTTTATTCATAAAGTTATGATCCTAGGAGCTGAAGCCCATATAGTATTTATCCATCCCTAGTGTGGGATTTATCTATTTCTTACAATTGAGTTTTAAGTGATAATATTGTGCTTGTGATAATACTGGGAAGAGAACTGGAATTTGGCTTAATGATGAGGACAGTCCTTAACCAGAACTGCAGACTGAAGCAAAGCTGTGGAAAGCTGGAAGAATGGCTCCAAGGATGGCAAAACACTTGACAAGGCTGGATAAAATGATTGCTGTGCTCCATACATGTTGCTTAGTTTGGCATCTAACACTTTCTCAAAGACAAATAAATTCTATAATAGCCACTTCAAGAGATGGAGCACAGCATGCAGATTAAGACATGTTTAAACACTGAATTTAAATATGCAAATCACAGGCTGAACATAAGCTGCTGCTTCTACTTTTGTGCGGGCTTGTTTAGCTTAAAAACACACAACAGGCTGTTGTTGCGGCGCTTTTTATGTTCTTCACATTTTGTTGTTAATGTATCGTATTCTTATTCTGGTTTTGTATAAGTTGCAATGGTTCAGTCCAAGTTTCCCCCCCTCTTGTTCCTCCCAAGTTGGTATGGTTCCCGCCTTCCCTGGAAATCCCCTACCTTGTCTGCCCAATAACAGTTATGTGTCCATCATTTGTTGCTCCCCTCCCAGAGCCTGCCAGTCTCCAGGAGGCCTCTCCCCTCCTTCCAGAAAGCTCGGAGAGACTCGGTCCCTGATTGGGGAAGGCCTGGGAAATCCCCCACCCCTCAATTTTGATTTGATGTATGTGTACCTTCCCCTTTCTCCTAATTGGTCCTCTACCTTATGGTCACTACCCCTGTCTGTATCTGTACCTTATAACCCTCTGCACAGCCCTTGCTGCTTGCTTCGCTTGGAGCAGTAGCAAGGTGCCAATAAACCGACACCTTGTTGCACTCCCGCTGAGCCTCCTTCTCCTTTGTTCCTCGCCATCGCCTCACCTCCAGCGCACACGGTGCCAACGGCCTGACCCACCGGGGGAAAGCTGCCAGTCCGCCTGCGGCTTTCTAACCGAGGCTGGGACGGTTCCCTGCCAGGGCTGCCGGGATCAGCTGGGAAGCCGCTTCCAGTGAGACAGGGAACACGCGTCAGGCTGTGATGAATCCGTGCACCCAAGGGTAGAGTAATGCACTGTGCTCCTGCAAGGTGAGGGTCCCTGGAAGTATTTTAGGATAAGGATCTCTGGTTAACAGGGGCACAGGGCCTTGAGAAAGGGTTCAACTTGTTTCTATTTTTCCAAGGAATTTAGCAAGCCGTGAGAGGTCAGAATCCCTGCTCCACTGCCCCAGCCCTAGCTTTTGGCCTGTAGCTTGTTTTGTGCTCCTAATGTCAGGATTTTATCAGAAATTTCATGTTCAATAGTGATATTTTAGCAATAGAAATAAATCAAGAACTATTTTAATTTTAATAAATGGATATTTTCTGACAAATAATTCTATTCTATTGAATTTCTATGGAAATGACTGGTACCCTAAGTACAAAGATCTCTACATCACTTGGATTTCCTTCAAGGTTTCCTTGAAGAGGAGATTCTTTCCCCTTATAATGAAAACAGTGCCTTGGGAAGGCCAAAGGGCTTTTTGTTTGGTCCTCAAAGAGGGTTTTTGCAAAGGAGTCCCTTTGACTTTGCAGTGCAGAGCCATGATCTGCACAAGCAACAAGAGTAAACGTCTTCTAGGAATAGAACCAGCACTGCAGGTATTGGCTAAATATTTTTAGCCAATAAGAATAAAATAGAGAAATAAAACCAAACACTTCTTTGTAAACTTAGTACTGTTTATAAATCCAGAGCTTTCTGTTACCAGATGTTTAATTTACCATGTCAGCTCTTGACATTTTTCTGATAAGTTTGAAAGATAAATCTATCATATTTTTTCTTTTTAACTGCAATTGCATTTTCAGCATAGCATGCACTGAAATAATAGATTGCTTAGCAAAGTAAACATATGAAAATGTTGTTTAGAATTTCTGTGTAAGCAGTAATTAGGGAACTGCTTGTCTGTTTTAGAGCATTGTGAAATATTATGGCATATTGTGACTTTATTTTTACAGAATCTGTTACATACCTGTCATGTTAATTCAACTAAAAAGCATTCTTTATGACAAGTCATATAATATCATAAAGACAGCCAGTCATGTTTGTAACAGAATCATTGCATGTCTCACTGTTGAAATTAAATTGGAAAGGAAAAAGAGGGTGCAAGAAGATTAGGCTCAGACTAAAACACATTTTAAAGGATGGAGATTTTAGTTTGCCATTTCTCTTGCAATCAAAAAATTCTTAAGATGTTAATTTGCTTAATTAGACATATCTACAGGAATTAATATTTTGTCTAGTGTTGACAGAGGTGATCACATGAACCACAACAAAATATTCAGAACTGATGAAAAAATGTCAAACTTTTATTACTGTTCAGTTCATATGGGGCATGATGGATTTTTACATTTATTCAGTGACTCGGACTGTGTTAATTCTTTGTTGGTCCACATTTCCTCTTGACCAAAGTGGACTTGTGGCTGTTTTCTCATAACAAGACATAAGGTTTTTATGTAACTAGGTTTATTTTTTTTCTAAGCAATTGGATGGACCCCTGCAAGTTGTGTGCTACTGGCAATTATCTAAGGTTTGCAACATGAACTTTACTTGCTGTTCTTGTGAACTGCAGGCTACACAGACGAGAAGGGATGATCCTTTATTTCTTAGTTTGCTCATTTAGGTTTTGGTTGTTTTGCGGGTTTTTTTAAGCTTTCCCAGGCACTGCTTGGAAGGAATCCAGTTTGTGTGACTGGTGTCTCCAGCCTATTTCTTGATAATAAATATGATTAGGTTTTATCTGTGCATCTTATTTGTTTTGTTTCCATCATTTACGGTTGTTTTTAGCGGTCTGTACATTGCTCAAACAGCACCACGTGTCAGCTCAAGCATTTTTATTTGGGCATATCTGTGTCATCTTATCTCCTAGGGCAGGGACAATGAAAGGGTTTACAACATTTCTGGGAAGTGGATGTTTTGGAAAAGTGGGCTTGCAATTTCTGAAGCTAAATAAGATTAAATAAGTTATTTGACTTTGTTGTGTCCTCACAACGTGCTGGAGTTGAATTACTTGGAGTTACACACAGCTGGTGCTGCTGGGCAACCTTATCACAGTTTCTAGATGGTTATTTCCCTCTGTATAGCAGTTATAATTAATACTGGGTAGTGAAGCATCCCTCTACTAATTTGTTTTTCTTCACATGGCCTAGAACAGTGACAGTCAATATCATTAAATATTTTTATCGTTCTTGGATTAAGTAACAGAGTGGATATTAATTGAACAAATAAAAAAGCTTTACGAAACATTGTTATAGAGATATCTATGTACTTGTCAGGCTTTATTCCTCTCTGAAATGGTGCAGATTTTTTCCAGTAATGTTTACCACAGGCTGAAATGTTTTTTATACCAGTTCAAACCAGAAGTTGTTAATAACAGTGCTAGTATCTACTAAAAGGAGCTATTGCTCACTTAAAGGTGGTTTAATATTCAAGATTACTCTTTGCTTTGCTTTCTATCTCAAAAAGAGTTGTGCATGTTAGGTCTTCTTGGTTTTACTTCCAACTTTCAGATTCAATTTTTAAAAGTCTTGCCAATGCTTTCAGTTATAGCACGACTTTGACTTCTATTCCTCGTTCTGTGTCCATTCCCATCATGTTCCAAGGGACAGGAGCAGACTTAAATGTTGTATTAATTAACAAGAGAATTAGTTGGAAAGTGGGGACTGTGGTATTATTTTCTAAATTAAAACAGTAGATGTACTTCTATTTATATTTTATTTGACTCTGCTTACTGCTATGTGCTGGGATGTTCAGCACATGCACCCAGCTTCAGTTGGACAGAATATAATCTTAAGTAAATGATTCTGGAAAAGCTGGGAGCTGTACTTTTGGGTTCAAATATTCTTTTTTTTTCTGTCTGATTTATATATTTGAGACAGTTTTTTGTTTGCCAAGTGGGAAATCTTAGGTGATTATAACTGCTGACTTTGACAATCCCAATCCTGTAACAACTGATTTTGATGGCTCCTCAATACCCTCAATACTAATTACTGCTTAAGCATTTACTCTCTTTTATAAATCGTTAAACAATAAAAAACCATGAATACAAGTAGTGTGGTTTTTGGTTTCAGCTGAATGTACTCTCTCATAAATGCAGATAAGTTTTTTCCCTTTTGTTATGTAGTCTTTGCCACTAAATGATGCAAATTTATTCTATATCATAGAATCATTTAGGATGGAAAACACCTCTGAGATCTTCAGCCCAGCTGTTAACATGGCACTGCTAAGAAAATATATGTGTGGATATGTTTACATATCTATATACACACACACGTTTCTTCTATGTATAGATATGAGTTACTTATGAGAGGAACATCCGGTGAGTTTTGATTAATCCCTAATTTTAAGTTGCAAGCCAAGGACTGAAAATTCAGTTCTTCTGACTTAGGATATTTTAAATTTTTTTCTTAAATTAAAAAGAATGCCTGAGATTTCATCTGTGTGAATGGGGAAAACCCACCAACAAAGAATCACACAACACACACATAATCCTCTCTGGGGAGATTATTGTCAAATGAAAGTTGAGAAACTAAGTCACCCTGCAGATGTTTTGAACATGGCTGTCCAGGGATATTTGCTGTAGACAAGAGGAATCATTGGAGACTGAAAGTCTGACTGAAATTACAGCCCACATCAGGAATTTTTAGCAAAATTTCTATTTTATCTTTTGATAGTTGTTGAAGAAAAGATGTCTTAATAAGGCAAAACATTGGTCTTCTGACAACATTGGCATTGTCACAGAAATCTCTTTTCCACTCTGTTTTTTGAGGAGGATGCTTTGGGATGTAGCTCTTGGCACTCCAATGGGGGAAAAGAAATATTGAGGATGGTCTGTTTCATGGTTTCTCTTGATGAAGAAGGGGGGAAAAACTGGATGACACAAATTTTGCTTGGTCTTTACTCACATGCTACTGCTCCCCTGAGTTATACTTTGTTTATGTTAAAATGTTCCAATCTCCTTTTGTTCTGAAAATCCAAAAGAGCTGCACCAAGTCCACAAGGATGGAGGGTTCCAAGCAGAGTGGACTACAGGGATTTAGCATTCATTTTTGAAAGTTTGGGGGTCGCTCTCTAAAGTGCGGACAAAACTTTCCTCGAGAAGAAATGCCCCCACTGCGCTGGTGTAAGAAAAAAATATGGGGTTTGTGTGCTTGCCAACAGGTGGAGAGGGACTTAGGTAGGATGTGGCTTGGCACACCGTGTCACCAGAGTGATGGGAGTCATTCCTGGGAAGGAAAAATAAATAACTCAGCATTAGAGGTGATACTTCTTCCCCAGCTCTGAAAGAAAAGATTTAAGCTTGATGGGAAAAAGTTGCATGGCAATACTCACTATTTTCAGCACATGACAGTTCTCATTGTTACCAGGAGTCCCATTTCATGTGTTTTATAAATATTTCCCATCAAGGTGCCTTAGATGAAGATATTAAGATGCCATCATTTCACAGCAGAATGTCACTGGTGACAGGTAATTTTGAAATGTTCCAGACAGGTTTTCTTCTTTATACTTTTTCTTGGTTTTCAGTATTCCTAAATCCTCCCTGATTCCTTTCACACTTCTGTTTTCTCAGTCAGATTGCATAAAGAAGGTGGCAATGCAAATGCATATTAAAACACTCCTAAAATTTAAGTGTTAAATTAATGCTTGAGTATTTTAGTGTTATTTTTTCATGTCATCAACTGCTTTTCTGGGGTTTATGATTTTTTTTTTTTTAACTTGAGGATAAATTCTTGATCTATAAGGTGAAGAGAGAAAATGAATTCCCTGGCCATAGGAATGTTGAGGCAACATATCTTAAGTTTGGGTAAGATCACACTAGATGGATCATCTTGTAGTGAAAAGTAAACTGGTTCCAAGTATGATGTGTTTTTAATTTTCTAGATTTGGATTGTGACAAATGGAATACTCATTTTTATAAGTTAAGTATGTAATTAGAACAATTTCACACATCTTTATTTTTGCTTTTCAAGAAGCTCTGAATTCGTTGTGTAACTAATGACAGAGTGTGGTGGTTTCAGTTCGAAAGCGGGGCGGAAACACCAATTAAGGGTAGAGGTCTTAGTTTTAATTTCCTGGACAGGGCACCAATGAAGGTAGCGTGTCTAATGCTGGCCAAATGCCAGTGCACCTCTTAGAATTACTCATTTTCTGTTGCGAGATAAGAAACAGGAGGAGGGCAAAGCAGGCTCAACATTACACCAGGAAATTACTTCGGCTACTTGTGTGTCCCCGAGAAGAACGAGAAGCTAAATGTTAGTGCCCAGGGCCTGCAGCTCGCTGATTCCCACTTGTTCTCTGCGCTGAACACGCAGTTTTGAGACCCTGGGTTTCTCCCGTTGTGAAGGAGCAGCTCGGAGCTGGGTGCGAGGCTCCGGCGATACCGAGCGCTGCCGCCGTGCCCGTCACGTTCCGGGCCCCGGGGCGGATTGCTCCCGCTCCGCCCGGGGACCGAGGGGGCACCAAGGCTGCCACAGGCGGGGACCGAGTGAACAAGGCGGGACCGAGTCGGATCGAGGCGGGACCGAGGCGGGACCGAGGGGAGAACAAAGCAGGACCGAGGCGGGATCAAGGGGGGAGCGAGGGGAGAACAAGGCGGGCCCGAGGGAGGAACAAGGCGGGCTCGACGGGGGGCCGAGGCCCGCCCAGCGCCACCGCCCCCGGCCTGCCCCCGACTCGGCTCGGCCCCCGCTCCGGCCCTGGGCCCGTCCGCCACAATCGGTGCCGCGGCTGCCTCACAATCGGTGCCGGGATTGCCTCACAATCGGTGCCGCGGCTGCCTCACAATCGGTAACCGCGGGCGCGGCCTCAGCGTCTGTGGCTCTGGTGCGGCCTCAGTTGCCTGTGAACGCGCTCCGGACTGGACGTTCCAGCCCGGGCGCCTGCAGGCGGCTACACTGGGCGATTCGCCAAGTGAATTGTTCACAGAACACTGGTTTCTGCGAGGAGTCCTGGTTTTGCACAACATTGGTTTCTGTGACTCCTGAACTCGCAGAACACTGGTTTCTGCAAGGGAGTCCTGGTTTTGCAGGGCATTGGTCCCTGCGAGGGAGTCCAGATTTTGCAGAACATTGGTTTCTGCGAGGGAGTCCTGAACTCGCAGAGCATTGGTCTCTGTGAGCGAGTCCTGGTTTTGCAGAACATTGGTTTCTGCGAGGGAGTCTTTAATTTTGTTTGAAGGTAATGATTGACTAAAGTTGTACTTTTTGGTTTTGACACATCTGTGCTCTGAAAGAGAATGCCAAAGGGATGTCATAATGTCAGTCTTCTGGTGCAGCAGTTCAGTGGCATGTACAGCTGAGTGGATGAACAATATAGGGTCTACTGATTGTGCTTTTTTTCACTGAAGAAATGCAACATTTTCTAAATATGCTAGCCTATATATTTTTCTCCTGTAGTGGTTACTTAAACTGCTTAAAGGTGAATGAGTTCTGATCAAGTTTCATAGGGTTGTTATGATCTGGTTATTAAAAATATTAGGGAGATGCCTCTGAATTAAGGTGCAAACAAGACCGTATGCCAAAGTCAATAGTCTGGATTTTATGTAACAGTGAATATGAGGAAGAGACTTAGAGAATGAAATGGATAAAGGGCGGGGGGAGGGGGGTTGGGAAGGGGAGGAGAAAGAGAGTGACAGAGACAGATTAAATAAAAAATATCTATTCCATGGATCCCATCGGCATACCATTAAATCCTCTTCCGGTCTTCTCTGTGGTGAGCTTCTCACAAAACAAGACTCCAATGGATTCCCAGAGATTTGGGCAAGCTGGGACTGCCCAGGTACCTCCCTGGGTGGGGCAAGTTTGACTCTGTCTCTTGCTACTTTCAAATCATATAAAACCTTTAGCACCAGTGTATCCTTTGAGTCTGCCATGAATTGGGTTCTGGATTTTCAGGTCTGTTGTGTTACTTTGCATCCCATGCAGTCATCTGGTGCAAGGCCTCAGGAATGGCTCAGGGGGCACTTTGGAGGTCTTTGATGGGTTATGACACCCCCTCAGGTGCCCCTCATGGGAATGTCCCCTGGATGTGGCCTTCTAGGGGTGGGAGGTTTTAGAGCTTAGCCAGTTTGTGTGAGGGAGGATGGGTGTCCACTACCTCTTACCAGAGGTTACACCACACACCCAAAATTTCCTCCTTCCCCCTCTGTTGATGGGAGGTTTGTGTGCAAACCAGGCCTCAGCAGATGGGTCTGTGGCTATTACCTCCCCACCCTGAACCCAGACAGAACTGCTTTTCAGGACAGCTGCTGGGTTTGGCTTTGGTGTGGATGCATTTTTCTCCCTCAGCCTTGTTTACTTCTCCCCAGACCTGAGATAATAAGACAATAGTGTCACCTTTATCTTGTCTCAAGTTCCTGTAGGCAGCTTCACAAAGTCCGAAGTCCCAGTCAGGAGGCATTTTCAGGGAAGGGTGGTCTTTGGTGGTCACAGCTTCTTTATGCAGTTTTGTCACAATGGGCAAATGTCCTTTATAACAATATTTCAGCCATTAGCCAAAACATTCCACTCTCTTACAAGTCCTGTGAGGAACATCTGAGAGAGCAAGGGTTGTTTAGCCTAAAGAAAAGGAGGTCCACTCTAGCTATTTTTAAGTAATATTTAAGCTACAGCTTTGTCAGTTCTAAATATTATTAATGTTCAGATTTTTATCTCCAGGTTTCAGTATGATCCATCTTTGAATTGCAGAACATAGCCATATAGTTCAAATAACATACAACTAGAGACCTAACAGTACTAGGTTTTTACACCAAATAAGCACTTAGCTATTTTCAAATACTATAAAATTTTTAGCACCAGTATATCCCTTGAATCTGCCATAAATTGGGTTCTGGATTTTCAAAGTTCCATTGTTGCTCCTTCCAGTTTTGTTGAGGCATTGTTGCTCATCTGCAACATCCTCACTCCAAAATGGCTTTTGAATTCCTGAACAAGAAACCATCTCGTCTTTTGTCCAGGGACAGACTGGAGCCTGATACTGTGAGTACCCACTGGGGCTGTGTTAAGGCTGGAAACTCCCCTCGTGTCTCTCCCTGCCCTGCCTGTTGTCCAGCAGCACTGTCCAGCTGCAGACCCCCTCCCCACCTCTTGGTGCTGTGTTCCTCTTGGTGGGGCTGTCCTGGTGCCATAGGGAACACCGTGTGTTTCTTCAGAGACAGTGCAGCGTCCTGCCTGGCTGTGCCACGGGAGCCAAGTTAAACCAATGTACAGCTGAAGCCCTGAGCACGTGCTGCTTTCCCTCCCCTTTGTCACAGTAATTCCTTCTGTCAGGCTGGACACTCACCTGTGCTCTCTGACCAACCTGCCCTTGGGCATGTGCTGGGGGGAAGCTCAAACTCGGCCCAAAGCCTTGAGAGACACGGCTGGTCCCAGCTAGAAGAGGTTCCAAACCAGCTGTTCTCTCTCCTCTCCTGTGTGGGGCACAGATCCAGCCCTGCAGACAGCAGTGGAGTCAGGGCCACAAAGATCCCTTGGCTGTCAGGAGCTCACTTGACTGAAGATGCCCCACTGCTGAGGCTGTGTCGAGGAGATCCCTCTGTTTTCTTCTGTGGAGGGGTCTGTGAGCCCAGACAGAGAAAACAAATGGTAATGAGCAGAGAGAACTAAAACTTGGACACATTCCTGTGCACTTCACTCTTGCTCCAGCTTTGCTTTCTTGTGTCTCTTGGACTCACCCAGCAGTGCTGTCTCCTTGCTGTGAGTTTTGAGTGTTGTGCAGGGATGGAGTTAGGGGAGTGCTGAGAGCTCCTCCCCACTCTCTGAAAAGGCCACTGCCTCAGTCCTATGAAACCAAAGAGGAAACAAATGCCCAAAGAGCAGCAATCCCCAAAGATGTCACATCAAATCACAGAGAAGCTGATGGGACACAGCCATGTGTTTGGAGTATGTGTATTGCACTCTATATTATTAATTTAGTGATGCTAAGTATTTCAGCAGGGAACTTCCAGGGCTTTCAGAGCTGTCCTAGTGGCTGTGATGACAAATCATTCATCAGTAGCAAGTGAACAAGAAAAGGCTCTATGAACAAGGACATTTCTGAGGCTCTTGATGGTTTTTTGCCTTTCAGCTGACTCCCTCTGCCTTCCAGAAGGAGATGTCTCTCACCACCAAGCAGAGGCTGGCCAGAGTGAAGAAGCTGAGTCTGCCTCCAATTGTCCAGCCTCAAGCCAAGCATGAGACCTCCCATTACAAGGTAGCCTTTCCCTGCCCGTGCTGTTTGATGTGATATTTGAGGAGGATGCCAAGAGAGCAGCTTGGCTTGAGCCTGCTCAGTGTGGTCCAGGAGCGTTTGATCAGCCCAGGGCAGAGGTGGAAGAGCCACTGTTTGCCCAGTGTGAGCTGGGGAGATGTGCTCACCCAGAGCCTGCACTTCACTGAGGATCAGTGCAGAATCTTCCTGCCAGCAGCTGAACCTCTCCCTGCTCTCTCTTGCCTCTCCTTGCAGTCCTCGGCAGCTGACCCAGAGCAGAGCTCATTTCAGCCTTGCCCACCAGAGGTGGCGTTTCAGAACTACAGCGCTGGTGAGGTCTGTGAAATGCCGGTGCTTCTGAGGAACAGGGACACAGTAAGTGCAGGGATGTGGAGGTTTAACACTGGGCTGGAAGAGGAGAGCGGAGAAGGGTGGTTAAGGATGGCAGCAGGGCATGTCCACCTGTCTTCACAAGAGGCAAAACCATCATTCCATGTCTTTCCTGCAGGTTCCTCATCTGGTGAAGGTCACCTTGGAGAGCTCACCTTATTTCCAGCTGCTGGGCCCCGATGATGTGTGCCGCAAGGTGCCACCAGGCCTCCATACCACTGTCCGCATCCTCTTCACCCCTGCAGAGAACAAGGTGAGTCTGGAGGTCCCAAAAGATTGGCATCTTCAGTGGCAAGTGAACTGCAAGGCTGGATTCAGGGTGTCCGGCCTGGGTTTTGAGGACCTCTGCTGGTTTCAGTGGAGTTGCACTGGATCTAGAACTGGGAGATACTCTTTGGCCATGCTGAAGATAGGGGTAAATGCCCTGAGCTGAGTTTCTTTCCCTGCAGGATTATTTCCACAAGCTCATCTGCATCACTGAAAGGGAAGAGTTCATTGTGCCAATTCGGGCCATTGGTGCCCGGGCCATCCTGGACTTCCCTGACCAGCTGGACTTCTCGGAGTGTCCGGTCAAGTGCAGCACCCAGAAGACTCTGCTGGTTCGCAATGTCGGTAACCGGGAAGCTCGTTACCAGCTGAGCACCCAGAGGTGAGGCAGCTCATCTGTCCTTGTGCAGAACACCTTTGGGTGGTAACAGAGTTGGGAAAGAGCAACAAAAGGAACCAGAGCATGGCAGCTGCTGCCCTGCAGCCCTGGCTGGAAATGGGCAGGATGTGTGGGGTTTGCTGTTGGCTTCTTACATTTTAAGCAGGATGCAGCCTTTAAGCAAGATTTTCTGGAGGGAGGGTCTGGAACATGTTAGTAGCTGGCTTGCTTCCTCCTGAGCATAAGCAGCTTCTGAAATGGTTACTCACCCCTGTCAGCCAAATAGAGGCATTCTCTGGGAGGCCACAGGCACATGGCTTTCCAGTGGTCCTCTCATGAGATGCCCCATGTGAGCTGTGTTGTAGACAGCCTGTGCTGCTCCTTTCAGTCTCAGAAGACAATCTCTGAGACAACAATTTTTCCTGTTGGCTGAACTGGAGAGGGTAATGCATTTTTGACATTGTATCTGCAAGGAAACCTGTTCAGTTGGCTGGTGGTGAGTTGAGGGTTCCTTGATCCCAGAGGTCTTGGTGTAGGAGATGAGGTCAGGAGTGCAGTACAGACTTGCTGTCTAACCTGGGGCAGCTGAGTTGCTTTGATTTTTTCTCTGGCATAACAGGGGTCAAAAGGCAAATTGACTTTTCTGCTGTGAAACGAGAGGCTCTGAGAGGAGCTTCCACCAAAGCCTGACAAATCTATTTAAGCAGGCTCCTCAGATGCTGTTCCAACAGGCTGCTGCTTTTGATTGTGCAAATATGTAGGCAGGACCTTGTAAATCCATGCACAGGTTTCCTCTGGGATTTCCAAATCTTGCTTTGTCACCACCAAAATAAATACCCAGTAAAGTCTGGTATCCTTTTGCAATGTGCTTGCCAGTTGTTCTAATGAGTGCTGCAGAGCATGTTGGATCCTTCTTGATAGGGATTTAAAGAGTTTCTGAACTTTGAGAATTAAATACTGAAGTAGATAAAGTAGAGCCTGGGTGCAGTAACAGAGGGAAAGTTGGAGCTTGTGATCTGCTGACTCTGTACAGAATTTTTTAGCACAGAGATGGAGTAATGGCTACTTTAACTGAACAGACTGGATTTATTAGAATAGTTAATGCTGTTTGACTTCAGCTGTTCCACCATCACTAAAAAGTTATATATGTTAAGATTAAATGATATTTGGGGTTCTTCCTGCTGTAAGTGTTAGTGGATTGATGAGGCAATAAAATTAGCAGTAATTTTTCTGTTTTCCTAGGAGTGGAAGGCAGTTTTTAATGAGATTGATTCTCCCAAAATCAAAGAATTTAATAATGGCAGTTAAGTCACCAGTGGAGAAAAAAACGTTTGGCTATAGCAGATAACTATACCATGGGACTTGAGGTAGATTGCAGCCTCCTTGCACACAGCATTTAGCAAACGTGCAGCTGAATGGTGCCTTGAGGACACAAAACTGCCAGCTTTGCTCACTTGTCAGCTCTGTTTCTAAATTATGTCAGGAGTACTTGGTCCTTGGCATCCTCATGGCCATAACTTTTGCCCAGCTCTGTCAATAAGGGGAGCTGATGCCTGATAAAAGTAAGCAAGATGCAAATGACCCTTGAGCCTCATTGCAGAGAGCTGGATGCAGAGTATGGGGGACATTAGGTCATTTTATCCCACAGGATCTTGTGAGGGTTGGATCTTCTCACACTAGAGTCAGTAGCTGTTTCTGATCCTGTCTGTTCTGTCTTTCACTGAATGAGGTTGGTTTGCTCTTTGCTTGCACAAGTGAGCAGAAGTGGTCTGGACTGCAAAAGAGATAACATCCCCAAATCTCCCCCAAGAGTCCTGCTGCTATCTCTGTGTTGCAGCCCTTTCTCTGTCATTCCGACCTTGGGAGCTCTGGACGTCGGTGACGCCATGCAGGTGACAGTGGGATATGAGCCACTGAGGACTGGTGACTGTTCCACATCCCTCATCGTGCACTATGACACAGGTGAGTGCTGGGCACTGCACAGGGCACTCTGTGCATCCCTCAGAGCAGAGCCCTTTGAAAGCTTTAGGCTGATGTGGCCATGGCTTTAAAGAGGGAGATGGCGATAGTTTTCATGGGGTTCATTTTGTAGTCATCTAGTTTATAGTCATGTAGTTGGTCATCTTGATCCTTGTAGAGCTCCATATAAATGCCATTTCTAGAGAGCATGTGTGATATTTGTTGTTTCCATTTCACCTGGGGAGTACTCACCTGCAACAGGAATGGTGAGCTTGGTACTGATGTCTGGGCCCAGGTGAATCCCAGGAGCTGGTTGGGAGTAATGAAGGTTTGAAAGCTCTGGAAATGAGGGAGCCTTTGGTAGGGGTCTGTTCTAGAGGGTGAAATGCTGGCAGGTTGTCCAGGACATCCTCATGCTGTGCAATGCAGCTCTCAGGTGTTGATAAATGTACTGATCCATGGAAGTGCTCACTCAGCTAAAAGCTGTGACACTTTCCTCTGCTCCCTGTGGTTCATTCTGTTCCTTGTGCTTCCATCAGCCAGTGAGCTGATCAAAGAGTCCCCTTTGCTTTGTTCCAGGTGAAGACACCCACACAAGCCTTCGTGGAAGAGCTGTGGATGTCCACATTGGGCTGGACAGGGATAGTGTGACATTTGGGAAGACCTATATCACACTGTCAAACCACACAGCTGTGCGCATCCACAACCTGAGTGAGATCACAGCCCGCTTCCAGTGGAAGGCTGCTGATACTCAGGGAGAGGAGGATCAGCTGAAGCTGAGGTAGGTTTGGAAGATCCACTTCAGTGACATACCTTGCCCAAGGGTTAAAACTAATGTATAGCTTCAGGAGATATTGGTGCTTTTGAATGGCTTAGGGTAAGTAAACCATGCCATCTCTACCTGCCTCCCCCAAGCAGTTCCGTGTGAAAAGAAGAAGGGACATCACTCCATGATCAGTATGATTGAAGTGAGCCATTTATTAGATTTTTTCAGCTTCTTTTATACAGTTCTTAGCCTTAATCACGTGTTTCATACTACTTTACCATTGGTTGCCCCTAAAAGCACCTGTTAGCCTTTTAGTCCCTAGTGGGGTCCCTTCTTACAAACACAGCAAAATTATACATTTCATTTCTTCTGGCCTTCTTCCGATTCCCACATTCTGGAGTTGTTTACCATCTTTTGTTCTTCTTTATACGTGACTTTCTGCATCTTCTTCTTCTTGGTGCATGATTTCTTCATCCTTGAAATGGTTACAGGCCTATCCTTTCACATAAGCTGGATTTCTCACGTGTTCCCATTGTTGAAGGAACTCATTCTCCACAGTTCTGTGTCAGGAAAAGCCATTTGGGGTGGCTGGTGGATTCTCCCTCAGCTATGACAGAGGCTTTGAGCCAGGAGGTTCTCTTGAGGGCTGCTGCCTTTGGAAACCTCTCCTGAGGTTGCAACTGTGGAGTGTGGAGTGAACAACAAGTGATCCTCTGATCCATTTGGGACCCCATGGCTCAGGGTCAGCCCTTTGCTGAGGAGCTGCTCCTTCACTTCCCTTCTCTCTCAGAAATGTGGCTTATTAAACAACCTGCTTTGTTTGTCTCTCCTGTGGCTGCAGGCAGTGTCACAGGCTGTGTCAGCAGGAAAGGGACAAGCTGTATGATACTCTGAAGGTGTGCGGAGTGGACACCACTCGCCGAGAACGCATCGGTCTTCTCACCCGCAGCTTCCAGAGTGAGAGGGCAAAGGTGCAAGGAGATCCCATGCTGTTCAAAGATGACATTTTCTCCCTTGAGCCAAAGGTAAATTAAAGCCAGGGGTCCGAAAAATATATAGGAGACTGGACAGAGCAATGCACGATACAACCAACATGGTTAATGCATGCATTCTCCTTTATTGTTAAAGATGGTGGGTTATATACAGTTTCAGATAGTTTACAATAACAGGTGCTCTCTAATTGGTATTCAGATACAAAGGAATGTAAACAGTCTAAACTTTAAGGCCGTCACAGTAAAATTGCTACAACTATACTAATTAATACTAAGTATACCTTAATCGAATTTTCTATTGTGCCACAGGCTTACTCACCACTACTCAGGCCCAAATCTGAGGCCTTGCCCAGGATAGCTCAGGCCGAATCCCAAAGAAAATTGTGCCCTTGCTCTCTAAGAAATTTTTCTACAATTTCCCTTTTTTCTTTTGCCATTGAAAATAATGGCAAGTGAGCAGGCATTGGTGCTGGAAAGGAAAAGTGACAGCTAAAGATGTTCAACACGACGAGCAGTCCAACCACGTTGCAGCTTTTCTGACACCTGAGCTAAAGCACTGATTAAAACAAACATTCTGACTTCTAACATTCTGCTCATCTTACTGGCTATCTCCTTTAGTTTTTACTTTAAGAAAAATAATAATTGGTTATTATTTGACTCTAAATACTAAATACAGCAAAAACAATAATTGGTTATTACTTAACTTTAGGTACTAAAAACAACTTATCACTAAACTTACTCTTAGCAACTAAAACGTAATCTTAGCAATTTAACAAATCGACAATTTAACAATTAAAACTTAATCTTAAGAATTTAACACATCAACTTAGCTACTAAAACTTAATACTAAAACTTAATCTTAACAATTTAACAACAACTAAACTTAACAACTTAACTTAATCCTAGCAACTATAACTGTATAACTATTTTTCTATACTCTATAAAATCAATCTTCAGCAGTTTCAGGGTCGTTTCATGGTGCTTCAGGTAAGTTACTGTTGTCAGTGTCGTCATCACTGTTGAAATGGCCTGTCTTGTCACGCTGAAAACAAAAAATGTCCAGTGGTGGTCTTTGGCTGTTGCGGGGATGGTTGACGTTGCATCTTGACAGAGCAGCTGCGATGATGTGTCCTTGTTCCTGCATTGCATCTTGCATAGCTGTCGTGAACGCTGCTGTCTGGTTGTGTTGTTCAGCTCTGGTGGCATGTACAAGCAGCTCATCGACTGCACAGCCCTGGGGGAGGGAAGCTAAAATGGCCCTGGTACGTGAGTTGGCATTCTCAAAGGCAAGAGAACGAACTAGATGCTCTTGCAGTTCCACAGGCAGGTCTTGTGCATCTTTTAGGGCAGCAGACAGCCTATCAATAAATTGTTCATAAGGTTCTGTGGCTCCTTGTTTGATGTTAGCATATGGTGCAGGCTTCTTCTTGTCTGGAACTAAAAGCAGGGCTTTGTGGGCTAATGTTTGAGCTGTTTGATGAATCTCGATGGGAAAAGTGAGCTGGACATTAGTTGTAGCATATGGTCCTTGCCCTGTTAGCATGTCAGGCTGGAGTGCATACAAAGGATCTCCTAATACTTGATGTTTGTTTGCTTCTTCAATTGCTAACTTCTCCACTCTCTTTCAAAAATAAGAAATTGTGAGGGGGTTAAGAGCAAGGATGCGATGCTTGAACAGTCAGCAGGACAAAGAACATCTGCAGTGAAGATATATTGAATTATGTTTCTGGTTGCTTCTGACCTTATTCCATAGGTGGTAACTGTTTGCTTTGCTTGGCTTAACACTTTCCATTCGTGAGGTTCCCATCAAGCGTGGGCATTTTCTGTAATCACTGGGCAGGCAATAGAATTTGCTATATCGAAGTCACCATCCATTATAGCATCTTTCAATACTTTTGACCATCGATTTGCGATCAGATTTTGTTGGGTGACTGGCAGCGCCATCTGGTTCTCAGTTGGACTCTGCCAGGTAGATAGTTCAGTGAGTTTCTGGATTGTCTGTTGTAGCTTGTGTGCATGCTGTGGTTTTTTCTGCCGCTGTGATGTGCTGCGAAAATCAGGGCTGGGGCTTTCATGGTCTGAATCAGAATCAGAGGGCAGCGGGCATTGAACTGCTGCAGGCTGGTGTGCCTGGGCAGCAAGCCGAGCCGCGGCCGCGGGCTCGGCGGTGGTGGCAGAAGACGCCGCGGCGGAAGTGGGCGTGGGCTGCACCATGTTTGTTTTGGTTGTGTGGGCTGACTGCGCCTGCGTCGCCACTTTGTCTTCCAGTGGGGCGGGAGGCCGAGCGGTTCTGCTTTCGTCACTGCCCCGGTCACCGCCCCCCTGTGTTGTCTCCTGTGCCAACCCCGCTCCACCCTTGGTCCCGCCTGCTGTCTCCTCTTTCACCATGCCCCCAGAGTCTGGCGGCTGCAGGGCTTCCTAGTCAGCCTCAGTCTGTCTGGACACCGACAGAGACACTTCCAGAGCCCTAACTACACAGTCCTCGACAGAGTTTACTACATCTTGGAGGCTGGAACAAACAGGTGCTGCGTTTCCCCTCACTGGGTGGGTTGAATTAATGCCGAAAAACCTCGCTATTTTAGAGGATTTTTGCGTTTCTTTTGGCTCCCCCGCACCACTCTCAAGAGCTTGGATTGCAGCTTCAGCAGCCTTCCGCTCGGCAGACAAGGCTTCCAAGGTGGTTACGATCTTTTGCCAAACAGCGCCAAGTTCAGGCGCTGTCTTTCCTTCCTTCTCTCTAGCAATGGCAGAGTGCCAGAGCAGCTCCCCAATTTCTCTCCACTCAGCTTCGAGGAAAATGAGCGAAGGTTTACTTAACTTTCCTTTCTTTCTGGCCCACAGGGTCAACTGCTCTAATTCACTTTCCTTAAGTTTTTCGCCCCTATTTGAGACAATATTAGCGAGAAGGCGCGTGGCCGCACGGAATTCCAGCTCCATCTTTTTTAGTTTTCCTTCCTTTTTCCGCGGGCTGCTTACCTCTCTTCTCTCCATGGCGTGCCACTGTTTCTCTCCGAGTGAAACTGAGCGAACCACACTTCCAGTCTCCCAGCTCTGAGGTCTCTTGTCTCGAGATGTTCTGCTCACGGTCCAGGGGATGCTCAGCCCCGAACTCGGGCAGGCTCAGAGGCAAGCTCAGAGACTATCAAGCTCTCACCACATTTAAGCAAAAAACCCCCATATTTAAACGACTCTGCATTTAAGCATAAGAAAACCTTTTCCACATTTAAGTGCAAATTCCGCTGCGAAAAGAAAAAATGGGACACTACTCCATGATCAATATGATCGAAGTAGGCCAATTTTAATAGTTTTTCCAGCTTCTTCTATACAATTCTTAGCCTTAATCACGCGTTACATGCTACTTTACAATTGGTTACCCCTAAAAGCACGCGTTAGCCTTTTAGTCTCTATTGGCTAAGTCTTTTTACATACACAGTAAAATTATGCATATCATTTTTCTGGCTTTCTTCCGATTCCCATATTTCTGAGGTTGTTTACCATCCTTTGTTCTTCTTTATACGTGACTCTCCACATCTTCTTATCCCTGGTGCAAGACTGCTTTCTCCTTGAAATGGTTACAGGCCTATTCTTTCACATAGGCTGGATTGCTCAAATGCCCCCATTTGTAGAGGAATTCATCCTCTACATTCCGCATTTAAGCGCAAATTCCGCATTTAAGCAACTTTTAACCGCATTAAAGCGATCGGGGTCCCTGTTCGGACACCAGAATAAAGCCAGGGGTCCAAAAAATATATAGGAGACTGGACAGAGCAATGCACGATACAACCAACATGGTTAATGCATACATTCTCCTTTATTGTTAAAGATGGTGGGTTATATACAGTTTCAGATAGTTTACAATAACAGGTGCTCTCTAATTGGTATTCAGATACAAAGGAATGTAAACAGTCTAAACTTTAAGGCCATCACGGTAAAATTGCTACAACTATACTAATTAATACTAAGTATACCTTAATCGAATTTTCTATTGTGCCACAGGCTTACTCACCACTACTCAGGCCCAAATCTGAGGCCTTGCCCAGGATAGCTCAGGCCGAATCCCAAAGTAAATTGTGCCCTTGCTCTCTAAGAAATTTTGCTACAGTAAATGATGGCTGGGAACCTCCCTTCCTGCTTCTCTTCTTCCTCTTCCTCCTCATCCCTGAATAAGGTCACTTGACCGATGCCTGCCTCAGCTGGCTTTGTGTGCCAAGAGAGAAGTCATCAGGATTCTGGTGAGGTCAGAGAACTGGTTGCAAAAAACATTTCTGCCCTGTGGGCTCCTGGCAGGCAACAGAAGCCTGACTAAAGCCTCCAAACTCTGTTACCAGTGTTGTTGATGAGTGTTACTCACTCCTTGCTTATCACCAAAGCTCTAAGTAATGGCTTACAGGACTGTGGTTGAAAACAAGAAATGTGACATTTGAAGATGAATATTTTGCTGTGTCCCTCTGCTTTAGGAGGGCGAGATCAGGCCGAATTGTTCGGCTGAAATCAGCGTGTTCTTCAAGCCCCAGGAAGCCCGGGTCTATGAGCAAGCAGTTTACTGCGACATCTCAGGTACGGCTCCTCCCCTGCCTCTGTCACCGCAGGGAAGGCGAGGTGCAAACACTCCCCCAGATCACTGGGCTGCTGTGTAATTGCTGGGAAGGCTCCGTGGTCAGCAGGGCAGTGCTGGCACATCCCCAGTGTCCCTGCAGCTTCCAGGGGATCTCCTCTATTTTGATTTTTCCCCTCTCAGCTGTTCTGAATGCTGCCTGTATTTAGTGTGCTCCTCCTCCCTTGGGAAAAACACTCTCTGAAGTGCACCCAGAAGGAGGAAGAACAAAATTTCTGACATTTCCTAAAGTTCCACTATCAACATCAGGGTTGATAGTTAGAAGAAAGGATGGTGTCTGTGGATGTCCCATATCTCCTGAAGAAAGAGAAGGGTCCATATCTGCTCCTGGAACATCACGAGCTGGTGCCATGCAGCTCAGAGTCAGAGACTAGCACTAAGGCAGCCTGGAAAATTCAGGATAGCAGAAGGAATCACTGTACTGAAATAGAAATCTCTCCCCAGGCCGTGAGAACAGGCTGCCCCTGCACCTGAGAGGGGAAGGCCTCGGGCCCCGCCTCCACTTCAGCTTTGAGGAACTGAACATTGGGGAGGTTTTTGTCAGAGCAACCCACAGATACGAGGTGAGCAGCAGGGTTGGGGTGGATCCTGGTGGCCCCTGGAGTAGCAATGAGCCTTGTGGACCTGTGGAATTCCAGGCAGCTTGGGCAGTTGTGATACTAGTCAAATTTGGGGGGGTTTCTTGGAATCTAGATCTTTTGATGGAGTCAGAAATGTATGTCTGTTGTTCATGAAACCCCAATCCCTTCTTTTGGGCAGTCTCCCTTGGAGATCGGCTGGGAGGCTTCCTGCAAAACCGCTTGACACATGCAAGCAACACTGAGTCAAAAAGCTGCATGTTCAGAGGCTTTTGTTCCAGTCCCAGACACAAATCACCTTGGTGCTTAGGCTGTCCAAAAGCAGCTGGAACAAACTGGCTGTATTTGAGTTTGAGTCCATTGCAGACAGTTTTCAGTCAAGTTCCTCCTGCCTATTCCTGGGAGTCAGAGGAAAGCCATCCACCCTCCTGGCTCAGCACTGGTCAAAGTGCTTGGCAGTGCTTTCCCTTGCTGACCAGTGCGTCACCACACTTCAGCCATGGTGTACCTCTGGCTCTAGAAAGAGCAAAGTGTTTCTGGGAAGGAAGCAAAGGAACTTTCTACGTCTTTGCTTCTGCTTTCTCCCCCATGCAGTAAACAGGTTGGCTGAAATGGAAGCTGAACGTGCCCTGCCCATGGTGGGGTTGGGCACACCTGGAGCAGAAGCAGCAGCTGCTCTGTGGTGATTTCACTGGTAATGCTGCCATGCCCAGTGTTGCTCTTAGGGCCGGGTGTGAATGAAAACTTGGTGATGCTGAGCTGCTCCTCTGTGCTGCAGGTCAATGTGGAAAACCCCAGAGCGACTGCTTAAGTGAAGTTATCAGTGCTTTGCATGAAAAACTCAAAGCCATACAAAGCTCTGTTTCAAAGTTGTATTTTTTTGGCTTCTATCATGCAGCAGCACAGGGCATCTTCTGCCTTGTACAGGTGTTAATTGTTTAATTCCAAAGTAACTCAGACTTCTGTAGGAAAGGAAGATTCCTCATGTATTTCCATTTTGCCTTCCTGATGCTGCAGGCGATCCTGTCAAACAGAGGGCTTATTGAGGCTCCCTTCAGCCTCGTCCCTCCAACCACAGCCATGGGCTCCTGCTTCACCTTCCTGCCCCAGGAGGGCATCGTGGCACCAGGCAGGCTCGAGGCCATCCGGATCTCCTTCTGTCCCAGCATCCTGGGGGAGTTTGAGGAAGAATTCCAGTTCAGAGTGGCTGGATCTCCTACGCCTGCAATCCTGACCATCAGGTAAGGACTCTGGGAGTTTGCTGGGCACCTCTGTAGCTGTCTCTGGGACATTGCCCTCCTGCCTTATTTTGGGGTCAAGCAGAGAAAAAAGGTGTTGCCTGAGGTCTTAATCTTGGCTCTGATCCTGGTATTGCCTGAGTGTGGGGGTGCCTGCTGCCTTATGTAGTACCTGGGAGCTGGAGTGACTCCTCCCTGCTGGGATCTCCCTCTACTTTGGGCCATGGCAGGCAGTGGGATGGATCAGCTTTGCGCAGTAGCTGCTCTGGGCTGTCCCACCTGAACACCCAGCAAGGCCCCCAAGGCTTTGGAGATGGGCCAGCCTGGGTGTTTCTGCACCAGCAGCAGTGTTTCTAGAAACTTCTGTAATAATCCATCCCAAACGGGCAGCAGCAGCCTCAGCTCACCTCTCATGGCCATGCTGTGGGGGACAAGCTGTGCTCCCAACTCCTGTGCAGAGCGTGCTCTGGTACCTCCTTTCCAGAGCCAGGAAAGGGCTGATGTGGGAGACAGGGAACTGTGCAGCAGGAGCTGTCCCAAGGCCATGGGCTGCAAAGGATAAATTCCTCACTCAGCAAAGGGTAGAGGTGGGAAAAAAATAAGAAAAGTGATGATAGGAGAAGTCAACCTCACTTCTCAGGACCACAGCAGCTTGAGGGCCTGTCCCAGATATTCTGTCAGCTGCTGACCACTTTGCTTTGGCTGCATCTGTCCACATGGGTGCTGTGCTGAGCACAGGGTGCTGGGTTGATTTGAAAGCTAGAGTGGCTTTGCAATTCCCTTTAACAAAGCCACTGCCTCCCTGCCTTTGTCCTCACAGGGGCTTTGTGATGGCACCATCTTTCCATTTTGATGTGCCCGCCCTCCACTTCGGTGACGTCTCCTTTGGTGAGTGTGCCCTGGGCTTGCACCAGAGTGAGAGCTTGGTGTGTTGCTGAAATGGAGCACTTGAAGATGAGAGCATTCATCACTCAAGTTCCTCCATCACAGCCTCTTCAGGGTGTTAACTCCAGGCTGCTGGTGCCTCGGGTAGCCTTTTGCCATTGTGAGATCGAACAGGACCAAAGGAATAGAAAGTCAGCATCACTGTTTGGCCACTTCTGGTTTCCTTTTGAATAAGTGGCACAATAAAAAAGGCACCAGGCAGGAACATGGTTCTGTACTAGCAGATGCATCCTGCTTAATCTGATTTCATTCTTAAGGCTTCTTCAGCTGGGGGGCAGCTGTTTCATCGCTGTTTCTTTTAATGTGCTGCTGACTGTTGTCTGCATCTGGTCACCTCAGTGGCATTTGGGATTGGGACATCCTTTTTGTGCTTCCTGTGCCTGTTTTGTGCCCTTTGTCCTTTTTGTGCCTCTCTTGCCTCCCTGCTGGAGTCACTGCTGGAGCTGGCAGTGGTCACTGTTGATGGGCGTGGAGAAGCCCTGGGCTGTGCCTGCAGTTGGTTTTTCCTGCCCACCTGTGTTCAAATGACTCTTGGTAAGCAGGCTGTGGGAGATGTCTCCTCCACACAGAGCTGGCCAGCCAAGCCATAGCTCCACTGCAATGAGCTGTAGTTCAAGTAACGAGGAAATAAAATTGAAGCAGAGTTTTATCCTACCAGGATATTCACACCAGGAATGATGAGATATTGATGCCTAAATGGATATTTGTGTCATTGTCTCAGGTTTTCCTCGCACCTTGAAGTGTTGCCTGTTCAACACCTCCCTGGTATCCATGGACGTCAGCCTCTGGATTCCTGGGGATGGCTTTGGAGAGCCCAGCGTTGACAGCGCTCATCAGATACTCCAATCACGTAGCCAGTCTTGGAGGAAGGGAGCTCATGGTCTTAGGAAGCCAAGGGAATTTACCATCAGTCCCTACAGAGTCTGTGTCCGTGGCCTGGGATCCCAGGATATCGAAGTATGGGCAGAGTCCAGCTGGTGGAGTGTGGGAGGGCTTTAGCTCTGATGGCAGCTTTGAGCATCGTGTGAGTGAGAGATCTGCACTGGTGTGGGGCCTCTGTTAGCTGGGCTACTCGGGGTATTCCTGAAGGAGCACTGCTTTGTTTCCAAAATCACAAGCTGAAATCATGCACCAGATGGTCAAGTACTGAAGCTGTTCTTGTGTTTTTGAGAGTGATTTCTTTGATTGACAGTGGGCAGAGGAAGGATGAAAACAGAAGGTTGCTGTTAAAGAGAGAGCAGTTTTCTTTTGTATTGTATAAAGCAGTTTTCTTTTCTTTGTGGCCTCGTTTCTCATCTGCTGGGGAGGAGATGAGTTGTATTCACTGCAAGGATCTTCAGAAGGGACAGAAAATACTCTGCAGTCATGAAGTGCCCAGTGTGTGCTGGGTCACACTTTGCCCTCAGCTTCCTGCTGTAAAGCTAGACTCGTTCTGTTCAAGACAACAGACTTCTTCTGCATTTATGTTGTTGTAATCAGGTGAAAAATTGGTCCCTTTAACAAATCTGATATTGTCAGAAGGCTTTTGTTCCTCCCAAAGACTCTGCTCTACTTATGGACCAGCAGAAGAATTAAGGCAAAATCCTCCCTTTCTGTACCATGGAACAAGAATTGGAGGACACCACACATGGGTGATGAGATTTTGGGAGTGAGGAAATGCTTGCTGCACTTCTTTTTTCTTCTACCAGGTCACCCTGTGTGCCAACACCGTCAGAGATTACAAGCTGGAGCTGGAGGTGGACGTGGATGGTGTTGGCGAGAACGTGTTGGCACTGAGCCTCACAGCCAGGTACCACTGCTTTTCTTGCAGCTGTTTGTCCTTCCTCGTGCATCCAGCAGCAGCAGCACGCTGCCTGGCTGCAGCTCCAAAGGAGGAATGTTGCTGAGTGAGCTGGATCTGCCCATCTAGGCATGAGAACAGTGCTAGGAAAGCAGCCCATGGTGAGATGCCCCCCTGCTCACAGCCAGGCATGGCCCTGGGCCTTTTTCTAAAGGGAGCAGGAATAACATTAATGGTTGGCGTAGGGTTCGGTGCTTGAGATGTAACAGATTTGCCAAGGGTTGCCTCTCCTTCTTCCTGCAAGTGGTGAGCTGGGTTGTGATCACTGTGCAGCATAGGTTTGGGACACAGTGAGCAGCCTGCTGAGAGCTGGGGTCTGGTTCACTTCAACAGTGCATGTGCAGTGGAGAAGAGGCTCATGGCAGGAGTGGGAAGGGCACTTTGCCCAGGAAGGGCAAAAGATCTTATGAAGAGGAACATAGTCTTGGATGTGGCAGGTCAGCTCAGGTTTTGCTGCTTCCCTCTGGCTCTTTGGAGTAATCTTCTCAGAGTGGAAGCCAAAAGTTGTTCTTGCTGCAGCCAAATTCTATCCTGCTATGCTGCTGTGGGTGTCAGCTTAATGACAAGAGGGATTCAGTTCCCTGGTGCTGTTCCCTCTCCCAGGCAGAGCCATCCAGTCAGTGCCTGGGCTGCAGTTTTGCCGAGCAAGTGCAAATGGGGACAGTCAGTGTAGAGGAGTGTGGGGTAAAGACTTGAGGAAGCTCTAGGAAGTGGAAGAGGTTGATCACCCACTCTGTAGGCCTTGTGCCCTCCACTGCTGGAAGAGATGACTCAGTTTTCAGGCAGGACAACAGTGCCCTAGGAGAAAAGGGAGTAATTTTCACTGATACACTGGAGTCTTGTGTTCCTTGAGCCTTGATGGGCACTGGTCCTCGTTGGAAAGGCTCCTCCCCAGAGCTCATGGACCACTGGGACTGTTACAGGAGTCCTTGCAAGTGTCCTTGGGCAAAGAAGGGGCAAAACTGCTAAGACAGCTCTGCAGGGCACATGCTCTGCCTGGGCATTTGGAAGCCTCTGCAGTGCAAAGCCTCAGGGTTTGCCCCTCCTTGACAAGAGGTGTTTGAGTGAAAAGAAGTTAAAGGGGATTTATCACTGTAGGACTATTAAATCTGTTTTGACAAATGTCCTATGCTCCATTCCATGCTCTTTGAGGACAAAAGCTCTCAACACTCTCAGTATCTCTAATTCCCTTGGGATCATTTCTTTGCCCAGGTGCATCGTTCCTCCCCTGCGAGTGCTCAATCCTGTTGTGACATTTGAGCACTGCTGTCTAAAGGTCCCCTACGAGGAGAAGCTGACCCTTGTGAATGACAGCGACTTTCCTGGCTGCTACTGTGTTCTCCCTCAGGTTTGGCCTTGCATCCACCTCCTCCCCTCAAATGTTACTGAGGGGGTTATTAGGGGAATAAAAGGGTTTGGATAAGGGCTTGCTGGTTTCTATTGCAACCTAAAGGTTTTCTGAGAACAGGGACCTGAATTCAAACTTTAGGAAGCAGTTTAAGGTCTTGAGGAAGATGTTTATATTCCAGTCTTTGACTTGTTTTCAAGTCAAAAGATCTTAGAGGGCATTGAAAATCTGATGCAAGAAGGCTGTCAGCACAGAAGTGGGTGTCTGTGGATGCAGCAACTTTTGGATCCCCTGGGGAGGGTCAGCACCTACACCTTGCATCTTGTTTTTTGCCTTTTTGCATTCTCCAGAGAATTTTTACAAGTGGATGGGAGTTGCTCTTGTGGTAGATGTTAAGGAGTTGAAAGTTTCCTCAGTTCTGAAGTTGCTTTGGATTCTGTCCCTTGCAGGAACACAAGGAGAAGGCTGCTGCATGGTACTCCAGCCCTGTGCCATCTGGGATCATCGAGGCTCACAGCTCAGTGGAGATCCCAATGACACTTGAGGCCCAGCTGCTGGGAGAGTGCAGCGTCACTGCTGAGATCGCCGTGTTTGGGAGGGAAGGATCCCCACTGGTGAGAGCAAGGGGAGATGTGTGCCTTGAGCCACTCATCCCAGCGGGGTGTAAAGGGTACAGGGATTCTTCCAGGAACTTGTGATATCTGGCTGGTGTGGACAAGGACACAAGGCATTGGTGGCACAAGCAGCAGCTTATGCCTAGAAAAGAGGAAAGGTGGAAGGCTCATGGGTGGCAGTCTCAGTGCCTGATCCAGCATACAGTAACAAATCTGGCAGATGGGATAACAGCGTCAGTCTGAAATCCCCAGGCCAGTCCCTGGGTCTCACACTCTGCTGTGTTATCAGACATACACAAGTGCTGCTCCATTACAGCTGTTCAGGATCACACAGGGACACCCCTGAATCCTGCTAAAGCAAGCACTGTGTACAAGACCACCCTGAAGGAATGTTTTGTGCAGAGCTGGATTGAGGCTTCTCTGAAAGCCAGGTTCCTCAGATCTGACAAGTATCCATCACATCTCCTTAGCAAAAGCCCAGCCAAAAATACGTGAATGTCCACACAACTTGCAGCTGGAGCACAGACTTGGCTCGTTTTTCCCACCAAGTTTGGAAATGGATGAGGCAAGCAATTCCTGAACGAAAGCCTCCTAAAAGAGGATTCTGAAGAGTCTAAAGAAGATTCTAAGGATTTGAAAGAAGATTCTAAAAGAGCTCCTAAAAGAGGCGTATGTCATAACAGCAAGAGGGATTACAAAATATTGGCCCTGTCTGCCAGCCATGGATGCTCTTCATCCCTAAATAGTGTAATTTGTGACATTACCACCTCACCAAAGCCAGCAGTGCTGCAGGATGTGGGTGTGTGTATGTAGGAATAATACTGAGGAGAAAGTTGCCCTCTGCCTTTATTCTTGTTCCTCTGTGTCACATTGCCTGCAATGCTGGTGTCAGTTCAGACTTCTTTTTAAGGAAAAAATACAGCTTGAATGATGCAATTACTAATTAATGCCCCTTACTCCTATATGTGAAGAATACACATGAGCACAAATTGAAGGCACCTAACTTGCCTCATCTCTACTCTGAAGAGCTTGCTTTGCTCCTGGCTTGTGCTGGTTTCACACGTGTAGCTTTGTGAGTGGTGAAGAACTTAAAGCTGGCTAAGTTTTTAAAACTCTCCTTATTGAATGTTTTTTTTTTTTTTATTTGTTTTGTTTTGGGGTTTTTTTTTTTGTTGTTGTTAAAACAACATTTTTAAAATGTTTTAAATCTTTCCTACCTTCTTTCTGGAACAGGAAGTCCATTTAGAGTGCATTGGCCATGGACCTGTTGTCTATGTCTATCCAAGGGAGATAAAGTTTGGCAGTATCCCAGTCTTAAAAGATAGTTTCAAAACTCTCTATCTCTCCAATCAGAGTGACATTGCTGCAACCTTCTGGGCAGAGATGGTAAGTGTCTGTGGGGCTGTTTTTCAGGGAAAAGTGCTGGTTAGTGACAGCCCTTGACTTGTTTTTTGTATGCAATGTTTCTGTATTGTTCTGTGTAAGTGGAAGCAAAAGATTCCATCTGAGTGCAAGCAAGAAGAGGAGCCAGGACCTCAGGCACACCTCTGTGAAATAGTGTGCAGAGAGGCTGGAGCAGAAATGAGTGTGGATCATGTGTGCAAGTTGTCTCTTTATTTTGTGGAAGATATTTAGCTGAGCAAGTCATGTTTTTGGAGCTCTGAGGTCAAGAGAAGCCTGTGTCCCCTTGCTCCTGGGAGGGCATAAATTTCCCCGTGGATTCCCCATTCCATTTGCATTTGCTTTGTGCCAAACTTCTGGTAATGGCAGAAACCAGGGTGTGAGAGGTGGTCTCAGACTGCTCGTGGGAAGGCAAGTTTCACAGCTGCTGTGGGTCAAACCAGTAGGGCTGTTGCACACAAATGCCCCTGTGAGGGTTGTGCACCCCCAGAGCCTGTGGTCTCTGTAGCATTGCAGAATATCTCTGGAGATCACCTGCAGAGAAAGGTTGTTTCATTCCTGGAGGTAAAATAGGGAGACAGGCCACAGGGCTGGAGCTGGAGCTGCTCCTCTGGCAGGAGGAGCAGCCAGCAAGGGGACGTGGCCTGGGGCTGAGTGGCACGTGCTCCCTGCTGGAGGGGGCATCTGGGAGAGGCTTGAAAACAGCTTTGGAAAGAGATTTGATCATCTCTATATCGGGTGGGTTCAACTTCTGGAGCTGGTTAAAGCCAAGCATGACACTGTGGACTTGTTTGTGTTTGTGAATAAAGCCTTGGGTGTTGTGTGAGTGTCCAGGCTCAGCCTCCTGGGCCAAGGAGGAGTGGGGTGAATTTTCCTCTTGCTGCTTTTCCAGCTGTTTAGGGGATAAACAACCCCAAAGTGGGGGATTGCCAGGGCAGCTTTCCCTGACTCCACAATGAAATTCTGCTTTCAGCCTGTGCAGGGAGCAATGCTCCTTTGCTGGGTGGGCCTGACATGTGAAGGTTGGGCTTCCCATGCTGATACCAGGGCCAGTCCTACAGAGCTGTGCCTGTACAGCTGTGCTGATGCAGGGCCTTTCCTCCCTCCCCGGGGCAGTTGCAGCTCTCTTGCCCCATCTGTAGAGGGAGGTCCATGAGAAACCAGAGGACGAGAATGCTTAGGAAGGCCATGCCATGCCCAGAGGGGCATGTCTTGCAGGTTTTTTTCTGTGTCCTGCTTTCCTGCCCTGCTACAACAATGTAGAGCTGACTTTTCCCAAGCAGAGGGCACTGGGGCACCTCTCTACAGCTGATGATCAGTGGGAAGCAGGGGCCTCAGTCCTTCAGGGGCTGCTGAGAAGCACTGATGGCCCCTCAGGAAAGGAGACTTTGGGCTTTTGCTCAGCTGGCTTTGCAGTTATTCTTCTGGCTCTCAGCAGTGTTCTCCAGCTGTGTGGCTTCTGGCCTGGCTTCCTCTGGCCTTGAGCCTTTGTGCAGACCCAGCTCTGCTGTTGGGAAGCCAGGAAAGAGTAAATAGCTCCCCTTGGCAAGCACTCCAAAGAGAACCAGGAGGGGGAATACCCTTCTCCTGAGGAGGAGCATCCCTTGGGTTGAGCAAAACAGGGCTAATGACCTGAGTCTGTTAAAGGAAGGTAAAATACAGGTTGTATAAGCTCTGGGAGAGTTGCTGCTGCCAGACACCACAGCTTACATGTAGGGAAATTAAACGTTTTTCCCTTCTTTAGCCTTCCTGTTTCCTGCACCTCACAGCAGAGCAGGGTCCATGGTTTCCATCCTAAGTTTGTGTTTGGCTTGTCTTACAGGCTGGGAAACGCTCATGCTGGCAGATAGAACCGAGTACTGGAGTGGTCCCCCCTAATTGCACCGTGCCTGTGACTGTAATAGCAAACCTGGATGACACCAGGACATTCCAGGATGAGGTGAAGGTGTTTGTTGAGAACAGCCCTATGACCATCATCTCTGTCCAGGCTGTGGGCACTGGCACCACAATTGTCAGTGATAAACCTCTCAGTCCGAAGCTCGACTTGGGGTCCCGCTTCAGGTAGGAGACTCAGCTTCCACTTCTCTGTTCCTTCAGCAAGGAACTATTTTTCCACAGTCCTTCTGGCTAGATCTTCTCCAATACTCAAGGTCCCAGCTCTGTTTCCCTGAAGCCACAGGAATTCCTTTAGAAATACGTCATCTGAGAGTCCCTAGATATCCTGGAAAGCCACAGATGTGGAAAAGCTGGAAGAAGTGGCAGGGCTGAAGCTTTGAGCCCGGGCAGCCTTTGGGCAGAGGTTTTATTGCAGTGTGCAGTCAGGGAATGCTATCAGGGTGAAGCTGCAGCTGAGTGATCACAGGGAAATAGCAGCTGCCACGACATTTTCCATCTCTGCTCCTCTTGTAGCTTCACTCCGTGCCGTTACGAGTTCCAGCTGACCAACAAAGGACGCCGCTTCCATCAGGTGCACTGGAGCACGGAAGGTTTCCCCATCTTTCAGCGGAGTGCTCGTCGCCCTGGCCTTGCTGGAACCAAGAGCAAAGATGCTCCCCAGAGCCCCAGACCTGGCAGCCCCATGTTTAAGCTCCGGCCGCTGCAGATGGACCTGAAGCCGGGCCAGACTGTGAAGATGGTGCTGGAAGGCTGCTCCAGCACTGTCCAGGTGAGGCCCCTGCCAAGGGCTGAGCCTTCCCTATCGGATCCGCTCCACTGCGGCTTCTTCTGCAGCCCCTTGCCATTTGCCTGGGAGAAGGAGCAAGTGACTTCACGAAACTGTCTTAAGGCCAGTTGCTTTCCCTGCTGGCCACCATCAGTTGCTAAGGCTCTGTTGTATTTCCATAGCTACCATGAACCCAGCTTGCTGATCCCAAAATACAGGCTGAAGGAAGTATTGCTCTTTTGGGGAAACAGGGGTTACCGGTGTCATGTGCTGAGGCAGAAAGAAGAGCAGAGAAAATAAGTTGCACTTAGATTAGGAGGCCAGGCAGGAAGTAAATTAAACTACTGTCAGGTGTTTTTCCTGAGGGAAGCAGGCAGTGAAATAAAAGCCCTGTGAATGGCAGGAGTGTCTGGGAGCAGCATTGCTTTACCTCTGAAGACAAACATGGACAGAGGGCTGGTCTAGCCCCGAGTCCTGGAGCGGGAGAACACAGAGTGGCAACTCTAATGATCAGTGCCATGTCCATCCAGGCAGGAAACTGTTCCCAGGGATCATTCTGGCAATTGACAAACTGACTTTGGTCAACTTTTCTGTGACTGCTTGCCCCAGTCTCTCAGCCAGCCCTGGTGTCCCAGGGGCAGCCAGGTTTTGCAGCACCCTTGGAGAGCAACTCAGAGGGGGAGATTGTAGCAGAGTCTTGGGGGATTCTCCTACCTGGACCTTTCTTTCCAGGGGAAATGCAACTCTGCAGAGAAGCTGCCAGCTACGTCTGGTATGCCTTCCCTGGCTCCAGGACCCCTGGGCACAGATATTTAGAATAAATAGGCAGCAGTATAGAAAGAGAAGAGAGCTACTGAGGAGAGCAGAGACTAATTACAGTCCCTAATAAGAGGTGACAGGAATAGGGCCCATGGGTAGGTGGCAAGCCAGTGTGGGGTGTTTGGCCTGCCAGCACACACTGGGTGACAAGTGAATCTTGCATGCAGGAGGTGAAGGAGCGGCTGCTGTGTCACGCTAGGGTGGGGAAAGAGAAAGCAAAGAAACAGATAATGCAAGTGGACGTCAGCTGCAAGTTCATTTGCCCTGTTGTGGAAACATCTTCCAGAGCAATCACTTTCCGTGTGGAAAAGGTAAGTCTCTGGATTGCATCCTGGCATTTAAAGGTGTAACTCTTAAGTTGGCTGGAAGTAAATAGAAATATATGCACTTCTGGGGTTGAAAAATGTGAAATGCTTCGGAAGGGGAAGGAGGTCTATGGCCACTTGAGGTTGTGTTCCCTTGTCTCTTGTTTCTGTAGAAACCCAGTGATGTCCTGATGCTGCAGTACCAGCCTTTGTCTTTGAAAAACACCTGCTCGCTGCCATTCAGCATTGTGCTGGACTTGGAGCAGCCATTCCTGATCTGCAGTGTGGACCAGCAGCCCCTCCCTGCAGATTCCAAGGTGAGCCTCTGTGGGCTTGTTTGGTGGGGTTTGAAGAGGAGGGATGTGGTGGTACACTTCTGTTGGGAGGTCCTCGAGTGAGAAGTTTATTCTGTAGTGTCAGCAGTGCATTGGCCTGAGCTGCATCAGCAGAGCTGCTGAAGGAATCAAAATCTTCTCTGAATTGAGAAGATCCATCCTGGCTCTAAAACATGAGGAGAGGGGAGCAGGAAAGCAGATTGGGGCAAGCCATGCAGTAAAGGTGTCTCCTGGAAAGCATCCCAGCTCTCCAGCAGCCACCCCCTTGTATTGCTGCTGAGCACAGAAACACGAGCCTGAGAGAATCTTGGAGCAGAGCGTGGTGTGTGCAGACAGATCCTCACTGTAAAGAAAGGAGGGTGAACTGAGAAGCCCACGCTGGGGTCACACTTTGAATGTTTACTGTTTCCTGCTGTCAGACCTTGGGACTTGATCACAAAGGTGATTAATGCTTTTCATCTCCTTGCAGCCCGTGACACTGGCTGTAGGGGAGGAACTTCATCTCTGCATCCAGTTTAACCCAGCTTATGAGAAGAATCTGGACAGCTGGGTGGCAGAGAGGGTTCTCAGGATGCGCTTCATGGAGCATCCTCATGAGGAGCAGGTCACTGTTCGGGGAGAAGTCTACTTCCCAAATCTCCATTTCGAGACCAAGACTGTGGACTTTGGCTGCATCATAAATGACACTCAGCAAGCGTTGTATATGGAGATGACCAACTGCAGCCCACTTCTTGTCAAGTACCACTGGTCATTCCTGATGGACAGCCAGGTGAACACCATAAGGTATGTGCATCATCCCTGTGCTGCTCTGAGCATGGACCTGCTCCATCCTGGTCTTGGAGTGGCTGTTACTGAGCTCACCACACCAGCACCCAGCCAGGGGCCACATCCTGGTGAGGAGCTGCTCTTGCAGGCATCCCTCTCTCCCACTACAGGTCCATGATCATAGTTGTGTTATTTTCCAGGTTCAGGCCTTCACCCCCCAAATTCCAATGCCAGTCATCAAAGAAGGGAGTGTTTCCAAGAAGATACTTCAAGACTGAAAGTGTGGAGGAGCCAACCGAAACCCCGGAAACAATACAGGATTCTGCCCAGGAGGATTCTTCCCAGGAGGATTCTTCCCAGGAGGATTCTACCCAGGAGGATTCTGCCCAGGAGGATTCTGACAAGGAGGATTCTGCCCAGGAGGATTCAGCCCAGGAGGATTCGACCCAGGAGGATCCAGCCCAGGAGGATCCTGATAAGGAGGATTCAGCCCACGAGGATCCTGCCCAGGAGGATCCTGATAAGGAGGATTCAGCCCACGAGGATCCTGCCCAGGAGGATACTGACCAGGAGGATACTGATCAGGAGGATTCTAACCAGGAGGATCCTGCCCAGGAGGATCCAGCCCAGGAGGATCCTGACCAGGAGGATCCAGCCCAGGAGGATACTGACCAGGAGCATCCTGATCAGGAGGATTCTGATCAGGAGGATTCTGCCCAGCAGTCAGCAGATGCTGAGGACTCCCTGGAAGCAGAGGTAGATTTCCCTGTGTACCTACCACTTGCATTGCCTCCTCAGCTTGCCACCAAAAAGCCATGCTCATGCCAACCTCCCTTTTTGCTGCCCTTCTGTCCTGTGCCCCGAGAGTGGCAGCTGGACATGGGGTGTCTGGGGAGGCAGAAAGAGGGAAATTTTGCTCAGAGAAGCCCACTCAGATCCTACAGACCCCTGCTGAGTTTGGGATTTTTTTGGCTTATTTTCTTTACAATGTAAAATGAGGTCTTTATGTGCATCATGATGAGAAGTCTTCCAGCTTCCTTTGTGTGTCAAGCCATCAAGAGTCCTGATCTCCATGTACTCCCTTCCCACCGCAGCTAGAGCGCTCACATCTCTGCCTTTACCCGAAGGCTAGTATTGCAGTGACACTCTACAGCTGTCTTTTATAAAGCAAGACTTTGCAAAGTCACTGTCTCCTCCTCCAAACAAGGAAAAAGGCTTTTGATCTGCCAACTTACCCACTTGGTGAACATTAATGCTTTGGAGTGAGAAGTGGCCCTTTGTTCTGCATCATGGGGAACAGAGGCTGCTCATGGAGGAATTAAAAAAAAGCTGTAAGGAAGCAGAAGAGTTTCTCAAAGCCCCAGTGTCGGCATAAAGTTTAAGGAGAGGGGTTGTACCTGCTCACACACAAATACAAGTTGTTTTACTCTGCACAATTTTTCTGAATCAGGAGAAACAAAGCCCTATAGATGCAATGAACAGTGTGGCTGAATGTTTTCAGATAGAATCATAAGATCATTTTTTATTTCCTGGTTGTTGCCATGTATGCACAAGGCAACCAGGGAAATTGAAGCAGCCATCCTAGAATCCTGGAATGGATGGGCTTGGAAGGGACTTTCAGAGATGATGTAGTTCCCACCCTCCCTGCCTGAGTGCTGGGGGCACCCAGTTCCCTCGTGCAAATTTGATGAAGTAGTGCAGATGGAGCCCAGGTCTCATCTGTGGCTGGGCCTGGAGCCACCCTCGACTGAAGGCCTGGACATTTTCACACTTGATTTGTGCCCAGGTCCCTTTTCAGCTGCTCCTGGTCTGGTGAGGTGGTGGAGCCTGCAGCAGAATGATCTTGCTCAGACCAGCCAGCTGCTCACTGCAGCCCATGGTGCTTGTTTTCCAGGAGCTGTCATCCACTGCTCTGGAGTCTCTGAAGCCAGTGAGGATGAGGGGATTGAGTCAATTCTCAGAGGTGGAGCACCACAACGTGAGAATGCAGGAGGTAAGTGGGAATTTGTCTCGCTTCCATGTTCCCAAGGTGGAAAGCAGTTCTGTAGCCCCACTCCCACTGGTGGCCTCAGCATTGCCAACCGAGGGGCCTCACATCCCTCCAAGCCCATCACAAAGCTCTGCTGAAGCAACTGGTCACTGGAGAGGCCATGTGGGATGTTTTATAGGGCTGTCCCAGGATGCTCCCTGTGCAGCACCTGTGGAGGGCATTGCTCCCATTTACCTCATCAGGTGGTTGACAGGAAATTTTGGTAGGAACTTTGGCTGTAGCAGCTTGAGAGAGCAGCACATAAATCAGAGAGAGGGAAAAGCCTCAGAAGTCAGATGAGCCTTCCCACAGCTCCAGGGGCTCCCACCTCCAAGTCTCCTGTTTTTCTGAAGGCAGTGAGAAGTGTTTCCAAAGACAAGTTCTGCAGCAGAGAGAATTTCTTGCTGCCCAGAGACATTCCAGTTTACTTTAATGTAGTGTGTACTCACAGAGAGGTGATGATGGGAGATTTTCCCCATGGTCCCTCCACTGGCCAGTGGCACGAACACAGGATGAAATATGGGTGATTCTGGCTGTGGTTGGGGAATAGGCCCCTCCAGCTATGACTGTACTTCAAGATACAGCTGCTCTTCTGCATCCATTTCCACACTCAACAGGCCAATCTCTCCTCCCCTCCCTGCAGGTTTTTGATGTCCGGCCACTGTGGGGTGTGCTGCAGCCAGGAGAGAGCGAGCTGGTCACCTTCAGCTTCTTTGGCCACGCCAACATCGTCGCCCGTGTCAGGGCGCTGTGCCACGTGCAGGGAGGCCCTACCTACCAGGTGCTGGTGACCGGGGAGGCTTCGTGCCCCAGCTACCAACTGGACGTGGAGGAGATTGACTGGGGGCCACAGGTACCACAGGCTTCTCCTGGCACAGCTCCTTGTCTTGGAATCATGGCCAGTGGGTTCCTGCCCACCTGGATCCCAGGCTCTCTCCCCTTCTCAGCTCCTTTGCTGGCCCTGGGGCTTCGAATACAACCTTGGAGAAATATGGCCAGCATCCAAGCTGGTTTAGAATGGCCATCTCCACCCCTCCCCTCCCTTCTCCCCTGGCAGAGGGACATCACCCTGTCCTCTTCAAGACACCTATCACTGCTTCCTGGGGAAAACAAGGGTCCCAGTGAAGATGTCCAGAGGGACATGGCCCTGAGATATCCTCCACTGATCTGCTCCTAAAGCTTCAGCTCCAAGGAGGTGCTCTTGTCTAATGCTCTTGCTTGATCCAGAAAATACTCCATGGAGGAAGTTGGGCTTTCAGTCACTTCAGTAGCTGAAGAGCATGTCTGAGAATAATCCCCCCTTTACTTCTTTTCAGTTGAAAGCCCACAGATATTTCCAGCTGCTGGCCCTGTCTGTGTTGTCCTGCATGTCTCTCTTGTCACCTCTATGTTTTCTGCCAATAGTAGCGTGCAGGTGCCTTTTCTTCTGGAATGCCTCTCTTAGAAATTCACTAACTTTTAGATACAATTAAATGGGAACAAAGTCATTGAAACAAAAGAAAACTGTTCATTAGCAATTACTCAGCTGAGCCGGATGTGTGTCTCCCTCCTCGAGAGCCGAGCACATTCACACCCTTCACCAAAATGGCTTCTTTTATATTTTATACCCTTTATACCCCTTATACCTGGCCGGGGTGGTCCCTGGCCCCTTTCCCATTGGATGGTACTCGGGAACTTCCATTTCCTCTGACCACCAACTTTTCTGTCCCCTCCCCTCTCATCCTACTTCTGTTTGGTCAGGTGTTCAACCCCTTCCCTCTCCCAGCTCACAGCAACACCCAACAAACCAACCTGAACAAATCCAAACAATCCAAACAGCAACACATAGAACCAACAACTTTCATTCTTTAACTTTAAAACTCTTGGCTTCATCTCACACACCTCAGTGCCACCTCCTTTGTTTCTCCTGGCTGTTGGTGACCCCTCAGAGTGCAGAGGACCTGTGCCCCTGGTTCATTTATTCCTGGCCCTTACATGGTTTTGCCACCTCTCTGTAGTTGTGTGGTTGCATTGTGGCTGTTTGCTTTCCTCCATGGAAGAGGAAGGAGATTCCCAGCATCAGGCGTGTATCTGTAACTTCCCACTCCTCTGTCCCCTCTCCAGGTGTTTAACAAAGTCCTCAAAGCAGAGGTCACCCTGCGGAACACCGGGGTTCTTGAATTCTCCTACGTGGTGCCGAACTCCAGCACTGGCACTGCAGCAAACCCTCTGCCTGGTGTGCCCGTGGTTGTGCCCACCAAAGTGAGTAGCACAAGTCACTGGCTCTGGCTCTGTCAGGTGGCCCAGGAGAAGGTTAAAGGAAGAAAGAGGGTAAAAAGAAGGAAAAAGTGGAGAGGAAACCCCAAACCCAGCCCTGAGAGACAGGACTGTAAGCACTTGCTGCGGGGATCAGAGAGGTCAAGCAAGTGCTCACCTATTAGACTCCCCCGTGGCCTTGGCTGGCAGGTACCACTGGCCAGAGGCACGAGTGCTGAGCTCTGTGGCTGTGCTGATACTGGAGTTGGGTGCTGCTGGCTCTTCTGAGGGTCACTTTATTCCTTGTCCCTGCCTCTCTGCTGCCAGCACTAAGCAGCATTTACATATTCCTTGCTTGGGCGTGAAGCTCCTTTGCCAGAAATTGCACAGCCTCTGTGCTGAGCCCTCCGTCCTCCAGCTTTGCTTCTCTGCAGGAGCTTTGTGGGGCAGTGAGGGGGCCAGGGAGGGGCAGGGCTGAAAGAGCAAGGGGAAGAGTTTGCAGCATCCCACCATCCTATCTCCTCAGTCCTGCCTGGATGCCTTGGAGCTTGAGCAGAATTCTGTCTTTGGCCCTCTTTGGAATGGGAAGGGGAAGCCAAATGGCTTTCTCATGATTCCATGTGTGTCTCGTGCAAGGGATGACACGCTGGTGCCTCCTCCTGCAGAGCCTCTGCAGACACAGCTCTGCCTGGGCCCTCAGGCAGTTGCTGTAGCAGCACGTAGGGCTGCTGGCCCTCCTGAGTGTGCAGGCACTTCATGCCTTTTCCACAGAGCCTGGCAAAAGAGCTTTGATTTGTTGAGCATGGCCCTTGCTGGCAGAGGGCAAACCCCATTAGCAGCAGAGCTGTGCTCATATCAGCCTGTGCTGGGGCTGCAGCCCTGCGAGACCTCAGGAGGACACGCTGCACCCCAGGGTTGGAGGTGCAAGCTTTTGGGCTCAAGGAAGGTAGAAAGTGATGTGGTCTGATGGTTTCTTCTAGATGAGAACCTGTCTTCTCAGCCTGTCTGTCCCCTGAGCCATCCCTCATCAAACCTTTGATGACTGCATCAAAGGCAGTCCCTTCTTCCTCTGCTGTCCCTGCAGGGTTCCATTGCACCTGGAGAAGAGCAAGTGCTCAAAGTCTATTATCTGCCAGGAAAGCTAGGAGTCTTCTGCAGGACTTTCCAGATCCAAGTGGCTTATCTGGATCCAGCAGAAATCTTCCTGAAGGGAGAGGGAACCCTGCCTAGGATTACCAAGGACCTACCCTGCATGTTGAAAGGTGAGCACTAGCTGTCATCTTCTAGGAAGATCCCCTGGTTTTTCCCCCTACCACAGTGCATGGGGCAGCTCACACCCATCTCCACCAAGTCTGCAAGTTGCAGGGCTGCCAGACCAACACTTGGGCCTCTCTGGTTGCTTCCTGAGTTTTGAGCAGTTGAGCCCATTACGACTTTCTCCCAGGAATCATCTGCAGATCTTGCCAGCACATTGTTGGAGGCCTGGAAAAATGATGGCTAGGCAGAAAAGCTTGGGAAAGCTGTAAGAGAGGCTGGCAGAGGGCTTTTGGCAGGCTTGGATTTGCATGACATTGCAGGGGATGACATGGTCCCCTGTGAGAAGGAAGATAAGTGAGAATGAACATGAGGATTCAGAGAGGAGCAGCAGCATCCAATTGTGTCTGGGAGAGGCCAGTGTTGGCAAGTGGGACTTCCCAGCTTAGATGGGATTGGCAATGTGCCTGGTCTTCTATTTATGGATACTTTTTTCTTTCAGAAAATGAGGAGATAATGCAAGAGGAAGAAAGAAGCGTGGAGGAAGAAGAAAGAGAGAGGTATGAATCATTTTATCTGCTGTTATATGTGGTCATGGAGTCATTGATGAAGTCACTGATGGAGTCATTGATTGTCATGGCTGAACAACAGGCTGGTGTCCAACATCTCCAGGGCCTTTTCAACTGAGGGGTTCCCCCAGCAGCATGCTGGGTCTGGTGGAAGAGGTGGAAGGGTTATTCCCACTTGGGAAATTGGCGGAGTAGCAGCTGTGCTCCCTCTCAAAATTGGCTTTGCTTGTGGCCAGCCCATCCTCCATTCTTTGAGCTCTCAGATAGATACTGCCATCATCATCAGATAAGATTTCTGGGCCACTTGCTGGATTTGGAGAGCTTGTGGTGTGTTCTCTTCTGTGACTGAGAGAGAGAGTTGTTCTTAAGTCTTTATACCTATAAAGTGAGCAGAATATTCAGAGTCAGTGAAGGGCCAAGCACCAGCAAACTCTTCTTCACTTGCTGTGTAAATGGCAAGAAGGGGAACTGAACTGGTGAACCTTGTGATGTCCAAATGGCCTTATTCATGATAGCTCTCATTTACTTTTCCTATTGGTGTATGATTCCATGAAGCATTTCTCTCCCCTTCTGGAATACAGACATTAAGTAGAAACAATTGTTATTTAAGAAAAAAAACCAACTTTGCCTATTTCTATACCTGTATGATGGGAATGACGTGGTTTCTTCTCCAGTGCTGCTGCCGACATTGCGAACTCAGTTGACGACAGAGAAACTGAATCATCCATATATTCTTCAGAAGACAAACCTTGAGAGATACTGACAGATAAGAACTTCGAGGATTGGCATTGGCATACCTTGTTTACCAGTAAAGCAAGAAAAATAATATCTTATGTGAAGAAATTTGTGAATGCTGAGCTCTCTACCCTGGCATGGTGCAAATTTCATGAGATCCTGCAGAGTCTTCCTCTTCTCCCAGATGAAGCTTTTCAGGACAGAGAACTGCATTCTGTCCACCTCTGTGAACCACCTGGAGCTTTTGTAGCCAACCTTATGCACTACTTGGAGTCCCACTATGTCCCTTGCCACTGGAATTGGATAGCTAATCCTCTAAACCCATCTCATGAAGCCAGTGACACCCTTATGATGACCATGGATGATGGTCTGATAGCAAACGCATTACCTTGGTGCTGCTTTGGCCCAGATAACGCTGGGGATTGTGGCAGACTCGTAGAGAGAAGACTCTTGGTGTGGTGTGAGATGTATGACACTGATTTTATGGATCATTATGGCTAAACTAACTGCTAATACAGTATCTAAATATTGTCAATGCAGTATAAAATATAACCAAGTCTAAAGGGCTATAAACCCTTTGGCTAGAAACCCACAGGTTTACACTCTTTGGCAATGCAGAACTTACAGCGACAAAGCAACAAGGCACCTATGGAGCTACTTCAGGATTTTATCTCTGGTCATGACTGCATCTTAGTTGGATCTGCAGTCAGAGGCACCAGGAAGCCAGCTAGGGCATGCAAAGAGCTCAAGTGACACCTGGGGAGGGTGGCATGAGCCTTTCAGCACTTGCTCCTTGACAGGTGTAAGGGAACCCTGCAAGGCTCAGCTTGATGCTTCAGCTCTTCCTCTACCTCCTGGACACTTTCCCATCAATAATGGGATTTCAGACTTCAGGAGAGCAGCCTTCCGTGAGGTGCACTCCCAAAGGCAAAGATATTCTAAAGTGAAAATCACTGCTCTAACTTGTGCCACTTTGCTTCTGAGTTTAACAAGAGGAGCCTCCCCATGAGCACCCATTTTTGCAGCTCTCTGGCTCCAGACTGCAGACATGCCAGCTGTGCCAAAGAATGGGGATTTCTAGCTGTGATCACACACTTGCCAGACTGTGCTATCATGGTAATTGATTTCTTGACTCAAATTTATACTGCTCTATCTTGTCTTCAGGTTACAGTGTATTTAATATTGATCATTCAGTCATAAAATGCTCAGAGGCTCTTCCTGTGTATCGTCAGTCTCTTACGATTCTTCAGTGGCTTGTTTTGTAGGTTCTGAACCCCTCTCCGTTCTGTATTTGGTAGGTTACAAGTTGAAATGCCAAGTCTTCTGGGTGAGCCAGAACAGTGCTTCCAGCCTGAAGCTGAACTCACTAATTAAGCTCTGGTGACCTGCTATTGGCAGGTGTCTTCCCCCTTGCCCCACCCCCCCTCCCTTAACACTCCATTATGGAACAGTAGCTCTAAGTTGACTAAACAGAGTTTGAGGTTTTCTGTGTGTAAAGTTGAATGGTTTGTGTAGAGTCATCAGGTGCCAATGACAACTTATATGCCCTAGCACTTTAGATGAAGCAGTTGACATGACAACTCAATTAACTAAAGAAACATATTTGTAAGCAGCTGCAGCTCATGTGCTCTGCATCACCTTTACTTCCACGCAGCTCATTTTAAGTGTATGTGCCAATGAGTCTGCCCTCAGCTCTTTGCCTCTCCTCTTCCCCTCCCAGACAGAGAAGATGAGGTGCAAGGCAGTACTGCTCACTCTCAGCTGGGGCCTGGCACATGTGTAGCTGCTTCTGGTAGTGCAGAAATCCAGAAATCCAAAAGCTGTTGTGATCTTCCTCTTCCTCCCACTCCTCCCCATTCTACCCTTGAGATCACCTTCTAGGAACTGTGTGCTAGCTCTGCTCTCACTAAAGGAGAGTTTGTAGATTAATATACATAGATCTGCTTGCCCATAGAATGTGTTTGTATACAAAGAACTGGGACAATCAAATATGACAGCCAGCCTGAGGCTGTCTTGAGATGGGCAGGTTTTGGTGATGCATGCTCATTTAGAAACAGGTACCACAGCAACTGAAGTTACCTGTATAGCTTCACTCACCCAAGAGCTGTGGAGGAGCTGACAGGTCGAGGTCAATGCTCAGGTCACAACCAAGTTTTAATTGCCTTCACTACAAAAGGAATGTAATGTTTCTTCATAAAGGAATAACGGTTCCAATACCTCCCCCAGAACACAAAGCATGAAGGAACAGAAGAGTTAAAAAAGAAGGGTTCCTTATTAGGAAGTTGAGATTACTGCAGGTTACTGAGGTTACTGAGGCCCTAAGTACAACAAAAGGTACAGACAACATCCACCTGCAATCATCAAGCAGCCATGGCCTTTTTCAGGTTTGACAGCATCTATTTTCATATTCCATCTTCAGCTCTCTCAGAAAATACTGTGAGGGACTGGGCAATGGCAATAAATGGAGCTCAGGTAAGTTAGGTGTTATAGATGAGGAATAAGATGGTTGGCTCTCACAATTAAGGGATAAATATTATGTGTATGTTAGAAGAAGTTCTGTAGACGTATTTTAGTTACGTTATTCTTGTACATTCTCCCCACAGTCCTCTTTGCCTTCCCCCTCATATTATTGTCACTGGTTGGGGCATTCGGGGGAGGGCAGGCTCCTCACAGGAGGCGCAGCATGGCAACACCTAATTTGGAAGAGGGCAGGCTCTTTACTAGGAGGAGCAGCATGGCAACACCCGACCTCCAATGGAGTTGTAAGAGAGTGATCTCCAGCAGTGGACAGCAGAGAAGAAATTGACTGGCAAGACTTTGGGAGGGGCCAAGGGTATAAAAAGCAGAACATCCATTTTGTAGACAAGCACATGGCTGCTGGTCACAAAGGCTCGCAGTGCTGCTCTTTCTCCTAATTCAGTCTTTTGTTGTATTTTGTTAAGGCTTAATAAACCTCTGAATTTTTTAAAAGGGAGAGTCGTTTCTCACATTAGGCATAAACCGGAAGGAAGATAGATGGGAAATAACATGGCAAAAAGGCACGCAGTTTGAACAGAGAACTTCACAGACTTTAACTGTGAGCACTGCCGTTGTTAGTTACTTTCTTCCTTGTCACAGCCTGGTAGTGCCCAGACTGATTTTTGATCCTGAAAGGAGCGTCAGATGTATAACCAAGTCGTCTTTAGCCTAAAGAAAGATTTAGTGAAACCACATTTGAATTTCAAGGAGAGACTAAAATGGCCCTTTGTCTGGTTTGTGTTACTCTGTGCAGAAGAGTTTGAACTCTTTGCCAGAAAATTATAAAGAATATAATATGGAATCCCATTCAGGAAAGCACCTTCTTGGCTTTTGTGTTTGTCTAATAGGACGTAAGTTCATGCCTAAACTTAAAGCCTAAATTTTCGTCTTCGTGGGGTTTTTTTTTTTTTTTTTTTTTTTTTTTTTTTTTTTTTTTTTTTTTTTTTTTTTTTTTTTTTTTTTTTTCTCAAGTCCCTAGTGATGCAACCAGTAAAGTTTGAAACAGTCTGGATCTGTGACCTTAGCTGGCATTGCCTGGAGAGGGGGCACAGCGATGGTTTCCCGGGAAGGACCGCGCCCCTCGGAGCCCCCGGTCCCTGCATGGACCGGACGGTGAGCAGCAGGTGCAGCCGTCCCCCCCGCACCATCAGCGGCAGCAGCACGGCGGCTCTGGGCAGCGGCAAGCGGGAGAACTTGTCCCCGACATCGAACTGCCTCAGGCGGCGCCGGGCCTCCTCCATGACCCGCGGCCTGGGAGCGGGCAGAGCGGAGCACCGGCACCCTCCGGCCGTGCCCCGCTCACCCGCCGCGGCTCCCGGGCAGGGACGGTGACCGGGGCCCGGGGGCTCCTCCCGCTCCGCCGCCATCCCCGGCAGCGTCACCGGCTGCGCCCTGCCCGGCCCCGCCGCGGCACCGGCGCGACGCCGCCAATCAGCGCTTGGTCGCTCCCTTTCCCTTTCCCCTTTGGCTCTCCCGGGCGTGTCCCTGTGCCGGGAGCCTCGGGGCCGTTCGCTCGCTGTCCAGCGCGGGGCTGCATTGCCCCAGACATGCGGCGCTGGTGCTGCTCGGCTCCATCGATTCCTTCCAGTCACGGCTGAACTCCAGGACCGGAGCAGCTCCCAGTGGGAGAAGGACCATGAATGTGTGGCATTCGTTCCATCACAGAATCATAGAACATGGAAGGGACCTTAAAGATCATCTTATTCCACCACCGTGGTGTTAGGAATGCACTAACTTCTAGATACAATTCAGTGAAGGCAAATTGCTGAAATAAAAAACCTCTTTATTAGTAACGATTCAGCCGAGCCAGGTGTGTGCCTCCCCTCCCCTCCCCGAGAGGTGAACACACACACCCTCCGAGAAAATGGCTTCTGTTTGTACCCTTTCCTGGCCAGGGCGGTCCCTGTCCCCTTTCCCATTGGACGGGTACGTGGGAACTTACATTCTGTCCTGACCACCAACATTTTACAGAATCCCAGAAACACAAGATGATTTCGGTTGGAAAAGACCATTAAGATCATCTAGTCCAATCTATGACCTAACGCCTCCTCATCAACTAAACCATGGCACTGAGTGCCACATCCAGTCTTTTTTTAAATATGTCCAGAGTTGGAGACTCCACCACTGCCCTGGGCAGACGAGTCCAGCACGTAGTCAGTCTTTCAGTGAAGAATTTTTTTCTAACATCTAACCTAAACTTCTCCTGGAGCACCTTGAGGCTGTGTTCTCTGATTCTGTCAGTTGTTGCCTGGAGAAAGAGACCAACCCCCACTGACTACAGCCACCTTTCAGAAAGTTGTAGAGAGTGATGAGGTCACCCCTGAGTCTCCTTTTTTCCAGGCTAAACACCCCCAGCTCCCTCAGTCATTCCTCACAGGGTTTGTGTTCCCAGCCCCTCATCAGCTTCGTTGCCCCCTCTGGATGTCTTCAAGCATCTCAGCATCCTTCCTAAACTGAGGGCCCAGAACTGGACACAGCATTTACTGTCCTTCCTAAACTGAGGGGACACAGCTGGACACAGCACTCACTGTCCTTCCTAAACTGAGGGGCCCAGAAGTGGACACAGCACTCGAGGTGCAGCCTCACCAGTGCCAAGTACAGGGGCAGAATGACCTCCCTGCTCCTGCTGGCCACATCATTCCTGATCCAGGCCAGGTGCCCTTGGCCTTCTTGGCCACCAGGGCACACTGCTGGCTCATGTCTAGCTGCTGTCACCAGTACCCCAGGTCCCTTCCTGCCTGGGCACTGTCCAGACACTCTGTCCCCAGTCTGTAGCGCTGCAGGGCTTCGTTGTGGCCAGCGTGCAGGACTCAGCAGTTGGACTTGTTAAACTTCATGTTACTGGACTCTGCCCATCCATCCAGCCTGTCCAGGTCCCTCTGAAGAGCCCTCCTACCCTCCAACAGATTGTTACATGCTCCCAGCTTGGTGTCATCTGCAAATTTACAGTCCCGTTCCCTCTTATTCTACTTCTTTTTTAGTCAAGCCTTCATTCCCTTCCCTCTCCCTGCTCATGGTAACACTCAGCAAACCAACCAGAACAAATTCAAACAATCCAAATAACAACAATAAGAACCAACTACTTTCATTGTTTAACCTAATAACCTTTTGGCTTCAGCAAAATATCATCTCATCTCTCACAATCCACTCTTTCCTTTTATTATTCTTTTTTTGCTGAAGTCCTTGATTTAATTATCCTGTCTGGTCAGCATAAACTGACTCCTTTTGTAAAGTAGTTATAAAAAAGATTATTTAGTCTTTTATTAGGCTGGTGTTAAATTCAGTCCATGTAAAAATTCCTGAGTTGTCTGGACTTTGGGACTCCATGGCCCAAAGGCAGCCCCAGGCTGAGACCAACAAGCTCCTCCCAAGAGGAGCTGCAAGCCTGTCCCAAATGGCAGAGAGAAAGGAGTTTGAGTGTAAAGAAAGAAGGTGGTAGCTGTGATCCTTCAATCTCCAGAGGTGACACAGGAGAGCAGAAATAGCTGTGGGAAATGATGGGAGAGAGGTTGGGGACTGGGAAGAAAAAGCAATGGTGTCTGAGCTCTGTGGACTGGGAGTTCAGTGGGGGATGGTTTTGCTTCTGTGGTGTTCATAGACTATGCTGGCTAGCAGCTACCAAACACAGGACCTGCTCCCCCCTGTTGACCCCACAACTCCAGGTCAGAGCCAAAGTGCAGGGCTGCCAGTGGGACTGAGCAGATACTGGGCTCCATGCTGCAGACCATGTTCCACCCTATGGCAATGAGCCCCCAGCCTGGGCAGAGCAGCATCTTCTCCCATTCCCTGCAGCAGCATTGTTGGGAAGCAGGAGCCACCCACCTGGGTCAAGGAGCTTGATTTCCTTCTCATGGAGCGCTTTGTAGCCAATGGAGCAGATTCTCCTTGCTTTGAACTGAGAGGAGAAAGCAGAGGTATCTGTCATGCTGAGCCCCCCTGCCTTTCTGAGGCCAAAGCTGGCCTTCCTCCTCACAGAGGAAAGCCTTCCTGCTCCTGATGGCTCCCAGAGTGCAGCACCCCTTGCTGGACAGAGCAGCTCTATCACCAGCTTCGTACTACACATGGGGATACGGAGGCTTTTTTTTGCTCCCTCTCCCCAAACCAGGAATGCAAATGGATGATAGCCCGGATCTCCTGGCTGCCTGCCACATCCCAGCCGTGGGGTGGTGCCTCCTCAGACAGGAAGGGTGGTGCAGGGCTTCTTATACCTTTGGCTTTCCAATGCAGATGCATCCTTGGGTGCTTGGAGGATGCGGAATTTGAAGTTGAGCATGCCTTTGTTCTCCAGCACAACAGTCTGGGTCTTCTTGGTGCCCTTGAGCATGGCACCAAAGTCGATGGGGGAGGCAGGCTCAAGAGTGTACTTGCTGTACACAGCTTTCGCTGTCACCCTCACTGGGATGTCGGTGACAGTCTGGCCACCTTCCCCTGAGCTGGCATCTATCACCTGTGTCCACAGGAAGGGGTGGTAAACAAAGCAAAGAGATTGGGACTCTACCCCAGTCCACAGCCTCCACCCCAGGCCTCCATCAGTTCACCCCTCCCTGTTTAAGCACCTCCTCCAGAGTCAGATGCTCAGCTCCACTTAGAAAGCCTCCCAGATGGTTTTGAAAGACTTTGTTTGTGTATGTAGGAGAGAGGATTCTCCAGTTAAAGCCCTCCTTCCATGAGACACCTGTCCTGTTTACACTCCCAAAACACCATGTGATAACACAGCCTGGCCCAGGCAGCTCACCTGGCAGTACAGGATGGGTTTGTTCTTGAGGAAGATTTCACTTGTGGGGTGGAAGAGCATCTCAATATTCACACCAGGCTGGGAGGCAATCAGCATGCCTGACTGAGGCTCAATAGTAAAGTGGGATGCCAAGTCTCGCATCCTGGGACCTGCACCCTTCAGCATGAAACTGGGGAGAAAGGGAAGGAATGGAGATCTCTGCAGTTAAAGGTATAGGTGCCACCAGCACAGCCAGGACTTTGCATAGGAGTAGGAAAAAAAAAAAGGGAGAGTCCAGCTCTGCTCAGGGAATCCTGGATCTTGACAGGGAGCGCAGACAATCACAGGGTTCCTGCAAGAAACCTCAACACCAAAATTTTTCATTCACTCCTTTACAGAGTCCCAGAAAGAGAAAGGAGGTGACCATCAAAGAAAGGCGATTTCTGAAATTTCTGGGGCTCTCCTTTGGGTTCCTGCTGAGCTGTGAACAACTGCTGCTCTGTGGCTGGATTCTGTGGTAAAATAGTTGAGATTAGAGAGTCCAGGTTTTGTATTTACCATGAGGTAGCCAGCATGGAAACAGGTTCTAGCCATTGACAGAGGGAGAATGCAGGCCTGGGAACCCAAGGAAACGCTCACTACCAGGCAGCTGGACTCACCTGTACTCAATGTTGTATACCCCTTTGTTCTTTAGACTCAGGACTTTCTTCACACTATCCATGACATTAATGGTTCCAAATTCCAAGCTTCCATCTGGACCTGCAGAAAACCCACAGAGCCAGGTCAAAAACAGTATTTATGAGCTGCAGAACATACCAGGTCACAAGCTACATGGAGGCCCCGGCACAAAACCCTTTTCAGCAAGTTTCCGTCCTTGCAAGTGTTTTCCAGCTACTGGTCTGTCCTTTCTCTTCTTACTCTAAATATCTGCAGGCTTAGTAGGTAAGGAGCTCAGCTTCCATTTCTTCACTTCCAAGCACAAATCCAGTTACTTTATATGCTGGGCTGAGCCTGTTCACATCACTGTTATTTCAAAGCCCCCAAACCCAATCTGCATATGAAGCTGCACACTTCAAAGTTCAGAGGGGAGAGACTGTTACAGTGATTGGGTGGCGAGGAAAAGCACACAGGCAGTTCTAGTGATCAGAGGGCGTTTATTTTTTGAATCATTGTGCTTTTATAAGATGCTCTGCAAAAGAGGCTGCGATTGGTCAGAGAAGGACTGCGTCTCTTCTCCTTCAGCAAACAACAGGTGACAGAGACTGTTTTGGGAAACTTGCGTGAGAAGGGCAAAGCTCTCTTTAGTGTTTACAAAACAACAACGACACTGCCATCAGAATGGGAATCTGTTCCCATGGGAAACTGCCAGCAGTAGCCAGCAGTAAAAATCCCAAAGCCCAAGAAACAGGGCCACAAGAGAGAGATTTAAGGCTGACAATGCTTTATTCCATCCAGCTTGCAGGGTACGTGCTTTATGTATCCATGCCATCCTTGCATGCTATCCCAACCCTAACCCATCCCATCCCATCCCATCCCAAGTGCTTTGGTTGCCCACTTCCCAAGGTAATGCAGTGCACCTGGACCACTTTGTTTGGGAGGCATCCACTGACCTTCAGGCATATCAATGCTCAGAGAAACATCATAGACCTCTGCAGAGATTTTGATGTTTTCAACAATCCCCAGGATGTTTTCTGTATCTGAAACCTGAGGCAGCAAGAAACAACCACAGTTCAGATTATTCTTTTGGTAGAAGCCTCTAAGTCCTTGTCTCTGCTGGCTGCTTGCCCTATGGGCTCTCTGGCTTCACAAGCATTGCTGGACTCCCAAGCTTTGCTAACCTCTTCATCTCATGGGCTGCCCCAGTGGGATTCTGCTGCAGCAAAGAACCCTCTCAGCCCAACTCTGCACTCTACAGCAGGGAATGCTGCTGCTAAAGCATCCTTGAGAGGCACAGGGATGTAAGAGCAACCACAAGAAGTGTGAGGTGTCTCAGCAGGTGGCATTGACAACTGTAGTGGTGCATTTTCTTTTATTAAGAAATTCTTGATATGGTTGGTTCCTGTTTTCCCCTTAGTGGATGGTTTTGCCCAAAATGATCTCTTCCCCTGGCTATCAGTCACTCCCCATATCCTGCCCCTTTTTCCAGAACGTCCCATATCAATCCTCCCCTGAACCAGCCCCCTGACTGTTACCCACCTATTTGGTTGTCAATCTAGGTTTACTCCTTCCCAGTTTTGGAAAGTTCTATGTTGTTCAATGTCCCATTGGGTTGTTCAAACTGTACGCTCCCCCTCTGTTCTGCTATTGGCCTCTGTTTTGTAAGTCCCTCCTCCAGCTCCTCCTCAGTTTCTCTCTGATTGGTTGAGGTATGGTACCCTACCCTTGTTCCCCCCCCACCTTCCCCCATTTAAATGTTCTGGTGCAGCTCTTGTCTTTGCCTTTGGTTGCTCACCCCCCCCTCGGGAATAAAGACCTTTGAATTCATACTGAAGATCCCTCTCTTTTCTCTCGCCTCAATCCTCGACACTTCACACCCAAGGCACTTTTCCTTTCAGAGCAGCTCTTTGCTGCTGGGAAGGGCGGCCCTTCGCTACCTCTACCCCAGCTGATGCTGGTCAGGGAGAGGCCCAGGAAGGGGCTAGCCGGTGGCCTTCCAGGGCTCTGTGTTGGACAACCCTCCCCAGTCACCTAGCACTTCTCTGAAATGCAGCCCCTAAACCATGGGGAACAAAATCCCAGCGGGAGAGTTTGTTGCACAATGCAAGATGTTCAGACAGAGTCCAGGAGGAACGTAGAGATCACGCTGCAGTCTGTACAACCAAACAACCTTCAACCATTCACAGGGACAAGGTGGTTGTGGTACAGGCTCAGGATGCAGTGTCTGGTTATTGGGAGGATGTGGATGCACTGCACATTCTGGCAAATGCTGTGTAGAGGCAGAAGTTGGGGTCACAGCACCCTTGTGTCTGTCAGGTGCAGCTCTCCCTGACTCTGTCCCTAAGAGCACACAGCTGCTCTCTGTGCCCTGCTCTGTCAGGCAGGGCACAGTCCTTCTCACCTCTAGTCGCAGGGCCTTCTCAATGCTGCCAATGTGCCCGGCCTTGAAATTCAGTGTCACTTCAAGCTCTGAGCGGGGATCAATGGTGCCCTTAATTTGTGACACGCAGAAGTCCTCAATAAGGTCATCCATCCCACTGAGCTGCCAGGCCATGGGCAGCAGGGTGTTGTTTTTCAGGACCAAGGTCCTGCTGTCAGTCCTGCAGAGACAGGAAAGCAGTTGGCATCAGCTGCTGGATGGTCACACCAGCCTCGCCACTGAATAGAGCTCCATCCATGCCTCTTGGAGAAGCTCCATCTGTCACTGTGCCCTCTTGGAGTGACCACTCCGTCTGCCCAGGCTAGTCAGACACAGCTGACTAGCTATGGGGAAACTCCCCTGGATCCTGGGAACCAGGAGAGCAGCTAAGGGATTCCTCCCTTGTTTGGAAGAGACTGAGCGACGTTGGTGGAGGAAGGAGTCAGGCAAGGCTGGAGGGCAGTAATCCAAAGCTTTATTCTGTCCCCACGGGGACTCCAAGCTCTAGGGGTGCAGTTCCAGATGAGCCTGAGAAACAGGGGTGACAGCTGCTTAAATGGAGGGGAGGTACAAAGGGAAGGGACAGAAAGTCCTCCAAAAGAGAGCAAAGGGGGAGTGGAAATGGGCCAGAGGGACATTCAGGAGGGAAAATGGGAATGCCTGGGGAGGGACCCCCTCTGTCCTTGTCCTGTCACTCGATGATCCTCCCTGAACTTTCTGGAAGCTGGGAGGGGTAGCTGGGTGACAGAAAACGCCCAGAGGAGCAGGGCCAGGGGAACATAAGGGGATTGACAACTGGGATAGTACATACAGTTCTAGGAATACAGAGGGGAGAAAGGAACAAACCATTAACAAAACCATCAACATGAAACAATGGAGATCAAAACCAGCAACACAGAACAGTAGAGAGCAAAATTGGTAACACAACATCTCCCCCTTTCTTATTTAATCAAAAGGAGGTGAACTCAGTCCGAGGGAGGTGCTCTGAATTGGGGTACAAGTCCCCAAACCAGGGTTGATGGGTTGGCCACATGTAGTGCCTTTCTTCCTGCGGTGGATCAAATTATTTGGGGTCCTCTTCTGCTTCCTCTGGGGCAGTCGGCACTGTGACTTGGTTCACGTTGGGGGGAGATGTGGTACTGGAAATTAGTTTATAGATCATGTGTTTGATTATACCAAACACAGTTAAAATAACAATAATAATGAATAAAATCAACAACCCAGTCCTAAGAAGTGATCCCGCCCATGCAGACAGTCCCCAGTTTTTAAAAAAGTCCATTCAGCTAGTCGTCCGTTTCTCTTCTGATTTGCCTGACCATGCCGTTCATATTTTGGATCGACTTGTGGACATCCTCAGCCTTCAATGACAGATAAAAGCAGCATAATCCCTCAAACTCCTCACATGGGTGCCCATGGAGGAGAAGTAGGTAATCTATGGCAGCCTGATTTTGCAAGGTCACCTGTCTCGTTATTTCCTCATCCTGCAGGAGGTCAGCTAAGGCGTTGGAAGTTAAATTTGCCTGTTTCACAACCCAACACTCCAATTGGCTTAATTCTCCCATCGCTTTGGCCACTGAAACCCAGGGGAGAAAAACAGTCATGGCAGTTGCCTTGCCCCTGTGAGGCGTTCCCTGTCTGCTGGCATGCTGCTTTCCCAGCTAGTCCCACTAGCCCTGGCAGGGAACAGTCTTAGCCTCAGAAAGGTCTCACAGAAGCGGCCAGACCCATCCGGTGGGTGAGTGCATTGCTGCACGGGTGGTGGAGAGGCAGCGAAGGAAGGAGAAGGAGACTTTCCTGAGGCGCCATGAAGAGACTTTATTGGGGTCCCTCCTGACACAGCCCAGAAAAGCCCGGAACTGCAGCTGCACAGGGGGTTTTAGGGTACAGACAGTAGGAGTGGTCACACAAGGAAAGCCCAATAACAGAAAAGGGGTGGTACATACAATACCAAATGAAAACCGAGGGGTGGGGGATTTCCCAGACTTGCCCCAATCAGGTACTGAGCCCCTCCGAGCCTTCTAGAAGGAGGAGAGGCCTCCCTGAGACTGGCAAGGTCTGGGAGGGGAGCAATATATGATTGACATACACAGACTCGGGTAAACAACTCAAGGGGGATTTCCAGAGGCAGGGACTGTACTAAGTGGGGAAGGGAATAGGGGGAAACATGGAATGAACCATTAAAAAAGCTTTTACAGAACAGAAAGAAACTACACTTAAATCATTAGGTAAAAACACACCGCAACACCCCTGGACCAGTGGATGATCTCAGAGTTGCAATCTGGATCAAGATCTCTGAGATCCCTTTTTTGGAAAGCCAATTGTTTTGTATATTTTTTTCTCTTCCAATCCATAATTTTTGTTTTGTTTGGGGTGAAAAGGCCCAACCAGCCTAGTGTGCAGAGACCTCCGGTAAGGCGAGGGGAGATGGATGCCTGGCCATGCCCGGTTACTGCAAATGAAAACGATACCTTTGGAAAGGGACAGGAGCTTATCACTTAGGGTGGAGGCCATCTTAATGTGGGCGATTCTGTTGCACCACGCTCCGGCCATGTAAACATCTTTAATTTGGTAAACTGTGGAAAAAGATCTCTCTTCTCCTTTCGGGGGGGGGGGGGTAAACATAAAATGAACACAATAGGAAGCCTCGGATGAGCCAAGGCTCCTGTGGCTCATCCTGCAGCTGGGGCAACTAAGGGGTCCAGTCCTGCCACAGGACAAGCAGGTTTAAAACGGGGAGAGCAATGTTGCACTCAATGCGGTGCTCTAGAAAAGAACGGCAAATGTGGCTAGGGGCATTGTCATTAACACTTTGCATCAACTGAAGAAGGGCAGGGGGGAAACTCATGGGGTTTAAGTGGGATCCCCACGAGACAGGTCGACATCGGGTTGATGGCCAATGCTGCAGAGGCAAATATGGTCCTGTCCCATGGATCTCACTAGGGTGGCTCACACGTTTGCCTTTGGCTGAGGAACAATTCACGAGGTTGAGAGGCGGATGACAAGGAACAGAAGTAGAACGTGGAGTGGCATCATCTTTCTGGGGCTGTCTTGGTTGGTCAGCAGGGTGGTGGTCAGCAACTTAGGCATGGAACTGAAAACTGAAGCAGAAAAGACAGAGCTAGGAAAGGTAGAGAGTCTAGAGGGAGAGGGCTTGGTGCTTCTTCCTCCTCCATGCGGCACTGACCACCTGTGGAGCCTCTGCTGGTGCTTTGACAGTCTTTGGTACAAATGGCTCAACCCAATTGGAGGGCACCCACTTGAGACCAGAGGGGGTGGATACGCAAGTGTATCCACGACCCCAGGTGATTAGATCATAAGGACCCTTTGTCTCCCAAGTCGCTGGGTCTTTGACCATGACGGGCGGCTTGGCTTTCAGCTGCAGCTGACAGTTTCCCCTGAAGTGCCGCACGATTGGCAGGTTAAGGTTGTCATATGTGCAGTTCAAGAAATTCAGGGTAGACAGGGCCTTGGCCAACTAGATTGAGGGGGTGTCATTCTTTAAGACTTGTTGCTGTTGATTAAGGACCCTCTTGATGTTTTGGTGGGTCCTTTCCATGATGGCTTGACCTGTCAGGGAATAGGGGATGCCAGTCTTGTGCTCTATTCCCCATTGCTGCAGGAAGCTCTGGAATTCCTTAGACTTGTACGTGGGTCCATTACCTGGTTTTATTATCTTGGGGATGCCTAGGAAGGAGAAGGCCGGTACCAAGTGTTTCATAGCATCAGTTGACTTCTCGCCCATGTGGGCGGAGGCATAGACAGCGCCAGAAAAGTTGTCCACTGACACGTGGACGTACTTTTGCGTGCCGAAGGATGCAACATGGGTCGCATCCATCTGCCACACTTCACAACTGTTTAACCCTCTGGGGTTTGCTCCCACACTTAGGGATGGGAGTGCTTGCTGTTGGCATGAGGGACATGTCACCACAATTGCCTGAGCCTGTTCCTGAGTCAGGTGGAACTGGCGAACCAGGCCGGGTGCATTCTGGTGGAAGAGCTGGTGGTTTATCTTTGCCTGCTTGGAGATATTTGGCAGTGGGGCCATCTCCGTGGGTGCAACAACAGCGTCGGTCCTCCTGTTACATTCGGCTATGAACCCCAGCAAATCAGAATGTGACCTGATGTGCATCACATAAAGTGGTTGCTCTCAGTGGGAGACTAAATTCACTAATTTTGAGAGCAACTTGAACAGTGCAGTGTGGGAGACCTCACTCAAAACAGCTTGCTCTGCTCTGGACACCACACCTTTTACGTGGCCTAATCAGTGACCAAATTGAGCGGTTCAGGAAACCTTTCAAAAGCTCTAACGACTGCGGCCAGCTCAGCTACTTGAGGTGATCCTTCTACCTTGGCAATGTCTGCCTCCCACCGCTGAGTCTGAGGATCCTTCCAAGTCATTACTGAGTTGTAGGATGCTCTGGATGTGTCTGTAAAAATGGTTAGAACTTTTAAAGGCTTTCTGCTCTGAACACTTCTTAGTGAAAGAGTGACTCTAACTTTTATCTCCAAAAATTTTGTGGGCAGGCTGATGAATTGAAATTCGGCATGTGTAGCTGTCCAGGGCAAACTGTAGTGCTTCATTGTCTTGAAGCAGGTACTCCAACATGGCTTTTGTAATTTGGCCTGAGTTTAACTCAATTGGAAGCAGAATGCACTAGAAGTCACATCCAGCCAACTCCCGCATCTGGGTCCTGGCCTTCCAGATCAACTCTGCCACCAGTTCTTGTGGCTTGGTCATTCTTTTGGACCGGTGGTGGCTGAGGAAAATGCACTCTATTATTAAGGAGGGGATCCCTACGGCCTTGGTCCTTTTTTGACTTGTCCACTCTCTCCCATTAGAAGATCACCCTGTGGAGGTGTGGCAGTTTTCCGAGAACGAGGAATTTAAACGGCAGGTCTGACCGGCACCTGTTGGCCAGTCTGGTGGCCATGCAGTCCTGTACCTTTTCTAAGGCTGCCCGTGCCTCCTGGGTAAGGGTCCTAAGAGAACTGAGCTCCTCTCCCCCCTTCAACAGATTGAAGAGGGGGTCTGGGTCTTTGGTGGTCAGAGCTAGCCAAGGCCTTACCCAAGTCAAAGACCCACACAATTGCTGGGCATCTGCCAGGGTCTTGATGCTGTTCTTTATTGACAATTTTTGCGGCACAATGGTCTGCTTACCAATTTCCAGTCCCAGGTATTTCCAAGGTGGCATCCGTTGAATCTTTTCTTCCTGAAGCTCAAACCCTGCAGCAACCAATGATTTGACCTTGTCAGGTCAAGCATATGGGTCAACAGGTCATCATTAGGGGTGCACACGAGCACATCATCCATGTAGTGGAGGATGATGGCCTCTCCTGCAGCTGCACACACTGGGGACAGCAAGGAAGAGATGTACCACTGGCAAATAGCAGGGCTATTTTTCATTTCTTGGGGGATACCTCAAGTGATACCTTTTCCTTGGGACTTCTCGGTTGATGGTTGGAACCGCGAAGGTGCAACGTGGATCATTGTCAGGGTGTAAGGCTGCCTTGGCAGAGACCCTAATGCCTTGATACAGTACCTTTTTTGCGGGGGAGGAGTAAGTGCAAGGATAGAGGAGAGATCCAATCGGGTGATCAGGGAGTGGCCCTGAGAATAATGGACACCTTGAGGGACCAGTCTTCTAGGGAAACGTGATCTTGGTTGATGGATGGTTTAGAAGACAAGCTGTGGAGCGTCAGCCAGGTCAAGGGGACTATGGAAAAAGCAATCTTTGATGTCTCTGATTGCCAGATTCCAATTCTGGGGAAGCATCGAAGGGGAAGGCATCCCTGGCTGGAGGGACCCCATGTCCTCAATGGCATCATTGATCTTTCTGAGGTTGTGCAGGAGCCCCTACTTGTCCTTCCCTGGTTTCTGAATAACAAAAACTGGAGAGTTCCAAGGGCTTGTGGTTGGCACGATGTGACCTTTGGCCAACTGCTGCTCCATGACCTCATTGAGTGCCTTTAATTTGCCTTTTGATAGAGACCACTGGTCTACTCAGACTTCCATCAGTTTTCAAAGTCATCTTCTGAGCAGGACGCTTACAGCAGCTGCCATGAGAAAATCCCGAGGAGTTTTTGAGATTTCTTCCTTCGCCTCCTGTTTGGGCCATGGTTTCCCTTCCCCACAAGGAAACCTTATAATCTAAAATGAATGGGCGAACACTTGCCAATTGCCCATCCAGCCCCTCAATTTGTATGATGCTCTTAGATTGTTCTGTGAATTGAGCGCCCCCAATGCCTCTTACCTTGCCTTGCACAGGTTGCAATACCCAATGTGATGGCGATAATCTAGAAGGTATAAGAGCCACATCTGCCACCATGTGTAAAAGGCCATCAAAGTGATGGTACTCCTCACCGGGACTAATTCCACACCCAATAATTGGTTTGTCCTCCCCCACCACCTCTACCCAGTCTGGAAATGAGTTGTCTACTGAGACCTTTGTTGTATTGGGATGGCTTGGGTGATGATTTGGCCTTTTGGGAAAAAATAGGGTGGGTGGCCACAACGCACCAGGAGAATGAGTCCCCCTGAATCTGATGTTATGATTGCAGGAGAAATCTCAATCTCTGGGGGCATGTGCTTTGTGTCCCTAACTACAGTGTACTTACAGTCCAGTCAAACGAAACAGTCCATGTCCAGTGGGTCAATAGCAATTACCTGCCAATGATGTGAATCAAAATACACCATTTTTACAGTTGTTAGTGAAAATGGTTGGCGTCTCTCAAACTTTGTCTTCCCAAATTTGTTCTCCCCCCCACCCTTTTCTGATTTGCCCCATTTCTATCATCATGTGGGGCAGGTCTGTGCTCCACCTTTAGTTTTTTTGGATAATGATTTGTTCCATTCCACTCTGTGGATGATTTTGTCCATCCTGCTGGCTGTCCCTGAGAGGGCAAAACCTGGCAGTGTGTCCCTCCTGTCTGCAAATAAAACAAATGGGTGGTCCGTTGTAGTTCCTGCGGGGTGTTGCCGCAGTGACTGTCCTTTTCACCCCCTCTCCTCTTTTCTGTGGTTCTGGAATGACAGCTCTTTTTGAGCACTCCTCAGTCACCGTGTCCAGGGTTTTGGTGGTGGATCTAATGGCAAGGCCAATATGCTCTGTCTACAAGTGTCATTTGCATTGGCCTGTGCCATTTCTGTCATGACTTCAAATTGGACCAACCGATTATCCACTTGCTGTTCAATTGCCACTCGAGGCCTTTCTACAAAATCTATAAATTAATCTAGAGGAGACTGTTTAATATTGACATAAATAACTTAGGGGTCTTTTGTAGGCATTGTAATAAAAGCTTTCTCAGCCGCTCCTTTTACATTATCTAAAACCAGCTGCGGGATTTTCTCAGCCTGTTTTTATGCCTCAGTCCAATTTCCTTCATCGCACAAATGATCAAATGTAATTTGGTCTCCATCATCATCATAGGTGCAATCGAGAATTTTTAGAAGCTCTGGAAGAAGCTCCTTTAGAGATCGCTTCCATATCTTCTCCCACAGAAGGTATTCTGGGAATTAGAAGGTATGAAAAAAACTCTTGGAGATCTCCAGGAACTAACACACTAGAAAAAAAGGTGGTTTTAAGAAGGCTTCTAAAATATTCACTGTTTCTCCCATATTCCTTTTGGGCTTTACAGAGTTCGTTTTTTTCCTGAAAGGGGAATGATTCCCATTTAGGCTTTCACCTTGTTTGGCTAAATTGCACAGGTGCAGCAAATAGGACAGGCTCCTGTTCAGGTTCTGGCTTCCAGGACCATCAGTTCCTGGTTCTGGAGCATGGGCACTGGAAGCAGGAAGAGGGGAGGCAGAGCTGACCGAGACAGGGGAGGTGACAGGGATGGAACTGAGACCAAGGGGGCAGTGCTTAGGGATGACTGCATCGGCACAGGGGGTGGAGCCAGCAGTGAAGGGCAGGTATCAAGAGAGGAGGGGTTTTTGGGTGATGTAATTGAGGGAGAAGCAAAGGGTGGAGCCAGGGGAGGAGCCAAAGCAATTGACATCAGAGGAGAGGCGGTGCCTAAGGGATAGGAGGGGTCAGGTGACTGAAAGCGGTTGGACCAGGAAAGACAGGGATTGTGGGGTGAAGAAGCACATGGCTCTGCCATGTGGTCTCCCCCCTTTGCCCCTTGGGGCCATTTTGCGTAGACAAAAAAACTGGGGGTATCTGAGAACCTTTATGAACCATAACTTGGGAGTTGCAACCACAGAAGGAGGTTCTGGGAAAGGGTCCTTGCTGGCTGGTACCTTACCGGCAAGGCTAGAGTGCTGAGGAGCCCGCGTGGGGCTAATTCTTAGTGTAAGGTGGCCCTTAATAGCTGACACATTTGTTGGTTGATTCTCATGTAGTTTTCCACATTTAAACAGAATTCAGCCTAGTTTAGCTGAAATCAACATCATGAATGGAACCGTTTGAAGTTTCTTTTTAATCAAGGCACTAATTACTGGCACTACTGTCAGTTTACCATTTCCAGCAGTCCAACTGAGCACAGTGCCTGAAATTACAGTGAAGAAATAAATACTCTATGCATATCTGATATGATCTGTAGCTCCCAGCTTAGCTGTGCCCTGTTTCAAAATGCCCTGTTCTTCTCAATATTATGGGATTTTGTGTGTGTGTAATCTCTGTATAGGGAAACCCTGACTTCAGATTACTCCTCCTTGGCATCCTGTTCTCTGAACAGGCCACTTGAAAATATTCTCACATGTAATATATTTGCTTTGGTTCTGGGTATTAGAAGACCACCTTTGCTGTGTGAATTTTATAACCCCCTGAAGTTTCCACTTGAGGCAAGTTTGATTCCATATTACTCACATTTCTATAAACTGTACATTGGAGCTTGCAAAGCTTTTTGTCTCCTTTAGGCACTGTACTCTTAGATCTGACCTGAACTGGGCCCAGTTCTGAAGTCCTGTTCAATTCTGTTTAAGAAAAGGGTTGTAGAAAATTCCTCTCACTCGACTTACTTTTGTGTTTTGGCTGCATGGGGATTATTAGCTGATGTAGTGGTGCATTCTTTTAATTTAATTGTTATATTCACATTTATATTGTTCATGTTGTTCAGATGGATTGTTCTATGTATCCCCCTGTTCACCCCCAGTTTGGCTCAGCCCCAAGTTGTTTACCCAGTTTCAGTTATCTATCAATCATTTGTTCCCCTACCCCTGAGTCCTGTCACTCTCAGTGAGGCCTCTCCCCAGTTCCAGAAGGTTCTGGGGAGATCAACCTCTGACAGGGCCAGGCTCGAGGGGATTCTCTCCTCCCTTGTATGGTTTGCCCTCTGAACTGTCGCTCATCCCTATGACCACCCCATGGTTTCCTGTTATTGCTTCCCTGTCTGACCCTTCCTTCAGCTCCTCCCCTGCATAAAAGTGGCTCCCGTGAGAGGATCTCTGCTCTGCTGGGGCAGACTCTCAGAGTCCAAACCCTTCCAATAAAGGCTCCTGTGACACCTCACCAGAGTCGTCCCTCCTCTTACTCTGCTGCGATCGCCTTCACCAATGCCAGGCTTGGGTTGCTCCTGACCCACCAGGTGGACCCTGTCGGCCAGTCTATGGGATCCTGCCGAGGTCTGCAAAGGTGTCAGCCAGGGTAGCTGGAGCAGGCTCAAGGAGCCACCAAGAGGGCAGGCACCACCGTAAGCTGAGTGACAAATGAGCAGTGACTTTATTGATTACCTCATGTTTACTCTTTCATTAAACTTTAAGCTGGTTCAAGAAGTCTCTGCCTACTCTATTTGAAAACTGCTTCCCAGATCATATTCAGATGAATTTAGGCTTCTCAGTAAATTCTACAGAACCATGTTAGTAACCACCCATGATAATTACCTGGCAAGTACTTGAAACAGCAATAAATGTGTTAGTGGTATCAGTTAGTAATATACATTATGAAAGTTACTCTTAGAGTGAATGTTTTATTGTCCCATTCAGAAGAAAAAAATATTCACAGGTAAAATGTTCATGCTAAAACAGCTGTTTGTCATTGCTGAGTAATGAAAATAGAATGTAGCCAGCTGGCATCCTTGGATGGCTTCTCTGTTGTAAATTATGTGATCATACTCTCATAGGAAAGAACAAAAAAGTTTAGGTGTATATGTATTTGTTCCATATAGGAACCCCAAGTGCATCTTTTTAAAATTAAGTATTCTGAGGAAACCAAATCAGGTTTTAGTTTGTTGCCCTGCTCTAGATAAAAGGATTCTGAAATATTCAATAAGTGTAGCCCACCCAAACAGGCTGGAAATTAATTAGATCAGCACTGATAACTTGGTAAACAGCAGCCAGTCAATACAGAACGACACTGCTCCTGGCCTTGCCTCTGTTGCCAGAACTACTGAATCAGTAACTGCTTTTCTCAGGACATGATTTTGCTGTTTCCACACCCGAGTTTGTTAAACAGGTTTACCTTCCATTACAGTTTGGAGTGACCGGCCTTGAGACTGCTGCGGTCATTTTCAAGGTCCTCCAGCAGCAGCGTCTAAACCCTGCTGAAGTCCCGAGGGGCATTTGCTCCTTTGGCTCGGGAGGCAGCGCCGGGCAGCCGGATGAGCTGCGGGGCTGCGCTCCGAGCCCGGGCCCTGCGGAGCGACTCGGGCCGGGCCACGAGAGGGCAGCGCCGGCCAAGGGGAGCGCGGGCCGGGATCGGCTGCACAGCAGGGACGGGTTCTGCTTCCCCCAGAGGTGCTGGCACTGCCCAGGCTCCCCAGGGAATGGGCACGGCCCCGAGGCTGCCAGAGCTCCGGGAGCGTTGGGACAGCGCTGCCAGGGGTGCACAGGGGGATTGCTGGGGGGTCTGGGCAGGGACCGGGGCTGGGCTGGATGATCACACGGAGAAGGATGGAGAGGGATTGTTTCCAAGGAAGGGCGTGTAGTGGCAGGACATTAGCTCAGTTGGTTGGAGCATGGTGTTAATAACGTCAGGGTTGTGGGTTTGGACCGTGTGTGGGCCATTCAGAGCTGCTGATCCTTGTGGATCCCTTCCAACGCAGAATATTCTGTGATCCTGTGACATGGGGGGATGGATTCCTACTGAGACAGCAAAGGTTTAGATGAGATTGGGAAGAAATTCTTGACAACGAAGGTTGGTGAGACCCTGGCCCAGGGTGCCCAGAACAGCTGTGGCTGCCCCTGGATCCCTGGCAGTGCCCAAGGCCGGATTGGACGTTGGGGCTTGGAGCAGCCTGGGACAGTGGGAGGTGACCCTGCCCATGGCAGGGGTGGAATGAGATGAGCTTTAAGGGCCCTTACACCTAAACCATTCTGTGATTCTATGATTCTCTCATCCCTGTGGGTCACTTCAAGCCTTGAATATTCTGTGACTCTATGAAATATTTACACCAGTTACACTTGTGTAATTGTGGGTTACAGGAAAACTGCTCTGATCTGCACCACTGAAGACCTGACCCATGGGCTCCAAGTTCTGAGCGGCTGCTAAAACCTTAAATTAAAACTTAGCACTTGTATTCAGTGCCTGATGGGTTATTAGGCAAACTGATCTATACATTTTGCTATGGCTTGACTTCAGTAATCCCATACCCATCCTAAATCTGCTTTTTTTTTGCTTGGCACTTTGAATTCCTAGATAAGACCAGCTGCTCAGATGGTTTGTAAAAAATCTGTTTGGGAAAACCACACTGCACATTTCATGGTGAACAGTGTATGTTTATAATTAAAGACTAGAAGCAGTTACACGAATTTCAGCCTCCTTATGTACTCCTTTAGATTGTGTAGTTTTTTAGTGTAGAAAATGTCATGAATATGAACCTTCATACTTTGCTAATCTATTTTCTGTCTGGCCTGAGACTTTATTATTTTACTGAGCTAGAAAAGTGATGTAAATCTGATTCAGTATTGGATATTTATAACTGTTATGCATGAAAATGTCTTGGGTTTACAACTCATCTGCTAACCCCAACAAACCATCAATAACCCTAGGGGAAACATAGACTGGTGGATGTCAGACCTGTAGAAGAATACCTAGATTTTAAATTTGAATAATTTTTGAAAAAATCCTGACACCTGTTTATAAGTAGATGAATGATAGATTCTGCAAGCTCAGAAATTCTGAGGGCCAATGTGGAAGAAAAGTGCAGTACTTATTAACAAAGTCTTTGAGGCCTAAGAAATGGTGGAGTGACTGTTTGAAGGAAACCTTTATATTCCTTTTGCTACATTTGGTTTGTAGATAGGAGAAATGTTTCAGTCTCCTGGACTGTCTATGTTAGAAAGTCATGTTGAGGGAGGATCTGATTAGGACTGGGGCAACAGAGCAGAGACAAGGAATCAAGACTTCTGGATTTTATTCCCAGCTCAGACACAGTTTATTTACTGTATGCCCGTGGCCAATTTATTTTCCTGACTGCTCCTGTTGTACCTCTGACCTCCCCCTGTGCCTGCTTTCCCCCTCTGCCTCTTGTAACCATCTGAGCTCAGTGTTTGAGCCTTGTCTGCCCTGGGCTGAGGGTTCCTTGTCAGTTTTGGGGACGTGCCTTTCAGGAAGGCCCATGGATGTCATCACTGCTGGTCAAACACATGATTTGATAAAAGACTGTGACCCGTTTCCTTGCATGTGAAGCTGCAGGTGTTGCAGTCTGCTGTGTCTGGGAGCCAACAGGAGCTGCTCCATGCCTGCCATGCTGTACAGTGTGTCTGATCCCATTCCCCCACCCCACAACAGCTGGATGGGTTGTTTCACCTCGGGAGCAATGGGTGGTCTGGGAAGCAGCCTGCTCTGCTCTTGGGGAGCTGGACTCATCTCCACTGCAGAGATGTTTAATAAAAATATTTGTTCAACAATGGCTTTATCTGAGTGTGTGATCACAGCTGTTTTATTTTAGCAACCTAACAGCAATAACAATTAAATCCATATTTCTCCGTGGATATTTATTTTCCTGAATTCATTCTCAGTGTGGTGAAAGAATTTGGTGTGAATTGCTGAGTTAAAATAGAACTGCTTGCAGTGGATTTCAGATTGCTTGTATTACCTTGGTACGATTCTTCTATTACTTGAGACGTTAAACCACTCTAAAAATACATACCACAGAGAGTCCATGTTTTGAAATATTCTAAAACTCGTCTTTGTAATCACTGTTTTTAATTGTTAACATTGTTCTGTTCTGCAAAGCCGTGTCTGACTCTTAGGAAAGCTAAGTGCCATCTTCCCATAACAGAATGTAAGAAAAATGTGGACTATGCATTTTAGGAAGATAAAAGAAAAAAAAATCCCTTTTCCAATACCATACAACTACTGCATTCAAGTGAAGATAGCTCATCTCTGAATCTCAATTTTATAAACCCATCTATTTCAGCATTACCAATGCCTTCTGTTGAGATGTTCAGTACTGAAGATGACACTTTGTAAGAACTGGCTTAGAAAGGTTTTACTGCTGCTACTTATGTCTCGGATCCTGGGCTGGTAGCCATCCGAGAATTGCGGGTAAAGTCCTTTTCTCCAAGCCCCGTGCCAGAAGAAAGAGTCAGGATGCGTCGATTCCTTTATCAAAGTTTTTTATTCAATCGTGTTCCTAAATATTTTTCTCTTCAGCCGGCGCAGATGTCACCTACACCGCTTCCCAAGGCTATCTGTCTCGCTCATGGGCGGTCGTAATCTTTTATACTAATTGTTACGTCTTAATTGTTTCTACTATTTTACCAATGTCCACTACCTTTATTAAACTCTGCACCTTTACACTAAACCAATCAGAAAATGCCACCACCTTACCCAAAGATGGAGGACAAGAAGAAGAAGAAGAAGGAAGACAAGGGACACACCCAAATCCCTCCATCTTGTCTCCTTAAGCCTCCTTTGTGAACCCCTAAAATCCACATTAATACACAAAAATAAGTTACCTAATATCCTAATCACACACCCATGACTTGTAATTCTTCATATAATGTTGGTAATCGCTCCCAAGGGCTAAAATCAAAGGCACTGGTGTTTTTATCACTGTTCCAGGGTCTCCAGACCCCCTCCTGGGGTCTCGGACTGCCCGGGACATCTAAAGGGATGTCCTGGGTTCCGACACTTATGTTCCTCACAGGCCGTGGCTGTGGAACCCCGCCTCTGGTGCCATTGGCTGTGCAGGCTTGCCCACAATGTGAAAAGCCAGTTCAGTAAAGTTTCCTAAGACAGTGGAGGGAACAAAGAGAAAGTTTCTGTTCCTGATTCTTGAGTTTTCAATTCCTTTTTCAGACACAAAACATTTACTTTGAACAGAGATTACTTTTATCCCTATTAGAGCTAATAAAAAGCCCTTCCTTAACTGAAATGAGAGGATTATGCCCTGAATGTCCATTTCTATTGGAGCCCTCTGCAGCAAAATGTCCAGAAATTCAGAGCAGTTCACCACATTTTTATCCTGCATATTTACCCGAATTCAGGTAATTGCTTTTCTTCAGTCTTACACAACCTGTATCTCAGACTGGCAGATTTTATATCTTCTTAACACATATATTTTGCTAACTTAAAATTAAGCTTAAGAATTGGCTGCTTCGTGGCAGTTGACAGCTGTCACTGAAACAGGACAGGAAACTGGAAAGATGATGGAGTCTTCTTATGTTTGTCTTTGGATTATTCTCAAGTAAATCCTCCAGTGTTAATAAATAACACAGATTTCTCATGAAGCCTCCTTAGGTAAACTTTTTAAAAAGCAGTAATTCTGAAAAGTCCTCAGCAGATATTTCTGGAACTGACTTACTTGTTCTTTCAAAAAATATTTTGTTAGTGTTTAGAGAAGGTGCAAACCCCAATCCTCATTGTAACGAATGTCTTTGTTTCTGCTTTCTTTCTGAAGCCATCATTTTTATTTTGGTGTATGGGCAGGTGTTGTTTATGTAAAATATGTTAAGGGGTACAATTTAAATTTCCTGTCACACCCAGTCATATGGGAAATATGGATTTATCCTGTGCAGAACCATACATTTAACATGGGACTACATATGAAATATTTGCTAGAAGCCATCTCATTGATGTCAGCTAGGTTTTTAAGGGATTTAAGTAAATTAGAGCACACCTCTCAGCATTTCTGAATTCATTATCCTTCCACTGACCACCAGCTCCTCTTCTCCAGTCAGTATGCCTGAGGTTTTCAGGCCAAAGTATTGGAATTACTTGTATATCACCTTTACTCTGACCACAATTTGAAAAACGAGTACGTAGTTTTGTGATTACGCTGAGAAAAGTAGGTTTTATAAAAGATTCTTAATGAAACACATTGTTTCATGGTTCCCTTCTGTCATATAATGGTCTTGATCTGTGAGAAAAGTAATAAAACTCGAATCTGAATGATTGAAAATTAATGCAGTTCTACTGTAGTTAATCTGCATCTACTCTGTATTCACAGATAGTTAAACTTATGCAATAGTGTGTTTAAAGAGTAGAATGGATGTTATCTAAATTTTAACCCTCAAATGATACTAATATTTAAAATCTAATAGTTAAGGCTTGTGCTTGTTTATGTCAAATTGTTTTGCTTGAAAGAGATTTATAAAATCCACATTTTTAATTTATAAACAGTCTTGTTTCATCTAAAAATGTTTATCCCGTTTTCCAGTCTGAGCTACTGCTGTACTTGCAGTGCTCTTGTGTGCCCCAAACTCAGCAAAATTAATTCCCTGTTCACTCTCATAATGCCAGCGAGTGTGTTATTCAATGAGAACAAGTTAGGTTTGTTTCCAGCTCTCCTTGAGGCACCTTGGCTCAGAGCAGAGACCTTGTGTGTCACCAAAGGATCTTCCAGGGCCATTAATCAGAGCCACATAAGTTGTCACAGCGCAGTGGACACAGCCACTGGCTTTCACTCTGTTCAGCTCTTCACAAGAGCAGGTCATAATGAAGCTAAAACCCGTGGTTGAATATTAATGAAGGCAATTCATTCTTCACTCCTTATCTAGTCTTTTCCACATTCCATTTGAGCCTATGCCAAAACTGACATAAAACTAATAACTGCGAGGGAGGCCCCTTACATAAGGCTGTGCCATGCCCTCGTGTGACATGGCGATTTACTTGTCCTTGTGCATTGCTGCTGCTGTAAATGTGCATTTCAGAAAGGGCCGTGCAGCACTGACTGGAAAAATCTGACTTTGGAGAAGATGTGATGCAGTGGTAATGAAGAGAAACCAGGATGGGAGGCCGTGGTTCAGATGCTGGCTGAAGATCACTCAGTCTGTCCACAAATCTAAAACTGCAGCACTGTGTGGTAAAGCTGGAAAACCTTTAATATCTTGGCTTTTGAGAAGAGAAGAAACTTAAAGTCATGGAAGACAGCTGTGATAATTTTGGTCATTTTTAGACATGTTAAATTTTCATTATAGCAATTATTCTTTTAATTATCTTTTTAAACAGCTTCCATTGTTAAACGTCATCCACCATGACTGGCTTTTCAAAAAGGCCTTTGAATCACTAGGGGTCCAATTTGGGAAAGCACAGAACTCTGCGTTAAGGACTATCCCTCTTGAAGGCAGCTGAAACCTCAGCCTGAGGCGTTCCCTGTCTGCTGGCATGCTGCTTTCCCAGCTAGTCCTGCTAGCCCTGGCAGGGAACAGTCTTAGCCTCAGAAAGGTCTCGCAGAAGCGGCCAGACCCATCTGGTGGGTGAGTGCATTGCTGCACGGGCGGTGGAGAGGCGGCAAAGGCGAAGGAAGGAGACTTTCCTGAGGCGCCATGAAGAGACTTTATTGGGGTCCCTCCTGACACAGCCCAGAAAAGCCTGGAACTGCAGCTGCGCAGGGGGTTTTAAGGTACAGACAGTAGGAGTGGTCACACAAGGAAAGCCCAATAACAGAAAAGGGGTGGTACATACAATACCAAATGAAAACCGAGGGGTGGGGGATTTCCCAGACTTGCCCTAATCAGGTACTGAGCCCTTCCGAGCCTTCTAGAAGGAGGAGAGGCCTCCCTGAGACTGGCAAGGTCTGGGAGGGGAGCAATATATGATTGACATACACAGACTCGGGGTAAACAACTCAAGGGGGATTTCCAGAGGCAGGGACTGTACTAAGTGGGGAAGGGAATAGGGGGAAACATGGAATGAACCATTAAAAAAGCTTTTACAGAACAGAAAGAAACTACACTTAAATCATTAGGTAAAAACACACCGCAACATCAGCCTGTGCTAAGGTTTCAGTCCAGCTTCACTCATGGTGCTAAAGAAGCTCAAATTGATTGAGGCACAGAGTAAACTGGAGCTGAAAACCCCTCATAGGCAACTTTGCTGCCTCTCATCTCCTAACAGGATGTGCGTGAGAGTGGCAGAAGGGAGACCTGTCCAGGTGTCATAGCCAGAAACTGGGACATTGAGAACTTCCCTTTTCCAGTTCAAAAAATTCCCCAGACATGCTGTCAGTAAGAGGCTGTAACAGCAGAGTTTTTGTATGGCTAATATGGTGCACACAGTGAGTCTGCTCAGGAAAAACTAGGCAAGCTCTTAAAAGAAAAATAAATTTTGGACAGCTAGGGGGTATAAATAGTCCTGTCACAGCTGTGTCAATGGGCTCAAAGCAAAGGGTTTGAACCCTTTGCTTTGAGAACACACAGTATGTTCTTATGGTTAAGTGTATTAAAAAAAAATTTTTCCATCATCTCAAGGTTGAGGAATAGGCTGCCAGGGAGCAGCAGGGGACAACTGCTGCCTAAAGGAGCCAAGCAGGGTAACACACAGGCTGAGGTGAGCAGAAAGGGTCTGGGGAGGGAAGTGAGATCAACCAGGAGTCCAGATCACCAGGAAGGGTCATGGTGATGCCCCAGGCCCAAGCTCAAGCTGGGAAGTCAATCCAAGTTCAGGTCCTGTGCTTACCAGGCCTGTCCACAGCAACAAGACAGATTCCTCCAAGCAGGGCCCAGGTGCACATGGGCAGGGCTCTGGCAGGGAGGGGAGCCCAGTCCTGAGCTTGGAAGGAGCTGATGCAGCCCATGTGACACCAGCCATGGCCAGTGAGGCTGATGGGAGACACAGGGACCCAACTGCAGCAGGTTGTCTCTTTAAAGGAGCCCTGAAGAGTCAGCCTTAGAGTCAATCAGAAGAGAAAATCACAAATAAACTGTTGATAGTTTTAACATAATACTTGTGCACGTCTGAAAGACTGAAAAAAAATAGCAAAAAGTTTTATTTACTGAGAGAGTTATGAGATCACACAAGATGTGTTCAAACCATAGAGGAAATAGTAATTCCCACAACCTGACATCTGACATTCCCCATTCAGGTTTAGCACTGAGGCAGTGAGGTAATTAACAATCTTGATTTGTTTCCATCCAATACTTCCACAGCTATGCATCTTCAGAGGAAGTGAGGAGATAAATGCCATGATGTAGCAGAGGGCAGCTGGTTTGGATCCTTGTTCCCATTTATGCTGGAAGAGCACTAGAGCAATTATTCCTGTGAAGGCATGTTCAGAGAGCCCATCATCATAAAGTTAACAGAAAGGAGATAGAGCTCTCAAATATGTGCAACTACAGACCTCCCAAGCATTGTCAGAAAGGTAATTTCTATTTCTATGTGGACTTTTTTTTCAAAAGGAAATTGAAAAGATCAACTTAATCTTTCATTTCCATGTTTTTCCCTGCTAACTTGGGTTATGACAGGTCTTCTATGTTTACTTTTGCATCCTGCACCTGTGTACAACAACCTTTAAGAAGAGAGGCTCCCAGGACTTACTGGAACAGTGAAAACTTCAAAACTGAAATAGTCCTGTAAGAGAAACTTCATGTAAGCACCTCCCTGAGAAACAGGAGATTATATCTGCAAAAGGGAATTTCAAAACCAGTATCTAAGAGATGGGAGTAACAATTGATAGCCAACAAATAATTGATGTGGTGACCAATTTTTCTGCCAGTTCTAAATGTAACGTGTGTGTTGCATGACATTGTATATATTGTCATACATTGTATGAGATTGGTTTTTTTATTTCCTTTCTATGGTTTTCTTCAGTGCTATTTGAAGGTAATAAAAAGTGGAGGTTTTTCCTTTTTGAATAATATATCTGATTCTCAGGTTTGCTGCTTAGATAGTAATATGTGTGTTTTATTGCACATCTCTGGATAAACTTCCTTACTTGCCATCCAAAGGGAGGACAAACCTGTCTGACAAACCTGAACTGTGATACAAGGATTGACCTGATCCCTCTTAGTCATGGCTAGGGATAACTTTGGGCCATGTTGTGATACCTTGCTGTAACTGACACTACAGTTCCATGAACATGTCTCAGAACTCTAAGGAGTTCTCTGCCTGTGTAACAAAATGTGTGCATGGACTCAGTGCTGGGCTTACAGGGCAGGCTGAAAATCCCGTCTGAGGAACAATCTGTGACTATTAATAGAGGTATGGCTCTGTGGCCAAGGCAGATCGAATTCCTCTCTTGTTCCAAAAGCAAAAAGAAGCAAGTATTTTTGGATGATTACTGTGTCTGGAGTTTTTTATATGAAGCCTTTTTCCTTCTGTCAGATGATGGTGAGCTTCTTAAGATGGCGACTGTCTTTGGCTAGTGAGCAGATCATCTTCATATAAGGTGATCGATCTTACGCCATAATGATAAAACGGATGATAAAAGTGCTGCATTGGGTACAAGTCAAAGGAAGAAACTAATTGTCAAAGTATCAGGAAAAAATACGGAAGTTACTTTGTGCATATACTTTTTGTTGTTATTTCAGTGCATGTAGAAGAAGAAAGTTAAGCAAGATAAATTGTATTTTATAGTGATGAAACTGTGAATGAAGTTAATTAGCAGAGAGGAAATATGATCCTAAAAATGATGTTGGAAATGGAGTCTGGTTAAATAGATGATAATGCTTTTGCTGGCTGTATAACAAGCCCCAGTACAAGATGTCTAGTCTGCAGATTCCACCACTGAGTAACTCAGTGCCATAATTCATGTAAAACAATGCAATTTTATTGGTCTCCTAAAAAAATTAGGTACAAAATGGGCTTGTAGTGCAGCATTTATGCTCTCTGCCCCAAAGGTCAGTGTATTGTCTGCATTAAATGTTTGAGGCATATTTGAAGGAAGAGTAACTGGATAAAAATGTCTTTGGTGGAAGTGTTTGCTTCCCAGGAGTGTAGGAGGTCGAGTGCTTAACCATAGTTCTGCAGCAGATGGTGAGCAGCCAAGCCACTAGAATGGGATGAGAATCTCTAATGTCAGCTGTGTTTTTAGGGATGAAAACCACTATTTTTTATAGGGAGGGGCTCTTTCATAGGCAGTGCAGCAATACATGTTCAGCTGCATTTTAACTAAATGGTTTTATTTCCTACAGCATATGAAATGTCTGTTTTGGGATAATAAAAACTGCCATTTTTATGCATACAAGTCTGGTTCTGCTGAACTCAGTGGCAAGATTATTTGATTTCAGTGGAATCAAGGCTTAGGCCATTTGAATGTGAAATCACAACAGCAGGCATTTGTGCTTTGAGCAGTGTCAACAGTGTTCCATGCTGAATTATCAACAGCATTCTGTATTTTTACAGCAAAATCACATCTTGCCTTGGTTTCTGAGGTGTGGGAAAAGGAATTTTGCTGGCTGGATGAAATCTGAAATGGTTTCACTCTGAACCAGTTGGGAGTCACAGGCCTGGAATAACAGGGTCAGGAGAACAGAAACTGAAATAATTCCCTGTGCCCGCTGGTGATGGTTTTCCAGCTAATCTGGCTGCCCTGGCTGGGAATTGTTTCGAGTCTGGTTGGGCAGTGGCTAGTGGACCGGCCACTACCTCCTTGGTAGTTCAGAAGCTGCACAAGAACTGTTAGTGAGGCTCGACGAAGGTAAGAAGGAGGAGGCCTCGTGGCAAGATAGAGTTTATTGTCACATGCACCCCATGGTGCAGGCACTCACGCGTCCCAGGAGAGAGAGAGAGCAGGAGGCGGGCTCCTTGCTTATCAGGGACTAGGGGAAGGGAGTGGATACAAGAGGAAAACCAATCAGGGGAATGGGGAGGGCACATAGCCAGCAAATAGGAAACGAGGGGTGGGGGACTCCCAGCCTGCTCCAATCTGGGACTGAGTCTCTCCAAAGTCTCTGGAATGTGGGGGAGAGGCTTCCCGGAGGGGGGCAGGTACTGGGAGGAGAGCAACGGATGATTGACAACATATTGCAACAGAGGGGAAGAAGGGGAATTTCCCAGGCGGGAGATTGTACCAAATGGGGAGAAGTACAGGGGGAACTTGGGAAAAACCATTACAGAACTTATTATTATTAACAATAAGTAAAAACCAGAAAACGCGCTGCTACATTTCCCCCTTTCTTTTTACAAAAAGATGGTAACTTAAACTATAAACAGCTAGTCGGTGGCCACAGCTCAGGGTCCTGGTCATAGTCTTGTTCAAAGTCTTTTTCGGGGAAGGGCTTGTCTTCGCAGATGTCTTCATCTTCACAGGTGTCTAGATCTTCAAGTGGAGGAGCTGTGGCACACTCGATCTGGTTTACTTGGGGGAATGCGCTGGCATGCGAAATAAACTTTTTGACATAGCAGCAGGTAAAACAAGCAGCAACAGAAACACAAAAAGGCGCTAACAAAACAACTAGAACTAAACAAATGATGGATTCAGCCCACTCAGGTAGCCCCAGTCTTCAAAAAGTCCAGCCAGCCAGTCAGATGTCAGCTTTTGAGGACAGATGGTTCTTGATGACTCTGACAATTTTGCAGATTGTGGCATGGATGTCTTCGACAAGTTTGCTGGTTGTGACATGGATGTTGGCACTGTCCACGCCACAGTTGGAGACTGAAGGCTGGTGAGCAGCAGCAGGGATAGAAGTCTGGCTGCTGTCAGTGGGGCCATCGCTCTGTGTGGGTCTGGACCTGAACTAAATAGAACAAGAAACTAGAACATAATTAGAGACAGGGCAAAGGGGTAAGGGGAGGACAAACTCGTCCCAGGAGTTCCACCGGTGCCTTTTTCTTCTCCATGCAGCCACTGAGACCTGCGGGTATTTAGGTCTTTTTTCCCCAGAGACTGCGGGGCGGTATGGCTTCACCCATTTCGAGAGGACCCACCTCAGTCCCCTGGGGGTGGACATGCAAGCGTATCCACGACCCCAAGTGACTAAGTCATGTGGGCCCTCGACTCCACCAGTCTCTGGGTCTCGCATCAGGACTTGCGGATGCACCTTCAGGGCTAGCTGCTCACACCCACCAAAGTGACGAACGATTGGCGGGCTCAAAGCCTCAAAGGAGCAGTTTAAAAAATTGATGGTGTACAAGGCCCTGGAAAGGGATCGGTGGAGGCTCAACTTTCAGGACTGGTTGTTGCTGGTCTAGGACCTGTTTGATGTCTCGATGGGTTCTCTCCACCACGGCTTGACTAGCTGGGGAGTGGGGAATGCCGGTTTTATGTTCTACACCCCATTGCTGCAGGAAGTCACGGAATTCCTTGGAACGGTACGCTGGCCCATTATCGGTTTTGAGGACTTTCGAGATGCCTAAGAAGGAGAAAGCCAGCAGGAGATGCTTGATAGCATCCCCGGATTTCTCCCCTGTGTGGGCAGAGGCTAAGACTGCGCCAGAAAAGGTGTCCACTGAGACGTGGACATACTTCAGCCTACCAAACTGAGGCACATGTGTCACGTCTGTCTGCCACACCTCGCAGCTGCTCAACCCTCTGGGGTTAGCCCCAGCGCTGATGGTTGGGAGAGCATGCCGCTGGCACGTGGGACAGGTTGCCACAATCACTCTTGCCTGTTCCCGGGTGAGACGGAACCGGCGAACAAGGCCTGGGGCATTCTGATGGAACAACTGATGGCTGATTTTGGCCTGCTCAAAAAGATTTGGCAGTGGGGCCATCTCCACAGGAGCAGCGAGAGCATCAGCCCTCCTGTTCCCCTCAGCGATGAACCCTGGCAAATCTGTGTGTGACCTGGTGTGCATCACATAAAAGGGTTTCTCTCGGTAGGAGATCAGCTTAACAAGCTTTGAGAGCAATTCAAAGAGGACAGGGTTAAACACTTCTTGCAGGACTGCATGCTCTGCTCTGGATACTACACCTGCTACATAGGCTGAATCAGTGATTAAATTGAAGGGTTCAGAGAACTTTTCGAAAGCCCGGATGACTGCAGCCAACTCAGCAACTTGAGGGGAACCCTCAACAATAGCAACATCCTCCTCCCACTGCTGAGTCTGAGGGTCCTTCAAAGTCAAAACTGACTTGTGGGACTTTCCAGATGTGTCTGTAAAAACTGTCAGGGCTTCTAAAGGCCTTTTGCTCTGAACACTCTCAAGAATCAATGTGAATTGAGCATCCTCATTAAAAATTTTGTGGGCAGGCCAATGAATTGAAATTTGTCCTGTGTAGTTATCCAGGGCAATTTGCAGAGCTTAATTTTCCTGCAATAGCTGTTCTAACATTGCCTTTGTAATTTGGCCCATTTTGGTCTGAATTGGGAGGTGAATGCATTCAAAATCACAGCCAGCCAATTCCCTCAGACGGGTTCTGGCTTTCTGGATCAAATCTGCTGCCAATTCTTGTGGCGTGGTAATCCTTTTGGACCGCTGGTGGCTAAGGAAGACCCACTCTATAATAAGAAGAGGATCTTTCTCGCCTCAGTCCTTACGGTGTAATTTGGTGACTTCTTTGTCCCATTGATAAATGACTCCGTGAAGATGTGGCAGATTACCTAAAATGATGAACTCGAATGGCAGGTCAGGTGCGTACCTGTTTGCCTGCCCGGTGGACAGTTTTACCTGGACCTTTTCAAGCGCTTTCTGTGCCTCTGGGGTGAGTTCCCTCGGAGAACTTAGCTCTTTCCTACCTTTCAACAAATTGAAAAGTGGGTCTAGGTCTTTAGTTGTCAGGCCTAGCCAGGGTCTCACCCATGTCAATGCTCCACACAGTTGATGAGCATCCGCAAGCGTCTTAATTTTGGTTTTGATAGCCAATTTTTGCGGTACAATGGTTCGCTTTCCAATCTCAAGGCCGAGGTACCTCCAAGGTGGCATCTGTTGAATCTTGGACTCCTATAACTCGAACCCTGCAGCAACTAACACAGAAATTGTCTGGTCAAGCACGTGTGACAACAGATCGTCGTTTGGGGCACAGATTAAAATGTCATCCATGTAGTGATGGATGATCGCTTCACCTGCGGCTGCACGCACAGGAGACAGCAAGGAAGAGACGTACCGCTGGCAGATGGCCGGGCTGTTTTTAAGGCCCTGCGGCAAAACTTTCCAATGGTACCTCTTCCTCGGGGCTTCTCGGTTGATGGCAGGCACCGAGAATGCGAAACGGGGAGCATTGTCAGGGTGTAGGGGAATTTGGAAAAAACAATCCTTGATGTCAATAACAGCCAAATTCCAATTTCGGGGGAGCATTGCTGGGGAAGGCATCCCAGGCTGGAGAGACCCCATGTCTTCAATGACATTATTAATTTGGTGAAGGTCGTGGAGGAGCCGCCACCTGGTCTTATCTGATTTCTGAATGACAAACACTGGGGAATTCTACGGAGAGTTGGTCTCCACAATGTTGCCCTTTCTCAATTGCTCTTCTACGAGCTCGTTGAGCGCTTTAAATTTTTGTTTAGATAGCGGCCACTGCTCTACCCAAACTGGAGTATCTGTTTTCCAATTAAGCTTTTGGGTAGGATGCTCTTCAGCGACCGCTGCCCAAAAATTTTGTGAGGGGTCAGGTATGTCAATTGTGACTCCCCACTGGGCCATCAGGTCTCTACCTAGCAAGGGTTCCTTATAATCCATGACAAATGGGCGTAGGGTTGCCGATGGCCCATTTGGCCCCTTAATTTCCACAACGCTCTTGGATTGACGTGCCAATTGCAACCCTCCTACACCTCGTACATGTCCAGACACGTTTTGCAAAGCCCAGTGTGACGGCAAATCCCCTATTGGGACTATGGTCACATCCGCGCCTGTGTCTAAAAGGCCTTTGATGTTATGGGTCTCGTCACCCACCCTCAACACACAGTCCTGTAAAGGCTTTGATGATGCTGTGATAGCCCTTACCTTCCCTACTGATGGTACAATGCTTTTCTCCAGGCTGGGAACGGGTATCACTTGGGCTATTAATTGACCTTTGGGCAGAAAGACTGGCGGGTGAGTGCAGTGCAGCCATACAATGAAGTGGTCAGGGTCTGATTCGAATGTCCCCGGAGCAACTTCAATGTCACTGGGAGTGTACTTACAATCTCCCATCATGATGTACTTTGCCCCGATCCTTTTCCAGGTACCTTGCTCATCTGGGTTGACACTGACAAAATGCCAATCGGTGTCCTTGAGGTGGAGGGGCTCAGTCAGCTGGAGCCTGAATGGCTCATACCTGGAGGTGGTTGTTAAAATTGGGTCCGCAAGTTCTTTAAAAATGTCCTGTTCTGGTGGCTGGGAGCTCCCAGAGGGAACTCCTGGAGTGTCCTGTTTGGAAATAGGAATGGTCATATCTGGTGAATTAGACATGTTAGGCACATTTTTCTGAACCCCTCTTTTCCCCCTCCTCACCCTGGCCACCCTTTTGTGGTCCTCACTCAGGGTGGCCCCGCGCTCGGTTCCTAGGTTTTTTTTCTGCCCTGGGGGCTGGTTGCCCCTAGGTGTGTTCCCCCCTCCACCTCCCCGGTTTTGTAAAAACTGCTGGAACTCACTCCTAGCTGGGCAGGAGGACTGCCAATGGCCATACTGGCCACACAAGGTGCAACAGTTGTTTTTTCTGGGGCGGAAGGACAGTTTCCTGGTTGGTGCATTCAGTTATGGCTCTCCCGTCTCAGCAGCAGCAGCTCTTGGTATAGCGCAGGGCTGCGGCCTGGGCGGATGTTTGTTGCCATCATCGGGACCTTCAGCTCACAGACAACTAGCATGTCTTTCATGGTGGGTCGAGGCTTTGGAGGCAGGCTTACGATGGCGGCATGACACAGCTCATTCGCGTTCTGGATCACTGTCGTCCGAAGGACACTGTCTCTGGCTTCCTCTTCCCAAACCTGCAACTCAACAGCTCTCCTCAACCTATCTACAAATTTCACGAATGGTTCTGTGGGTCCCTGTTTGATGGCAGAATACGGGGGTAATGGGCCATCTGGCTGCAAACTCAGGAATGCCCTTTCTGCGGCCTCTTTGACTTTCTCCAGCACTTTCACTGGAATTTCCTGCGCTTGCTCTTGAGCGCTCCCCCACTCACCTTCCCCTGTCAGATGACTCAGGGTTATGGGATTCCCTGTTCCATCTGTGGCTGTGTCAGGATCCTGCAAAAGGCTCGGCAGAGCGGTCTGAAGCAGCTCTACCCGCGCTGCCTCCCAGAGCTCATACTCTGTGGGAGTAGTCAGGCATGAATAAAGCTGTCGCAGGTCGTATGGGACTGCTACAACTCCGGCGAGGTTGGCCTTTAACAAGCCTCGAAAGTACAGGCTTTCTCGCCCATATTCCCGATGGGCCTTGCACAGATCTTTAATCACACCTTGGGAAAAAGGCTGCCAGTCTGGATGGGTAGTGTTCCCACGCCTAGACCGGTTAAACGTCACTGGAGCAAGGGTAGGAAAGTCATCCTGGCCTGGGCCTTGGGGTCCTGGCCCCGCCCCCCCGGTATCCCAAGCGTGGGAACTGGAAGTAGGACCATGGGAACCAGATGCCCAAGGTGGCTCCGGCACAGGAGGGGGTGTGGCCTCCCGGGGTGACATCATGGGAGGTGGGGTCAGGTTGTGGGTGGAGCGCGAGTGGGGAGGAGTTAGGGGAGGAGTATGAACAAGGGGTGGAGCTCCCGAGCTCCGGGATGTGGGAGGGGTTAAGGGAAGGAAGGGGTTGGAATGTGGGCGGGAAGAAAAGGGATTGTGGGGAGAAGGAGTGGGGGAGGGGGACACTGAACACGTGGACGGCTGCACCATGCAGTCGCTGCCATGTCTTGCCTTGGGGGAAGGAGAGGGAGAAGGAGATGCACAGCCACAACTGCCATTCTGTGCACTCTCTTTGTTTTGGGAAGAAAACTTAACTCTGGGCTTAGGAACTCTGGGGTAGAAGGGGATGGGAAAAGGGCTTGAGCTGCCTGGCCGGGGCAGACACAAGCACACCTGAAAGTCTGGCCATGACTGTTCAGGCTGGGGAGAGGCACCTGTGGGGGGCCAGGGCTAGCAGGACAAGTTTTCCCTGCTTTTCCCCAGAGAATGCCCCTTCGAGGGAGAGAGGGAACAGGAATGGGGTCTGGGGTAACTGGGGCATGCGGAGACAGCCTACGCAGCCTCTTCTCGTACTTCTGCCCCACGTTGGAGCGCCAACTGAAATAGTTCCCAGTGCCCGCTGGTGATGGTTTTCCAGCTAATCCGGCTGCCCTGGCTGGGAATTGTTTCGAGTCTGGTTGGGCAGTGGTTAGCAGACCGGCCACTACCTCCTTGGTAGTTCAGAAGCTACACGAGAACTGTTAGTGAGGCTCGACGAAGGTAAGAAGAAGGAGGCCTCGTGGCAAGATAGAGTTTATTGTCACATGCACCCCATGGTGCAGGCACTCAGGCGTCCCAGGAGAGAGAGAGAGCAGGAGGCGGGCTCCTTGCTTATCAAGGACTAGGGGAAGGGAGTGGATACAAGAGGAAAACCAGTCAGGGGAATGGGGAGGGCACATAGCCAGCAAATAGGAAACGAGGGGTGGGGGACTCCCAGCCTGCTCCAATCCGGGACTGAGTCCCTCCAAAGTCTCTGGAATGAGGGGGAGAGGCTTCCCGGAGGGGGGCAGGTACTGGGAGGAGAGCAACGGATGATTGACAACATATTGCAACAGAGGGGAACAAAGGGAATTTCCCAGGCGGGAGATTGTACCAAATGGGGAGAAGTACAGGGGGAACTTGGGAAAAACCATTACAGAACTTATTATTATTAACAATAAGTAAAAACCAGAAAACGCACCGCTATAAGAAACCATCCTGGTTTGGCATGAAAGGGGACAGACAGATGAGGGTCTTGGAAAACATCAAGATGTCTGAATAAAAAAATGAGTTAGACTTCCGCTGGAGTAATGATGCAATCTAAGAAGATGCAACAAATTCAGTGCAACCTACTCTGGTTTACTCCAAGGCCACAGACTTTCCAGTCTTTGACAGGTCTACATCATCCAGAGGTTCTTTTAAAGTTTATCCCATCACTAATTATTGTTGTATTTTAGGGTCTAACATGAACTTTTTCAGGCCTTCTAAGATCTGACTTTACCAAGAAGTCACAGGATTCAGGAAAATGTATTTTAGACTCTTTGGTGTCTGTCACTGTGCCCACTTGGAGTGACCACTCCATCTGCCCAGGCTAGCTGAGGGGAAACTCCCCTGGATCCTGGGAACCAGGAGAGCAGCTAAGGGATTCCTCCCTTGTTTGGAAGAGACTGAGCGATGTTGGTGGAGGAAGGAGTCAGGCAAGGCTGGAGGGCAGTAATCCAAAGCTTTATTCTGTCCCCACGGGGACTCCAAGCTCTAGGGGTGCAGTTCCAGATGAGCCTGAGAAACAGGGGTGACAGCTGCTTAAATGGAGGGGAGGTACAAAGGGAAGGGACAGAAAGTCCTCCAAAAGAGAGCAAAGGGGGAGTGGAAATGGGCCAGAGGGACATTCAGGAGGGAAAATGGGAATGCCTGGGGAGGGACCCCCTCTGTCTTTGTCCTATGACTTGACGATCCTCCCCGAACTTTCTGGAAGCTGGGAGGGGTAGCTGGGTGACAGAAAACGCCCAGAGGAGCAGGGCCAGGGGAACATAAGGGGATTGACAACTGAGATAGTACATATCCAGTTCTAGGAATACAGAGGGGAGAAAGGAACAAACCATTAACAAAACCATCAACATGAAACAATGGAGATCAAAACCAGCAACACAGAACAGTAGAGAGCAAAATTGGTAACACAACACAGCATCTCCCTCTTTCTTTTTTAATCAAAAGGAGGTGAACTCAGTCCGAGGGAGGTGCTCTGAATCGGGGTACAAGTCCCCAAACCAGGGTTGATGGGTTGGCCACATGTGATGGCTTTCCTCCTGAGGTAGATTGAACTCTTTGGGGCCTTCCTTCTCTTTCTCTGGGGCTCTCAGCATGGTGACTTGATTCACACTGGGGGGAGATGTGGTACTTAGAACCAGTTTATAAATCATATGTTTGATTATCCCAAACGCAATGAGAAGAATAATAAACAAAATTAACAATGCAGTCCTGAGAAGTGACCCTGCCCACCCAGATAGTCCCCAGTTTTTAAAAAGTCCACTCAGCCGGTCCTCAGTTTCTTTATCTCTCTGACCATGTCCTTCATCTTCCTGATGGTTTTGTGGATGTCCTCAGCCTTCGATGACAGATAAAAGCAGCATAATCCCTCAAACTCCTCACATGGGTGCCCATGGAGGAGAAGTAGGTAATCTATGGCAGCCTGATTTTGCAAGGTCACCTGTTTCGTTATTTCCTCGTCCTGCAGGAGGTCAGCTAAGGCGTTGGAAGTTAAATTTGCCTGTTTCACAACCCAACACTCCAATTGGCTTAATTCTCCCATCGCTTTGGCCACTGAAACCCAGGGGAGAAAAACAGTCATGGCAGTTGCCTTGCCCCTGGACCAGTGGATGATCTCAGAGTTGCAATCTGGATCAAGATCTCTGAGATCCCTTTTTTGGAAAGCCAATTCTTTTGTATATTTTTTTCTCTTCCAATCCATAATTTTTGTTTTGTTTGGGGTGAAAAGGTCCAACCGGCCTAGTGTGCAGGGTCCTCCGGTAAGGCGAGGGGGCCATGCCCGGTTGCCGCAAATGAAAATGATACCTTTGGGAAGGGACAGGAGCTTATCACTTAGGGTGGAGGCCATCTTAATGTGGGCGATTCTGTTGCACCACGCTCTGGCCATGTAGACATTGGTAAATCAGGGAAAACAATCTCTCTTCCTCTTTTGGGGGGGTAAACACAAAATGAACACATTAGGAAGCCTCAGACGAGCCAAGGAGTTGCAGCTCCAGTGGCTCATCCTGTAGCTGGGGCAACTCAGGGATCCAGTCCCGCCACAGGACAGGCCGGTTTAGGACGGGGAGAGCAACGTTGCGTTCATTGTGATGCTCTAAAAAGGAATGGTACGTGGGACCAGTGGCATCGTCATTAACATTTTGTATAACTCAAGAAGGGCAGGGGGAAACTCACGGGTGTCGCTGACTGCTGAATGCCAGTGGTGGTCTTCAGGCCACAGCCTGGTGGGCCTAGTGGGCCTGGTGGGCCTAGTGGCCGTTCAGGGCGCCTCAACCTTCCCTGACAAGTCGCCTTTAGAAAGGCGCCCTTTGCCAAAGAGGCACAGGAACACCTCAGTGATTGCTAGCTCAGTTGTGAATGGTTGCCACGACAACTGGGCCTAGGCACCCTTCAGTGATTCAGCAAGAAGCTGCTGCCAGTTAGCCTTGCCAGGCAGCTCTTCTTCAGGCGGCGCAGAAAAAGGAGACAGAAGTCAGGAGATATTCCAGAGCCTTCCTTTATTCCCTGGAACCAAGGACTGAAAGACCATGGGGCCCTCTGAACCCCTGACTACGTAGGGTATTGAGGGGGCAGGGCGTGCCCCATGGGCCAATGGGAAAGGAGATTGAGAGAACAACCAGTCATATGGAGGATCCAAATTGAACCAATGAGGGGACAGGAAACCAGGAAGTGATGGTTCAACCAATCAAGGGTAAGAGATACCCATAGGGGGCAAGGGCTCGTGGTGTTTTACGCAGTCTGTTCACTCTGAAAGGCAAGTCTCTCGGGGAGACTCTCGAGAGGGTGCTATGCACTTTTACACCTTGCTCTCCCTCCATGGGAGAGTCTGCTTCTCTGTGGAGGCCTAAGAGACTCCCACACACGGGGTTTAAGCAGGATCCCCACGAGACAGGTCAACATCAGGTCTGCGGCCGAGGCTGACGAGAGGCAAATGTGATCTTGACCCATATATTGTGTGAGGGTTGCTCAAATGTTTGCTTTCAGCTGAGGGACAATCCACAAGGTCTAGAGGCAGATGCCAAGGAGCAGCAGTAATGTGTACATGGAGTGGCATCATCTTTCTGGGACTGACTTTGTTGACTGGCAGGGTGGTGGTCAATAACTCAGGCATGGAACTGAAAACTTAATAGACACAGTTAGGGAAGGCGGCGGGTTTAGAGGGAGAGGACTCGGCGCTTCTTCCTCCTCCATGCAACATTGACCACCTGTGGGACCTCTGCTGGTGCTTTGACAGTCTTTGGTACAAATGGCTCAACCCAATTGGAGGGCACCCACTTGAGACCAGAGGGGGTGGATACGCAAGTGTATCCACGACCCCAGGTGATTAGATCATAAGGACCCTTTGTCTCCCAAGTCGCTGGGTCTTTGACCATGACGGGCGGCTTGGCTTTCAGCTGCAGCTGACAGTTTCCCCTGAAGTGCCGCACGATTGGCAGGTTAAGGTTGTCATATGTGCAGTTCAAGAAATTCAGGGTAGACAGGGCCTTGGCCAACTGGATTGAGGGGGTGTCATTCTTTAAGACTTGTTGCTGTTGATTAAGGACCCTCTTGATGTTTTGGTGGGTCCTTTCCATGATGGCTTGACCTGTCAGGGAATAGGGGATGCCAGTCTTGTGCTCTATTCCCCATTGCTGCAGGAAGCTCTGGAATTCCTTAGACTTGTACGTGAGTCCATTACCTGGTTTTATTATCTTGGGGATGCCTAGGAAGGAGAAGGCCGGTACCAAGTGTTTCATAGCATCAGTTGACTTCTCGCCCATGTGGGCGGAGGCATAGACAGCGCCAGAAAAGTTGTCCACTGACACGTGGACGTACTTTTGCGTGCCGAAGGATGCAACATGGGTTGCATCCATCTGCCACACTTCACAACTGTTTAACCCTCTGGGGTTTGCTCCCACACTTAGGGATGGGAGTGCTTGCTGTTGGCATGAGGGACATGTCACCACAATTGCCTGAGCCTGTTCCTGAGTCAGGTGGAACTGGCGAACCAGGCCGGGTGCATTCTGGTGGAAGAGCTGGTGGTTTATCTTTGCCTGCTTGGAGATATTTGGCAGTGGGGCCATCTCCGTGGGTGCAACAACAGCGTCGGTCCTCCTGTTACATTCGGCTATGAACCCCAGCAAATCAGAATGTGACCTGATGTGCATCACATAAAGTGGTTGCTCTCAGTGGGAGACTAAATTCACTAATTTTGAGAGCAACTTGAACAGTGCAGTGTGGGAGACCTCACTCAAAACAGCTTGCTCTGCTCTGGACACCACACCTTTTACGTGGCCTAATCAGTGACCAAATTGAGCGGTTCAGGAAACCTTTCAAAAGCTCTAACGACTGCGGCCAGCTCAGCTACTTGAGGTGATCCTTCTTCCTTGGCAATGTCTGCCTCCCACCGCTGAGTCTGAGGATCCTTCCAAGTCATTACTGAGTTGTAGGATGCTCTGGATGTGTCTGTAAAAATGGTTAGAACTTTTAAAGGCTTTCTGCTCTGAACACTTCTTAATGAAAGAGTGACTCTAACTTTTATCTCCAAAAATTTTGTGGGCAGGCTGATGAATTGAAATTCGGCATGTGTAGCTGTCCAGGGCAAACTGTAGTGCTTCATTGTCTTGAAGCAGGTACTCCAACATGGCTTTTGTAATTTGGCAAATTTTTACGAAACAAAATTTTGTAATTTTGTTTAACTCAATTGGAAGGTGAATGCACTAGAAGTCACATCCAGCCAACTCCCGCATCTGGGTCCTGGCCTTCCAGATCAACTCTGCCACCAGTTCTTGTGGCTTGGTCATTCTTTTGGACTGGTGGTGCCTGAGGAAAACGCACTCTATTATTAAGGAGGGGATCCCTACGGCCTTGGTCCTTTTTTGACTTGTCCACTCTCTCCCATTAGAAGATCACCCTGTGGAGGTGTGGCAGTTTTCCGAGAACGAGGAATTTAAACGGCAGGTCCGACCGGCACCTGTTGGCCTGTCTGGTGGCCATGCAGTCCTGTACCTTTTCTAAGGCTGCCCGTGCCTCCTGGGTAAGGGTCCTAAGAGAACTGAGCTCCTCTCCCCCCTTCAACAGATTGAAGAGGGGGTCTGGGTCTTTGGTGGTCAGAGCTAGCCAAGGCCTTACCCAAGTCAAAGACCCACACAATTGCTGGGCATCTGCCAGGGTCTTGATGCTGTTCTTTATTGACAATTTTTGCGGCACAATGGTCTGCTTACCAGTTTCCAGTCCCAGGTATTTCCAAGGTGGCATCCATTGAATCTTTTCTTCCTGAAGCTCAAACCCTGCAGCAACCAATGATTTGACCTTGTCAGGTCAAGCATATGGGTCAACAGGTCATCCTTGGGTTGCACACGAGCACATCATCCATGTAGTGGAGGATGATGGCCTCTCCTGCAGCTGCACGCACTGGGGACAGCAAGGAAGAGATGTACCACTGGCAAATAGCAGGGCTATTTTTCATTTCTTGGGGGAGGACCCTCAAGTGATACCTTTTCCTTGGGGTTTCTCAGTTGATGGTTGGAACCGAGAAGGTAAAACATGGAGTATCGTCAGGGTGCAAAGGAATTTGAAAGAAACAATCTTTTTTATTGATGATGGCCAAATTCCAGTTTTGGGGGGGCATCGCTGGGGATGGCATCCCTGGTTGGAGAGAACCCATGTCTTAGATTACATTGTTTATCTGACGGAGGTCATGGAGGAGCAGCCACTTGTTTTTGTTGCCCTTTTTGATAACAAAGACCGGGGAGTTCCACAGGGATGTGGTCTCCACAATGTGGCCTTTGGCTAGTTGCTTATCCACGAGCTCTTGAAGCGCTTTCAGTTTTTGTTTACTGAGTGGCCACTGTTCTACCCAGACTGGCTTATCAGTTTTCCGATTGAGTTTCTGGGTAGGGCGCTTCTCAGTGGCCACCACCCAAAAATCCGGGGGAGCATTCAGGATATCAATTGTGACCCCCCAGTGGGCCATCAGGCCTTTCCTCAACAAGGGTTCCGGATAATCCAAAACAAACAGAGGCAATGAAGCCAATTGTCCATTTGGCTCCTCAATTTGCACAATGCTCTTTGACTGTCTTGCTAATTGCATTCCCCCTACACCTTGCACGCACACGGCCACATTTTGCAATTCCCATGTGACGGCCAATTGCATGATGATATTATTGTAACATCCACCTCTGTCTCCAAAAGTCTCTTCATGAGTTTGACTTCCCCACCCCGACGGACCTCACACCCTATCTTGGGTTTCTCCTTTCTGATAGCTTGCACGGCACAAACCTCAGGGTGGTCGCCACCCGTGTGGTCCCTTGTAGGGTGTAGATCCGGTACTGGAATTGCCTGAGCCATGATGTGTCCTGCAGGCAGGAACAGAGGTGGGCAGACACAGTGCAGCCAGGGAACGAGTCGTTCAGGGTCTGTTGAAACAAGACTCGTAAGGATCTCCATCTCCTGTGGGGTATGCTTCATGTCCCCAAGAATAACATACTTACTGTCAGTCCAGTGCCAAGAGCCTGTCCCCCTTTGGTGTACAGAACCCAAACGCCAGTCGGCGTTCTTCAGGTATAATGATTCTCTCAGCTGCAACCTGAAGGGTTCATAGCCACATTTTGTTGTTAAAATGGGTCTACTTACGTCACAATCTCCTAAATGGGTAGTTTTGTCCAGTGAAAGCTGCTGAGCAGCAGCAGTGGTCATAAATCGGTAATTGTGGTCAAACCGCTGCCTTTTGATCTTTCCTCTCCCCTTTTTGGGCCTGCCCCTTTTATGTCAGTGGGCTGTGCAGGCCGGCGCTACCCCTTTAGTTTTTTGACTTGTTTCCCTTCGGGTCTTTGAGGGTCTTTCTCCCCCCATTGTCTTTAAATTCTTGGAATTGTTTTTTCAGTAGGCACTGCCATACCTAATGTCCAGCCTGGTCACACAGGTGGCACATCTTTCTCCTCCTCAGTGGTGGTTTGGGAGGATGTCCCTCTGCCTGTAGCAGTAGTGCAGGCACAGCATCTGCAGTGGCGACCCTCTGTGCAGGCCTGGATGTGTTCCTTGAGCCTTGGTTTCTGTCTGCTGTCATCAGAGGAACCTTCCTAGCACAGAATTGTAGTATTCTTGCAGGGTTGGAGAAGGTTCCATAGGAAGACTGAGGATGGCCGCACTACACTGCTCATTAACATTGGCCAGGGCCAACTCCTTCAGAAAATCCTCTTGGGCTCCCTGTCTCTTCACCTGCAATTCTATGGCTCTGGTCAATCTTTCTACAAACTTTAGAAAAGATTTGTTAGGTAGTTGTTTCAGTTTGCCGTAATGCTCAAGGGGGTGGTCAGGCTGCAGGGAAAAGAAGGCCTTTGTGGCTGCGTCTTTAATGCACTACACACAGGGAGGTCCTGTGCCTGTTTGGGTGCCAGGGCACATTCTCCCTCACTGCTCAATATTGATTGGTAGGTTGTTGTCCACTGCCGAATCAGGGTCTGCCCAGAGCTCAGGGAGAGAATCTCGCAGCAGCTTCTTCCATGCCACCTCCCAGAGCTGAAACTCAGTGGAGGACATGAGACATGAGAAAAACTGCCAAAGGTCAAAGGGGACCACCATGCTTCCTGCTAAATTTGCTTTCAAAAGCCTACAAAAGTATTCACTTTGGTGGCTGAACTCATTCTGAGTTCTGCATAGATCCGGATGGCCTGTTGAGGGAAGGGATCCCAGCTAGTGTGGACCATGCATCCCCCCTCGACCGGTGGTAAGTGACTGGAGGGGCAGAAAGAATGGGAACCTGTTCCTGGTTCCAGGTTCCAGGTTCCTCCCCCTCCCACTCCGGAGCGTGGGAACCAGAAGGAGGGGCGGGGGGAGCGTGGGGATCGGGAGCAGCGAGGGGCTGGAGGTGTGGTCGATGGGAAGCAGGGTCAGTTGACCAACAGTCACAGGGGAGAGGAACCCTTGGGGTAGAGGGCGGAGTCAAGGGAGGAGGTGGTACCAAGGATGACACCGAGGAGGAGGAGGGACTTGGGAAAAGGAAGGGGTTGGTCAGGTTTGGGAAGGGATTCTGGGAAGAAAAAGAGGGGTAGGAGTGAAGCTGCGCCACGAGGCAGCCGCCATCTTGGCCGTCTTGTCCTCCTGAGGGGTGGCAGCCATTTTGTGGCTCGCCCTCAGAGGTGAAATGGACTTGGGGCTTGGGGGGAGAAACCCGAGCTTTGGAACTGCCATCAAAATGAGAACGAACTTTAGATTTCAAAACTGGGGAAACTGGGGAATTGGGGAATGAGGGTAATCCCCAGGCAGTCTTGCCAGGACTGTCCGGGCAGGGGGAAACAGGTGTTGGAGGAGAGCTAGGGAGACTGTGGCAACCCTGCGCTTGTTCTCAGGTTGCTCCCCTCTGAACATCTGGGCTGGGGGAAAGTGGTTGGGGGCTAGGATGAGCAGAAACTGGGGTAACTGGGGCAGATTCATTTGGAACTGGCTGTCTCCCCATTTCAGTTTGCCTCAGTAGTGCAGACCTGATCTGCAGGCACCAGAACATGAAATTTGCAATTGATGTGTCCCCAGATTTGCCCAATTCAACTAATTTTCTTCCGACAGCATCCCAAAAACTGGTGTTGTGGACCTGTTCTGAGGATACCTGAGGGAAGTAGAGAGACAATCACTGAATGAATTCCTTCAACTGATTTTTAGAAAAACGAATCCCACCCCTTTCAAGGATTTCTCCAACTTGGTAATAGAATCCTTTCTGGGACACAGAAAGCTGTGCACCCATGGCTTCGGCTGCTTAAAGTCTGTGTCACCCACAATCAGCAACTGGGAAAACGAAAGAAAAAAGCAGAAACGAAGCCACAATCAGAGTAGAACCAAGAGGAAGTTGTTCTCCCTCTCAGGGCTGCACAGCCAAATCCAGGCCCTGAGGGTTAGCTCTGGAAAGCCAACTCTCCCCGCAGGGGCTGTGAAGGCTAGCTCTGGAAGCTGAAGCCTTCCTTGTTAGTAACCCTCCCTGAAGGGAAAACCTCCCCCGAGGCTATTCTGCCCCCCCAGAGGTGACTCACTGGTCCTGGTGTGGTAGAAGGGTTTCCAGCTGCTGTCCTCCACCTGAAGGTGACTCTCCTGGTGTGGGGAGAGCTGTCACCTTCACCTCCCTGGAGCGCCACCCACCAAAAAGGGGTCTGCTCCCCTTGGGAGAAGCATGCCAGCCAGGAGTGGAACTGGGCCAGAGGGACATTCAGGAGGACAAATGGGAACACCTTGGGAGGGACCCCCTCTGTCTTTGTCCTATCACTCGACGACCCTCCCCGAACTTTCTGGAAGCTGGGAGGGGTAGCTGGGTTACAGACAAGGCCCAGAGGAGCGCGGCGGGGGAACGTAAGGGGATTGACAACTGGGATAGTACTCTTGTAGGAATACAGAGGGGGGAAGGGAACAAACCATTAACAAAACCATCAACATGAAACAATGGAGATCAAAACTAGCAACACAGAACAGTAGAGAGCAAAACTGGTAACACAACACAACAGGTGTCAGTGGGGGTTTTGTCTCTTTGAGCTTTGCTTTGTTCCAAAGCTGTGGATTTAGTTGGAAAAGTCTTCATGTAGCATCTGGTTTTTCATTGCTTGTTCCTGGTAATGTTTGCTGAAAAAAACCCCCATAGCATTTCCAAGTTGCAAGTGAAAAGTTCCCTGTCAGGAACCTTCCCCCATCCTTGTTAGAGTGCAGGTATGCTACCCAAATCCTACTCAGAGCTCTCATTTTATAAATAATGGCCAAAGTACATAAGACAAAACCTAAACAAAACTGAACATAAGTCTAAAAGCTATAAACCCAAACAGTCCATAAATCAAATGATAAGATACCACAAGATGAAGAATTCATGAATAACAAGTGTATAAGTTCACTTGGTGGCATGTTGGAAATGTGCCACCTCCTGTGACTGATAATCAAATCCACCTGAGCCAGTGGTTGATGACTTAAATAATGTGAAATATTTTCCATCTACTGTATTAGAAGCTTTTTGATTAGAAAAATCAAAAAGAAAGCTTTACCTACTCAAGAAAATGAGATGAGAAAGTTGTGTTTTCACAGACATTTCCTTTGCAGTAAATCAACGATTGCCTCCTTTTAGTGTCCTCTTCACTTATGGAGGAGGAGGTTACCTTTCATTTTCCAGAGGCTGCTAGATATTTCTGCTCTTGGAAACATTGCCATAAACTAGGTATGTCTCCAATGGAGTCTAATTTCTCATCACCTTTCCAACCTTCAGCTTTGCTGATTCCAAAATGAGGATTTTTGAAAGGTGAGTGCAGAAGCAAACTGCATCTTTTCAACAGCCCTTTTAAGTCAGATAAGAACATCTGTGAAATTTAGGGGCAACCTTCAAAAGTGTTCATGATCCACTGATGTATTTTTTAGCTAGAAATTGACATAAATAAACCCAGATCTGGACCCAAACACATTTTCTTGAGACTTCATTTCTTTCTTTACTTTTTGCTTGTTGGTGAGAGATAAAAAAACAGGCTGTAGATGTGGCTCAACTTTATCAATCATGTCAAACTAGATGAAGTGCCCCTAACATAACATAGAGGAGATGCTGAGCACAAGTAATTCATAGAAGTTGGAAGCCTGCAGGAGAAGGCTGCAGTGTTATTCTTAAAATTCATTGCTTTTTCAAGACCCTTAATAAGATAACCATAAGAAAATGTGGTATAGTGTGTATCATTGTATGGCAGCAATTGTGTATTGCTGACTTTTTGCTTGTAACTAGCACATTTTACTGAACTATTTATACAAATACTTTGGTTTAAGTAAACCCTTTAGTTAGATTCAATTCTGAATGAGTTTTAATGGCTGCATGTTTCCAGATGTTGGTTTTTCAGTGAACTGAATAGAAATACTAAATGGTGTGGCTTGAATAAGACCAAGGCACAGGGTAGAAGTTTGCTCAGGATGCTTCAAAACTGCTCCATTTTACATAGTTAGAGGAGAAAGCATTATTCCCAATATGTAAAGAACTGACTACAAAATACATTCTTTCAAAAATACGAGGAAAATAATAAAAAATTTCTTCCTGCAAGTTTTCCAAATCAGGATAATAGTAACATGCCACAGTCTGCTTTAAATGTTGCTTGGCATTTCTTAGCCCTCTTAGAAGATTCTGTAGGGCGAGATGAGAAAGGGTAAGTTGTCTAAAAGCAGTAACTCCAGGTCTGAAATAATAACTGAAATTGAGCAAAAGATCTGAAACACACTGGTTTTTTTAGCATTAAATGGATCAGTGACTATCAGCTGTTTTTGCAAAGGGGTGTGATATAAAGGATGATGTAATTCAAAGTAAACTTGTCTAAATTACTTTCTAGTAAAAAACCCACATCAAAGCCAACCTCCTAGCAATGAAAATCAGTATAATCTCTGCCATACCAAATGTTCAATCCAAACCCAAACTATTGTTTTACTTTGTTGGGTTCTGGAGACATATTTCCCAACTATTAATTTATATCATTAAGTACTGGATGCCATATAATGACAGTACACAAATGTGTACTATTTACTAGAGACATGGCATTAGTTTCCCCTGCAATTTTTTATTTGGATGTCATGTTATCTTCACGGATTACTTAGAAGGGTGCTGCTGGGGGAGCAGCAAAGGAATGGAATAAATCAGACTATTCCTCTATTCCTTTAATTACAAATATAAGTTATAAAGAAAAAAAGAAGAAAAACAAGCTCCTTTGTGTGGTGACTTGATGGGCTCAGATCAGGTTACACCACAAGTCCACTGGGCATCATTTGCTTGTGTCCTATAGCACTAAGTTTCTTTCTTCTGCTTTTGACACAAGGAAGTCTAGACCTGTTGACTTTATTTCCAGGCCATTATACTGGGAATGGCTAGGCCAGGTAGTGTCAACTGCCAGACCTTCACACTATTTCTGTGAACTTAAAATTATCATCTCCTGAGCCTGTCCAGGAACTAGAGGCCCAGAAATATCCTTGAGCTGAAAAAAACCTGTCAGCTCTTCTCTGGACCAAGCCCTTAATGACTGTCCTGTTCTTTTAGTCTCAGTCTCCCAATGAACTGAGATTTTTATTTTTCCTTTTCACAAAGTCTCTTCTGCTCAGAGTGAAAAGATCCCAGATAAAATAATCATAATTTTCACTTCTCAATCTTTTTTAGGCATTGAACAAAACCCATCAACACCCAAAGACAGTTGCTTCTGGTAAATACTGAAGGACAGGGCAAACGCAGTGATCTATTCCTAGAATACTCAGCTCCTCAGATTATTTTATATTCAGGGACTTCCTGAGCTGGAGGATCAGCTTTATTAGATTTCTTCAATGAATTTGTTTAATCCTTTCCAAGCTTTTGTGTTCTTCCAGCACCCCCAGCATCCTGTGGCCAGAAATTCCCTGAGGGCAGTCTGTTGGTCTGATGGTTGTGCTGCCATGGTGTTTCTGCAATGTGTGGGAATTAACAGCTCTCTTGTACCTTCCTGCCCATTGTCCTAGCCCAGGAGCTCACTCCCATATTGCTCAAGCATTGAACAAGGTTCTGGACTGATGCAAATGGGAAATCAGTGGAATTAGAATGAATCATGAAATAGTGTGATGTTAATGCTGCACAAAAGCAGTCTTGAGTTTGAGATTTAGGTTGAATTTTTCCATCTGTCCACCCAGTTTTCCTACAGAAGTTCCTATAAGATTGGCTTTGTGACAACCCTGCTGTTAAGTCCCTGAAGGGAATTATTGGGTAAACCTCTACTGTAGAGACCTGTTGTCAGGGCTGTGCCTTGCCTGGTGATCTAATCTACCCTGCCTGATTTTGCAAATACACAGGACAGAAAGTGACAGAAAATGTTTCTTAAAAGGACCCTGAATTCTTCACCCTGAGGACATAAGACACCTGTAGGAAGTCTAATTTCTGGTTGCTTGACAGTGAGAAAAAGAACATGCAGAACTAAGTTCTGAGAGCTCTTCAGGGTAAAGTAGTCTTGATATCTCTCAGATCTCACAGATAAGTATGGAAATCCATCCTATTGCACAGAACAACTCCTTTCTGCTCTGGTTTCATTGGGTTGAGACCTCTTTCATCCTCATTGCATAAATCTGGAATGTAACGTTATGTGCAGAAATCTTAAAGCCTTTAGAAGGTCCTTGATTGAAGCAGATTCTGTGAGAAGCTTCTGTACAGCTGCTTTAGGAAGAATTCATTCAGATAACCTTTCTAAATGGAGTTAGAAGTGGGAAGAGTTTGTCAGAGTGGATACAGCCCGTACTTGCAGGAGTTCATGTAGAAGTGCATCATTTATTCAGACCTCACTGCCAGTGATTGTTTGCAGCAGCACTATGCTTAATGCTGTCTCCCTTCCCAAGGATGTAGCCTTCTTTCTTGGCAAATTTTGCAGCCTGCAGCCATGTCTTGCAGCCATGCTTCTGACCTGGATCTGGGCTGGCTGAAAACTAAACTCAACATGTACCCTTTATCCGGCAAGTTCTCCCTTCTATCTTCCTGAAACTCAGCACATATGTCTCACCTAGCATGTTCCCTCCCACTTTTAATTGCTTTTAATTCTGAGTATCAGATCATCTTTTCCATTTATTTTTTCAGCAGACAGTTATTAAAGGGAAAAAATGTTCCCAGTGTCTGGCTGTGGGGTGGATTGTGTTCCAAATATAAAGAATGACCTACTTTGGTATGTGATGTGGCAGTTTTCCTCAGCTCCAATAGTATTTCAGTAGCACTTAGCATCCTCACCTAGCTCTTGCCACAGTCTATTTCCCACTACAGGAGTGTTCATTTTCAGTACAAAAATATCTCTAACAAAATGACAGATTACCCACATTGCTGCTTTTTAATGAAGCAGACTCTCTAATGTAAAATAGTCACTGTGGGTTTCGGTTTGGCTCAGAGGTGGCTTGCAATATAATACTCAGCAGTAAAATGCTAGGTTAGAGTAATGCTAGAGTAATACTAAATTGTGCATGCCTATCACATTTTATTCCTGCCCTTGAAGGGTTGCTGTGTTTTTACTTAGAGCAGGACTGTTTACCCCATTAGAAAATGTTCCTGTCAGGTTCTGTGTGTGCTGACTTTTGGAGGAGTGAAGTGATCACTTGGCTCTTGTTTGTGATTGTAACTTGTACTTTTAGTTAAACAGGTCACAGGTTCAACTCCAGACGCCTTTGGTGATGCTTCCTGGGGCAAACAAGGTGGAGGCTTTGGATGCCCTCCCTCACAGAGTGCTCGGTGACATCGTGTAAGTGATGGAATGCCAGTCGTGGCTTACTTGTGCATAGCACTGTCAGCTGGAGGAGTTTCAAGGAGGTTATCTGTGCTGCACAATCACAATTGTTCTTCTGGATCTCGCCAAAATGCCCTTAAATGTCCTGGCTAACTCTCCCATCTGTTTCTGACTTAAAAACCTATTCTGCTTCAGAAAGGGCTGGGTCAGACCTGAAACCTACCAAGTGCTTCTGACTAGTGTCCAGGATCTCCTCAGTTCTCTGCATGCTCATGCAGTTCAGACTGTTCAGGAAATACACAGGACCAAGTCTGAGATTAGAGCCTCCCCTCATCAATTAATATCCACTGGCACTGTCTTCAGGGTGAGTGTCATCTCTGGTAGATGGCACTTATTAAGGTTCTCATAAATCCTCTGTTCCCACTCAATTGGTTCCACTGCTGGAAGTGTCACCTTTTCGGAGCAACTCTGTCACTTCACAAATCCATGAACAGGGAATCTTCTGTTACTGCCAGTAGTTTTACCTGCCATTCAATTGGCACAGCTGCAAGAATAATTAGTTGGATATATTGAATAATTATGTCTAATGAAGGTGGATTTCTAATAATGGTTGCATCTTGAAGTTCTCACTCATCCTGCAGTAACAAGAGCTTTGAAAATCAGAAAAACTTTAGAGGAACCATCTTATGAAAGCTTTCTTAAACTGTAAATTCTTCTTCAATATATGTGTTTTATTAAGTGGTGGATGGATAAAAATTAGGTGAAGTTGTCCATATGGCAGTTAATATATTATGGGCATTCCTAAATTAAACACAAGAAAAACAGTATGATTTTATTATTCAGGTGCAAGGAAAGCAAAATAGTTGGAGGAAAGAATCTGCATGATAACAGAGGAGCTAAAATACAGATACTTGGCGATGTGCAGAATGCTTCTTGTGCTGTCTAACAATAAGGGGCATGGCCTCAGACATTCATAAGCATTTTGTATTCTCCCTTCATTCCAGTGGACACACAAGCTGCATTGTTACTTCTTCCTCTGAAGCTCAGTAAGATTATATCCCAGTGAAATACCATCTTCTATGTCTTACTGAGGCTCACAGAGGTGGGAAGGGTAATGCCTAGAATGCTGCATTCTGAACTTGCTCTTTGGAGGAAGATTAAAGGGGGCAGAGAAGAGTTGGGTCAGGAAAGCTATCTTGGGACTTAGGATAAAATATCTCTGGCAAGAGAGGGAAGGGAACGTGAATGTGGACCTGAGCTGTGAATTGATGAGACCATTTGGCTAAAGTGGGAGAGGGAGTAATAAGAAATCAAAGGATATACTTAGGTAGATGCAATATTTATTTATTTGGTTGAAACCTCAGAACCTGAGGTCTTTAATCTCTTATCTCTCTTTTATTTGCATAAATAACAGACTGCAAAATACTGCAGACTTCCCTCCTGTGCTACATACCTGGAAAATTGTTCCTTTGGCTTCAGTGGAAGCAGAATTATCTGTGCCTACTTAGTCCCTAAGCACTGTAGAGCTGTGGTTATTGAAATAGTTTTATTTCCAGGCTGACTGGCACTGAGCCATTTCATTCTGGTCTGAGCTGTATGTGTGCAGGTTGGATGATTAACTGACTCTTCTGCTTTTCAGACTGTTTCATTGAAACTGTCTCACTGTGGGATATGAGTATTTTTCTTTTAAGACATTATCTTCTGCATTCCACCTTATGGCATTTTTATGTTTGAGACCTTCTCATTTTTTAATAGTTTATGATTGATATGATTCTGCCACTTCACAAAACTTACAGTTTAGTGTGATGTTCTGAACAGCAGTGCAGATCTCCAGCCTTTCTGGTGGGCAGCCTCAGCCTCTGCAGGGACTTGAGTTGGTCATTTTGTGCAGCTCTTACTGGCTCAGCAATGCCAAAGAACTGGAGCAGAAGCAGTCTTCCAAGACTGAAGGTGAGGTTTGTAATTCTGCTCACTCCTATCAAAGAGGAGCAGCGATTGTTCAGTGCTGGCAGTTTGGGCAATCAGCTTTTTCTTACTGCATTAATTTTGAGTACAAGCTCTTACTGGGACCTTCAAAGGGCCAAATTTCATAAGAAATGTCTTCCCAGGCACAATACAGTGAATATCAGGATGAGCTACAGTTTTACTTTTCGGCATGTCTCCAGTGCTGGTTTTTACTCAGTAATGAACACAAATGCATAGTAACGATTTTTAATTTTTTTTTTTTTTTAATTCTATGAAATATTGAACAATCTGAGGTAGAATGGGGACACATTTTACAAAGGACAGCACAAATAGAACACAACACAACAATCAGTAATCCTTGCTTCAGTTCAGGTCTCCATTTGTTCTGAGGGATGAATTGGAAGGATATGCAGTTAGTTAGATGGAACACTGAGCTGGGAACCCAAGGTTTATGTGCTTGTTTCAGCTCAACCCCAACTGTCAATATGACTTCAGCCAGGACTTTTTATTCTGGTTTTTATGGTGCTTTAGGACTTACAGATGTAGAAAAAGGCCAGAGCATAACTTTTCTCTTGTGTTAAGCACCAATCTTTCTTTTTCCTAGTGACCTTAAGGTAATTCGATGTTTTTGGAAATGCACTACCTCAGACTGGATATATCTCAACAGATTCAAATGCCAGGAAATTCATTGGGGAAGGATTGATTTCAAATGCCTTTGTGTAACCTTCTAAAAGGTGATCAGCTCAGTCTTAACTCTTAGTTCTGTACTATCATTCTTCACATGGTTTAGTGGACAAGGTGGTATCCACTTAGTGGGCATTGAGTCAAAAGTTGGGTCTTGGAGGTCTTTTCCAACCTTCATGTTTCTTTTACATCTTTCATGTTTCTTTCTATCCTCTACAAATAGGCCACCAGCAGGAGACAGGAGGGACTGCATGATTTTAAAAGGATGTAGGTTCCCACTTTAACTTTTAGGCACAGAAAGGTTGAGACAATCCCAGCCTTTAGCCTGTGGGTCTCTTCCTGTGTTCCTGAGCACTCTTGGTCTCTGTCCCTGCCAGCAGCCCCATTTCTCCCTGGTTGCATAAATGTACATGCTTTTAGTATATTTTTGACACCTTGTGGGGGCCCTAAATGGTCCTGTACTGATTTTTAGGTATGTTCTTCATTTCTCAGTATATTTTTGACATTAATGACTGTTTGAACATGAGGCACCTCTGCTGAAATTTAAATTATTCAACCCGTGACTAGCCTTAGTCAGCTGACACCTTTGCCATTTCTGTGCTGATTTCCCTTCATTTTCTAAAACCTGAAAGGTTCCACACTGTCTGTCCCTGCTGTCAGTTTATCACTTGTGACACTTACATCCATAGCTGCCTTAGCACTGATTATTTGGACAGTTAAAATGGGTGTGTAATTCTGTAGGTTTTGTGATTCTGTTTTAGTAGGCATAGTAGAGACTTATTTTCCCTTTACACAAGGGGAAAATACTTTTCCTATATTAATGTTCATGTTTGCAGAGATGTATCACTTTAAAAATAAAAATTAATAGGCTTTGTTTGAAGGTTTTGGTACACATCCAATCTATATGCTAATAAAGCACAGCAAACCATGATGGCTGCAGTGTACTTCTGACTCTGTGGATGATGATTTCTAGAGACAGCATATTTCAAAAAGCTATTAAAATACTTTGTTTGTAACTTGAAGAGTATATACCATGAAGTCATTAAAACCTCTTTCATCACTGTCCTCATTAAATTATCTTTAAAGGTCAGGCCCTGTTATCTGATACAGTGACGTCAAGGAGGGCATTACGTGGCTGAGCAAGCAACACTTGGCTCTAAATCATCCCCACTAATGGGACAGATTGGTGTGAGAGCTGTGGAAAAAACCTTCTTCCACGTGAGTTCAAGCCTGTGTTACTTGACTTGAGTTGCTGCTTACACAAAGTCCAGTGAATTTAATGATGAGGCTTCCAGTTGGGGCTGTTGGGCAGTTCTGGATTCCAAATACTGGAGAGGAATTCAGTGGCTTAAGTGAGCTTCTAGTATGCAAAATATATATGTTGTAACCTATATTTGCCTACAGTTTTATTTCACCACATTTCATGTCTTTGCAAATTACAAACAGCAGATTCCCTTTCTTAGTCAAAAGCTTTTAAGAAAATTCTGACTCCAAGCTCCTTTTCCTTATAACAGCAGAGTGTTTGTTGTTGTGAAAGAGACGACAATACACATGTACTGAGAGGTGAATAGTGTACATTCAATGTGAAGGATTATGCAGTTTGTTCTGTAGAGAACATTTTCTGTGGATTCAGCCTAATGAAACATATGCTTTTGATTATATCAAATGCATTTTTTACAATAACCATTTCGGCGTTATGAAAACATTTAGATGTTTGCTCTACAATTTATATCCTTCTTCAAATGTCACCTCTTTAAACTCATAATCATTTTATGAAAAAATATTTCAGCTCTTTTAACAATTATTGCACTCAGAAAACAAAGGAAAGCCAGTCATATGTATTCCATTCCAAAACAGGTTTGACCTCATTCAGAACTAATAGGATATTTTTATAAGGTTTAAAAAAAATAATTAATAACATTAATCTAGCACTCAATTCCATTAGTCTTCCTTAATTGTCTTCTGCAGTTGCTCTGTCTCTTCTGGGTTTCTCTCCCTGTAGAATGCTCTGGGAGCCTTGAGAGCAGAGGAGGAATGAGGCACATGAAGCCTGCAGTGCACTCTGGCTTTCTGTACCAGGGTGCTCTGCAGGGCAGGAGAGAGGCACAGGATGGAGTTATGTGCTGGACTCCTTGCTTTGGTTTAGGTAAAGTGTGATTTAGGAATTGGAGTTTCTCTACTCTAATGCATCCTCTGGATTTTATATAGGAGGTTCAGGAATACACATTTTGGACTTTACTTCTTTAGTGTTACAGGGCCTAATTCCCATTTTCCTCAAAGGGCAATGAGTCAGAACTTCACAATTTCCTGTCTACTTTGATTTCTATGTTCACTACAGTTGACTGCAAAACAGTTTTGAAGGGGGAAATCTTTTTAATGAACAAGTTTAAAATAAAATCATAATAAAATAAAATCAAAATATTTTGTGGGTTATGCAGTTTTTTTCTGACACCTTAATATCCTCCCAACAGTAAAGCATGTATTTTTAATTTACTTTCTTACTTTATCAAACTACACAGACTTTGAAAAAGACACAAACTACTGAAACACATTGCTGTATTGTGGGTGTGCATTGCCTGTGGGGTAATGTGATGAGAAACAACAGTGAGGAGCATTCCTGTGATGGAATGAGATGATTCCTAGATGTCTCTTCCATTCTGGGGTTCCACTCAGCCATTCTGGGGTTCTGTGCAGACAGCTGGGACTTGCTTTTAGTGTATTAGGGAGAGGAGAGGAAAGGAGAGCAACAGGATCATTCTCTCGTTAAGCAATGTTGCTTTACAACCAAATCGATCACTGTGGATCTACTCACTTATTAGTATTCCTTGTATCAAAGCCTGGTTCTAACTTTGCTGAATAAAACAACTGCCTTTATACTTCTGGTTTCCTTGAGATCTTTCTGATTTCCTTGAGACCCTTCTGATTTTCTTAGGTAGAGTTACACATAAATGAAAGATGCAGGATGAAGGGCACAGGTCAGCACATTGTAGGTGGGCAATAAGCTGAGATAGAAGGTAAATTTAAGCCCTCTGAGCAGGCAAATCTCACCTATATGAACAAAGGTGCAATAGCTGTAGGCCTGTTCAGCAATACTGAACTAGTGAAGTGGGAAAGAATAACTTGGTTTGCTAATGGAGGATTCAGCAGGACTGTTTACATAATTGCAGACTGCTTTACTGGCAGAGAGTTCAGGAGAGTTCATTCATTTTTTCTTTGCCAAGTAAATGAAGCAGGAGCTTATCTGAAATTAATTTTAGCTCAGCTCTCTGTTGCTACCCAGGCTTTCTTGTCTATACGCTGCCTGCAACTGTCGTGCATTTCTTATATGTCCAGCACTGAGACAGCTTCTCACTAAAAATGCTACTGGTTTGTGGTTGATACTCAGTTTTGCTTTTACTCTACTCTGACACATTTGCTGTGTATTTGTCCAGCTAGATGGAACCAACATTCTTCATTTACATTAGGAGCCTGTGTCCATATGGGACACAGGCAGCTGCAGAGATGGGAATATGGGGTGGTTATATTTTTTGAGTGTGCTTATGCCTAATTTTAATTACACCTGCTCTCTGATTACCTGCATTTGAAAATCAAATTTGGTTTCCACTTGCTCCCCAAGTGGCTGTTGAAACAGTTGAAAATTGTCTGCAGGACATTCTTGAAACTGAGACCTAGACTGGATAAGGATGTTCATGATCAGTTGAGTAACCAAATTTAATGGATCTGTAAGACAAAGTAATTCAAGATATCAAGTGGGATGACCAGGTGTAGTCAAAGGTGTTTGTAAGACTCAGTTGATGATCAGAGGGGTATCCCAAACTCCTGCAGTCATCAGTGCACAACACAACAGTGTTATTTCAAGGTCATGGACATGCTGGAACTGTAATTGCAAACAAATGATTATAAAATAGAAAAAAAAAAAAAAACCCAAACAAACAACTCAACTCTTCCAACTTCTAGTCAAAGTTGAAAAACAATAGACCAAACCCCTGAATTGTGACCTTTAGTGGTTAGAAGACATTATCACAGGATGAGTGCCTTTCTCAGTTTGCTATATATGAAAATTGAGAATGTGATCTTACCCAGTTTTCACATTCTTAAATATTGATTGAATAACAAAGAATTTTAATCTCCAGGTACCTTATTATGATTATATTTGGAATATAATCACTTCAGTAATTTTCCTGCCTCAGGCAAATGTAAACCCTGACTATCCTACACCTTTTCTAGATATGACATGTGATGCTAAGATGTATTCCAGATTTTCAGAGTCTTTGAAGGCCAAAGCATTACAAAGCCCATATATATTTGCCTTCCTTCTCTGCTTTTAATTCACAGACTTCAAAGCACTTGTCAGATTTTTTTATTTACTTCTCAAAATCTGTATTTGGTTGGTACTGCCCCAACCACTGTGACTCTCTTGTGGGACATTGATGTGCACAGCATAGGTGACTTGCTGTTAGGGATACAGGGATATTTAGTTGGTATATCTTTAATTGTGCCATATCTGAAGAGTTTCCTTTTTCTGTGCCACCTCAGTTTGATCAAAAATCCTAGAAATCACATTGATAGCAGCAGAACTTGCATCTCTCTAATCAAAACCATTCAAGACTATCTGCAATTTAGTCGGAATTGCTCAGGTTCATAAGTGAAATGCTTTTTAAATTAATTTTGGAAATCAGTAAAAGAAACTGGCCTTCAATCCTTTCATTATAAGGTGTTTGATTCACCTTGCAGAAAGATGTTTGTGTTTTTAACCATTCAGCAGATAGGTATGCACATAATCAAAATCACATAAGGAAAAATTTCCCCGAGTTTTAATTTAAAATTTGTAAAACAACCATAAAAGGTCTGCATAGGTAGGTGCTGTTACGAGCTGTTCATAATTACCATATCAATGTTTCTGTGACATCACCAGTCCATTTGAACAATTTCATACAGGTGGAACCCATCCTTTTATAACTGTTTCTTACTGGTGTGGCTGTTAAATTAGTGTGAAACTTGACAGCGATAGAATTTACCTGCTGAAAAAATGGTAAATCAGACTCTGGGTAAATCAGTGCATTCTGTGCCTTATGTATTCTGTGTGAAAGTTGGTATGAAAAGTAAGCAAGAATAATACGGAGTTTCATTCCACCTCTCACTGAGAGACTGTGACATGTTTGGCAGATATTAAGAATGGCTCCCAAGACTTTGTGAAAGAGGTGACAGCCACAGCCACCCATTATCCTGTTCCACATCATAAGCAAATATAAGTAAAAAGGACTTGGGACATTTCCAGATTTTCACAAAGCATGAACTAGAATCTTGAGACCAGATTTATCCTCCATTTGAATTACATCAGAATAAACTTGGCTTTCAGTTTGTTCTTGGTTTTGACTGGAGACTTGGAAAATATTGAATTGCTGGAAATGTTTTCAAGTCCCAGGCACAGCAATGCTTCTCTAATTGACAGGATTGAGAGAGTTTTACAAAGTCAGTTAAAGTTCTTGCATAGATTAAATTTACATAGATTCAGTCCCAAACAAAACAAGCTGTTAACTTATCAGCTAATTATGATAATGTCAATTCAATGCATAGACAATATACTTGCTAATGTCTGCTCTAATGGGCATTGGTGGGTCTTGTCATTTGGTTGAACAAAGACTGGAAAATCCACATAAAGGCATTTCCTTCACCAGTCTGTTCCTAACATGATCTTCATTTGTGAAATTCAATAGCAGTACAAGAAAACTAGTCTGATATTTCCTTATATACATCCTATGTGCAGGGATTTATTGCTGTAGAGGGTAAAACTTGTACCAACAGACAGTGTTACGTAGCCAAACTGTTCATTATTTATCTGTGGCCTAACATCTAACATTTGATGAATGAATTTACAGCAAAATAAGGTTACTGGAGCTTGTTCAATTGTTTCATGTGGTTAGGACAGCTGTAGGCAATCTGTATAGGCTCTTTGCTATTAGAAACCTTTACATGTTTAGGCAGTATGTATTTCATTTATGATCTGCCAGAAAGTATATTAAAACTGAAGATCACTGTATGAATAGTCCTCTATGAATGCTTACAGCAGAAGAGGAATTTCCCAAGACTAAAAGAAACCACAGTAATTTCTTTTGAACATCTCCTGTAAATGAAGTCCGTCTGTCTTGAATGTGTCTTCTACATGCACACTGTATAACAAGAGAGGTCATTGATATATATTGTGTCACTTGGCCTGACTTGCTCTTAAATTCAAAAAAATGTCTTTACATGTCTTGTGTCCACATATGTAAAATCTCTGGTTTTCCTAAAGCATTGATTCACGGCTTTGAATCGGAACCTTTTAACATTCAGGATTATTCAATCAGAACCAAATATCACAGTTCCAGCACTCCACATGATGTTAAGTGGAAATAAAACTAGTCTGAGGCTGAGTCATGTAACAATCAAATACATGTGAAATTCAGTCCCAGGAATCAAACTCTGTCTATTTTGCCCATCCTCCTCCAATCCCCATTAGACATTTTCCAGACATTCTCTGATTCCTTCAGTTCTGCCTCTCTTTAACTTTGCATCTGTGCTCAATTATTTTGTCTTTGTCAGCTGTTCAAACAGAATCTAAAAATACACTAAAACATCCACTTGCAAACCTTTATGCCCAGAAGGAACCAGGAGGGTTTTGACAATAGTTAGCTCATCATTTATTCCAAATGAAGGAATGAACCTCCATCTTTTTTTCCTGTCCAGGAATCCTTATAAATAACAAAATTAAGTGACAGACAGCCTCCAAGATTTGAAGAGCATAAGAGCACAGAAGGTTCTGACTTGCATGGATATACACAGGCAGAACAGACTTCCTCACAGATAAAGATTAGATTTAGCCAAGTTGAATTTTCTTGGAATTTTAAGGACTTTCTAAGAATAGAAAAAGGTACTTGGGCCCATTTTTGTTGAGCTTCTAATTGAAGGGGAACATCATACTTGAGTGCCTGTTGCATTTCCACACGTCTCTGTGTTCTGTACTGACAACTAAACGTGTGTTTTGTGTACATTTAGTTCTTAGTGGTATATGACTTTCTATAAGGTAGCAATTAGAAAATCATACTGCTGCTGTTGTGCACTCACATTAAAATGTTGTGATTACTTCTGTAGTGCAAAGTAATTGTAATTATATACTCATTCCTCCTCTGCCAGTAAAACCAGGATTCACCTGACAAAGGAAGCCTCAGTGCAGCGCACATTTAGGCTTTGGCATCCGTGAAACCACTCATTTGTTTGCAATTAAGTGCATTCAAATACAGTGAGGACTTAGCAATGACTTCAGAACATACAAATTCACACAATGGCTGAGCTGTGCATAGCCCTGGTTAACTCCAATTCCCTGTGCTTGGTGGTGCAGTACAAGTTTTCAACTGGAATACTCTTGAAACAAATAAACAGAACTTTTGTGGTGTTTTCATATCATTAGAAGGAATGTCACACACACTGTAAGGTTAAAGCTATTCTTAAGTTTGAAATGTGAGGCAATTCCAGCAGCATCTCAAGGTAAAACATCCATCTTCATGGGTGGTACTAGTTGTTGGTAACTGAACCAACAGGAAAAGGAGAAGGTAAGATACCAGAGAATAAAGCAGAACAAGGATACATATAATAAGGATGAGGACATGTTGAATAAAGTGCTTTGCTTTCATAGAATCATAAGACTGTGTTCATGCTTCATAATCAGATGAGGTGGTCAGGAGCACTTCACTGCTGTGCATCAGACTCAGCTGAAGCCTGCAGGAGCAAAACACATTTCAGTGATGTCAGTCACTGGAGCTGTAATTTTTATTTGAAAATGCAGTGCACGGAGTATCAACACAGACAGCGTAGAAGCCCCCCACAGCAATGACCCAGCACCCATTCCCCTGCATGGCAGGATGTACCTGTCCCATGTGAGAAAGAGATTCCATAACACTGCTGTCCCTTGACTGTGTCTCATCTCAGCCTGTACCTGTGCCTGTGGCTTGATGTTCAGTGGATAGCAGGGCTGCTTGCAGCTGAGTTACAAAACAGAGAAGGAGCTGTAAGACACTCTAAGAGCTGGAAGCCACTTCTTTCTTATATCTGATGTGCTGTCAGGAGAGGCAGCAGCACGAATGCCTAAGGTCAGACAAATTGTCTGTGGGGCTGGTCTGGCATGAAGAACAGAGTTTAGCCTCTAACTGTTCCATCTCATTTATTACCCTACTAAGTAACGCTTGTATCCATGCTTGTATTCTTACTTGAAATTTCTGAACTCAGCTGCATGCTTAGGAAAACAAAGTAATTGACTGTCATTGTCCCTGATGCCTTGGGAAGGCTGACCTGACACAGAGACTGGACAGAGCTAGAGAATAAAGTAGGGATTTATTGAAAGGTCTCTAGGATCCATCTTGGGCAGGACAGGAGCCTGGACAGGGCTACACCCAAGAGGGACTAAAAATGATCACAAAATGGACAAACGGTCATGAGGTCTCACACTTTTATAAGTTTTGGTCCATTTGCATATTGGGGTTTAATTCCAATTACAGCTTCAGGTTGCGAGGTCCCGTACTTCTTGTTTTCTCTTTTCAGCCACTGTTGTTTGTGCTTTTGGGCCTGAAATTTGTACTTGGTCTTCAGCAGGAAAAGGATTTGTTTTGTCTCCCTACTCTGTGCAGAGAGCTGAGTGACACTGAATGGGAGGCTCAGAACTGCACACCTGGGCAGCACAGAATCTGAAAAACATGAAAGCTAAAATTTAAGGTGTCATCACCAGTTCTTTTTATTAAAAAGAAATCCACATTGCCATACAGATAGCTAGGGCAGCATTTATTGTAACCATTTGCCTTTCTAATTTTGCACATATGGAATGTTTATACATTTTGCTTCAAGAATTTCTTGTTTTGCAAGTTTGCACAACCACCAGAAATGGCTCACTTAAAATATACATCAAAAGGAAAGTGGTGGTAACAGATGAATGCTTTCATAAAAGTAGCTGGGGACAAATTCAGCCAACAGCAGCTCACAGCAGAGCAGATCTGCCCCAATGGGAGTGAAGCTCATGGATTTTATCTGTGGCAGAGCAGCACAGTTTTGAAGGCCCAGCTTTTAAAGTCACCTAAAACTGATGTTACAGGCTTAACCAGGATTTTCAAAACGACCTAAGATACCCAATTTTTAGTGAAAATTAGGAACCTGGGCAATTTTGAGAATTTTACTGACTACATAACTACAATTTAGTCACTTAAATTCCTTAATTATCTCTCCTTGGGTGAACTGGGAACGAAAATGATACTGGCTTTCCCAAGAGTTTACACTCCAAGAGTTTACATTTAAAAAATGCCAGATGACCATGAAAAGGTAAAAAAAACCAAACCAAAACAAAACCAGTTTTGCATGTTTTTAGCAGAACATATTAAGAAGCCAAAAAAGCATGTAACTGTATTTATACTGAGTAACTGTTTGGGTAGGTACTGTGAGGAAAAAGTTGGATGATGCCTGCAACTTGGATTATCTTTATTTTCAGTTTGCTGCCTTTTGCATTTGTTTGGTTTATTTTTTCACCTTCACTATTTTGTTTTACTTTGAAATTAATTTATGTACAATATTTACACATTTTCAGTAGATTTCATCTTAAGTGGATGCCCAGTGTGCACTGACCATATCACTCAGATCATATGTTTCAAAATGGAGTTTGGAGAGTCAAGTATTCTTTAGATCAAAGCAACGATCTTACCTAAACCTGAGTCCAGTGCAAATCAAGCGGAAACCAATGTGAAGCTGAACTCCCTAATGGTACCAGTTCTTAGAGATGAATTAAATCCTGCTAAGTTGAAAAAAACCCTTTTCAGTTGGTACAAGGGTTCAAACCAAATACAAGCTGTTATCATTTGCAGTCATCTGGAAAGGAAAATGCTCTTAATGCAATGCCAGTAAATGTTATTCCCTTGAGTTTCCTTGCTCCGAGCTACTGTAGCTTGTTTACATTCCCCAAAGAAACTCTGTGAAATCTTTCACACACTAAGTCAAACCTTCAGAGAAGTTTAAGATAGACTTGGGTTGTTAGATAAATGCCTGTTTCATAAAATGTAACATTTTAACTGTAAGAACTCCTGGATCCTGCTTCCTTTTTTTCTTCCATGTACTAATCACTGCGGGAAGCATTAGATTCTAAGGCATTTATACTGGGGAAGCCAAAAGAAAACTATCCAGCAGGTCAAGGCATGGAAAATAGTAACAAACACCTGCTGCTTCTACATATGGATAGATTTTTCACTTAAGTGAAAATCATTTAGCTGAAAATCAAAGCACTGGTGGAAATCATTTGAAAGCAGTCAAAGCCAGAAAACCTTGTTAGGAGTGTTTTATGAGAAAGCATGTAGCTCCAAGTGTTAACTTCCCCAGATAAATGTGCAGAATTAGTTAGCTATTTTGTCTCTTTCATTTGCTAATCAATTTTCCCCACTACCAGCCTATGACAACCAGTAGGCCTGCACATTTGTTTCATATGGTTAAAGAATGTTTAACCCCCTACTGACCCTCTAGTGTTTGCTCTCCTTCCCTCAAGGCACGGAAAACTTTAAAGTAGAACCCGATGAATGAAAAGAATTAATCTCTGGGGTGCTTTTGTCATGAAAGCTTGAAAGGGGATCAGAACATGACATGCTGACAGCTGAAGTCAAGAGGAAAATTATGATATAATACAGCAAGTCAAAAATGTTACATGCCATCGAATCCAAAAGGCAAACAAGGTATACATATTGCCCTAGTTCTTTTCTGGCTGCTCTTGCTACTGCCAACAGTAAAATCTATAGTGGAGCCTCTCGAAAAGACAAAGCGTGTTCATGGCTGCTCTTTGAGAATAAAGCTGTTGTGCTTCTCAAAAATGGGTGTAACATGTAAATGAGCTTCTTCTGACCCTTTTGTTTTATACCTTTTACAAGTCTATGATGGATCTCTGGTTGCTGTTACTGGTCTGGATAATTTTGTTCAAGCTTTGTTTTCTAACAAGTTTAATTTATCTGGACATTCTGAGGCATGGCCTTGATAGTTTGGAATTTTCCTGTTGTCTTTATTCTAAGCTCTTGAAATGGCCGTTACTTCAAACACGAAGGTATGAATACTTTGCAGCAAAATTAACACATTTTCAGTCCTCCAGTGCTTATTCCTTTTCACTCTGCTTGTCTTAGACAGCCACAGCCACAGCTATGCTCAATAGCTACTGGATGGTGATCCCAAACCCAGACATATTTTCACAAGTGGTATTTTAAATCTGTGGCTGACTTTCTGGTTAGCATAATTTAAGGAGTCTCCTGAGCTCCCGGCGAGCTTTGCCCGCCTGGACAGACAGAGAGGCAGTGCTTTGAGTGTCCAAATTATATTACAATGAGCCAGCGAGAATTTATTTTACTTGTAATTCTGTTAGAGAATTATCTATTAGGAGATATGAGAGCAGAGCCTGTATTGTGTTATTATCCCAGCAGGACAGAGTGAGTGTATGGCTCCATGGCACATGGGTGCTTGGAGCTGGACATGGGTGTGAGGTCCCGAGAGGGCAGATGGACGTATGAGCGCCTCCACACCTGCCTTGGAAGGGACACCCTGTCCTTTCCTGCTGGGAATGCATGGAACTTTCCTTTTCCTTTTCCTTTTCCTTTTCCTTTTCCTTTTCCTTTTCCTTTTCCTTTTCCTTTTCCTTTTCCTTTTCCTTTTCCTTTTCCTTTTCCTTTTCCTTTTCCTTTTCCTTTTCCTTTTCCCCCTTTCCTTTTCCCCTTTTCCTTTTCCTCTTTTCCTTTTCCTTTTCCCTTTCTCCCTTTCCCTTTCTCCTTTTCCCTTTCCCTTTTCCCTCTACCTCTCCCCTTTCCCTTTCCCTTTCCCTTTCCCTTTCCCTTTCCCTTTCCCTTTCCCTTTCCCTTTCCCCCTTTTCCGTTTTCCGTTTTCCCTTTCCCCGTTTCCCTTCTTCCCTTTCCTGACCGTGTCCGGGTCCGTTCTCCCCCTGGCCACCAGGGGGCCCCCTTGGCCCAGGCAAAGCGCGGGCCCGGCCGCGTCCCGGCGAGTTAAACCCGGCCTAGGAGCGGGACAGGCGCGGGCCCGGCCGCGTCCCGGCGAGTTAAACCCGGCCTAGGAGCGGGACAGGCGCGGGCCCGGCCGCGTCCCGGCGAGTTAAACCCGGCCTAGGAGCGGGACAGGCGCGGGCCCGGCCGCGTCCCGGGGAGTTAAACCCGGCCTAGGAGCGGGATAGGCGCGGGCCCGGCTGCGTCCCGGCGAGTTAAACCCGGCCTAGGAGCGGGATAGGCGCGGGCCCGGCCGCGTCCCGGCGAGTTAAACCCGGCCTAGGAGCGGGATAGGCGCGGGCCCGGCCGCGTCCCGGCGAGTTAAACCCGGCCTAGGAGCAGGCAAGGCGCGGCTCAGCGCCGCACCCCGCCCTGACAGAGGCCCGGCCCAGCGGTGCGGCAGCGGCTGCCGGGGGTCGGGAGCGATGGGCAGTGAGGGTGAACCTCCCAGGCTCACGCCAAGCTGAACTGGGAGACTCAAAACAGCCTTGGATGTGTGTGTCGAGGTATATACTGCAGGGAAAAAAACCACAAAATCAAGTAAAATGGGACAAGCTTTTCAGTTTTTATTACCCAGCTGAAAAGAGTCTAGGGTTCATCAGGGCTTTGAAATCAGGCCTTTGAATTTTCTGGGTGGAAATGGAAAAAAAAATTACATTCCAAAAACTGTTGAAGAGATGATAGGGCTCTTGTTTAGAAGTAAAATTTAACAACAGTTATCTGATTTGAGTTTTCTTGGGAAGCAAACCATTTAGCCCAAGATTATAAAAGCCTGCAATCATCAGGAAGAAAGGGGCAGCCAAGCCTGTATTACCCCACAGGCTCAGCTTACACTGACCTCTCAGTGTAGAGACTGATTACCTCCCCCTAAACCCCTAAAGTGATGGAGGTAGCTCATATCATGCTGATTAAAACTGGTTTATAACCTCAGTTTTCAGTGTGTGTGCTGAGCATGCTTTCAATTGAGGTGTTAAATGTTTACCAACAAAATTAACAGAAGTTTTAGGAGCTACGAAAGTGAAACCCTGTTTTCCCCGGTGTTTCTAAGAGAAATGTCCCCAGAAATGGAGCAGATGATACTACCAAATTTGAGTTTGCTAAAATGAATCCTAAAAGTACAGAATTTTTTTGAGTTTCAACATTTTGTGCTAAAAATGCCGAGGTTGTGGATTCAGTCCTTGTATGGGCCATTCACTCAAAAGCTGGACTTGACCCTTGTGAGGCATTTCCAATTTGGAATATTCTGTGATTCTGTGGGTTTGGGGTCCCTGACAAATGTAATATTCCCATTTTTGAGACTATGGCAGGTAAAAGTGAATGAATTGTAGAATACTGGACTGTGAAACAAACAAAACCCCAAACAATCAGAATTGTGCAGTGTGTCAAAGACTAAGAGAGCAAACTCAGTATGATACTGTTTCAAAGAGTAGCAGAAATGTCCCTGCTAGCTGCTAACTATGTGAACACTTGTCAGATGTGTGGCAGTTTGTATAAGCTCCCAGTGTACCAGACAGCATTTGCAGTAACTGCAGCAAAATTGTTCACAGAGCTGTGGGACATGTCATGGGAACATCTGGTCCTTACTGAGTGAGCCTGAAAGAGTCCCCAAAAGTCCTGGCCCCAAACCTGGTCCTGAATGGGCCATCAGTCCCTTTTTCATTCTGGCAATGGTGCTGTGTTCTGCTCAGGATGCCCAAGGGCACATGCACTGTGATCTACAGAGTCCAAGCACATCAAACGTGTTTTGGAAGCAGCTTAAGACTGGCACGTTTAAAAGCAAGGTGAACAGTAACTCCAGTTCAGCCCATCCTGTGAAGGCTGGCTGACTAAATGCAGTTCCTAATCCATTAAAAGAGCAGTTTTAAGCTGAGAAGTGAAAGTGTTACAAAACAAACAGAAAAACACACAAAAAGATTAATCAGTCATTCCTGACTCAAATACCTCCTTGCTCCATGGCTTTGGAAGCCGTGCGACTCCTTTTCTTTCAGCTAAGAGCTGAGCTGTTCTCAGCAAGAGGATGACAACTTTTGGCTTCTTTTTACCCATTTTTTGGAGCACAACTGAATGCTCAGTTGGGTTGTATCCTATCTGTGGAATTCCACTGAGCTCAGTGAAAATAGCTCCCAAGGAGGGGCTGGAGGAGAAGAGGCTGAAATTTGGATTGAACTGAAGTTGATAAATTGAAAACTTAATATCCACCAAATGTTGGTGGGTTCTGTTTGTGTATCCATAGTTACTCACCACGTATCATCCCAGTATCTGCATTCTAAGTGCAACAAGCAGTAAGAGGAAAAAAGTTGCTTTATCTGAATCTTTGTTGCTTTAGGATACAAAATTCTTTTGAAAAAGTCTCAAGTGGCTAATGAAGTGTTTTATATTAGTGCAAGAATTTTGTTCAAGATCCCAGCTGTTTAGGAAGATGCTTCAGGAGATCTTTATAATGACAAAGCCTGAAGTTAGAAGTGTGTAAATTAGATACAAAGAGCCAAATTCTGTTCTGTACTGTGGCTTTTAGCTTTGTCTTAGTCTTATAACTATTCCAAGTTTTATCTGGGCTATAACACTGCCTAAATGCTTCAAAACAAGCATTTAACTGTGAAAAACATCTATTCTGTGGAAAATAGGTACAATCATATGATTAAAGGTGATCCTTTGGACACATCCAACTCTTAGCTTAATTAGTATCAGTCTTTCACTGAATGGGAGCTGTAGAGTGTGTGGAATGTTGAGTTCTCATATAATGGCAATATGCAAAACACCATATTAAGTTTTTTTAGCATTTCCTTCAAATACATCTTAAAATTGAATCTAGATATGCTGACTTCAGGTTCTGAAGAGAGTTTCTTCTCTTTTTCATGCATTTTTTCTGTGGATTTGCAGATTCATGGTTTTTGCTGAATTGATGTCAAGGAAATAAATTTCAGTACAATTGGTTTAAAGATCCTTGTTAAGCTTAAAAATTTTGTCTGCAATTCAGAGGTCAAGGGCAGAATTTTTGACAAAATGAAAAATTATACTCTGAGTAGGTAACATGCTTAACATAAACATTTTTTGTGATGAAAGATCCCTAAAAACTTGAAGGTTCAGTGAAGTTCTTGAGGCTCACTGGAGCATAAATTTGTCTTCTAAAATGACACTACTTTACATGATTGTAAGTTTCCTTAATGTCTTAAAGTGATTCAACTGTAGCTCAGATTTGATCGAATGTAAAGATAAAAACATAGGAATGCACAGATACTAATATTTACATTTTATGTGCAAAGTTCATATAATTGCAACTGGGTAAGAGTGTGAGCGTTTACCCCAATTTTAGGTCAAATCACTGTGATCAACTGGAGTTAGTGGGATCCAATAGTGGTCAATAATATTTGATCTTCAATATTTGTTGACAAGATTAAAATATAAATGTATTTATACTAGTTACTGCTAAGCCAGCTGGTTAAATATGAATTTAATTATGACATTTACTGATATGTTGGGAGAGTTGGAGCATAATTTAATCGTAACCAAATGCTAAAAATATCTACCATTTTCATCGTCATGTTGCTGAAAAAGTGCACCTAACTGTCTGAAAGCTATATCACAGCAATTACGGCACAGTTGTTTCAAGCAGAGCTATGAGTTTCTTATATTAACACTAAAATGATACTGACAAGAGCTGCTTTCCTTCCAGAATTACTTAATATGTCTCTCCTTAACTAGTTGCAGTACATATGAATCACATACTTTGGTCTGTAACTTCTGCAGTTGAGGCCATCATCTGTTACATTATCCTTCCTGTTTGAGTGTATTTGGCAAAGAAAAGGAGCACTGCAAGGAAGAAAGTGATCCATTTTGGGTTTCCACTGCTCTGGCCACTACTTCAGTTGTATCATTCCCCTTCTGTCAGGTGAGATCATTATTACATGTCCTGGACAGTAATTCCCATTCGGGGTGTGTAGGTTTTGAAGCAATCAGACAGAGGTCAGATTTGGTCAAGGTGGGACCCTTTCCAAATTACTCCTGGAAAAGGTGGGACCAGTTCCTGAAGCAACATTCTGTGAGTGGAAAAAATTATTTGGTGAAAAGCTGTAACATTTCACGGATCTTTTATAAGGCAGCCCTATGTAGGAAAGCCTGAGAACAGACTGACTGAAAGTGAATAAATGTCTTCATGAGAATTCATCAAAGTTAGCTCTTCATCTGGAATATTAAATTGAAGTACATCTGACTTGCTTATCAATGCTATGATTTTCTGGTGTTGTAATCAGAATTATGATTCCACTATGGAGACTTTTAAATTATTCTTCACCACATGAGACTAAATCACTGTCCCCAGTCCCTCATTATGTAACTGTGACATCAGCTCAGCTCTGGATCTGCCTTTTGCTCCAGAAAATCCATCTTGATCAGTAGCTGAAAGGTTAGTTAGAGTAAATATGAAATAAATGGAAGCCAAGTTAAAGCAATTTGTCTTATTTTGTCTTTATTATTTGCAGACCAAACCTGCTGTACTTAAGCAGCAAACACCACTGTGGATAAAAAATGGGAGATGCTTACATTTAGAACAAGTTCAGAATGATAAATTATGGAGGACACACTTGCCTGTATGAAAGCCTATTTGAAAGGTTGAAGTTTTGTGAAAGAGGAGAATTACTGAAATAATAACTAAAGTGAGAGTACTTTCAGCAGAGGCTGGTGGTTCCAAGTAATTGTGTTGTATGTACACTTTAGACATTGACCTCGTGTCTCAGACATTCACCATGCCCAGAGCTTGGTTGCTTAGCACTGAATGCTAAGTGACATATTAAGTTCAACCAAATGTCAGTCATTGCAATGATGTCATGTTGTCCAAAACCCATTAATTACTTTGAAAATTCCCACAGTAACTGAAAATCTCAGATTATCTGCCTGAATTAATGGGAGCCCTGTAATTGAGTGATGGATCCCATGCTGTTATTTTGTACCCTCTGCACTTTACATTTTGAATGAAGGTGGCAAAACCAGGTTTTGGTCATCTCTACTGATCTTGGAATCACTGCCAATTCTAATATTGTCATTAAGAACAATCCCACTAATAATAAGAAACATGAAAGGCTGTATTCCTCACAGTACACCTTAATAGCTAATATCCCTTAGGAGTGATCTGCAATTTGGTGGACTTCCATGGCTAGGAGTTGGAGAGTCTGTGCCAAAACCTCTCATTCCTGTTTTAGCAATGTTCAAGATTCCAAGGGAAAGAAAAGGAGTTAATTATTTTTTTTAATATCACATACTAATTGCAATGTAATTTTTCTTTTTTTCTCTTCAGATAGGAGCATATAAAGAAAGGTTTGAAGGGTGTTGGTGCACCAAGTTACCAGGCTGCAGGTAAATTCCAGAGCAGTGCATGCTCTGTGCTTTTTTAAGCCAGGGCTGGGAGGTGCAATTACAGGATGCTGTGCTCATTGCAGACCCTCTTCAGGTTCCTGTTTGGTGCTCAAATCCAGGTTCCCCTTCTCCACTTTCTCATAAGTTATCAGCAATTTCTGTATTTTATGTGTTCTGGGTTCAGTGCTGCTGTATTTTAAAAGGTATAGGTATAGGAGGAGGAAAACCCTCCAAATTAATATTATGAGACTTGAAGAAATGTTTTCTGGTGGATAATATTCCAGATGAAGCCTGTCTCTTCAAAAACACATTGTAGTCTTCTTGATTTTTCTGTGACAAGGCCTTGGTGAGATTTTTCTTTCATTTTAATGGATTCATTGTGACCAAGTTGCCTCTGTGAACCAACATTCAATAATCAGAATTAGGTTATGTTAGTTAAAGTTCTTCCCAATGTGGCTTGACATATTTGATTTGTAGGAAGCAGGTATAAGAAAGAAAGAAAGAAAGATTAACTAAATTCTGTTCAGACTTTCTGTGATTAATGATCAGGCCAACTTTCTGCTAGTAAAAAAAAAATGGAATTGTCTGGCCTCCCCCACATTGCACTGAAGAAAGACATGTCTGAAGCTGCTGGAAAGGAAATCATGATTCACAGGATGGTGAAATTAAACATACCTGCAGTTTCTCTTTAATAAAAAGATGCAGAGTCATAAAAGCAATTTTCTTGCTTTGCCACTGTACATAGTGGCAGCAAAAGATGATGCTTCTTTGGTTATGTTTTTAATTTGCCTTTCTTTCATTCTGTTATTCTTCACATGTGTACAAGGCATGTTCAAACAGAAAGCTCAGAAAGTGGCCAACTTCTGATGCAGTCAGCAGGCTTTGGAAGCAGATTTCTAGATACCTTATTCCTTGTGGTACCCCTCAGTAGGAATGTAGGACCAGATGAGGAAGTGATACAGAGTATTTTTTTTATTTATACCATCAGCTTTTATCTTACAAAAAATGATGAATTCAGCATTTTCCAGGATGTCTTTATATATCTCCAAATACCAGGATTGTGTATTGTGGGGAATGTTAGATCTCATTCAATTCAATCTCAATTTAAAATAAATTTTTTTTTCAGTCTTTCCTTTGAGGAAGAGTGTGAGTCGTTAAAAAAAAAACCAAAAAGAGTCAGACAGTCTTACATAGCTTCTCTTGAGCTTAAACAAAATAGTGTATTGATCTAAGACATGTAACATAATCAATATGAAAAAGAACTCCAAATCCCAGAATATACTGAATAAAAATGCAAGCACAAGCAATGGTTGGCTGTCTAAAAAGTGGGACTACTGAGTGTGCAGTGAAGTTCCTGAGGCACCATAAGACCCAAATTCAGTTTACCAAAGCTGACCTAAATCTTTTGGAATCTGTGGGGTGATTTTGGCTTTATTCCAGCCAAGGACTGGTCAGCAGGATCTATTTTGGGGATGAGGAATGCCCCAAAGTGCTGAATGCAGGAGTCGGGGCCACTGGGGCGTATCGTTATCCATTCCACACTGCAGAAGGGGCTGACTGTGTAATTGCCTTCCTAGACTGGGGAACCAAGAGGCCTTGCAGAAACCTGGCTGTCCAAGCCATCTCCTGCTTTTAGCAAGCTCATTTATTTGCAGGGTTTTGCTAAACTGCCTAAGAACCAAACCTGCTGTGACATGCCCCTCCCCAATGGGATATCTCCTTTCCTAGTGTGCTAACTCTGGAAATGCAGTAGAAGAGTGCAATATCCTTGAAATTGCACTTCTCTGCCAGGAAAATCAGATTTCAGTCCTGAATCTAAGAGTATCTCTTATTAATAGCTAACACGTATGTAGTAACTGTGTTTGCATTGCACTTTACCAGAAGGAACAAGACCTTCTCTTTGCCCTGATTGATATGCAGGCTGAATGAACCAAATGTGGCATAGCAAATTTATCTTTTTTAAAGTATATTTAGCGTACATTACCACAAATAGCTGTTAGCTTTCTATTCTTGGTGGTTGTTTTCTTAAAAATAGGCCTGTGAGGGTAATGCTGTTATTCCTATAGGCAACTAAAGCACAAGAAGCTGATTAGCTGGAGTTCACACAAAAACGTATATGGCAGGTGAGGGATCTAAAGTGACATATTCTGGCAACAGGTTCTGCTCTGACACCTTCTGTTGTCCTGGCTGATGTATTTCTCTTGAAATCAGGCAAAAGAAGGCAACGAGGAGAGAAACAGCTTTTACTTTAAATGGCTTGTCTTGCTGGACATCCTGCAAGCAGAGCCTGGGGGTTCTTTGCTGGCTTTTAGACCCTCAGGAAACACCTGCATTCAGGAGAAACCTTTCTAAAGCCAAAACTCTCAGCGGGATTGTCAGGCCTCTCAGTCATGGAGTGGTCTATGTAGAAAGATAATGTTATCACTAATCACAGAAAGTGAAAGAAACATTGCTTAAGGCAAATTTTAGAATGTTTGAGATGCTTGTTGGTATTTATTATTCAAGCTCAGTGAATTCTTTCCTCCACATCTTGGTAAATGGATTTTCAGGTTCATTTTCCTGAATACTGGCATATTCTACACAACCACATAAGGCTTCAAAGTTACAGAACTTACTACCTCTAAAAATAGTTGCTGCTGGGAGTCACTTTTACTAACTTTCCAGAAGCAAAGCAAAAATAAAAAAATCCAATAAAAGCTCGCATTTCATTTTGAATTACTGAGCACACAGACTCTTGCTTTGTCTAAGCCTCTCCTACACTGACATCTGTGACATCACGGAGATGCAGGAACATGTTGTCAGCAACTGGCTGCATCAAAGATCAATTTTCCAAGTTCATCTCTGTGGTATTGCAATAAAGAGCACATGTAACATTACCAACTAATTAAGCAAATAATATTTTTGACGTACTAACTTATCTGAATATAGGAAAGCCAGACTGTTGTAAACTTACCTAGGGGAAAATAAGAAAAATGAGTCTCTCTAGGAAGGGCATATCAGGAAGATAAGAATGCTTTTGGATGGTAGGAAATGTGCTGAACTGTAGTCAACACAGACTTTTCTTCCTCACAATGTGGATATCTCAAAGCCAAAATGCAACCAGTAATCCTTGTTCTTTTTCTGTGGATTATCCTTTATCCGAATTAACACAAAGCATTTATTTTGGCTTGCAATTGTTAAGGTCTATTAAGTCAGTGATTGCCATGGGGCACTTCAAATATGTTTCTGCTTCCATCCACCTCTGGTTTGGTTGTTGTTTAGTGATTGCTTTCAAATGTGTCTCATAAGCAGACACTCTTTTGGAAAGTGTTCTTTTAAAAGGCTGAATTAATTTAAAAGAAAGTCTCTTTCCCCAAAATGAACATACATTTTGGATGGCACAAGGTCATACTGCATGGAATAATAATGCAATACTAGGTTACTGCCTTAAATTGAAAATCAAATCAAAGCCAGTGGAATTCCCTAATCTAATAAGTTCCAGATACTCTGGATTGCTGAGGCCAAAGTAGTTGCAAAGTGCCTAAATAGTGACTAATTAGAAGAAAAATGTTGACAATTGCACAGAATGAAGATGAGACAGAGAAGAGGTTTGGGAAAGAAATAGTATTGAATGAACTTTAAAAGGTTCTCCTTGGTGAACTTCTACATGTAGCTTACGTTATCCACTGCAATTTTTAAGTGATATTTCTATCCCAATAAAAAGAGCCAAGGGATGATGGGTTAAATGAAACTAATGTTAAGAACATCATCAGTCTTGTTGCTGAGTTAGAATAACTCCATTCCATGTTTAATGACCTTGCACATGATTTAATCCAGATTTGCAAATAGATTGGCTGTGTATCAGTTCCCAGTCAGGATCACAACACTGAGCTTTGTGCAGTTCCAGGTAAATGCAGGAAACAAAGCAGAATCACCTTGTTGTGCAGGCTTTGTGTGAAGAATCAGCTGGGAATGGGAAGAAACCCTTTTATTGCTGCAGGAAAGGGAGGTGTGTGAGTTACAAACTCAGTGTCACCAGTTCTCTTACCTCCTGTACTCAGCTATGCCAAAGTGTGGCAAGTTCCAAACACAGAGAAAGCACAGTCCTTCCACTGTTTTATGTAGCAGACAAGAGAATAGCAAAACAGGGAGTGTAGGAGTCCGCTGAGCAGTTCCACAAGATTCTGTGTCTGGTCTCAGGAGTCACCAATTATTTGTAGACATCACCAAATGTGAGTAGGTACTTTTAGAATGTAGGTCAGCTTTTATTTAACCTGATGATGTTTCAAATTTGGATTATATGGTTTAAAATATATTTTATCATAGGACTGAATGTAAGCCAATTTTATCTTGGCATTTACTGGAATGCTGTATTATTTTTTTTTTAATTGAGGTTTCCTGAAATGTGGTTTCTTTTGCAAATTTAAAAAGTGTAGAAAGCCACATTCTTGATCTTCTTTTTAAGAATCAGATCCTATCAAATGTGTTTTTCTACCATAAATTCCCATGGGTATAGAAAAGTTCTTTGTTTCATTAAAATATTTGTACTAAGCATTTTTAAAAAATACTTTAATGTAGAGAGATTTTTGTGCATTTATTTAGTATTTCTAATAGATCTTGTCAGACAGAAGAAATCAATAAATATCATGTATTATACAAGCTGGATTTAGCTTCTGAATAGCTCTGACTCAGCACAGATTATAAAAAGCCAGTGGCTGTTGAAAATGGATTGGTTCTGTTTGGTTGACTGAGATGGTAAAATATGCCAAAATAAGCACAAACTCTACTGGCACTACTAAATAGTTTTCTGTTTCTATTTGTCTCAAAAGTAACTAAACATTCCTCAGTTTTGAATCAAGAATTATTTGGATTGACTTCTGCTTCTTCAACTAGAAATACTTCCATATTCATAGTTTGATGTGAAATTGGCTTTTTTTTTTTGGTGTGTCTTTTTAATATCATTTTATGTTTAATGAGATTTATGTAGAATTCAAGAAGAAAGTGCCTCCTCAGATATTTAAGTGGAAAAGACTCTAAACCTTGTGAGAATATAAGGAAAAAAAATGAGATGGTGTTCTTAACTTAGGTGGTGCCTGACATGTTCACCAACTCTTACTATCACACTTTTTATTTAATTCCACAGATGTAGACCAAGTGTGTCTTGTCCTTTTCTGGAATTGGGAGGTGGGAGAGGCTTGTACGACCTCTCTTTTTATTAGGCTGAGTTTCCACATATGTAGGATGCAAAGGGAGAAGGTCTCATGGCCATCTCATGGTCTGTGGCCACAGGGAGGATAGTTGATGCACTATCTTTGATGTGTTTGATGTTAGCTCATTTTTCCCATCCTACACAGTTGGATCAATTGTGTTTTATCAATCATCCTGAAACAGCTGTTTGCAAGATTATAACACTCTTGGCTGGAGCAATGAATAATGCTGACTCCCACTTCTTGAGTCCCTTTCTCTCTCCAGTTTAAAAGTCATGTGTTGGTCTCCATTGTGCACACCCTTTGTGTGTTAAGGAACGAGGGAACAGCTTTGTGCACAGAACCTTCCCTGGCATTTGGAGAAGTTGTAAAGTGCAGGGTAGGTTCCTTGGCTCTCCCTGCACTGTAAGTGAGCAGGTGCAGTGACAGCTGGAGCTGGACATGGAATGCATGGAGATGGGAAGCAGTGTTGGCTTTCAGCAAGTTTTCCCAAAGCTTTCCAAATTCAAGATGTTCAGAAGGCCTTTGCTGAAGATTATCTGTGATCCTAAGGTAGATCATTCCCGTTACAATTCCATGTGCACAGCAGCCTGTTGTATTCCTCTGAGAAATGGTTTTTTCCCTCAGAGTCCCCCTGAAGCTTGTGCCATATAGTTGGACCCTTCTTCCCTATCTTATCTACTTCTGACCCTATTGGCTGAAGGCCAATATCCTTCCTTGGCCATAGACTAGATAAACCCCTGTCTTTCCTGTTTCGCCCTCTTGCTCTTCGCCTTCCTCGCTCCTGGAACTCCACATGGGAGAATAAAGCATGGACTGAAGGTGAGGGGTGAGAGCCACCCTTTTTGATATCTTTATTCTGTCTCTATGAAATATATTTCCCTAAAAGCCCTGAGAAACTGAGCTAGCTTTAGCCTTGGGGCTGGCTAGAAGGGAAAAAATATATTTCAGCAGCCAGGCTCCTGATTGCTTCTCATTCGCTGAGTTGTCAGTAAAGCTGCTGCAGGATATTCCTGTTTTACTGTGTTCTGTGCTTCTGAGTCCCACATCTCTGTGCTGCCCAAGTTCAGTTCTTTTCAGACTAAACCAGAAGGGTGGATTGATTAGAGAGTTTTTATGAATTACAAAGCTGCAGATTCTCCCCCAGTGCTGGAGTCCTAAGGCAGCTGCAGTTTTGTGGGAAGGAGGGTTTTTAAGCTGACCCCAGGACCACAGAATCATTTTGGGTTGGAAAAGACCTCCAAGTCTAATCTTGAGTGCCCCATCCCTACCTTGTCAGCCAGCACAGAGCACTGAGTGCCACGTCCAGTTGTTCCTTGAACACACTGATATCAGTTACAGGCAATCCATCCCAGTGACTCAGCAGTGGCATGACTGGAGTTTGCTTTGAGATGCTCCTCCCAGAACCAGGGACAGTTGAGATCTGTACCATTGTTCTTCTTACTGTGAGCTGATGAATTTCTGACCAAAACTGTAGGATGTGTTGCTTACAATAGCAGAGGAGCTGACTCAAAGATGTAGGAGGTCTGCTCCAGTTCTTTGTTTCTACCAAAACCCCAACTGCTGAGCTCAGGAATTGGCTCAGTTTCTGTGAAAGGAATGCTGAAGGCCCTTGAGAAGCTGCGGTACCCTTGGGGATGCTTGGTGACATATGTAGATGTTAGTGCCCCCCAGAAGGCATTGAGAAGTCATCTCTGATTAAGTATGAGAGTGTCCTGGGAAGGGCTTACACTGAAATCTGTGTAAAAGTAACAGAGCGGAAAAAAAATCTGTTGGAAACCACCACTTAGCAATTATCTGTAAAATACAACTATTGCAGCTGTTGTTTTTGGTGTTTAGATGCTGATGGCCATGTGCTATTTAGGAAAAAGTTTCACCGCTTTTGGTCTGAAAGATATTAAAAAATGGAATTGTGTTCTGCACGTGAGCAAAAAAATTGAGGCTGGTCCCAGGAAAGAGGGTTATATTTTGCAGTTACATATTCCACATCTGCACCTCTCTTAAGAAAGTTGCAGAAAATGGCATTGGAAATGACAGAAAATGCAGAATTCAAAGCATACTGATTTAATTGTGAATGTGGTATTTAATAAAAGAAAGGGGGAAACATACTTCTGTAGATTTTGAGTATTTGTGACAACACACACGTTAATTATTGTCAGTTTGTGCAATTGGAGAAGGTAAAAATCTATATTTCAAGTAGTTTTAAAGTTTCCCAGAAGTCTGGTTTTAACCAATTTCATTTGACTTTCCATTAATGACTAAGAGGAACACACATGCAAAACTTGTAAGCTACAGTTAGCTGGGAGTGTTTTCAAATATCCCAGAGAATGGGATGAGAAAAGCTGTGAGGGAAAATATTGCATAGTGTTTGTTAAAGAGAAAGACTTCTTTCTGTGTCACCAGCAATGTTCCCCAGCAGCAGCTCCTTCCCTGATCTTGTCAGGTGTGCTGGGGGAGGCTCGTGGCCAAGGGCTGGCTGCACTCCACGCTTCTCCAGCAGCACTGGAACCACGCTTCCTCGCCAGCAAATTCCTTCTGCCATTCCATGGGGAAGGAGGGAAGGCAGGGCCGTTAGAGGCAGGTGTGGCCCTGGGGTCTAACAGCCAGGATTCAGAGCTGCTCACAGTCCCATGACAGTTCTGGGAACCCCGTGGGGTCCCACCTGTCCCAAGGGGGAACAATGGTGGCTTACACTACTTTTGGCCCTTTCTTTTCCCCTGGGGTGTGCCAAAGGGAGAACAGGTATTTGAGTGTCTGTGGGTAGTTAGGAGGTGTGGCATATTTTGTACACATCCAACTAAACTGTTTGTCTCCATGAGGAATTTTTAAAAAACAGCAGGAAAACAGGTAGAGAATTTGTTGGTCTAATTTGTTCCTTGATCAATCTAGGAGAAAAAGTTGATGAATATAGATAATTTGAAAATCAGATCCCTTTATGATTCAATAATCCTTCAGAGCTGTCATGTTTATACAATCTCACACAGAGAAAATGGCCAGAAGAAGGCATCACAAGAAGTTACAGTTTTTCAAACTTTTTGTCAATGTGTACATATTCTGTTCAGTTTACCTTTGAAGTTGATGAACTCCAAATTTTTTGTATCCCTTGTTAGCATGATCCAGTCAGCTGCAGTAAATGGTAGTTTTTGCTCTTTATCTGGAGAGACATATATTTGGAATTGAAGGAACAGAATTGCAATATCTGTGGCTTGGTGAGACATGAAATATAATCCAAATCCTCTTACTCAATTTACCTGGCTCACTTTAAAACAATGGTATCTTTTTTTGTCTTCAGTCAGTTTTTCTGTGGAAAAAATACTTACATGACGTAAGGTTGGTATTTATCTGAAAACTGTTGTGTGATTATCCTCGCATTCAGGGGAACAAACTGTAGATGAGCTTCAGCTGAGCAGTGCACTGCCATTTATATCTCATAGATAATGCTTCCATAATGCTCCTGAAGGACTAAGAAATGTAGCTCCTCCAGATTGCTTGTGATGACTTGCAATGCATTAGGGAGACAACACATTTGAACCCTCCCAGGCTCCTTGCCACATATCAATAAATAATTATCTAAGCAGAATTCTCCTTATACTTCCTTTGCTCTGTTACAGTTTTGTACTTATATTTTATCTGAGACATAGCTCAACATCTTTTCTGAGTCCTCTCTGCTGTCTAAATTCAAGTATTTTGTGCCTCACTTTTCTTGATCTGCTCTCAGACAATGAGCATTGTGATGTCAACACCGACTGCTCATACCTTTCTGCAGCTGTATTGAAATCTCTCTCCTTGCTGTTAATTGTGAGACACTATGTGCACGTTGTGTTGTCTCTGTGCCTTCTCATATCTCTGTTTGGATTGGATTCTATTTCAACAATTATCTTTTTCAGATTCCATCCAAGAACTTCCAATACAGGAGACAGTTACTGCAGCTGGTAAATGCCAACCAGTTGCATCTCAGTTTCCAGACATTGCCATTCCACATAGAGCAGCACAGGCCACATGTCCCTTTCTGGAACTGTCTGCAACTGAAGGCCTGAAAAGATCCTTTGATTCTGCTCAGAGCAAGATTTGTTTGTGTGACAAAAAAATCTGGGGAGTGACAAAGGCACCAAAGGGAATCGTAATGGCTGCTTGTGGCAAAAATGGCTTTAGCAGTGGCAGGAGGGTGACAGGATCAATTCTGCCTGGCACAGCATGGGGAGCAGAAGGGATGTGTTCAAGTGGCCTGGGGCAGAGTCAGAAAACAAGCACATTTTAAAAAGGTCAAATATATGTGGCGCAGGGGGTACTAAAATCTTTTCCCTCCAAATGAAAATTTTTACTAAAAATAAAAAGACATTCTCAGAATTCAGGTATTTTATGGAAGCCAGAAAATTGTGGGATGATGGTCTGAGGGATGCTGAGAACTACAGAAGGTAGTTTTGATTTGAGAGCAAGCCTTTATTTATCTGAAGTCTTTTGTTTCAAATTTTTCCGTAGCCCTCAGCAGCTGAATGTGTTCCCCCAGGAGTGACACATCACCTGGGAGGCTGGACTGCACTATACAAACCAAACACCCCTAAAAGCATTGGTGCACTGATTTTGCAAGGCACTTATCTCTTAGGCTATGCTTTGCTGTCCCATTGGAAAATAGCTATTAAACATTGGCTGGAAGACCTTTAAGCTGCAAAGAAATCAGTTCTTACCCATGCTGTTCCCATGTAGCTTGCAGCAGTTCTGAAGATGGGTAGGCCAAATCCATGTGTTGCTCTGCCACCACAAGTATCTGTGGTGGATCCCTGAATCTTGTAGTTATGAAAGTTGTGCCTTCAATAAAAGTAGTTCAGTGATTATTTAGCTGGCTGAGACTCATGGAATTGATACTAAATTAAACCCTAAGTTTGGAGGTAAAGCAGTTATTGAAGTACCAGCCCCAGGACTCAGCAGCTTCTGGATTATTTCAAGCTGTAGGGTAGGAGGAGGCAAATGCAGTTCACCACTGACAATGTAAGATGTCTCTAGGGAACGTGCACTAAATGGGAACATATCCAGATGTTGGGGTCCCAGATGTGAGTCATTGTGGAGCAATCATCCAGTCAATCAGTTTGTGAAACAGCAGGAACGAATAGGCAAAGCAAATATAAATGTGAGTTGGAAATTGAAATTCAGTGTGCTGTAAAGCACAGAGAGGGTCTTGTCAGTGCAGGGACGCTGGCTGGGAAGCTCTGGATGAGGAAGTCAGTCCTGCCAGGCAGGGAAGGGAAGGCAAAATTCAGCTGCTCACTTGTGTGTTGATGTGTAACAACAGTAAACAGAAATGAGATGTGCACCACATGAATAGCCAACTTGCTGAAAATCAGATCCTTTCATTGTTTACAAACTGTGGCAGAACCACCATGGATTAATGACATTTAGAAATCACCACTTCCACTCTGTATTTTTATAATCACCTTTTTTTTTTCTAATTTGTGTTTTCTTAACCCACTACAGTCAATTCAATATGATACAAATACAAATACTTATAATTTAAAGGATTTATAAACAAAAATGAATGAGGGGAAAACACTATGGTACTTTCCTTGACCCAACATTTACACAGAAAGTTTTTTTATTTTGACATGACTAGACAGATACCAAATGCCAAATGGTTTTAACTAACATCAATACACAATTAGCAGTCTTTGTAATTAATCAGGGCAGAAAATTGGAGACAAGGGGCCAACACAGGCTTCTCTCAGTCTTCATGTCCACTCTGCAAAAGTATAAACTTTTTCCCTGCTCTTTGGACAATGTTCAAAATGGCTCCTGCACAATCCCGAGATGACAATGACCATTGTTGCTGTTCATTCAGAGATCTGTCAGTCTTTGAAACTCTGTCATTAGTTATGTTCAAAGGCAGGAAATACTAATGAGGTTTGATTTCACTGGTCTCCGTGAGGCTCCTTGCATATAATTCCCCTCACAAGATAAACTCACATTTTGTGTTTATTTTGCGAAACATAAACTTAGATGTAAAACATGAGAAAACAGTAGCTGAGAGATGTTATCCTGAAACAGTCTTAAAACTGTGGTAAAGGTACACCAGTGAAATCCTCAGCTCTGCCATATCACTGCAGCCTGTTTCTGTATTTATATGATTTTAAGTGTTCAATATGCCTGTTAAAAACACATTCTGTTTAAGAAACACTTTAGAGTCCTGGTATGATTGTATTTCGGTTTAAGTATTTTATATTTCTTCTAGTACAAAGTATATTAAAAAAAGCTGTATTTCAATTTTCTTGCCACTCATGGAATTAATTAAAAGACACCAGAGTTCAGTCACCAAATCCTAAGATGTTTAATTAATTGAAATTTTACAAAAGATCTTTGCAGCAAATTACTGTATTCATAGCTGATCTATTTTGCTGTGCAGTTTTTTGTGTGAATCAGAAGATTTTCAGAGTTCAAGTTTTTTCCTGTTTTTCCACTGATATTTCTAATGATCTTTCAGAATGACTCACTCATCACTCACCAGTGTGATTAAGCATTTAACATTCGGCCTGCTAATGTTTCCTAGTCCAATCAAAAAGGTCATAGAACAATACATTACTAAAAAGCACAGTGTAATTAGGTTACTTGCCATGTAAATTATAGCTGCTTGAGTTGAAATGAAGTTCTCTACTTAGACTGTTGTTCATGCAGTAGTTATTACATGTTTCTGAATTTCATCTTTTAAAATGTGGATTTATTATGTTTTTAGTTGAATAGCTGAGGGATTTTTCATGTGGCTGGTCCTACTGCACAGATTTGGCTTTAAGCTGGGATCAGAAGAAAAAACATAATCATGTATAAGAATTAATTACAGCTTTAGTGGATAAGCTAACTTTAAAAGATACAGGCAAATCTGTACTCATCAAATACTGACTTTTTTTCCAGCTTCTTTGTTGATTGTCTTTGTTGTGGGAAAGTATGAGAGGTATTTCAGGAATGATAACCTGATTGCAAAGATAAGTACCAGAAAAGATTTGATCATGTCACTGATATTGATGGGAAAATATAACTTGGGTTTTCATGGGGATTGACTTGATGGGCAAGCTAAAGTGCATGTGCAAGGATTAGGCTTGTCAGTGGGAAACACTAAGTCTGGTCATTACAGTTAGCTCATTTATGGTACAAAGAGGCAAGGGAACATTTGTAAGTCTTTGGTCCTTGCTGAATAAAACTGAATTATTTCAGTCAAGCTGCCACCTCAGCTGTAAAATATCAGAGCTATCAGATGGGAGCAGTGATTAGAGACCGCAGAATGACACAAATCCATCTGTGCCTTGGGTGCCAAGGAACCACTGGGATACTCTGGCCCAAGTCATGAGACTACCATAGAAATTATAATAATGAATAGCATGGTTCCTTTCTTCAAAGTTATTGAGGAAGTCAATGGTTGGTTTATAACACTACGCAGAAATAAATGTAACTCATTGAGGAAATTCATGTGTAAACTGTTTTTCTTCTTTACTCAAAGAACTGAAGAAAATTATTCTAACTGACCACTGGTCTGAGAGGTGAAGCAGAGACTGCATAGTCCTTGGTGAAAGGTTTCAGTGCTTTTAAACCATCTGTGAAATCTCCCTTCCATGGCCACTCCCAAAAGGTGAGCCTGGAGAAAGCTTCTCCAGTGTGCACCAACCCCCCTTTCCTAAGAGCTCCCTCTGCCTATCCAGCCAGTGCTTCCAGCTGATGCCCAGATTCTGAAATCATCACTCCTATTTTTTTCCCTCTGGAAAGGAGACATCTCATCGTTTTATTCTTAGTTGTCATAGGGTCTGCATTAAGGCAGTCTTCAGCTTTCAGGTCTCAGGCTTTCAAAATCTCTTTATGCCCTTAGGCAGCTCAAAAGGAGGAAAATTAGGGAAGGAATCTGAGTCTTCAGCCACCTCAACATTCAGCTTTAGAGTCGTGTCACACCAAGGTGCAGCCCCATTTTGTTTACACCATACTTTCAATGCAATTCTTTCTGCTTCATCAATGGCAGTCATATTCCTGTGTTTCACATGGTATATTATTACTGATTTGATTATAGCTGAGAAACATGTAATTATTCATGCTATTAATACCGCCCTGGTGGGATGGGTGTTCTGTACTGCTTGGTGTGTGTTGTGAAATCTGTAATACCCACTGAATGCTCCTTTGTTATTAGCAATTATTCGGTAATGACAGAACAACAGAGGTGTCTTGGTGTTCAAAACACAGAAGTAGTTAAAATATTTTCCAATATAACAAAACTCCACCATATAAACAGAGTTCCTCAGTTCCATGCAAAGTTAGGTCTTCAGGACTGTCAGGAACTTCCAGAGCCTGTGGGTATAGAGAGGATTTGAAAACAAAGCTCCAGAATAGGAACCTCAGTTTTCTTCTTGGGCCTGTAGGTCCTTCTTCAGCCATAACTGTAATTCAAGTCTAATTTGTCAAATATATATTTGAATATTTGAACAGGAACAAGGAAGTCACCACAGTACCAGTGATTTCTCTTTCACAAGCAGCTCATTTCTAAACCATGCACAGAACCCAGTCTTGTCTAAGCAGGCTGTTCATCATCATCTGCATGGGTCACAGGGTATTCCAGAGGATCTTACTACCTATGTACTCCTGAAAGGGGATTTGTACTCCTGATTACGAAGAGTAATGTCTAAAGATCAAAGTAAAAGGGTAATTTTTAACCCTGTGGTGCCCTACAGTGGAGTTAATACATGAATAATTCAATATATCACAAGCATGCATTGTAAAACCCAGGCAGAAGTACCTGTGTCTCTTTGCCCAAAGTGCACTGGGACTGAGAGCTTTACCTTTGGGGTTTTTTTTTCAAAATCAGTGCTCTTTTTGAAGTTTTCAAACAGTTTTATCCCACAGATAAGAAGAACAATGGTACCTGTGTTGCACTGCGTTACAGCAGCACTTTGAAGGGGTAGGCAAACAGCTAAGGAGAGGTGTTCTAGGGAGCCATCAAAACCAGACTGAATTTGGCATTCAACAGCCACCCCATCTTCTCCAGAGTTCCTTTGTGCTCCTTCACCCTCCCTGAAAACCAAGCAAAATGTAAATCATGAACTTCCTTTCTTTTCCTTATCCTGACTTTTAAGATCTTGGCATGGTACTGCAAGGTAGAAAAATGTGCAGTTGGATGTACCTTCTCTTCAAGAGCAGGACAATGAGCACTCACTTCACTTAAAGAAAAGGCTGGCCCAGGAACTTAATAATAATAATAATAATAATAATAATAATAATAATAATAATAATAATAATAATAATAATAAATACCCTCACAGGCAAGGAAGCAATTTTTTGTCCATAAGGATAAATTAATTTAAAACATGTTATAGGGTGTGTCTCACATGCTTTGATGGGTATGTCAGACACATGACATTATTTAGCATTACACAGCACAAGGCATCATCTTTAAATCAAAGTGTTGGCCCATATTTTTCCTTGACATGTAGCAGATGCCATTTGCTTACATAAATCTTGAGATGAGCTTGTTAAGTTACAAGAATAGGCACAGTACCGAACACAGAACATTACAGTCCTCTGCAAGAAAACCTCTTCATTCCCAGGAGAAAAAGAGCCTGAACTGCACCAATTCTAGTGCCAGTTGTAGGCAACTCCATCAAGCAGTGCTCTCAAAGTATCATCCTGGTCTTTAGAGGAAACTGAGGCAGGTGATGACATCTACTTGAAATGCTGGTTCACCTCCCTAGTCAAAATAAAAATGCAGAGGTAAAGACTTTTCTGTCCATCCTCACAACCAGCTGGATCTTTGTAAAGCTACCCACAGCCTTTGAACATAACCTTCTTCCTTGTTCTTCTGGCACATTCAAGGAAACTCATATTTAGGATCGAAATCTTCCAGTTTAAGTGCAGGAACAATCCAGAGAATCAACCCTTCATACCAGAGGCCCATGACATGGGAGGAGCAGAGCCTCAGCACTGCACAGGGTGTGAGATCTGCTGCACTGGACTGAAGGGAAGGCTGAAACTCTGGGCAAGAGCTGCTTCTAAGGCTGCCAAGGAGACAGCAGTGTTCTAGCTGAGGAATTAAATGTTTCTCCTAAAGTTCAGAGTGACTGATTGGTGGTTTGAACAATATCAATACAATGCTAGATGAGAGGACACATGAAGCAAAGTTATGGCCAAAGGAGATGAGTGCTGGTGTTTGTGGGGCTGGAGAGATTGGTCAGAAGTCTTTTAAGCCTAACTTTTGTGAGGCCACTATGTTGGCTCACTCACTCTATCAGTTGGGTTGTAGCATTGATACTGGAACAAAAATTCATTGCTGCTTTTCTTTGGAACTCTTTCTCTGACAGTCATCCCTGAAACAATAAAGGTCTGTTCATTAATCAACTTTCATTAATTAAGACTCATTTCTTCCCCTTTCTGTCCCCTCTTTTTTCCCCTTTCTTCCTCTGCCTCTTCTCATCTGTACACACATTGCCTCAAGCATTTGCATGTTCACTAATCTTTTCAATGTTCATAAGGCAAAAGTAATATGTAACCTGTGGGGAAGTGTATTTCCCATTTCTATATTCTTTCAAGGTGAAGTACAGACCTTTTCTGAAATGATGAGGAAGCTTTGTCCTGGACTAATGGCTGTCACACATGGCCTGGACACACAGGTGTACTCAGGGTTAGAGTGTGTTCCCAGTCACTTTGCCAGGCACAGATTGAAGCCTGACACTAAAGAGAGAATGAGCACAGAAAGTCTCTAGTCTCTAGTTCTGTAAGATGGAAGAGACAGGAAAGGCAAAGATAAAGAGGCAAAAAATTAAGAAAGAAGAAAGAGAAGAAAATGTTGACAGAATAAGCAAAAAGCAAGCGAGCTGTCATGTAGAATTTGTTTGTACACATCTTTTTGAAAGAAACTGCTAAGTACCTTCACAAAGAGTAGGAACACAGCGCTGTGTACTGCACACGTCATACAGGGAGCCTTTAGAAGTCCATTTCAAGTCCTTGCTAAAACAAGTTTAGCAGTCTACAAACAAGAATGCCTTTAACATTGCAACACCCACAGCCGTTTTATAGGTCTTGTGGCTTGGATCTCATTCTTGGTGGGGGTTGCTCTTTATTTCTTATCCAGAGTGTTTATATCTTTGTGGTGTCGGCAATACAGACCCATCTTTATAAAAGCACCAAGAAAAAAACCAGCAATAAATCTCTGCAATGTGTTTTCAGTATGTCTATAAATCTGAAATATTTAAATGTAAAACAGTCCCTTTCTTTGAAAACTGTGGATTGAAACTCACAAAGGGATTGATTACAATATTTTTATTCAAGATGATCTGAACAAAGATGAGGCTAATATCTTTCCTTGAATGTACTCTTTACATTAAGGGGTGCTGAGAAAAAAAGCCCATAGTATTTTATTAAAGGTATTGTTGGTAGTTTGTCACAATGGGAATGAAGCCAAAACTGTTCTTACAGAAAGAAATACAGTTCACTGATAAAATTGTATAACCTGTGTGTTATAAGGAGATGGCAAAAAGTTCAGCTGTTTAGGTGAAAAAGCAAAATAGGCACAGATAGGTCTCTCTTCTATGACTATATTAATCATCTTAAATGTAGTGTTATTCAGACAGGTGAATACAGATACCTGTAAATAATCTGTAAGTAGCTGGGGAGATTTTATATATCCAAACATCTGTGCTGTTTTTTCTGATGAAATAGAAGTTTCAATCTCCTCTTTTGACAAATGTTAATATTTTTGTAACAATGCGGTCCCCAAAGGATCAAAGATTCACTTTGTTAAGTGCCTTTAGAGAATTCAGCACTTTCTAGGGTCAAAAATAGTTTCTGCCCAACAGAGACTGAATGCCTGGGACCTGAGACAGAGTGATAAATAGATAACTGAGGTTTGAAAGGCAGGAGAGAGACAGACCCAGACAAAGAAAACTACACAGCCATGTAGATTTGAACAAATCAACAGGCTCTGTCTTCAACAATGTAGAGTGACCAGAGAAGAGGTAGGATTACACGGGTTGCCATTCTCTTATCAACAAAGTGCTGGACCTAACAAAGCTGGAAGAGACTAAATAAGGAGATTGGAGGAAATAGAAGAGATTTGGATAAAAACAGAGTCCTTCAAAAGACTCAAGGTCAAAATTTTTGTTTGGGGAGGCTCACCCCACAGTAAAGGCATTCTAATACAGCTGTGCTTCATATCATCCTTTCAGGAACGAGAAATACATCACCTCAGCCCTTGCCTGAGGCATATACCTTAGTGTGTGGGTACCCGCCTTCCAAGGGATAGTTATATGCCAAGGTTCTAGCAAAACAACCACTCTGTATTCAGCTATCTCCTCTGGGCACCAGCATTTTTTACCTCATCTACTTAACACACTTGCTGTTCTGTCAACATACAGACCTTGGCCCTAGTCTTCAGAGCACCTGGTAGGATTTTGGCAGCAGAAGAGGACACAGAGCATTGAACCTGAGGCAGCCACGTCCCAGGCAGGAGCTGGGTCTGCAGCATATCCATAGGCTTCCCACAGGGATAATGCACAAACCTTTTCAGAGGTCAAGTCATCCCACTGAAGCTCTGGATTCTAGCCACCTTTGGCATCCCAGTTTTCAAGAATTTTTGCAGCAACAGCTTCAAAATATCAGTGCAGAATTTATAAGCTGCACACAGACAGATTCCACAAATAGTCACACAAGCCAACCCACACACCCAAATGGATATTTCCCAGCTGCTGGAGCCACTGGGGTTCCCTGCTGCGATCTCTGTCCATCTTAGCAGCTGGGAAGGAGCTTCCTGCTGCTTCAGGGGCACGTGGTCCTTTTTTCCACTGTTAGGATGGGGGAGAATGGAAGACTTCTAGAACATTCCCTGTATCTGGGAAGAATCCTTCACTGCCAGGACTGCAAGAAGGGAGTGGGTCTTGCTTTTGGGTGAATAATGATCAGTGACCTTGTGTTATATTGTGCTGCTTTAATTTGATTGAATGGGGGCAAGAAAAGAAAGACAGAAGGGAAAAAGAGTTAATATTGAGCATAAGCACTGATGGTACAGAAGAGGAGCTAGCACTGAAATTCAAGCATCCTAATAAATGGAGTGAGTTGAATAAACAATTTTAGTGACTATCATGGGTCAAATCCTGGAAAAACATTAGCAGATATGTTTATGCCAGTATAAACATTTAAGTAAATCACTGTGTGTTATTACAATAACACTGCATTTGAACTGAATTTGTTAGAAATTCCCTTCAGAAATTAACCCAGTTATTCTTAATAGCAATTATGGCTTTTTACAACCACATTTGCATTCATCATTAGAAACTCAAATATTTCTAATTAGCAAAATGCCAATAAAATGAAAAGAGTTTGTGTATTAGGTTAGTGGCTGGAAGTGTGTTTTACTCTCAGCTCTGAGCTGTGTTGCTCCATTAGCTTTCAGAATGATTGCACATAGTAGTTTGCCAGGAGATTTGCTCTATGTAAAGTTGTACAAGTGCTTCTGTACTCTAGAAAACAAGAAATGACAGGAATATGTTGTAAAAATGTATCCTCTCTGTTGGGAGGTTTTTTATTACACATGCATTTAGTCCAAATAATTTTAAACTTACATTTCCACCAAGGCTCATCTTTGCTTTAACAAGTGTTTTTTATTAACTGGAATGATGGGTTTTTCATTTTGAACTGAAATCTCCTTTTTGTGTTTTCAGAAGGGCATATATCTGAAGGCTTATTTTTAAAGCTGAAATGCAATATGTTGAAAAAGCATTTGTGAACTCTTTTTCTGTAATTGAAAAAATACTTGAGTTAGACTTTAAAGTGTGAAGAATGATACAGCTACTATCTGTGCTGACTCAGGCCAACTTGCTTCCATGCTGGTATGTCCTTCAAAAGGAGTTAGAAAAATCACTCGAGGAGAAGAAAATTTGTCTAAAAATGTGAATCAAAACTTTTCATCGCTCCATGCAAAATATCAAGTGTAATACATGTTATAATTTTGATCTTAACATAGATTTTTTTCATGATATTGGCAATAAACTCTGGCTAGATCAGGATCCTAAAAGAACACTGTTATTTTATAGTTGGAAATGATGCAGTAATAAATTTTGTTTCTCAAAAATGTAATGAGAAGCAAGTGTCATCACAGCCATGTTTCTGTAACACTGCATTTTTTATTGTATCTGGCTCTATGTTATTAATACCCAGATCCAAATGTTTTGGTTTGGGGTTTTTTTTCCCCCCTATATTCTCTAAATAGTACTTAGGGATCAGAAAGGCCATAATGATCTGAATGATCGTAAGAATAAGTATAACATTTTTTTTGGTCAGGCAAGAACTTTGTTCAGTTTTTAAAGGTACATAATCCACACTGATTATGTTCAAAGAATTAATATGGCTTTATGTTCCAGAACTGTCCCTGCAGGTCCCCACATCAGCCAAGAATAATATATAGATAGATTTACCAGCCTGAAAAGGTTTTAATTGAACTTCATACCCATGCTCAACATAGCTTGATTTAATTTGGTCAAAGTCAACCCTTCCACTAAAGTGCAGTTTGCGGAAGGAATGTGAACCACAGCATGGAGGATTTTCTGCTCCTCATCCACCTCACCTGTGAGGAGGCTGGGGGTACATTAGAGGTTGGAAGGAGACAGAGCCAGGCCAGTTGACCTCAAGTGACCAAATGTTATACATTGTTTCCCATTTCACCTAAGGTTTAAAGGGATTATTGTTTTTCACTGAGCACTCTTCATATATTTCCTTGCACCACTGGCCTCATTAACTACCTGATTAATACAATTCACCTCTGCCATGCCTGTCTGTATCTGTTGTTTCTTTAGAGAGTCAAGAAAGGCCCAGAAGATCTGGAACAAGCACTGTAATTACCCCACCTGCCCTTTGCAGACTCGTAGTTTTCATTACTATTATTTTTCACTACTATTATTTTTCACAGGTATCTTTATGTGCTGGGAAAAGGAGTTATTGAAATTCTTTCTGAGGCACTTCACTACCAGTGTCCACTGTTGAACCTTACCAGTTCCAAAGAAGGAAAACCAAAAAGGGTCACATTACATGTGTAGCCCAGAAACCACACCAACTTAGACTTCTGTTCCTCAAGTAAGTATTATATAAATACTATCATCATCATCATCATCATTGTCATCATCATCATTGTCATCATCATGCTGTAGCCAAGACCACTCAGTTGTTTCCTCAGATTCCTACACCATAATCTAATGATGGAGATCAATGTACATTAGGATTTTGTTGTAGTGTCAGCACACCTGAGGGGTGGCAGAGTGCATCCCTGCCAAACTCCTTTCCTGAAGTCAGACAATTTTGTTTTTCTAGCCATTTTTATTATTTTGACTGCTTTTTTCTGCTTATAATAGAGAATTGGCAAAGTGATGTTGTTGTGTTTCGTAATGGTGTTCTGCAAACAGTATAAACTTAATTTTGTGAAAATGAGCACAAATAATTTTTTTCCATAGTTCATTCCTGTTAAAATGTTCCTGCAACTGTCTTATATCTAGCCAGTTGTTTCAGCCTGATGTCCCTCTCATCTATCACACTTGGCAACTTCTTCCCTTGAGCTCCTTCTTCCCTATGGGAGGAGCATTACAAAAACTGCCAAGGGCAGGCTGGAAGCAGAGTACTTGATAATCTAATAAAGTAGGATCTCCATGATTACCTGATGCTGCTGTTCAGTGACCAGTGCAGCCATCTGTAGGAGGTGGCTCTGGAGCTCCCAGGCTGAAGGACTGTATTGTTCCAATGTTGTTTCTCCGTGGGGGTCACAGGCTCAGAGGATGTTAAGGCCTGCCATGGATGTGCCTTGCAACCTCCCAGGAAACCCTGGGATTTAAGCCAGCGAGGAGTTCAGTGCACTTGATCAAAAAGAAAAGCAATTCTTGAATGTTCTCTTTTTGACCTAACCCTCCTTGTCCATAATTTGGGTGGGAGCCCTGGTTGACAGCAAACTGTGCAGACCATACAGGTGTATTTTCTTTCCTCAGCTCAAGTGAACAGTCTGAAACTGCCTGAAGTTGGTAGCACAGAAGCCATAGTGCAAACTTTGGGGTTGCACACGACTCTGATGGCTGCTTACATAAACAGAGAGCGTCTCCAGGATCTGTGTAGTTTCAGATCAGAACTGGTTTCATTAGTAAGTGCCGGCTTGCCAGACAAGAAAAGGTGATTCACTTGGATGGGGGGAGAACTGCAGTTCTTCTGCAATGAATTCATTATTAACACAGTGAGAGACAGAACCAGGCAGTTTCAAATTCACAAATCATCTGTCTTTTTACTAATATCTGTGTTTTTTGGCACCCCAAGAGCAGTCTCTGTTCCCCTGGAGAGACTCTTTCATAATGCTCAATAATGTATCTGTTATTATGAGAAGGATGTTGAGAGTTTAGAGCACAGCAGCTCAGCTGAAGCAGCTGTTGCTTCAGAGACAGCAAAAGCAGAAAAAAAGACATTTAAAATTTTTAAATGTATGCTCCCATGTGGTCTATTTCTCAGCCCAAAAAGAGGCCTTTGCATTGCAGCTGCCACCCGTCTGCAAAGGGGGAAGCTTTAGAAAGGATTTTCCTGGAGCTGCTCTTGGCGGCCCATTCCAGGCCACAGTCAAAGCCAACTTTTAAGAACCATTGTAAAGAGTGAATTCAGCTATTCCTCTCTGCTTAGATTTCTCATGACCCTGATCCTCCACAGGGGCCTGCAGTTGTGGAGAGTGACATGGTAAATCGTGGCAAATGAACAGCCCAGCAATCTCCAGAAACAAATATCATTACCTGGCTGGTTATCTGTAGGTGATCCAAAGTGCCACGGGAAGCAGCAATTACAATTTCCCAGGAAAATGAAGAGTTGGTAGGCACAGCAGAAGTCTGTGCATCAGCCAGGCAAAGACCCTCAGGGCAGAGAGCTGCTGTGGCCATCCCTCAGGGCTCTGAGCGAGCACAGCCTAGGGAACACCCTTGAAAGGATGCCAGCAGTGAATCCTGTGGATAAGCTGTGCATACCTTCCAAAGGCTGTCCCTTATTGTATACAAGCAAGCTGCCACACCGTGTGCCTGCCACAGCTTTTCTTTCCTGAATGGCAGGGATTTGCTGTAGTTGAGATTCTGCCTCGCCCTTGGACCCACTTTCTCCCATGGAGTAACCCCACACCCCTTGGTGAGTACAGCTCACTCAGCTGTGGCTGCTAAAGAGCAGGGAAAATCAATTCTGTAGGAAGCCTTGTTTTTAAAGCTGTTTCATATAAGATTTTATATCTACCTTCTTTAAGTGTGGAGTGGAAAAACTGAACTGTAATTCATGCACCCTTTCTCTATGTTTTGAAAGTGTTAAATCAAAAGTAAGATTTATACAAATAAAATCCAGCAAGTGCCCGTTAACACGGAGAGTGTTGGAATTCTGGATTTGCCACACTGATGTGTAGACACCAACGGGAGTCATATATATTTTAATGCATTTCTAGTCATTTCTAGAATTCAAGAAGTATTCTGTCCCTATTGCATATTATTTTGTTTATCTTCCTTGACTTTGCCAATTAACACGCATGGCCATGCTTGAAGTTATGGGTTTTAAAGACCCTTGTGGCTTTATGCTGACACAAATTGCTGCTCAAAAGAAAAGTAAGGGAAAGGAAAATTTATAGTTCAGCTCAACGCTGTATGCCAAAATCTAAAAATGGTTTAAGACAGCTTCTTAAATAATCATACTTCAAACAGCATGCTCGAGCTCTTAGGCCAGAAATGTCAGGCATTTTTGTACTTCCCCAAACTCTGTGGAAATAAATTAGAAGGGTTTTTTAAAATTATACAATTATTGAAGGAAGTGCTGGACAATTTTCATCCAGACTCAGAGCTGCCAGTTCTCACAAAACTGGGATTTAAAAAAATAATTCCAGTTCCTATAGAATAAATTACAATAGGTTCCTAGCTCTAGTTTTATTCTTTAAAGGTACCTTCTGTGTTCTTCTAACCCTGGAAAGAAAAACGTAACTGTCAACCCTTAAGGCTAAAGAAAATTTCATAGTGCTATTCTAAAATTGTGATGGCTAAAGTTCATTTTGGAGACCTAACTGATAGTACTAAAGCTGTGCCAATACTGCTAATTTAAGATAATAGGTACTCTTCTGCCATCAACACAGATAAATTGAATACTATAAGGTTCATTTTGTTTTATACAAGAATAATGCCCAAACTTAAGTGTTTTTACTGCAGATTCTAGTGGCATATATGAGAAGAAAACCAAATCTGTATAATTCTTTATGCCCTATATAAAGTGTCTGTGATTGCCTCAAAATACGATTTTTAAGAATCCTCTAAACAGCTCAGATAATTATTGTTCCAGAAGATATTGGGGGGCGGGGGGGGGGAAGAGAAAATCTATGATGGTTTGAGCCCTTGTGCCCATTGAAAGGGCTGGAATTAGATTTTTGATCCAAGCTCCTGTGCAGTACAGACAAACAGCAGTATTAAAGGACATGGCCAGTTTGTGTCTCAGGGGAGCTATAAACTATAATTATAGTAGCAGGAGGAATCTCATCTAGAGACCTGCTGTAGATTATTTCCCTGCCATTACTAGTTTAGATTAACTAAGCAAATTTTCAGCATTATTAACTATGGAAGAAATGTATTAGCTGTGTGAGAGATGTATATCTGGAATTTTTCTGGAGTCAGCAGGGTTGCCCAGGCTGTGTTCCAGGAGTACTGGTAGCTTCCAGAACAAAGTGATGTCTGAAAGATCACGTAGATACCAAGGACATCATTTGGTCATATCTCTGCTTAGGTGTGACACAACCACAGTGACACTGACAGAGTTTATTTTAATATTGCAGAGGAGGATGGCCCAAGGTTTGGGCCAGTCCTGGGGCAGGGGGGTGGGACTGCTCTTTGTGTGGGATGTCTCTGGTGTAAGGCAGGTGATGTGTTCCCTGCTCAGCCCCTGCTCCCTGCACAGCTAATCCCAGTCTGCTCTGGGCAAAACCTCATGGGCCAGCTGGGAGGATACTCTTGTCTGTGACTGCCTTGTGAAATGGCTGGAATTGTACATGATTTTCTTTCTGTTGGAGCACAGTGACTGTATGGGTGTCTCCTTTTGTCAGCAAGGAGAATTCCCTGTGGTGCCACAAAGGCAGGACGAAGTAGGGAAGCATGAAATGCGAATCAGTGCATAGAACAATTAGAGTATCCTGCAAAAACTAAATACTGACTGATGGCAACATTTGTGCATGAATTTCTTAACTTAGTCATTGACACAGAGAAGAGAGTGGGGCCAAATAATATCCCATAATTGCTGGGGAAGTGTTCCAATTTTTAGTTATTTATTCATCATTGCTAATCTCAAATCTTTCATGATAATCCCCTGTTTCTTTTTCTTCCTAATCCCTTCTAATATTAATCTATGTTAATACCATGTATTTATGTATTTGAAGCATGGATTCTAGGGTGTTGCATAGCTCTGTCTCTCCACTTACTCTGCTTCTTATTACATTTATTTTTATACATGTTTATGTATACATGTATATACACACAGACATACATCTAAATATTTATGATGCATAAATATGGAAGTCTCTCTATATGTATAAATATATTTGTATGTAGGCATTTAATTTCTGTGTGGTTAAGTCAGAAGTATGTGGGTACATACCTATAGAATTTTTACCTTTGCATACACATTTTTCCTTAAAAAGGTATTATGTTGTGACAGATGTTGCTGCATGCAGAAACACCAAGAATTGCACAAAATGAAGCTGCATCAGTTTAAAAATAAAGGCTAGACATGTCAATGCTGTCCTAAATATTTTTATGTAATGTAGAAATACATTTGTGCAAAAACCTATTGTTCCATTGCTGTAGAGATTTATACATGGGCTTAAGTCAATAAACTGTGGATAATCTCATTATGATCAGTGGATTGCTACCAGGGTTTAGTTAAATATGAACATAAGTCATTCTAGAATTATGAATATATAAATTAAATTATAAAGAGCAGACATTTATATGGATGGTTGCACATCATGCCGAGAACATTTGATCACACTGTAGCAAATGTTGATCCTTTTTCTTGGTGGCATTTAAATCCATTGGAAAACTGCCTTATAGTTGAAACCCTGATGTAACTCTGATGTATTGTTAAAACTGAGGGTTGGGACTGTTGTTTTGTTTTGCTTTTTGCCCTAAGGATTTTTAGAGTCCTTATCAGAGTTGCTGGTTTATTTCCATATCAAAGTTAAGTAGGAAATATTTTATTAACAGACGTCTACATTGAAAGCTTCCATTTGTATAGGAGCCCTCAGTACCAAGACTGACTGCAGAATCAAACAGTTCCTGCTCTGCAATTAGTTGTCATTGTTCTCAGACAGGAACCCACCAGTACCCCACTAATGAATGTCCTTACAGATTTCCTCCAAGGAAAAAAAAAAAAAAAAAAAAAAAAAAAAAAAAAAAAAAAAAAAAAAAAAAAAAAAAAAAAAAAAAAATCTGAGCATATCTAGATGGGGCTCAGAGCTGAAAACTTAAAAATCACTTTAGTGAACATTTTCCATCAGTGTAATTTCACAGGGATCCCAAGTTGTAATCATCCCTAAGTAGAACTGATGCTCAAAACAAGCACTTTCAGATAAATTGATTAAATTGATTAAATGTGCTGAAGGAGAATATACCAAAGATACTGCAAAATCCCTCAGACATTGCAAAATAGGATTTTACAAACCCACACCTGGAAGAGCTGCTTATGTTTCAGAGAAATCTGAAGTGGAGATAGAAATTCAGTTGCATGTGATTAATAATTTGGGTTTTTTAGTGATCATTTTGGTGGGGAGTACAGGATCCAGAAGACCTGTGACACTCTGGGATAGTTTATTTTACTGATTTTTCAGCCTTACTGCACCACTGCATGTACATACACTAGAGTACAGCAGTGATTTGGGAACTGTCTAAACTAGGATTGCAGATTCATTCCTTTTTGTAAGAGTTTTTCCTCTCTGAAAACAAACGTATAGAGTGAAGCAGCATCCCCCTAAGAGAAGAAAAGCCATGGAGTCACCTCAGTTAGAAACTACAATGGCCAGTTAAGTAATTTATTGCATGCTCCTGAATAGAAGCAGATTCCATTCCCTGTGAATGGAGATTGACTCAATATGATTATCCTCTCTAGAGCTTTAAACAAACCAGCTTTAAATATTTTAAGTGATGTGGCTTTTATCACTTCCTTTGGACAATATTTTCATTGTCTAATAGATCTCACTTTGAATTTTCTTCTGATATCCTGCCTAAATAGCTTAACCACATGTCATTATCTCTTATTCTACTTAGCTAAAATTCCTTACAAGCCCTGTCAATTACTGTTCCCAGGAGCTGCTGCTTCAAATGCTTTAGTAGTGGTCATATAGCTAAAATCCTTCATCAAAGAAGGCATTCTCATCGGTATTAAAGCATTTGACGTTAAAAACTATATATATTTTATAGATATTTCAGTTTCTAAGCCTATAAAATAATCTTTAATTCAGTTGTGAGAACCCTATCCTTTATAATTCATGCACAGGTGAAGATTGATGTAATGGTAAGGAAGATATACCCCTCTGGTAGCCCTGTGGATTGGAATGGAGAGTGGCAAACCCTCCTGCCAAGTATTGAAGATTTGGCACAAGGTGCTGTGATTTGTCTACAAACACTGCCCACCTCCTGCAGCTGGGGGCAGGAACAGGCCTCCCTCTCTTCTGGAAGGCACCAGGGTTCAGGGTTGCTCTGTCTGATGGCCATGGGATGCTGGAGAAGCAGTCCTGCTTTCCTGGTGGCAGGGGTAAAGGAGGCAGGGAGCCTGGCTGGTGGGGAAGGGAGGGGGCTGGGAAAGGGCAGGGCTGGATTCAGGCACCTTCCAGGCAGAGGGTGCTTGGCTCGTGTCTGTATTGGCCAAGTTAATCCTGGGAATGTCAGACTGAGTGCAGAGAAGGAACTGCTGATGAGAGCTCAGTGGCAGTGGTTACAGAGCTTTTCCAGTGCAGTTCTGATATCCAGGTTTGCTGATTAACTCAGGACAGCCTGGCCAAAGCCATGGGTATGATGGGCATATCCACTCTTTTACCCACATGCCTTTGGGACAGCTCTGGTTACAGGGGCTCTCCTAGGACACACCACAGCCTGAGTCCCCTGAACCTCAGCAACCGCAGAATTTGCATTTTTGTCAAGTTCAGTTTACAGTAAATGTTGGCATCTGCTCATTCTCTTCAATCTTCACCCACTGTGTCCCACCATGTATAAGGGCATCAGCCCAGTGTTTGGCTTCTGTTCCCAGCAGAAGATGCTGTGCAGAGCCAAGCTGGTGCCAGGCACAAAGGTGTTTCCCACCCAGTAACCAGCTCTTGGGCGCTTGCATTAAATCTTCAGATTGACTTCCCTGTAAACATTCATTGCCATTGGCTTACAGTGCTGTTCCAAAGATGTTGTCTGGGAAATCCTGCAGTGCAAAGCAGTCTGCTGTCAGGTACAGAAGCAGTGATTGCAGTAAATGCTGGGCAATGTGGCAGGACCTTTATGGTGTTGCATGTTTGATGCTAAGTTGTAGCTTTCACGTTTTTCATATTCTGGGCTGCCTAGGGGTGCAGTTCTGAGCCTCATGCTGAGTGCTGGTAAGTTCTCTTCACAGAGCAGGGAGACAAAACAAATCCTTTTCCTGCTAAAGACCAAGGACAACTTTCAGGCCCAAAAGCACAAACAAGGGTGGCTGAAGAAAGAAAACAAGGAGATGGGACCTCACAACCTGAAGCTGTAATTGGACAATTAAACCCCAATATGCAAATGGACCAAAACTTTTATAAGTGTGAGACCTTGTAGCCGTTTGTCCATTTTGTGACCATTTTGGGTCCACCTTGGGTGTAGCCCTGGCCAGGCCCTGTCTTGCCCAAGGTGGATCCTGGATGCTTCTCAATAAATATCTACTTTATTCTCTGGCTCTGTCCAGTCTGTGTGTCAGGTCAGGCTTCCTAAGGCATCATGTTTGGCACAACTAATGGCTGCAGTGTACCCTCAAGTTAGGGTTGTTGGTGAGACATGCATTTAGAAGCTTGTCCCATTATCATATGAGATGGGAAAATAATTCCTGACATACTTTCCTTCCCACATGGGATGGCAACATCTGCAGTAGAAGTTTTCAAGTGGGTTTCAGTCATGATTTCTACAAACTCTTCCTTTATGGAAAAAAAAAATTGTCCAAAATGTAAGATGATTTTTATTTATTTCTGTCTCTCAAACTAGTGGGATATTTCCAAACAGGAATGAAAATTACCTGAGATAAAGACGAATTTGAAGACGAAGTCCTATCAGATGTGTCCTGCCATGTACTGAAGTGGTGAAAAGTGGACAGAGCAGAACCATGAGTGTGGTCTGGGAAAAGGATCTAATTTGAGACATTCTCTTCAGATACAGAATAGGCTGAACTAGATCACTCAGCTACATATATGAGCAAACTTGCATTTATTCCTTTTATTTGGCTCTGACAACTTCTGCAATGCCTTATTGCTGAATACCTCCTTATGAACACTTTACTGTTAGACTAAATTCATTGCATGTCCTGTTCAAGAGATTGTCTTGAGGGTATATGTGACTAAAATGGTTAAATTGCTTACTGTAAGAAATGATGGATTTTCTAAGGACTGAACAGTCTACTGAGTTGGAGGACAGGAGCTATATGGCTGATGAGATCTGTTTGAGAAAATACATTTCTAGGGCACGGTTTAAGAGAGAGGAGCAGCTCTTTTATTTCTGGGCAGTTTCACCAATTCACTTAATAGGAATGAGTTAAGGTCCATCTTTTTTTAATCCATTAAACATAATAGATAAAAGAATATAAATAGCCTCAGATAACAGGCAATAATAAAAATCATATTTTTAAGATATTTGTTAGCTGCTGAGAAGAGACCGCACTAACAGTTTAAGGCTTAGATTTCTAATTTGATAAAATAAGCTCTCTCTATCTGTAATATGTACCATTGCTGCAAGTCATATAATTTGTCACATGTTTCTTGAAACTCAACGTCCTTCAGCTTTAAAGCCTCCCATCTATTTCTAGGTCTTACTGTATTTTAACCAAACCACAGAATCTGTGTTTGCCCTGAAAAAAGCTTTTCTGATAGTGTGACTGAAGAACCTCCACTAAGTCTGGGAAGAACAGCAGAGTGTAACTGATTTGTATTTCTGCCTCCCATAGCTGGAGATCAGAAGGCAGAGGGCAGAGAGAGCTCCACGTCTCATCTCTAAAGCCCACTCTGATGCTCTTGTGTTCAGCTCACGCTGGCTTTAGCAGCTGGGGTTGGTAGAGACACCAGCGTGGGCACTGTGCCCTGCAGTGCCAGCTCCTCCTGGCATCTCCTCTCTGGGCAGGTGCTCCTGTAACAGCTCCAACCACTGCAGCCACCCGTGGAGGGTTGGCTCACTGCAGGACACTGTGAAGTGTAAAAACAGGTCCAAATACTCCCATCTATATATTCCCAGGGTGGAGGTGTGGAGGAGAGCATAAACAAATGAACACTTTTGTGTCCTAGAGCAGCAAGGAGAGGAGAGAGGCAGCCTGAGCTCGTGCTGTGCTGCTGCCCCGGCCAGCAGGCGTCAGCTGGGGCAGGGCACACACAAAACCTCTTTCTTCAGTTGTTTGGGGGCTCTCCCATTGTAATACACTCCAAAAGCTATCCTAGACCTTGTGCTCCTGTCCAACAGAATAGATCAACTCTATATTAGCAATTTAAACCAGATAGGCAGAGCAAGCAATTTGGAATAGACAAAAGACTGCTGAAAGAAACGTCAAAATGATACAGTCCTCATGCAAAAGCCACTGACTTTGTGGGCCAGGTCTAAGATCCCATAACAATAAATAGAACAAACAACAGAATTGTAAATAACTGACTGGAAGGATAAAGCTGACTGCACATAGAATTACAACAGTAAAAGGCAGACTACGATAATTCTTCCTTCTGACTGTTTTTCAACCTACTGTGCCTCATGGAAGGAGAATTAATGTATGCTCACCCTCCACATTGCTCCAGCACTGCACTTCCACACACAAAGCAGCTGAAAAGCAGGTCGTATATATTTTGCTTCTGCTGGCAACTCCTCCCATCCCATCAAAGGCTAATAAGGCATTTTGGATGCTTCATCTCATTTGTTATCTTCCTGATGGCATTATCATTCCAGGCAGAAAGGCACTGAGATCTCTCATCCCTTATGGCCATGCCAGCAGGGAAAGCACATCCAGAATTATGGTCCCTTCAAGTTCTTCCTCCTGTTACTGTCACCCTGTTAGACATGCACACCCTTAGAGGCTGTGTCCCCAAATATTTTTATTGGAAGAGTCCACAAAAACTGAAAAGGCAGCTCTTTTTCCTGCCCAGCCCTTGCTGTAAGGGTGGCCTTAGCACAGGGCAGGGCACTCACTGGGTTATTTACATGCTGCACACACAGCCCGTGTTAGGCTGGCTTCAGCTGGCAGCATGAAAGCACTTGGATTTACACATTGCTAATGCTCCACTGCAGTACATGAGCCTCCCCCTCTGGGAACTTCTGCTGAGAGTGCTCTGGAAGAGCACAGTGTGATCACTCGCAGCTGAAGCTGCCCACTGGGGGTTGCCCATGCCAAGATTCAGGCTGTCTTTTTGCAGCACTGGCATCCAGTTCAACTGCACAGCAGCCTTCAAAATGGTGTAGAAATCAGTACCAGTCTTTCTAAGATGCCATACCCCTGAGATTACTTATTTAAAGATTTATATCTTGTTAATAATGATCTCAGAACCACCCACAGGTGTTTTGTGTTAAAATCTGGTTTTGTAAATTGATGATTAAGAAGTAACACCCAAGGGATTTGTTCCAGTGGAGCATTATTTTCTCCTTAATTAATTCAGGAATTTCAGGGGAAGACACTCTTATCTCCATCTCCTTTAAGGGAGAAACTTCATCCCAACATCAGTAAAGCTTAAAACATAAGCACTGCTTGATTTGTTTGTATGTAGGTGGGTAGTCCCAAGCAGCTGGTCACTGGAATATTTGCTCCTTGTCCTCAAAGGGGGCAGCGAGCTTCACAGGTTTGGATAAAATTGAGTTTAAGGGCCTAAAAAAGGGTCTGAGAAAAAAAAAAAAAAAAGGTTTGTGAGGGTGAGACAGTCTAATGGACCAGCTCAGTGCTATGCTGCATTTATGGGAACGCTCACTGTTGGACAGGGAACTGTCAGTTATGTCTCAAGGCTGATTAGGGAACAACAGGGGGAGATCATTGCTCTGTGGATCTTCTGTGAGATAAGGACATGAGCATGAAGCACCATTCACAGCCTGAAACAGGAGTATGGCAGGGAGGCAAATGCAGGTCAAAGAAGACAACTGTACAAGAAAAGTTCTGAATCAGTGGGTTTTAGGAAAGATCAGTCTCTGGTAGTCTGGGAAAGGAACTGCTGTGCACTTTGGATGATAGATATTTATGATAAATCAATCTCCTTGGGTGCTGCAGTGAATTTTATTTCGGAGGCTGCAGGTGGACCCTGCCACAGGTATGTGACATAACATGCTCTAGGGTCATGGTTTTCCAAACTGTTTGGATTAGGAACCTGGCAGGATCACACAGGGACTCCTTCTGAAGACCTTGGGCATAACAGAAATGTGTGCCAAATTCTCCTCCCAGATAGAAATCTATTGAGAACTGTACCTATCTCCAGGTGCTTAGTTTACACAGGCTAAAATAAGCTTTAGTCCTGAGGAGAAGTTGCTAAATAAGTGCCAGCTCAAAGAGATCTCCCAGGAGATGTGCTGTGGCTGCAGCAAAAGGGGCAGAGGATTCAAGTATTGAGACAAATCAGTGTTTGTGCAGTGAAATCCATGTCTGAACAATGTCTTTGGCACACACTTCTGTGCAGTCAGTAAAGGAAGCGATTGAAACCAAGGGTTTGGAGGTGGAAATGCTGTGTTCCTTGTTTTCTGGGGATCCAGCTTGAGACATCTAAGCTGATGTTTCTGGTTTGCAGATGTGGCAGGGCCTCTGTTGCAGTGACATCTGTTCTGAGTGGAAATGTGCTATACATTGTAATTGCTTTACAAAGTCGAGCCCTGTGCTGCTTAAAGCAGGCGACCAAAACACGACAGCACATTTGGCAGTCAGGGAAGGCTCACCAGCCTGATGAGGTGCAGCAGGGAATGCAGGGAACAAAACAAACTCCTCACTGGTGGCAGTGAGCACTGCCTGTGTCTGTACAGGGAATTTGGCTGTATATTGAGAGTTTGCACCATAACACTGTAGGCATGCATGTCACCACTGCAGGCAATTGAGGAGGAGGCAATTGGTACCTGCTGGTCCCTTACTTCACAAATCTTTACTTCACAGGCTTAATGTCCTTTTGTAAATAGGGTTTGGGAGACTTGATGTCATTAATTTGCTCTGCAGAACTCCCCCAAGGTAGGAGTTGTTGCATTAGGCACTGTTCAAACCTATAAAAAGGGTTTGGTCCTAAACCAAAGGGCTTGTAATTTACATTTAGCAAAATACTTGATGGGTGGGAATAAAATGCATGTAGGAGGTACTGAAAGAAAAGTGTTTCTCTGAGATATGTTACAGTGATCTCTCCAGTCCTATATCAAACCTGAACTGCAGCAGTTAATCCGTAGTGGTAGCAGATGTTCATATATTGCTGAGCCCCAGTTTTGTACTGACACTGAACAAGTTAAAGACCCTTTAATCATCACAAGACATCATCCCTTCCTACAGTCCTATTTTCTTTAATAAAAACTATTTGTATCACATTAAAGAACCAAGTCACCTCCTACCAGTTCACTGGAAACAGGCAATAATGTACCATAGGGTGCCTACTACAGGAGGGCTCTGAGCCTGGAGCCACCCAAAAATTCAATAGAACTGTCCCAGTAATAGCTTTGAAACCCAAGATTCTTGAGACCTTCTTAAGTTTCCTTATGAAATCCTGTCGTGCTTTTCCTGACCAACCAAAACAACAAAGTACAAGTCCACACAAGTCAAAGGGCTGCAGGAAAACCTGGTGCAAGTCGAAAAGCAGAAATTCCAATGTTGGTGGGCTTCAGGGCTGCAGGATTGTGCACTCTGTGAAAATCTAACAAAGCAACCCCCTAATGTTCACATAGAGATGTAAACAGAGAGCCATGTCTGCAGCACTTGGACTGGGTTTTTTCTGTGGGGCTGTTACTGCTTTAACCAGACCACATGCACAACAAAGTAAAACATATCTTGGTCTTTCCTTGGCCTTATTTCTTTCAGGATTGAGTGCAGCATGAACAGCTTTGGGGAGGTGATGGGCAGAAATACACACAGGCTGCTTTTTTCTGTGTACTCACCTTTGTTAACAACAGAAGAAATAAAAATTAATAGTGCTATTACTCCTTTACCCTAATCCTTCTCACCCCAGCTTTATGTCTCTTCAGCAAAAGGTCAATCTTTTCAAGCATGATTTAAAATGTGCACTCATGAAAAGAGAAGAGCCAAACCACACAAATCCTGGATGTTAAAAATATACTCCTCTGTAAAGTGTGCATTCCTCTTGTGTCAGATCCTCACTCCTTTGCTGAGGTCTGGCTGTTTTGTGGTGTTGTGAGATGTGTTTGCATGGAAAGAGCTGATACAAGTGATATCAGAGGAGCCAATGAAGGAACTGAGATACTGATCAGGCTCTTCCATGAGACAACTAAGGAAAATGGAGCCTCAATAAAGATCCTTAGGAGAAGAGCAACACTCAAAGAGCATGACTTGAGAGGGGACAGGTTGGGTATCTCCAGATTCTCATGGATTTGCTAGGAAAGATCCACGTGCTTTGCTGCTGCTTCCCAGATAGCACAGAATAACTGAGGCACATGCAGTGTTCTCCTGCTGCTCTCCAAACTCCACCTTTAGGATCCCACAGCCTGGTGGGATTCATTGTTCTGAGTGAAGTCCAGTTGGGTCACAGCAGCATCTCCCAGTAACCCAGGGATTAATATTAATTCAGCCCTGAATAACTCAGGGCTGCCTGGAGCACTGGGCAGACCCTGCGTACACTGCAGGAGAAAACAAAGGTGTCAGGAAAAGCTGCTGCCAAAGGTTCTGCAGGCTCTGGAGATGTGGGGATGTGGGAAAATGGGAATGTGGGAATATAGGAATAATGTTGGAAGCAAACCTGCTCTGCAGCTCTGGCTGGCAGGCAAAGAACCAACCCCTGTGCTTGGGCTGGAGTTCACCAGGTTTACTGAGAGTGTATAATCTACTTAGTGTGGCTGTAAAACACTCTAGTTTTCCAACTTTGCATCCACTGAGGCTTTTAAAAATCCTTTGAATTTATCTCTAGTCATTTGCAGAGACATTTTAATGGAGAAAGAGACATCATTATAGATTTTTTCACCTCAAACAACAGCGAAGCAGAGTACCCACTGGCAAAAAACAGAGCCAGAAACAAGAAAATAAATCTCTCGGGGACCAGGAATATACAGTTCTGCCTAGAGATAGCATTTTTTTATTTAAAGCTTTTATTGTCTTGATTTTCCAACTGAGGTTTCTGCTGTGTGAGAATGGACTGTGTATTGTGTGTGTTTGGGTTTTTGCTGTTGTTTTCCCAGGGATGTTTGGCATCCTAAAGGAATCTGCAGATGGTGCCCAAAGCAAGGAAATATGGAATGTGGAGTGGAACACAAATGGAGCATCTGAAAGGCTCCTTGTCTGCTCCTGCAGGCCAGGGGAGCAATGCAGAGGAGGCTCTTTGCTCCTTTGCTGTTATATCAAAGTGATTGCTGCAGGACTGTTCATTTTCCTTTTTCTTCACTCCATCATCTGCCCCCAAAACCTAAACACTTAAAAGCCCAGTTTGAACAGCGGAATGTGTGGTACATTCTTGTTCTGTCTGATGGGACAATGTCTGTGCCATGGGGGGTTGCTGAGGTAATTCTTTATTGACCATTAGTGATTCTGGGAGCTCATTGTATGAAATTCCAATGAAATGTATTGTGTCAAACCCATGCTTAATTTAATATCTAATTTAATTAACTTTTGTATTCCTGTGCTGAAGAATGATGATATAGAAAGACATCTCCCAGGTATTGCCAGGGCATTTTGTGGGTTTCATGAACTGTTTTCCAATTATTATTTTGGGTTTGGATTTAAGACTTTTTACATACAAATAGAGGTCACTTTTAAGCAGTAGAAGCAAATTTAAAAACCCCTGTGGTTTCTTATATTGCTAAAGAAAACTAAGAGTTACTGTATCATCTTTGGGATTTATTTATCTTTTACTTTTGCATTAAATTGTCAAAAAAAGTGTTTTGTCTAAGTGAAGACATAATTATAGAAAATAAAGGGGCTGGCTCCTCTGTCTGCCAGAGTGAGGTGTCTGCCCTCTTTTCTGGGCTAAGTTCAGTCACACCATGGCCAAACCAACCAAACACAGCTGATTGGAACAGAAATGTCTAATCTTCCAAAAAATGTTGAGATAGAAAAGAAACATTTTTCCTCAAGATATAATCACAGGCTGTTAATTATTTTGAAGGCACTAAATTCTGAAAAAGTTGCAAAATTTTAGATAAAATCAGGTCCTTCGTAGGTGAGGCTAGTCTAGATGGAACATTCACACACTTTCAATTGTGTCTATTTCATTAAAGAGTTTGTTGGAATGGGCAAAATTATCACCTGGGTATCACCAACCCCCCTTCAGAACCATTCTCCCCAACACTATCCAGCCTGGAGAGCACCATAAGATGTCACATTATATTTCCTTCATCAACTGCAGGGGCAGCAGTTGTGGCTAAAAAACGGTCAAGCAAATCACATGGTGTGATCCAAGCAGAAATATTTTTTTTTAATTTGTGTATTCACCTTTAGAGAAAGTTGAGGCTTTATAGTGTTGCTTGTAACTGATTTAACCCCTCTGTGGTAGCAATGCACTGGAAGAGGAACGGAGTGATTTAAGTGCAGTCAGAACATGAGGTTGCTGATGTAGCAATGACATTCACATATCTTGAAGATGTACAACTTCTGGAATACAAGTAATCAAATTTACTAGATAATTTAATTCAGATGTTTTGTGGTTACTGGAATACAAAGACCACAAACTGAGAGAGAGGCCTAAATATCCTCTAATGATTTATTAGGAAGACTTTCAGCCTACATAAGTGTTCCTATAAAATTGACTTAATAACCGAGATACAGAGCACAGTAAGACCAGACATTTTTGTCTTATAGTTCAGTGTAACCATATCCTACAGCAACATTCTGAAAGCTCAAGCAGATGTTGTTTAAATAAATTGTTTCATGAAATGTGCTGCTCTTTTCTTAAGAACCAATTGGTTGGGCTTTAATGGTTGGGCTTTAATGGAGATACTTTACTGACTTCAGACAACAGCAGAGAGAAAACTATACCCATATTGATTAAAGCAGACATTTTTAGTTCAAAAGCAATAATAATAAAATAATTGAAGACTTTAGTGAGAAGAAAATTCATTCCTTGGTAAAGCTCCATAGCTCTGACTGCAGGAGTGGTAAAATGTTTGGTATTTTTGGGGCAATGCAGTGCCCTGATACCAAACCCCAGTCAATAAGGATGGCCCCACTGCAGGGTGTGTGTTCCCAGGGCTCATCCTGCTGGTCTCACAGAGGGGATTTGTTGGCAGAGAGGTCAGGAGGTTTCTCTTGGTGCCCTACAGGCAAAGAGATGCTCTAGGCAATCCCAGCACACCATGTTCCAGTGCAGGAATATGGACAAACCTCCCCTAACAAGAGTAGGAATGAAAGGAAAAGACCCCTCCTGATTTCAGTGGCCTCTGCTCAGTTACTAAAGGTTCAATGACTTTTAAACCTACAGGAGATTGCAGCTGGGGTGAAGGGAATAATGCAAGGAGTTTTTTTCCCCAAGCACATTAAGGTCAGCTCTATTTTACAGTAAGGACTTCATGAACATCCTGTTGAAATATTTTATATGCTTGTAGGTTGCAGCAATAGATCCACTCAGCAGCATCTCTTGCTTCTAGTGTTTTTTTTTTTAAATCCTTTGTGGGTAGATATACTTCAGGCTGTGTCAGTCAACTGAGTAGGAAGTCAATTTTGAAAAGCCTTTTCTACTTTATTACTCAAAAAATGAAATTTTCTAAAGCTTTATGCAAAACCCAAGGCTGCAAAGTAGCCTGGGCAAAGCTCTTGGGTTTTGTTTTAAGAATCAGCTCTTCAGATCCTGAAAGACTGAACCATGCTGAGATGAACTATTAGGCAGTCCACTTTCTCTTAACTGATTTGATTGCTACCCTAATGTCCAGCTCTTGAGAAAGACTTTTCTGTGACAAGTCCTTTGAGACTGACCCTGGATCCTTCAGAGCACGTGCAGTATTGTGAACAGACAGTGCAATAGATAGCAATATTAATATTAGTAAAGGATCTTCTGCTAGGCAGGAAATATGTGGAATACTCCTTGTACTCATCAAAAGATGACATTCATGATTATTATCAAGCAGACTGTAAATATGAATTATTCAGTGTCAGGTTCTCTGTAAAACACAGGGTGATATTTATGACTAAGAAAACTCACTGTGTTGTTGTATATTTGGAAGTGACAGATAAGAGCTATGGGATCAGAAATGGGCTTTCCCTGCAGAGAAACAATAACTTAGTCAGTGCTTCAAACACTCAGGACATCTCTCACCTTTCAGTATGTGCTGCTGTTTATTATGGCTGTGTGCACATGCTCTCAGACAAACTTCTCCATCCTCCTCATATCTTAGTCCTTTCAGCTGACAGTCCTTGCTGAAAATCTCCTTTGACCTTTGGGCTGTTTTTTGTTTGTAAGTGTCCGGATTTCCATTTGATTTGGGATGTTGAAAAAGCACAAATGTGCTCAGAGCTGTGGCCTGTTTTCCACAGTGGCTGGCATCAAATAAAGCAGTAGAAAAACATTCTACATTTCTCTAACTGAAGCATAGTAGCTGCAGTGGCAGAGTAGCAGCCACAGCACATGGGAATTATTTTGCTGTTGCCAGTTTTCAAAGCAGGTGAAGTCCACTGTGATACAGAAGGCCATGAGACTCCTGCTCCTCTGCATGAAGCTGTTCTGGGTGGAGATGATGGTCAGTTGGTCAGTGGATTGTTCTAGCCTGGCACAGCGAAGTGTTCATGGCACCAGCATCAGCAGTGTGGCTGGACTGGACAGGAGAGCACGTGCAGGGTGTGTGAAGACACAGATTAATGAAAACACAGATTAATTACCCTTATAACAGTTTGCAGGTGGGACAAAGGAGGCTGGGTTACTGTTGCTTTTTGTCTTCTTTTCTGCCAGAGTCAGGATTAAATGCTCAGACAATATTTTGTGTTCGGACTCAGATGTTTGTTAATTCTTATCTACATTACAGTCTCACAAACCATGAGTGCTACAGCACTTCTAGCTAACCAAATAAAAATGAAGCCCTATCTCTCTCTCTCTCTCTCCAAGGCCTTTTAAGGATAAACTGTCCAATTAAGAAATGACACCTAAATAATTTTTACTTTTAACCCAATAACCAACCACCCATGGCCCGCAATGAAGATTTTTCTATCCAGTTACAAAATACCACCCAGACCCATGAAGAAGAAGGTGAAAAAGAAGGACTGGCCTCTGCCCTTAAACCTCCATCTTGCTTTATATATATTACTATATTCTAAAATCTTATACTCTAAGTTTCCCATCCTGTGATATTACACACGTCTATTTAAACTCCACACCCATAATCCTAGTGCTATCACTCAATTTTGGAAGCTTTTCCATGGTCTCAGGTCAATGCAGAGTTTGTTTGGGGGTCAGTGCCTGTCAGCACAGAGAGTCTGAAATCTCAGTGCCCAGGGTTCCAACAGGTGACCTTTCCCAGAGTGCTGGCACATACAAAGTCTCCCAGTGTCTCCTTTGATGTACAACCTCCAGATTTCTTATGCCTGATATAACTATACAACTATAGAACTATAGAGCTATAATAGAACTTCCCTCTGTACCCCTGCATGGGTGGTAACAGCTAAAACCTTTTGCCATTTAGCAAAATAACAGTGACTTATGTTCTCTTCAAAATTTATTAACATTTCTTGCTGCTTCAGGGAAATTTTCTATTTGGCAACTGATGGATCTGGTGCTCAGCTCTAGGAATCCTGCTCAGCAGCATGGCTGAGCCACAGGCCTGGGATGTAGGGGCACAAACATGGCACGAGCATGAAAATAGAGAATTTCACTGGAAACAACTGTTACTGTAGGTGTAAAGGATGTCAGCAAACTGCCATCAGACACCAAGGATGCAAGCTGCTGGAAATATGGCAAGAAAGGAGCATCTATCCAACTCTGAATCCTTACAATGAAGGTGCTTCACAACAGCACTGGTATTTCCTTTTTACTTGAAGATGAATAGAAATTGCTTGCTTGAGTGAATCAGGAATGCATGTTATAAATGATGCACCAAGCACCTGCATCTGTGCTCGGTTTTGTAGTCACAGATATTTTAGTGGAGCTATTCATAAGTGGGGCCTTTTCTAGAAGAAAAAAATTCCACAGAGGCTTTTTAAAAATTATTTTTTCTTCTTTTTTTAAGTAGACGCAGAAATTCAAGTGAAGAGAATTTCAAAGACACACACAATTCTTATATGTACTATGATTGATAAATGGCAAATTTGTATTTGATCTTTAAAAAAAAAACTTACAAGAGAGTTCAGAAAGCTCAAAGCCCCTAAAATTCTTTCCTCTAGAAAAAAATTCAGACTCTTTGGAGGAGTTGTTTTTTTAGTCATTAGCATTAGACATCTCTTTTATGTGTTTGGCAAATTGTTACCTTTTTTTTTTTTTCCTTTCATTTTGATTTGATTAATTAGACCGCAATGAAGACACTGGAATAAAATGGACTGGTTACTTCTTTCTTTGTTTGAAAAATAAACATTTGGTTTGAGATCACATTTTTCCACTCAAATGCATGGGAATATTCTTTCATGGGGCTCGATTTTTTTGAAAATATATTCAAAAAATATCAAATGTTCCTCTTTAGCTTGCTTTAATTGCAGTTGCAATTTTTTTTTTATTCATCAATATTATTTGAACAATGTTCATGTCCTTTGGAATATACAGAGCAACTTGTGGCTACTGAGCCCTCTGGTAAAAAAATGATGAGAAACTTGTCAAATTCATGAGGGAAAAAAGAAAGGAAAAGCTTACCATTTTTTTTCCCCAGCAGTTTTAAATCTTTCCACCTCATGAGACACAACTTGCACAATCATTAAAGAGTTCTGTGACATAACCACATGAAATTATGAAAATATATGGGGTGAAAGTATTACAAAGTGACGACAGCTGATTCCTAATTTCATCATCCATTATAATTCTTGTCTTTCTGAGCAGCTTGAGATAAGCTGATTCTTGTGGTTGGTATATTCATATGTTGCTAAGTTCCTTGAGCCATGTGTACTCTGCAAAATATGTTAACCAGTGAAAGCACCTGTCTGAACTAAGTAAAATAAGGATAATTTAGGGCATGCTGAAGCCATGTAGAATTCCTCTTGTATAAAGAATGAGCCATGAGTCAGAGCAGGAGAACAAGTTTGACAGTGTTCCATTTGCAGGCCCACTGAATAACATGGAGAAAGATGGAGTGAAATAAGGAAAAAAAACCCATCTGCAGACAAAAGTTTTGATTGTTTACCTGTTTGTCTGTGAGTCAGGCTAATTTAACACCATCACTTAAAGAGCCAGAGAGGAAGAAAAGGAAAAGCCTCACCAGTGTACCCTGACATGATATTTTCACTCCTCATTGCAGTAACTTCTGTATTTGCTGGGAATCAAGGTAAGGTGATTCTCCAAAGCCTCATTTCAAAGTGCTATCTGCTTGCTACATTACAGCTAATTATTGAATGATAACCCAAATGCTGAAATAACAGGTGAGAATGGGCCTGAAGTAATTTCTCCAATGTTAGCATGTTCTTCTATTTTAAGATTTTTTTGCATTTTATGGTATGCAGCAAGTGCTTCCACATTAACATTTAAATACTTAACTTTCTATCTCTGTACTTTAATCTTATTCTTACATCCTTCAGCCTTTCATTACATTACCATTATCTGATAAATGCACAGTTCTCTGTGTCCTTTGAAGTAGTGAATTATTATACAGTATGGACTAGATTATCCATAGATTATTTTCCATGCAATGCAGTCAGGAGATTCTCGAGAGCCTGGGCAAACATTGCATCAAGCTGTAAGGTCTGGCTTTGTACTGGCTTCAGGATTAGGGAATTGAATCTTCCTGTTCTGGCTTTAAGAAACATCTGTAGCCACAGGCACCTGAAGACAGTGTGTGAGCTAGGATCTTCACAACAAGCAGCACTTAATTTATTTCCTCTGAAGTGTGATTTCATCATCTAAAAGCAAAAATTGTCTCTGCTCTAAGCATAATCAGTCAGTACTAGAAGGAAGTTCCAAATTCCATAACTCTGATTTTTCAGTCCAAAGTTTGATGCCTATTATCAACTTCAGTGATGGTATTTAGGAGGAGGCAAATGTCCCAACATCCTTGAAATCGTGGGGTCATTTAAGGACCTTTAACCTTTAATCTAAAAAAAGAAGTTTCCATCTCGTAGTTGTAAAGAAAGACTGAAGTCTACAGAAAACTAAAGCAAGTAGCCAGAGGGGTATTGATTTCTGCTGTATAAATCCTGCAAACAGCAGTACATGATAATTTAATGGCTTGTACATTTCCCTCATGATTCACAAGACAGTTCTGATGCATCTGGTTTGACATGAAAAGCCAGAGTTGGGACTGGAATGGTGCCTTGGTCTCTGTGCTCTGGTGACCTGGATGTCTGGGTAGAGAGACGTGGTCTAAATCTGTGTGTAAGTAGCCCCAGGATCACACACGAGTGAAATTCCTTGCATTTATGCTCAAGACTACGAAGTCCAAACTGTGTGAAAATTGTTTCCTATAACATTTCAGACCCAAATATTCTAAAATAAAGGAACGAGAAGAGGGAAGATATTTTGTCAGCTGAAGGTCTAAATGAAGAAAGGTGCCTGAAGCTTCATGAGCTTAATTCTTAAATCTCTGTAATTCTGTGTGTGGTTCCTGCAACTTCTTTCCTCACAGGGCTTCATCAAACTCTGTGATATTCACAGGAGTTGCAGTGAAAATAGTTCAGAATCAAATGGCAATACCTCCACTACACTCCTCAGTTTCTGTTTGGAGAAAATATTCATCTGCACATAATTGTTTGGGTTTCCTAAGTGGATAACTCCAGCAGACTGAGCTGTTCTTTGTGCTGGACAATTGTTTAGAAACTTATGGTCCATGCCCAGTTCCTAAAAACTTTTTCCACTCCACAGAAAGTTGAGTGGTGCCCTTAGGGATTCTGTGATTCAGTCATTCCAATTCTCTTTTAATTATTAATTTCTAGTCTTCATTTATATTTCATTGTACTGCAGAAAATCTCCAGTCACCACAGTGTCACTTCCATCTCTTAACAGCCTGAAATATTTATTAAACTCATTAAGCTCCAGTCTTGGTAGCTAATTACAACAAACCTATGTTTGTGGAAGCAAATCTAGCTGTGAAGATTAAATTTAAATGAGTGCTAAAAACTCCTTGCCTTCGGAGATTTTTGTTTTCCCTCTTTAATTTGTCATGCTGATTTGTAAAGCTTCCTAGTTATTCTGGTAACATTAGCACTGCTGATAACAACAGACACTGTTTGTCTTGGAGAAGTGCCAGTATTCTAAGTACATATCTAATTTTTCCAGACAGTTTTAAAGTCTCTTGAATTAAAATTATAAGTTTATTCTGAAGAGTTACAACGGACAATTACAGATGAAAATTTGAAATGAGAAATTTTTAAACAAAACGAACTACCAGAATTCTTTGATGTTAAAGACACTGAAGAAATTCAACCCCTTTGGTCCCATGAATGTCACAAATCTCCGAGGGTTCATCATGTGGACTTGATGCTACTTAAAGTTTTTCACAGACTTTGTGCAGCTGACTTTGAGGCCACTGCTAGATTTAAAACTCTGTGTGTGTATTTACTGGGCAAGACAAACACAGTTTTTGGCTCTTTCTGAAATGCTGTCCAAGGTAAATGTCCTTTGAAGGACCATCTTCCTCTCCAGAATTATGGATGGCTACTGGGATGAGGACTTTAGGACTTGATAGGAAGCATTCCAGAGTAGTCTTCAATTTAGGGGGCATTCCAGAGTAGTCCTCATCTAGAAGTCTTCCACAACAAAATCATGGAATGCTAAGGGTTGGAAGGGAACCTTAAAGATCATCTAGTCCCAATGAACCTCATTATTTTTTCAGCAAAGTCTTCCCACGAAGTTAGAAAAGTGAGTTTAGGCAGTTATAGCAGACACTGGAGCTACTTGGATATTAACTCTGACTGGCTAAGAGTAATTGCCTTCACTTTTATTTGTGAGCTTTTCTGGAAGCTGCCCCCAAAAGTATCACTGTACTTACACAGTGACTCCCCAAGAACCACTGCAATAATTCTGTGAACATCAGGTATCCAAAGGTTTCTGTGAGAGCACTCTCCTCTCTCCAACAGAAAGGGAGCAAGCTGAAACTGTAGTTTTTAAATAGCATCTTTCAGTTTGAGAGTCAAAAGCTGAAAGCCAGAGATTTTTAAAAAGGCAAAATGCCTCTCACATAATCACCCCTGCAAAGGAAATATTCACTGATCTTTTTAATACAAAAATGTATTTCTTTCTTGATTCATATGTCAATGACTTTGTCTTCACTTTTTTTGTACAGATTGATTTCAGTAAATGCCCTGAAAGGAGCAACAGCAGAGTGTGTAACCTGAGGACGGGTGTGCGAGTCTCGCTGCTGACATCTGCTGAGTGGAATTTCAGGTTTACTGGCAAAAGTAATTTTGTCTTGACTTGCTGCTTGGCTGCAGTGGAGTCAGGACGTAAAATGTTATGGTGGTTTAGAAGAGAGAAATTCCTTTATGCACACAGTAGGTCTAGCAGAACCTTGGGATGCGCTGGGTCCCACCATGCCCACTCTGACTGCTTTTCAGGCTGGAGCATGCACAGGGACTGGATGGAAAAATGCTCCTGGGTTTGTCATTGCCTGCTTCTTACCCTGTGCATTTAGAAAGAAATGCTAACATTATTTTCATACTGTTTAAAAGAATACTTGTGGGTATGCTTTGGGGTAGGTTACTTAGATAAGCTTCAAGCTGAACAGGACCTGTCTCTCTGGCATTATAGACTGTAATGTGGCAGATTTTAGGGAAAAGTGGTCTTTTTTTTTTTTTTTAATCCAAAGAAATTGGAGTCAGGTGTGATACTGTAGCTTTGTGGCCATCGGTGTACATTGGCAAGTGAAATCAGATTATGTCTTAGAGTGTTTTTGTGGCTCCCAGCCACTCAGTACCTGCAGAACTTGGGTCCTGGTCCATGAAAGAGGGGACAGAGTGTGTCTGGTTGGGTGGTGTTCAGCCACACTGGAGCATGCTGCACTGGCTGCTCCTCTTCCTGTTCTTGCCTTTACTCTACTGAAATATTGATGGTACATGGCTGAGGATATAATTGCTTCTTCATTCAACTTCCCAGTTTTATAGTCCAAGACGGAATGTGGGGATGCACAGCAAGTGCACATTGTGGAGTTCCAACAGTTTCTGAATATGAAGGACTGTCCCCATTTAAAGACTGCAGAGCCTCTTCAAAATACAAATACATTGAAGTGCATTTCCAAAAGCACTGAAAGTCCTTAAAATCTTTAGTTAAGATCAGAATTTTTAGTGTATATTAACAATACACATATATTAGGCTGGAAAGAAAATGGCTTATTAGACTTTTAATGTTTCGAGGAGGATCTCCCCCTCTTGAACAGCAGCACTTATTTCTGTCCCTTTGAAACAAGAGTGGACAATGATATTTTTTTCTAATCTCACTCTGTGGACACTCAGGGCAATAAAATTTCCAGTACCTGTGGACACCATTCTTTTTTAAACAATTCTGATACCAATGGTATCTTCAGATATTTCTCTAAAGATACCATTAAGCACATTAAATGAAACTTCTGCTTGTGCAGTTTACCTAGGACTGCATCTGACTTTTTCCAGGAGCACTGTATTTTTCTACCTAGATATTTTGTCTAGGAAGAGCTGAGGTTTAGTCACGTAGGGAGCAGATCAAGGCCATTTGCAGACACCTCCATTGCACAGGGTCAGATCTGTTCTGTGGCACATGGACAATGGATCTCATGCATTTGGGATGCAATGGGATCTAATGTGTGCGCACCGAGTAGGTGATCTGTGTGAGCACAGTAAATCCAATTCACTCTGAGCTTACTGTATGGGTATAAATCAAGGATGCATCCCAGACACATTAGTCTCACTGCATTTCATTTTGTCTGGGAAAACCTGGACAGAAATATGGTAGCCCTAAGCTTCCCACATTCCACACTCCACACACACACATAATAGGTTCATGTCTTGAACCCTTGGTCTCTCTCGGGCTTTCCATTATTGTTGATACAACACATAAATCTCAGGTTAAGTGTTCTCCTGACTTTGCAGTTATTTGCCTTTTTCCTATAGGCCAAACAGTCTTTAAATCCTTCCGAGCTGCTTATTAGAGTTTTAGGTGGGAAATAACAGATGACCCTTGGTTTAGCTCTCAGGCTGCTTCAGGAGAAATCTCTTCTCTGTGTAATGCCCTGGTCTCTAACAAACCACTCCAAGTGATTTTTGCAGACGTGGGCGTTGTTCTCTTTGTTTCATGTTCTCTGTTGTTTTCTTAGCCAAGTTGCTTTGGTATTTATTAATTGAGAGTTGTAAGTAATTCACTTAATCTAACACTTGATCAGCAATTTCAAATCAACATTTGAGAGGGAACATACCTGCAGGCAGTTGTTATTTATTCTGGTCAGGTAATTCCTTTCTAGGTTGTTTAAACAGCAACATGGTTTTTGTTACAGTGAGTTTGCCTAACTTAGGAAAAGAGTTTGCAAAAGTCTGCCTTTTTGTTTCTTTCAAAGTTTAACTAAGCAGACTGCTTAGTGATAATGATAACCAAGTACTGAGGTGGGCAGATAGCAGCATAATTAAGAATATGCAACACTGCAGTATAAACTCCAGGCATCTGGTAAGGATTAGATTTACTGGTTATACAAAATCATGAAGATACAAACCATTCTGACAGATCTGATAGAAAGAAGAAAGATGAATACATTATCGTCTAAGCTGCCCTTGTAGCTCTGAGAAATCTTGTAGTGCTGTCCACTTAAAATATTTCAACATCAAAAGCTAAACATTTGACTCTCAGGGAGAAGTTGTATCACCCATTGCTAAATTTTCCCTTAAGTATTTTAAGTATTTTACTTCTCTATGGAGGAAATATTGACTATACAACTCAATTTGGGTTTTGGGATATTTTTTTTCTCCTTTTGGAGGTTTGGAGTATGAGCAAGCCTGACTTAGTATTCCAGAGAAGTCCAATAGTTATGAAGCTCCATAGTAGAGTTTCTTCTGGCAAGGAAGAAGTCAGAAGAATATCACTGAAATATGGGAGACTGAGCTTTAATAAGAGCACTGTGATAATTCAGGGGCTAGCATCTACAAGCCACATTTGTAGTTAACAAACAACCAAGCTTTAATCACTGCAAGGAGATGAATCCCTTTACACATATTAAAAAATGCTTTGAAAGTTACACAGGCACCCAGTGACAACTCTGGCATTACAAAAGTTATACCTAGTCATAGTTATCAACAAGGTAAAGCCATAACACAAGCCTCCATTCCCCCTTTCCTTCCTCCTCCCAAAAACAACAACCAGAAGCTACCAAAGCATTAAGTTCTATTTAGGGAATCCTTAGAGCAGGTTTGTCCTGGACCCAATAAGGCAAGTGTCTGCAGCTCCAGAATAAAGTGGGAAACTGAAGAAAGCTTTGAATTTCAAACATCTTTCAGTGAGGAATTAGTTTTAAAAGACATGCAACAATAAGCCACGAAATAAGTCCAGACACCATAATTCAGGGATAGAATATGCTCTGAAACTGGCAGCCATCCAGGCCAGAGCCAGGTGCCTGTTTTGGATTAGATTCAAGTGGCCTTAGGCCACCTACGGAGCTTTCAGGTAGAATCTGGAAGCTGCTCACCTCAATATGCCCTACCCTGCTTCTATTTCAGGTACTTGTGAAGGATTCCCAGATGGCTGGCACTCATCCAGACCCATCTGCTTTCAGCTCTCCTTGTCTCTACACTGTCATGAGACAGGTTGCAGAAAAAAATGAATCTGGAAAACAGAGACTTGGTAATTAACTGCCCATTTTCCTCAGTTTGCAGTGAGAAAATTTGACTCATGAGAGCTGCATTTATGTCTTGCTGCTCTTGACACCCTGAGTGTGGGATTACAGATGAACAAGGCACAAGTGTATATATATAATCAAGGGGAAACAAAAGATAGATACTAAAAAAAAATAAATCTTGAAGCTTAGACTATTAAAGGCCATAAAAATAAAACTGATTTGTCAATCTAATGAATATTTTACCTGTCACATTCTTCTGTTTAATTTTAATTGTATTTTATACTGGATCATGAAAATAGGGCAAGATAACTCAAGTCCTGAACATCAGTTGTAAAATTCTGACTGTAAATGGTTTTTGCCTGACCATGGCTGTGTCCTTGACATGCTGCCTTCCATATTTCTCTGTAATATCCTGGCCATGTCCTGCCATGGGACTCCAGTTTAATTCCATGAGAGTGGCTGGCTGGAAGGGCAGAACCAGCGAGCTTCTTCCTGCTAGACTCAGTACAATTATCCTGAAAGCATGAGGAAATACTAATCAAGCTTACCCTCAAACAGACTTAGCAGTTTGAGTTTCTGTTGTGAAGCTCTAGCACAATATTGATGTGTTTGCCCTGCCAAGGAGGTTTAAATCTCATTTAAATTCAAGCTAAAAAACTCCTGCTCTCATTGAAAGTAAGATGATTGAAATGGCCATGAAATCACTTTTATTAATGTTACAGTCTTAAGAGTTCATCCATGAAGCAAGACAACAGCATTGTCACAGTATCTGGTATTCCTTAAGAGGGAGGAAGGGAGGGATTTTGATTATGAGGCACCTCCCAGCAAACATAAACATACCTGGAATTAGACTTGTAATAAGGGTTTGCTGAGGAAAGCCTCAACATTCAGGATTCCAATTTTCATTCATATTCTAGTCCACATTTCTCTTTCTGTAACAAGACTAGAAATCACCCTCCCAGCTATCTTTCATCCATGCTCCACTGCAGCACTTTTCCTAACGTGCCACCAGAAAGGCCCAACTCTTGCCTTGCTAAATTTAGCTTAAGAAGAGCTGTTGATTTCAGTGTTACAGGCGTACAACATAAAATTATCTAATTCCTTTTTCTTCCCAACACCCTGCTCTATTGCAAACAGGCAAAAATCAAACACTTTCCACTCAGTACACACACACACTGAGTAAGATATTATTAAATGTTGTCACAGCAACTGGAGCAATACTGAGTTTGTAAAACAGCTGTTTGATTCTTCAACATGCTGAAATCACTTTGGAAATCAACACCACAGTCGGGGAATAGTTTTGTTTGCAAATTAGGAATGCAAAGAAGGCTGTGGTAAATTAAAAATTGTAAGCTGAGCTCTTGGGATAGGGACCAGTTTTCTGTTCTGCATGTGTTCAGCACCTAGCTCAAGGAGTCCTCTACAGCTACTGCTACCATATTCTTCATCTGTTCTCATCATCTTTTGGCATGAAAATTAGTGGTAAAAAATAAATCTCTTTGCAGAAAGATAAAAGGTAGGTCACAAAGGCCTTGTTTTCCTGGTGGAAGAGTATAAAGCAATTTGAAGGGAGTTAATGCCCTTATCCAAAGCTGTGATTGCTCACTGCCATTGTGGTGCAGTGTAGTCCTCAAGTAATGAGCTCTGGTCCTCAAAAGACATCACATTCCAGTGTCTGACACAAATCCCACTCTTGTTATGGAACAAGAGTTTAGAGTCCTTCAGTGCACAGCAGAGTATCTGTGCAGATCTTTTAGACAACACCTTCTTTGTACAGTATTGCATGGTGCTGCAAGCCCTTTCTTATAGAAGCAAATATGGAACAGCTCCATAATTCTCTGGGAGACCTTTTCCTGTTTGTTTGCCAAGCTGCAGAGACCCCCAGAGAGGTCCAGTTTGGGTAAGAAAGACATGAAGGTGGTGGGTTTGGGCAGGCAGCTACCAAGGGAAGATGAACACGCTCTGTACCAGAAGTAAAACCACCTAATTTTCATAGGAAATGGGCTGATATTTAATTGAGAATGGTAAAACAAAGGATTTGTGAGTACGCTGCAACTGTTCCACAGAAGGGACTGAAAAGGCTCCTGAGCTCCTCTGCAATCTGTGCTCCCAGCAAGACGGCTGAAGTAACAAAGGCTCATTGATGTGAGAAGGGAGGGAAGTTTTTAATAGAAGAATCCCAGGAGCCAGCCAAAGAAGCATTATCTTGTATTTAAAAAATCTGCAAATAATGATATTCAGAGAAAAGAGAAGCCAATTTTCTTTGACTGGCCCATGAAATGAGTAGCAAATAAAAGAAGAAGCACGTTTACAAAGGACTGGAGACTAAATCTTCCCAGCAACATTCTTCATGGGGTCTGTCGCTCAAAAGCATACAGGGATCCTTGTTCAGAAATGCTCAGGAGGTTCAGTTCCTCTTGATCCAAACTGGAGCTGTAAATTCTTGGTATTGTGGAAAATTAAGTCCCAAAATTTTCATCCCAGAACTCAGACTCCCATCCTGAAACTAACTGGATACAAGCAGGAGAGTTGTTATCGGAGATCTTATCTTCAAACTGATGCCAGCACTTGTAGGAACTAGTCATGTCAGCATAAGTCACCTTTCCAGTCCAGTAATAAAATGAAAAAACAAGATAATATTTCAGGCTTGAGTGTGATGAAACAACACTGCCAGGAATGGGGGAGAAAAGCACAACTTTTAGTCTCTGTTATATATAAATATATGTTGTTTACAGACATGAAAAGAAGAATCAATAAGAAATGAATGAGGAACCATTTCATCCCAATGCCATTTGTTTTGGGGGTGGAATAACCTCATACATTCCTAACATGGAAGACAGAGGTTGAAACTTCCATATGGATTTTGTTTCTTGGCCTGGTTTATCCTTTTCTGGGGTGCAGATGCTGGCTGACTGTAACAGGGACTGAGCTTTCCTTCCTGCACGTGATGCCAGAGTACGTCTGAAACCAATCCTAGTGTCTTAGAACTAATTTGCAGGGGTTTTAACTGTGTCTTTGTGACTCTGTAGGCTGCCCAGCCTTCCGGGTAGAGTGCAAAATCACTATTTATAAAAAGCATTTTCAAAGTGGATCTTTGAACCTGCTGGACTGCACAGTTTCTCCCGTGCCATTTTTGATCCATTGTATAAATACAAATTTTGGCACGTGCACAACATTATAAACTGCATAATTGTTTTTATTAGAGTTCTGTGAGTTTGGAGGTACCTGTGCTTTAATTACCCTTGGCACATTTCCAGGAAAACTCTTCTAAAATGTAGTGCTTGCAAAGCCTTCATCGGGCCACCCACAATGACAGCTTCTATTTTTCCTCTATTAGTGATGGACATTTACATTTAATTTCGGTCTGGGTGTGTGACAGAGCCCCCGAGTCCTGAGCTGCAGCTTCCCCCTGTTCACTTTCCAGCCACAGAGTGGTCGGGACACCATGGCAGCAACTTGTGACGTTTGGACCCGAGCCAAGCGAGTGCTGTTTGCAAAGTTTTTTAGGTTGTCTGTCTTGCTTCCTTGGCCTCCCCTCCCCCTTTCAAAAATTGCTGGTGACACTAGAAATGCAAGTCAGTTAATCTGTTCTAAAATCTAAGCACCAGCCTACAGCAGAGACGGCCGGAGAAATGCAGAATATTGCTTGGAAGGTGGGTTTAGTTCCGCTCCTGAGCCCAAATCTCTTGTGTTGCAGGACAGAGCAAGGACAATGGTAACAAGTCAGCAGGATAGCTGGAACTTCATACTCCATGCCAGAAAACGGGATGTCCAGCTAGCACAAATAAATGTGTAGAACTAATCAAATTAGGATGGACATGCTGTGCAAAACAGAGAAATGCATGTAAGCAGAAAATTGTGTTTAATATTTGTAATCAAAAGCATTTATTTGGGACTGTAACAGCCCGGTGCTACGTGCAAATTGGGTGAGGAAAAAATGTAAACATTGTTTCTTTGATTTCACGGAGTTAGGGTGCAGCAGGAACACTGGATGGAGCTCCTTTTCCAGGGGCTGTGATTAAAAAGCTATGTGAAATGAATTTAGGGGCTTATTGACAGACAATATTACTGTAAGTGGTGGTGGAAACCTATTCCACAACGATCACTCTTTATTGCAAGGAGTTTGCCAGAATTTATAGGATGCAAACTGAAAACTGTGGGTTTAGAGACAAGCTGAGGATATGACTTCCATCCTAACACCATGTTTTAAGGCTTCTGCAGAAAGCAGAATTTAATAGAGAAACTGGTGAGACAGTGGAATTTAATTCTGTGAACTTTCAGGTCCTTAAGGATCAGGAATTAATGGAGAACTACACTAAGTCAACCAGTGTGTGTTTTTGTTACTTATGAGTTTTCATGTCAGCTGAAATATAGTTACCCATAAACAGAATAACCAGTGACATGGTATAGCCCGTGCCACGTGTCACTGAAAAATGCAATTAACCATCATGCAGGAGCAACTCTATTCCACTAGCTCATATGGTAAACTGAACACTGGCTAGAAATGCAGAAACATGCTTTTGGGAACATGCTAGACTAGCATTTTCCATTCCTCAGAACACTGTAGTCAGCTTCAGATTTTGTGGAAGTAGACAAAGGAGCCCTCAGTGTTTCTATTTATGAGAGTAGCCTTTTAAAATTTGGGGTGGAGAGGGGAAGAGGCCAGTGCCAGAGTAGATCTGCTGTCAGCTGCCATTCCAGTGTTGTCTGGTGCTTTATAACCCTGCTCTGTGGAAGTCAGAGCAAGTGCAGAAGGTGCTGCAGCTGTGGGGAAGCTGAGCAGTGTCTCCAGGCCATCAGGATGTGTATCAGGATGTGCTCTCATCCCAGACCTGAGGGACACCACCTCCCTCTGCTCACAGCCTCCTCTCTGCACAGAGGATCTTTCCAGAGGGAGGATACAAACATTATCATCTCAGATTCTCCAACCAAACCAGAGAAAGGAGCTGTGGTCAGTCATGCCAGCTGAAAGGATTTGGCCTCAAATTGTACAGTATTGCATGGGTTTAGATAATGTACAGATGGATGTGCCAGTGGAATTTGATACCAGCTGAGCACATCCCTGCAATTCCACTGAATCTATAGGAACCCTTCCCTGAGGTTTTTTTTTTTTGTTGTTCATATTTTGTTCAACCAGTGGTCTCGTCCTGCTACAACTGAGTAACAGTTGCTGAATTCTTTAGACAAATTATATAAATTCACAAAATGCCTTGAGGTTATTGAATGAAAAATATAACGAGGAAGAAAAGCCTCCTTATCTGTGTGTTGTGTATGGAGCACAACCAAATTTGGAGCATAATTTCACTTCAGGGCCTCTTCGACTTGTGACACAGATGAACCTGGTGGGTTTTAAAAACTACCAGCTCATTCTAAAGAGGGTCATTTGTAAAGGGGTTACTAAAAAGACTTCTCTGCAAAGAGTTTCACCCAGCATGTGGTTAATCATCCCTCACTAGAAATGAAGGCAAAGGGCTTCTGTGTCTCACAAGAGGGAAACTTCTTCGTGAGGATAAACATAGAGAGCATAAAGATTGAGCTGGGAGAATCCTATGGAGTGCTTATATGTATCCTGAGTAACCCAACAAGTGTTTAATTTGGCAAGAAATGGTCCCAGAAATGGTCAAGCAGGAATGGACAGTTGCAGAAACTGAATGCTGAGTTAGCAGAGGAAAATTCTGCTCTGATTCTACTTTGTGTATTCACTTAATATCGATTAAAATGAACCCTCCCTGCACCATTTCCCATTGGAAAGTACTCTGCCTCCAGTCATCCAACCATATGTGGTTTAACTGTGGTATAAATTATACAAATTCATTTTAAACACAAATAAATGTGGAAGATAATCTAGATTGACAGCTCTGTCTTCTGTGAATTGTTTGCTCATCTCAGTGGCCACAAACGTCCCATGTGATGAAGAGTTTGCTCTAACAAAGATGGCAAAACAAACATGGTGACATTTTAGTCCAGGCCTTGTTTCTCCTGCGTGCCTGTCAGTCCTGTTACCACCAGTAGGCACAGAGTCCTAGAGCCATGGAATGGTTTGGGTTGGAAGGGACCTCTCCTTCCAACACCCCTGCCATGGGCAGGGACACCTTCCTTTAGACAGGGTTGATTCAAGTCCCATCCAACCCGGCCTTGGGTAATTCCAGAGAGATGGGGCAGCCACAACTGTGTTGAGTACTGTGTGAAGCTTGGCTCTATCATGATGGCCATGACAGCATAGTTCTTAAGGAAAAAAAAACCTAGGAAAGTTCATTGGAAAAGAAGGATTCTGGATTAGAAAAAATAGACTCCTGAAAATAGTAATCAATTTTCTATGATACTCTCATGAGTTGAAACAAGAACATCCAACATCTTTGCATGTAGGCATCAGGACAGTGGACAGACACTTTGCATGCAGGTGTGGTCTGTCTAGAGAGGGGGCTGAGACATCCTGGTGGAACCTGGGCTCTGCTCTTCCGACCTCAGTGTGGGGAAAGCAAAGCAGGAACTCTCTGCTGGTGTGGAGCAGCAACCTCCTGCTCTGCCCTGCATCTCTGAGAGAAATCCTGACCTCCTGAGTCAGGGTCTGTAGCTGACCTCTTCACTCTGGAGATCCCTGCTACCTGCAATGCTGCTCCAGGGTGACAACCTTTATTGGGTCTGCACAGTTCCTTGTATTCCTAGGTATATAAAGGAGTTTCTCACATGAGTAGAACACAATTGGTACAGGTGGATACAAACTAGTGGAGGAAAATAACGACCTTTTAAGAACCTGACAAAACTGATCAGCATAAAAAAATTGGTGGGAGCATCCAGCCTGAGAGCTTAGGGAGGATAGAGCCCAGTGAGACTGCAGTGTGGTAGTGGCTGTCTCTGAGGAAATCTGTGCTTGTGGTCATCTGAGGTGGGACTTGCTGGGGAGAGGGGGGAGGAGAGCCCCCCTCTGACTGCATTGTTTACTCCTCTGCTGGCTGCGGAGCTTTAGTTTTCTCTGATGTTTTGCATGGTGTGTTTGCACATGGAATGAGCTGCCTTGCAGGATTCTCTGATGTTTATGACCATCACGGCTGGGATCTTGATTGACTCGGGGAGCAAAGGATGATGTTGTCTGAGCATGTTAACTGATCAGTGTAGCTGCCTACAGGCCAGGAAAGGCTGGTGTCCCCTGCCTAATGCCAACTCAAATTTAGATGCATGTCATTTATAGTCATGCAAAGCAGTGTCACATATTTTTCTTCTTCTTTGATCGTACCCAGAAACTATAAATCCCCAGGGTGAAATCTTAACCCTACAGAAATCCAGAACAAACCTCTTTTCAATGATGCAAGGTTCATGGTGAAAGTTGTGTTTTTATTTCTTAAACAATTTCTTGTAATTGCTAGAGAATTGTATTTATTTCTCTCCCCTCACAGCAAATTAAATGTCAGTTTTCATGGTCAGCTAGTCTACTGAAAACAGTCAGGTCTGTCTGTTCAGAGTGTTGAGGGCTGATAATAAAATTACAGTCCAGTAATTGTATATTTTTCTCCTATTATCTGCAATTGCCCACATATTTTAAGTGTTCTACTCCACCGGGACAATTGTAAACCTGTGGCCAGCTCTTCCATTTGAATATACTCAGTGGGAGGTGGCAGGTGCACTGTTACGAAAAGATCTTGAAATTTTATCATAATATATTCAGCAAGGTGATAATGTAAAACCTGCTGGAAAATGGAGAGAGGTGGAGGAGAAATTCCACACCTGGAAACTTATTTAATGTTTAAAGACAGGAAATGCTTTAGAAGCAAAAATATCTCAGATCTGTCTAATCCACTGCCCCAGACTGGTTACCACGATACCCCTGGTGAAGGGGACAGGTAGAGGAGATGACCTCCATCTCACCTCAGCTTCCATCATGCTCTGCAGCTCCTGTGCCAACTGGAGCAAAGAGGCACCTTAAGCTGACAGTTACTGTTTCTTTTCACTGTGTGACCGTGGGACAAGGGAGATTTTGAGTGAGATTGGATTGAGACACATACTGGAAAACTCTGGCACAAAAGGGAGATCATGAGGTGAGGGACACTTCTCCCAAGTGCAGCCAAAATCATCAGAAACAAGTTCTGTGTTGATTTCCAGCCTGGACCAGTCCCATCCACTTCAATAGTTGTTTGCTTTAAGATTATTTGGATCTTTGATCCTTTCCTGAGGTTTTCTTAGAAAGGAGTGTGTAATAGCACAACTACATTGGTTGGGACCAGAACCTGGTGCTGTGTTTGGATCAGTTTGTGTGAGCCACCATGTGAAGATCAGCCCCTTGATGGACATCAGTGTTCAGCATCCAGTACCTGTCACAGCTGTGTTCGCTTCCCAGGCACCTTAATCTTTGTGTGATTTGTTTATTTGTTTTCCAAAGATGCGACTTTTAAAAATCTTTTAAAAATAATAGGAAATAACAGCACATTGTCTCCAAGTGAGTGGTGGAAGCTGCACAGTTTGTCCTGGTCTGTGCTCCTCAAAGCACCCTCACAGAACTCTGCTCTTTGTGAAGAGAGCAAATCTCATCAATGTATGAAGGTGTAGTGCCAAATATCTGAAGTGTCTGAAGGAGGATTGCCAAGGAGATAGAGCCAGGTGCAACTTGGAGGTGCCCAGCAGTGGAACCATGAGCAGAAACGGATGCCCAGGAACTTCCACCTGGACATGAAGAAGGACTTCTTCCCCGTGCAGTGGCTGAGCACTGGAAGAGACTGTCCAGAGAGGGTGTGGGGTCTCCCTCCCTGGGGACATTCCAGAACTGTCTGCAGAACACCCTGTGCCCGGTGCTTTGGGATCACCGCTGTTGGACCAGCTGATCCACTGCGATCCCTTCAGCCTGACCTTGCTGTGCCCAACCCCTGCGGGCCGGGTCCCCATTCTGCCCCGCACCGCGGGTCCCCCGCTGCCCGCAAATCCCCACAGGTGCACCCGCCCTGCCCGGCCCTGCCCGGCCGGGCTCACCCCGCCCGCCGCCCCGCCGTGCCCGGCCTCAGGTGCCTCCCGCCCGTCGTCCCGCCCGGCCCGGCCCGGCCCCGCTCCGCCCCGCCGGTCCCGCCCGCCCCGCTCGCCCCCCGGGTGCGGCCGCGCCAGACGCGGCGCCGGAGGCAGCGCTGCCCCGCGGCGGCGGCGGCGGCGGCGGCGGAGCGGCTTAAAGCGGCTCGGGCGGCCGGGGCCGCGCTCACCTGGGCGCCGCTCCCCGCGCTCCGCCGGCCGCCGCAGCGGCTGCGGGGCAGCGCCCGGGTACCATGCGGCGCGCTCCGGGGAGCAGGTAGCACCCGCCAGGTGCGCGGCGGAACATGGACTGTCTGCTGCTGGCCGTCTGGACTTTACCTGCTGCGATCCTCGGCGGCAGCTCCATGCAATTCCAGACTCTCCCGTGGCTCGGAAGCACTGTAAAGGCAGGTCGAGAGCACTTTCTTTTGCAGTCGCCTAGTGTGCTTTCATACCAGGTTACTGCAGTTTCTGGTGCCTTGTCTTTCTGCCTTGCCTTGTCAAGGAAATCTCGCCCAATACTCCCTTTCTCTCTCTCTCTTTTATTTTTTCTTTCTCTTGCAGACCCTTCAGCTGTGTTGCCTCTGCTGCATGTCTCATGCGGCAGCTTTAACCAGTGACAGCATCAGTGACTTGGCTAATGGTTTGTATAGCTCTTTCTGTGTCTGTGTATGTGAACATTTGCATGGATTTTTTTTTTTTCGTGGAGTGACTATTTAGAGGGAAGAAGTCACAGTGTTTGGGGAGCATAAAGTGCAAGCAGGCTGGCTACTGCGGGATGGTGAGCCATGGGCAGGGATTAACTTGTTAAGCCCTGTGTGCTAAAGCTGAAAGGAACAATATGCAGCAGCAAATCAAATGAATGAGATGGTAAATACATCCACGTTTCCATGTGCGATTAGGAAGATGAATGCGTGTGTAGCCACAACAGCAAAACCTCATGTGTCTGTTGTGGAAGCAGTGAGACAAAAGTAATGAAAAGATTTGTGTGGGAGAGCAGGAGGAGCTGGGCAGTGCAGGCTAAGGGCGGGGGGAAAACCTGGAGGGAAAGAGCTGGTGTGAGTGGGAGCTCGGGAGCCGTTTGTTCCCAGGTTGGAGTGACTAACACGTAGATGCTGATGACTTCGGGACTTTTGAAGTGCAGTGTATACTTTGTACTGTGTGTGAGTAGAAACAAAGTACAATAGAGAACCACACCAGGGTGCAGAAAGGAAAACCCTCTTGCACCCTGTGCTCTGCTCACTGGGGATTCCCTCTCTCCAGCAGCTGCTTGCATTTTTCGGCCACCAGCCTGCTTAGCGTCCTCAACTTCTGCCGTTGATTAACACCACTCAAGGAAAGTGAAAGCTCTTGATGTATTGTTTCCACTGTCTAAGGAAAAGCAACCTATCAGTGGTTACGTTTTCAGCCTAATATGTGTCCAATAAAGTCTACTCAGGCAAAGAGATTGATTGAGACTATTTGCAACATCTGTTACAACACAAGAAGGAGGGCTTCTCTTCTTTTTCAATGGTGTTATTTCAATTTAGGAAGAGAAATTAATTGTTTGTCAAGTGCACGGACGTCTTTAAGTATCCACAGAGAAACACAGCTCCCAAATGAAATAGGGTTGGGAAGCAGTTTTTTCAGCATAATTACTTAGGCTGCCAGGAATAAGTGCAAAGATCCTGGTTTAGGAAACAGCTAAAACTCAGACCCTGATTGCAGGACACAGGTAATCCCTGCATGGCTAGGTCAACACCAATGGTAATGTACTGCAAGTGAGGCACCTGCTTGTACAGCCAGCTGAATTATGGCCTCTTTCCCCCTCCCTTTTTAGGTGGGTCTGAGTAGATCTGAGTGTTCTCAAAAACAGTTTTGTAATTTTTTGCATATTTTATCCAAAACAATAAACTTCTTTGACATGCAATTAGCAATGGCTGACTAAAGGTTATTAGGTAGGATGTAATCTCTTTCTGCTGGAGGTCAGTTACAATTTGAAACCCAGTCTAATCAAGTCACTACAAAGAGATGAGGTCTCACTCAGTTAAGGCATTAATAAATTAATCCTTTAATCCATTTGAGCGAGTGGTGCAGTTCTGCAAGGCCTCAGTCTGGCTGCCCCTACAGTGATACAATATTTGCTGCATTTTTGGGGAAGGGAAAACCCTCTCAAACCAGAGCGGCCTTCACATTTGACAGCAATTAATACAGGGGGAGGGGAAAATCCACAGATCTGCTGGTGATGACAAATGTCTTCAGAGGAGCAGTGGTGGGAATGTTCACAGCTATGCTAGTTAGTCTGTGCCTCTCAGTGGGGCACAAAGGAAACAAACACAGGCTGAGAGCCTGTGTGACTTACAGGGGTGAATTTATGCAGGCGAGACAGCACACACAGAGCCTGCAGGCCAGCCCCAGGGTGAGGGAATGCTCCGTGCCATAGGGAATGCCTGATACCCTGTCAGGGTGCCTTGTCTGTGGGATGCCAGAGCTGATGGCCAACTCTTTATCGTTACAGATTATGTGTTTGTGACACCTGTCAGAGTGGATGCCAGCGGATCGTACATTTCACATGATGTTTTGCACAGTACTAGGAGAAAGAGATCAACTCAGAGTTCAAAGAGTTCCTTGCACTACAAATTTTCAGCATTTGGACAGGAACTTCACTTAGAGCTTAAACCTTCGACCATTTTAAGCAACAGTTTTATTGTCCAGGTACTCGGGAAAGATGGAGTGTCAAATTCTCAGGAACATGAAATTGAGCAGTGTTTCTACCAGGGATTTATAAGGAATGATAGCACCTCTTCGGTAGCAATATCTACGTGTGTAGGCTTGGTAAGTGTCTATTTAAAACAAATCAGCCTTAAAAGTATTTTCATATGTGAAATAGTAGCTGAAGGTATGTAATTCATATAATATTCAGGGCACCATACACCCTTTCCTGATTTTTTCTAGTATCACTAGTTGCTATTTTATCTAACAGAAGAGACTTCTTTATAGCCAATGAACTACATCAAAACCTTTGTATTTTTTGATGATAGTCTTTCAGGAAAAAACCAGAAGGCTGGCTGGTAGTCCCAGTAATTATTCCATAGCAATTTGCTACAGTTTGTGATAGTGTATACATTTCTGCTCACTCTTAAGTAAAAGTTCTTCCTGCCTTTGTGAACTGTGATGAATAAAGGAAAAAAAATCAGTCCAGAAGCTTGTGAAAAAACAATATTATATCTAAGTTCATCAACTACTTTAAGGAAGGGTGCATTTCCTAGCTTGGCAGGAGTTATGAACAAATTTCCCTTTGTTTCCTTTGAAAATTCAAGCCTTTTCTGGGTTTAAAAATCTTGATGAGTTGATCTCTTATGAATGTGTTAAATATTATCATTGTGTATTTCACATTTATGGCTGTCAGCCAAGTTCATAAAAAAATCATTATTCACAGGTGATTTTTTCAAAATATGTTTGACAGTGCTCACTGCCTGCAGAGGAGGCTTTACTGATGTAATTTAGGAGAATTGTCTACAGAATTAATAGTTAAGCATGTTTCTTAGGCTTAATCCCTTGCACTTGCAAAGCAGTCTGCTATGGCTGCAGAGGAAGGCAGTGACATTGAGTGGGAAGTATATGAAGTCATCTGTGTGCTTTGTGGTTGACTAAAGGTCCAGAGGATATGTTGGGTCACCCTCTAGAAATCTGTTTTGCAAAGGTCCTTGTCTCTGAGGGCTATTAAGCTGTGTGACGAGACCAAAGAAGGAGCACTTGAGACAGCCAGTGTTTCCTTTGAAACTGGAATCAGTGACTTGAGAAGCCTGTTCATTAGGAAGGGCTGTTGATAACTGGTTCAAGTGGTCTGGGTTATATTTTTGAATGCTGTACTCTTTTTTTTTTTTTTCCTCCCCTCATCAAGTTAGAGGAATCTTAACAGTTCATTTGAACAGTTGCAAATATGAGTTTGGAGCAGGTGCCAGGAACTGGGTTGAAGCTTTCTTTTGCTTTTAAAGTTGTGTTTGTGATGCTGATGCGTTAATATTAAATGGGCTCAGTTGTTTTCATGGAAGCCTCATGTTCACAACTGCTACCTTTTATCAGATTTACTCAGAAAAATACCCTGTTTTCACTCATTGCAGTGTTTTGTCTTTTTGCTACGGGAAGTGCTCTGCCTACACGCAGCAGGTACAGTTTGGGAGATCTCCTCTGTTTGGCCACGTTTTGGTTTTTAACATGTTTTCTGAGCTAAGTGAAGTTGGGCTTGTCAAGTCTTGTCTGGAGAAGGAAGGTTCAAGTCTGCCTCAGGTCACAGAGGAACAGAATGTGGTGATCTTAACTGAGAATGAAATGGATCTTTTACCACTGTCTCGACACAGAGGTTGTTATGACTGGTAAGCTTCACTTAGAAAAGATCCAGAAACTGATCAAAAGAGAATAAATATTGTGGTATGAACAAACTTATTATGGAAGTACCTAGATTATCAACAAATAGAATCTCTTTTAAAAATTAATTTCAAGGTTCAATAGATTTTGCTTTAAATTGTTGTTTTAAACTGGCAAATGAAGTAAACCTTTACTTACAATAATCTCCTGTAGGGTAGGCATCCCAAAGTATAATTGTTCCTTTCTCTCCCTATCCATCTGTTAATTTCAGTGCACCTAATGAATCCCAGGCAAATTACCAACAGGATTCTTTCAGTTTACAAGGCTGCCTTCTTAAAGATGTCGTCAGCTGTCTGTAATGACACCCACGTCACTTTTCACTGGGATCCAAATTCAGTAATCATATGTTAAGTCTGGACGCTGTGCTCTGATCAAGAGAACCTTGTGAATAGCTTCTATATCCTTTTTCACCAACTACTTTTGTCACTTGGTTGCCCTTCTTTCCTATTTGCTTTGTTCACTGCAATTAAACCGAAAGTGGTGTTTCTTCTCTATGGTTGGTAGCACTAATCTTTCCATTGTTCCTTTCATTAGCAATAGCTTCTCTACAATAAAGCTGCAGTGACCCATTCTTTCAAGCCTGGAACACCACAATGTGATTTGGAAGCAATTGCATTTCAATAGACTACGGGGACTCTTTGATCTAATTTTTTGGATGACCTAGAGTATTCAGTCATTCAGCTGTCTGTTATATGCCAGTGCCTGCAGAGGAGACTTTGGGGAGAGTCTATATGAAATGGTTTGTTAGGCAGGATGACCTTAACTTAACACTGGAAAGGAGCAAGAATTTGTTGCTTTGGTCTAGATCTGTTAAGAGATGTGTGTATATTACGTTTTAATGGCTTAGTTGACAGGAAGGCCCCACGTTTTTATGCTGATTTGTTGATTTGAGACCAAATGTTTCCATCAGTCAACACAATTTTCTTGGTGTGTCAGAAGGCAGACCTGGATCTTTATCTGAACAAGTCTCTAATACAGTATGTGAGCATTTCAGGAGAATGTGCACAAGTTTACTGTGAGTACTGCCTCTTTTCAATATCAAAGTGCTTTGACTTTCAACTGGAAACTTGCCTTTTTCTGTCTTCTTCCCTTTTTCTGCTTCAGTCAGGATCCTTTGCTTGCTGGAGCATCTGTTATACAGCAAAAACTCAGTGCTTTTACTTGTTTTGTAAATAAAAACTCTGTTCTGGACCTTCTATGGAGAACATGATACATTCGTTCCACAGAAGTTATGATAATTTTTTCACATATTTTTTTCAATGCATTCCCACTCCCAGAGATCATATTTTTAACAACTTTGGAACAATGAGTTTGCTTATGTTAGTAAATGCAAAGCTAGTTTCTCTCTTCAGCATCATTTTAATGTGTCTCAAATAGAAAGTAGTGCAAATTTTTTTATTTTTCTTCACTGATTTTCATTATTGATTTAATAAACATCTAGTGTTATTCCTGCATGACTTTTTGGAGTTTCCTTCAGTGCCTTGTGCTCTCCCAGCTGGTAAATCCAGACTACTGGTTTGTCTTACTGCTTTATCCCGTTTACATTCTCCAATTCAAACTGTTTGCTCTTTCCACATTCAATCTTTTTTTCCAAAATCCTGACTTGCTCTAGGTCTTACTTATTCTAATTGTAAATTTATTAGTATTATTATTTAGCAATTTATTATTACTTATAATTGCTTTTAGCTAGCTCATTGGGAGGCAGACTATACCAAATCCACAGACTACTGTGGTTTTTCAGGTTTTTCTGAATGAGATGATGCTGGCCATCAAGGAATTGGTTTTTTAGGACCTGCTCAGAATGGTTGTGTATATTCCTACCTCCTTCCTCTTTCCCCCTTTCCCATTCTCATCCATTTTGTGCTGTTTAATCTGCATTAAAAAGGAGACCTGTTGTAGGTTCACCATCTTTAACTCCACTTCCATGATGACATCTAAAAGATTTACTGCTGCCTTCCTAGCCAGTATCACAGTGTTTGCCTCTCTTTATAGGCCAGTTTTTGTCTCCTTTCTGTCTCCTTACCTTAGGTTCATGTGTACAGAATCTCCTGTATAAAGTGAGTTGTTTGCAGTCACACAGTAAATCAGGGCAGAATACAAGAGAACCTCAGAAGTCTCTGGCTGTATTGTAGAGACATTCTCAAAAGTAATTTATAACTGTGCTTTTGGGAGCAGAAGTTGCATTCCCCTTGTGAACATGAACTCTGGCAAAGTCAAACAAGTTTATAATCCAGCACATAACACAGGAATTGGTGGCCCTAATGAATGAGGGGTTTGTTATACACCATTTGTGGCCTACAGAGCACAGGTGAAGGGTCTAGAGCAAGTACAAAATGCATGCCCAGGGGAAAGAACTGTTTATCCAACACTAGGAACTCTCCTGCCATTCCATCACAGAGAAGATGTGTGTGTATTCTGGGCCAGAAAAAGTGAGTTCAGTCCAGTGGAACAGTTCAGGTCCTTTAAAACTATGTGACACACACTTTTATCATCCAGACCGAGTTTAGCCCTGCCATGGAGGCCTGAGAGGCTGCACCTGCTCACCCCAGAGGTGGATTTGAACCTTTCTCTCCCTTTAATTTATGTCCCTCAGCTAGAAGCAGTGGTGCCCTCCTCTGGTTTTGGCGAGATGTGGTTGAATCTGTCATTGTGTGGAGCCTCTTCCTCTTGTCTCAAGTTGTGCTATGTTTATTAGTGTCTAGTCAAGGGAAGAGAAAGGGGAGGGAGGGATGAATCATGTTACACTCGTTGAGCTGTCAGAGGATTCTAGACAAGAAGCGTTATAGACTGAGAGATAAACAGGAGATGTATTAATTCAGTGGAGGGGTGTGTGTGTGTGTCTGAGGGCAGGGCTTTGCTCAAAGTATCAAAGAAGCCACAAAATTAAAGCTTCTTGATGCAGTCTGACCACCTAAGAGGCAAGCAGGCCAGGCAGCTCATGTACCCACTCTTTGTAGTCATTTAATTGCACCTGGTATTAGCATTATTTAAGTTGATGCTAACAGCAGCCTCCTTTTCCTAGAGCTCACACTTCAAGTCCAATTAAATATGTTCAGACAAATCCCAAGGTTCTTATGCAGACAAACTGCCATCAAACTCAGTAAGGCAGACTGCTGGTGAAAGTACAGAATAATTGCTGTTTGCAATGAGGGTCCTTTGGAAATCAACAGCTGTAAAAATACAACAAAATTTGGCCCAGTGGGACCTTGAGGAGAAGCTAAGTACAGAGCTGGTGGTTTTTCTCATTCTTAAAGCTGTTTTTAGTCCACCCAAAAACCAATACACAAATCCTATTTTCTGCCACTCTACCAGCACAACATGAACAGCATCTTTCATGGGAGTTCTATGATTTTCTTTGTATTCACACACTACTGCATCTCCATCCTTTATAAAATACAAACTGTGTTTTACAGGATCATCCTATTGTCCATTTTTCCATTATTATTCCATTACTCCATATTAAAGTAAATATGAAAGTAAGAAAAATCCCTACAGGAAAATGAGATGAAAATGGGAAATAGTCATGATCTTGAGGATATTTTAGGTTTTACTAGGAAAATACAAGGCAGTGTTTCTGGTCTCAGCATTGACCTGACTGGTGATGAATTGTGTGATTAGGTTATTGATCGACCTTCTCCATATCTGTCTGATAAGCTTTCTGTTTAACTCTGCCTTTAGCTCTGCAAGACAAAGGTAGTGTTATCCCAGGTGTTTTGGCACTACTGATTCCTGATAGGTAAGGAGTGGAATTAAAGAGGATTAATGATGAGAAAGAATCTGCTTCTGCTTGGCAGAAAAGGTAATAGAACTTGCATTTCTTTCTGGTTTTATGTTAAAAAAGCTGAAATGTACATAGAGGAAACTGAGAACAGTGGGCTGTGGCTACATAACTGCTCGAGTGCCCACAGGAGCTGATCCTCTCTCACTTGTGCTTGCTCTGTCATTGTCCAGTTGGCAGCAGAGCATGAAAATAAATGGGTTAATGGTGTATTTCCAACCAAACTTCAGGCTGCTGTAGGCACATTGCTGGAACCTTTGGAGTGGTTCTCCAGAAACAGGGACTATCCGTTTGTACATAGATAATTCATCCTGGCCCTTCTTGTTAAGCAGCAGTCTTTTCATCACTTCCAAAGGAATCACTAATCTCTATCTATGCTTAAAACATCAGTGTTTTTCTTGCTGTAGCAAAGCCTTTCCACTAAACCTGGTTCCCACACTTTGCCTAGACCATTAGAGAGAAGCTTATGGACAAATGCCCTTGTGAGGGTCAGGAGTGGCTGACCTGCCTGCACAGACGTGACCCCTTCATAACAGGATGTCTTTGATGTCGTGAGGATTTTTATTTTCAGCTCCACTATTTTCATGTGGGCTGTACCATCTCTGCTGCTGAGGCAGTGTATTCTCTTCTGCACAGTTGGGAGCTGCTGGACATCACAAACAGCTCTCTTTTTAGAGGCAGATTTCAATAACTAATAGAAGCTTTTAGTCACTAATTAACCTAAACGGGGTTTTATTTCTGTCTTTTCCCATTTTCTTCCTCCACTTTGGAAGTGTTTGAGGAGGATACCTGGTGTGTAAAGGCTTTTACTTACCCAAAACACAATGACAATCTGTAAAACTGGAGCTCAAGTCCAGCTCAAGCAGCTCACTCCTGGACATCTGTACCTGACACATGGCACAGGGGTGGGAAGCACAGAAGTGTCTTGGTTGTGCTCTGACCCCTACACAATTCACTTAATTTGAGCAAATAGTGCTATCAAAACTGTTTTTAAACATTGCTTTTTCCCCTAAGCTGATTGTCTCCTTACCCTGTGCAGAACCAGAGCTCTGATCATGATGACAACTCTGTGACAGACTTGCACTCAGTTGGGAGCTTGACTTCAAGTCACTGTAGGCTGCTCAGTCATCACTACTCTGGATGGTCACTGGGAGTTCTGTCACCAGCTCCAGAAGTCCCTGACGTGTTTTGGCTCCTCAAATTTTTGTTTGTTATGGTTTTGTGTTTAAGTCCACAAGCTATTAATGGTAATGTGTTCTAATTTGCAGCTTCTTAGGGATGGGTTTGTCTTCCTGATGTATAGCAGGTTCTTTGCTCTTTGAGAGAGAGGATCACAGGGACTGCTGTCCAGTACTGCAACTGAGAAGACTGGAGGTCTAAGACCTGTGGTTTGGAAATTTGCAGCCCATGGATCAAGATAAAAGCTGTAGCTATGCTAGGCAAAGGCATTCAGGGTGGTGATGCCCATAATTTATCTGTCAATTCCTCAAGATCATTTCAGAGCTATTTGCATCTGATTTCATTCTCTCCTGAGCATTAACACTGTTGTTGGCTTACAGAGACAGAGCTTGCTAGGGATTTTCTAGAAAATACCTGCATTCCAGGAGTTCTATGTGCCTCACTTTGTCATGATCTTCTCCCAGTGCACTGGCAGGAGAGGAGTTAAACTTAATTATCTCTGCAGTGAGAGCTGGCAGTGGTCCTACAGTGAGTTTTAGCAGCTGAAACCTAGATTTCAATGTATTTTTTTTTTCTGAAAAACAGTCATTTTGTGTTAGGAAGGCTCTGACTAGCCCTTAAGTGGTATCTGAATTGAATTTTAATGGATAATTCAATTGCAAACAAGGTTTTTTTCTGTCTTTTTGATCATGTCACTAGGAGCAGAAGTGTTGGTTCTTTCTTGCCTTTTCTTATCCCATTTTAATCCCAATTCTGTTGCTGCAGGTCTACCATAAATTACTGTATGCTAAAGGAATTTCCTATTGATTTGCTCTGACAGTGATTTGACCAGCTATGTGAATAGCTGATGGAAGCAGAACTTATCTTAGGTTCAGACAGTGGAGCATTGACTAAAGCTCTGAGGTAAACATTTACAGAAGAAACCTGAAATCATAAAGCCTTGCAGCTCAGCACAATTTACAAACACGTATTAATTAAGCTTCAGTGCTGGCTCTACTCTGTGTTAGATGAGAACAACATCCTGGCACACAATGGGTTGACATCAGTAACCTTTTATTGTTTATCATGCTCGGAAGTCACCAAGAATGAGGGTGAAGAAATGTCAAATAATCAGGTCAGATGCAAGTGAATGAGTCTTGATGGTTGAAGCTTGGTACCGTGGGAACCATTATTGTCCAGAGTAATTTCTGGAACATGCAAGTTAATTTCTTTTTTTACAATGTTAGTTCGTCAGCCGGGGAAATCTGCAAACAACTTGTACGGTCAGATGAAAACCTTTTTCCTGAATCTCGTATGTGGCTGCCCAGCTAGTGACTGCCAAAAAATGCTAAAAGACAAAAGTTGGATGACAAAGATAATAGGTCTCGAAGTTATTCCTACTGCAATAACAAGCCCAGCACAAACCTGCTTAAGAGAAGAGGAGGCTGAGGCAATAAAGTGATATTTGCTTGCAGAGACAATGGGGTGTTGGCTTTTCACTCCCCTGGGCATCCGCATTTCAGGCTGCCCCACTCTGTACACAGACACTCGGGGCTTTATTCTTTGAGGGCTGGATTCTTGCTGTTCACAGTGGGATCACTTGAATGCTTGTGCCTGCCTGCCTAATATATGTTAATTGAAGGACTTTTGTGTCTCAACATCTTTATTAATATTAATGGAATGAGATTTTTAATGGACCTATACAAAATATGCTTGACCTAGCTCGAGCCCTCACTTTTGTTTTTATACTCAGCAGCTCAGTGTGGCTTCTGACTAATTTAAGAACGTAATATTATATTCTGTGGCAGAGTACACAAACTAATGAAACATGGATTACTCTTCAGACTTGCAGTTTCCTTGCCATGAGATATAGAATTTATATAACACCAGAATGTAATTAGTTCTTTTTAAATCATGAAAGTAAAAACAGGTTTTCTTTTCCTTTGTGAGAATTATTGCACTTCAGTGAAAAGATTTTTAATATAATTCTTTCTTTACCAGGCCTCTCTTATGCCACATGCTTTTTTTTTTTTTTTTTTAGGAAGAAGTCATCAAAACAGTAAGCCTAAATCTTAGGAAATATTTCAAATTAATATTGCTGTTAAAGTATAAGTTGGTCATGGTGAGGGTTAGGTATAAACGCTGTAACGCAACATCAGACAAGAAAGTTTAAGCTTCTTTAAAAATGTGGCTACCCAGTGTCATTTCTTGTTAACACTTGACAGACTGTTACTTGTTTTGTTAGATGCAAATATAAATTAAATGTTAAAATAACAATCTTGGGCTAGGGCAGAGATGATTTTTGTTTTGCAGTCCACTGTGGATCATTATGGCATATACAAGAAAAATGCTTCTGTCACATTGGCACTTTCTTGTTACTTCTTCTGATAAAGAATAATTCCTTGTAGTCTGCTCTACATTTCATTGCTTGTAATAAACATCTCTGCAACCACTGTGGAGACCAGTCTGCCACAACAGGAGCTCCAGGCTCACTCTGTCAGCTGGTTCTCTTCATGCTGGAGGCCATATGGATATTTTTTTACACTACTGACATCACGTACTGGTGGTGGGATTGTTGTCCTACCCCAAGCAGCAAAAGCTTGAGTAAAGGAGCAGAAAAAAAGAATTTCCAGGCTGAGACAGCAGTGAGCTGCTGATGTCTGCTGATTCCTGCAGCCCAGTATTGTTCACTCTTGTTGACAGGTCTTTGCTGGTTGATGGGCTTCATGTAAAGCTTCTTGTGGTGAGTAAAAAGTTTTCTGCTGACTGCTCTGGACCTGTACCTGGCTTTGGGAAGTGTCTTTTATTCCTTCCTACATCATCTTGGCCCTTGAGTCAGTAGGCACTCCACTTTTTGGGATACACTGCTGCAATTGCTGTTTGGTTTAGAAGTATATTTTGAGAAGGGGAGGCACCACTGGCTCATCGAGAAAGTGAGATGTGTCTGTTGCTCCTGGTGGACCCCAAAATGCATGCTGGACACAGCTCAGGATGATGCTGTATAATCAGATTTCACTGAATCAGAAATTAGATGGAGGCAAGCAGTGTGCTGAAGGGCAAACCCCGTGTGCAGGCTGAGCCTTGCTGCTCTCATGGACTGCCCACACCAGAACAGCCAGCAGGGAGATGTGGAGGAGCTCAGGCAGTTTCCAGAGACTCAGCTGCTGCTGCTACTGCTAGAAAGTGCACCCAAGGGCTTGGCATGCAGTGCCTGCTGTTGCCAGATAGGTTTCAGTGCCCTGGTGCCAAATGTTGTCATTCCACTCTGCTGCCAGGGGATCCTGACAATGAGGGAGTAAAGGAAGCGCAATGGCCACCCAAAAATGCAAAACCAGGAGTAAATGTAAAGAGCTTATTTGGCCTAACACAAATCCAGTCCTGGTAAAGTCAAGTCTAGTGATGGGAATGAAAGAGGGTGGTACCTTTTGAGGCCTGTTATCCGTGTTAGACAGGAGATGGACTTGACAGGCTTTGAGCTGTGAAAATGTGCAGGAATATTATCAGATGTCATCACAGAACACCTGTAGGGGACAAGACCTCATTCATCTCCTGCTCATGGTAGGAGAGCTGAGTAATTGCAGAGAGGGGAGCATGTTACAGAAATGGTTAATTGATTCCTGTGTTTACCAGAGAGAACTGGGTGGTCACTTGAGCTGCCTGAGGCACAGAGCCCTGCTGGTCTGATGTAATGAAGACCATGCATGATCCCAGGGACAGAACAGGGTGCAGGTGGTGCCATGTGCTGTGAGCATCAGGATAATGCTGTGGTGACACAGGCTTGTGTTTCCCATCAGTGGGACAGATGAAATACCAAGAAAAGGACAACTTGGACCAGCAGCTGAATCAGAGGGCTGATTATATTGCCATATATTACCAGTTAAAGCTAGGAACAAAACCATGCCAGACTCTGGTCTTGGCCTCTGAGTATTGCACTGGTTCTGTTTACAGGTTCTTAGCTTTTGGGTTATAGTGCCATCAGAAGTTTATTTTTGTTGTAATTTTCCAAGCATTTCTTGAAAATTAGCTTTCTGGTGCACAGAACAGCACCACAAGCCTAAATTAGTTGCAAATAGTTTGAGGGCTGAGGGAATAGTGTATATATTATATATATATATATTTTTTTTTTTTGTGGCTCTTCACATGATTTATTTAGTCATTTGAAAGACTACCATTTGGGAAAGTCAGGAACTCACTCTAATGTGAGAAACAAAACAGAAGGAAATGTTATTCATCCAGAATGAAGGTCTGTCTTCTGCAAACCAGCATTTGTGCATAGCCAAGCTCATTCTGCCTCCTCAGCCCTACTCCTGTGTTAGGATTAGCAGAAGATGAGGGGAGTATTTCCCTTTGGGAATGTTTCCTGCCCACCATCAGCCTGCTCAGAGTGGTGCCCATATGCTCCAAAATATCTCCATGGGTATTCCACATCCTTTAATGACAGCTTAGCCTTTGGGCCTCATTGCCAATAAGGGGGAAGAGGAATTTATATGTTGATACAGACTTTTCTATACCAATGCACTGAATTGGTGCTTATTCTTTCTTAAATCTTTATCGTGCAAAGGACAGTGCAATTCAGTGTCCATTATTCTGAAATATGAATATATTTGTTTTTCTATAAAGGTGCACACGGCAATGCTGTTTATGGCTGTAGTCTATTCTGCTGTTCAATAACTTGTTCAATCATGATTATTATTATTTAAAGCAACACTGTTGTGCTTCTTTCAGGAGAAGAATTGCATTTTAAAGAGAAGATTGTTGTAGTTTGCCGTTAAATTTTGTAGTAAGCGGAGGGTATAGGTTTATTGCAAAAAATTTTAATGTGAAGGATATATATGAATGAGTCTCACATGACTTCCTTTATTATTTGTTAAGATATGTTAAAGGAGTAAGTCACTGTAAATCTGTAAAGTATTTTATAAAATTTATTTGCTACTTAAAACAAACAATTTTATTTCAATTGGTGAATCTCATAAGAATTAGTATAAATAATCTGACCAGTAATGTATAAACTTTGATCAGTGTCCTGTTTTAGTCCTTTTGAGGGGCTCAGTGGAGGTGTAAAAAGAGAAGCCCTGGAGAGGGGTGATCAAATGTGACATGTTGGGCTGAAACTACTCTGACAGGATGGGGACTGTAGCTTAAACCCTCTCTTATCTTGCCAGTGTTCTTGTGTGTGCTATCTCTCCCCAGCGAGATGCCTGACTGATTCACAGCAACTGATGGGCAGTCTAAAATTACAAAGCCTTCGGTTTCCTTGTTCCTAACAGATAAAGAGGGTGGGCATTTCCTGATTATATGGTATACACTCAAAATATTTAAGTTCCCCATGGTGCTATTTGTGCCTAATTTACTTCTCTAGCACATTAACACTGCTGGTTTTCTGCAGTGGGAGGAGTGTGTGGTGTAACATGCTGTGAAGAGAGGAAATGTTTCACAAGAGTTCCTTCTGGCTTTTCCTCTGTTTGTGTTACCACCTGGAAAGAAGAAAAGGTGGAGGGACTGACTGATGATCCAGATGGATTGCAGGAACACTCAGGGTTGTGGTCAGATGTGTTAAGCTGGGCAAATTCACTCTGGGAAGTGGCAGGATTGCATCCAGCTCCTGAAGCACATGGAACCTGCTGCAGGAAAGTGTGTAGGCATGAAGAGTGCTGAGCTACCATCAGCCAGTAACCTTGGGGCAGGCTGTGCCCCTTCAGAGGCCACTGAGCAGCCAGATTATTTCGGAGAAAAATTGGGGATACGCCAATGTGAGAGATGGGGACTGAGGACAGGCTCCAGCAGAGCAGATACCATCTGAATATAATAAATCAGAGGCTGTGCAGGTCACACGGAGCTTCAGAGAGACTGGGAGTGGGAGGACCACATTTATCACTTTTCCTGTTCACTTTTCTAGTTCTTGCCTATGAAAGTAGACAAATGATCTCCTGTTTATGGGAGCAGGGCACTTTGATGTACTAATTATTGCACTCATGTGGTACTTATCAGCAGAGCGAGCTGTCTGATTCCTGGGTAAGGGCTCAGGATGCAAGAGCAGCTGAGCTGTGCAGCTCTTCTGTCACTGCTGGCTGTGCTGTGGAGCCAGCTCAGGTCCCCTGGTGCCAGGATGGAGCAGGGAGCACGCTCAGGCCCTGGGAGTAGGAGCTGCATTGGAGACCAGACTGTCTGTGACTCTCACACACTCCCCTGATGTCCCAGAGCCTCTGTGACCCTGGCAGCACATTCCTCTTCTTGGAGCTTTTTTCTTAACCTGTGCTTAACCTGCCCTTTGCTTAACCTACTGTTTAGTAGATTCATTGCAGAAATAAGGTCAGGCTGCTTAGGAAATTTTGTCTCCTAAATCTTCTGCTGATACAATTTTTTTTTTTTTACCATCCCTTTATAACTTTTCAGCATGCTGAGCTGTCAACAAATATCTCCCTTGTTTTCACTGCATCTTTATTTCAATCAGAAGGCCTGTAGTGTTTAACACAGTGGCAACATCTGTTCAATAGATATCTGGTTATCTTGGACCAATTTAATATAATGACCATCTCATAGAATAAAAAGCTGCTTTCAGACACTACCTTCCCTTTCCACTCAAATTTTCCCATTTCCTGAGATCTCAGAGAACATCACAGGGTTACTTTGAGCTTTGATCCACAGACTATACTTTGAGAGCCTGCTGTGTAAGGTATTGTCCTGAAAACACTCTACTGTACAGATGCTTTTGTGAAGAAATGCTGTTCACCTGCACAAAAACCCTGACAAACGGTGTTTGCTGACATAACAGATAATTGAACAGCTTTCTTTAATGAGAAGACACAAGTAAATGCTCCCATGCTGTCTTTTTTCCCCACTGTTTTCTTAACACTCATCCCTGCTAAACAGTTACATAATTCAAGTGCTTATACTAAAGTCTGGTGATGGCAAAATCAATGTATGTTTTCATGTCCAGTTTAGTTCTGCAGGCCTGTGCAGGGGGTACAAGTCAAACATGGGGCTGAGTACCTGGTTAACACCCCAAATTCTGCTTTAGAGCCGTGTGTTGGGCTCTGACCTTGTCACAGAAAGCATGTCAGAAGGGGTAAATTGGTGCATTGGGTTGAAAAATGGATATACTTCACCTTACCCCAACCTGGACCAGTATTAAGGTAGTATTTCTGTGTCTGTTTTAAGACAGATGTGGCATTATGTTTTATTTTATGCCAAACCAGGACCTCTTTGTGGTGGGTTTTGCACATCATCACAGTTATTTCTACTACAGAGATTTAGAAAATAGTACTGAAAATAATTTCTCAAACTTTGATTTATAATATTATTAAAAGCAGAAAACCTGGCTGGATTTGTGACAGACTAGAAAAATTTTTAATTTACTCCAGCAGAGCGCTTATAGCTTGGTCATCATTCCCTTAAAATAGAAGCTGAGGCTAATTTGTGGAAGAGAAGAGGATGAGTGCACAGCTTTAAAGCAGCCCCGAGGTGGCTGTAGAGTGGCTGAGCAGTGCAGAATGGTGGCATTTGGCTACAAGGAGGAAAACAGATTGTCTGGACTCTGGGTACACTTGGCAGTGTAAATATGGTGAAGGTGGGTTTTGTGACTGTAAACAGGGCCTGCAAATATGAGGCTTTTTCATGCCATGGAATATAGATGTAAGTAACCACATTTAGCTTAGTAAATAACTATTTAAATGCCCATGTGAGCTAAACTCTGGATGCTGAGGGTGTTTGTATGGTCATGGAAGTCTTATGTGGAGTTGCCATTGTGCAGGTTTTAAACGTTACAGAAAACTGAGAAAAGGATGAGGTCTCATTTCAACTTGGTTTTCTGGAGTACTGCTGACTTGTGTTTTGGGTTTGTGTGTGTGAATTACAGTCAAGATTTTACTGTTTCACCTTTTCTTGGTGCTGAGAGGAGATTCAGACACACCTAGGCTGCTGCTCAACTTCTAAGAGATTACTACAGCAAGAGAGCAAAGGTGCCATTGGTTGTCCCTGCTCTGCCTGTCACAGTGGTGCCACCCCGGTGCAGAGGGGTGCTTGAGGTGTGGTGTGTCATCCCCAGCTGGCTTTTAACACCATGACACCAAGTCACACCCTTTCTCTAAAAGGTGACCAGCAGGAAGCCTTATGGCACAGGATCTCACACCTGGGTGTCCTGTGTGTTTCTGGGTCACGGCTGCTGCCCCTGTGGCTGGGGCCACCTGGCAGGAGCCTGTCCAGGCTGTGCTGAGGGACAGGGCCATGTCTGGGGTCTCTGGGCAGGGCAGCTGGGAGCCCTGTGAGGTGGCACACACCTGGCTGTGCCCTGAGTGTGTGCCCAGCACAGCTCCTGGGTCACAGCTGTGCCTGTGGGGTGGTATCCTGAAGACTGGGGATGTACTTAGAGTAGACAAGGTGGAAGCACTTCAACAGAACAACCCAGATAGGGTCAAATGTGAGCCCTCACAAGTCTGTCATGAGCATTTTCTGCATTGATTACAAAATCCTGCCTATTAAACTGATACATAAGGAACAGAGAAGCTGAAATGCTGAAGAGCAGGCAGTTTAATCCAGATAACCCAGGCGCCAGCCTGACAGTCTCACTCTTGGGCCATCTTTGCTTCTTGTTTTCCATTCCCTTAATGGCCTAAGCTCTTTTGTTCCACTCCCTTTCTCCTTCCCACGTAGATATTTCAACATATGGATATGTCTGTGTATGTGGAATATCAGCAAAGCTGATACTTTGCTCCCTACAGAGTTCCTTGTGACCACTCTCTCATGTAACTAATCCATAGCAATGTATACTCCAACAAGGAAAATTAAAAGGTTGGGAACCACTGACCTAACTTCTTAGTAAGCAATACAGCTGGCAATCAGATGTAACTCGAGCTCCTCGTTATTGGAGCTGCCTGAGCTATTCATAGCAAAGCAAAATTGCTATGGGAATTGAGCTGGATTTATTTTGTTTGAATGCAAATTATCCCAGGTCAGACAGGCTCAGATCTTCTGCCCCCTCAAATTCATTTGCATTAGCTCTGGCAGGGCAAAGCTCATATCTGGAGGATCTGCACTGGGGAAATGTGGATATGGGTAGGGAACCACCAGATGTGGAGAGCATTTGCTTGGGGCTTCGATGCAATTGGGTGTAACTCATTGCAGCCCAGAGTCCTGACCAGAGTGAAGGTTCTGCCATCAGGTAGCTCCAAGGGGTGTCCCATGCTTGGGCAAGTGTCTCTCTCTATTGTCTGCAACCTCAACTGGGTGTCCTGTAGGGGAGAGGGAGTATTAAGCTTTGCCTAATTCTCACTTACAATATGAAACATTCTGAAGGGTCCAGCTGCCAAAGTCCCATCATCACAGGAATAGCTGTGTTTTCACTAAAAAAAACCCCAACCCCACTCAACTTTGATTCTAATATACATGATTATAAAGGGTAAAAAAAGCCTCTTAAAAACTCAGCTGAAAATGGTTCAAGAAATCAAAAAGAAAATAAAACACTGAAGCCCTTTGGCATTATTTTAAAAAACCTCATAATTTATAGTGTTGTTTCCTGCAAGGCCTGATTCATGACTTTTAATGTTTGGAGTTGCCTGTCTGATAGGGAGGAATGTTGCTGATCAGAAACACTCAAGCAGGCATCTGTTAATGCTAAGTACCTGTGGAAAAGGAATTTTCAAGTACTGATTTTAGTTCTATACAATCAATTTTTGGTTTGCTTTTTCTTTTTTTAAGCTGTTCATTTTTTGTGTCACTCTGCCCTTATCTTATTGGTTTTGCCTTTATTACCACTCTAGGAGCAGCAGCTCCATTAAGAAAGCATGCACTTTCCCCAGAATATTGGTACATCTGAAGCCAGCCCTGTAAAATTGATTAGCTGTACACAAAGGGGGAGGAGAATCTTGCCAGAACGTTTTCATTTCACCTAATCCTTTGAGCAGCATAAATAATTCATAGCAAACTCACCTTAGGGTGAAACGCTGCCCTGTCTGAAGATCTGGGCATCTTGAAGGCACATTTCAGATATTTAACAGGGACATAAATGGTGCTTTTGTTTTGTGCTGTTACAGAGAATGACAGGACAGAGAGAGCTGCATTTCCTGTGCTTTTGAAGGTTTCTGAAGGTAATCCTGCTCTCACCTGGAGTGTTCTCTGAAGCTGTGCACCCAGTTACATGGGATGTTAGCTCAGGGGACACACTAAGCTACCCTCTGAAATCAGTTTTTCTGTTGTTCTTGAGGTACCCTAAGTGACTAATCAACTGTCAGCACATGACAAATAGTGAGCTGCCTCTTTTTAGGAAAAATGAAGCATAAATGCACTCATTAAATAATCCTGCTGTTTCCTGTTTGCTTTGTGATGGATTTCAGAACTGTCATAACTAATAAAAGCACTAGATTTTATCTTACGTTGCAGGGATTTGCTTAAGCAGGCCATGCCCAAGTGCTTGTACAGCTACCAAGGCTAAATTTGAGCTGTTGGTTTTAGCTAATTGCCTTCCAAAACATTTATAGGGAGCCAAAGAGCCCTACTGATGGAATTGTAATGAAGTGATCCTGAGTGTAACTTGGTAAACCTCTGGCACTTCACTCAAATAATATTGGTATATAGTTAGTGTGGTTATGCTGTAGTTTGCATTAGTATTTTTCTTCTATTCATTTATCATGCCTACTCCTGGGGTGGTTTCTTTGGTTTTTGGATTTTTTTTTAAATGCAAAACATGAGAAATGAGCGAGCTCACGTACTGACAAGCAAGTATTTAATCTGGGGCAAAGCAATCAACTTTGTGTTAGTTCTAGAATATCTCATTACCCTGCAATAAATACCAATTTAATACATTTAAATACCAATGTGACTGGTTCAATTACCCCAAGTGGAGGAACAAATAAGAATATTTCCTTATTTGCCATATGCTGACAGGGGGTTGCATAAAGATGTTTGAAACAAGCTCAGTCAACTGCAGAAATACAAAGGCACTATTCACAGATAACGCTGGCTTTGTTCATATAGGAATAATTAAAGACATGCAATTTTGTTACCTTGTTTTAATTGCTGACTGTTCTGCATAGCACTTCTTTTGAGCAACCAAACAGAGTAGTCTTTCATGGCTAACTCAGACTGGCAATTTAAACCTTGTACTCTCCTTCTGTCAGATTGTCAGGTTAGTAAAATGCTGTATTGTTAAGAACCCTTAACATTTTACATTTGCAAGAAATCTATATTATGTTAGAAAACAGAATACTTGCGTTATTTTTCTGAGTCAGATTTTAAGAAAAATGCCATCTGCTGACAATTCTCAAGTCAGAAGAGGCAACCAATGATTCTTTCATGATAAATATTTTAGTGTGCATAAGGGCCATTAACTTAACCTAAACATTTGCTGTGGTACAGAGCCAGGTATTCCAGTCTGGTGAAAGTCAGTAAAGGTCTGCTGAGGTTATTCTCATCAGCCAAGGACCCAGTCCCATAAAACATCACTTTGTACTTCCCTGACTCTGGGGCCGGCATCAGGAACTGCCCATTTACAGGCTTGATACTTTTCTGGAGGATGGGTGAATTTTTTGGCAAACATTACAGCTGGGGAAAAGTTTAGTTAACTTAAATTTTCTCTTCTCTTCAGTGTGTTTGCATGCCTTTGTGCTGCCTGGTTTGGGATAGGATCAAAAATGAACAAGCTCTGAGTTTTACTTGTGGGATTTCTGACTTCAATAATACATGTGTATTATTGGAAACCTCATGAGAGTCCATTCTCACTAGTTTCCCAGAACATTTTCTTTCCCAAATTGGTATAAAAGCACTCTGGAAATGCTTGCACAGACAATGTTCAGCTCAATGGGAGCTCCTGGGTGCTTAACACTCTGTAAAAGTCTGTCATTAATTTAACAATCTGTGTATGGATTTAGGGTCCAGACTTTTCACTTTTTGTTGGTGGATCATGGATGGTGTCCCTGTCACGGTGTCTCAGAAGCTTGTTCCATTTACCCAGTGCCTCAGTAACCTGGCTGCAGTTGTGTCAGTGCCCTTCTCAGGGGGACAGAAAGAGGCAAAATGCCCCTCAGCCTTGTGGCTGCTGCTGTCCCCTCTGCAGCTACCTCCCAGAAAAGGGGCTGTGGGTCAGAGTGGAGAGGGAAGGAACTCCCTTAATTACCGTGATTTACTGCCCTTGGCTTGGCTGTCTGCTCCTGATGCTTCCCGAGGGTAAAAATATCTTTCACCTCAGCAACACTTTCTGCAATTCAGCCCCTTTCTCCTTTCCAGATATGCTGCTTGTCATGTTTTTTCTACCTAATTTCACATCTTAATTTGCTCATTTTGATTATATTTTCCAGAGCATTGACATTGTGACCCTAACTTGAGAGGGGCTCAGTAAGCCATCTCTCAAAAAGTCAGTCAGTGCTATCGGGTATCTGCAGTTCAGGTCAGGCTGTACTATCCTGCTGGCTATAATTCTTGGAAGTAGTTTTGCTTATGACTGTAGTAAGGTTATAGTCTCACATAGTTTTCAGACTACCAACTTAACCCATCCCAAGAGGTGAGTCGACTTCATTGCACATTCCCTAAAGAACCAATCATTTATTTGAACTGCTTACATGATGCAGGATTGCTTTGAACAGCCTCATGATGGTATTGGTTGAATACCCTTGGTTTGGAGGAAGGAGGAATTCATAAGAATGAATGCTGGCAAACTCAACAGGATTTTATTCTTCCTGGGATTCCTTGGCATGAGTGAGAACATGATACATTTACCGCATTTTCAAGGCTTAACCCAAAACCTGTTCTAAACAGCTGGCACTTTCCCTGCTTTCTTGGCAAGGTTTTGTCTCTGCTGGTGCACAGGGACTGTCACCTCCTCACGGGTTTCTCTGTGGGGACGTTTGAAGTGTTTCTGGAATCCCTGCTGCTGTGAACTCACTGTTATGAAATGCTGTGTCCCCACATGGATGCTGTGCTGTGCTCCACTCAATAACCAGGCTCTGAGCAGGCCTGTGCCTCCTGAGCTGGGCTGGCTTGCTCTGGCAAGCGTGTGTTCCAGGCAGGAGTGGAGGGATGGTGGCAAACGTAAGGGTGATTTCTGTACTTTGTGAGGGCAGGGCCATGATGTGCCCATAAAACCCGAGGGAAAGGCCTCCCTCATGTCCCCTCACAGAGTTATGGGGACACCTCTCTCTCCTGCTAGCACACGTTGTTGTATGTTGGTGTTTAAAAATTGACATCTACCCAATTCCAGAGACCAGTCTGGGCCAAAAGGCAGCTTCTGGCTTTTGTCAGGGAGCTCTAAGCTGTGTGAACACCTTTGTGTTTTCTGGTTCTCTGCCATACCCTCTTTTGACTTCCAAGCTGCCCTTGGTTCTGTGTGGAAAATGGCCTGGCAGGCAGAAGCCCCAGGTGGGACAGCTGAGTGAGGGCAGGCTCTCCTCCAGCAAGGGGAAGCTTTGGTGACAGGGCTGAGCCTTTTGTGTGTCCTCTGTGGTGCCAAAGTACCAAAGACTTAACTGAGCACCAGAGTGGGAAACAAGAGTTTGATGAAAATGAACTGTAGATAAGGTAATTTCATGAGTTTTTTCTCTGCAAAGTGAATGAGAAAAGACTCCAATATGCTGTAACGTGATGTGGCCCCAACCACACTGTGATGTGCATATTAGATTTCTAGGAATCTTTGGCCTCAGATGGTTTTAAATAACCAGCAACCATAGTTCATAGGTCATCTGCTCTCCTTATTCTTTGCTTTTCAGGGAAGTTCTTAGTTTACATTTTTATGTGTTTTAAGTAGAACTAAAACCTGTACTTTATGTCTCTGTACTTCACGTCCTGTAATTCTTGTTGGGATGTATTTGAAACAATGATTTGGGTTTTTTTAAGGAGCTGGACAGTTGGGAAATAACAGAAGTCTTGGATCAATGTCCACTGAAGTCTGTGGAAAGCTTTATGCCAATTTCACTTGGCCTTTTGTCAAGTCTTTTAAAACGTTTCATGAATATTTGGAACTATTTTAATGGGTGTGAAATGACATTTAACTCTTCCTTTTTAGTGATTTTTCATCTTGAGCACACTCACACCCGCATAATGGTATAGATTTCATTGATTTCTTTGGCCATTGTTTTAGTTAAGACACAGTGGGTTTTTAACACCTTATTTTTTGTATATGCTCCTAACACTCAATAAGGCATTCTGGGTATGAGTAGTATTCCTTAGGAAATATGTGCATGCTTTTTGGTACTTCATTTAGTTGAGATACTCTTGTTCTTGTGCAAACTGTAATTTAACTTTACATCAGTCAGTATTGAGTAGTTATGTTTAGCAGAGACACTGCAGTTCAATTATTCATGTTTTAATTCTCACTTTTATTTTGTTAGACTTTTACCTCATTATTTGCGTCTGGTTTCTGAAACTCCTCTAACTTTATTATGTATCAAGCTGTTGCCTTCAGTTTAATTAGCATGCAATGAAAGTGCCTTGTGTGCAAACAGAGAACCCACAGCCACGAGGCCTTTCTAGTCTGGAGTGAGGATTTGTCTGCTCCCTCAGCACTCAGCTTTGTTAAATTATGGGAGAGAAGTAGAAATTCTGCAAATCCTTCACTCACTGTCAGTGCTCTGATTTTTATGGAGGATCTGGTTTTTCTGGAGATGCTGAAACCCCGAAGTGAATTAGGTTTACAGGCTGGTAAGCTGCCAAAGGCTCCACTCAGAGTCTAAGAACACAGGGGAGCAAATGGGAGCAGCCTCTGCTGTTCCAGTTGGAGGCCAATGACATCTGTTAGGGACAGATATGTTAGTGTCTGACTGAAAATTCTTCCATGTGGATTGAAAATCAGTGGAAGATCTACCTGATTTTGTATACTTAGGATGATCTTTTTCAGTGGTTTAAAAAAATTTGCCTTATTTTTCAATTTAGTCTAGGTTCAATTAAAAAAATCATGAAGCAGATACCATTGTTGTCATTGCCCTTGTCCAAATCTCATTTTGAAGTTGTTCTTCCTTTTGAAACACACCAAGAAAACAGAACAAGTGCCTTACCTTGGTGATTACACCCAGATACTGAGGAATTTCTCAGAGGCGTATTGGATCTGAAAATTCCTTTAGCCCAGAGCTAAGCAAACATTTGTTTCATAACAAATAACGAGAGGAGGAGGAATGTTGCCTTTTTCTCTCTTCTCAACTTTTCCACAAACAAACTGCAAGTTCCTCTAAATTATTGATTCAAAATTATTTGCTAACCACACAGGTCAACTTATGTCTTTCCATTTTCTTTCCAATGGCATGGAATATCCCTTCCAGAAGGATAGCAAATATGTGTTTTGAAGGAGGAAGAAAACAGCAAATTCCAACTGAGCAATCTTTTGGGTGTTCCTTCCCACCATATTCTCACAATTATTGCTATTATTAGTGATAGCCACAGTGGGATACAGAGGGAATAGACAGGAGTCCCTGGCCTTTTTCATGCTGTGTTGTCTAGACTTACAAGAATGTTAGATTTTGTCATCCTGCTTCCTCTCATGGTGTTAGAATTGCAGAGAATCTGAAATAAAAATGGAATTTTGACTTATCTGACCCTCTCCTCATTGTGACCTAAACCCATCAAGGTTAATGGAAAGACATCCTTGATTCAGGGAAAATCACATGTAATGCATAAAGCTATGCTGAAAGTAGAAAGCCTGATGTATAAATTTCCATGACAGTTTTGACATCATTTGTTCTGAAGTATTTGAGCTGGAAGAATACTTTGAGTCTAACTCAAAATTATGGAGATGTTTCATGAATTTGTAGAAAAAATTCCCAGGACACCCAGGAGTACGCAGTAGCCAAAATCTGGCCTTCAAAAACTGGAATTCCTTCATGGTGTAAAGCTAGAAAAGATGAATCTGTGCCAACCTCCTGCCTTTGTGCCATGGCATTCCTCAGCTGGCATGTTTTCCAGCCAGCAGAGTGGAGCCAAACTTTGCTTTACCCAACACGACAATTTAGGACCTGCAGGAAAAGTACCTGGCAGTTGTTGTCCCATTGCCCCCTTTGCAGTGCTCCAGAGGACTGCAGCTCTGTCTGAAGCCAGGTCAGCATTCTCTGCATTGCTTTGGAATTCCCAAAGTGATTAACTCAATACAAATCCTTGAAACCCATGCCTGGAAAAAAAATGGCAAATGATGTGTGATTGAATGAGTGTCCAGACTGCTCTGTGGCACTTCCCCTTTCTTCTTGACAACTTCACAACTTCATAAAACTGGATGTTATCAAAAAGAAGGTATCTTTCAGTCACACAGCATTTTTCAACTTGGAGGATGAGTTTGATGTAAAACCCAAAGGAAAAATGTCTTATTGGAGATTTAGGGTCATTTCTGTTGGAAAAAAGTGACTACATTTGTAAGGCACTCAGTCAGCTGCAGCCTCTGTGAAGGTGCAGCAAAATACAAGCAGGGCCCAGAATTCAGTCACTTCTTCTCCCCCACCATGAATTCTCAATCCACCCTTATAACTTTAAATATAGAAATGATATTTGGGGCTGAGACTTCATGTACATCAGGGACAGTTTCTTACAGGAAAATGTAGAAACTTCTTTTTTTTCCATATGGTTTGAATCATTTACAAAATGAATCCTACAGGAATAATTTCAGATGTGGAAACCTTTAAAATGGGGAAATAAGAACCAGATTCACTACATTTCTGTTTTCCAGCTGAAAAAAAAAGTAGTTTAGCAGTGCCCAATTATCAGTGCATTCTAGATAAAGATGGCCTCTCAGAACCACTTGTAAATTGTGTGATGACACACATCATAAGGATTAAAATATTAGTCATCTTCCCTACAGGAAAGTACTTTGTCATGACCAAATGTGATCTGACATTTGAAATATGCCAACTTATTGCAGTGAGCAGGCAAACTAAATTCCTGTCAATTATTTAAAACCTGTTTTTTATTGATGGAGGCAATTTTAACCTTCTTGTAGAATGTTAAGTAGATACAGGCTGAGATATGTAATTATGAATTCATGTTGAAGAGAGGAGAGTGGGCAAATTGTGGATCAGAATATATTTTGTGTATTTTTTAATTATTATTATTATTCAGAGGGCAATTAGACCATCTCAGTTCATAATGTAGAATCTCTTTTATTGCCAAAATTGAGATCACAGTGTGACTTTATGAGCACTGTTATTGGGCCCCTGTGAAAGGTGCTTATATTGGGGAGTACTGCAAAGCTGCCTTTTTTGTTTAGGATCAACAGAAGAGAATTTCTGTGAAAAGAGCACAGTGGATGACTGTAGTTTGTTGAGGATCTGCAGATCTTTGATAAATTTTTCCAGCTGGAATAGACTTAAAATCAATTTCAGCATTAGTTTCGTTAAGGGTTAAAGCTGTGAAGATTCATATGTAACTTTCAATTTTCACTTGCTTTTCACTGTGTTGAGTTTTCCTCATGGGAAACAGTTTTAAAGCACAGAAAATTCCACAGATCCTTAAAAAATACCATACTTACATTAGGCATTCAAATTGCTCTCCTTGTGATACCCATGGCATTCAGGCCCTGTGAGGCTGCACTAAAGAAGAACATCCATTTCAGAAGGGAGGAGGTGATACACGTGACATGTCTGCATTTTCAATGGCTTTTTTGAGGAAGGAGGTGGAATCATGGTCTTGGAGGGCTCAAGATGTGGGGCAAGATGGTTTGCAATTGACATTTGTTTGTCTGCACATATTTTTCTGAAGCCTAAGAGATATGTAGTCCTCGTGGGATGTCAGTTTTGGCAGGAGGGTGTTGGCACATGGTAGGGCCTCACTGATCCAAACCAAAACTCTGTATCTAGTATTACGTATATAATGTAATAGAATTACCTGATGAAACTTCTTTTTGGTTTTTGACTTGGTAAAAAAGGGTGTTTATTACAACATGTTTTACAAAACCAATAAATGAAATAAAATCATAACTGATTAATGAGCTGCATGGAAATACTTCCTCAGTGCCACCCACATTTCCCTGGCCCTGATCCTGGAAACACTTCATCACATGTGCAGTTTTATGCACAGATCCTATGTGAAAACTACAGTGTAGTTTTCCCATACTTGCGTCTTTCAGAGATCCAAGAAGGAAAACAATCAGATACTTGCCTTTAGTGATTAGCTTTCCCTTGTAGGAGGGTATAAATTTCACATTGTGTTTAAACTATGATTAAATTTCAGGGAGTTGATTACTGAATGATGGTGCTTAAACGTTCAGATGTTTCAGCTTTGTGCTGCTGACCTGTAATGTCATTCTCTGCTTGGAGTACCTTTCAGTGTGGGATTCCAGTTTGGTAAAAATACCTTGACATGAAAAAGCTGTGAGCCTTAACTCAAATATTTTCTTCTATGATGTGTGCACTTATGAGAAGTTTTATTTTCCAAAAGCATTTCCTTTTTATGTATATCTTGCACACAAACACCCACACAAACAAACATGTACTGTGAAGGGTGGGTTAATATTGCATGTGAAACTATCCATGCTCTTTTGTGAAGGTGCGGTGCTGCCCGTCCCACAACATTCCTGGTTTGTGTTTTTCCAAATGGGAAACCTGGTCACGTCCAAAAGGAAATGATGCATATTTACATGGGACAGATATCCAGACTGTAACTTGAATCAGATAACTTGACACATAACTTGATCTATAACTTGAGTAATAATAACTTGAGTAGCTAACCAGTGTCAAGGTGTGTTCAGTGCATTTCCCACACCCGAGCAAATATTTCCAAATAAGGAGAGGATTTCAGTTTATCTCTGAACTTAAAAGGAAGATAGACCAGAATCTTCTGCGTTTCTCTCATTTTAATTGCCTCAGTGCCAGGACAGAGAAACCTGTTGGACCTTTTAGCTGCTCCTCTGAAATATAGCTAGTTTCTATTGGGCAGCAAGCCAAATTATCCCTCCTTGATCGTTGTATACTTAAGAATGAGCTCAGAGTTGCTCTGGGCTTTTTGGGGTGCCTTAGCTGGCACTAGAGGTTTCTCTGTACCATGCCTGGCTTTTGTTTTGTTTTTGTATCTGTATCGTTTGTTATTTTCTCCTTTATTCAAACCTTTTGCTTTACAAAACACACCTGAAGAGCAGGCTTGCAAATTGTTCTAAGTCATTCTGAGAACTACTGGACACCCTTAGATTGTATTGGACCCTTGTGGAGCTAAAAATATCTGGCTCGGTGAGAATTCCAATAAAGGGGCACACTGTGGTCAGTCTGGGCTTTGCAGGAAGGTCGCTTGGGGAGCTGGCGTGTTCCAGCTGGTGTGAGCCATGACAGGCTCCTCCCTGTGAAGAACGAAGTTCATTTTCTAGGTAAATTTTAAGAAATAGGTTTAATAAAAAAATAATAAGACAATTAGGAGACGGAAAAGCAAGATACAACCGGGCCGTCTGGCTGGGTGACTTGGCATTCAGCCAAGTGCACGGCCTGCTATTTCAGAGGCCTTCTTTAAATACCCTTTCTATTACATCTGTCTGTTGCACATTCATATTTTTCCACAAACTAGTTTCCATATTCCAGGAACTGTTTATCATGGTCCCTCCTTGGGTCTGCCTTTTTAGAGCATGCATGTTTCTTGGCTGTGTCTCCTTTATCACCTCCAGCTTGGGCTTTGGTCCATACTTTCCACAGATGGTCAGTGTTGATAGTTGGCATGTCAGCAGCAGGGTCCCCATCATATGTTTCACTGGATGTTATCCCAACCAAACAGGCTGTTCAATTACAAGCATAACTACATATCAGCTATCTCCCTACCATGTCTAAGTTTTGCTGATAGCAGAAATAAGAACTATATCCTTACAGCAAAGTTATTATACATATAGAATTCACATGAATATTTGTGAAAAGCCAACTTTATAATATGCATTTATAACATCCCTAATTGTAAAGGTTCAGGCTTCTTTTCTGCTCTGCTAAGGTCAGGATGAATAACAGTTGGGAAATGCCAAGTTTGAGTTTGGTCTTGGTTATTTATTATATGTTATCTATTTACAGTATTTACAGTCTCACGAGGCATGAGCTCTTACTTACAAATTAGAGAAATGAGGTTAAATGGCGCCCTTCTCTCTCTTACTAAGGCTATTTAAGAGATAATTACCTAATACTAAGGTGACACATTATTTATACTTTTGACCTAATAATGACCACCCAAGGTCCACAATGCGGGCCCTCTTCACTCAGTGAGAAAACTACTTAAATCTGTGAAGAAGGAAGAAGAGGGTGAAGAAGATGAACTTAGACAACACCCTGAATCTTCCATCTTGGCCCATATACATTATTATATACTAAAACCCCAAATCTAGGTTTTCACCCTGTGAGATCACACAATACTACTCAAACTACACATCTACAATCCCTGTGCTATCGCACAGTCTGAGAAGTCTGTTCTAAGGCCTCAAGGCAAATGCTGTGCTTTCCTGAGGGTCAGCACCCCTCAGCTCAGGAAGCTTAAAATTTTCAGCCTCTAGGCTTCCAACACCTAATCTGTGGCGCCGTTTCTTTTCTCCAGTCAGGTTTGATAAGGACGCGGCAGATGGAGTTCCTGATCTCCCCGTTACCGCAGCGGCTGGCCCGGGAGCACAACTACACCTCACCGGCGGGGCACCACCCGCACGTGCTGTACAAGCGCACAGCCGAGGGGAGGGTGCACCAGGGGAAGGTGCTCCAGGGGAAGGTGGTACACCGGTACCCCGGGTCCAGACCCTCCCGTCCGGGCCACCGCAGAGCGCACGCCTCCCGCGTGCATCACACGCCAGCCAGCGGCCACCACCACCCAAGGGCTCAAAAGCAGCATTTTTGTGGACGTCGCAAGAAATGTATGTAAGGAAACTTTCTCTCCTTTCTTGAGGTAGTGGTTGTTTCAGGCTGTGTGGTGGTCCCAAGTGATGCTTTAAGTTTGAGCTTTCACGTTTTTCAGATTCTGTGCTGCCCAGGGCTGCAGTTCTGAGCCCCACATTCAGTGTCACTCAGCTCTCTGCACAGAGCAGGGAGACAAAGCAAATCCTTTTCCTGCTGCACACCAAGGACAACTCTCAGGCCCAAAAGCACAAACAACAGTAGACATAAAGGGAGGAACAAGAAGGATGAGACCTCACAGTCTGAAGCTGTAATTGGACAATTAAACCCCAATATGCAAATGGACTAAAATGTAAAAAAGTGTCAGACCTTGTGACCGTTTGTCCATTTTGTGACCATTTTGGGTCCACCTTGGGTGTAGCCCTGGCCAGGGTCTTGTTCTGCCCAAGGTGTACCTTAAAGGCCTTTCAATAAATCCCTCCTTTATTCTCTAGCTCTATCCAGTCTCTGTTTCAGGTGTGCCTTCCCAAGGCATCACGAGGTGTGCTTCACATCTCTTCACATCCCTTTGGGATGGAGACAAAATTTAAATTATATATTTGTAATGTGAAGCACATATGAGAAACTTGAGTTTTCCTCTAAGTTCATAGAATCATCTCTTTTATTAAGCCATCAGTATTGCTGTTTAGTTTTCTTGTACTTTGCCTAGATTAAAAGATCCCAGTGGTGATTTTTTTTTTTTTACATTGACATAGTTTTCAGTAAGCAGTTCTGCACAGTGATGAATGCCAAATCCCTGAACTTCTCTCTGTTAGATTTGGGATAAAAAATTAATTAGGCTTGAAGATGGATGAAAAAAGCTTCAAAATCATTAATTTCTGAGAGGATAGAGAAAAAGTCTTTCAGAACTCACCATTTGATAATGAAATTTTCAGCAACTGAGATCTTCAAAAAGAGCCACCCATGTAAATTGTTTAAATAAGATTTTGGAGCCACGTCTTAAAACATATATTGAAATATGTTATCCTGCCAAGATCCATTCTGAGTCCTTCATTAGGCCCTCAAATTGCAGAACATTTTAGAGCCCCCTTGGACCCCATATCTGTACTTTTAGCATTCAGTTGAGTCTTTTTGAAAGCTGATCAGCTTCTGAGCTGAGTTTCTTAATGAGGGTCTCCAGGACTGCAAACAGTATTGAAAACAGTGCCTCAGTCCATTTATATTCTTCCAACTTCCTACTGAAGTTCTGAGAAAATGACCAGCTTCCTTTTCCAAAGGTGTGTAAGGAAGAAGGAGAAAATAAATAGAAGGGAAGGAATGAAAAAGGAGTTAGTGGGAAAGGTGGCTGGCTGAGACTGAGGCCTGAAAACAAATGGCTTGTTAAAATTTCAGAAATCCTTCCCCCCAGGTTTAAAAGCCAACCCTCAAATGCCAGATGCACAAGGCCATGATTCAACCTGTAAACATTTGCCTTCTAATGCAATCCAAAACTGCTTCATTACATTCTTCCTTTCCCTCCTGTCTGGTTTTCCTACTGCAGAGCAGGGCTGATGGTGCTCTGCTATCTCCTTTGCTCTACACTGGCCCCTTTTGTTTGGATTGTCCACTGTGAGGTTGTGCCTTATTTACTGTTCCTCCTGTGACTGCTGGTCCAAAATGAGAATTATCCATGTCCTCTTGAGCTTTTACACAGTGCTTATCCCTATAATAGACGAGAACATTTTGAACACTGCATTTGTATGACCTCCTGGGATGTGAGAAGATATTGTTATTCCTGTCTTATAAATGGGACTCAGAGACACAGGAGAGGTCAGAAGTAACCAGTGATTCTGGGAACTGAATTGAAAACGGAATTTTTTTTAAAAATACTTTGTGCTTTTGTAAGTCTACATGTATCTCTATTTATTCAATAACTTCACTTACAGCTATGAGCTCTTAGCTTCATATTCAAGCAAGTTTTATGGTAAATGAAGAACATGCAATTAGCATCCAAGTGTGATGAGTTTAGTAAAAGTTATTTACCCATCATTGTTTAGGAACTTGATGTCAGACACACTCTTAGGATCTGATTCATCAGGATGGCATTTCAGTACCTTACCCACAAAACTCTTCTCACACCCTGTTGTCTTTGACTTTGTGTGGTTCATACCTTCTGAGAGAAAGGAAGGAGTTCTAAAAAATAGCAACTTATTTCCAGACCTAGCCTTGGTTAATTTATAGAACAAATCAATCTCATGTTCACTGAATGAAATACAAATAAAATCACATGCCAATTTTTAATTTAGTAGCGAAAAATACAGGATGCAGAAGCAATTACCCCAGTAAAGGGAACCCATTTTCTATGAGTATTTGGTATTTTTTCTCCTTGCCCTTTAAAAAAAAAAAAAAGTTTTTACATTGTTTTCCTGGTCTTATTCTGAGATCTGGAGTCATATCAATTTGAAATTTTCAGTGAAATCCAACCTGGTCACCTAGAGTAGAGTTTCAGCTTGAATGAACAAAAGGATAGAGAATTAAGGCTGATGAAAGGTGGTCCTCTGCTATTAACCCTGCCTACTCAGGGTTAATGTATCCTAACCTGAGATCAAACTTTCTCAGCAGTAAGAGGGAAGAGCACATTGCCCCTTGGGTGTCAAAAAAACAACTTATCCCACACACCATCTTTTTAAATTTCATGTTCAGTTAGTTTGTAAGCATGAGAAAAGCCAGTCAATCACCTTCCAAACTTTTTGTCACAATATAACTGCTTTTAGATCATGCGAATTCACTGGACTATAGTTAGCAAAACGTGCATGAAACTGCTGCTGCTTAGGTTTTATGAGTAGCAGGGAAGTAAATTCCAGAGCAGAACTTCTCTGCTCATGGATATATGTGTCCAAAGCATTGGAGCTGTATTGCCTTCAAAATAGTACCTGGGGACTGATGTGCCTTGACCTGAGCACTTCCCTCTTGGGTGAGGCCTGTCCTTGTCTTGATGTGCTTACGGAAAAGAGAAGTTCTTTGAGCGTGTAAAGGATGATTGTGTATAATGAGTGACACGTTTGAAAATCACCATAACCTGGTCCTTTGTATGTTAAATGCACCTCAGAGTGCTGAGCTCTTGAAAGCAGACCACTGTTGTGCATTCTGTGGTGTTCTTGATTTCCCAGTTTGGAATAACTTTTCTGAGGAGGCACAGGCAGGATTTTTTCGTTACCTGAGGCTCCCTCACTTGTGTTATTACATCCTGTGTCAAAAAAACCCCCCATTATTATCCAAAGAGTTTGTTAAAGTGGCCTTTGAGTTAATTCTCGATGCAAAGGCAGTGTAGGTTTGTGCAGAAGGACCAGTGGATAGCAGGAGCACTGTAGGATGTGGGAGATGGATATCTGGTTCCCTGAAGAGCTGGAGTAGAAACCATTCTCCTGTGCTATTGCCTGTGCTGCGCCAGCACAGAGGGAGAAAATGCTCCCTGGAATTGGGATATGCATTACCTGTTGTCAGGCCCTCCTTGCCTGACATTTCCCTGTACTCAATAAATACATTCCCAGCAGGAATAATCTTGCTGGCAGTTTGGCATGGAAGGCCAATGTCAGTCCCAATATCAGGCTGGCAGGAATTGTGGTGTGTATCTGATTTATGTGTTGCCTATGGACATCTGTTGTGGAAAGGACTTTTTTGCCAACTGCTATGTAAGTTGCACATGCCAAACACCTCAGGAAGTAATCAAAAGGGCAGGAAAAATGCAGATACTCTGTTAAAAATTCTGTTGTATTTTTTTGCACAGATGCTACCATTTTATTAGATTAATTCCTTATTTTAAACTTCTTATTGAATACGAATGTGGTTCTCCCATTTCCTTCTCTCCCTGTAGCTGTCCTTCCCTCAGGAATGAATCAGGTCTTTTTTAATAAATATGGAAGAACTTAGCCAGAAGTATTAAATCACATGCTATAAAAATAATCTAAGGCTTTAAACCTGTGATACCTCATTTTCTGATGAAACTGTTCATGGGTGATCTGAACTCTTTCCAAAACAGTTTTATTTCCTTTTAGATGCACCCAAGCCACCCACAAAAGAGACCTACATTCGCTCAGATGAGTATGGGACTTCGGCGAGGTTCAAAAGATCATCTGCTAAAATTCAGAAAAATGGAAGTCTGAACGTTGAAACCCTTGTTGTGGCGGATAAAAAAATGTTGGAGAAACATGGCAAGGAAAATGTAACAACATACATCTTAACAGTCATGAACATGGTAAGGTGTGGTGTGACTGAAGTGTCTTTTCTCTGGGGAATATTGCTGTGTCAGAGTAGGATCTTTCATTAGACAAATACTGATAACAAAAAGAGCAGAGACACCTTATGCAAGCCTTTCTTCAAGCCTCATCTAATGTAGTAGTTATATCAAAAAGCCTTTAAATGCACATCTTTAGAACATCACAGCTCTGGCAACAGTGCTGTAGAGTAAAAAAAATAGAAAGTATTTAAAATGTTAAATTTTAAAATACTTCCTGTGTAGTACAAAAAAGGAAGATACTCTGAAATTTAAACTTTTATTTAGTATCATGAAGCTTTATCTGTTACATCTCACATCTCCTAGAAACACTTATTGAGAAAACACAAATATATTTCCATAAAATTGATATAATTTGACTAGAAATATGTTTTCCTGCATAGCCTTGCTCTTTACTTTTGTACTGCAAAACTTGAGCTTGAACTTTGGCCTTAATTATACTTGATCCAGAAGACCAAGGACAGATCAAAGACCATTGAGGTCAATAGAAAGTTTTTGAGTTTTTGACGAAGTGTAGTTTGGGGCATAATTCTTCTGGTTTGAGCTCTTTTGGGTTAATCCTACAAGGTTTATAACTCCATTAGTTAGTACTGAAAATTGAAGTCTAAGGCAATAACTCAGTACATATGTTTAATCCATTAAAAAGGGATTATGCATGTAGGTGATATTTCCTCTCCAATAATCATTGCAGGTCTCCAGTCTGTTTAAGGATGGAACGATTGGAAGTGATATAAACATTATTGTTGTGAGCCTGCTTCTTTTGGAACAAGAGCCTGTAAGTTGTGTCAGAATTTTTGTCTGAGCTACTTTATTTGCTGCTGTTCCTTGGGAGCATTGGGTGCTCCCACGTTGTGTGCAGGGAGGTTTTTTAAGACACAGAGCGTGAGAAGAAGATTAAAACTGCCAAAATCTCCAAAACGACACTTTCTACTTTTCACTGCTTCTTGGGTTTTGATTCTAAATTCTTCATTTCATATAAGTATTCTTTAGAAACATTGAAATGCTTCCAGTAAGATAAAACCCGACATTTTCCAGGGTTTCCTTGAAAAGAAATGGCTGGAGTGAAAAATCTACTTAATAAGTATTTAAATAAACAGAATAATTTCAAATTGGGCTTTCCAAGGTGTGATGATCAGAAGTGGTAAGGAGTCAGAAGTCCCAAACTGAAAAAAACATGTAACAAAAGGTGGGAGTGGAGCCAATTCTTGTGTCAAGGGTGGTGAGACAAAAGAAGAATAAAAATCTCTTTTGCTGAAGAGGAATTTGTGATGGGTTGATCTACTTGGATAATACTTCTCCTCCCCAGCAATTACAGTACATTATAATCACAATATTGAATATGGCTTGGTGTTACACATTCTCAGGAATCAAATATATTTGTATACTGTAATTCCAACCACCAGCTTTGGAAATACCTGTGTGTCTGGGGAGAGGCCCCATTTTATTTTACAGTTGTAAGAGATTCACTCATCAGCTGACTCAGCCATCACACACAGTTAACATGGGAATACATAAGTTGATGTAGAATAAATATGAAATATTAACTCCCTTTTCCCTCAGCAACTGTTACTCTTTCAATCTCCTTCCTCATGCACTGCTGGAAACACCCTGTCTGTGTGTCTGTGCCTTGCAGGGTGGGTTATTGATCAACCACCACGCTGACCAGTCCCTGAACAGCTTCTGCCAGTGGCAGTCTGCCCTGGTTGGGAAGAACGGGAAGCGCCACGACCATGCCATCCTTCTGACAGGCTTTGACATCTGCTCTTGGAAGAATGAGCCCTGTGACACTTTAGGTGTGACACCAAAACGTGGGCTGAGAAGCTTGGGGATGCCCACAGCAGCAGCTGAGTTGGTTTCAAATAAAAGAGGCCATTTTTGCACATGTTGTTACTCTTCTTGAGGAGGGCAGGACAGTATTATTTTTGCATTGTCACCTCTTCAAGGACTATTTATGATTTTGAAAATATTTCTGAGCCGCTATTTTTTATTTTCTTTTTGTGACTGCTTGCCTTTTTTGAATGGGATTCCTCCCTAATTTGAAAGCAGCAAAGGCATGGTGGGTGGACTGGGGGGAGAATAATCTTTACAACTAAAGTGTAGTTGGAGAGGTTAGGTTTGATTTATACTTTTTATATAGGAGTTCTTTTATTGTCAAATAAAAGTCTGCTGTAATTCCTCCATGATAAACCTGATGAAGTAGACAAGTGTCTCCATGTGCCAAAATAAACTGGCTTATTAGGACCAGTGCAGATGATATGTGTATTTGGAATTCCGCAGAGGAACAAGCTATTTTACTGCTTCCTTCCTTCAGGATTTGCACCCATCAGTGGCATGTGCAGCAAATACCGCAGTTGCACCATTAATGAAGATACAGGCCTTGGACTGGCTTTTACTATTGCTCATGAATCTGGACACAAGTAAGTTTCTTCTTCTATAAACAAATATGTAAGTGAGTGGAAACATAGCCTATTTAATATAAATCAGTTAAATGTAGATCATCTGGATTGGCACATTCTAAATATAAATCATTGGGAAGCCCAAGGAGTGGTGGTGAGCGGATTTCCATCCAGCTGGTGACTGGTCACCAGTGGTGTTCTGCTGGGCTCAGAACTGGCCAGTCCTCTTCAGTACCTTTGAGCTTCCCACACTGCTCCCATGTTATGGTAGGCAAATCCCTTCTGGCATCCATGTGGTTGCTCCAAAAAGAGAGGGGTCACTGCAGGTTACAGCAGCTTCACTGGAGAGGTGATCTCTCTGAGTCTCTTGGAGGTCTCCTTTTCCCAGAAGACCTGGTGTTTCACAGTAAACTTTGAACCTGTCCTGTGTTCTCCCTACCTGTTTAATGAGTGATTAGGGTAAAACCCACTTTTGTAATGGTTTCTGCCATTCTGTATTTATGTCCATCGGATTTCCATTTGATTTCTATTGTAGAAAAATGGTAATTTTCTTAGAACCTGGAGTCTTTCATAAAAAAACCCCAGTAATAATCTTTTGTGGAGCTTCAGCTATTCTTCAGATTGTTGAATTAAATCTAAAGATGATCAGGTTTTGTTCTAATGCTTTTCCCCCCCAGTAATTTTGTATTACTTTTCCACAACTTTGTGCATGGTTTTGATTTCCAGTTTAGCACAGTTCAAGCTGGAGTCTGTCTCACCACTGGCAGTAGAGAAGCAGAGTTTCTCTGTGTGGTACAAACCTAACATCAAGGCTTAGTTAAAAGGTCTTTATTTTTCAGCAACATTAATGCAATGAAGACCTTTGGAAAGCAGTGGTACTGTATTTGAGTGGATTCTGCTGATTGCTGAAGGCATGAAGCCCTCCCATTCTGCCTGACTGCATCAGGACTATTCAGTTTTCATTGTACTGATGTGCTCTGCAGTGCACACTATGACCTAATGTCTACACGGGTGACCCTTTCACAGGTCTCTCTACATCTGAAGGGAAGCAGGGAATTAAAGGGTAATCCAGCTGCCAGTGAGGCCTGTGGGAATTGTGCCAAAGCATTCAAAGGACCAGATATGTAATATGAATATTGTTTGATCCTCCTGTCAAACTAATGCAGTTTCACTGACCTCAGTGCATTTTTAATGCCCTTCGATCAGTATTAGGAGAGAATCAGGCCCACAGCTTATTTTTCAAAAATTATCTCATTTAGTCTTTTAATGTTCTCCTTCCTTTTTATTTTCTTATTTGGTATGAGAGATTCAACTTGGAATTTTTTTTCTTTTCCCTTTTTCACCACTGCCTTTGATTCACATACTATTCAGCCTTTCTTTGGTGTACTTCCATGCTCCTAAAAAAATGCTTTTTATCTCCTGGGAAAAGCCTGTGCCAGATACAAAATGTCTTTATGATCATTTGTCGTGATCATGGTCCTGAGACTATCTAATATGTGATGTAAGACAGCAGAACTTGGTTTCTGTGATACAGAGATTCTTGGAAGAGGAAAAAAAAAAACTGTGACAGCTTTGGTGGTGCTGAGGTCCACTGTGAATGTATTAACCAAAGGTTTCACAGGAGGGGAATATCACACTCTGTGATCCACTGAAAGCTTCAGTTGTTAGACATTTTAGTGTTCTGTAAGACATTTTAATGATTTTCTGAAGTTTGTGTTTTTACCTGAAACCTTAACAGTTTCTCTGGGAGTTCAGAGCCCATTGTGTCAGTGGGATATAAACTGGGGATTCTCTGGCTGCAGTGCAGAACACAGTATTTTATGAAGGGTTCTAAAACACTGGCTCAGCTAGGGTTTTTTTGTCCATTTATAGGAAGAGCCATATATTTTAGGAAGTTTGGAGCCTCAGCTGGTGGCAACATATGCAGTAACTCTGATGAGCCTGAAATGATTTATAGCAGTAGAGGCTTGAGTCCAGTAAATGAGATATTCCTGCACATGCACAGATTACATTTATAAAGTCACCAGTGTTCTACAATATTGAAGTAACAGATGATGAAATTTCTATCCCAAACACATGGAAATTCACAGATGTCCCTTACAGTCAGTAAATACGGCACAGTGAAAGGAAAACCTCTAAAAATTAGCTTTATTATGTCAATAAAATCCCCACAATTTGTAATTATCATGATTTTTTTATTATTACTTATTATTTTTTATATCATCCTAACACCTCTCCTAGTGAAAACAGGGCCTCCTGATGCTCAGACTGAGCAAGACACCCCATAAGAGGCAGTTTTCCCAGTCAGAGGCACTATTCCCATTAAACAGTTACAGTCTAGACAAAATGACACTGCCTAACAAAGGTGAGGAAACCAATGTGATTTGCCCGAGATAATACAGCAAGTTAGTGGCTAAAATTAGAAAAGTAACAATATTTTTATATCCATACTTCTGTATTCTATTCATTCTCAGCCATTTCCTTTGCTACAAATGGAGCTCTGTAGCCCTTCCCTCCGATCAGGAGGGCAGATATGGTGTGCAAGGTACATTCCTATGGGGGATATTTCCCTGCATTCTGATCTCCACAACGTTCATGTTAGCAGGCATTGTCCCTGGGCAGAAACAGGCTCACACTGCTTGCAGGTTTGAGCTGACAGATTCATAGGAAAGGACAAGTGTGGCTGGTAATATCCATGATATTCATCCACCTCACCATGGAGCTGTTCTCCTTTGGGAGGGAGAAATGGGAAATGGCTAAACTAGGACACTTTGGGGACAGTCTGCAGCTCCACTGCAGCCTCTGTGCAGTGTCCTGTCACTGGCTCCCTGTGCAGCACCAATGTGGCTCTTCCTTGGAACCTGACCATCCTGTCCCATCAGACAAGTGTATGATGACAAAAACTGCTGTTAATTGGAATTTGACTCATACCAATGCTAATTTTTATGGTGCATGAATTTTCATCCCTTTGGAATGAAAGGGATGAATTCCACCTTTCCTGTGGAGTTCAAGCCTAGAGCTGTTACCCAGAAAGTGTTTCTTTCCCTCCACATTTTGTCTTGCTTCCGTTTAATCTAGACTTCCACTCTCCCACCTGGTTCTCTTTTCAGCTTTGGGATGATTCATGATGGAGAAGGAAATGCTTGTAGAAAAGCTGAGGGAAATATTATGTCTCCCACACTCACTGGAAACAATGGAGTGTTTTCTTGGTCTGTGTGCAGCAGGCAGTATCTCAACAAATTTCTCAGGTAGGTCAGATGTAAATCTGGGCCAGTGCCAGGGAATGCAGCTTTAATAACTGGGCTTGAATTCTTGAACAGCATAAAAATTACTGAAGTGTGAAATTCTCCTCCTTAAAAATGTGCTCCAACCCTTGCAGTGTGTGAGCCCACACACTCGGGCTGCTGGAGCATTGAGCTGGTGTGGCCTGGAAGGGCTTTTGTCCTGCCTTGTTTCAAAGGCATGAGTTTCACCCTCCAGGAATGCCCTGCGGTAATGACTGGCATATCATTCTTTCCCAGGCATTCCTGTCAGCAGCTGAGTTTATTAGAGAATTTGTAGGAAGTGTACACAAAAGAGGGGAGACACAGTGGTACCAAAGTCATTGCAAAATGTAAATTAACATCAGTGGCCTTTCTCACTGGAGTTTCTTTCTTGATCTAGTTCATGTCATGAGTAAAGGACATTTTACATTTTTCACATCCTGTTTCTGGGAGAAAGAGAAAAGGAGAAAGGGAAAGATGTCAGATTTTTTCCAGCATGTTGTCATTACTCAGTGACCCCTTTAGAGGAACTGTTTTTCAATCACTGTTTAATGCATAATTACATTAACCTTTCCCTTATTTTTTTTTTTTTTTTTTGTCACTCATGGGTAGACTATACAGAAATACTAAAAAATGTGTAGGAGGTATTTTGAACAAGAGCAACACAGGCATTTTAGATGTTCATTCCTTAAAGTGAGAAGCAGGCACCTTGATAGTTCTGTGGATCTGGTCCTTGAATTCCCAGTCAATATCTTAGAGTAGCAGCCAGAAAAGGTAATGGAGTTCTCAGGGGTTTTTTAATGCTGCAGTGATGCAATATATTTTGTGTACAGAAGCAAACTGCAAGCTGAAAAGTCCCATTAACCTTCCAACCTGCCATATAGTCCCAGAGACTGACACTTGGAAGGCAAATCCAGCATGGAGTGACCTTCTGTACCCAGGGGTTCTCAGGCAGAGGTGAGAGGGAAAAGGAGGAGCTGGGAGCTGTGCTCTGGGCACAGCCAGCCCAAAGACACCCCCTGCAGCAGCCTCCTGGCAGCTCCACACAGGGCACATGCTGGAATGGAACACTGTGCCTGCTTCCTCTGCTGAGCCCTCATTTGGGGGATCCACTGAAGGGAAGAAGCAGATGAGGTCACCTCACTCTTGGTTACCCAGGAATACAAGGAGGAAGAGGATTTGACATCATTCTTTTTGTTGTCTCAACAGTCCCAAAGCCTGGAAATTCCTGCTTCCTTAAAACTTTGCAGGTTAGGCTACCAATAAGATGTCAAAAACTTTTGGTTCCTGCACACAGATATTCTTGTTTCAGAGCATATCTCTAAAACTAGTTAAAGGTACTGTACACCATATTATGTAGTTGTGCTGGTCTGTAGCAAATTAAAATATTTTGATGTAAAGATCATAGTGGTGATTAATTTACCTTCTCATTATAGTACAGCTCAAGCTGCCTGCCTGATTGATGAACCTAAGCAACAAGGACAGTATAAATACCCTGACAAACTGCCAGGGCAGATCTATGATGCTGATACCCAGTGCAAATGGCAATTTGGAATGAAAGCAAAACTGTGCAACCTCAGCTTTGTAAAGGTATGTGTTGATGCACTTTTGGGAGGTTACAGTGACATGAGACAACTGCAGTACACTGAATAAGTAAAAGTAACACAGGGCTCTTCAGGGACCTGGGCTCTTTCACTGCCTTATCTTGCTTGGCAATTTGCTTTGAAGGCACTGGCCTCTTTTGAGGAATATCCCAGTCCCAGGGGGGTTTCAGAAGGAAATGTGTTCCTTCCAGGAGTCATAAGGGGGGCACTTGAATCCACATGAGCCATGAGCCCTTGCCTGCTATGCTAAGGGAAATTAGCAGGCAGTAGAGTTTTGATCAAAGCTTGTGTGGGGTAAGAGAGACTCAGTTTCTTGTGTTTTATTTTATGACAGCAAAAATTCTGGGAGAGATATATAGGGATATTTTAGAGCAATGAAATGTAATTTATACTCTTGAATTCATGATGAATGATTAATTTACATTAACCTATTGTTTTAATGACTGCTACACTCCTTACTGGTCTCTTCAGAGAAGGCATTTTTTTAAAATAATCTGGAGTGCTCATTCTGAAAAAACGTATGGTAATTTCTTTTAGTCCTGTTATTATCCTGGAGTATTTTGATTTATTGTATACTAACCACATTATTCAAGTGGTGGCAGCTGTGTTTCTTCCACAGCTAATAGACAAGGAAGAGGGAGTGAATAGCACTGTGCACAGACTGCCTTTCCAGATATCTTCTGTGGTTTAGAAAAATCTTGTCTCTTCACAGTATTATAGTCCCTGCAGACACGATGAAATTTTAGCCATGAACTTTTTAACACTGTTTGTGTTCTATTATAACCTCACACTCAATATAATTTTAAGTAATATATAGTGAAATGGTGCATAAACAAGAAGGCAATATACAGGGTATGGCTGTGCTAGGAAACTTTAACCCAGGGTTTTCTAAATTCAGAAAAGAGTTTATTTATATGTCTTTTTGGGTAGTAAGACCATGTTTCATTGGTTAGTCTTTTTAAACACCAGGAAAATGGACATTCTGAACACTGTAGTGAGTACTGTTTCCTTTTCAGGATATCTGCAAGTCTCTCTGGTGTCACAAAGTGGGCCACAGATGTGAGACAAAGTTCATGCCTGCAGCAGAAGGAACAGCTTGTGGTATAAGTATGGTAAGTTGCCTTATAAATAAAATATTGTCATCCTAAATTGACTGTGTTTGGTCAAATACAAGCGCCCATCAAAACCAGTTTTAGCCAGATCCCTCAAGGTTTGCCATCCTGGACTTTGAGATTGCTTTGTAAATGATTCCAGTGTGGTGCATATTCAGCATGTGGCCTCCCAGTGGTACCTGTCTGGTGGCAGGACCTGGTACTCCCCCAATGAGCTATGGGATCAGATATCTCTGGCAAATCTAAATCAGTAAGAAAATACATGAATTATAACAGGAGTTAGATCAATGTTTCAAATTCTACTCTGATATGAGCATACCTTAAGCCCTAATATTTGCTAAACAGACTAAGGCCATATTTTCATCAGAGATGACCACTAAAAGAGCTTATTCATTTGAGTCAAACCTTCTAATTTACACTCATCTTATTTGTTTGTGTTTATCCTCACTTGTTTGTGTTTATTTGAGTTGAGCCTTTTAATTTACTCTCATCTGTAGTTATGCAAACATTTTCTTTTCCTATAAGGTTTCTTCCAGCAGAACATTGTTTTGATTTTCAAGTTAGTGACAAATGTTCTATTTTACTTTGTCTCTCTGTGCAGTATTTTGTAATTGAATCATAAAAGGGAGACATGGTAGCAAAATTCTCTTTGTAAATTACATGGGAAGCTTTGAGGCTCTGCAGCACAGGGCCATAAAGTAACATGGATTACTGGGGTAAGAGTAAGGCAAAAAAGCACTCTTCAAGAGAGCAGTTTTGAAAATTTGTTACCTCAGGGATCTTCGACTCAGAACTTGGACAAATATTAGAGCATTACTTATCTATGCCACTGTATGGCTTGATGTCCCACTCCAGAGTCTGACCTGAGTTCAGTGGGTGACCTTATATTTATAATGATCAAGCACTGAGGTTTTTAAATATGGGTTGTTATTTTTTATATTTTGCACGTGCTGGGTGCTGCTAACTGTGTTTGCTGTGCTTGCCTTGCAGTGGTGCCGCAGGGGACAGTGTGTGCGGTACGGTGAGCATGGCCCCAAGCCCGTCCATGGCCAGTGGTCTGCCTGGTCCCCGTGGGCAGAGTGCACCCGCACCTGTGGAGGGGGGGTCACCTATCAGGAAAGGCACTGCAACAACCCAAAGTAAGGCATAGAGGTGGAAAGGGAGTATTTTTATACTGGTCTTGTTACTAGAGCAGAAAATGAGCACAGTCCATTTCTGCAGGGAATTAATGTGTGTGGAAATGTTTGTAGGGCTTCCTCCCGTGTCCAGTGTGAGCAGTCAGTGGGTGGAAGGCAGAGCTCTGTCCTGACACCACAAAGCAGAGGCTGGCTGCAGACTGCTGGACTACCTCAACATCTCCAGCCCAAGTTGCTCCTTTTTTTTTTTGGGATGCTACAGTTTATCAAATACCTGCAGAAGTAAGGAAGCACCATACAGACATTTTTATATTTTACATTTTTACATTTTGCATTTAACGAAGAACCACACAAAAAGTTTTACACCTAACAGCCTAAGAGCGGCAGAAAGACAACTTAAAAGCTCTTAAGATTTCTACTGAGATCATATTATCCAGGATGACAGGGACAGATGTCTTTGCATGTCTGTCATGTTCTTTGCATTCTTTTATATTTCATGAGTCAAATGAAAGTTGCTGAACCCTAGAATTGTGTGCTAGCTTGTGAAACATTTTAAAATTTGCCTCTAATTAATATATTATCTCTGTAAATACTATTCATTATAATAAGTATTTCCAAGTAGATTATAAGTGTTAACTGAGCAGCATCTTTCCTAAGTACTCAACTCACTGCAACTTACAAGAAAAAAAGGATTTCCCTGTTTTATTTCATACACAAATTCAGCAGGCATAGACACATGTATTCCTCATTGCATACAAAACCAGCATTTAAACTGCAGTAATAAAAACCAGAGAAAATATGACAGTTTATATGAGGCTGTAAAGAAGCCTCTCATCTCCAATACAGTGCTGCAGTAATAATATCCACGCTTCATATAGTATGTTATAGGAGAATGTGAGTTAGTTAAAATAGTCTTTATCACCCTCAGTCAAGCCAATTTTTGCAGACCCATAGCAGAGCGTTTTGTCAACTTCTTCTGTTGTTTCTCAGTTCATTTTCATAAATAAAAATTACAAGGATATTTTCCTTTGTTAAACGGTTTAGCAAAAGAATGCAGGTCTCAGTTAGAGGCTATATATATTTTTTTTGGTCTTCCTGCTTTGGTCCTTGTTTTTCTTGCTGAATTTGTATGGCTGCACATTGTTTGCATTTATGGATAAGCTCCCCCTTGCTCTCCCTGTGGGACAGGAGAATGTCCAGTAGTGGAAATGGTTCAGTTTGGTGCACTGGTGTGATTGATAAAGATTTCTGGAGGTCTTCAAACAGAATTTCTGCAACATGGAGAGATTGTGTCAGCTGCTGTAGCATTTAAAACTTTCCTTCAGAGTGAACTGTCTGTTCTAATAAGGCAAGTTTTGATGTAACCAAGTCATATTTGTAACAGAGCTAGATCATGTTTGCACTAGCTTTAAATCCATTGTATCAGTGGTAATCCAGTTAGGGCAAAGACAGGATGGTATAATTTGCTCTCAGAGTTACATTGATGGAATGACAGGAATATAAATAAGCCACAAAACAGGGCACAAATATCCAGCTAGCCATATTTGCCATCATATAATTTTGTATGAATTTGGAATAAGAAGAAAAATAGTATCATCTATATTCAATGCTACACCACATATAATTATTTAAGGACTTGTCTCTGCTCATTGTTCACCTCTAAAATATACAGCAACTCAGAATAATGACTCCTTTCTTTCTGAATTGCTGAAACATATTGCAGATGTTTATATATTTTGGTTCGTATATGTATGTTATTTTATATGTGATATATTTATTTCACTTTTCCTAATCCAGATTTGTGTAGGAGCTAATGTTTTTTTTGTTCAGGAGCTTGATAGATGATTTTGGATAGCAAAATTCTGAAAATTGCAAGGTATGACATTTCTGTAAGAGATTAGAACAATAGGTGTGGATCTATGAAGAGCTGACTGGATTCTAAAATGAAGTCAAAATGATTGACTTCTTATGAACATTGAGGGAAATCTCTCAGTTTCTGGTGATTTTAAAGGTGACCCACCTTACCAGAAATTTAAGGGCAAGTGAAGAATACAGCATCAGACTGCTGTGTGTGAAATTTTTGTTACCTGTGTGAGTTTGTGAAATCCTCCTCTTGCAAATAATATCCAACCAATTCAATTCCCATCCTCTTAACAGTTTTCAGACAGCTCTTGTGACCACACCCAAACAGCTCTGGGTATAGCTCTGGAATTCCCACTGGAGTTGTGCACAAATTCTTACTGACAAACACCCATGGGGATCACCTGTAGTCCACAGAGCTGGGCAGATTTGCTAAAATCATTATGTTCCTGTGAATTGTCACAGTGTAATTTCATGGATCTGGTTTTCATACGCCACAGCTTTACAGTTGAGGTACTTTTCCAAGATAGAAATTGATTGCATAATTTAATAGTTTAGCTGGGAAAGAACACGAAGAGTGCCCGAGAGATTTAAATTAATACCTAAATCATATCTGTGGGACTGCATCCTGCACTTCACAATAGTGCATTGTTCAGCAGAGCAGAATGGAGTTGTAGGCATGTGTGCAGTGAAAAGACTGACTCAAAATCACTTGAACACACTTTTTAAAATCTTTTGTGTATAATATCTGTAACAGTGATACAGAAAATGTGAGATGTAAACTGATGCCAATTAATGTATTTAAAATACTTCTAAAATACAAAGACTGTGAAAGATGTTGTAGACCTTTCAGACTTGTGCAGGATAACAAAGCTTTGTGATACTGTCAAAATATGGTCACAAGATGAGCAGAAATGTTCCTACATGAAATTAAATGACTACAAAAAGTGAAAAATAGGAGTCCAGAATTACAGAGTCTTAATTCATTTGGTATTGCATGAAATGCTTTCCTTGATCACATGAATTCAAGGACTTCTCACTCTCTGTGTTGTGTTGCAGTGAATATCATGGTTTAGGAAATCTACCCTTAAAAGGCTACACCAGAATTAATTTAAGCTACTCTTGTAGCATTTTAATGTTTGAGTCTTATGTGGAGCGGAGTACATATCTTTTTGCACTTAGACTCCTTTTCCAAATCCAAATCTTGCTGGCCTTTCTCACCAAATTTCTCCCTTTTCCAATTATCCTCAGCAAGACCTCATGCAGGCCAACCTATTTATATCAGTGCTAGGGGGGTCACAGAGGGATGAAAGCTTTGGGCTCTATCTGTACTGGGGGAACTGTACCCCTACAGAAATACTGGAACACTCTTTGTGCAGGGCATTCAACTGTAAGTGTGGATACACCAGCAGCTTCTGGAGGCTGTCAACCCAAAATCTGCTGGTGTTACAAACATCCTCAAGAAAAGCATGACTTTCTCAGCATGTATAATACTATTTCCACAGAAATTTGCATTTGTAGATCTCCATCTCGTTTCCTGTGAATCACTTAACTCCTACTGACATCTTGTTGGTAGAAATGAAGGTGGAGAAGTTTCCATCACTCTCAAGCCAACAGTTTCAGTAATGGGAATGTACTGTAATATTAAAATGCTGTAATGGAGCTGGGAAACAGAATGCCTCTTTCAGAGCTCCCTTAGTTTGGAGGAATTTTATCCCATCCTCAAATGCAAGAGTGCGGCTGGAAATCACGATCTAGCCATAAATAATTCTATTATATTGCTTATTTGGTGGCATTTACTTGGAAGGAGGTTGCTTCTTTTCCTTACACTAAAGCAGATTTGTTCTCTGGGGTTGAAGGAGGTCAAAAATCCTCCATGTGCTGAAGCTGCAAAGAAAGTCTGTAGAGAATTGAGTCAGCACCCAACAGTTTGGCTGCCTTAACTCAAAGCTCTCACCAGTTGCACAAAGTCAACATAAACACTCCCTGATTTCACTGATGTTCCATATCCTCCCTGCACTTCACAGGCTGGATTTCCACCAACTAGGACAGAAAATTTGACTTTAAGACCTTCACCATTATACCCAGTATCAGTGTAGCTGGCAGGTGATCTCAGTAAAAGTCAGTGGAAGTTGTGGTTTTTTCCACAGCACATTTTGCTGGTGATTTAACCCAGTTTTAAATACAATAACAGGTGGGTTTACATATCTTTCTCTGAAAGACTGTTTTGCAGCCCAGAATTCTGGAAAAGGCAGATGTTGTGTAAGAAGAACATAAAAAAGCCAGGTCCCAGCTTGGTTAGAGGGTTAGACATATGGGAGTTAAAATTTATACCAGAGCAAACAGAAGAAGCACCTGGATTTTCTCCTCCATGTTGCACGGAGCTGTCTCCATGTTATTCCAGGCATGAGCAAGTCAGGAGTTGCTTGGGATCCTTGGATGTGGGGAATAGTTACAGCATAGTGTTTAGGGATTTCAACAAACAATGCTTCCATTGCACATTCTATACTCTTAGAATTTTTAATTTTTGCTGTTAGTTAATACATTACTGTTATTCAGTATCTTTTATATTATTCTGGGTTTTTTCCTTAATGTGTGTGTAATATGGGCAAAGATGTCCACTCAAAGCTTATATCTTTTTCTTCAAGTATGTAAGTTCCCTACTTTTTAAAAAAATCATTATATAAATGAGTGCAAGCATTGGTACATTTCTTCTCACTTGATGCAAGAAATGTATAATACATCAAAGGGTTCTAAGAATTTGTTATTTTGAAGACTTGGCTCAGTGCTTGCAGATGTGTATCTGAGCATTGTGAAACTGTACAAATTACATCAGTGAATTGCTAAGTTAAAAAGAGCAACTCTTGCATTTTAACATTGTTTTACAATGTCTGTGCACAGACCAAAAGGTTAAAAAAATAATATTCTGATAATGTGAGGTACGAGCAAAATCATAGAATATGCTCTTTCCATTCTGGCCAAGATGAAGGGAAATGTCCAGGTGAGGTTTGCTGAAGTGGATGTGACATGTTTAAAATTATGCCTGAATTCCAGCATTTTCCTAAGGCAGGACAACTATGCACAGTCCCTGTTTCCTCTGACAGTTTAAAAGCACATTTTTTCAAAATTATTTACAAAAGAAATGAGCGAGCAAATGTAATCATTCATTCTCTTTTTGTTTGATCAGTGTTATGTTATCCTTTATTAACTCTAATTGTGATAGGTAATTCTTTGCACATGTTCATTCCTTGGTTACAGCAGAGTAAAAATAGCAGTATAACAAGGTTGAACCCGGCCAGAACCAAATAGCCCTATAAATTTAAATTAGTGCAAACATGACTCACCTCTAGATGGTTGCATCTTTGCTGAGTCTGCAGTGATCCAAGTAGATAATTCATGTCAACTGCTTTGCATAGTCTTAGGAACCATGAAAATTAATGGCCCATGTAAGAAATACTGATCTCAGGGCAGAACGTCCTCTCCTGTTCCCTGTATTCTCACACACGTGTTACATGCCAGCCACACAAAAGGGAGATTTTGCAAAATCATCTTTTTATCCTTTAAATTTTTTTTGGTAGGCCGCAGTACGGTGGGAAGTTCTGCCAAGGCTCCAGCCGTGTTTATCAGCTCTGCAATAAGCAGCCCTGCCCAGCAGACAGCCCCGACTTCCGAGCCCTGCAGTGCGCAGAGTACAACAGCAAACCCTTCCGGGGCTGGTTCTACAAGTGGAAGCCCTACACCAAAGTGGAAGGTGAGAGGGGCCCTGCTCTCAGGGAGCTCTGAGCACTAATTCACTCCTGTGCTCTGGGCAAACATCACCCCATGGGAGCAGTGATGCCTTGGGAGGGCTGACCTGGAACAGAGACTGGACAGAGCTGGAGAATAAATTAGGGATTTATTGAAAGGCCTCCAGGATCCACCTTGGGCAGGACAGGGCCTGGCCAGGGCTACACCCAAGGTGGACCCAAAATGGTCACAAAATGGCTGACCAGTCATGAAATCTTACGTTTTTATACGTTTTGGTCCATTTGCATATTGGGATTTAATTATCCAATTACAGCTTCAGGTTGTGAGGTCCCATCGTTCTTGTTCCTCCCTCCAGCACACCACTGTTTGTGCCTTTGGGCCTGAAAGTTGTCCTTGGTCTTCAGCAGGAAAAGGATTTGTTTTTTCTCCCTACTCTGTGCAGAGAGCTGACTAACACCTCATATGAGGTTCAGAACTGCACCCCTAGGCAGCCCAGAATCTGAAAAACATGAAAGCTACAACTTAAGGCATCAGCAGATTCAGGCTCACTGGGCCTGGGTGAGATGTGTTTGCTTTCTAGCAGAGCTGGAGCCAGCCTCCTGTGTGATCCTGCCTGCATGGACATGCAGGATTGATTTGGGTTGGGAATTCGAGTCCTTGTCCTCACCGTGACTCCCAGGCTGTTGCCACCCCTCTCTCTCGCTCTCATTTTATATTCTATATTGCTTAGTCTGAAACCCAAGCAAAACAATTTCCACGGAATTTTCAGCATGGGAAATGTAGGCTTCCACAATAACACTACCAGAATCTTCCTTCGTTTGGAATGTTCTCAGATTTCAAAATGTAACAGTAAATCAACCTTTTGACTTTTCTGCTGGTATGGTCCCATGAGAAGTGGAAATGCAAACAATGTACTGGCATACATTTTTTAAAGTCATCTTTTACTAAGAGATCTTTATCAAGTTCAGGTCTCAATAACTATTTCTGTTATTTTGCACAAGCGAGTTTATTTTTACTTTATGCATCCTAATTTTGCAAATATTTTGAATCAGTGTTCATTTTTTTCAGCTAAAACAAATATTTTCTCCAGTTTGAAAGTACTACTTGAATAAAAGTGTCTGAATTTTCTCACATTTTAGCTGCTTTGTTTAGCATATGTACAAATTTGCTTTTGATGATAATGTGTATAATTAAATATATATATATATATGCACATACATGTAATTTTCATTCATAGCATGATTATATTTTCTTCTAAAGTCTTTGTGGACATTTTTTACGGGTATTTAAAAATGTCCTAGCAGGCCAGTGTGAACAGAGGGAAGAAGTAATATGGTCTCACAGAATGTAGCAGTGGATATTGTATAATAGGGTGAAAAATACATCTTGTTTAATAGAACTTAAGGTGGCCTACCTTGGTTTTAAAAGGAGGGGCTGTGTTTAGTAAAAGAGGCTTAAAATTAGGGACAAGGGGCATAATTTTCAAGAGCAAGATGTCCCCAAGTGACTCTGAAGTTGAAAATGACCATCCTTCCCCTCAGCTGCTTTGTAAAAGCTCCCCCAAGGTCTCCATTTATAGTCCTCAAAACATGATCTGGTTTTCAAAATTGCTACAGATTCTTTGCCTCTGTAGAAGGGACTACTGGAAATCCAGCTGCTGATTTAACAATAAAAGGATACTCTTTTGAATCCAATTTCATGTTCTTAAAAACTGTTTTATTTGTTGCACTTAAGTTTGTATTAAAACTCTGCATTTCAGCAATTGTGATAATATTTACAATTTCATGACTGGTTTTGTCTATACAGAATTAATCAACCCTTTATAAGCATAACACACCACCCGTGTGTAAGGAGAAATTTGACAATGGCTGGGATTTGTTAGAGGAAAAATACTTTTGTTAGGGGGAAGTCTGGCTGCAGTTCTAGCTTTCAGCTGAGCTGGTCATTTGTGCCATGTTATCCCTTTCCCAAATTTTAAATAAACTTCAAATAAAATTATTGCAGTCTCCCATTTATCTTACTAAAAATGAAATTCGAGCCTGTGAAGCAGTGCAACTGAAAGCAGGGTACAGCAGCAGAGCTAAGGCAGTGCTCCTACACTGAGTTTGAATTCTTCATTCTTTGTGTGGACAAGCAAATGTGCTTTTAAAAAAACATAATATAAACTACTCTATTTAGCTACATTTTTCTTTAGCTACATTCTGGTGTCCTGAGTTGTTACCATGCACAGTTCATCCTTATAACTTATCTTCTAGAATACAGGAAGAAACAACAGCCAAGATGCTTTTTATCTCTTTAACACTGCAGGTCTGCTAATGCTTCCCTGTCTTTTTTTGTTTGTTTGTTTTCTCCCCAGAGGAAGACAGATGTAAATTGTACTGCACAGCTGAAGACTTTGACTTTTTCTTTGCAATGTCCAGCAAAGTGAAGGATGGAACTCTGTGTTCTCCAAATAATTATGATGTTTGTATTGATGGAATATGTGAAGTAAGATAAAATTAAGTTTCTTACAATCCTAATGTCTATCTTTTTTTTTATTAGTGGGCAATTGGCTCCTTTAGGGAAAATGCAGCTGTTTCTTCAAATTCCCTTTTGTCTGAGTCCTTCACTTGTGCCTTTTGGTTGCAGCAAGTAGGGTGTGATCATGGACTCGGTTCCAAAGCTGTGTTGGATGCCTGTGGAGTTTGTAAAGGAGATAATTCAACGTGCAAGTTCTTTAGAGGCCAATACTTGACCCAGCACAAAGCTAATGGTAAGGAAAACTGTTCCCCATGATCATCAACTCCCTGCTCTGCTGTGTCCCCATGTAATATATATATGACTCCTTTCTCATTCAGGCAGTGGCTGAGGGTCCAGATGTGAGCTGAAAATCACAGGGAGAGTGAGAGGAGAGTTCACAATTCTCTTGTTTCTTAAGACACATTTTCCCTTTACGTGTGAATTTCCTCTTAAAAGAGATTTTAGGATTCAGGCAAGTGAAAAAATAGCTGTCAGCAGCTCTGACTGGGATGGGACTGTGGAACATATAAGAAGCAATACGCAGGATAATGCCAAACATGACAGTATTTCCATGTCCATTTTCAAATTAAGTTGTCTGGAAGCTGTCCAGCTGTTTCAGTGGAAGATCCAGGCATTGGGAGGTGGACTTTTCCTTAGTGGACTGTCACAGGCTTCTTGGGAAATAATCTCACTGTGCTGCAGTTTTTCAGGCATAAAATGTAGATAAGATTTCAGTACCCACAGGGGTGTTTTGAGTATCTGTTTGCTGTTGCTCATAAAGCATGTTCTTACTGCAGTAATATAGGCCAGGAAATTGTCCAGAATGTAGAAATGCAGCCGTGGCTGGCAGCAGGGAGATCTTGTGGTATCCAGGGCTTTGTGAAGACTGCATCCCAGTGCACCTCACCTCAAAGCCCTTGTGGTTGGCAGTAGTACCTTCCAACTACTGTAGGGAACAGCAGGGACAGCTACAGTGGAGTCACCGTTAGTGTGTTCTGCATTTTTCTAAGGAGAACTTGCTTTTTCTTGCCTTTAATCACAAGGAAAAATGCCAAGAATTGAAATACCTCAGAGTTACTCTGATTACAAGCTGCATGGGGAGGCATGTGTGTGTGTGTGTGTGTTCAAATCAGAACTGGTTTTTCCTGGTGCAAACGGAGTAACTCGGTGAGTCAGAACAGCTGTGTGTCTATCTGAAGCGTGATAACTTTCAGACTGGCTCAGAGAGATGAGCCAGCCCTGTGTGTGTGTGTGCCAGCTGCCAACACGTGTGTGCCTGCTCTCCTCACAGACTACTACGCGATGGTGACGGTGCCAGCGGGTGCGCGCAGCATCCAGCTGCAGGAGATGCACATCTCCCCCAGCTATCTGGCCGTGCGCAGCCTGGCCAGCAGGTACTACCTGACGGGAGACTGGACCATCGACTGGCCAGGGAAGTTCCCTTTTGCCGGGACAGTTTTTGATTATCAACGCTCCCTTAACCATCCCGAGAGTCTCTACGCGGCAGGACCCACTAATGAGACGCTGGTCTTTGAAGTAAGCCTGGCTTTCTGTTTGTTCTTGCCCTGACGTCCATTACGGAATTGGGGACGACAGCTTCAGCTCTGCGCCGGGGCTCTCAGAGAGATTAAAGGATAGTGTTGAGTCACGATAGCATTCACACTTAATTGTGTGGTCATGCTGGATTGAAGGGCCCTTCGCTGCTTTATCGAGGGCTGAGGTTTAGTAAACTGTCACAAATTCAGTGAAAAGGAAGGCGCATAAAACATCCTAAGGCATAATTTCTGAGTTGCACACTGGTGATGGAGATTATAAATGCCTCCCATACATGGCATGTGGTAAAATCCAATAATATGAAAATTAAAGTTACCGTTATGTCAATGCTCAATGGTTACAGGTTCAAATAATGCCCCTGAAACTACAGGTGAGTGGAGCCATTTTCACATCCATCTTGGATTGCAGTCAAAATACCACACACAGGTTCCTGTAGAATGAATTTCTGTTGGTTCAGTTATTCTATTATATATGTTCATCTCACAATCAAATTTGTGCCACCTACTTTGTTTGCCAGATGTCCTGTGTTGAAACTATTGTAAACAGAAAGGAAACTTACATGGTTAGTTCAAGTTTTACAATTTTGAAATTGGCCTCTGCTACTGCTGTTTTAAGAAAAATTTCCTTCTGCATTAAGTTGCTTAGCTAGATTGTCTTTTAAAATGGGTCAGAATGTCTGAGGGGCCATTTCTGGCTGAATCATCGAGGGCTTTGCTTCCTGTTAACTCCATTAGTTTGCCTTTTTTAGCTCTAGCAGGTCTTTGGCTTTGTACCTCCGCTGTTAAGTCTGTTTTGATGAATCTTTCCTTCCCTGTGAGAAGGAAGGGTCCCTCCCCAGCAGGGGTTCAGTTCCTTCCCACACCTTCCAGCAGCCCTCTGCAAGGTGCAGTGTCCCTGGGGAGCACGGCAGCGAGCGCTGTGCCCCCTGTCTGAGGCAGCATCCCACTGTCCTTGCCCCCATCCCATATCCCAGTCTCTGGAATCTGCTCCCTTGCCCAGCCTGGGCCTGTTAAACCAAGAAAGAGCAAGCATAGACTGTGACACAAAGTATATTCTTCAAGGGTTATTAAAGTTTTCACAAGTGTCCAGTGAATTGTGCATTTGGAATACTTAAGGGCTTTGCTGCTCTTCCTGCTGGCTGAGTAATGGACTGAAACGTGTCCTTAAGAGCCACTGAAGGCCTTGGACCATGGGCTTGTTAAAGCTCTTTATGGTGAACACAAGGTTTAGAACAGCCAGTTTGACATGGGCTAAGGCTTTGTCTTTCCACAAATTGCCATCACAACTCACAGTGCCTTTTGTAACATCTTTCTCCACTGAAGAATTTTCATTTTGGGTATGAGTGTTCATAGGGATCTTCCTTTAGTCCAAGCAGTTTGGTCTACAGGCTACAGACATGCTCCCCTCTCTGCAGATCATCTGCCTTGCACCAAAACAATCACACTTACAAATACTATGAAATGTTAAGCTCCCAGGAATCTTGTTTGTCATAACCCAAAGTAGGTTTGAGCTGTATTATTATTACAGTGCTGAAGTATGAATAATAAATTGCCTGCAGGAAGACTTGGCTGCATATTGTGCACATACTTTGCAGAATAAAGATTAAAGAAAAGAAATTAATGCCAAACAACACTTCTATTTTCATCCTTTCAAATTATGCTAAGCAGTTTTATTAAGATGTAACATTTAACTGGAGACTGTTGCTCCTTGCAGAGCTTATTTAAGCTTCCCTTGTATTTTTATTGAAATACCTACACCACTGGCATTGGTAGCTGGGGATTCTAATGACTAAAAATGTTATATGTTTCCCAATTACACTTATCTATGAACTGGATTTAAGGTTTTTTCCCCCTTTAATAATTTAAGCAACATTCAGCAAGATGAATTCTGAAAAAAAATGCAGAATTTTCTCTTCAGAGATCTGCATTATTTATAACTTACCAGTAATTCTAAAGAGAAAAAAATGCCAGAAAACTGAAGAAATATGTTTTGAGAAACATATTGCCGAATGTCTGCTTGCAGCCATAATAGTGAAACAAATCCTGTTTCAGCTCTAAATACCAGAAACTGATAGCAGGCTGAAAAAAGGAGTGTTTAAGCATATTACAGTGTAGCTTTGTTTTCATTTTTATCTCACCTATAATTTTCAAAGAAGTACACAAAACTGTCCTGCTGCAATTTTTTATTCAGCTAAATTAGTTTTATATAAGATAAGATTTTCCAGGGTTTGGGCCTCTACTTCTTCCTGTAATTTTTAGATTTCTATTTCTTTTTAAATTAGGTTATGTTCAAAAGATATTTAATACTTCTTTTCTAGATTAGGGCTATTGTTTTTCTTCCAGAATAATTCAGTGTGAGCCTTTGTAAAATGGTGCACTGCAGGTATTGAGGACTTGGATAAATTGTATGCATAATACAGGAGCTTTTATTATTCAGGTGGGCAGAAAATAGAAAGTTTTGCAGCTGTATTTATTGCCATTCACCTATGCCTGAATGCCAGATTAACACAGCTTGTGCCCATTTCATTCTGCAGTTATAACTTTGGTAGAGATTTGTGTAGTGACTGGAGTGGTCCAGGTTTTTGCTTTTGTTTCTGCATGCAAAGCAGGCTGCAGGTATCCAGGTAGCTCAGGCTGTGCACGTCCTCCCAGCAGCATTCCCAGGAGAGGATGGGACCAGACAGGTCTGGCAAGTCAGTGCTCAAGGCAATCACTTCCTTTGAAATGCAGTCATCCTCCAAAACATTTTCTTGAAGAGACATCTGAAGCATGTATTGGGAGAGCAGAGGAGATGCAAATAAGAAAAAAAAAAATCTAAATTTCCCATTGTCTTGCACACCACAAGTTCAGCCTTGCAGTTCTATGAGATGTATTTATATTTTACTGTACAGTGTGTTCCTATGCATCTGCTTTTCTGTCAGCCTTTTCAATAGTTCAGCTGAGCATGTATAATTTCATCAGACATTGCAGTCCTCAACACTATACCAAAATGGGTCAGAGACCAGAAAAAGACAGAAAGTGCTTTTCTTATTTACCCTAGAATTTCACCAAACCCTCCTCTCCGTATCTATACTTCTATATATGATAGATATATAATTATGGGAATGAATCACACTAAAAAGGACAAAGAATAGTGACTATGTAATTTAACTGGGTTGTGGGAGAAAAAGTACAAACTGTAGTGGCCAATGGAAAATATTGACACAAGATATGTTCTGAAGAGGAGAACATTGTGAGATGAATGTGGAATTAATATGTATGACTTATATTTCCTGAGCATAACTGCTGGAAGGGTGAAAGCATGATGAGGTTTCAGGATTCATCAGGATCCCTTCTGGATTGTTCAGGAATTGATTTCACAGAGGGAGGGAAGGGAAAAACCGGTAAACTAATGTCCTTCAGAATCTGGGCATCAGTGTCCTTCTAAAGTTAATATTAGTGATATTTTTGGTGATTATGGGTTTTCAAAACCCAGTAAAAGCCGAAATGAAAAATACTCATAGACTCAGAAGACAGTTGCTGAAATGGCCCAATTTAGATTACATGAAATAATGGTCAGTGGTCAGAGGGGTAGAAATATGATAGATGCTAATCTAGGATGAGAAATTGATACCAGCTTTTTAAAATATAGTTTTTGTAGCATATTTTTCTCTTAAATAGAAACCTGCTGGGTTGGTTTTTTTTTTTTTTTTTTTTTTTTTTTTTTTTTTTTTAATTGTAGCTGAATACCTTTAGCTCATTTATCTGTTATTTGGACCTAGGTTATCCAAGGTCATTTCTTGTAGTTTAAAGACCTATTCAGTGTTTTTCTGTTAACTGAAAGATATTTAACTTGAGGAGAAAGAGTATATTTATCATTAATTATCTAGTTATGCAAACAAAAGCTGCCAGTGGGCACCACCAGCTGCTGAAAATCCTTTGGAGAAAGAGAACCCTCACAGGGCTCTGTCCCATGTGGGGCTCACTGGGGACATTCATTTGATGAAATAGTCAGTCACCCTCCACAACTCACTCAAATGCTGGGAAAGATTCTAAAAGGGCACAAGGAACAAAACTTTATGTGGGCATGAAAAAGGCTACATGGCCAGGGATTGAGGAACTAATTTAAAAACATGAGAGTTTTGTAATTTTGTGTTCCATTCTATCAATAAGAAGATGAATGAAGAATTGAGGGATTTGAGAAGTCAAATACAGCTGGAGAAAGCAAAGTTTTCCAGGATGAGACAGGATGAGTATACCCACTGAAGTTTACCTCAAACCTGGTGAAGCATTAAATCAAGAAATAGTGACATCTTTGTGAAATAAAGAGTTTATTTTGACATCAATAAGTAACAGATGGAAAGGATGCTTTGTAAAGAGGCAGACATCCACAGGAAGAGAAGGTGAATGGAGCTCCAAGGCAGAAATCTAATTAAATCCAGTAAATCACTTCCTCTTTATCAATAGGGGAAAACAGGAGAAGGGAGGCCAGGTGGAATGGCTTTGCTGATGATGTAGCTGCCACTGGGAGAAAGCCAAGTTGCAGTTATAAAGGATTACATTTATTATTAGCTACTAGATGATAAATTTGTACTGATTTCCCCTGAAGAGAAAGTAGGCTAAACAGACCTAAGATGTACTTATAAGATACAGATGTTGACTCAATACAATGCATAAAAGGGTTCTCCTGTAGTGAGGAGAGATTAGCTGGACAGCATCCCTGAAGGTTGTACATTTAGCATGTGAACAGTGAAAAAATGGAGCACAATAACAATGGAAGATAAATTTGAAACAGCTGAAGTAAAAATGAGATCATATAGGACTCTTTCAAAGATACTTCTCTTTTGTTTTCCTTTTAATGACCTTAGTGGACTTGAAAAAGTAGTTTGTCATAAGCTTTTAGTTAGGACTGTGTTTAAAGTTATTTTAGAAGCATTGAAAAGATAAAACCCCTTTTGTCTTAGGGTTTGGCTTAAGTACCCAGTGGGTAGTTCTTCCTTTACTGCTTTCCAAACAGGTGTTCTCCCACTTTCCTTTGAAGCCCTGGTGCTGCCACTGTCAAGGATCCCATCCAATAAGACAACAGACTAGTTTTAAAACTTGTTTTAAGCACTTTTCCACCAGAACCACATGCTGCATGCTTAGGTATACCAGAATAAATTCATAGAAGTCCGTGGAATTAACCTTGATTGAACAGAGAAATCAGAATGTGGCTTAGGATATTGGATGTTACAGTATTTATTAAACAGCATGTAGATCCCCAGTGGATGAGAACTGCAGGCCTCAAGCAGAGCACAGCCAGGCACTTGCCTTCACACAGACTTCTGCAGATTGTTATATCCCCCTAAAGAAATTATCCTAGGCCTCTAAAACATGGGAATGACCCAGGAAGTGTAGATGATGTTTGCAATGTAGATGCAGCTTGAGGATGCAGATCAAAGGCACTGTAGGTGCTGGGGTGTGGGTGCTGGGATTCAGAGTTTGGGCTCATGCCCATTTTGTGAATTGGGCACATGCTAAATTTGTGCACATGAAAATAGTCCTTTTTACCTGGATTTTTTCCTCTATGCTCAGCTTCACTCTGTAAGTGATTTGTAAATGTCTGTTAGTCCTCCACAGAGAGAAAAAGTCTTTTTTTCAGCATGCTACAAGCCAGGCATTAGTATTCTTTCCTATACATTGAACAAAACACTGCGGAAGGAGTAGGAACTTAGCTTGTATCAATTAATCTCTCTTAATTCAGTGTGCTTCAAGTAACTTCACATGCACATCTTACAATAAAAAAGTACTAGAAAGCACCAAGTCAATCATAACAAAGCAATGTTAGTAGACTCTTTAAAAATTTGACCTGCAAAATAGAGTATTATAGTGGAAACTTAGGATGGCCATGAGAAAAAAAAACCCCTCAAACAAAGGAGCAGATGCACAGCTAGTTTAGAGAATTTATTGGTTTAGTTTTCACATCAAAATTAGCAGCAAAAGGAAAAGGTTCTTTGCTCAGGAGGGTTCAATTTATCCATTGTTTTAACATTTTGTGCCGTAAGCTAAAGCCACAGTTCTTTCTGTTCGGAATAGATCCAGCAGATTCCAGCCGTAGAGCCTGTGGTTTTCCAACTCAAGAAGCTGTAAATTTTATAACTCTGCGCCCTGCGGTCAGAGCTGCTGAGTGTTGTGTCTGAAGTCAGGTGGTTGGTGTGTTAAAGGTAGACATTAAACAGTTCTGTTGAGGAACTGGAAATGTTTAAGGAGGTTGTTTGCCAGCTGTAAATTTGGGAGCAAATGCCAGTTGGCTGAAAAGATGCTGGAATGCATCCAGTTAAGTAGACTAGCGCTGGAGGTCTTTCCAAATTTGTAGGTCTGATAACTTGGCTGAATATGCAGACTTCAGTTATTGGGTTGTTAAGAAGGGGCTTTATAATGAATGTTTGAAAATACGATCGAAAACTTTTTATATGCTCGTTACTTTGGCAAAATTGCAACTTTGCAATAGCATTGCATTCCTGATGAAAACTCAGTCAGGCACTATACATCGTGTACTGTTTTTCAGCTGAGCGCCAGGGACTTCAAAGCACATGGTTTTTGTGCAATATGTTTGTCACCTGCAATATGTTTGTCTCCAATACTGGTCCATAGTTTGACTTTGCCCTTTTTCTGCATAGCTGAGATGATCCAGGAGGAGAGACACCTGACAGTGATGCAGCTCCTGCTTGGTAAACATTGCCTCTGGTAGCCTGCTGGGTGGGAAGGGGCTCTGGCTTTGTCTGCTGCCCAGGAAATGGAGAGGAAGTTCCCTTCTCCTGTTAGAATTGTGGCTACTTCCCAATGTGCAAGGAGGGGGTGTAGCCCAAGCTCTTAAAAAGTGTATGGGCCAGGTTGCCTGGTGTGCAGGATTTACCCCCCAGGCACTCACCCAGCTGCGAGCTCCTTGCACCTTTGTGGGGTTGTTCTCTAAGGGATGGATTCTCATGGGTCTTGTTCTGGCTCGTCCCAGGTCACTCCCTTCACTCTGCTGGAGTGCCAGCAGAATATTGCTATAACAGGAGTAAAACTGCCACTCTTACCTTCTCATCCTCCCCCTTTCCTGTCCTGAACTCTGTGTTCAGAATGCATTCCATCTGTTCCTTGCCTCCACTGCCACAAAGAGCACTTTCAGAAGACAAATGTTCGGTCTAATACGTCAAGATATTTTTATTAGAGAAGTTTTAAACTTTGCTTCTTTTTGGCCACTGGCACAGCACATTTTTATGACAGTTGTCAGAATCAAATGAGATGAGGACTAACCCTTACACGAGGTTTTGTGGTATGGACAAAACCTCCTCCTCCTTTGACACAACTTATTAAAAGGCCAGACAGAATTTCAGCCTCTGCGCTTGAAGGAACACAGAGCACCTACTGAAATGGGAGAAAGTGTTTCTGGCTGCCTGAGATGCCGAGATCTGTGCTAATACCTTGGACTTGGAGGATGAGTAAATGTAAATTAAAATATTTTGAGGTCTGGTCTGTAAGATGAACCAGGGAAGGCATTGTCTTAAATGAAGAATAGTATTAGAGGGCTCAGTTCTTACTACAGTTAACACACTACATTTTTTTTTCTGAAGCACATGTTCTGAAGCTTTATTCTTCAGATATTTGTCTCAATTTGGCCTTGAGAGAAGAAGAGTCGAGTGAGCACGTTGTTACAACCTGTTTTATCTGTAATGCCAGTGGACTTGGGGTCCAACATTCAGACTCTAGAACAGCTGTTTTAACAGCTGGACTTTTTGCTGTCAGCAGTCTGATAGATTTGTAAAAATAAAAATGTTACTTTGGCAAAATTGCAACTTTGCAGTAGTATTGCATTCCTGATGAAAACTCAATCTAACATTATACATCCTGTAGTATTTTTCAGAAGAGATATTTTCCTTCATCTGAAGGGGCTGTTAAATCTTTTCACATTTACATCAGATAATGATGAATAACCAAGGGGAAAAGTCCTGAGAAAAGTTACGCTGTGAAAGGTTTGACTAGAGTACAGCAAACAGGGCACAACAGCACACACTGGGGAAGGAGCCTCAAGTGAAGTACAGAAGTTTTGTGAGATGCTCATTAGTGAGCCCTGTGTGCTGGGAGCACTGGCCACTGTGGAGGTTTCCTGGGGAGCCAGTAAGAGATCCTGAGGTCTGGGGTGCATCTGGGCAGGGCAGAGAGGAGTTGCACAGCAGTCTCAATTCTCATGTTTCCTAATTTCAGAGCATTCCATTTTAATTCTGTTCTTGTAAAATAGTTGTGATATATACTTGTATCTGTGACTCACCCCTAAAGCAGATCTGGTAATCCTATTTCTACCAAGAATTTTCATTCAAAATAGAGGTCAGTAATCACTCTCAGATCTACTTCTTCCATAGCCCCAGAGGTATTCTAAGGTGTTCATAAATTAATCTTGGATGGCTGAAAAAATTCACATGAAATACTGGATTTACCTGTGCTTGAAGGAATTTCTAATCTGACTCGTCCCAGGAGAAGGTACATACTCTACAATTCATTTAGAAGTATTTGTCTTTTCAGCCCTAATTGCTGTATTCTCAGTTTGGATCATTATTGAGGTTCCCTGATTGAAATAAAATCTTTGGCTACTAAGAATTGAAATGATAGCATCCGTTTTTCTTTCTTCTAGAAAAGTAAGCACTGTGCAGTCCAGATCCTTCATGTGTTCAACATTATTGAGCTGCAGGTCATGTAAATTTGGTCTGAATTTTCACTGTCATGGGCAATTTCTGTTTTCCAATAGGTATATTTACAGAATACCTTAAAACCCTTGGCTACATTTCGAAATATTATTATATTCCCCAGTCTTAAACAACATAAATGCGAGTTTGTTGCTATTTTATGAAATCAGTCTCTACAGAGATCAGTTCTACTTGTATGGATTGCTTAAGTGCTTAAGGTCAGACATCATGTAAACTTCACTGAAAAGTTATTAATTTTTTGAATGGCAATTATTAACATAGATTTGAATGGTACTTGAAATGCTAATGCTTGTCAAAAAGCATATTTAGGAACTGAGGTTAACTGCACCTGCTCTTTGTTACTGTGACAAGATCCATATTGGTGAAGACTTAAAACTCATTAGAGCTCTGTAACTGTAAACTCCCACACTGTTTCTACTAAGTGTGGATATAAATGCACTTTGCTGCCAAAAGTTTCTAAAATAAATGTTGTTAAGTAGAAATTTCTCCCCAAATTTAGGTATGTGTCAGATGTTCATGCATCTTGCAGTGATTATAGTTCAGTCTTGAAATGAATACAGTGAATGAAAACTGCAATATAGTTCACCACTAAAATAGTACACCCTCGAGAGCTGGGCTCCTGAGTTAAATGACAGAGATTGTTATTACAGTCAGTAATCACGCTTTCTATAAATTTTCTAACACATTATGCTGAAATAGTGAATAAAAGATTTTTCCAATCCTTTTTTCCTTGTGTAGACACTCAAGGACAGGTTCTTTCCTGTAATGAAGCTTTATCAGCTTCAATCACCATGAGAAAAATTCCAGCTGAGGGTCTTACAAACAAAATTTATAACCAGTCTGCATAGAAAAGAGATTTTTACAAGAAAGAGACTTGTGTGTTATACCTTCAGCCTCAGGAACTGAGGAAGCCATCTCCAGCCCCACAGCTGTGCTGCTGCTTTGCTAAAAGCCGTTTCTGCCAGGAAAGCATTTGAGTCCTGCTTGGTGGGCAGAGCTGCCTCTCTGCTAGATGTTGCATTTAGGTAAAACCTGACAAAGGGAAGGCTTTGTAAAACCATGGCTCAGGCCTGCTGAGCAGGCTAAGCAGAGCAGGACTGTGGGACAGTGACTCAGCTGAATTAGAGGTAGAAAAACAAATTAAAAAACCATTATGTGTTCACATGGTGGTTTATGGTGGTTGGTTGAATTGTGTTTGTTATGATTTAAACCCATGTAACTGATAAAGGCCTGACAGCTCAGAGAGGCCTGGTTTGTGCAATAAAGCTGCTCTGCTTTGCACTGCCTTGGGACTCTGCATCACTACGGACCCTCACCCAGAAGGATCAGCCTGGGCTTTGCTTACTAAAGAGAGGAGATGTGTCCCATGCCCAGATCCCAAATCCATGCCCTGCAGTGCCCCAGGCAGAGTGCAGCCCCTGCCAGTGGGCTCCCAGTGAGTGCAGGGACCCCCTGGCTCAGGGAGAGGCTTTGGGGTCATGTTCCACCTCTGCTGAAGGCATTGCTGCCTCTCTGACCCAGTCAGATACCTGATTTCAGGAGGGGACTCTGTTTCTGCACCCTCTCTTACAGACCTGCAGGTATGGTTCCAGGCAATGCTTTGCTGTTTAGGAATTGCTTTGAAGGTCTTTCCTTTGGGTCTCCTGAAAATCCTCTCACAAGCATGCTGTGTGTCCGTATATTTTGTGTGTATCTTGTTTAGTTCATCTTCCTTCAGACAGACAGAATCCCTTTTTTTACATCCTCCCCACCTTTTTTTTTTTTTTAAACAAATCCCAAATATCACTCTACAGATCCTGTTACAAGGCAAAAACCCTGGGATATCTTGGGAATACACGTTTGCCAAAAGCAGCATTGAAAACAAGACATCTGTCAGAAAACACAGCTACTCCTGGGTGACAGTGCAGTCTGAGTGTTCAGCGACCTGTGGTGGTGGTAGGTGACTTTCCCATTGCCAAGCCTCTTCTTTTTCATGTTTTTTTAAAGCATCTCAAATCTTTTCAGCTGCCTTTAATTTTGCAAATATATATTGATACATACAGGGGGTTACACTGAACACCTAGTCCTTATTTTTTTTTATCTGATAACTTAGAACACAGAGGAAATAACTTTGTAGTGCCTTTAGAGTAAAAAAATATTCGTGCCAGTGAGTCAGTCTTTTTTGTTAGGTCAACCCATGTGCATATCATATCTTCCTGTTGAAGTAATGTGGAAATTAATTATGCACTTTGATTTCCTCTTTTCTTGCACAGACACCTATTTGTTTTTATAAATCCTGCATGTTTTGTTAGTGAAAGTAAATCTGGGATGTAATGAAAGCAAAAAGCTGGCATATGGGAAGTCTGTAATACCAAAGGATACGACTGGGCACTGAAGGAAATGCTCCTGTATTGGCAAAAAGTTCAGGTGAAATTCAGGAATACCTTGCTGGTGCAGTCAGAACTTCACAGCATCTCAGTAAATGGTTTATGGAAGAAAGATCCACCAGGAGCACTGCAGCCATAAAATATGACACCTGTATTGTCTTCCTTCCCCTTAAAAGGCTGCAGAATGATATAAAAATGATGGAGATGGTCTTGTTTCCAAATCTGATTCACTGTGCCCAATGAACCACATGTGAGGTGAATGATAGACCTCAGTTAAAAGATAAATCTATAAAATCACTGAAGGCATTTCAGTAATTGTCCTGCTGCTGACACTTGACTGAGTCTAAGGTACAGGTACCTGTAGAACTCTGGAGTCTGTAGAGATTCACTATAAAAAGTTTACTAAATGTTTATTTGTAGTTTTCAAGTGTGTGAGGAAGGGTCTAAGCAAGGACTGCTAGTGTCTGCAGGGAATTAGGATTTGAATAATTGCCAATTTTTGCTGGGGGAAGAGTCTGCAAATCTGTTGTTTATAGCTAAAATGTTTTATCTGACTTCAGTATTCTCTGTGCTACAGAGAAGGAAATCAATGTTAAAAACATGTTGCCACATAAACCCATACTTTATTTAGTTCAAGTCAGTGGATTTGTAGCAAGGATGAGTTTAGGCTTGTTTAGTTTAAATTGTTCCCTACTAATTTTTCTCTTACATTTTGAATACAGGTTTATTACAGTGTATTCTTCTCTAATTCTTCCACAGGACACATTACAGCAAAAGCAATTTGCTTGGAAGATCATCGTACACGAGTCAACACCTCCTTTTGTGGCCCAAGGACGAAGCCTTTAACTGAAACAAAACTGTGCAACACAAATCCCTGCCCAGCCTAGTAAGTTCTCTGGGTTCTGTGCCTGCTGCTTGTGCCACAGAGGGAATCCTCTCAGGGGAATTGTTTGCCTGCTGGATGAACCCCTCGTGCTCTGTAAATGAGAACCAGGAATTGAGGGTTTTAAGATGTTTAACATGGGGCTCTCATGTCCCAAGGTACCTTTATTTAAACCTTATCTCTATCCTTTTGTGGTCGGAGTGTGTAACTTGGCATTTGGGTTTTGTGCACTCTGCTGTACTCTTGCAGGAAATTCCAAACTATTACTGGACTATTTTTCAGTATGTTCAACATATTACAAAGTATAGATCTTTAAGTAAAAGTAAAGTCAGGGCAGAAATTAAGATGTTCTGCCCAAGGCTCCCAGGGGGTTTTGGGTCTAATGCCTAAAGCAAGGGCTCCTGAGGGCTCTGCCCCTGTGCTGGGGTGACACAGGGCAAATCCAGCTTTCTCAGGGGCTCCTTCTGCCACCTTTCCTCATCTTGAATCACTAAGCCCATTTCCTGAGTAAAGTGCTGCTCCCTGTGTGGAAGCTCAGCCCTATGACTCTCATTCCACATATTAGATTAGGTTAAAAGAGTCTTGTGAAGTGTAATTGGTGATTTTTGGACAAAATGTCCCATGGAGTATTGTGATGCCATGAAGAGGAACACCTGAACCAAATGAGCTGTCAGCAAAGCTCCTCGTTCCCACAAAAATATATAAAAAGGCATTGCTTTTGTGAACAATCTTATTTTCTTAAGGATGTAAGAAAGGTGAGATGCAAAAGAAGACATTGACATATAGATAAGCACTTAGAACCCAGCTGGTCTAAATCAATTTAAAATCCAAGGGAGTTACACTGATTTATAGTAGCTGAAGCAGGGGTCCTTTGGAAAAAAAAGGTTGTGTGCTTATGTAATTGAACACAGTATTATGTGGCTTAGGATATAAATGGATAGATTAAAGGACACAGTGGCCATCCTTCTTCTGCTGGTTATTTCACTTTTGGATTCCTGTCTTTGCAACCTCAGCATTATTTAAATTTTATATTAAAGATCAGGAAAGCTGTATTATGTTGGACAAGACACTTAAACCTCTGGAACAGGAGATTTTCTGTAGGAATATGTTGAAAAAATTAAGAGTGTTTCAGTCAGTGGGAAGTAAATACACTTGAAGATGCATTGAAGCAGAAGAAACGGAGGAAGGGTCCAGACCTGGCATCATCTTCTGGTTTTACTCTGGGGTGATAAAAGCAGCAGTAAAAGCAGTTGGCTAAGCCTGCTCCCATACTTCATAAAATATCCCATTTAATGATGTTTTATAGGAAGCATTCCTCATCCCCCCAGTATATGAGAGGATGGTGGGGCAAAGCAAAAAGATGCATATGTTCTGCAGTGACTTTGGTCTTACTTAAAAATCCATACTTTGCAATATGTTGAACATACTGAAAAATAGTCCAGTAATAGTTTGGAATTTCCTGCAAATTTAGAGTACAGCAGAGTACATAAAACCCAAATGCCAAGTTACACACTCTGACCACAAAAGGATAGAGATAAGGTTTAAATAAAGGTACCTTGGGACATGAGAGCCCCATGTTACTGCTTCAGCAGTTTCTTTAGGTTGCGTTTAGCCACATGATTTTCTCAATACCAATTTTAAGTAATCTTTTCATGTGCAACTTATCTTCTGCCAGGACTATTTTTATCCAATGAGCACAGAAATTTATTGTCTGTGATGTCTCCAGGAGTCTGTCTAAGCTCTTTCTGCTTACCTTTGTTTTGATGTGGCATCATTATGCTATAAAGATCCACCCACATCTGATTTATTTATATTAACCACACACAAAATTTCTGTTTCTGATAACCTGAGATCCTGATGTATTTTGAACATCCACTGATATGTATTTACTGTGAAAATGTTGAATATCCATTTTGACACAGTGCAATGTTTTCATACACGGCTGTTCTATGATTTACTACTTTAAAACAAAATTAATGAGTTGAACCCTAAAAAGAGTACAAAAAGAAAAGATGTAAAAGCCCCAAGCACCTCTAGAGAAAAATAGTTCAACTCACTAATTAATTATTCTTAAAATCCTTAGGATATATTAATGCATGGAGGATCTACATGTAGGACCATGCCTTAAATTAACAGGTTGCCATTCAGCTGAGTGAAACTGTGCCAGGATATCTCTGCTGAGGAATCTGCCCAGAAACACACAGCATGTAATATTTCCTATAAACCTAAGATGCCAAAAGAAAAAAAAAAAAAAGTAGGATTAATAAATACCATGGAGGAAACAAAAGAATGTTTAATAAGCAGCAAATAAAGCAAGCCCAAATACACCAGGCAGAACAGGCAGGGGAAGGAGGTGACAGATGAGATACAAGTGTGTCAGTTTGGGGACATAAAAAAGGCTCAAGACTTGTAAAGGTCAGTGAGGAATAATTGCTGCATAAGAACAAAGGCTGATTAGTCTGAGTGGGACCAAACTACTGTCCCACACAGAAAGGCACCAGCACTGCATACTGCTGTTGTTGGATTTCAGAGCTGCCAAATCTGGTCATAATTATTTAGTTATTTGAACTAATGAAAGATACTCTTGGATCACAGCCCAGATAATCTTGGAAAATGGAAGTTTACTAGAGGACATTAAAGTAGGTTTACTGCCCTCTCCTCTGTGAAGGGGGGAACTTTCTGGGCAGTTATGGTGAATAAACTCTTAAAATGAACACCTTTGGTCACTCTACCAATGACCATTGTCAGACACATCAAGGCAAACTAATTAAAATTTGTAAAATGAACTAAAACTATTTTCCCAGAAGTTTGTAGTTCAATGGCCCAAATATTTATAAATCAGACAAAAAGGAGTCTTCTGACGTGTTCTGGAATTACATAACGACTGACTTTTCACATTAATATTTCTTTGTCCTTAAATTAGTGCCTTTTACATTTCTCACTACTTTTGGCAGTTCCAGAAGTTGCTAGACACTGAGAGCTGGGATTTCTTCTATTCCCAAAGACATTTTTCAAAAATAGGCTTTTTATGAATTTTTTATAAATTAAAATTAGCTTTCTTTTCAGGCAGCTGTGAATAGACAAGCAAATGAGATGCTGTGCATCTTTCACACAGGACGGAAAAAGCTTTCTTGTCATTAAAACTGTATGTAAGCAGCTATTCCAGTGGTCACAGGATTGATGCTTGAGAAACTGTGGAAGCAGGATAGGCCAAGTGGTCAGATGTGAGACAAGAACCTTTTCCATGACATAAATTACTAAAACTTTGTCAAACTGTTAAAAAATCTTCAGTTTAATTTCAGTGCTGGGTCTTTGAATAAGAGTTCTCAATGAGTAATCATTTAGTCATTCATAATTTCTTCTGCTTTTTCACTTCTGTTTTCCTATCTGGCTGTGATTATGGTCTCACATTGGAAGCCTTCAAGGACAAAGACACTTGGTTGCATGTTTGCAAAGTGTCCCACAAAGCCTGGGGACCCACTCAGAGGTTCAAGAATAGAAGTAGTGAGCAGCTCCTGGCATTTCAAACTGAACTTAGCCCAAGCAATTGGCAATAACCCCTCAGACTTTGTGTCACTTGAGGGACATGACGTGTAAACTGCAGCGTCCCTGTGCCTGAGCACACATTGCCCAACAGCTTGTGCTGGTTAAATTGCCTCTGTTTTATTTAGATTCTGCATCAACTGTCTGCCAGATTTATTAGTCTGAGGATATGTAAATCATTGAGTCACAGAATCATAAAGTCACAGTGTGCTTTGTGTTGGAAGGGACCTTAAATCCCATCCCATTCCACCCCCTGCCATGGGCAGGGACAGCTCCCACTGTCCCAGGCTGCTCCAAGCCCCAATGTCCAACCTGGCCTTGGGCACTGCCAGGGATCCAGGGGCAGCCACAGCTGCTCTGGGCACCCTGGGCCAGGGCCTCATCGCCCTCACAGAGAACAATTTCTTCCCAATATCTAATCTAAACCTGCCCTCCTTCAGCTTAAAGCCATTCCCCCTTTTCCTTGTGCATTCCCTTGGGAAAACTCCCCCTCCAGCTCTCTTCCAGGCTTCCCTCAGGTACTGGAAGGCTGCACTTAGGTCACCCTGGAGCCTTTGTTTTTCCAGTCTGAACAGCCCCAACTCTCTCAGCCTTTCAGAGCCTTTTTATTTCCCCAAGACACCAGTGGCAGGAACTGCTGCTTTTAGCAGTCAAGTCCTTTCTGATGAATATGGGCCAGTAGGGTTTGACAGAAATGCCAACATATGGCACCCTGTGTGAGTGGAGTATCCCAGCACACACACAGTCGGTACTTACTTGGCTAAATTCTATCTTATCTAATTATGTCTTCTGATTATATCTCCTAAATACTCCACCAGTCTAAATGGCAACATCTCTTTCAGTTCCTGTGTAATTCCAGACTCCAGGTCAGATTCACAGGTAAGCTGATTCTAGTGGACAAAAGCTATAAATAAACAATACTTATTTTTCTAGTTGAGTGCCTTATATTTCATCCCTAGCAGAAAGTTCCATGCTTTGAAAAGAGATTTTGTAACTGCAACTTTTTGATTGCTTAAACAGATACCAGTACACCAGGAGACAGGCTGAGCAGGATCCCTGGATAACTCACACTTGATAGGTGGCTGGTTTTTTTATTGATTTTCAAAAGCTAATTGCACTCCTGTGTTTCTAACACACAGCTGGTCAGCAGGTGAATGGAGCACGTGCAGCAAGTCTTGTGGAGGGGGACAGCAAAGTCGTCTCATTCAGTGTGTCCAGAAAAGGGCTTCCCAAAGAGAGGAGGTGGTGGCCCATTCCCTGTGTCCTGTCAGCACCCCAGCACAGGTGCAGGTGTGCAGTAGCCAGGACTGCCCACCTGAGTGGAGCCCTGGGCCATGGTCTCAGGTAATTTGGAGAGAAACTTACGTTTTTGTCTGCTGGCATAAGGAAAATACTGCAAAAAATTCTCCTGGAAAAGAAGAACTCTGCAAACTTTGTGGAGATGGGTGCTTTGCAAGTGGCGTCTTTCTTGAAGATAATATGTAAGCCAAGTTTGTATGAACATGTAAACTAAATATGCATTGTAACCAGCCTTCAGAAGGGCTGGCACACGAGGGCTTGCCAGAAGTGGGCACATGGTGTTCTTTTAGGTACATGCAAACAGATGGATAATTCTTTCTGGATTCATAATTTGAGGCTCTGTGAATTCTTCAGACCTACAACCCTCTATGAGATTATTTCCCAAGCAGTATTAACTTCTCTCAGAGATGGCAGGCAGTCAAGGAATGAAGAAATATTTGGGGCTACAGTTGCATAATAATGCACGTGTACATGGATTGTGGGTTGATAAATCTGTGATTTACACATTCACCACTCACTTCTGTGCTTTGCCTTTGTTAGACTAACTCTCCTGCAGGCAGTGCTGCTGCAGGTATTGCCATGAGGGCAAATTCCTGTGTGCACACACTGCTTTACACACCTGAAACTGAAACACCTGAGCTAAAATCACACAAAACTCAGCTCTGCTCCATCTTTCACTGCTATTGATCCTGCTCATGTAAGGATAAATGAATGAAGTACTGACACGTCTGGGGTTTAAGAGAGAGCTGATAGTACCTTTATAAAAGGATCTACATTCATTTTATTTTTCCATCTTCACTTAGTGAGATTCAAGATGGGTTTCAATTAGCTGAAAAATGTATTACTTACATGTTCTATTCTTGGTCCTGTTACCCTGAATACCTAGGTATTCAAGAACATGTTGACCTCAGCACTCCCAGCTGAGCATGAACTGCCCCTACAGGGAGTGCCCTTTAATGTACTATAACAGATGAGTAACTATTCAGTAGTCCAGCACAACACTCAAAAAAGAACTTTTTCATCCAGTGTATCTGAAGGAAACTTGAGTGTGGCAGAAGATTAAACCAGGTCTTCAAATGCATCCACACATTCAAACTTTCTTTCCTATAAGATAAAAAAACAAATAAACAAACAAAAAAGACGATTATGAAAAATCCATTTCCCTCCTCTTTACGAGCCGTAAAATTCAAGTTGGGATTTTCAAGTTAGCCCACAAAAATTAAGTTCACCAGTTCCTGCTGAAATGTAGTGAACAGGCCTATTGAACAAGTTAGTAAAGGTTTTAAGATTCAGCTGAAAATTGTTATTTTGCGGACTTAAAGGTGTTAAGAGGACAAAAATGTAAAATCATAGAATCAGAATGGTTTAGGTTGGAAGGGACCTTAAAGGTCATCCAGTCCTGCCCTCTGCCATGGGCAGGGACACCTTCCACTGTCCCAGGCTGCTCCAAGCCCCAAGGTCCAGCCTGGCCTTGAGCACTGCCAGGGATCCAGGGGCAGCCACAGCTGCTCTGGGCACCCTGGGCCAGGGCCTGCCCACCCTGCCAGGGAAGAACTTTTTCTTTAGGACACCTAATCTGAACACCTAATCTAAACCCTCTCTGCACAAATCAGGGTTGTTTTAAATGAAAAGATCATTTTCTTTGTTTGGGGAAGGATTAAACCCACAGATTTTCAGCATGCAGATATTTCTGTTACATCCTCAGCACAACGGTGCTTTCATGAAATCTTTTAAAAACATTTGTAATTTGATACACAGAATGATTCTGCCTTGGAACATGCAGCATAATTATTAGTAGAAAGAACAGTTAAGAGAGGATGCAAAAAGGTAGGAAGCTGGCAGCATTATTTCAGGGCTCTTTGCTTCATTTCATCACAAATGGCTCATTCAGGCATTTTGTTGTAAGGCAGTGCAAACCACAGCATGCCTGTTCCACTGAACCACAGCTCAGCAATGCATATTTATTCTGGTGAATCGTCCTGAGCTGCAGTTGGCAACTAAAATATCTCCTTAACCATTGTCTGTATCAGATTCTGTCTCCTGGCAAGATTCCCTTGGTGAAGGAGTTATGTATCCATTCCCTGGGCAGTTTCCTCTGCCTCCATCTCATCCCTCTAGGCCAAGGTGAGGACAAAATGACAAATAGCTGAGAGCATCCTGCCATGGGAGATTCTGGGATGGGAGCTTAGGACCAGCTTCCAAGTATGCTGAGCAGGGAAAAAAGCATTTTGCTCACAAAAGCATTTTGCTCACTAGTCCAACTTACCTCATCTACCGAAAAGAGATATTACTTGTCTGTTCTACATGGGGGCTAAGAGAGTTCACAGCTTACATTAAGAAAGCACTTAGGACAATGTTTTAGAAGTGACACACAGATGTTACTGTTACTTATTTACCAATAGAATTTCAAGTTTACTTACATCACAATGGCAGCTGTACAGCACATTAGCCATGCTTTCTGTGCTCTGCTGGAAAATGCAAATAATGCCAATTTTCATTTCCTCCAGTTCAAAGAAGTGTTTCTTTCCATCACAGTGCTCCAAGACTTGTGGGAGAGGTATTAAGAAACGGGATGTCTACTGCAAGAGTACTGGTTCTCCCAAGGTGAAAATCCTGCCTGAAAGCATGTGCAGCACAGACCCTAAGCCTGAGTCCCAGCAGACCTGTGTGCTCGGACGCTGTCCCAAAAATGACCGGCTGCAGTGGGTGATCTCTTCCTGGAGTGAGGTAAAGTGGTGCAGTTTCATGGTCACTGCCTGCCCTGGCTGCTCTTGGGACACACACAAACCATGGGGAGGAAAGAAAGCTGAACTGTCATTTGAAAATCAGGCACTCTAGGTGAGGTGTTGCAAATCCCAAATGTAGACAGATGTACCCCATTTCCTTTGTTAATCACTGGCTGGGGTTCACATTTCAGTTGACACTTTATGGAGCATGGGCTTTGTGGGATTAGTTCTGTGATGCTTTTATAATGCAGGGTTTGGGGTGTCTGACCCGTCACCCCTTCCCCCTTATCTGCACGTGTTTGTGAGGCTGCAGAGGCTGTGCTTTGTCCCTGCAGTGCTCAGCCTCCTGTTCCCCCTTATCTGCACGTGTTTGTGAGGCTGCAGAGGCTGTGCTTTGTCCCTGCAGTGCTCAGCCTCCTGTGGGCCCGGCCTGCGGCAGCGAGAGCTCAAATGCGGCGAGAAGAGCATCCAGGGGAAACTGCTGACCTTCCCTCAGAGGAGATGCAGGAACATCAAGAAACCAAGCACCAACCTGGAGGAAGCTTGTAACAAGGGAGCCTGTCCATCGCAGACACTGTATAACATGGTGTCTGGCTGGTACTCCTCGCCCTGGCAGCAGGTAGGAATGGGAAATCAGGGGTGGCATGGCTCAGAGGGGCTGGCTCCAGTGCTGACAGGCCCCAGGTGCCTCCTGCACAGAGCCATTCCCTAAGGAGCACCACACCACTCAGCCACTGAGATGGGATGCAGCTGGTCCACATCTATCATGTACTTCAGTGCAGCTCAGTTCTTTGTCCTGAAACTGAAGAATGTCACCTAAAAATGTTATTCATGCTTGAGAGGCACTACATTCCACACTCATTTCCAACACTTTCTTCTCAGCCTTCGTCAAAGTGCACTGTGGTTGAACTACTGCATGTCTCCATGCACAATGTACTTGAGCATCTGCACAGATTGCCTGGAATTCACTAAATACTATGATTAATTGTGGGATCAGTCTGTATTTGTTCCTACATTCTTGCAAACAAGCTTCTGTATTTCTGGAACTTATCTACTTTATGAGTCATATATCAATGAGACACGCACTCATTTAATAATATTTACATGAAACAATGTATGCCTGACAATTGCAATCAGATGAAAATGATCACATTTATCTTAAAGACAACTTTTCATGAAACACATAAAAGTAAAAGGCTTATTAATTTTAAAATACTTCATAGCTCTTCCTGCAAACTCATAGCGGTTTTCCCCAGATACTGCCATAATTATGGTTCTGATGGGAGTTTTATCTATGTTCAGGCAGCAGGGTTGGGCCCAGAGGCTAAAAGATCAAAAGAAATCCATGCAGACAATCAGGAACAGGTTTCTAAAATGTTCAGTTTCTGTCTCGATGCCTAAGTAAGGAACCAGATTTTCAGCTGAGTCCTTAAATAACCAAAAGACACACAGGTCTTTGAAAAGTTGGTCTTGATAGGGATTGGTGAACAGCAGCACACCCGATCCTGACCTCTCTTGCTTTGCAAGTCTCATCCAAGGCCCTTGAAAGCTCCCCCTTTGGCTTTCAGGGCTCTGGGAGTCCCTGCAGTGACAGACCAGGTTTTGTTTTCCCCCTGCTCAGTGCACGGTGACCTGCGGCGGGGGAGTGCAGACGCGGAGCGTGCAGTGCCTGCGCCAGGGCAGGCCCGCTGCTGGCTGCCTGCCCCAGCAGAAACCAGCTGTCCTGAGAGCCTGCAACACCAACTTCTGCCCAGTCCCCGGGAAAAGAGGTAAAGCTCAGCTCGAGGTGCTGCAGCAGGCTTGTTGCTTAGAGTTCTACACCAGCAATGTCACCTTCTCGCTACACGGCTGATCTGACCTGTTCCTTCATAAGTGGGTTTTTCCCAGACTTCCAGATTTACAGTAATTCCCTGATATTAACAGCATCTCTTCTTCACTGAGTGAGCCCTCTTAAAGCAGACTTGGGAGTACAGCTGGCACTGGAGATTTTAAAAGCAGGCCTATGTTAAAAGAAGTATGTGAAGAAGCTGTGCTGTTTGGTTCTGAACTGCACCTTTATACTCTCTTGTTGAAAACCACAAGCATTCTATGCTGGTACTGCTTTTGATGTATAATAGGAACTTTGGAACTAAGCAATAAGAATTTGCCATACACTTTTAGCTTTCCAGGCTGCACGCAACTCCTGGGATTCCAAAATTGCTTTACCTAGAATGTCCCTCTTACTGCGTCTGACCAGTGCATGACATGCAGTAAGGGAACATGAAATTAGGGTCTCTCTCCACTTTCATGTCTGCTCTATCCATCCACCTCTTCCGTGTGAGAAGGGAGGGGAGAGCTAGAGGTCTGTGCCACATGGAATGTCAGAAGGGGAAGTCTCTCAGCACCACTATGGACAGAGAGTGGTGCATTACCCTGTTCCAGAGATTTGTGCATTACCCTGTTCCAGAGATTTGTTTACAGGGTGGTTACTGGTTGTGGCTCCTTCCTAACTGCATAAAAAAAGCTCATGGAGGTCCACGTTTGTCTCACGTAATCTGGTTATCTAGGTATGCCAAAGCACTTTAAACTGTGACTTTCAAAATATTGCACATTAATTGCCTTGTTACCTTTTTAAAACTGGGAGCTGAAAGCAGCTTCTATAAAACCTAGGCTGGATTGCATGAGGAAGGTGGTAATGGAGCTGGGAGCAGAGGTCAAGCTCTGGCCCTGCATCTTGTAAACTGACATTACCCAACCACCCCCACGTCTGCCCCAATTCCTGGCATTCCCTGTGCACAAACCCCCTGTGAAAGCCAGGGAGATCCTAACAGACCATTGTGCTGCATCAGCTCGAGACATGCAGGATATCAGCCTCATCTGTCAGGGGACCTGAATCCAAACAAGGACATGGAGATGAAATGCTCCTAAAAGGGATAAGTAAATAGTTCTGCTGTTTTTATCAGTAAATGTTCCTAACACTTCAAATTAACATTCCTAAAAGGTTCTGCTGTACTTCTGAGTTTCTGTATGACTTCCTTTTCTGTTAGGATACAGCAAGGACTTTTCTTTCACCCCTGTTTTCCCTGCTATATTTCATGGCTGAAGTACTGTCTGTTATTAATTTTGGCCTTGGCCTGTTTCTCTCTCTCCTCACATCTGCAGGAGCCCTTTCCCCTTTATTATACCTAGGTCGTCAGGCTCTAGAGATCAATTATCTCCTCGCTGCTCTCTAACTTTTTGTCTAAAGCAGCAAAAAGAGAGGAAACCAGCTGTGCTGGAATCACATTGAAGCAAATCAGTCTCTATTATCAGCCATGCAGCTCCAGGTCAGTAATCACAGGCATGAAATTAATGTTTCAGGGCGAGTTTGCACACTTTCCTAGACAAACTGGGTCATTTCCATCCCTCTTGAGATGCAGTTATGGTCACCGTAACTCGTAGTAAATCCAGCTGCTTCAAATGAATGAAAATCTAAACAACTTATAAATACTTGGGTAAATAGAAATAAGGACCTGACTGCCTGATCTCCACCCACTGAATTTTTTGAGACTCTTTGTGTTCCTTCCAATAGCCCTTGGATTAGGTCCCAATTTCAGCCATACCTCTGCAATGTTATCATTGCCCTCTGATCTTCAAAGGGGGCACAAAGATTTATTAACGTGACTTCCTCAGTGCTTATACCTTTTTTTTTTATAAACAGTATTTTTTTTTTGTTTTAATTTACCCTTTCATAGCAGGAGAGCTCCTTCCTGTCTTCATCAGAACAGCTTTCCTTCCTTTGTGTGGTGTGTGCTTTTCAGCTCTTGTCTGCTTTGGGTCCTCCCAAATTCTGTCTGGTGGCAGCAGGTGAAGGAATGGGAAGGCTGGTGCTGAACTCCCAGCTGGATCCCTCCTGACACAGCATGCAGAATAGAGAGGCAGTCCTGTGGAGTGGGAAGGCTGCAGTTCAGTCCTGAGCTCCCCAGTTCCTCTCCAAGAACAGTATTTTCTTTCCCTACCATTAGAATTTCAAGAAAAGCTCATGTTTTTAAAACCTGAGGAAAAATGGCATATTTTAAAAGAATTATTATTATTATTAAATTATTTTATTTTTCACTCAAATAAATTTGAGGGTGATGAAGGCATAAAAAATCACCTTTGCCATCATATAAAAAGGAATTAAAAAAGAGCAGTGGTGATTAAATCAAAGAAGTTGCTATAGAGAGATGGAGATGCCTCCTGGCCCATGGAACATGCACAAGTTGTCTGTGCTCTGTGAGGGAGCATTTATGTGCTGTGACTCAGTAACTGATCTGAGAATGCAGACAGTGGTGGCTAGATTTTTGTTCAGTCTCCTTGTAAATTCCTTTTATTGACCATGTAAACAGTAGTTCTGAGAGTTGAACGAAATCTTTTCTCATGCTCGCAGGAGATTTCAGTTTAGCTATAAATTTTGCTAAACCCCATTGAGTCTTACTGCTCTCTCAGACATGGTGAATTTGTTTATAAATCAGCCATATGAATCATCACTCTCCTCTTTTAAAGAAACATAAAGCATCCACTGGAGAGAGGAGCAGCTATGATGTGTTTTTAAAGCAAAGGAGCTGTGTGTATAAATGATATCTGTACATAAATTGAAGAGTAATAGTATTTTAATTGAAAAATTAAATTATATTTTTCAATTATTTTAATTGAAAAATATAATTTGTCTTGTTTGTAATTAAAAGCTGGGCTTTTGGTTAGCAAATCTCTTCTCCCATTGCAGTTAATTAAGGTTTTGCCAACACGGCATAGTCAAAGTCCTAAAAGTCAGATTCATGATACCTAAGTGTCGGAGACAAGAGATTTCTGAGGTTCCCTGCAGAGTGGAAGGCAGGGAAAGAAGTCTCTCCAGAAAGTGCTGGAATGCAAGCATGGAGCAGGGCACTTCGTGCAGGGCCCAGGCATGCCAAGTTCTGTGGGGTTTGTGCAGGTAAACTCCTCGTGGTGATGATGGTGGCAACAGCAAATGGTATCAAATATGGAGTAGGTTCATTTGTATGAGGACCTGGCTTTGGAACAACATTTGTAATTACAGATGTTTACATTTGTAAACGCAGATGGCATTTTTTAGCCTCTCATGTGGAACTTCCTCTTGCCTTCCTGAGCTACAAAGTGTGTTCCACATTTTTTAATTTTTTTGGCTTTTGACCCCCCTATAATATTAGCTCTATCTCAATCAACAGATTGATTGAGAGATAATTAACAAATCTCTTAACAGAAATTTAATGGCTCTTAAAAAAAACCCAAGAAACTAGTATTTTTTGAGATGTAAACTCATTCATGTTTCCTGTCCTTTGAATTGAGTCACTCATTGTGTTTTTAATATTAACAAAGGCATACAAGGGTGTGGGACCATTTCCCGACTTGCAGACTTGCTAAAACACCATATTATGGCGTATGTCTTACCATATTGCTTGGGTTTCTCTCCTTCAGATGATCCTTCTTGTGTGGATTTCTTCACTTGGTGTCATCTGGTGCCCCAGCATGGTGTCTGTAACCACAAATTTTATGGCAAGCAATGTTGTAAATCATGTACGAAGAAGAACTGATAGCAGTGTGTTATCTGAACCCTTCAGTGACAGGATTCTCTTCTTCAATTTATGTTGGAATTATCTCTGCTTTGAGGCAAGACATGGTGCCACATAAACCACTGATGGAAGAGACATTTTTTCTAAGGGAATGTCTGAGGTACAGTAATTGTTGGATATATGTTGATAAAAGGAATGTTTCTTTCTTATTTTTTCTTAATTTGCTGACCTCACTAAAGCACAGGGTACTATGGATCACTTGAACACTGAGACTCGAGGGGAAGTTCTTCTTTCTTTAAAAGTGTCATTTTGCACTGTCACATGTAACAAGGAAGAAATTAAGGCAAGGGAGCCTTTTCTGGCTGATTTACCAGAATGCAGAGCAGGAGAGCCTGGGAGCAGGGAGAGGAAGGCTGCAGTGTGGCAGCAGGACAGATGACACCATCAGAAGTGTGTCCTTTCCTGGTTTTTGTGACTGCTGTCCCAGGGTGAGGAAGCTGTTTGCTGCCCCCGAGGGACATCCATGGCTGAGGGCTGGAGAAGGCAGCGTCACTCGTGTGGCCACCAGAAGTAAATAGTGCACTACAAAGATATTATGGTGCTTCTCTACCAGACTTGCTGCTGGAAAAGCAAGTTGTGCATCATGCTAATGTTTTTATAATTTTTGAAGAGTTCATTTTCTGCTTAGTGTAGAAACTCAGAGGTGGTTAACTAGTAACTTGAAATGTATTCCTAGAAATATGCAGCTTTAGAATATTTGGACTTTAAATATTGCTGTTACAAGTAAAATAGATTTTCATATTTCAACTAACTCAAGGAACTTGGAATGATTGAGCTCAATGGTTATGTTTTCAACTTTCTAAGCTCATTAGATATGTAATTTTAAAATTTAAACTTGATCTTTTTAAGTAGTGTTGTTTCAGAAGATAGAGTGTTTGAATGCCAAGATACTGAAGAATGTCTTCCTTCTAATCTCAAATCTCTCTGCAAATTTTGATTCATCCATTACCCAAAGGAAATAACAAGAATATTACAGTCCATTAATTCATGCTGAACTTCTCTAAACAGTTATTTATTCACGTTACACAAAAAAAAGCATGAAAAGATAAGTGGATTATTTACTCTTACCAAATAAAAGTCAATTCTATTTTTATACACTCTCCTAATATTTGTATTAGTTCAGAATCCACCAGCAAACAAAAGAATTGTAAGCATGGTGATATTTGTGGCTGTTCAGTATCGAGATGTTTGATGGCATTATGTATCAAATGGTGCCATTCAGAAGGTTTCTGCATTGAAAAAACCCCAACCTATTTGCCAAACCCATTCCGAGACAGAGCTGTGTCCTACTGTAATTTTCTGGGGAGTGCATATGAGGGACATATTTATCTAATTCCACCCAATCCCACAACTTTGTTTGATGAATGTAGTTCAGTTTGAGTGTTTTTCTGAAGTATGGTTTCAGTGTAGGATTAGCCAGCTCAGCACTAATGCCAGACAGTGGTCACTTAAAATTAGCAGTTCCTTCTGAAACAATTTAAATTAAAAACATGTATTCTGTGATACTTTAGGAAATGATTGGAAACATATCTCAACCTACACTGCTCTGTCTTGATATTGGACATTGTGTAATTATAACCTTTCTTCTGGGAAAACTACAAGGGTTGTTTTTGTTTTGTTTTTATAATTGTGTCCTTTTTATTATTTGATGTAAAATAATTAATTTATTAATGCATAGCTTTTCCTTTATATTTCTTTGCTCACTTCCTTAAGTGAGAACTGAGGAAAGAAGATGGTAGTGTCACAAAGTATGAATTATGGTGTAAAAAAAGCAAAAACTATAAGTGTAATATTTAATTATTTTATAAGCTTTGTAATAAAATACTCTAACTGTTTCATTATATTTGGAATTGTAAAATTCATGAATAAAATATGGAGGTTATAAGTAAATATCAAGTGTTATAAGTGCTGTGTGCATTCCCCTGCATGTTTGTTGATTGTCCCATATGGAGAAGGTCATCCTGTTTTTCTGCTGCTGTGTAATTGGGAAATTGGGCCCAAAAAGAAAAAAAGGGCAAAAATCCATGGTTTTATTTGCATGAGAACACAAAAGCTAAAATATACAACAATACATCTGCTTTCACTCCTGTCAGCAAAGACAGTGGGACCTTGTGTATCCCAGAACCAGCAGGATTCTTCCCTTCCTTTATCTGCAAGGTGGTATCCAAGGTAAGGAGCCTCACTCAACACAGCAGGAGGTTCTACAGCCTCTCCCATCTGCCTGGGGATACTTGATTTTTCTAAAACTGGCTAAGAAATTTCAAGCCAATCCCTAGGAAGGAGGGTATCATTTCACTGATCATTTCAGATATGTTCTCCAACATGTATTGGTGCTTTTCCCTTCATTCACAGTCACTCAGTGCTCTCACAAGAGCCAGATGTCCAGAGGGCTGTTGATAGAAATACTGAGATGCCTCTGACACACAGCACAATCCAGTAAGCAATAACAGATCAGTCTGCTCCTGAAGGACTCCCAGCAAGAGCTCTTTGGAACGGGATTTGGACTAGTGATTCAAATAATTAATATGCCCACACAGGAATTCAGACTATAAACTGCTTAGTGTTTGGGGCTAGAATTTTGGAATTAAAATGAGCCGATGGTTGTCAGTGAATTACAGGGTTGGAGGGGGATGTTGAAAGAGGAAATATTGCATAAAGACGTGCTATTGTGTGCTTGGATCCCCCCCAAGTCCACAACTGTTTTATTGATGAGCCCTTACAACGGCATTCGGTACACAAAGCTTGGCAGTTCTCCGGAAGTGTATTGCTGCAAGGCTCACTTTATAAAGCAGAATGGGGTCTTTTCACAAAGGAATAGCTCAATTTCCGCCACTCAGATTTCAGCACTCAGGTAAAGGACCCATCTGCCCCACACTCAAACAGATATTTAATGAATAGCTTGATTGTGTAAATCAAACTCAACTCCCTCAGATGCCCAGAAGACATGAAATGCTGGAGACAGATGAATGTTTCACTGCATGTGGTTTTATGGTAACTCGATCCATATCCCATATTTCCTTTATTTTTCAACAAATCCTATTCAAAAGCATCAAGAAAATAAATTAACATTATTATTTCTATTGTGATTGAAGTGCAGCCTAACAGAATCACTGGGATGCCATTGTGTTCAGGGCTGTGTGCACAGGTCATGAGGGGCTCAGAGTCCTGAGTGTGCCACAAGAAACCAGGGAAAAAAATCACATTATTAGGGAGCTCATGGTGACTAGGAGGGAAAATGCTGCTGGTAGCTCACTGTCTGTGTGGACAGTGCAGGACATCTCCAAGGCACCTCTGTGCAGGTGGGATCGGAAGGAGCAACACTGAGGAACTTTATCCTGACACTGCTTTGAAGGCAGAAATGAGGTGTGTTCAGTGCTGAGTCCCAGCCAAGACAGGGACTGTGCCAAGAGGAGGGAAATCCATGTGGATCACACCTGCCAGTTACTGGGGACTGAGAAGTGAGGATCTGGCGAAGCAGTAAGCCTCCTTCTCGTCAAACAAAAGTCCTGAAATAAGGAGATACATCTTCCAGGAGATGCTTTAAACCCCTCCCCAGGCACTACTGCATGAACATCAGCCAAACCAAGCTGTCCTCCCTGCCTGCTTCCTGTGCACCACCACTGTGGGGATTCTTCATCCCCTGCTCTCCAGGACAAATCCAGGGGACAAAACAAACCCTGGGCTGGGCTGTGTCCTTTGATGTAGATCACACTCTGGAGCCCTTCACCTTGAGCTTCCCAGGGGCACAGTTGTGGCAGAGGGGCAATGGGGCTGAGCTGACCCTCAGCCCTGCAAAGGTGCAGGAGGTTATGGGCAGCATCTGCCCCACAGTGCCCAGGGGAAGCCACAGCCTCTGCCTGGAGCACAGGGAATCACAAACACACTCTGGCCTTCCAGCAGCCAGCACACACCAGGCAGGGCTAAGGGAAAGGGGGCAAACATCTGCCAGCTGGGCTGAGCCAGAGACAAAATCTGAATTCCTCAATTCACAATATAATGTAGTAACATCAAAAGCAGTTTTTCTTATGTTCTCTGAAGAAAAATATTTATTATGGGGCCTATGCTTCAAGCTACTAAATATTTTATGTGCTTTGTGTTCAAAAATAAGAATTATTCAGTCATGAATAGAACATGTTTTAATTTCTGGATTCTGCCAATGGAAGTAGGAATCTTCAGCTAAGTTCTAACTTCCAGGCTTACTTTGTAAGCATTAAATCAAGCTGTTGTCACCATACATGTCAGCCTCAACACTGCTGTGTGCCTACTGCAAATAATGACAGATCTTTAGTATCCCTTGGGCTGCCAGACGTTAATTCTTTATGTTCTGTTGTGATAATGTTCACTAATCCTCCCATAATAACATAGCAAAGCTGACAAAAAAAGCTCATTCAAGAGGACTCTGAATGGGTTTTTATGGGAAATGTTTACTTGTGAAGCTCTTACCTGTGGAGACCAAAGAGATTTTGGAGGAAAGCATACATAAGAATTTCATTTTTTGGGATCTTCTTTGGGACCTTCTCAAATCAGCACAACATCTGAATTTGGTCTGTCTGTTCGGACAAATTGAAGGGATTCTCCCCAGAGGAGGAATGTCCTACCAACACTCTGCTTCCATGGAAATGATGGTCCTCTACTGTCTCTGCTTAGATTAGTTGAAGAGAGTCAGGATATCTATTAAAGGAATTTTCACTTTCAAAGACTTTAACTGCACAGCTCTCCACATTGATATTTTAAGTGGATCAGAACATTTCAAACTTAGAGAAATATTGCCTGTCAGCAAAAATCTCATCAGCTCAGGTTTTGTAAAAATAAACTGCAGATGCGAAGTTGCCCAGAACTTCCATGAGTCTGGGCTTTGCTAGTGTGTGGGGAAAAATCAACCAACAGACAATAACAGGCTGTAAGCACAGCTCTCTCCCATTAAATATAGGATATACTTCTTCAAACTGTATCATTTCCCACAACTTCATTCGGAGGGGTATGGTGTCCACTTCCAAAATACTAGTTGCAAACCCCAAATTGTGTATAAACAAACTGAACATCCCATTTGAAAAGCCTCCAGCTATTGATTGAGGCTGTCAAGCAGTGTAAGGGGTTTGATATCCACTGACCATGCCACACAAACCTGAGCTGGCCTCATGTCCTGTGGCCCCTTAACAGCTAGTGCTGACATTTTATTTTGTTGTTTCTCAGTTGCAATGGAACTTGTAATGAAAATCATGAACTTGGTATGAGGTTACTGTTCAGGTAAAATCAAGTGTCAGGATTAGCCTGCTAATCTCCAGCTCCAGCAGAGCTGTGTGACATTTGGCACATGGACTGGGGAGCAGAGCAGTGCAGCTCCCATGCGCTGGTACAACACTGAGCTCCCTAAGACACATCTGTACATCTGCCCCACTCATCAGCCCTTCCATTTGCTCCTCAGCACAGGGACTCCACACATCATCATCGTTGAGGATCCTGCCCAGTTTCACCAGCCTTGCTACTAAAGAGTAAGGTAAGAGTAAGGCAATAGTAAGGCAATAGTAAGGTAATAGTGAGGCAGTGGTATGAACAGTAAGGCAGAGCTAAAGCACCTGTGCCTTCATGCCCCAGTGCAGGTTAGGGGACAACACTGGGGAAAAACCTTCCCCTGAGGATGCAGAAGTTCACAGGACTGCTATCCTTGCCCTCTGGCAGTGGGCAGCCATTCCCCAGTGTCCGGTCACTCCAGGCCCTTGTCCAAAGTCCCTCTCCAGCTCTCTTGGAGCCCTTTAGGTACTGAAAAGCATCAATAGGGTCACCCTAGAGAGATTCTGGGTATTGGTGCACTTATTTTAACCTCTTCTGCAATCTCCTGTGATTTTGACTCTTCGACCTGCAGTATTGGCTCTGCTCTAAGGTGGCAGCTGGGGTGTTTGCAAGTTCTTCTCTTGTGCTGAGGAAGGAAAAGGAGAAGTGGAACAGAAAAGTGGGTCCTATTTGGATTCATTCTTGACTCTACAGCTGTGACATAGCAGCCTGCTGTGCTCAGAGACTGGATTTATTAAAACCAGTGATTACTTTCAGCCCTTTAACCACCTCTCTCTAGATTTCTATATCCAGTATCCCCTCGGTTAAATTGGTTCATTTTATTTAGGGCAGGAACAGCTCACACCTCATGTCTGTATAAGGGCAGGTGCCGCAGGATCCTGGTGTTAATGTGTCATCATCCTGCTAACAGCCCTGACCTGCTGGGAGATCATGACTTGGAGGAAGAATAAAACTCTTCTTTTAGTTCAGAGATTCCTCCAATCAGGCCAGTTTTAGAAACTGCTACCCAAACTCTTCTTATCCACATATATATATACAAGATATATTGTATACTTACAGACTGTTTATCTAGATCTTGTTTTACACAGGGAACAAAATAAAGGTGCAAAAACCAGCCAAATAGTCTGTATGTGCTATGTCTTTTTATCAGAAAACTGCCAGACTAAAGTAGTTCCCCTGCTTCCTAGATTGCACAATCCCACTTTGCCCAATAACAGAGTGCTGCAAGAACTGGGTTTTTCTTGGTGCTGGCTTTTGTAAATGCTCTTCCCTGAACTTCTCATTAACCTTCTGAACCCCATGCCTACTGGATGGATCCCAGCCAGCATCCTCCACTACCAAAGGACTCTTTGAAAGGAGAGTTTACACCTCAGGTTCCAAACTGATTTACTGTGGCACACTAACTGCACAGAAGAGGAAGGAAAACAGTGGATTTGCCTTTTTAAAAACAGCAGTTGATTAAAAAATAAAGTACCAATAATGTGAGAATCATACTGTCCTGAAACCTTCAGACATTTTGGCACATAGCTCTGTCTCTCTCGGACAATTGCATCCCCTTTTTCACTGCTTCCCTCCTCCTGTTCCAGAGCTCCCCCCTGAAGCCATCGGGGGGAGGGTGGGAGCAGAGTGGGTTGTGAAGTGTCCTGGGATAATCCACTTTGACAGGGAACTGTGCTGATTAAAAGTTATGGCTTTGGAACAGCAAAGCTCCCACTGCCGTCCACGTAAAAGTTGCTGCTTTCTATTTAAACCTTAACAGTCAGATCTAATCAAGAGAAAATAAGGACATTTTTGTGAATTCCATGAGAAAAATTCCCCTCAGGTGTAGGCTGCACGGTTTGATCACTCCAGTATCAAGCTTTAGCCTTTCATATTAATCCAGCCAACTCTGAGCCAAGAATTTAACTTTCAAACTTGCCTGATGGCCAGGCAAAAACATTTTGGCAATTTGTTATTATTTCAGCTAAACTTGCAATATGCAAATTAAGATTTATGGCAAATGAGGGCTTAAAGCTATGCATTTATCTGCATGTGGAAAAGGTATTGTGTAGCTGCAAGGTGCCAAAAAATACCAGAGCTGGGCAGAGAACAAGCGAATTACAACTCCCAGAAGGCCCTGGAGAGTTGTACATCAGCATTTGGTGTCCTGATGACAGGAAACAAACTATTTCACAGTCTGAGATTTTCTGGAAGATATGGAGTTGACCCAGCCCTCAGACTGAGTATCTCATGTCACCGTTTCCAACTGAAAACTGTTAAAGTGTCAGGTAAATCTGGGTTTTTCAACAAGGCTGTACTACAGGAAAAATTATTGTTTCATGGAATGTAAGTATCCTGTTGAAAATACAGTGATGGGAAAACACTGATTAAGTACAGATAACATTTATATTTCTTTCTGTTCTCCCATCCTCTCCCTCGTTTCTCCATGCATAAGCAATTAAGAGCATTCCCACGTGCCAATTCAGCTTTGCTGCAATCCCAGTAAGGCAAGGAGACAAAGACACTGCCAATTCCCTGCCTCCTCTTCCTCGGGTAGTCCAGAGGAGCACAAACCATGCAAGCCAGATCCAGAGGTGCTCTGGAGAGATGCACATTGCTGTGTGGTCCAATTCCCTGCTCTATATTCTGCAGAACTGAAGACAATAGGATGACACATAGACTGGAGATAGATCCATGCATAGTTTCCTTCCTAAGTCAGGGTTTCCAATGAAAAGCATTGGAAAACTGAGATACATGCCCAAAGTTCAGCTCAGCCTGAACTGGGGTCCAATTTTCATCTTAATCAGAAATAATTTCCCTTAGGTTAAAGCATTCATAACCACACAGCATCAGTGCACACAGGCCAGACTCAAGCCACATCTGGCAACAAGGGCTTGAACATGAAGAATGTTCAGTGAAGAGCACAGAATTCTTCTCAGTCTGTCCCTTCACATGCAAACCAGAATTTCCAGATTCTGGAAGCTGATTTGCCTCACTGCCCTAGTTTAGTGGAAGGAAAAAGCAGCCTTCATTATCACCTTTATTTTTACCTAATTCCTAGGAATACCTCATAGAACTTGAAAAATTGTGAGAAACCCATTCAGACAAGGCTTGGACTTGGTGGATATAAATACATAATTCTGCCTTGGAGAACAGAATTGGTTGAACCAAAGGGATCTGGTGCCCAGGGGTGCAGGGCTGGGGTTCCTCTGTGCTGCTGGCAGTGGCACTGGGTGCCTGGGACAGGCTCTGCAGTGCAGAGTGGGTGAGGGAGCAGGAGCAGGGCAGGCACAGCCCATGTGTGTTCCTAGACAGCCACCTAGTGAGCTTAGCGAGGAATCGAGAGCTCCAAGGAAACTCCAGGAGTTCTCACCGAGGCTGCAGTTACACCACAAACACACTGCTAAAACAGTGCCAAACTCTGCCATGAGTCCAGAGGGGCTTTGCCTCAGTCAGGGCAGTAGCAGAACAAAAGGGTGCCTCAGTTACTGAGCTGGGAGACAGGATTTACCGTCCCTCTGTGATTCTTGGGGGAGAGTTCAAGTATTGAAAAAGTTGTCTGAGGTTTACGTGATTTTCAGAAGTTTGCTCAGGAACAAGTATATATGTATGGTTTTATTTATATACATCTATCCATCCATCCATCCATCCATCCATCCATCCATCCATCCATCCATCCACACAATCTATACATGTATATATATGTGTGTGTATATCTCTATATATGTATATATGTATGTACCTCACCTTTTTCTTACATGTCCATTTCTAAACCAAAACATTTCTGTTGACAGAAAACAGGACATCATGGGCATCATGGAATATATAAAAAAGGGGCAAAGTCTGGAGGGATGGAGAGGTTCATAGAATCATTAATTGGAAAGGGCCTCTAAGAACACCAAATCCTTCTGTCAGCTCAGCACCACCACCATGTTCACCATGAAACCAGGTCCTCAAGGGCAGTATCCACAAGCTTTTGAACCCTTCCAGGGATGGTGACTCCACCAGTGGGATTGGGGGCTGTCCCTGGGGACTGGCACAGAGAGCCTGCTTCACTGCTGTGGTGTGTTGGGCCATTTCTGCCAAGCCAAATTTGTCTGTGGGTGTAAAATCAGCAGGAAGTCATTTGAGAAAGAAAAGAGAACCTGTGAGCCCAGTTCACCTCAAAACCAGCACTTGTATTTGCTAGTTGTGTATGCTGAATTCCAGCCCTATGAAAAAAAAAAAGGGGGAAAAAAGCCCTCAGTCATAAGGATCTACAGGAAAAAAAGTTCAGATATGAATTTTGGAGTTTGCTTCTGCAAAGTTACCCCAGGGAGATGTCTGACAAAGCTACACGCTTGTTGTCTCGTGCTCTGGGCACTCACAATGCCACAACATGCAACCTTATCCCTGTGCTAGAAGGACACAGAATGTGTGGAATTATAATGAAGCAGCCAGAGTCAGCACCTCATCAGTCCAGTGGTTACCTATTAACCACTGCTCGCTAAATTGCCTTTTGCTATGAAGTTCCCAGATGGTCTCTAGTTATAAATGGGATCACTGAAAGGAAAGTTAAAAAACCCCAATAATCTGAAACAAAAACTTAAGATACTAGTGGAAAACCTTAACAAAACTGTGGCTCTCCACAGTTCCATCCAGTTTCAATATGCAACAGATGGGCTGCAGGGGAGTGAGTAGGTCATAGAAGAGACAATGAAACCCTGATGATGATACTCTGGGATGCTGTAGAGTTTCTACTTAGGTAATTATTGCCTCCCAAACTCTACCAAAACAGAGAACTGCCTGGCCTGCTGATCATGTCAGTCCTGATCCGCTGCTGTAGACTTGGCCATACAATTCCTTTGTTCCTATGGACTTGCAGTATTTGTAATCCCCAAGTCTAACAATGTAATAACATATTAAAAATAGCCACGCATGTGCTTTGAATTCCTCTTAGAAACATCAGCTCTGCATGCCTAATTAAATATCCTTGACACACACACAAAATAATTGCAAGGAAAAGAAACCTCTCTCATGAGGGCCAGATTATTTTAATTAGGTCTCACTCAAAATCTTCCTTAGCTCCCATGGCTCAGCTCCCAACAAAACACTCGGTCAGTCTCACTGAGATGTCATGCTGGGCTCCCCTCCTTTCCCTTTCACACCGGTTGCTGCTCCTGTGTCCCAGTTTCTCCCTGTTCCTCACGAATTTACTGTCCTCCAGCCCTCAGAGCTCTGGTCCTGAATGCCCCAGATGTGTGGCTGGGGCCATTTTCTGATTTCCTCCTTTCTGTGCCCCCAGAGAGCCAGCCTGCACACACGGTCTGATTCTGTGTGGAAGCTGAACATATGCACACAGGTTCCACACCAAACCTGGGGAGGAGCAGGAACAGTATTTATTTATTTATTTATTCATTCCAGAGGAGAGTTACAGCCCCTTTATCCCCCCAGCCAGCAGCAGGTCTGCAATTAGCCCAGCCAGAGGAGTGTGAGCTCTGAACTCTCTGCCTTCCTCGGAGGGCAGGAGGGGCTCGGTCCTGCTGGCAGCTCACCAGAGCCCAAGGACATTCCCAGAGGGAAGGTGGGCCCACCCCAGCTGCAGAGATCCTGACAAACTCAGGCTGTGCCTCCACAAACCTCCTTCTTCCTCTTTTCTGCACCCAGGGAGGGATTTGCTGCTGTGCTGTCCTGTGACAGTGCCCAGACAGGAGGGACAGGCACTCCTCAGTGTTACAGCTCAGATGTTTAAAGGGGTGGCACTAAAGAATTGGGGCATCTCTAAAGCACAGTCACAGATATTAATAGTTAACAGTAAAATTTATACTCCTTGAGAATTGAAATGATATGGACACGCAGTTTGCCCTAAGAGTTATTTACAAATACTAGAATTATTTAATCCACTTCAGCATAGTTAGCAAAGTCCTGCATAGTTAGCAAAGTCCTGCAGTTCTTTCTTGTGGCATTTCTCCTCTCCTGACCCTGAGCATTTTTAAGCCTGGGCTCTTGATTTGGTATTTTTTATGTGTGTTCTATGGGTTTAAACAGCATTAAGTGTCTCAAGCCTCAACCTGGCCCTGAATGGCTTGTGTTCACTGCAGTGTTTTATCTGACATCTCAAGGGACCATTCTAGATCTTGCACTGACTTTTGAATGGTTTTTTGTTTGTTGGTTGGCTTCTAAATGCCAGATCAGGGAATCTGGCAAATTGTTACTTACAATATTAAGTTCCAGCTGTTGGACAGACTTACAGCACAGCCCAGAGCCCTTCTGAAATATCTCCACTGCAGTGTCATCCTTTTCCTCCACCTGAGGTCACCCACAAGTGTCCCCCAAATGGCCACTGCTTCCCAGAACTTCCCTGCTGCTGGAATTCAGCACTTGCAGGTGCTGCCTGTGACATTTGTGCCTGAACTTCTGCCAGTCACTTCCACAACCTCTGAGGTTTCCAGCTCTGTGCTCTGAGTTCTCTTCCCCCATGCTGAGTTTTTTGTTCATTTTTTTATCTTACTTCTAGTACAGCAAGGAATTTCATCCAGCAATCTGCATCCAGCTATTGTTTAATTACACACAATGCTCTTTAAATGGACAGTCTCCACAGCCTCCATGATTTCTCCAGTTCAGTACAGATAACCACACAGAACTTATTAGCAAAATTCACAAGACTTTCTCTTTATTTATGAGAAAAGCAATGATGTTAGATGAAGAGTTGTATTTAATTTGTCCAAAGAGGGAGAGCTGCTCAGTGCTGTTGTATGTATTAAGGCAGTGTCACAGAGGTGATCACAGGTATCAAAGCTCTCTGACCTGCAGCAGCTCCTCTGGCTCTGAAGCCATGCCTGCTCTCAGATTCCTGTCTGCATGGATCATTCCTCCTGTTATTCACCTGAAGCACAAGTAAAATTCATCCCTGTCAGACCATGAGAAAGATATTCCTTCTTGGGGGTATATAAAATATCTTTTCTCTATGTTAAATGTGCAAATACGTTTTTCTCTCAGGTAATACCTGCATGACACTAATTTCTGCACGGTGTATTTAAAATCTTTTCAGTGATGATCCCTAGAAAAGTCCTATCAAGTACCTGACCCCTAGGGTAGTGTGTCTGTGTGTTCCCATTGCACGTCTAGAGGTCTCTGAGAGTGTGTGAGCCCTGCTCCTGTTTACAGACCCCTGCTCTGGTGGAACATTTCTCTGTGAAGCCTGATTCAGAGCTTGTTGGGATTTTTTCCTCCATGACTTTCTCTCCTGACAGAACCTTGTAACCAGAATCACCTCATGGAGTGCCTTTAATGGCCATAAGAGATGTCAGAATTACAAGATTTTAAGACAATTTGCAAGATTTTTGCAGAATTGAAGCTTGTGGAAACAATGGTGATAGGTTCAGGCATAGCTGCAGCTTTGTTCTAGGGCTTCTGTTCATTTGATAATTTGTTCAATACTATTGCTCTGCTGTATGAAGTGAAAGGTCTTGTCTAGGAGGGAAAGGATCCATGGAACTGAAAGCCAACCAGCTTTCTGTACCCCTGGAAAACTAGCAGACTTCCCATTGAGCTGCATCCATCTTTCTGTGGTTTAAAAATAAGGGCAGGACTTGATTGAATATCTTTGTGATTATGGGTTTAACCTTTAATGATTCAGAGCAAAAATATCTCTCCAGGGTCTCAATTTAGAAAGAAATGCTCCATCATCTCCTGTGAACAACCCCTGTAAAGTGAAATTTGGTATCCCCCAAAGCCTCTGGAAAATCCCCTAAGCAGACTGGCAGAACTACAGCCATGAATTCTCTTGCACAGGACAGTTTGGTGGATTTTATTGCTTTCCACATCTTTTACTACAGAGCATTACTTTGTAAGTCTTCATTGACCTTCTATAACCCTGAGTTTGGATTATATTATTGTTTCTATCCCTGATTAACTAGCTGCAGGTTTATTCTTTAATTTTAAGGGCAGGCAAGAACATGAAAATACAGCTGAAGCTGCTGGGAACTTCAAGCATGGAAATACTAAAAATTCACCTCTGATGTCAGAGTGAAGCCATTTACAGGAGTCACATTGTACATTGACAGAACACTCCCAGGCCCATGAAGTTAAACATTTGCTGGAAATTCTTTTACTATGGTTTCATTTTTCAAATCTGACCTGCTGACAGCACGTGGCAATGTGATGTATGTAAAGTATGTAATGCATGTAAATGTAAAGTAACCAACGGTAGCAGGAAAGTAGGTGGTTATGTTTTTTATGTTTGTGTTGTCCTGTGAACACGAGATACACAAGAACACAAATTTAATTAAGATTTGCCTGAGTTTTTGACAAATTCAGCCGAGCTGCACCAACCACACCAATGCAGTGTGTGCTGGCCAGAGGTGCTCTGCAGGCAGGACATGCCTGAGGCAAAGCCAGATCAAAAACACAAGAAACAAACCCTTACACTTGCTGCATGGCTTGCTAGAAAACACCTGTTTTGTTCAATTTTCATGAAAATAACTCCTGAGACATGAAGTTGTCACAGTTTTTGTAAAACGGGAGGAAGACTGACCCACCTGAGGAGCTCGGGTAGAGCTGCTGTTCACTCCCACTGCCTGCAGGAGTGCTGCCCTGGCATTGATAAAATTCAGTGCTCAGACAGAGGCAATGAACCCCACCACTGAGTCTGCAGATAGCATTTCTCTCTCAGTGTTGTTCAATGCTGAGCCTGTCTAGTTTTGAAGAAAGTCTCGTATTTTTGGTAAAGTAAAAAAAACCCCAACCTGTCTCTGTTTTCACAGATCTAGGAGATTTAAATTCAGGCTGTCTGTGAAACTTCATAGAAGAAGAAAAACTTCCCACAGCTCATCTAGAACTTAAAAGAGGTATTTGCTTATTCCATTGATGTTTTACACTCTCCATGTGAGACAATTCCCTCCACTGATCTCCCCCAGTGGTCCCAATTTCAGCAGTGAATTGTTGTTATCACTGAAGCCAACTGCATGGGGAGATGTAGAATAACTTCTGGAGAAAGTCTTATATCATATGGAAAATCTTTGAAAGCAAGTGACAGGTGTTTAGGTTATTACAAAAGGAAGGATAAATCCTTCCTTTGTTCATTTTTTGGGCACTGTTAGAAGAAATGTTATAAACAACCACCCTCAGAAGTGTGCTATCCTTGCTGCTCAGTAGCAGTTACCTGGAAAGTTTTTACCTTTTTTCTCTTGTTGCTATAATTGCACATCAGGAGGGCTGTGGAACAGAGCTGCAAAAGGCTGCCATTGACAGGCCCTGAAAACAAGGGAACAAAAGCCTTGTTGAGGTGCCTGGCTGGAGCTGTTGCTGTCTAAGAGGAGCTGGGGAAAGGTGGGGTTGGAAAAGCACATCATGGGACACGAGGGAGGTGTGGAGGTAGATCTGATGTAATGTTCAGGTAGATCTGAGTGGCATGAGCTGCCTGCTGGATTAAAATGTGTCAGCATAAACCCCAGCAATGCAGAGTCCATGCAGGGCATACCAGGAGGGCTGGCTTTGGTTCTGGTCTGGAGAGGAGATGCTCTGGTTACAGTCAGGCACTTCTGGGGACTCCCTGCGGAAGGGCAAATACACACCAGAAGTATCTTTGGCTTAATTCAGGTCATGGTGGAATAATCAAGATGATTCACAGGGGAAACCTTGCATGAAAGATGGCACACTGCTTCAATTAATTTCTATTTGTACCTGTGAGACCACTGCAGCTCTCCCTCAGCCTCTGAAAGCACTGCAGGTGTACATACAGCAGCTGCACTGCTGTGAGAGGCAAGATCCTTGTCTCCTTCCATGAGCAAAGTCTCCATAAACACATAAACACTTCAAATGCTTCCAGCAGGTGATAAAGGCCAGCAAGGAACCCCTTCACTCTACTCTTTCATATGATACCTGTGTATTTGTGAGTTGCCTTCCCCAGCAGCATCCTCTCAGAGTTAATAAAAACTGAAGCAAGTTTATAAGAGTTATCACCCCCGCAAAGGTGTTTAATGAGAGTGCCTTTCCTAGCCTGTGACCAATCCCAGTAATCCCACTGCTTCCCTGGGCCAGGCACTGCACAATGCATAAATGAGCAATTGCATTCATACTGTTTGCCTGAAGGTTTTCAGTGTCTGTGGATCTACTCCAGTGCCTTAAGAAAAAAGTACTCCAGCAAGTAAAAACATGAATGTGTCCTTAAAATTGCCCTTCTGGAATTAGCTCAGCCTATTTGTAAGAATTCCTGCAACTTAGCACATGCTTCATCTTCAGCTCAGAGTGTTAGCCAAGCAATAATCAGCACTCAGCAAGAATTAGAAAGCCAGTTTGTCACAGTGAGGTCATGGGGAAGATTATTCCTGCTTTATGACTCCATTTATAATAAATATTCCATAGCCTGTCATGGAAAGGATGTAGAACATATTTATACTTGCAGCCTCCCTTTTCACATAAAATTTATCAACTTGTCTGGTAAATTCAATAGAAGCCTATTCCCTTTTGTCACTTTTTACATGCCTCCTGGCTCAGGAGAACCAATAATCTTTGTCAGAGTGCAACAGAGATCTTGTCTGCCTTTGAAAGTTAATGTGGCACAGATCTAGATTAGCAAAGGCATTTAGGTATTTCCTTTTCAGGTAGAACATAACTGCATAAATCTTCTCCGAGTCAAGTCAAACATCTGATGCACTCACCTCATATTTAGGCTGCTTATTACCATCTGTTGAGGTATCAAGATTCAATTTCACAACATCATCTTACTCCTATCCAAGTATTTATTGCCAGAGAAGTGTGGGCTTGGGAAGTCAGCCTACATGGCAGTGTAATGCCTTTGTCCTCCTCTTTCAGAAACACCAGAAGGAAAATCCAGTGCATTTCTCAGAACAGAAACATTGCCTTCTCTGAAAAAGGCAGCAGGAAACGTGAGCTGTGTCTCACTACGTGGCAGTGAGACATTTGAGCCCTCACAGAGAGGGAGCCAAGGCAGCCGGTGTAATGCAGAGAGAGTGGCTCCAACAGGACATCTCCACACCCAGACGGTCAGAGTGCAGCAGAATTCACACAGAATTTCCCCATGTCCTCAGATTCCCCAAGGATATGGCAAAGGAGCTGGCTGAGGTATTTTTACACAGATCAGGGACTCCTCTCACTGGGCATACCCTGGAGAATATTTGGAGAGTAGCAAGTGCTGATCTCCTGCCTGGGGTTGCCAGGTTTGGAAGGAAAGCTCTAGGTTCCTTTCTTTTTTGCTCTGTACATATTAGCAGCACTGTGATGATGATACATATTTAAAAATAGAATAACAAAATAAATCAGACTAAGGAATGTATTATAATTCAGGACCCAGACCACTGAAATGCTACAAAAAAGGCAGGAGAGAAAACATGCCAGCTAAGTTTTCAACAGGATGGTACCTCAGAAAGGCTTAGAGCACAGAATTTGCCAGAAGACAGGAAAAACATTTATTTACAAGGCATGAAGACACATGTTGTACCTGTGTCCACTCTAAATATATAACGAATATTTAAATGCACATGGTTGAAACAAATTGAGTACAGACAGCTATTTCTTTTTACAAAACATATGGGAATGATCATGATGGAATTACTCTTTCCAGAAAGAAGTTTTGAGGAACTTCCAGTTGTACTCCAATAAAATAATTGCTAAGAGAGGAAAAAATCAAAATAAAACAAAACAAAACAAACCCAGAAATTTTTTTCTAGTAAGAAAGTTTCTAACCCAACATTTTTGCTCCCATAATTCTTACACAAATGGCTTCACTGAAGTCTGCTGCATAGAGAAGGTTTCTTAAGTGAGGGAAAAATGATAATAATTTATGTTTCACAAAGAAATAGGTTTGCCTTGAGATGGTAAATGAGAGATTTGTCTTGAGAAATAACTTGCATATGATTTTTTTTTTCCTCACCAGCATTGCAATTGCTGCAAGGGTTGTGTGACATATCACAGGTGAGCTGATTCAATGCCTGCAGCCTTTAACTGTTTCACAAAAAGAGCTAAGAGAGGAAATGAGTGCACCTGCCCTTGAGGGGAGAGAGGACAAGGATGATGGAAATAGAGAGGAAGAAGGATTCCACCCCCCAAGGCTGAGAATCTGTTAAAATCTCATATAGCTTCGAGGAGCCAATTCACACAATTGTTATACCAGGACAATAAATCAGAGAAAGGCTGAATGAATGGATGAACAGTTAAAAAAGAACCACACTGAGAACAAACCAGTAACCCCATCTAGGTGTTGAAAGATGTTGGGATTTGTATTTTAAATCTTTAAAACGACCATCTTGCCCTGACCATGGGGAGATAAGCACCCTTATCTCCATGTCCCCATCTTTTGTCAAAAACACACATCCCCTCTCAGCTGCAGAGCTGACCTGGGTCATTTTCCACAGCCTCTCCTAAAAGCTCCTGACACCAGCACCTGGTCATCACCTCAGGCTGTCTCTTGCCTTTACAGTGTCACTCCTCGTTTTCCATATGCAGGAATTGTTAGCATCACATCATGCAGTTCACTGGACATTTCCATCATTATTCTAAGCAGGATCCTACGACATTTTAGTGGTTTTGCTTTGGGCCATTTCAGTCCTTTAACCTAAGGCTGCCAGCAAATCCAACAACGGACTTTGCATTCTGATTTATAAACACCCACACACAGATTTCCCCCTCACATGGAAAATACTGGTGTTTATGTGAAAAAAATGTCAAGTGAGCTTAAACCCACCAGCTTTATGTGCCTTTCTGAGGCTGGAGCACTGTAAAACTCTCAGCATGGTGTGTAAAGCAGTCAGCAGCTTGTGCTGTTCAATTGTCCTTTCCCCCAGCCACTTGCAGTGGGGAAGGGAGCACTGGGAGCTCTGAGCCACAGCTGGGCAGACACAGGCAAGAGGTTTATGTCCCTCCTGAAGTAACATCTACTTTAGGATGAGATCTGCCTAGAGCTCAGGAAAGTCACCTTAAAACCTGTCTACAATCCCATTCAGGAAAATAATGAAAAAGTAGCAAGAGGCAAGCCAGCTGGAAAGTGAAAATAAGGATTAAAAACTTGCAAAATGTTAAGGTATGAGCACTGAAGAACAAACCCTCTGAAGCAGGCAGTAGGTAACATATCTTTGGTTAAGATGGACTACACAGTAAACCTGTCATAAAAGCCTTCTGCAAACCCATGAACAACTATATTTTAAAAAAATCCAATAAGAAACACTGAACATGAGCCCAATCCAGTATAACTAAATACTATTTCTTGTTGATGTAAGCTCTGTAGCCAGCTGAGTGTGGTGCTCAGTTAAATCTCTGGCACATAGCAGCAGTGAGAGAAGTACAAAATACAATCTTGGAAGTCAGGCAAAGACAGATTGAAAGGGACAGTAAATGAGCCAGTGACTAGACAGACAGAGAATCTCACCCAGCATTTTATCTTCCATCTGCTTTTCCTTATAACTGTACCTTTACAAAACCAGATCTCCCTTCCTGACACTGAAAATGGCACAAGGAGTGTTTATGACAGGGGGAATGTGTTTAAACACACAAAAAATCAAAACAACAAAATGAAAATCTGAAGGTAAGCATTTGAGAGCAGACACTCTTGAGAAAGATGTCTTTAAAATGAAACATTCTTCTGTTTCCTTTGTTTTCCTGTATCATTCTTTAATCTGCCCCTTAAAGGGAGGTCTGAAGAACATTGAGAGATAAGCAGAGAAGAGATGAAAGAAGGGAAGATGCAGCTTTGAAACAGTAAAATGTGCTTCTTTTTGTCCCACTCTCCAGCATCCCCTGCAGCAATAGTGGGGAACAGTAGGGAATGTACTGGGGAGGGAGTTCGGCTGCAAATCTCAGTTCCAAACTACATTTTTGCACAGCACAGAGCACAGGCTTTATCATCCTTCCCATCAGGTTTGCTGACATTTGACACTTAATGTTTATATATACTATGCTATCTTGAAACCCTGTAAATCATCTTTCGTTTAAATTTAAGTTGCTCGTGAGCGGCAGAAGGGAGGACAAGACATCCCAAGTAGTTAAAAGCTTAGTAGTGGATGGGTTTCCAGGCTCAACAGGCTGCAAGAGTCAGCGAAATTCTGTTACAGGTTTTCTATGTAGCACATCACCACAGACATTGCAAAGATACAAATATTTGCTTCTATTATCAAATGTGCAGGGATAGCATGAGAGCAAAACTTTATCTTCCCCTGCATAGCAAGAAATACTTTGCTACCCAATATAAAGTTAGTTCTTCAAGAGATGAGTGATAGACAAAGCATCCTTAGGGCTGAAGGGACATTTATAATGCAGCCCCAGATTGCTTCTACAAACAGCCCCAACATGCTGCACTTCAGGAGCTCTGCCTCTCCATCTACATCACCCTGCACCTACCATAGCTCTCACCTTCCCTCCCCATTTACCAGACTCAAGGAGAGTATGAGAAAACCATTTCCAACAGGATTAGCAAATTTATAATCAATGGGCTTTATTGATGCAAAGAGAGAGGGATTTCTGGTAGCAAAAGAAAGCATACACCTCCACTTCAAGCTCCCACTAATTTCGATTTCTTACTTAAAAGCAGCAAAACACTTCTGAGTTGTCCCTGGTGAGCAGTTCTTAATGAGAATGGAGTTGGCATGGAGCACTAAATCAGTGTAACAAAGGACACTATTCCCTGGCACTGACATAGAGGTTTTTTATGGCAAAACCGTACTGATTTCCAGAGCATTCTGTACTCAAGCATTTCAGACTTTGCAAGAATTGCAGCACTGAATTTTATCAGTTATGTCAGTTTGATTGGGTTGTATTCCAGCTCCAGAGGTGCCAGCTACACAGTAGTATTTTATTGCTTGTATTGCTGACAAAGACTGCATCATCTAGCTCTGGAAATGTACTTAGAGGGCTGTAAATAAAAAGGAAATTTTGCAGAACTAGTATTGCAGGTTGTGAATGGCAAGGGGGCACATTTACAGTAGAACACTGATAGGACTTTCTGGCTATTTTAGCAATTGGATAATGATGGGTGGAGCTACAGCAGCTTTGCCTTGAGTCTCAAGGGAGATCAGTGCATATCCTAGGGAACACCCCGTTCAGTAACTGTAAAATAAAGGCCCTTGATTTAATATCAAAATTAAATACTGAAGACACTGATTCTGCTGAGCAGAAACTTTGCATGGAGCACGTTGTAGCACCTGGACAGCACAGGGATGGTCCTTCTGGAGAGATGTCCTGACCTGCACCTGCTGCCCATGGCCACCCTTAAGCACATGGCTTGTTTGGCAGGATCCAAACTGGGACCAAGCCAGCCAGGGTTTATTCAGCTGACATGGTGAAGAGCTCCTCTGAGAGCCAGGGCTGCAGTGTTTGCATTTCTGTGTTGTGCTGAGCCTGATCCAGCCCTGTTCCAGCTGATGGAAGGACTCCTGTTACCCTCAGCATGTGCTGGATCTGTGCACCCCTTGGTGCAGTGAGGGGCAGTGACAGTGTTTGAATGTTGAAGTTCTTCAACAACATGGATAATTCACAACTGAAGGAACACATGAAAGACAGAGCTATTTTCCCTCCCTTTCAGTGCTCATATTACAGTCTGTGACAAAAATCCCCCACCAGGTTCTCCAAGCCATTGAGCAACCTTCCTTGCTTTCACATTCTTTTGTTCCTGGAGAAAACATCAGACAAAAATATCAGCTGCATCGTCTCAATATTAAACAGCTACTTCAGACAAGGACAGCCTTATTTTTTTCCAATACTTAGCACTTCAGAAGTGGATTTTGTTGAAAGATGAAAAGAATCAACCATTTCATTTTGTGAATGACAAAATCCTAGTTAAAACCTGTTTCCATTTCAAGCTTGTCCCTGTATCACACAAGGCCATGCACTGCCTTAATCATGAACCAAGAGCAGCAGTTCTCTCCAGAGGCTCAGCTGAAAATGTCCCAAATACCACCTCATTTTAAATACCTTTAAACTTGCTAAATGCTGAATACTTTAAAAGCAGTTTCAACTGATTTCCCACCACCAAGGTCTGTGTCTAAAATTGTTATTGTTATTGCTTCTAAAATAGGCATGTTTTCTTGGTGACTTTTTTTGAGGCAGATAAATATGGATGGCAACTGAGCTGCAAATTGACCTTGTAGGCTTGGGATAGATCTATTCACTGCTGCCAAAAAAATTTTCAGGTACATCAGAGATTTGTGCCCAGGGGTCCTCTTCTTACCCAACTAACTTGTAATCACAACTGTCAGCTTCAGAACATTTATATGACCCTGTGGAGTGTAATGTGACTCCACCATCTGAATGTGCAATTCGTTAGACAACGGCAGCACGCTCAGTGGGAGCAGACTGTGAGACAACAGTGATGGATAAAAGAAGATGAGAGAACAGGTTAAAGGGTCCCTGCAGTGGTTTTGCAGGTCTGGGAATAGGAGTGCACGTATTAAGTGCTGATGTGCCTCCTCACACACCTCTGAGGAGATCATTTGGGTGCTGTGAAAACCTCAGCAGTAACAGAACCTGACACCTATCTCTTCCAGTACCAGGGTATAACAATGATTGGCCTGCACTTTAATAAGCCTTGCCATTCCTTGTTTATCAAGGACATCATGCTTGGAAAGAACACCTTGCTTGATTATAATCTGGCAGTGAGAGGTGTGAGCAGCCCTCCTCACAGCACTTTACCCATTACCCACAGCACCTCTCAGCCCATGCCAATCACTCGTGTGTGAATCATTCTAATTGTATAAAGGGGTTTGGACACTGCTAACTTGTGTCTGGTACAAGCAGGGTTGATTTATTAGCCCTCTCCCACTTATACTTGTCGTAACCTCCAGTAGACCAAAAGGAATATATTGATCTAGTTAAGGGCTCTATGTAAAACTGAACCCTTAGGCAATGAGACTCCTTGGCAGGCTCTCACTGACTTATCAGTTACACTTTTTTTTTTGTTATTTAGGTCTAATTTTACTTCCCCTGTCCATTTTGCCCCATAATTTCTTCTTGCTGAGGTGGGCACTTACAGAGAAAGGCAGTGCTGCAATTGAGAGAATCAATACTTCCATTGCAGGGTACTTACAGTGCTTCATTCTCTTTGCATCCTGTGCCCTTCATATGTCAGGGATAGGGATCAATTATGAAGATCTGTCAGGTTTGTTATTACATGAGAACATTTATTCTGTTAAGAGGATAAAGCAAAGTCAGCAAGCCAAGAACATTTCAACTACAGTTTCCAAGCCTACAGTTACAGCCTGTTAGAAAGACAAGAATATTTCTTTTATTCTAAACTCACAGAACAAAGGGACAATTCTCTTCAGCCTGCCCGCTGAAGAAATGTAATTGAGAATCACAACACAGAGCTTGAAAATATCTGGAAATTTTTTTCTAATGATGTTTTTGCCTAAAGGTTTTCCCCCAAAGCCTCTCCTACATCACAAAAGGAGTCAAACAGCCCTCAGACCCCTTTTTTGTACTGGACCAAGAGCATTACCTCATTTTCCATGGCTGGCCCAGTTCAGGCTCTCAGGGAATTACCAGCAGGGCATGCAAGTGTTCTCTTCTCTTGCCCCTCTAAGACAGCGTGAACTTGAATTTGCCAAAACTAGCAGATGCCCAAATACACTGCAACAGATAGAAAGAAAAGCAGCAAGTGTGAGCAGAACCTGGCTCCCAGATCTCCAGGAGCTTGTTATTAGTGTGATTAGCTGGAATACTGTAATTGAATAGGCTGGACACATTAAACTTGCAAATACATTCAGCTGCTGACTAACAAAACTCCTGTTCCACACGTGTACACCTGATCCAGGCAAGGGCAAGGTTGGAGACAGGCTTTGTTCCTTAAGGTTTTATGGTTTTGCTTTTCTTTACAAGATAAAAGGCAAAGACAAGAGCAGAATTTCTTACAGTGATTTTCAACTAATGCTTTGAAGGTGAATTCTGAATATTTAAACTTTTCCTCACAGTGGGAATTCTGATATTTGTAGCCACTGCCAAAGAAGGATCTTTTGCTATTAAAGTGGTCGAAAATGAAAGTGAACATACTGCAGAGTCTGGGAGAGATGCCAGAGCTGCACGTTCCCTGCATAGCTAAGAACAGGGTACAGTGCAAATGCTGCATGGTGAAGATGTTATCTACCCTCAGCAAACATCTCAGCCTAATTTGGAAAGGACCACGTTGAGGGGAAAATGGCTTTTTATTCTGCACTTCCATTCAGCAGTGATTTAAGGAGCTAATTAGTGCCAACATTTGAGGTCCAGATCCTAAAAAAGCCTGAGTGCCCATTAGCTCTTGTACCTCCTGCCAGCTGCGAGCCATGTCCCTCAGAGGATGTGAGCCCTGACTGCTGTGAGAGGAGCAGCCCTACACGTGGAGCCTTCCCTGGCTGTCCAGTGAGAGGAAACCAGCACCTGGAGATCAGTTCACACTTGCGCTCAGCCCTTGCAGGCAGCAAGAATAGACACAACTCTGAGAACATGAAGAGGAATTTGACTCCAGGTACGAAACCCAGAAAGGTTTAAGTTATTTCAAAGCCTTATGTCAGATATCACTCAACATTTAAAGTCCTGAATCAAATTGTCTACATTGAAATGCAGTAGGTGCTAAGGATCTGCTTGGAGTTATATATAATACCACCACCACCCTTACATTAGCTCCTGAGATAAAGAAGGACACTTAAAATAGGCTTTTCAATATCATTCTGCTTTATGGGGCTCAAGGCACAAAATATCATCTCAGACCACAAAGACCCAATACTTCTAGCTCAGCATGCTCCTCGCTTAGACCTACACAGTGGTCTGTGCTATTTCCAGGGCCAAATTTCCTTCTCAGTACAAATTTAAACCCCACATAATGCAGCAAAGATTGTCCAGGCATAGCGGTCAGGATGCATTTAAAGTTGAACTTCTCTTGTTTCTTGTTATTCTCCCATATGTCTCATGTACAGCTTTCTTTTCAAATGTGAACAGCCTTTAAATATGTATTTGCATGTATGGAACCAGAGTTTGCATCCTGCTCTGCCTGTGACCCCGTGGCACTTGTGGTGCTGTGCCTGTGCCGAGTTTGCTGCTGTTTACACAGGCAAGGACGAACTGAAGGGAAACAGTTTAGGAGGAAAGAAATGCAATTCTAAATCTTCCATGCTTATCTATGCTTGTAATTCCAGTCATGGATCCTATCTGTTTGTAAATTCCAAAGCAAAATACCTCTGAACTTGCTAAGTCAGTGTGGATATGCTCATCTTTTCCTTGCTACATAAAATTAGACACATACCAGGCAACAGTGGGCTGATTAAGAGTCTCTCCAGCAAAATAAAAGAAGATAGGTCTTGTTATCAACTTGGCTGCTGACTCTTGACAGAAGCAGGAGTGTAAGGTGCATTGAGATGCTTATGAGATTCCTACCCTCTATTATGAGAACTTTCAGCAGTGGTTTTATGCTGAAAAGTGACTGAATAAATAGCATTGTGAAGTTCCAAATTTATTTTCTCTCAAAGTCTTGCAGAATAAATTTGCCCACTTTACAGGGGAAGATGCATTTTCTCTTGCTGACATCCCTGCAAACTCTGAAAGTCACAGCTGTGCTCTCCTTTCATTGTTGCTCTCCTGAAGTAGTGTCTTACTTAAAACTCTATTGTTAATGTAACTGAGAAAAATATTCAATACCTTCAGAAAGAAGTTCCTTAAAAGGCTTTGAATATAAAAAAACCCCAGTGCATATCCTAAGATTACTATAAAGCTATATCCATATCTAAGAAGGGGGGGGATACAAATCACTCTGGGATTTGAATTCTCTGAATCATAAAGATTCATCATAAAAATCTAGTTATGAGGATCGTTAAAAAAAATGAGCTTCAGAGCATGAAATGTTACAGACATTGCAGTCTTTTATAAAAATAGTGTCTTGTTCAAGATCAGATTTTAAATCATCCTCTCCAAGTTGTCTGAATGCCAACTTCTCTCAGGCAGGTGAAGTAGATGAGAAGAAATGTTGGCAAATGTGTTTCAAAAGTGTGATGTAACACACCCAGAACTGGCATGTCGTGGTCTTCTCCTCTCAGAAGGGCATTAGGGTCACACTTTGACAGACCTTTCCTTTCTAAAGGTGCAGATAAATACCTAATGACATTTTTGAAAAACTTCATTATCTCACTCTTGTCAAAGTCCTTTAAAACCCAGAAGCATCTCAGCTGTTTTGAAAATTCCAGGAGTTCCTGAGCATGGCAAATGCCCAAATGACTTTAAAAGTCTAATCATCAGTGCCTGTAAATGGCTGGCAAATGAACATGTAGAACAGGCCCCTTACAGACTTAAAGCAACAGATAAATAGATCACGCAATGTAATGGGATATTTTGCACTGCTCTGATTCTGCTCCTTTTATTAGGATAGATCACATTATTTGATCAAAGCTGACTGTAGGATACAGCTGTATGTGAGAGGATGAGACAAAAATCAGGCCCAACATAAATATGTAAAAGCCATAGTAACATTTCTTGTTTGTAAACTTGCTGAGATATCATGATCCACCTTAGTTGGGCATTTCAGGGTTTTGAATAAGGAATGAGCAGAATTATTTTCTAGCTTTCACCAGCACGTTCCCAGCAAAATCTTTGCCAGAGGTGCACATGAGCTCCTGCTTGGGAGCAGGATGAAAGAGAACAGACTGGATATTGTACTTTCCATGGATCACTTCAGGACTCTCAATTTGAGTTCTCTGGATTTTTCCTTCCAACCAGCACCTAAAGGGCAGTGCAATGAACGTAGGGCATGGTTTGTGGAAAGTGCTTTTACCTGCTGATCTGGGTTCCAGACTTTCAGGAAGTTCAGAGAACTTTTCTGAACAGCTAATGTGAAATTGGAGAGGATTAAAAACATCTATTAATTTATCCTTTTGTAACAGGTCACATTCTATTTTGTTCATGCCATTCTCCAGCAATGTTGTTTTGAACTTACACTGCCATGTATTTTATTTTTATTGATCCATTGCTAAATCAAACATTTTAAACTCCCTGAGAAACTTTCAGCCACAGGAGAGCTGGGATCAGATCAAAATGTCCGTATGGCATCAGGGGCATCCTTGTTGGAATTCAAATAGAGAAGTGGAAAGCAAAGATCCTTTTGCTCCCCCTACTCCCTTTGTATGGAAACAAATATTTCAAGCACTGATTCTCAGTAAAGCCCTTGGATAAATCAAAGGATTGCAAAATGCCCCTTTTCACAGATGTATGACCACTTCTTCTCAGGGTCAGCTCTGTCTTGTCTCTTTGGAATGTGCATTTGTTGTTCAGTTTTACAGAAGAATCTTCTCCATTGATTCTGAAGTAACACTAGAGGGCAATAATGCATGAGATATTCAGGATTTCTGAGCCTGAGAATATCTGACATGAGTGGTCTCCATTTGTTAATTTGCTGTTTGCTTCGTGTGTTTGCTTTAATTTAGGAAGGACTTGGGGTAGGCTGGGGTGGGAAAAGAAGAAGTTTCACAGAAATCAAAAAATTAACAGTCATTTGCTTTCACAGTGTTCTGGTATAAAAGAAAGCGAGGAAACCTTTTGGGAAGGAGATCTGCATACAGGGGAGGAGTGTCCCTTCTAAACAAAATATTGAAGGACATTTTAAAATCCCTGAATTTGTGTTGAATTTTGCTGAATCACTGACAGCAAAAAAAAATATCTCTTCATAAGGACAGAGGAGGGAAAAGGCAAAACAGAAAAAATAATAAAGGGAAAGAAAGGGAGAAGATAAGAAAAAAAATTATAGCGATAGGTAGCATAAAAAAAAAATCTCTCTCCATTAGAAGTATCTTACCTGCACAACAAAAAGACTGTACTTTCCCTTACTGTGGAGTCTCCCCATAAGTTTTTTCTTTAGAGCCAGTGGATTTGTAAAGTGACACTTTGGCAAGGGAGGGGAGGAAGGGTTTGGCTTGGTTCTCTATCAGATCTGTCACACTTTCAGTGTCTTGGGCCACACACTATTTTAACAACTGCTCTTCCTCGGATTGCTGTGAGAAAAGGATATTGTCTAAAGCTTGGACACAGTATGGTGCTGGAAAACAAACCAAAAATTTTTGCATCTTGCTGCTTTCAAGTCTCAAAAAATCCAAGGAACCTGGATGGCTTTTTGTCTTTGCGTCTCTGGTGATTAACATCTTCAGGGTGCACTCAGACATCAAGAGAAGGTTTTGCTTCAAAAAAAGGTTTTCTTTTAGGAAAGCCAAGTGCAAAATTAATGATTCAGGACTGAGTCTGGAAGAAAGAGATGTAAGTGTGAAGTGAACCTTTAATGGTCTGCAAGAGGGAGTGACTGCTTAGAAGAGTTTTTATAGCACTGCACTTCCTGCTACTGGGGTAATAATAACAGCAGTAACAGTAATAATGCCTACCTCTGATAGCTCACTTCCCATCAGCAGAGCACAAGTAATTATGTTCATTTCTTATCTTAAAGCAAGTGTTACCGAAGAGAGGAATGTGATAATGTGGTGTTTGCTGATATCTGTGTTTTTAAGCAAAGAATTAGGACCAGTTTCTTCGGCTGTACTGAGGCAGAGAAGGACCAAAATCAGACAAAGCTGTTCTTGAGCACCCACATTTTAGACAGACCACCTCTTTAAAGGTTAGGTGGGGTGTAGAAGATACGTCTACAAAGGATGTTTGGACAACAGGTGGCTCTTCAAAGTGCTGTTTATTGTATTGAAGATGTTACAGCAGTCCTGGGTTGTGGGTGACAGGGCCATGCCTAAAGCTGCCAGCTACAGCTTGCAGGCATGCCTGAAGCCAAGTTAGTTCTGGTTACAATGCATTATATAGTTTTCTTTGCTGAGCATCTTAATACACAATAACCAATCAGCATCATACACAATACCTTTACCATTACCTATAGGCTATCATAACATTACCATTATGGTCATTACTATCTAACTATACTGAGTTAGTAGGTTACAGTTTAAGCTTAAAATTGTTCTTCTGTTTTCTTGCAGTAGAAAATTCTTAGACCTTTTCTCTACTTGCTACCTCAGTATGCTTGTTTGCCTGTGTATCTTCTGCTTTTCCTAAGACCTATTTCTGCTTGCTAAAAACATCTTTGTTTGCGGTCAACGTACCCTTTGCTCCAGCCATAAAACCTCCTTCCAACTCAACTTAACCCTTGCCTTCTTACTTGTCCAGTAACAACTGGCTCAGCAATTCTTAATTTAGACATCTTTTATTCTTCTATATCAAAACTTGCTTCCATCCCTATTCCCCTCTCAGGTTCCACATTCAGAGAGCCTTCTGCTAAGCATACATATCTGTGAAACTTTCCTGTCAAACTTTCATCTTTCCCAGCAGTGGGAGTCATGTGAGTCATCATCCACAGAGGATGTCTGACTCCTTTGAGCAGAGAGAGAGTGTGTTTGTTACAATTAAAAGCCTTACCATTTCTGCTTTCAGCTCTGCAGCACTGGAGCAGCACGACACCACCTTGGTACAGCATGTTATTGATGGGTGATGATACCTATCTGTCCAAGCCAGGCACTTTAAAAACAGGTGGTGGTAATTCTTTTTAAGAAAAGGAATTAAAGAGAAGCCTTAAAATGCTCATCAGCCTGAGCAGGCTTCATTTTTTTCCCTACTACAGCCAAGAGGAAATGATCATGCCACAGCAAATTAATTCAGGTCATGATAGTGCCATGGTAAAGCTAGAGGCCAATTCATGGAGATTGCTCAGAACAGCCTCTCTCTTTTCATGTTGCATTTAATGAGCCTTTTGGTAGAAAAATTTGTTATGCTACACTTCAATTCCAGCACAAGATGAAGATGGCTCCTGTGTTTTTGAGCTGCTCCAAGATAATTACTGTGATTCCACTGTTTCTCCTTGATGTACCTGTGCTCGTGGGGCTGCGCTCCCTCTGTCACTGGCAGGGTATGAAAGGGAACACTGAGGATATTCACACAGGTCAGGTTTCCCTGAAGAGACCTTGCCTCTCATACCTGTGCTCTTTCTGCTAATCCAAACGTAAAGATGAATAGTAACAATTCATTTCAGCCATGTATTATTAATTCTAAGCAGTCTAGTTTTTCTATCAGCCTCTTCTTATTACCCACGTGTAATGACCCTTGCCCACATAAATCAGCCAGGAAGATTTAATTCGCTTACTGATGAACCCAGTTCTGTTCATTTCCAGCCTCTTCCTGCAGAACTCAGAACACTGTTTTTTTCTTGGACTTCTTGAAGAAGTAATGTACAACTAAACCCTTCAGTAAAACTTGGAAAATTGCCCTTCAGTGCCTAAATGCTGACTATTAACTGCAGGAATTTTAAGTGGGTTTTTTTGATTGTATTTAGCCCTGCTCTGCTATATTATCCTTGATTTTCGCACAGTCCAATTTTGTTGAATGAGGTGATAATTAAACGCATGCAGTCTACAGAACAGAAAGTGTTACTCAAAACTAACCAGCAAAGGTCATGGAATAAATACATTGACAACTTGCTAAGAAAGGAGATTACCCAAAGTCTTGACTTGGTGTTATTTCAAATCCCAAGACACAAGAGAGTTTTTATTCCCTCTCAATTCCTTTGTTGTTTGGGGATTTCTGTGTATTGCTTAGCTTAAATTTCTCTCAAAGCCATCCAATCAACTCTGTTGACTGCTTGGTAAAATTCCCTTCTACACTTGGGTCGGTGTGTACTGAAGAAGTAGGTTATCTGCACTATTAAACCTTTGACTCCTTGTCTTTTGAAGAGATCATTTTGCATTTTGCTATGGCAGAGCTGTAATTAGATCTGTTAATTAAGGAGAGAATGAACTTTTTAAAAACTCTAAACCCTTTTGCATTTTTGATAAGTTTGCTTAGGTTGCCACTGACCTTCATACAAGGTTTGCCACTGCTTATTAATTGTTAAATTTTAATTAGGCATGTTGATGAATGTGCTAGCCTTTGCAATAAATAAAAGGTAGCTTCATTTATAATCGGATATTTACCAGTCTACACAGAAATTATCTGCTTTCCTAGAACACAGTTAATGTAACATATTTTGATAACAGTAATTGGTGGTCTATAAAAACCAAATGCAAACCGATAAATATAATGACTCCCTGGTTCAAAGATTGAATTAGCAATCCTAACAAACTGAGCTAGGACATGGGGTCTTAAAAACCTTCCACAGGCACTTGAACTAAACGACTTCAACAGCTGGACAGATATTCATGGTATTTTTATTAAAATTCCTTGAAAACATCTTTTCCAGGGAATAATCAACACTTCTTACAGAAAAAGCTGGTCAGACTGGTGAGATAGAGGAGTAGGAAGATGAAGAAGAGGATCATCTTTCATGCTTAAGGGAAGTGAAATTTTGCAGCACTAGTGAACAACCTGCCTTTTCCTTTGCCAGTAATTGTGTGGTGAATCCCAGCGCCTGTGGGACCCGCAAACCAACCCACCAAGGCTGTAAAACAAAGTATCAGGAAATCAAAGGGTACCGAGGATCAAAATAATTCTTTTAGGTTGACCAATATCCTCATAACTAAAAGGAATATCAATTTTCTATCCTGTTTGATTGCTCTGGTAGAATTGGTACCTGCACCTTGTAAATTGGACCTCCTGCCACTTTCACCTCTTGCCTCTGTGGAAGATATCACAGAATCTTGTCCTGAGGAATGATATATTTAATTAGCCATGTCCATTGCCATGAAACAGAGTTAACAATCAGCAGCTTCTACCACAGCACACTCAGGTGTGTAAATTTATCCCTGATTTCAGTGCTATAACTGAACAGCAAACTGTGAAAAGGCTGGAGACAGTGACTCAAGTCCTGGTTCACATAAAGACAAGTGGCAAAAGTCACCTTTAATTCCCACACAGTCCCTGCCAAGCTTCAGAGATCAATGGCCAACTGCTTTGCTCTTATCAGGACCCACCACCTCCAGAAGGAAACACTGCTGCTTTTTAAAGGCAGTAAACTCAGTTTTGAAAGATGAAGAAATGGGGGTCCATTCATTCACTTTCCATCCAGTGCTGATTTTGCACCAGTTTCACTGTTTGCCTCCAAGAAAGAGCACATATGATTTACTTTTTGCTCGGAACTTTAGCACCTCTCTCTTCTCAAGGGCTGAATAATCACATAATTCTCACGATGCCTGTATTATTAGTGCAGAAATGTTACCTACATTCCGTCAGGGATGCTCCAGCAGGTTTAGCAGGCTGAGGGAGTGCACTGCTCAGAGCTGTGTGAGCAGTGCCAGGGGTTGCTGTCCCCTGACCATCTCAAAGCGTGTGGTCACTGCTGCCTGGTTTGATGCCAGTTCTTCAAGCGCCGAGCGCTGCTTTCAAGATTCCCACTGCAAGGAGCAGGGCTGCTGATTGACTTGCCAGGGTGATTTTGGGCACTGATGAAAGCAGGGCTTTTTAAAGGCTGATGCTTTGGGAGCATTCTGCCAGACTGAGGGAATATTTTGCTAGTGGCATGCCTAACTGGGCTTAGAGTGAGAATTCAGAGACAGGCAAATTAATTTTCTAGGTCCTGATAAGTATGTCTTCCCAGAAAACAAGTTTCAGCAGAATCCTGATGTGGGACTCAGTGATATGTGTTTGAACATCTCCTGACACTGAAAAAGCCAGTCTTCAGAGAGTGTTTGAGCAACCTGTCTGCTGTTAACCCTGGTTTATCCACAGATGTTCCTGCAACCCTACTGAGAATCAACTCTTTTCCTTTTGGAATCAGGTATGACTGCATGTCTGGCTTCACTTTTCCCTGCAATGAAAAAGAAAGGGAAACATCTGAAAGCTTTCCCCCTTAGGGACATAAAAATGACATTACATCCTCAGCACAGGGTGGGGATGCTTCACCTGCTCCTTCCAGACACAGCCTGACACATTTTACCTGTGCTGTTGATGCAAGTGAAGACCAACACTCTGGAAATACAGTTGTTACTGCAATAGAAAATGGGGTATGAAATAGGGGCTGCAGATCAGTCTGGTTAATAATGATCTCCTCAGAGCTGTATTAATGAGCTGGAAGCGAGGAGAGCAGAATTTCTTCCCCTTGAACTTAGACTAGCAGCAGGACATGAAGGAGCTGTAATAGAATGTTATTTTACAAGAAGTAAATAATGTAATAGAGTCTATAAGGATGTCAGCAGGAGAGTTAGAACTGTCATAGCATAATCCTGACTTGAGCAGCAATGTGTGAAAAAGTAGCCTGCAGCAGTTTTTCCAGTACTTCAATAATTTCTGCTTTCTCACTGATCTTTGTTTACTCTACTTACCTTGTCAAAAAAATGTTTTACCTTATGTTAAAATGCTAGCTAAAAGAGGGAAATGTATTCCCAGAAATCCCAACTTTTCAAGCACACACATTTTATTTTCTTCTCTGCTGTTGTTGTTGTGGAAAAGATGGAAGAATTGTATTCCCTTCACTTAAAAAATATGAAGAGTAGCAAAACCATAAATAAAAAGAAGCTGCCTGTGTCTTTGTTACTTCTTTTTCCTTCAGACTAATGAATAATTCACAATTTGGCAGTATTAGACTTCATATCCTGTGATATGATGGCAGATTTTCCAATGAGGCCTCAAATGTAAGCTCAGGAGGGTCATGAAACTACACCGTTATCATTATTGGAATGCAGCAACATCTTCCAAGGTACTGCAGCACCTTTATATCATCACTGAAGCAAGGCAGAGAGGACAAGTTTGCAACCAAAGAAAATGCTAAGTATTAAACTGAACCTACAAAAAGCGGGAGGGGGCAAAGTCTCTGTTTTGTAATTTCTCTTTTCATATGACACCTGTTTAAGTTTTCTTAAACCATTATTACAGCAATGCTCTAAAGACAAGGGGGACAAATGAATCCAAATTTTCAGGATGATTTTGCTTGTGCCTTGACATTCTGCAAAGAATTCAGACTATGTGCCCCCAGAAGAATACTCTGACAAGCCTTCCCTGGAACAAATCCTGCCTGACTTTCCACAGGACCCAGGCTCTTCTACCTTCCTTTAAAAAATGTTGCTTCTATTGTTACTTTGCTACGGGTGCTCTTGCAGGTCCCAAGCTCCTCTGCACTTCTCTCACCCCATCCTTGGGAATAATATGCTGTGTTTTAAATTCAAATTGTATTGGCTTCTCCAAATTTGAGACAGACCTTTAACATCAGCCTAGTGTAATGTATTTGTGTCGTATATTTGTCTTGGCTTTAAGGAAATACATTAAAAACCTTTCACTGAGAATACGAGATATCGCATTGTCCTTGAAATTGTGTTTGGACCTTCAAAGCCATTTAATCTCAATTAAAGCAGAGCATACAAGGGAAGGTGCTCTGAAGATGCATTAAAGCGTGTTACAGCGCCAAGCCTGGTGCTCTCTGACACATCCTAAAAGCACTGTGGCACTGGTTGGAAGGTGGGTTCAGAGCTCTCCCCGTGCCCCATTATCCAAGGATCATCAGCACAACTCAGAGCTCTCCCCGTGCACTGTGCCTGTGGGTGCTAACAAGTGCTGCTAATGTGTGAAGGCTTGACATGATAGATTGTAATGCCTCTGGCTCTGTCATGTCACAGACAGTTTGTGCATTAAATAAAACACACCAGGGGATTATGGAGTTAAGAGATTGGAAATGCACCACGAAGCCTTTTAATTCAAAATCACCAGTTGTGGTCTGTGCTGGAACTGTGAGGTGCAGCCTCGAGTCTGACCTCAGATGGACGGGCAGGGATTGGTTTGAAATGAGTTTGGGGCTCTCAGTGCAGCCCACCCAGCACGGGACAGCAGTCCTCACATCCCTCCTGCGGGGGAAGCAGAGCCAGGCTGCCCTCCCAGCTGAGCCAGCACCAGACATTTCAGGGTGACAGGAGCGAGTTTATACTGCCATTGATTTTGCTGCACTAATTCAGAGGATAAACAGAGGACTCAATTCTCCAGAGTTATCAATCTGGCACCTTTCAAGCACATTTAGATTGGCATGGGCTTTTGTTTTCTGTTCCGTTTTTCCCCTCCCCAATTACATGTTAAGTGTAGCAGTGTTAACAGATGTCACTAGAATATAATCTCCAAGGATTTCAAGAGCAAATAACACTAGGAAAAAATTGATTCACAAAGAAATGTTTAGCTATCATGATCATTGAGAATAAACCACATTATTTTCTTAAATGCCTAGTTCAAATACTGTTTTTAGAGTTATTTTGACAGAAGATTTTGTGAAAGGTGCCAGCAAACAGTGTGGAATGACAATCACACAGGAAGGAGATGGTGCCACAGTCAGAATTCACCAGTGACAAAGATGAAAGGCACTGGATCATGGTTTTTGCAGGAATCTAACCTCCACGCCTACAATATGGTTCATATAGCAAAGTCTTACTGTGCCAGAAAATACATTTATATTTGTAACGTGCTAAAAATACTGTGAGTATCATGATATCCTGTTTTTTTCCTACTTGTTTTTTGGCTTAGAAAACAATTTTTTCTTTATTTCTGTCCTTTATTTTTTAACTTTTTTTTTTTAAAGCAACTCCCCAGATAAGTCTGTTGTTAATAAATTTACGGCTGATAATTTCTGAGAGCATTAATTTCTTAAAGAGCATTATGAGGGAATGTGAAGTAGTGAATACACCAGAATGCCTATTTAGGTTCCTAGAAAATAATGACCACAGAAGCACAGAGCTCCCATGGCTTCCAAAGAAGTGAAAGCTCTGAAAGCAGAGCTGTTTCAATACCTCTGCCTACATGTGGACATGGACATTAAAACTGATGCCCACAAAAGGTTTATGACCTCTGTCAAGGTAACTGATTGGTAGTCAAGTTTCTTTTTGGAGTTCATTGCCATTGCCCCTTTATTTAGACTAACAGACAATGGTAATTTTTAGTACGTCTGTTTTGTACAGGGCAAAGCAGGCTACAAACAGCCGAGCACACTGACACAAAGGTTCTCAACACAGACTTTGTAGCTCATGCACAAAGACGTGTTTGTTTACTGCTACCCAGGTGTGTTGCCACCTGCAGAAACAGAAGAATGATCAGTGAAAATTGATTTCTCTGTAAGATGGGAACATCCCTGACCCCTATCAGACCCCCTGTTGTTCATCTTCCACTGGACCCAGTGCCTGGAGCTGCATCAATGCCTCAAGCTCAGACAAGTGCCTTCAGGTGTCCTGAGCTGGCTGGTGCAAAGGAGGGCTTGCCAGAGAGAAACCAGCTTGTCTGGCCCCTCAGGGCATGGAGAAAGCAGATGTGGATCTGTCTGCAGTTAAGCAGAGCTTGTTTCCCACGTTTTCCCCTCCAACTTTGCCCCTGGGCTCTGGGATGAAATCTGTGCCTCTTGCCCATCCAGAGTAGGGTCCAAGGGAGTTAATATCCCCCTGGAGGAAGCTCATTAGCACATTCCCACTGGCCTGAAGACCCTGAAGTCTCCAAACCCAAACCAGGCTGCCTCACACTCATTGCAGAACAGCTTCAGCCCCGAGTGAACAGCTCCTGCACGGTGCCACTGAAAAGCAGTTTCAGTAAAGCACATCAAACTGTGCACTTTTACCCTCACACTGGTGCATTCTCCCCACTGCCCATTGCTTACAATGTGAACAGAATCTGGGTTTTATCTGATTAGTGACCTGGCTCAGGCTCACATTTCCAGTATTTCTGGAACTATTTCAGTGATGGACTGTAGATGGAGTTATTAACCCACCAGAAGTATCTGACAGAGGAAAAGGAAAAGGCCCTCGACACAGTCTTCTCCAAAAAAATTCCAATCTTTGCAACTGTTTGTTCATTTACTAAAAATAGTATATTTAAAAGCATGGAAAGGCAGAAGGCTGGAGTTATTGAGGCATGTGACAGATATGACAGATACCTAACTTGGAAATGCCACAGGACTTCTTTTCCTTATACCATTATTCACCTCTGAACACTTAACAAATTCTACACCTGCAGAAAAGAAAGAACAAAAGACAAATGCAACAGGAAAAGGAAAGATTTCAGGATAAAAAAAAGGAATACAACCAACCTACCCCTCAACTAACAACATTCTTACAAACACAAATAGCCAAATTTACTTGATTACATTTCATTTTAGGAGTAGCAATAGCTCCTCACTGTTCCCCAGTTATCAGTTCACATCACAGCTCACTCTCATATTTCAACCATGTTTTCAGCTGATCTTCAATGGTTTTTGAAGTTGGGCAATAGTCAGCCCCTTGTTCAGTAGCATCAGTGTTGGGTAACTCAAACAACACCAGGTTCATTTTCCAAGACATGCTGCTGAAAATATCTGGATGACATTTCCTTTGTAATAGAAGATCTCTCAATTGTTACAACACTTGCACATTTCTAAGGAAGCAGAATACCCAGTCTGCAGTGGGTTAAGAAAATCCCCTGGAACTGCATCATAAGCAATTTTTATTCCTGTTCAGTGATTTATTTAAATGCAGTTATCTCTGAAGGATAGGAAACAAATCCTCAGGGTGTTCACAGAAGCAGGGAGTTAGGGCACAAGGGGATTTTTCACCTTCAGATCGAATTAACTGACTTTATTCCAAAATGAGGGTGGTCAGCTGGGATGGTCAACCAAGCATTTGTCCAAGACTACAGAACACGACTAGCAGAGGAACTCTGCTGACCCAAAGGGGTTTTGAGTAATCTGAAAGCTCAGCTGTGGGAGCAAGTGAATTAACAGAGACTACTGGGGCTGAAAACTAACAGCCAGTCCTAGAGATGATCCTGAAGAGCTGTTTGATTTAGAGACACTCCTCACCTCCCTCTCCTGCTCTCCAAGGGGTTTGGTATGCATTTTCTTATCACCCTCAGCAATATGAAGATATCAAGACAAGGTTTGTAAAGTTAGGAAAGCTGGTCTGATTTCTTCTAGGCTGTTCTCAGAACTGCATGCTGAGGGAAATGTGGGGGTGTCTTCTCATCCCCACAGATCCACACTGGAACCTGGGTCAGGCCATTAATTTCCACCAGGGCATTGCTGGGGGTGGACTAATTCCTGAAAGTGCCAACACAGACATTCATTATTGTCAGTCTGAGCAAGGTGGTCCTGGCAGCCTCCATGCAAGCCCATATAATGTTAAATATTCAAGTTTTCTTATGCAGATAATGACACAAGATAAACCTCAGACAGAAAACGGTTCACATTTACAGGGAGTATAAAGATTATGCCTTTCAGCCAGCTTAAAAGTATGCAGAGTTACCATTTAAAAATAAAATGCCTTGATAAATGTTTGTTATAATCCATATAATACTGCAATTATTTGAACTGGGAAAGCTCCACACCTAGCAAGGCAGGAATTTGATGGCTTGCTAGAAGAAACAAGACATAATAATGTACTCATGTTAATATCCCACATTAAATGGAACAATCATCCTTGAAAGGATGGATGTCTGATTCTCTGTCACCCTGATTCTCTATCACCCTGAGACTTCCTCAGGCTCCTCTGATGGAACAGCCTCAGACCATCAGTGCTGTTCAGCAGGAGAGCAGAAATGGGAGTTTGGGCTGAAAATTGGCTAACAGAGAATGCATGGCTGGTTTTTGCTGTCTGCTGCTGGAGCCAGAGTGGAGATAGGTGGTGAGAGAGGTGTCCCAGGCTGTGGCTGTGGCTGTGGCTGTGCAGAGCAGCACTGTCACACTGCTGCCAGGGCACCACTAGATGTCTGTCTCTGCCTGTGCTGGCCCTGCCACCACGCTCTGCCAGGGCCTGGCCACCACCTCACCTTTTGGACCCCAGCTTGTGTTTGTGCTGGAGACAATTTACCTCACATAACCTGAGTGCTGGTAGGGAACACCCAGTCAGTGAATTAACTGCTTAACAGACCAATTAACTGCAGCTATTCCTCTCCATAAGTGCAGAAGGAGATGGTTCTCTTCCCCTCCACAATGTGACGTGATTGCCATGAGAAGTTAGAGCAGACTAAAAGCAATGTGCCCAGTGTGACCCAAGAACTACTGCAGGGAGTGGGACTTCTGCTGTTGCCTCCAGCTGGGTCAGGATTTGCAGAATTCCACTTTCCCACCACAGAGATGTCCATTTTGCTGTGTCATTTTAACAGACTCGTGTATGGCTCCACTCACTGATGCAGAGTTTACCTCTCAGGCTGTGTGTGTGTTGACTAATTGCTCTCGTACCTTTGCACTTCTTTCCAGCTGACTCAGCTGTTGCTTTGTTAAGGACTTTTCACACATTAAGTAAACCTGACTTGCACGCTCAGTTTGCACTCCCCAAGCAGTGACAGAGCTGAGTTCCTGAGGAAACACTTCCAACACACACACTCAGGGTAGCATCTGCTCAGCGAGGCACATAAATTCCATACCGAGTGATTCAGTGTCTTTGGCTGGCTCCTGCCAGAGAACCTGCACAGACATCCACCTCATCAGCACTGCCATCTCTAAATTAACCTGTGGCAAGCAAGGCAGCTACAGCTTGCAGCCATTTGTGCCACTTCTCTGCAGGAATTCTCTGCCTCATGGCAGGTTTATGAGGGCTGGCTCAGATGCTGAGGTTTGCATGTGGACAGGGTAACAAAGGCTCTCCCCTCAGCTCTACCTCCCCCTTCTTCTCCCCTACTCACCAGTCATAGGAAAGAATTGGAGATTTTTTTAGGATAAGATGCCAAAACACTTTAAATTTGATTTCAGATCCATTGTCATGCAATTTGGCTGTACTAAATGGATCAGTGAGCACATCCCTTGCATATATTAAAGTCCCTCAAAGTACAGTCATGCAGTCATCTGGCTTATTTTCCCTCCTAGTAAATAATCAATTCTTTGTTTTGAGTGTGTATCTGCAATTACCTCCATTTCCATTTGAGAGACTAAGTTAGAGTGAGCCTCAGTGGGTTGCTAAAGGACCACTCACAACACTTCTGGCAGACCAGAGAGAGAGCCAGGAACAGAAAAGACAGCTAAAGACTCGGGTACTCAATGTTTCATCAAACTGGCAGCAAGTTCTTGGACAAAATAAAACTACTGTTCCACAGAATGTTCAATTACACTTTGGAGTTCGGTGTCATTTAATATTACAGAGAATAAAAATGTAAATAGGTTTGAGGAAGGTATTAGAAAAGGTGATCCCAATGATGACAGATCTGTTTACCTGTTTAATTAACAAACAGACTTATTGGACTGAGTACAAAAGTTCTCTTGCAACAGAAACAAGTCCAACCCATAGGATGAGGAAAAACGTTCCCTGTTCCATACTTATTCCTTAAAAACTACCCCCATCTTCCACCCTGCTCACTCTGAAATGGGATGTTTCACTCCAGAGGATTTGTGTTGAGATCACCGCTCCAGCCAGAGGAGAGAGCAAAGCTCTGTTTCACGAGGGAGACCTAGCAAGCAAGTGCAGTTATGGTTCTATAATGCAAACAGGATTTGCAGGCAAGGAAGAGCTATTTTTGTGATTTTCCTCCAAGGTTCAGAGACTTTGTTCCTATAAAAATTGTCATGTCTTAATTCAGGATGGCTGGTTCAGGACACGCCATGGAACAAGCAGACAATAATGGAACGGTTTCATCGTGGCCAGAAGACTAAGCTGGTTAAGTCAATCCGAGTTGTTTTCCCCTTCCACAGACAGGAAATTAGGCCCTTCTGCCCTGATACAAACACCTGCTACACACCAGGCTGCTAGGTGGGGAAATCAATATGAATGAGAGAAGAATCAATAAGAGAAGACAAAATTTCCAAAGGAGCCTTTCCACCTTTTGCGACCGCAGCATGGTACAGTGATTGTGAGGGTAATTTTGAAACTAAGGGCACTGCAATGCTGGTTTTGATTTGCAAAGCAAATGCCACTTCTCCAAGTGCAGTGGCAACTGATGGCAGCTCAAGGCTATATCCATTTTTATTCCATGAGTGTACCAGGAACTAGTAGTGCTGGGAGGTGGTTGTGGAAAATGAGGGCATCTAAACAATTACTTGTTTACATAAATATTCTAAATATGCCTTTAGTAAAGCACTGGGGTTATAGAACTAATTACTCTGCTCATCTCTTTCTGACTTCCAAGGCTCTTCCTATTCCCTTTTAGGGTGGATATCTCGTTTTTCGTATGGATTTGTATATGCTCTGGGTTTTGTGGATTATTACGTGAAGGTCAAACAAGATATGTATTTTCCTCTCCTCACGATCCTGTTTCCAATGCTACAATTATTAAGCAAGTACACTATTTTATACACTAATGCAGAAAAAAAAAAAAAAGGGCAAATTGAAATAAAACCAAACACAATCAGTCTATTTACATACTTATTCTTATATAATGATACACTTCAGTGCATGGCTAGCTACATAAACTGCCTTGCAGTTAGACAAGACTGTACTCAACTCACACCTTTCCCTTTCTTAGCTCAGGGAGTTCTTAGCAACAATCCCAGTGAAGATCTCCCACACCTTGGCTTTGCCTTTCAAAGGAAGCTGGACTCCCTCAAAAAAAAAAAAAAATCCTTATCTTAGTTTTCCTCTCATTTTCATATTGCTCAGTCATGCTTCTTACACAGTCTTTAATTTTTTTTTTTTTGTACCATTAATTTTTTAAAGCTGGCAAAATTCTAGGCAAGTAGAAATATCCAGAGAGAATGCCTTTCCAGTTTAGCCCAAAATTGTTGGTGTGGAGCTTTTTTCTCAAAATGAGAAAATCCTCCCTTATCCATTGAAACATTTTGTTCATTTCACACCACTAATGTTTCAGGTTTTAACTTTCAGGATTTTTTTTTCCTCATAAACTTCTAACTTACATTCAAGTAAATTTATCCATACACAGGATGCTTTTGCTATTGTTTGCCATCTTAGAGGCTGAACTGATCCTGTGCTTGCTAAAAGATATGTAGGAAAAATATCTGTGATGGTCCAGTTCTGATATGGAATTAAATCCATTTTGGAGCAGCACTGTGAGAGCCCCACCACAGCCACTCTGCTCCTGAATAAATAGACAGACCAATATTGTCAGCAGCCTCTTCTCTGCTGCTGTTAACTCTGTGTAACGTGGGTTTAAATGGGCTATAGTTTGGCTCTGAAGATTTTCTTTCAAGCCCTTAGCATTAGACTCCTTGACACATTGTTAGCATTACCAAACCTTTCAGATACATCAAGGAAACAAAACTGAAAAGCCAGTGAGATAAATCTATGCTCCCAAATAGATGCTGCACAATCACATGCAGCTCAAGATGCCAGTTCCTAACACCTTATTTCAGCAAGTCTTGCAGATAAGAAATTTAACAGAATCTCACCAAAGACAAGCTGCATCAGCCTGTAGGATTCCTGGATTTCAAAGTAAGCAAGGAGAGCTGTGAGTATCCAGTTTAATTTGCATTGCACAGGCCAAAGAATTTCATCCAATAAATCCCACTTTCAAATGAATTATTGCTTCCTTACATGTAAGCAATCCTTAGATCCAGTAAGTTGTGGCTGAATTATAGCACACCTTGCAGGAGGGCATCCAGCTTCCTTCCATCCTATAATGCTTACAAGGCTAGGCACAGAGCCCAACAAGCCATCTCCTTCCCCATTTCCTGGTGCTGGAACTTAATCCAGCTATGATGTGAAGGTAAACTTATGTTGTGAATACTGCTTCCATATACCACTGGCCTTATCCCGTGCCAGAATTAAATCTTTAGACAGGGAAATAAGAGTTTCTTCAGAAATGATGGCTGGGATAGTGGTGTAATAAATGAGGCCGGGACTTGGATGGAACAAAAAAATAGGCACCTCATTTATTTTTATCCAACCACTAAGGACGGGAGCCCAAGATAAGCTCAGGCTCCACCCGACAAGCCAGAAGAGTATACTGAAAACCTCAACAGTGTAAAAACACCAGATGCTCCTTAGGACATGGAATTCCACCAGAGACCCTCAGTAAAGTCCCAAAGTCCTTTTTATTTTCCCTGCTCCCTTCTGATTGGGGCACTCAGGATCCTGTCCCTGATTGGCTGGTTTTCAGGGTCCTGATTGGTCTTTACCAAGGGTCATCCTGGACCAATCATTTTGCCAGGACGTCAAATGATTGGTCCATCGCATCCACCAATCAACGCTCGAAGTGCTGATGCTGCTCACGTGGTGTTGTCCTTTGAACAGTTACCACCTCCTCACCCTCAGTGTCCTCTGGATCATTAACTCACAACCAACTTATAACCTTTATTCCCCAACATGTAACTTTCAGAGACATTATTTACTTGTAACAGTGGGAAGAAATCAGTCAACAAGAGGATTGCAATCTACAAAAGAAGTACTTCCTGTTTGGATCTTATCCCAATTGGAGACATTTGAAAAGTAAAGCAGAAAATGGAAGGAGGAGTGAAGACAAAATTACACAGGGCAAGAACACGAAAATAACTTAGATTTATCTTGTGCCCCTCACTGGAAATTTTGGGAAATAAACCCCTGGACATTAGGAGTGTGTGGTGGGTTAAACCACAGTGAGTGGCTCACTGTCCCCAACAGCATGACAGAGAGAGTCAGAAGAGAGAAGGTGAGAAAACTTGTGGGTTGAGATAAAGACAGTTGAATAGTAAAGCAAAATCCATGCACACAAGCAAAGCAAAACATGGAATGAATTCCCTGCTTCCCACGGGCAAGCAGGAGTTCAGCCATCCCCAGGAGAGCAGGTCCACATCCCATCAATGGTTCCTCAGGAACACAAACACATTCACTCTGAACAGCAGAACTCTCTCAAACAGGCTCTGACTCATCTTTGGGTGCCTCTTTGTGTCTAACAACAAACAGCAGCATGTACAGAGCAGTAAATTCCTTACCTGGTGCTGGCTTTGTGGGGTAAATTTGAACATTAATCATAGCTATGTCTGGATGAATGCAGACTGAAAATGGTCCTATTTATTCTACCGACAGTTATCTGAAATCAATTTGCAGCTTATTTTGTGTATCTATTACATAATTGCAACAAAGAATATGTTTAATAAGCAGAATCTCAACAACTCCAGGGTGGAGGAGATATTTTTGTTGTGGTAGGTGTTTGCCATTGGTGACATAAGCAAACACAAGTTGTCCCAGCTGCAGCCCATTCTCCCGCCTAATTCAAGATTTTAATGTGAAAATGGCTATTTTTAGGCTGGAGCTCATTTGAGGTTGTTCTGTGTCCCCAGCATGTAGCTGATTGCTGATAACCTGTTTGGGGGAGTGGGGGTGAACCAGTGCAATCTGCAAACATTACGAATCAGATTGACTGAACAGCAGAGCAAAAGCTGCAGAGACCATTCTGAGATTCAAGTCCGATCTCTGGTACTCTGCCTTCTCTTGAAGATCCACTCTTTAGTTATAAGTGACACCTCTTCCACATTTTAAATAGCTGGCAGAAAATAAAAAGACCCTAAAATGCTTTTGCCAGACTAGTCAATGCATTTAAGATTAAGCTGAACATTTCTATACATCGGTGACCTTTAAAATCTGTTAGGAAGGTGAGATGTTAGGATTTAGTCTCAGCCAGGTGATTGATGTTTTTTTCAACTGCAAAGCAAAGCTATAGCCTGTAGTCTAAAGCCTATTTATAATCCTCTTTAACAGCACTTGGTATAAAGATACAACTCATTTCTTTGTGAAAATAGCCTGGCTCTGCAATAGTGTGATATATTGAAAGAAAACAAAGCAAGAACCTGGAGTTTGCTGCCAAGATATACATTAAAAAAGTGTCAATAATTGCCCTGCATTTGAAGGAATTTTGTTAATATGAAAACCTGATAACATTCCTACACAGTAAGTGTCAAGAAGGGTGTTCATTCATCCACTTCCCTTCTGAAACAGGTTGGCAAGGACAATAAACAACAAAGGAAGCAGCTTTGTGGGTGGAGCTCCCAAGGATGCTCCCAAGGATGTCACTTTATCCCACTTGCAAGAGCAGGCAGAGCAGTCTGAGGGACAGTGCCCATTGACAGCAATGTCTAATGCAGCCCTTCACTCTCCTCAGCCTGGTCTGCTCTGCTGCTCTGCTCCTCCTGTGCTCCAGGAAAGGTGCACCCAGCTGGAAATGGACCTGCCCTTTCATGAGCTTTTACCAGGCAGTTTTTTCACCCTGTCCTTAGAGAGGACAGGGAAAGAGAGGCAGAAGATCTCTTCCCTTCACTGAGGTAAAGATACGGCTCAAATTCAAGCCCTTGGCACCTGAAGGTCAAGTGCAAGGCAGGACCTTGTTGTCTTTCACAACGACCCTGTTGTCTGCTTTTTGCCACCCAGTATCTGAGCCTGGATCGCACCTGCCACAGCAAACCACTGATGAACCCACTTTATACCATCACCAGACATTTGCCTTCCTTCTGGAAGACCACGCTAACTCTTTTTTTTCCTCCTTCATTGGGATTTTTCAGTACACAAGTCTGTAAATAACATATCGGAAAAAATGTCAAAAACTGAAAGCAGAATCTATTTGTTTTACTTAAAGGGATATATCTCAAAGCCTGTCTTAATGCACTTCCAGAGCGTGTCTGCTCTGGGGTTGAAGTATTAAGCACACATGATGCACTCAGGTTTCAACCCTGCCATCACTGAATTGCCTGATTGCAGTTGAGCTGCAGTAAAAATTCACGAGGAAACACATCCCAGGTGCCTCAGGGCAACATCTGTTTGAATTTTCCCGTGAAGGAAGAGGTGGGAGCATGGCCTGAGTTATTGCAGGCTGATCCCCAATGCATGCAGTCCCTTCTGGCCAGTGGATCACGATGGATGTGCTCCTGGCTGCTCTCTGCTCCCACCACCCTTTGTCTTCCAAGGACAGCGTTCCTCCCTGCCCTGATGGGGCTGCCTGCTCCCTGCACTGTGAACACACACCTTGATCCTTACCCAGGCAGCAGCTACCAGTCGCCATCACTGTTTGCAAGCCTTTTCCATATTTAGTGCTGTGAAAAATGAGGTTCACTTTCCTGGTAGAATTTAAAGAGTTTAATAAAAAGACAATAGGAGACAGAAATAAAGCAAAGAGTTAAAACGGCTGGGATGCCCCTGTTATCTTTGGGGATACCCCTTAAATACCTTTTCTATTACATCAGCCTGTTGCCTGTTCATAGACCCATATGCATATCCATACTTTTCCATAAACTAATTTCCATATTCCAGGAACTATTTTGCATGGCCCCTCCTTGGGTCTGCCTTTTTAGAGCATGCATATTTCTTGGCTGTGGTTTTATTATCACCTCTAGTTTGGGTCTTGGTCCATAATTTCTTCAGATGGCAGGTGCTGATAGTTGGCATATCAATAGCAGGGTCCTCAGCACAAGTTCACTGCATGTTGTCCCCTTCACACATAATTATATCAGCTACCACTACTACCATGTCTAAGTTTTTGTTAATAACAAAAACAAAAGCGAAGTTATTTTAACATTATACATATAGCATTCATCTCAATATTTGCAAAAAGCCAACTTTATAGTATGTATTTGTAACAGTACCTAGGGGAGTTAATTCTGAGATTTCGCTCAGGGGAGTTTTAACATGAAAGGGTTGCTATTGAATGTAACTGTATCAGCTTCCTTTTGCAAGGAAACAGCATATTTTTACAATAGCAAAGTATTCCCTGCCATCACAGGCAAGGAGCTTTCTAGACTGTGCACGGCCTGAGAACTAGGTGTAAATGAGCTAAACAAATTTTAAACTACATCAAGCTTCAGGCTGTGAAATGGAAGCTCAGTTGCTCTGTCTGAATACCACTGGGACTTAAATGTAGTGCAGACCCTCTAAAAAGCCCAACCAAATATGTGCTTGGAAAGGGTCAAAAGACAAACTTAATGGCAATATGATGGAACCTAGGGTTTCTATGGGCAAGGAGAAGGAAATGCTAACCAATCTCTCAAAGGGAATACTGAGTCAACATGTTGGAAAACATACCAATTTAAAAACTTTTGTACAACTTTAGTCAAGGGGTTTTGTTTGCCTTTTGTTTGCCGGGAAAAAGAATTTTAAGTTTCTTTCCAGGGCATTGTTTCACCAGGTGGGATGTGATGAACTCAACAGACCAACAGACCAGGGGTAGCCCAAGAGATCAAGGGCCATCCATGGCCATTCGTGGAATATCAGTGGCCACCTGAACATCTACCCCAGACTCTGCCTCTGGCAGAGGTGGAGACATCTGGTCCAGAAAGGACTGATAAGAAAATCGAAGAATGAAGATCTATTTAACATTGGAGGTGAGGAGATTCAGATCCGATGGGAAACTGAATACTGGTGGCTGCTCAACTCTGGACCAATGAACTTTAGAACAGTTCATCTCCATGGGTTTTGACTGTATAAAGTTTGGGAGAAAATGCTGCAGAAACATGTGTCATGGAATTATTCTCTTTGCACACTTGGGTTATATGTGGATGAGATGATTTCTGTGGTACGTCATGGCTGAAACAACATCCTGGCCAGAGAATAAAGTAATGCCTTGACTCTCTAACATTAAAAAATGTTGTTGGAGGATTTTTGTTTTTCCTGCAGTTTTGGTGACAGACAGTGGCAGGATTGATTTTATTCTGTGTAGTCAGTCTGGAATGTCCCAGTTCCTCTGAAAGCATTGCTGGAGGAACACAGTGTATATATTTATTTTACCTGAAAGCAATACAGGAACATTTGTTGTTACATCTTGATATGAAAATGTTAACTGTTAGTGCTTCTCAGGGAAAGAAGCAGAAAGGAAAGAAAAAAGCTCGAGTAGCAGGTAAACATCCCTGCTACTGCGTCTTCCTCTGCATGTCCAGCCTTTCTATTTTGGTTCTTGCTGAAAGGAAGTACAGGACCATACCTAAGAAACATGACTGTCAGCATTCATTAAGACCAATGCTTAATCTCAGCTGACAACATCAATGTCAGAGTCGTAGCTGGGAGCTGGCAGCATTTCAATAGAGGATTCTTCTGAGCTCTTACACACTACTTCAATAAATAATCCTACCGGGAAATATGGAGAGGAGCATTTAAAATGATTTTAGCTGGCACGTCACTACAAGGTTGAACCACCATGTAGTGATGTGCCCACTGCCTAATTCCACTGTGAAATGTTGAAATACAGCTTTTAGCTCCACAGAAGCATGTAGGCCTCTATTTACATGCAAATTAATGCTATTCATGTGTGAACTACAGCAGGTACTGATTCTGCCAGATGGAATAATTTGGGGATGGGCCCATTCTCTTTCGATGAGGGCTGCATGTATTCTCACATGCTGTAGATAATTGTTGGAGTTTCTATGTCACCAGAAGTCCCAATTAAATAGCTATTTAAATAATTTACTTTTTTTTCCCAAGTGAAACATGGTCATGCTTGCAGTAGACTAAAAATAATGATGGCAGTAATCACACTTCTAATGCCACTGTTAGTAATAACACCATTAGCATCGAGGGAGAAGCAGGTGGCTCAGGGCACAGTATCAGGAAACCTGGACGTGTCACTGCCCAGTGATTTTTGGACATGCCATTTCATCCCAGAACCAGAGAACGTAGCAAATTGGAAAGGACCCATCAGGACCAGCAAATCATTGTCTCTTTCTTCCCTTTGTTTTCATCTGAAAATTATTCACAGAAGGCATAATACTTTACTCAATTCCTGAACTGAAGTAGGCAAAAAACCCCATAAATGCTACTGTGACATTTACATGCATTTTGCTGCATTAGCCCCCACTTGACCTTCACCAGCAGAGAGGGTCATTTGATTTTAATCAATGGCAGCCCCTAATTCCACAGAATTAGGATATTGAAAAGCAGTAGGTGGCTAAACTGACTGATGCAAACAGGCCTGGTTTGGCTGATGGTATTTTATTTGAAGCACTGATATGCTTAATATTTGTTCAATTATCATCAGCAGAGAAATCAAGATATCAGTGTGTGAACCTCCTCAACATGCAGTGACCAACTTTATATGAGACAGCAACAAACACAAAACCTGAGAGGAATCAACAATAGGATCTGCTGATCTATTTACAATTGGAAGCTACAAAGGATTTCTTAGCCAGTGATTTTCATTCTCTTGAAGCTGGGGATGCAGAGACAGATTTTGACAGTTCCACAAAGAAAAGGATTTAATTAAACTGAAGAAAATGAGATAAACTTTGCATAACAAAAGAAAGGAGGAAAATACACCCATCTTGCATAAAGAGGCTGGGATGGGATGAGTGGCGCTGCCCCCACCTCCTGCTCTCCTATGGTGTGACCTTCCAGTCACTGACAGGGCTGTGCCCTCCCTGAGTCTGGTCTGTGTCTGCAAAGGGCATCAGCAGAGTAACCATGGAAAACAAGCTTTGGAAAGGAGGACCCCAAGCAAGGACAATCAGCTGCACATTCACAAATGCACAAATGCAAGTGACTGGAAAGACCATAATCAAACAAACAAAAAACCCCACCCAAACCCACATCAGAAAATCTCTAAATTTAGGCTAGATATGCATCCATAAGGAGGGTCAGCAGAGCCCTTTTCTTTTCCAGCTTTTCTTATTCCAGAGCCATGTCATGAGCATTCAGCTTCACTGCTCCCACCTGCTGGAATACTCCCAAATGCCTTTCCCCTGTCAGGGGCTCTGGGGCCAGTGGATGGGTTTGCTTCACCTGTCAGTGCTGGTGAGCACTGCAAAGCACAGACTTACCATGGAATCATTGCAGTGGGAAATACAGCATCATCTTCCAGCCATGGAAAAAATCCCCTTATGCTAATCCCCAATTCACAGTCAAAGATATTTCTCTCTAAATATAAATGGTGTTTCTGAAAGGCCATTTAAAAATAAGATCAGTCACATATTCTTGCAGAGGGGAAAAGAAAAACCTCAGTTGTGAGAATCACAGGTGAATGGCACACATTCTGATACTACTGCCTGAATCTCTTTTTCCTTTACCAGACATAAAAACAAAACTAAACTAAACAGGCAAATCCATCCTGGACTTTTGATTTTTTTTTCCCCATGTGCTTGATTTTAGGAGACTAGTTTTGTTTTGTCTTTTTAATTTAAACTCTCCTGGTCAAGTCTATGGGATAACAATAAATTCGGAAAGTAAACAAAGGGCAGTACCGTGTAGCTGGTGTCCATATCTGTGATTGTTGTGTCATCAGCTGGTTGCACATGTTATGAATGGAAAGGCTGGATTTTGCTTGCTTGCTAATCAGCACCCCCTGACAGAGACATGGAATGAGCTCCTGCCTGCTACCTGAGACATGGAAAGAAGTCCTAACAGGAAAAACAATGAGCAGCTGTGCTGTGCTGCACCTTTCCACAGCCACTAAAAACTCCTGCAGGAGATTACATGAGATGCCCACCTAGTTCTGTTCTTGGTCTCTGAGAGCGACCAAGGAGAGAGCACAAGCAATGGGAATGACAGGGAAATGCTTTCCCTGCTGTGCTCAATAATTCTGTCTCTGTGACAAAAGATTTGAACAGACTTGCTTTTAGCAGCCACTAATATGCTTCTCCTTAAGGATTTTAATCACATTTTGAATCCATGTTTAATTTTATTTTCCAAAAATCTTCTAGTGATGAGTTTCACAAATTAATTTTACAGTTTGTAAAAAGAACTCCCTCTTCTTTCTGTTGAATGTACTGACCAGTAAGATTGCTGGTTATGTTCCTGCATGCCCATCTTGAAAAACGGTAAAGTAATAATTCCTGATGCTTTTTCTTTATATTGTTTATGATGTTATCTACTTTCATCATGTGCATCCCTTTCATTTATTTTCTAAGCCAAAGATTCCAAATCTCTGATCTTTCCTCCTATTTTGAGCATTCTTGTTGCCTTTCTCCTATTTTAATATTCTGCCCTGAGCATTACTTTGGACTTCTCAGTACCAAATTTTATCTGCTATTTTATTAGTTCTGTGAGTTTAAGGTCTAAGCTTTTCAGCTTGCAGTTTGACTATCCTGATAATTTTTTTATTGCCACTACACATGAACCTCAAGGATCTCTGATAATGTGCTGATTAATACAAATCCCAGCTGAAAACCATGGAGTGTTTCCCTTCAATAAAAAAGCAGTCCATGGATTCCTACCCTTTATTTCTTATCTTTTAACCAGTTTTTAATACTTTAGAGGACCTTTCCTCTTATGCTTTGACAGCTTGGTTTCCATGAGGATGTCTCATGAGAAACCCTGTCAGGAGTATTGAATGGAAACCACTTGGATGAAATGTTTGTTATCAGGAATTAGAATATTCATTCAGGATCAGCAACCTGTGGAATGGACTGTTTGATTTCTGGAGAAAAGGAAAAGGAATTGTGAATCATTTATAGGATGTTTCTTGACATCCTATGTCAAAGTAGATGCTGCAGATGACATTGAAATATCATCATCTCAGTAACTTAGCTGATGTTTTAGTAATATCTGGTGAATAATGTAGCTGATATTTTTCTCTTAATTCTATATAATCCTACTTTCACTACTTCTATTTTTTAAAATTTATTTTTATTTTTAAACTGAAAACTAAAATGAGAACAGGGATGACCTGACATTAAATAGAACAAGTTGAACTTGCCTTCCGGCACACTTTGGTGAGGCTGGAGAGAAACAAGAGCCAATATCCAGCACTGGAGCCCCTTGGCAGCTCCTGTCTGTCCTGGCTCAGAATGCCAGCCCTGCTCAAGGTGCAGGCAAGGCAGACTGAGAGAGCAGCAGCCTCTCTCTGCCCTTTGCTGATGTCCCAGACTGAGAGCGCAGCAGCCTCTCTCTCCCCTTTGCTGATGTCCCAGACTGAGAGCGCAGCAGCCTCTCTCTCCCTTTTGCTGCTGTCTGCTGCCCTCCAGGAGCAGCTTGGCTCGGGTGGATGCTGCAGTGCCACGCACAGATTTGGGGACAGGCCATGTTCTGAGACACAGGGTTAGGGATTAGAGGGGTATTGATTAGAAATAGATATTTAGGTGATGTATGTTGTTTAATATTTGCTGCATTTTACTGTGCTAACTGCCTGTAAAGGGAGACAGGGTGTATGTGTGGAAATAAGAAAGAAAGCAAGGATGTGTGATAGGGGAAGGGTGATGCTCACCAAAAAGGACAAAGTACACTAAACTTACAAGGCTACCGAGATAACAAGGCTCCTCAGACCCCCAGAACCAGATCAGACCAGCCTATGGTTCGCTCTTGACCAAAGGATCAGTAAGGATGCAAAAGGAGATGGGGTGAGAAGGTCAGCTCTGATGAAGACCACTTACTTCATCCCCTTCGACCTCCAAGACGACCCCCAGAGACAAGTGCATGGGCACAAGGGACTGATAAGTGAATTAGCATACAAAGGGGCAGGGTGGGGCCAGGAAATGAATATGTATAGATGTATTGCAAACCCCGTTGTATATGTAACATTTTAGAGGGTAAACAGGAACGCTGAGAATGAGTAGATGTGCATGTCCTTGTAGAGCAATCCCACATGGGCCCAGCTGAATAAACTACAAACCTACTTTATAACTCACTTTGTCTTTGAGTTTTAGAGTATTTTTGTGTATCAGTTCCCTGCCAGCCCCTCACTGCTCCAGCCTGGCAGCAGCAGCCACAAGAAGCCCCACTTTAGCACTCTGCCCAGCCTGGTGCTTCTGCTTTCCAAAAACCCCAGGGAACACTTCAAACCTGGAGTGCTCTAAGCTGGGGCAGCCTCCTTCAGATCCCAGCAAGGGCAGAGAAGAGAGACACAAAAGCCAAGAGCAGGTGGGCACTGTTATAAATACATATTATAAGATTGGCTTTTCTCAAATATTAAGATGAATGCTATATGTATAATGTTAAAATAACTTTGCTTTTGTTTCTGCTATTAACAAAACTTAGACATGGTTGTAGTGGCAGCTGATATAGTTATGGTTGAACTGTCTGCTTGGTTGGTATAACATCCAATGAACATATGGTTAGGACCCTGCTACTGATATGCCAACTATCAGCATCTACTGTCTGTAGATGTAAACAAGTTTGGGGAAAAGTTTAAATGTGCATAATAATTTTTGAACATGCAATAGGCTGATGCAATAGAAAAGGTATATAAAGGGTGTCTCCAAAATGGCAGGTGTGCTCTTGTCTGAGTGCCAAGCACGCCGCAGTTAAAAACTTTGCTTTATTGGTTTTGTCCCCTATTGTCCTTTATTAAACTTTTAAATTTTACCAGGACAATGAACCTCATTTTTCACAGGCAGGATGGGCTGGGAATGCCAGCAGAGAGGCTCGGGGTGCATGGCACAGACAGGGTGCAGGACAGAGGTCAACAGGAAATATCTGCCCAGGGCTGGCTCTCAGTGTGTTGTAATAAATAAGCAGACAGGACTCAGTTTTCTCATGCAGAACAGCCAATTCTTTATTCACAAAGCTCATATTTATAGGAAATACCAGAAGGCACTGTGTTAAGCCTAATTGGTCAGCAGTACAGTGAAACTCAGATCATTGGTCGGTAAGGGCTACTGTATATGTCTATCAAATTTTCTCTCTCTAGATATGTTTACATATTTTCTTCACTGATCCTTGTGGGACAGATTCTTTGTTTATGCAGGTGCAAACCTATTTTTATCTCTAAGAATAGGTTGTTCTGTTCATTCTTATAGTTTTTCTTTATGGGAACTTCTAAGCTATTTCTCTCTTAGCTAGAGTAGCAGGGCCTAAACCATATTTTGTAAGGCCTTTCTTTTATAATATCTCTTCCTGTTTGCAGCACTTAGTGCTGTGAAAAATGAGGTTCACTCTCCTGGTAAAATTTAAAAGTTTAATAAAGGACAATAGGAGACCAAGCCAATAAAGCAAAGTTTTTAACTGCGCCGTGCTTGGCACTCAGACAAGAGCACACCTGCCATTTTGGAGACACCCCTTATATACCCTTTCTATTGCATCAGCCCATTGCATATTCATAAACAATTATGCACAATTTAACTTTTCCCCAAACTAGTTTAGATGTTCCCAGAACTGTTTAGCACTGCTCCTCCTCGGGTCTGCCTTTTTAGAGCATGCACAGTGCTTGGCTGTGGTTTCAGTCCGTTCTTATTCTCACCTCCAGCCTGGGTTTTGGTCCATGCTTTCTACAGACAGCAGGTGCTGATAGCTGGCATTTCGGTAGCAGAGTCTTTATCATACCTTCATTGGCTGTTATCCTGACCAAACAGACAGTTCAAGCATAACTATAGCAGCTACCACTGCTACCATGTCTATGTTTTGTTAACAGCAGAAACAAAAACAAAGTTATTTTAACATTATACATAGAGCATTTATCTTAATATTTGCGAAAAGGCAATTTTATAATATATATTTATAACAGAGCCCCAACCTGATGCACTGCTGGCTCTGCTCCTCCGTGCCATGCACCTCGGTGCCTCTCTGCTGGTATTTGCAGCCCATCCTGCCCCATGCCGGTATTCCCAGCCTGGTACTCCCATCCTGCAGAGCCCCAGGCAGTGCTGGCTCTGCTCCTGCCTGGCAGAACCCTCTCTGCCACCCCCACGGAGCTGCAGGACAGGACACAGTCAGGGGAAATGCAGGCTGCTGACACTGAGGAGGGCCCTGTCTGCTTGGAATATAAGTTATCCTGGTAATTTGGAGACCTAAGCAAAGTGAGCTGAGAATCTGTATGAGCAGGCTTTCACATCTTATTTCCTTCTGGTCAGGGCGTGGAGAAAAATAATTTACCAAGGAAATGATTTCACAAAGACATAATGTAAGAATTAGTAATGTCTAAAAAAAAAAAAAAAAAACCACCAAACAAAAAAACCCCCCACTCTTCTCTGTATGTTATATTTTCTTATAATTTCATTAAAATAATCATTTTTTATCTTAGAAACACCAAGTTCAATTTTATTATTTTATTTTATTTTATTTTATTTTATTTTATTTTATTTTATTTTATTTTATTTTATTTTATTTTATTTTATTTTATTTTATTTTATTTTTTAATGCTTCTTTTAATTCCTGATGAATAATCACATGGAGGTAACATTCAGATTCATGTGTACCAGGCATTTCAGAATAAAAAATGTCGTTGTTAATTCCCTAAGCCATACATTGCAAGATTACCAACACTAAGATTACATTTAGAAGACATCTGCAAATACTAAGGACAGTAAAGGTCACTAAATAAAATTAACATTTCCCTGTACTTCAAGTAGAATAAAGACTTTGAATTCCTGCTGCAGGTGTCAAGCCCACTGTATTCTGCCTCTCCAGTCCCAGTTTCATATGGGAAGTTATCTTTATATCAGGGAAGCTTCCTACAAGGTTTATCTGGAGCTACACAACAATTTTAGAATTAAAACTAAACAGGAAATTTTAAGTTTTTAACTCTAACCCTTCCCCCCCCCAACCCCCCGCCACCCCTGCCAATAATCTAGAAACATTTAATGAGGGAGAATTACTGCTCCTTAACAAAATGGAGAGAGATTGGAATACTTGATGAGAACATTGTTGAAATTTTTCCTTTCTAAGGTGTTCTGTGCTGGCTGGGAGCCATTTACTCCTGCACTGCAATAGAAGAGAACATTTGCCTCCCTGGTTTTCCACTCTAATATCTCATAGCACAAGCAGAGCTTTTGTTATGCATCAGCAGCTGCCAATATTTTGATGAAAGCCTCCAACAAAACCGGTTGTCCTTTTCTTTTCATTTCTTTTAGCTGGCAGCTCTTCAGAGTTTCACTCCCCAGTTCAAACCCAGTCTGCTGCAATCTCTATCCACAGCCCTCCAGGATCTCCCAGTATTGTCCCATTACAAACTGATTGACTGCACTGTCAGAACCTCTCAACAAACTTCCCAGCTTCATTTAGTCTGCAGGACTTTTGTCTTCAGCAAAGCAAATTCCCAATTCTACCCTTATCTCATATTAAACTGGAAGGAATATTTCACATCAGATGGGTTCCTGCTGAATCCAGATATATTTAGCAAAGTCTCTAAGTCTGTCTCTTCATCCCATGATCTGCATTTGTTTCTCAACATGTAAGGCCTTTCTTTGCCTATTCATATAAGCTTTTAATTTTTGGTATATATATATGTGTATATTTAATTCTTGTCCGAGTGTGTATTTCTCCAACACTCTGGGATGCTGTGATAGGCACAAGAAAAATGTCAGACACCTAAGTAAGCCTGTGCTTAAGACATATAAATCTGCAGAAGTTAAATACATGGCTACACGCTCCCTTGAACTCTCAGTGACAAAAAGATCTGTGGGCTTTTTGCACTGGACTCTGCTGATGTCTCTCTTTTATACTATTGGTAACAACAGCATTTAACCAGCTTCCTTTCTATATTCCAAGGACCTTTTAGTAAATCAGTTGCAATCAGGGGAAAAAAAGAAACCCTTGAAAGATAATAAATGTCAATTCATTTGTACAACAAGAATAATGAAGCTGATTGCAAAACACAGGTTAGAAAAAACCAGTAGAAACACTATGAATAATATTCCTACTCATGACACAGAATTTAAAAGCACCGAATTTGCCAAGTTTTAAAAAATTCCAGAGAGCTGATGTTTTTTTACCCATTTCTCCTGGCTTTGCTGATTTATCTGGCAGTGATATGTCTGTGGAGATATAACACTGCTTGGCTCTCTAAATAGTGTCACTTTCTTCTGATTCTGTCGAGTTTTCATGTTGACTAGCACAAGGAAATGTTAACCTCTCCTGTTCTCACTCCTTCAGCGTGATTTCTTATACTTCTGACACAATCCCTTGCATGTCCTTATTTCTCTGTAATTACATTAACACGATGATGTGCCTTCATCTGGCACTTCATCAGGATTTCATCTTGGAAAGAAAAAAAAAGCCCTAGATCACTGAAGTACCTTTTTTTCTTATGGAACCACCTTCAAAGCCTTAACCTCAATGTTTCTAGAGATCTGTCAGCTTAGAGGTAACACCTGACACCGTCAAATTATTGCCATTATCACATCCAGGGCAATCACTTCTCCCTCCCCTGCCATCCCAAGGTTTTCAGGAGACAAAAAGCAGGATGTCTTTCAACTTTGAAAGTTGTTAGCCACAGGTGTGACTTAGATTTACCGAATTATTCTACTGTAGTGTCCCAGGAAGTTTTGGCAGAGATTGATTCCAGCCACACCGAGGATGACACACATCAAACTCCTTCACAAATGCTTATTCACCCATCAGATTATATAAAGCTGACCCCAGAACTGCTGAGAACTAAAAGGAGTAAAGGGAGAGTTGGATGTGTGTGATCTGGATGCCAGGTCATTAAAGCTATTCTGGTAAGACAAAACAGAAGGGTATGATGCAGACTTTCTTCCTCAGGCTATGAACTTGTCATCTGACAAAAGAAGTGAAGCCAGTCTGCCTAACTGCCTGAGCAATAAATAGAACCTCTTTCCTAGCACATAATAAAAGCAATGGACACCTTCTACTTCAGTTTTTCTTCTTCATTCTCTCTAACATTGCCCTGAGCTCTTCTGGAGTGCTTGTTTAGGAGTGCTCACTGTTGATACCCATAGGCAAGTCGTGGTAATGGGGCTGTGTTTTATGCCACAACTGTCATTTTATGTTTACAAACACAACATCAAAACTTTGTGAAGTAGGGGGACACAGCTTATTTTCTGCAACCTGAAACAATGCCTAAGATGGGAAAGTAAAATACTCTAGTTATTTCCTAAAAATTTCCCACAGCATGTCATTAAGTAAACTGGAATGTGAGCAAACACAGGACTTGGGCCATTTTTGTAGAGCTGAGATACTTCTCTGCTGACACAGTTTAATACTAAATATGTGTTTGATCAGATGTTGCAGTTTAAGATGGTTTCTTCCCTATGGCAGAAATCTGCCTATAGCACAAGGAACAGACAAGAGGAAACTCAGCAAGGGTTCCATTGAATCCATTATTAACAAAGCATGGTTCACACTGGACTACTGAAAAAGTGTTCTGTGGGTGCACAAAAATGTATTTAGGGTTTATTAAAATAGCTGAAGGATAGATATTACACTGACTGACCTCCCCCCACTCTTGATATTCACAGAATTTAGGGCAGCTGGGCCAATTTGGTCTCCTGTATCTGGCAGGACATTAATTTCAGTTACTGCAATGCTCAGCCCAATACCCTGGTCTGGAGTGAGGCATTTTTGATCCTTGACAAACCTGTGGGGACCACAGACAGCAGTGGCAAAACCATTCCTCAAACCTCAGTGCTGACTGGAGGTGAACTGGAGATGAAAAAAGTGGTTTGCATTGTCTCTTTTCCTATGGAAATAGAGAAAGCCACACATCCAGACAAGTGTGCTCCTCCTCTGACTGCTGCTTTTGACTTGCCCTAGCTTTGCAGTAATAACAAGTTGCCTTTCTTGCCAGACAGTAAAAACTTCATTCCTGGCCATTGTGTCATGAAAATGGTTGAGTTTCTTTAGAGAAAATATTTGTTAAAGGTTAATATATTATCTTGGGTCTTCTGAGGAGTGTGTTTCCCTTCCTATGAACAGCTTCACCTTGACCTAAACAAAAACCTGGCTTGTCCTCAGTGCCCTGGCACAGTCTGTGTGCTCAGCTCCAGCCTCAGTTTCTCAGGTCCTTAGGCTTTGAGTTGGCAGTCTTCAGTTATTGCAACAAAATTATGCTTACAAATGAGGGAGATAATCAGGTCCCTTTAAAAATCAGGTTTATGGGAACTAATCTAAATGTGAAGTTAACTCATTTTTAAAGCAGCAACTTAAACTGTCATTAAAGCAACAAAATAAGGGCCTTTAGAGAGAAGGGAACATTAAGCGGAAGGAACAGAGACATCAGGGTACAGATAGAGTTGTTTCCTGCCCAACAAACAAGTAGTAGAGCTAACCACTTCATCTTCCACCTCACATAAACAAGTAGTTGATGATACAATAAACACAGCAGAAGTGAATCTCAGTACTGCAAATGGCTTTATGCCAAAGCACAACAAAAACCAGGCATTGAGGCTGGATGAGCTCTTTGCAGACAGGCAAGTTAAGACTCCAATATTGCACAAGATCATTTAAAGCCTCTAAAAACCCTTAAAATTTCTCTCCCTCCCTCCCTGGCACTTTAATAAGGCAATTCCCAATATTTGACTTGTGAAATAGTCTGGAAGATAACAGTTGTATCAGCAGCCTGCAGCGAGGCTGTTCCTTATTGGCCCTGTGGGCACATTTGAAACCCCCTCTGTACCACGATGAAAGCCATACCTATTCCAGGGCTTCTTTGCACAGAGGGAGTAGTTACAAGTTTTGATTACTGGGACTGCAGATGGTGGGGCTGATTCTGGGAGTAGCAGGCTACTCTTCCAGTCCCCAGCATCTGGAGACCACTGGCACCCATTTTTTTCTGAACGAAATCCTTTTCATCTGGTCACAAATCTGTGACTCACATTGTTCACTTCAGCGAGCCAGCACAGTGTCACATCAGCTTTGTCCCCATCTTTAAATATATTCATGCCATCTGTCTCTTTGTCTCCACTGGTGAAACAATTGCAACGTAGGTTACGTACAATCAATTCCCAGTTGTTCTGAACAGCTTGAGATGTCTCACATCTAACAGTGGCTTGTGGAAGAGACTGGTAAATGACTTTTTATGGGAAGATGATCAGTTTAGGATTCCCTTTGCAGACATTTCAAATGGCAAGAAGTTCAGATTTTAACTTGATATCTTTGCACTTCTTCTCCATATGGTTTTGGTTCTTCTTGCAAAGAAATGGGTTTGTCTCCATATGTCTCTTATCTTGAGTTTTCAGTGTCATCTTTAATTAGAAACAGAAGATCAGTTGGTTTGATTTATATCAGTATTTGTCATTGCTGCTATTGTCTTTCAGGCAATCATATTCAGATGTTAATGTCAGATTAAAATTATTCTTTATAGGGTCATAAATATGAAACATGCAATTAAAACGTTGCCATTTTGAAACAACAGAGTGTATGACAGACCCCTGCTCACGGCGCCTCAATCAGCACTGTCCTTGTGAGGGAGCACTGTGGATCTCTGTCACTCAGACCTACCCCAGCCAAACACGGATTAAATCTGTCACTGCAGGTGCAACACGGTTCAAATTCAAACACCAGGGGAGTTACATTTACTCTCAGCTCTTGTGGCCATGATGAAATTGTCAAAATGAAGGATGAGGCATGGCCCAAGTGGAGAATGTAGGTGGTCCTTGCTGAAATCTGGGGATCAGGAGCCCCCTGGGAATCCTTGGGAGTGCAGCCCAGGGGCTGGTCCCTGGCAGGATACAGCTGCTGCTTCTGGGGATGGAAGCCCAACCATCTACAGAGAGAGGAGTGGAGCAGAAGCACAGGCCTCAACAGGCAGGCCAGCACTTGTTACACAGATTTGTAAGCAAAACCACTCTCACCCAAATTCCATTTCTGAAAGTACATCATATTCCTATTTTTTTTTTACTTGAAAAACTTCCAGCTCCCTTAAGAGGTTGCTCCACACTAACCTGTGGGTTCTGGTGACAATGGGTAGGTCCTTGCCTTGAAGCCTCTGCAAAGAACTGGGATTTGTCTTTTTCTTTAAATGAAAGGAGCCTGAACAAATGTATGACTTCATTTTGGTAGGTTCTTTTTTTATACTGTGCCTGTAACCAGCATTCCTCTTTCATGGGGATGTGACCCTTTTGTTCTGTTCCACACAAGCATGGGTAGTGTGAGAATCCCCAGCATCCCCTCATTACCTCTCCCAGAGGTGGTAATGGGCCCTCAGATAATCCATAAATAGTGCTAACAACTGCCTGTGAAGGGCTGTACACAAAAGAAGCCTTTTGCAATGAGGCATAAACCAAGGTATTTGATTTATCCTGCAAATCACAGGATCAAATGCTGCATACTCCTGCATGCCAGCTACTGACACGCTGTCTTCAGGCTGGTTATTGGAGCTGGTTATTTCCATTATTTCCACACTCCCAGAGATCAGTTTGCCATCAGGGGTGGCTGCAGTCTGAGAGTTCAGAAGTGTCTCCAGCAGGGAGGAAATCCCTCTTCCCCACAGCTCCTCACAGCATGTGGCAGGGAAAAGGGAACCTCAAGGCTCCTGGAGGAGTACAGCACAGCAAGAGTTTGGCAGGACTGATGGCATGGATGACAGACAGGTAAAGGGACAAGTTAGGGAGCAGGTAAAATGCTCATTTTAGCAAACTTCTAGAATTTTCTTAGAGGAAAGTACATAAATTCAAGGATAAACTGCACTACTATCTCCTCCATCTATGACCAACAGTGTCTGGAGAGATGATAAATACCTTTGAGAAATGGCCAGGCTCTGTTCTCTGGGAATTTTATTTCTGTGTAACATTTTTGATCATTCAGTCCAGTTCTAAAGTGGAATTTCTTCTGCTCCCAGACATTCTGAGAAGCCCTTTTCTTGAGACAAGATGTCTTGGAAATTGTTGTACCACCTGAGATGCTTTAGCTCTGTGCAGGACTATGGGGGCATTGACAATAAAAAACCCCCAAACATAATAATAATAATAATAATAATAATAATAATAATAATAATAATAATAATTATTATTATTATTATTATTATTATTATATCTGAAGCACTGCTTCTGGACACTGACCTGAGTAAAACCGGTCACATTTTTGGAAGGCACCCAAGTAGTTTGAGCCTCCATATTTTCTTCTCTCCTAGTAGGTAAACTGAGAATAAATCAGGGCCTTTTACTGCAGTACAAAAGAAACAACCTGTTACATTGGGCTCTGTGGGTCAGTGCTTTGATGTCTGTGCCAGTGTAAAATCCTCAGCTAAAATGTATTTCCTAACTACACAGGGAGAACAATAAAGAATGTGAAGGGAGCTCAGAGGACAAGTAGACTCAAACATGAATAATGAGAGAGGCTTTCAGCAGACACTGCATTCACCTGCATGAATAATCCAGGTCTGGTCTGGGTTTGCTTCCAGCCCAGCCAGGGGCAGCAGTGTCCTAGGAGAGAAGGGACCCCTCAGGGTGTCCCTGCTGTGCACCTGCAGATTTGTGCTGGAGCAAACTGGTGCCAATACAGCTGAGGGGAGGAAGGGCTCCACCTGCTCAGCCCCTTCCCAGTGGCACCTCTGATGGCTGGGCAAGCCCTGCCCCACACCTGGGTGGCATCTCCCTCCTTTCTGGAGCTCCCCTGAAACATCCTGGCGGAGAAACAGGGAGAGGAGGTGACAAGACATTCAGGAATTTGTCTAGTGAGCTGTGAGAAGGGTCAGTGAGGTTGTGGAGGCATAAAGTTTATTGAGAAGCAAATTAAAATGCAAAATATGGTGGGCTCATACTGCAGCGTCTCCAGTGAGAAGTCCAGTGAATATCAGTCTAAATTAATTTTGGCCTCTTTAATCAATCATCTCTTTATGAAATACAAATAAAGCCACATCAGTATGACACGTTATTAAGGAAGAAAAGACAGTTGCCCTAAACGTCTGGTGACAATTTGCATAAATGTCATTTGAGGCAGCAAGGTTAAGACCTCCGGCAGAGCATTATAATATTCTAAAGATCATCAGCAACTTGACTGTATACAAACCAAGAAACAAAGGGGATTGGTGCCCTGGAACCAGAGGATGCTGGAGGAGTGAGAAAGAAGGAATTTAACTTGGCATCTCTGCAAATCTTAGAGAGTTTTTAAACATAAAAGGAATGCAAACAAGTCATCAAAATAAAATGGCCTGAAAGAAGAATATTTAGTGTATTTTTTAAGAACTATGATCCTCAACTCATCCAAAAAGATCTGTTGTTGTAAAAAATCTGTGCAACTAAGGTCCATGGTTGGTGTATTTATTATATTACAGTATTACTGTGGCAGGATTTGTGTTACTGTAATTCCCAAGTCACCAGAGGGAGGTGGGACCCTGTTATGTCACACATGGTTGCTATAGAAGAATTTCACATGGGGAGTTTTATTTTCTAAAGAGTGGAGAGATGGAAGGAGACTGTTTTCCTAGGGATAAACTGAACATGACTGGTTAAACCCTGATTAAAGCTCAGGAAAAGCCATTCACAGCCAGTGCCCAGCCCAGCTCTTGCCCCTCTCTGTCTCTCAAATTCACCACGGGTTTTCTGCACAGAAAGGTCATCGGATCACACCCAAGTCTCACTCGTGGCCAATTTCTCTCATCAGGTCTCTAATGTGTGTTTTGCTTTCCTTCCCTGCAGCCTGTTTATCATTTATTCCCATTCTCCTGTATGAAAAAATGAACAAAGACACTTTCTAAAGGCCATTTCACAGCTTTAGGGAGCTGTATTCAGGAGAGTAACGTGTGATCTAAGGCAAGCTGAGGAGCATTATTTTCCTATCACCACCCCACAGATGATGGGGAGTGACAGATTACATGCCAGTCACAGCACACTAGGCAAGGGGCCAGGCTGCCAGGAGTTCTGTCCTTTCTGGCTCCAGCCAAAGCATTGTTGAGAATGAAAGAATGATTTATAAATAGCTCACACTGAAGTCAGTCTATCATAGGAGCTGCAGATCAGCCTGGTCTTTATTCAGGCTGTTCAAGATGATGTCTGTACTCTCTGTATGTGCAGGTGTTGCAGACAGAGCCTGCAAGGATCATGTCCCAGAGCTATTCCCTTCCTAGCTGTCACCTTTCTTTGCAAGAAAAAGAAAACCTACTGTGGGCACATTTAGCTTCACTTCCTTCATTCCCTTTTAGCTTCCCTCTCATTTGATAGATTCCACATTAATTTGTACTCCCTTAGAAAGTCTTCTTTTTTTAAAAAAAAAAAATTCAAGTATCTGTCCTTTCTTTGAAGAACTGACAAAGAAAAAAGAACAATATCTTATTAGCAATCATGTTACCAGATCTCCCACAGAAAGTGTAATATGAAGATTTAGAATTCAGTAACAGAAGTGAGCAGAACCTTCTGCCAAAACTGTAGAGAGTCAGTCTGGAGCCATCACAAATGAGTCATTATTCTCTAACCTTTCCTTGAATGTTCACACACAAAAACTGTATGTTTTTTCTGCTTATTCTAGGAAATGAAATCTGTCCAAATCAAAGTATGAGTATCCTCAGTCTGATGAGAGAATTTGTTAGCAGTCCTAGTGAGCCCATGACACCTCAATGCAGATTTCCTACAATTTAACCTGTGGGCAGCCCCCAGCAGACGACCCCGTCCCAGCCCAGGATGTTGTGATGCCCCAGCCTTGCTGTCCTGGAGCTGAACACAGCCACCAAGAGGTGTCTCCTGTTCCAGGTGAGTGACAGGGGACACTGCCTTGGAGCCAGGGCAAGAGACCTGCAGCAGCATCCCCTGCCTCGAGTGACCCCTGAAATGCTGTGCTCTGGTGTTTTTACATGAAATGGGACTGGCTTTCTAATGCATACCTCCACCTGGTGTATTTTTAAGTAACTTCTCTGCAATTAACTTTCTGCATTATCCATTAAACTTATTCTTGGCACTGCCAAAAGGAGGGAAGATGAATAAGGGCTATTTCTTTCAGAAGAGAACTATGCTACAATAAAATTTTATTGCCAAAAGCAAAACTAGAACAGATTGGAAGAGAATCTGTGCCCACTGAAGATTTTTTTTTAAATTATCACTAAATATCATTTATCCTGTTTTAATCTTATGCACAGAACATCATTGCTCCTGATATATTGACCAAGAATAAAACCTGACAAGTTACTCAGGAGCTGAAGGTGTAAGATGAAACCTAATGAATTATACATATGTTTTGGGCATAGCTGAAATCAAGACAGTATGGGTCTAAATGGGTACTTCCAGCTACAAAAACATATAACCTGAAATTTTCAGCTGTGTACCTTCTGTCAGTTCTGCATGTGTGAGCAATGACTGCCCAGCATATCAATAATGGTAAAAAAGAGAATTACACTGCAGCTCATCACATTGGTTGTGGACTAATTCCTTTGGGGTGGGAGAGGAAGGTAGACAGAGAGACAGGGAGTGAGACAGAAGGGGTGCAACATTCTTGTTCCACCATCTACACCCATGAATCCATGAGACAGACAGTGCCTCTTGCCAATGGAAGGGTGTGAATGAAACCCTGGCTGCCATGGAGCAGAGAGGTGCCCATGTTAGCTTCCTCATTTACCCTAACAATTCCTCCCTACAATTGAAGGCTGCTTCTAATATCTGACAAGGAGGTTTGATAGTTGTCTGTGCCTTTTAATGCCATGTTAAATCTATCCCAAGTGGAAAATGGATCCAGCTCCTCCCCAGTCCTGCAGAATTCACATTTCAGTGTTTGTGGTGTTTTTTTCCATTAAGTGTGGGTCTGGTTCTGACAGTGCTTCCTCCCAGGAGCAGTGCAGGGACACAAACAGGACAATTCTGTGCTGGCAGTGCCTGCCCTGTTTCCTGTTTTGTGCCTGCATGGGGTAATGCTGAGCTGGCAAACACCAGGAAGATGGTGACAAGCAGCTCTTTGTGCAACAGCTGAAAATAGCTCTGTCTTAAAAGAGAGCCTAAGTGCTATTCATTGATCATGTCTGTTATTGTCTACATAAATAGAAGCAGCTGATTGCAGAAGTCCTCCACTTTGGGAAAATGAGGATCACGCTGCCGGTTTAAGGGCGGATTGCACACGGCTGATCAGCAAACTAAAGGCAGAGGAATGGGAAGTGCTCTGCCCCAAGGCAGCAGGGCATCACACCACTTTTGTGGCTGATCCTCTCCTAGGGGCTCTTCAAAGCAACTAAAAGTCTAGGGAAGCTTTTATTTATTAGGAATCTGCATAGTTCATGGTGTTGAACCCTGAGAAGCTGATTGCCATGGGTGAGCAGAGAGTTACACTGAAGCCACTGACAGGAGAAGCAGAAACTGTGTTAGCAAGGATAAGTAAGTCTCAGAAATATCAAGATGAACTTAATCAGCAGAAGAACTGTAAAGCTTCTGTGGTGATGGGTGTTTATATGATGTGCACGGGGAGTGGCAGTGCCCAAGGCCAGGTTGGACACTGGGGCTTGGAGCAGCCTGGGGCAGTGGGAGCTGTCCCTGCCATGGCAGGGTGGCCCTCGATGGGCATTAAGGTCCCTTCCCTCCCAAACCATTCCATGATTTTATGATCCTATGAATACTATTGCAATAACCAGTTACAAATGAAATTATTTGATTAGATTACTTACCACTCCTCTGGTCATTTTTCTCCTGCTGCTCCCCTGACCAGAGCAGGCACTTACAAAATTTGGCAGTGATCCTTCACTGTGAGACTGAAAATTTAGTTAAAATTCTACCTGTTTTTTTCTTTAACCAAGAACCTTATTATTGTTTCATCTCAGACAATAGGCCTGCGATTTTCCCTGAATCTTGACACAAGATGAATTCTAAAGGTTGTTAAGTGCTCCTAAAATCTCAGCAGGCATTTCTTGCAATGAATCCAAAATAATTATGTTTTACTTTGCTCCTTCAGCCTTTTCAGTGGCAGGAGGTCAGGACCTGACCTACCATCAACTGGAAGTTGCAGAGGAAGAACTTGACTTGCAGAAGGAGAAATGTAGAAAACATTGGGTCAGGCATCTCAGCACACCCGAGAAGCCCACCAGGGGCCCAGCAACATCATTTGGAGGCAAAACACTTTTCAAAATCTTCCTTCAGTGTTTTCCTTCCCTTAAAACCTACAGCATAAAGAACCAAATTGTCAAAGATTAAAACAAATATCTTTTGTCTTAGTGTCCTCTGAGTCAAGCTATTTTTAGAGAAAGCATGAAAAATGGAAAAGAAAAGAAATAAAAGCTGTACCACTTATCTCTTTAGTGTATAGAAATTGCAATGCTAGGCTAATCCAAATATTACTTAGCCGGATCCTGGTTTGATATTCCAACAGTGCCTAGAGTTCTAAAACAATATTTTAATATTGAATTCCCTAAATAATTATTCACTGTAAAATATATTCAGTCCATAGAATTTTTCCTTTTATTTTCAGGGATTGAATCTGGAAGTCCTTATTAAGGTAAGATGCTGCAGAAACCCACAGGGTTTACCTGAGTTAAGAGCTCAGGAACTGGTCCTGCGTATGCACATAAATTGCTTTGGGAGCTGGAAGATTGTAATGTAACAAAAGAAGAGTCCATAATGCATGCAGGCTTCTGACAGTTTTTGCAAACATTAAGGAACATGACACCTACCCTTAATATGTTTCTGCTCTGATTATGAAACCCAAACTGCAAGGAGTCCATCTTTGCATAAGCCAGATAAATCAGTTTTCCAACCTGAGCTGTCTGGCATTTCTTTGAGTGGATGATGAACTTGTTAAAAATGAAATAGAGAGTAATGGGTACTTATAATTTAAATGAACCACTGCATGCAAAGTAATTTCTTTATACTATCTGCCAGGTAAATCTTGAATCACCAGCATGACACATTTGAAAATTTAAAAATGTGAACATATATTATTTAAATACGAGTACCATTAATTGAGATTCAACAGAGTACAATTCGTTGTTTAAGGGGAAAATCCCAAGATGCCTGTGCAACAAAAACTTCCAAAGTCAAGAGAAGTTACACCTGCAAAAGGAGAACAGGTTACAAAGGTCCCAAGCTTCTCTGTCAGACAGGCCAACCTAGTGTTTACCTTCAGCAAACTGCAAGGAAGAACTTTCAAACTTTGTGTGATGGAGGAAAATGTTACCTAGCTCATTATAACATCCTGTGAGTAGGCAGGCTACGAAAGGCTCAGGGAGGTGAGCTGTGCTGTGCCCAGAGCTCAGGCTGGGATGTCTGGGAGCTACAAGGAGGTCAGTGCAGAGTGAGCCTGAAACAGCTCACTCTAAATGCAGCCTGACAGGTCTGGAACTGGCCAAAATTGTTTGTTTTTGCTATAGACAGTTCAGATTCGAATGGAAAAGTTTTTTTCCTTTAAGAACAGCACATCCTTTTAGGAGGACCTGGGTAAGAACACAAGGGGATGAGGCGGGTTGGCTGGAAAGGATTTGAGGTGGGGAGTTTGAGTTCAGGGAGATTTTCTGCAATGTTGTTTTACAATCAAATTTGCATCAGCCCCAGCAGTAAAATCCAGACATATTTTCTCCATAGCCGAGTGGAACAGCCAAAGCATGATGATGAGCCGCTGTGCAGATGCATCAATCTGTGCAAGATCTGCTCAGGTCTGAAGTGAGCATGGGTGAAGTGGAGATGAGTGGTTTTTTGACTCTCAGATATAATATCCTTCCCTCTGAAACCGTGGATCAGTGCTCTGCAGTACCTCAGAGCACTCCTGAGCTCACATGACACGGGCCAAGGACACTGTGGGATGCAGCTCCAGCACAACAGCAGGATCAGGCTCTACATGGCTGATGTAGCACACATTTATCCTGGTGTGATTGCTAATTATGTCTGATATTTGCTACATCTTTCCAATACAACAAAATGCTAAATAAATATCAGATTGTTGACAGGTGGGTTAAACCAAAATCTTTTTCTTAAGAAGCATTTTTCCCATGGACCATCCTTGTTCTGAAAGGGTGAGAGGTTGAGAGCTATCATGGGTTTAGCTCATGAGCATCACTGAGACTGAGAACAGCAATGAGGAAAAAAGAAAAATGCAGTGTACTCAACACAGCACGTTTAGAGATTTTAAAACTCTGTATTTCCCTTGACCAGACCTAAAGCAAAACATTGTTCTGTTCTGCTGAGCCTTCATCACTGGGAAATCAGAGAGGATATTTAAAGTGAATTAAGCAATAGGATGGAGTCACATGAGGACTGATGCTAAATTGAAGAAAATTGAGAAATCTGTTGTTTAACTGTGGTTTTGTGTTACATTTGAACTTATTCTTCCCATGGTGATTTTGAAAGCCTTGCCTCACACTAAACATAATTAACCTAACACTCAGAAACACATTTGAAATCAATGAAGTTAAACAGGTATACAACTGGTGTAACGAGTTGCACCTAGTAGTAAAATTTTTGAAATTGTTTGGGTTGCTTTATGTCAAGGGGTAGTATAGTATCTCATTGACTTCAATGAGCTTTGAATAAAGGTTTGAAATTCTCTGTCTCACTAGATTTCGGATTTGTTTAATGAGAACAAAACAGGATGGTTCCACTTAAATAAATGGAGCTACACTTGTAGAAAATTAAGGTAGAGTCAGAATTGGGATAACTGAAATTAATGTTTTAGGCAATCACAATATAAGTGTTCAAAATCAATATTCTATTGTGGCCATTCTGGAATAGCATTTTCCTTTTTTTTTTTTTTTTTTTTTTTGGTAAATATTTTTAACAAAACGAAAGTATTTCTTTTTACTACCACTAAAAGCACTCTAAGTAAAGTTTTAGATGCAGTGTAAGGCCATGGAACAACAATAATCTTATTTTTATAGTTCTACACATGTAGAATAGCTTAGGCTTTCTTCCATTAAATACAGCCAAGGCACTGAACTTGGTAAGGGCAGTTGTTGACTTGCTCTTGCCTTGATGGTTCTAAAAACAAAAGGGATAAGGCCAATTCTTCAGGTTGCACAAATCCTCTACACTTTCAGCGCATTTCAGCTACAAAGCTGTGACTGTTTTATTCAGCATTCTCAGGCCCAATAACAATTCTCAGGAATGCAAACATGACAGGTGGAGTCACCCTAACAGAGAACACTTCAAAAATATTTAGATGTTTGCCCAGTTCACTGCTTGGCTTTGTTTATAGTCAATGCCCGTCTTTTGTTGACTTCAGCGGCCTTTACCTCATCTCTTTGAAGACTTCGCTAACTCTGACCCTGTGGGAAAAGCCAGCTAAGTCAGGCCAGATAAGACCCTTTGCTAAATTAAGGGGTTTTTGGGAAATAATATTCTCAGTATAAACAACCCGCTGCAAACCCAACATTATTGGAACAAAGGAAGACAAACTAACAAATCAGGAAATGCCAGACTGGAGGCTGGATTGCAGGCTGAGCAGGCAGAGCCCTCTATCTTGTCTCAGAAGATGAGAAATATGTTTGGAATTGAAAGCTGCTGGAGGAGTTTTCACCCTGGGAGGCAGTGGAGTGCAGGGAATCAGGATGTGTGCCTGAACAGAGCCTGAGCAGCCTCAGGCTGGCACAGGTGTCACCTGAGCAGGAAGGGCTGGGAATCTTCCTGGAGTGCCATCCACTCTCCCTAACGTTTTCATCTCCAAAGCACAGAATATTTTGCAGTTTTGACTGGATGACTGGCATGAGAAAGAGGATATAAGCAAATCAGAGTGAGCTCCTCAGGTCACCTGCTGGGGAGGTGTCATCAGGGAAATTGCCACACTGAGGCTGCTGCTGGGCAGTTCAGAGCTTGCTGTCCCTTTGCAAAGGATTGTTAGGCTTGATTGTGCCTTTCCAGGTGATTTCACAATCGAGGAATGGCACTGATTAGCAGGGAAGGGATTAAATGCAGGGCAGCTGATGAGAGTGGGACCTGATGAAGATGATATTTCTACCAGTCCCTGTATTTGACACGTTTGTTCAAATAGAATTACAGGAGAGAGTTCTACTCTTTTGTAAGCTCTGTTTGATTGGTACAATTTGTGTTTAACATCTGCCTTTGATTTCCTGGCTTTATAAAGTGACTCCCATGGCTCCTATTATCCAGTCCAGGCACACCACTAAGCTAAATCTGGAAGGTGGGAAGGGCGAGACTGAGGCTAGCAGCAGAAAGCCCTGCCAAGCACAAACTACATGATCTTTAAACAAAGAAAGCAGTTGACAATCTTTTATATACATGCTTGCATGTATATTTTGCCATTAAACTTGTCAAAAAGTTTGTCACAGAAAGCAAAAAGTGCATGAACAATGTGCCATTGCTGTATTCTGAAGTGAGTGCTTGGGGGAAGTTGATGGAAGGCAGTAGGGGAATGTCACCGTTGAGAAATGGTTGGCTTTGCTCACAGCTGTGTAATTTCCAAGCTGATTGATAGTCTACACACAGACAGAGCAAATATGTGTTGTCCTGAAACCCTGCACTTTCTTTTTGTTTCCTTTTATAATATTTTTTTTCCAGTGTAGAAACTCCAGAGTGCAAATGTAATTTCCCACGGCTAAAGTAGAGCTCCCATAACGTCACTCATGTCCATCATTCTTACCCAGGAAATGGCTTCTTTAATGGTATTAACAAAATTGACAACTCAAACATTTCCCCAAGTGGCAAATAGAGATATTTTTTGATTTAACTTTTATTCATTATATTATTGTGTTACAGTTTAGCCCTAAGAATGAAGTGAACTTAAGACACCAATCATCTACTACGCTGAAGAAGTTACACAGATGGGCCATGGACTCAAATAGTACTTGATTACATGTAAAAGGCACACAAATACTGGTCTTTTTAGGATGAGCCCCATCATTCTCAGGGATTTGTTGTAGTCCTCTGAATGCTTCACCTTGTGCTAGTGAGAGGTGTGAGAGAGTGACCGAAACCAGTGTCAGAGAGACAGAATGTGGAAATGTAAAATTTAAAAAATAACATGATAGGAAAGTACAGCAAAAAGAGCAATGAAGGCCTGGAGACCATTTCAAAGTCTCCTGCCCAAGATATTTATGTCTCTAACAACTGTTCCTGATATCAGCAAAATCACAAGCATTGGCCTCAGAGATAAAACTGAGCCAGTGTGGCTGAAGTGATCTATTGGCCAGATGCCACTTCTGCTCCTGCACATCTGTGCTCATCACTGTGCTGCACTAGAGTAACTAAATCCAGAACAACTCCACTGACCCTATTTTTAACTAAACATTTATTAATAGAAAGTTGTGGATGTTACTGATATATGAGGAAAGCAGGGATTGTCACTGCTCATCATTTTCCATACCATTGGTTCATTTTGTATCATTTTGATGATCTATAAAATGTTCTTTGCCGTTTTTATTATGAGGTAATTTATAATAAAGGATAAATCATTGCTATACTATAATTGTTTATGTCTGCTATGTTGGTGACCTGTTCTTCCAGAACTTCTTAAGCAGGCACAATAAACATATAGCTAGTAAAGTTTTAAACTTATAGAAATATAGACTCATGGAATGATTTGGGTTGGAAGGGACCTTAAAGCCCATCCAGTGCCACCCCTGCCCGATGCCGGGACAGCTCCCACTGTCCCAGGCTGCTCCAAGCCCCAACCTGGCCTTGGGCACTGCCAGGGATCCAGGGGCAGCCACAGCTGCTCTGGGCACCCTGGGCCAGGGTCTGCCCACCCTGCCAGGGGAAGAATTCATTCCTAATACCCAATCTAAACCTACTTTCTCAGTGTTTAAAGCCATGCATGTTGCACATACCTAGTGGGGAAAATGCTGATTTACTTGAGACTTGATGCCAGTCAGTCTGGGATTTTCTAATTAACAGTAAACTAAATATTCCCAAAGATAAAGATTCTAAAAAATATTGTCTGTTTTCCATCTCCCTTCATTCATCAGAATCCTGGTCTTGAGAAAGTAAAAAAGAATTTTGAGAAATTCTGTTTCTTTGTGCTTAATAACATTGTCTCTTTCTTTTTAGAAAAAGGCATTTGTGAAAACATATGTATATATGTACATTATATACATATATTATATAATGTACATTTGTGAAAATGTACATTATATAACATATATATATAATGTACATTTGTGAAAACTCATATATGAGGTGCTGTACTTTGTTATTCCAGAAGGATTTCCAGTAAGGATGTATGGTTTGTGTTTGCTTTTGTATTTTCTTTTTCTAGAAGGGCTGGGTTGCTAACACTGTGCTAAGAAAGCCCATTGTTTTAATATTCAGCTGTGCTTCAGTGTGCCTTTTGATCAAGGAAAGGACTCAGCCAGCCACTACCAGGTTAACATGCACCAAGCAACCAGCATGACAGCAGGCACTCACCCTCAGCTGTGCTTATCCCTGTTGTGATATAATGTTGCTGGAATTCTGTGTCCCAATTGCAGACATTGGGGATGTGGCAGGTCAGATTCTCCTTGGGGGATAAACTGGTGTCATGGCACATGGGGAGCGCTGCTGGAGCAGCTGGGTGGTGCAGTGCTCTGTGCAGCAGAGCTTGGCCTGGCAGGGCTGCTCCCTCCTGCAGCCCTGCCCTGTCCCCTGCCACCAGCCAAGGGCTGGGCTCTGCCTCCAGCGTTGCCTCCAGCCTGAGATGTGAAGGAGACAAATTCCTGGGCTGCTCACCAGTGCTTTCTCCACAAAAAACCTCAAGCCAGAGCAGGGAAATGCTTTGTCACAAGCTCCACATCATTTGTATGCTATCAAAGTGAGATGTGGAGAGCTGACTCTCCTGCCTGCCTTGGGAGACTTCTGCAAAAATAATGGAAGTTTTCTGTCCCCAGTGCAGCAGGCATGGCCAGGTCACAGGACTGAATAATCCTTACTCAGATTGAAAAAAACACCTTTTTTCAGAGAAAACTAAGGGACAAATTCTCTCTGTGAAGCCATACATTCCCATCTTGTCCTTACTGTGTAAAGGATAAAGGTGTGCAATCTGTTCCTCACTACCACTCCCCAAGGCTAATGCAGATGAAGGGAGAGCTTGGAGCAGTTTGTGGGAATGAGGGACGATGTAAAATTCAAAGAGGCAGCTCAGATGGGACAGAACACAAAGGAATGAATGAAGGAGGTAAAGGATCATGTGCATGAGGATAGTATTCATCAGTATATTCCTCTTAAAAGGACTTCATAGTGCTCTGTGCCTCCTAAAAGGTCTCGAGAGGTTTTTGGCAACACCCAATGGTGCCACAGTTTGGGAAATAACTTGAGAAAAAAATGCCATTTTGCATTTAATTAATTGTTAAATTATTCACATTGGCAATGTAACTAATGAAATGAGAAATGAGAGACAGCGTTGGCTCTAGCACAATTCCAATGCTGATTGATTGGTCATTCTTAAGAAGGGATTGATTCATTTTATCCCAGAGTGATACTCACCACCATTTAATTCCCCTGAAAATGCAGGTGTGGAGGTCTAAATATCACCTATGAGAAAGAAAGCAATTAGCATCTCCAACACAGAAGTCTATTAATCTCATGGCTACAATATTCAAGCGCCAAACAATTTACTAAGATGATGTATTTCTATTTAAATCTAAAAAAATAATAACTCTATATCAATCTGGCAACTTGTAAGGGTGTGGTTAATAAGAAATACACGTATTTATGGGGAGCACTTGGCTTTTATATAGCAAAATGCCCAAGGATAATATTGCCTCCTGATAATCACATCCCATGCTGGGTTTTATTGCTTATAATTCTCACTTTCTTATTAGAAAAAACATCTTCCATTAGGTTTTTTAAATTATCAACCATCATAGACAGTAACTGAACCTTATCTCCTTTCTTCAAAGTAATTATTAGGAGAGTTCAATTGTTGGTTTAGAAATCAATTATTTAGAAAACTCTCTCACTTTAGTGCTCCTCTAAAAGGGCCGGGGTTTATGGCGTGCTTGCATTTTGCTTGCACAGCAAAGCAAACTCCCCAAATCCATCTGTCAAATTTGTGTGCTGTGCAAATACATTTGTGGAAGTAAACAGGAATGTGTCTGAAAAATGATCGTTATACCCAAAACCTAATAGTTGCAACTATAAAAGAATTTTTAAAATGTTTTCTTGCTGTGGCATGCGTTGGGGAGCAAGGTTTAGGTCCTTGCCCCTGTTCATTGGTTTATGGAGTATGATTTTGTCTTGAGGGAAATGAATCATAACCTTTATCCCCATTCACAGTGGCCAAGTGCAGGCTGTTCCTCTGGTCCAGGGGAGGTTTCAGGTACCTCACTGTCCCTTCATGGCCACCAGAAACTGATTCCTTGGGAGGGCTGGCCTGGAACAGAGACTGGACAGAGCTGGAGAATAAAGCAGGGATTTATTGAAAGGCCTCCAGGATCCACCTTGGGCAGGACAGGGCCTGGCCAGGGCTACACCCAAGGTGGACCCAAAATGGTCACAAAATGGACACAAAATGGACAACTGGTCATGAGGTCCCACATTTTTATAAATTTTAGTCTATTTGGATATTGGCGTTTAATCGTCCAGTTACAGCTTCAGGTTGTGAGGTCCCATCCTTCTTGTCCCTCCCTCCAGCCACTCTTTGTGCTTTTGGGCCTGAAAGTTGTCCTTGGTCTCCAGCAGGAAAAGGATTTATTTTGTCTCCCTACTCTGTGCAGAGAGCTGAGTGACACTGACTGTGAGGCTCAGAACTGCACCCCTGGGCAGCACAGAATCTAAAAAATATGAAAGCTAAAACTTAAAGCATCACTGTGACTGTGACATCTCAGGATCTGGTGAAAGGCTGGGTCTCAAACTTGGCTTTCACTGAGTGATAGAATTGTGCTCTTTTCCTACCGTGCAGAATCCTGCAGGAGGTAGAAGTGAAAACGTTTTCATCCTTTGTTGCTTCTTCTATTTTAAGGCACTCCTTACTTTTTAATATTGGTCTGGAAATATTTTTTCTGAACTTGATATAAACGACATGTTCATAATAACTTCTGACCTGATATAAGAGAGAAAAATCATAACAAGGGTAGTTTAGCACTGCAACAGGAGTCAAATAAAGCAGTCTGCAAAAGGTGGAAGTTCTCAAGTCAGGCTTGATCTGGTTCCCTCCCAACTAGACCCTTCCTGTGGTTCTGTGCAATGTTGATAAGGCAACACAAATTCACTCCAGAAAGGAACTCCCAGCTCTCTGGGCCATGGGACTTTGGCTGCTGACTCTGCCATCAGCATTTCTCAGAAAAAATGATACAAACCAAATAAGTAATAACTTATCTACCCCTAAAGCAGAAGAATCTGACAAAGAATAAATAAATGAATAGCAAAAGCTCCAGGGTTACAGTCCTGAGAGATGTACTGTTTGAACTGCACTCACTCATCTGGGAGCTGAAAACTGAGAGAACTTGGTAAAACTGTAGGGTTTTAGTATGTTTAGAGTTTTTTTCCCTATGTAAAAGAACCTGTTCAATGCCTCAGGCAAATTCCAACTGGTATTTTGCACAGTCCCTGCAGAAAACAGATTTCATTGCATGGCCTGCTGGTTCAGTCTGTCCTTGCCAAAGACTCATTTTTGAGGTATCTGAGCGAGCACTGCGGTACAAACCTCCTGTTCCAGCTGCAGTGGTACCAGCCTGTGTTAGACAGATGGGAGTAACACTCAGGGCTGGTACCTGGTTTGGGAACCTGCTGCCTGAGGTTATGGTTCTGCCAAAGCAGAAACTGTGGGAGCAGCTCCTTTTGCAGGCTGAAATATCAAAATCTTGACTCTACATCCAAAGGTGGGGTTTCTTTTTCAGTCATCCCCTGGTTGTACCACACCTTCTGCTGCTGACACAACGTGCTGCTGCTCTCCATGGAAGGTCACAGGGAGACAGAACAAAGACCTTCAGCTGGTGATTGTGCTCTAATGAGGGGCTGAGGCAAGAACCTGTCTTTAAATGCCTGAAACAAACCCCAAACCAATATCTGACCTGTTAGATCAGAGATGTTAAGAAGAACAAAATCATCAAGGTGGGGTGTGTTGGGTTTTTTTTCCTTCTTCTTTTTTTTGAAGTTTGCTTCTTCGTCAGGCTTCTAATTACTCTAAACCAATTATGCCAGTTCTGACTGCTGGTGGTGATGCTGGTGCCCAGATTTAACTCAGCCAGTCCAGATCAGGGTGCAATATTAATTGAAGCAGAACTGCACGAGGAAAATCTGCTCTGCTTACGTTTAGTGCTTACTTGTGGCAAATGTTCCCAACATCCTATTTTTATCACAGGGCAAGTGAGCAGGGAACAACTTAAAAAGCACCAGAGCTGAGACAAGAATTGCATTTCCATTTTTTTCTTAAGAATTTGTAATTTCAAAACCGGTTTCATGCCCATCAGGAAGCAAATCCTATCACTTCAAAATTCGCCATGAAAGAAGATTCCAACCGTAACAAACCAAAATAGTGTCTCAGGCCAGCTCCTGACAGATTTTATTTTGACAAAAATCAAAATGCTTCATTTGGTTGCAACTGCATTTTAGTGTAGAATACAGAATAGAAAGGAAGGCCTCATTTGAAAGGAAAAATAAAAATATTGCTAAAAAATAAAACAGCTGAGCAAATAAAAAAGTGCTTAATCGGCCCATGCCTCTATTTTTCCCAAAATAAAAATTCAACATAATTAACAATCTGTCAAACCACTGAGGTATGAGAAAAGTGCACTTCCCAATAAGAATTAAGAAATATATTTTCAATAAACACTTACAGAAAACCTCAGGTATTTTTGGATCCATCAGTTCCTGATATGGCACCTCTGAGACACCAGAGCCAAAAAACCTTTTTTGGGCATGGGTTACAGCTGCAGGCACTGTGCTGCCACAACTGGCTGCTCTCTAAGTGCCTTCCAACACAGCCATGGATGGGATTCCAAGAGGTGAAACAGACGATCCGAGCCAGCCTTGACAGCAGCCCAGAGACTCACAAGTTTGCCAAGCACTTTCTACTGTGAAAGTCTTCTGAGCAACATCCTGACATGAACACCCTTAGGAAAACCAGTGATTTTGTTATTAAATGTGTAATTACCTGAATTCAGCTTCTGCTTGAATACCCTCTTGAGTACAGCACTGCTTTTTACTCGAGCTGTTGGACCGTAGCACAAAATAACCACCAGCCTTCTCTTTTGTCCTTCTGTCCCTTGAAATAGGATCCCTCTGTTCTTAATGCAAGGAAGGATGGTTGAAAAGGAATATGTTGCCATTTAGCAGGTCAGGTTTTAACACAGTCTCCAATGTAAATTGGGAAATGCTCCAATGAGCTGCATGAGTTTACACAAGTAATCTGCTCATACCCTTGCATTCCTAATCAGTGCACAGGACCACAATGGGGAGACTCTTAAAGGTTAATAACACTCATTTATTTGTACAGGGATGCAGCAGTACTGTATCCATATTTCAAAGGCTGCTGCAAGCAGATATAAGTCAAAGAAAATATTACAGGGAAAGAAAATATACTCCTACACAGAAAAAAAAAAAAAAACCCTCTGGAATTTTGCAGACATTTCTGGAGTGCACTCTCAAGGAACACAGCATTCATCAAGCTACTTATTATTCTTTACGTTTAACAACCACACTGGAACTGTTTTTGTCTTATTTGAGAAGCGTAATTTCTCATTGACCTTAGATTTGTGAAAATTAGGTAGAATTAGGTATAGTATGTCAAACTGGAGCACCTGTTTAGGAACATAAACATATTTAAATATCAACCTTTCCCTCTGATTGGTTTTGTGGGAGCAAATACTGATTAGAAACAGAAATTTCAAACCATGACCTTCCATGGCAGGAGCTAACACATCATGCCATTAAGTTCTGGTATTGAATTATCTCATTAACTAAAAAGGGCAGTTTTCATTTTTTTTTTTTTTAATTTTAATTTTGCCAAGCACCATGACTTACAGGGTTGTAAAGAAACCTTGAAAGCAACATTTATGGTCTTTCTCCACACTTGCAGAAGGCACCATGGTCAACACTTCTCTTACAAACAGAAATAAGCCACATCAAAGGCATCCCTCATAATAAAAAAATCTTCTTTTTTCTTTTAGAGATGTTTTCAATGAGCAGTGTTGTTTTTTTGTTTTTTTTTTTTGGGGGGGGGGCACAGTTCTCTCTACTGCATCGAAAGAGACAGAGTTCAAATATAGGTAAGATTGTTGGTCTAAATAGCACCTGATAAAAGGAAATTTATTCTTTGTTGAACATTTACTACAACAAACATATGCACCAACACCAACTGTTCAAATCCTTGTATTTGCTAATAAAGACTTTGTTGGTGTTAAAGTTCAAATTTGGAGCAAATGTAGATGCAAAGAAATAATATATTTTGAGGGTTTTTTTTTGAACCATAATCTTGTCAGAAGAGATTATCAAATGATCAAAGCAGCAACAGAATGAATTGGGGTTTAAACGTTTACGAAAAAGCAGTTATATTGTAGGATCACACTTTTTAATAGACTAAAGGCATTAAACAGACCTTGTATTAGGCTTGAAATTAATGGGTCACTGTATAACATTCCAGTCTTCATAGATTGATAAGATTAATGCTTGCTTATATAGCAAATTCAATGGCACATTTAATTTCATATGAATGTTTAAAGTTAAATTGCTTTTGGATTAAGTCTAAACTCATTATTAATTTTAACGTCTGAAAGAACTTCCATTTTTCTTTCATTTTATTTAATCAAATACATCATCATTAAGTAAAGGCTATGAACTTAGATAGTGGAGAAATAAGGAAGTTTATTAATTAATTTTTAAAAGATCTATTTGTTAAAGTTTAATTTGTGGCCATTTTAGGTTCCATAAGAAGTTGGGAAAAATAGTGACTGCAGCCTATTCAGTTTTCCTGTAATAATTTAGATGGTGAGGGTGCTTTTTGCTAAAATGTTTGCAGCCCATGAATCTCTCTGAGAATTTCAAAAGTAAATTTTGTATTCACATCCCTTTGGCACTTTGAAAGACTGATTCTCCTTGACTGCAGCTCAGCAAGACTTTTGCCCAAATGTGGCTCCCAATGCCTATGAATTGATTGATTTCAGTGAACACCCCTCAGTTTACACCAGGTGAGACCCTGGCTCTGTATCTCCCACTGATATTCAGGCTGAAAGATGATTTTTCCCGAATTCTGCATTACAAGTTCAAAAGTCTGAGTTGCAGGTAGAACCTACAGCAGTTTTGGAGTGGAGGAAGAGGACACAGCAATTCAGTGCTCAAGGGCAGGCACACAGGGGTTTGTGCTGCATCCTGTCAGCCCCTCCCTCACCACATACAGGCCTGGCACAACCAGGCACTGGGCACTAATTACAAATTCCAGAACAAATATCTCTTTGAAAACACTCACACATCCTCTTATTATGTAAAACTTAATGCATTTGATGAGGAACATGGCTGAGGGACCACAAAACCCCCTCTCTGGGATTTACCTGGGACTATCAGAGTTTAAGAGTGCTAGCTAATGAATTATTCAAAATGAATTAATAGCTTGGGAGAGTCCTTCACCTGTCTGACACAACTTCATTTTCCCTAGATAAGGCTTCTCAGCAGAGTCAGACACTGGCAAACAACTTTGTTTTCCCTTTCTAATGCGTGACAATGTGCACCGTAGACAATGAAAAAAAAAATTTCCTTGCATAACAATAACAATTTAACCTAGCTGCAAGGTAATTTAAGAATGGACCTTTGAATGCTTTGCAGTAGAGACAAAATCACCAGCTGATACCTGACCATGTCCAAAACTCAAAACCCAGGGCAGAAGCCAGGCTGCTGTGGCCAGCTGAACACTCTTCTCTAGGCAGCATTGCTCATTTTCCCCAGAAAGCAACCACAGCTTTTCATAAAGTATGAGATAACATTTAAAGTTACTTTTCCTTGTCCATTGTATACAAAATGCATTTTTTAATGAGAAGAGATATTATACTTGTGTCACGTTTGTCAGTTCTTTCCCACTGAATGTCTTAGGAGCTGAAGAACAATTTGCCTTTTGTAGCAGTGCTGTCTCCTATTTATTTATGGGTTTATTTAATTAAGACGAGGAACCTACTTTTCTTTATAATTGACTTTGCATGGTGTGTCTACTGCCAGTATCTCCTTGTTTGCAAATGGTGAGGGTCTGTGTGCACAGACACACACACCCCTATGAAGAATTGTGCCTTCATGGCTTAGTTTGTGATTTACTGTAAATTGTTAAGCACTTCTAAATCACAACACTTTATTATAATGCTATTTACAATGTTTGAAATAGAGCTAATCACACAGTAACTGAATAAATTCAAATGAGGTCTCTGTTCTCTTGCTGGTTGTTTCTTTACTTAAGAAAACAGAAAACAATTCCCAGAGCTTGTGGTAACCTGTCACCAAACCCAGACGTTTCTAACTCGATAATGACTTTGACTCCATGCTGAGTCAGGGACAAAGAAAACTAAGATTCCCCCCCCTTCACCTCAGATGTCATCCATGTGGAACATCAGGATGGAGGTGGGTGAGTTTTATGGTGCCTGCTCCTCCTGAGAAGCCACAGGAGTTATTGCTGTGCTTTCTCTCCCGTCTCTCATGATGGGCAGACGAGCTGACCCTCTGTCAGGATGTGGAATTTGCTGCTGCCTTTGCTTTACAGCAAATTACTGCTGCCCTGAAGCAAAGGAGAAGCACAGAAGGAGCATGTCTCTGAGGCACATCTCCTTCGAGGTTATTCCAGGAGGTTATTCCTTCTTAGTTTATTTTTTTAAAAAACTTCGATCAACAACTCTCTTTGAAACTAAATCTGCTCAAGAATCCCACAGGAGGTTTGTTACAGCCCCTCAATCACTCAGAGCTCTCGGGGGATCCTGCTGCAGCACTGCCAACCCTCTCACTCCCTTCCCCTCCAGGGAAGGGCAGCTATTGCTGGGGTTAAAGCAGACAAGATGGGAAAAGGGTATCGGCCATGGGCTGGAATAATGAAAATAGTAATGGAACATGGCATCAGTACTGACATGGAGGCTGAAAGAGCAGAAATGTTGTGGAGATCAAAGCAGTTGGGAACAGTCCTTTGTACTATTAATATCTCCCGTATTTTGAAAGTGGAGAAGAAATGTAAAAGCAAACTGTGTACTGCTCTCCCTCAGGCCACCTCCATTAGAGGCACTTGCCAAGCCTTGTGAGCTCCTGTGGAAGGAAGGACACCACCGAGTACAGAACACAACATGAACTGTCTAAAAAGCTAACATGACAGATACAAGGCCAGGCAAGTATTCAATTTGGGCTATCATGAAATGAAGGCAAAACAAGAGGGGAATCTTTGGTGACAGCTTGCTGAGGAGCTGGCTCTGCCATGCCTGGGAGCAGAGCCCTGAGCCAGGACAGTGCTCTGTGCCTGTTGGAGGTAAGACTGTCCTCACCAGGAGCAGGCTGGGGAAGCACAGACCTTCCCCAGGATTTCTGTCATGTTTCTGCTTTCTTTCCTCCTTACTCTTGATGAATAACTCTTAAAGGCATTTGTCTTTTATTTCTAGCCAGACCAAAAAGAAGCTGCACCTTCCTACTTTACTTCCTTCACCGAGACCCTGAAGGGGGACACGAGGCAGGAGCAAGCTTCACCTGCCTGTTACTAAGCAAGTTGTGTCTTTCCCTCCACAGGCTTGGGCTGTAGATCTTTCTAAACCATGCAGAAAGCAGTTTTCTTGCCAAGCAATTCACAAAAAATTAAGAGAGAACATGGATGTCTAGGAATGGCAAAAAGGTGTGTCCTTTGGTTTGTCTTACTCTGACAATCCTCATTTCCCTTCCTCTCCTTCCATGCTTCCTGCATTTCCCTCTCTGGAGCCAGAAGTGTCTCTCCCACAACTCATCAGGAGAAAGGGGTTTGATCATGGTTGTATCCATGGGTAGCATCAGAGCACAAATAATAATTTTAGAAGCAGGATTACTGAGCAAAACATTTGCCAAAGAAGACAGTATATTGTATATACAGATATTGTAACAGCAATTCACTGCCTGCTTGACATACATTGAATATAAATGTATCCTGAGATTATAAGTGAAAGAATTGGTTTAATATACTTCCAACAACATTAGGTTCTCTTGGAAAACATCAGTGAAATGGAGCTTTGCTTATTTTTGCTTATTAAACATTTCTCATTGAAACTTCTTATTAAAATCTTGAACTGGTTTTATCAAAATTGTATATTTATTTCAACATTAAAATTTAATTTAAAATATTCCATATTTTTATTCACATCATTTAATGATCTGCCAGTAGCAAAAAATGTGAAGCTTTATCCCACATAAGGCTGTATGAAACAGCTCCTTCTCTATTGTACTGCTAAAAAAATCAGCACTCTCTGATGATGCTTTTGTTCTCAGCAAATTCTTGCATACACTGACATTTCTTTAACCAAACTATGACATCCAAATAATAAAAAATAAAAAGACAATTTTAAATCTAAACTTTTGAGTTTGAAACGCACATTACTTTCTGAAGCAGCTATTTAGAATTTTCCTTTTGTAGGAAAGATATTTGTTCCATTTCTGAACAAAATTGAACTTCAAGATGTCCACATTTCCCAAATAGAAATTCTATATTCTGTTCAGCTCTGTTTAAAAATTCAGCATGTTATGTGGTGCTCTCATTGCTTGGAATAGTGCTATTTAGGATTGTGCTATTTGTGGAATATTTGACAATTATTAACAAAATATCATTTCAGCCTAGCTTATAACTTCAGTTCAAATTCTACTTGATAGTGTTTATGTGCAGGCTGAAGTGCTTTTCATGTGTTACAATGACATCTTCAGATGTCTTGCACTATCTCACACTTTTCAAATGAGGCAGCTCAAACAGGACTCTTTTTAGTGGCAATTTCATGAAAATCATCTAAAGAAAAAGATTATTTAGAAGTAAATGGAAGGGGGGAGAGCACAGAAACTAAATGAGGCAATGCATTTTCAGCTAGGTTAAATGTCAGATTAAAATTCAAAGAAGCAATAACAGTAGGCAACTGTTGTCAGACTGGAATGACAGAAGTGATGGGTTGGATTCTGTAGGTGCTGTGGAAGCTGCTGTGTTTGGGCATTTCAAAGGCTGAATGGGGCAGGTTCTCTGTGAAGGCAGAACTCTAAAAGTCCTCTGAGGTATCAAATGGAAGATGACAATTTCTATCAGCTGAAGATCTGACTGGGTGTTGTGTTACTCAGAACAGCAGGATCACAGATTTGGTTGGGCTGGAAGGGACCTTAAAACTCATCTCATTCCACCTCCTGTCATGGACAGGGACACCTTCCACTTGAACAAATATTATATATGCAATATAAACATACCTCTACAAACACATCTGGTATTTCATATTACTTACATGGCCTTCCCTTAGTGTTAGAAGACAGTCCCATCCTAACACCATCAAAAACCCGTATTTTTTTTTGAATAAGTGATAGAGCTGTGCAAAATCCACTGTGCAAATAAAACAGGCTGTGCATTTGTCTGGGGCTCTGCATGTACCTGTGCTTGCTCAGGCAAGCTCAGAGGCATGCCCTGCTGCACAAAGGACTTGCTGGAGCTAGGAAATGTTTTCTACTTGCCTTTTTCCTTTCTCAGGCAGAGATTTTGGTAGTGCAGGATCATCCCCTGAGTAGGAACACATAAAAACATCACATAACAAATTGCCAGATTGGTGGTGGAACAGCAGAGACCTCACGTGTGCCTTCCTCCCCGTGGTGCTTTGGCTTTTAGGAACAAACACGCACATTTCCCTGATGGTCTCTAGCAAAATACACAAAGAATATTTTTTTCCTTTCCTTTCCTCAACCTTTGTGAATTATGGAGTAGTAAGCACATTTTTAAATACAGCTCTGCAGACAGTGAGATACAGTTCCACTCTGTGCAAGACGAATTGAAGCTCATTTATGAAAGTGCATCTAAAAATGCCAAGGGAGTAGACTTATCAAAGAGATGACATCAAGCTGTCACTCATTCTTCGTGCACGCACCTGTGATTGAGAAAAGTGTTTTCTTTAATATAACTTGATATTTGAAGAGAACATGACAAAATGAAGTCCCATCCCTTCATCATTTACATTATGCCTTAGGGGTACAAAGCTGATCTAAGGCATTTTGATTTATGCCTATTAGTGAAGCTGTACCTACAGATGATCAAAAGGCTCATTCTGATTCCTATAAAATAGTCAATATCACAATTAGGGAAACATATTAGGTATAATTAAATTACAGCTATAAATGACATAGAACTGAGATATTTTATGATAAATATCATTTGATATACCAGCCTTTTAAAAGAATTTGTCCCATCCATCCTCCTTCTAAAGACAGATCCTAACTACAGGACATGAAAAATGATGCACATGAAAAAGAGCCTTAGAACTAACCCAGCAACCTCATGTGCTTTCCCATCTGGCACTGGGCAAGCTTGGCCATGAAAGGACAGGCATAGGGAAAGCACCTTTTGTCTTTATTTCAACCATAAATATCCTTTGCAAGCCAAGATGTGGTGGGGGGGAGCAGAGAGGGAACACAGGGCAATCCATGTCGTGGGCATCCAGCAGACCTCAGTGTATATTTTACAAGAGTCAGGGGTATTTGTGTGCAAAAAAAGCTTGGGATGGCCCTGAGGCAAGGAAAGAAAACACATTGCAAGAAGTTCATGCCTCACATTCAACATTCCAAAGACATATGCAATTAGAAATATCCATCTCACCACGTGCAATGAACTCAGGGACACTCAGGTCAGAAATGCCCAAAGTCAGTCAGGAACACAGCAAACCCAGCTGCCAAATCCTGAGTGTGTCTGTTTGCAATGATTAGCTTACCTGTGGAGTACATACATCCTCTCAGCTTCTTTCAGGAGCTAAGATGTGGAAATTATTTCCACATGGAGAAAATCCTACTTAACCAGTGACATGAGGGCATGAGAGCAAACATGAGAACTGCAATTACATTTGACCTGTGCTCTGCCTGGTCTGTTGTACTCCCTGGATGCTGCAAGCACGACATCCTTGGGCTAGGTGTGAGAAGCTTCCAGTGAAATAAAACCCTAAAGTTGTGCTAAAGCCCATTACTGAAGGAGTTCTTGCTACCCTCACCTCGATAGGCAGATCAGTGTAAATACAGATTGTGTAATCCTTGCTCCTCAGGACCTTTCCCCTTCCCAAGGCCGATGGAATGTGACTGGAGGCAGGGTGCAATGTACAGAGCCAGCTCCCTGCCATGCTGGGAAGGATCATTTCCAATTCTGTTCTCTTTCAGCAGTCAGGATCCTTCTGTCAGCCATCATGTCATTTTTAGGCTGCAGCTTTCCTAGGCATAAAAATCATCTTTTTATTCCTGTAGAAGAAGACAAGAGCTGGAAAGCAGCCAGGCACCTGACTTCTTTAGGGACTTCTTTAGGGACTTCTTTAGGGACTTCTTTAGGGACTTCTTTAGGGACACAGCAACTGGACGGGTCAGATCAGTCACAGGGAATACCGAAGTGACTGGAAATCAGTTCATACACAGATAGGAGTGTGAAAAAATGATCCAAGAGAAGTCCAGAGCCAACTTGGAATGCCTTGGTGGACAAGGACAGTGTGCAGTGTGGCCAGGCCTTTGAGAACCCTCTGAAACAATGGTTCTCATTGAACCAGGTCTCCCTCACTCAAGCTGCAGTTAGCAAGGCTGAACATTTAATTGTAATTGTTTTGACTTCAGTGAAAGTGCTCATCTGTTCAGCATTAGACATCTGCTTAATTTCCTGAATGGATTGAGTCCTACAGAGCTAAACATGCAGGAGTGACAAATGCTGGTTCAGGTGTGGGATTGTGCCACTCTGAGACAGATGTTCCTAAGTCACTGCATGCATCAAAGTCAATGGCACTAAAACAGGGTTGAATTTAGCCTTGTTCCTGTTTCTCCATCCTGCAGCATGATGTGTTTTCCTTTCCTTCATTTCTGCATTCTACTGTCTCACTTCAGTACAAACTGTATGAGACAGAGGCTCCTGGGGGAGCAGCTGGAGATTTGAAATTCACATCACTGTTCCCCTTAAGCCTGTCAGATGATCAGATAGCTGAGGAAGTGCTAATAGCTTATGCTCTGGTGAAATATGTTTTTCTGTACATGATTACCTTTGTATTTTGTTCCCCTTATCCCTGATTGTCAGCATTTTAATTAAAAGTAGAGGTGTGAGAACATGGGAAAACCTGTCTGCAGAACAAGGCTGACTTTGATTTAAGTTTGTGTACTAAGTTTGTAAATGTGGAACCCAATTTTCTGCTGCTGTCATCTGTCTGGAGAGAGACCATGGAGCTGGATGCTGAGCAATTCACTTTGCTTCCTGAGGCCCCTGTATCTCTCCAGGAGGGCAGAGGGGGTGCACACAGCAAGGAACCCTTGATGGAATTTTCCAAAGGTGCTTTGAGCTGCTATTGCTGCTCTGACTAAAAGTTTCTGTCCCTACTACAGCCCTGGGAAACCATTTGATGTCAAACCAGCTCCTCAGCATCTCCACAGCCAGAGCTCCAGTGCTCAAAGGCTCTGTCTCATCACCTTTATGGCTGGATTTAGGAGATTAAATCACAGGTTTTGTCTGTAAGGGAATACTGACCTTGTAGACAGCACAATAGGCAATGTGCCTAATTTCTCAACTGCTCCAGTTCAGGCCTCCATATTTTGGTACAAATTAATCCAGTGGTTGGTATGGAGCAAATTCGGGTGGATTCAGTCACCTCTGGCAGCTGCAGAGGGAAACCAAGGGCAGGAGCAGACAGGAGCAGGCAGGAGCCTCTCTAATGAGCACAGCTGGAGTCTCTGCAGAGCCCTGGCTGAAGAACCCAACTGGCTGAGGTGTGGCACACCCTTCCCTCCTCTGCAGGGAGAGAAAGTACCACTGGAGGGCTCGGGAAAGAGAGCCAAGGGCAAAGCATGGAGCCCCTTCATCTGCCACCACAAAGTTTGCCAGAGTGCTGCCAGCTTTGGTGGCACCTTACACAGAACCCCCAGTTTAGTGCCAGCAGCCTTGGTCTGGCAGGGTTGGCCTGGTCAAAGCTGTGTCTGAGCATAGCCAGGATCCAGAATTAAATCTCTTCCACATGCTCTGGGGAATCCAACTGATAGGAGCTACAGTTCTGAACTGGGTTCAGCTTTGTGAAACTCAACCACTTCTGGAGATGAAAATTTTCTTTCTGAGTTACAGTAAGGTTTTTTAAAAGTAGCCAGTCTCTATTGGGGACTATAAAATAGAAATTGTGAAGAAAGAGAAATCCTTGTGTTTTTCCTTGTTGTACAGTACTTGGGTTTGTTAATTTTATTTTTCTCGGGATTTTGTGATCAAAAAATACCTTTTTGATGTTACAACAAAAAATTAGCGCTTCATCACAAGAAGAAAATGCACTATTTTATCATAAATCAGTGTGAAGATTACATTTTGGTGGGATATTTTAGGTGGAAACATGCTGTGAACCAATGTGCCAGGGCACATATCTGATTGTTGAGGTGACACAATCATTTGACAGAAAAAATTACAAAATGAAAGGAAGTAAAACAATATGATAAAGATGAAAGATGGTGCAGCAAAAATACCATGAGGAAAGAAGCGAGCATGAAGTAATAACATTAGGACACAAGAAAATACAATGTGATGGAAAAGAATTAGCCTGGTCTGGTTCCTGACTGTGCTGCATAGGAAGAACTGTTATGAAGATGTATTGCAGAGACAAAAAGTGATGTTGGATTACTCAGAATAGGACACAGAAATGGACAAAGCAGAAAAATGCTGCCATACACTGCAAAGAAGACAAAGTGTTTTGGTATTTATATTTTAATGATCTCATTCCGATTCTGTGGAGCTCACGTCAATAGCAGTCTTCATATGGACACTTGTTCACTGAAATATTCATTTAGTATAAATAACCTTAAGGTCTCCTCAGGGACAGAGGGAGGCAGGAGAAATCCCCTGGGGGTGCTGAAGCCCTGCTCCCAGGGCTGAGTGGTCCAGGGTTGGTGCCTGCCTGGGGTTTGGGGTCATCAGGAAGGGCCACACCTGACCCCACCTGTGCGAGCACAGACAAGATGTACATCATTTCCCTGCCAGCTACCACACTGCTGGGGCCCTAACAACAAACCCCAGCATCTCTGCTGTGGTTACAGATTGCCACATTTAAACCCAGGTGAAATCGCTGAAGTTTGGACAAATCTCTGTTTCAGATTGTCTCTGTGACTTTCAGGGTGCTGTGCTCCTTTCTGTGGCAGGAAAGTAGGTTGCTGATATTCTTGGTTCATCTTTGCTCACAGAGGTAAAATTAGAGGCCTTGAGATTCCTGCTGGTAGAACAAGCTCTCAATTTCTCACTGTCGAAATTCAATCTGATTTCTATCTTTTTCACTAAAAAGCTGTCAACAGAAAATAAGCAATTCCCATCAAAGAGCTATATTAGTTTCTGAGGTATATACATTTGGCTGGTGGATGAAGAAAGCCTCGAAGTAATTTAAATTGGTTATTTTATTTTCATTTGCATTTCCTAGCAAACAAAGCAAAAATATTAATGCAGGACATAACTGTAACTCATTCAAAAGAAATGAATCAAAAAGAGAGAGGCTGATTCACAGCTAGATCACTAATAACTTCTTTTCTTGCTGTGGCCCTGGGTCTGATTTTCTCCTCCTCATGCTGGTGTAGCTCCATCATCCTGGTTATCCTTTATCTACTGTGGTGGAAGCAGGAAGGCAGCACATATTTGCAATGAAGAACATATAATTAAAATCAAAGCCAGAATCTCTCTTTACAGTATGCAATAATATGAGAGCTATCAGGAGCCAATGGGACTGTCTTGATACACCAATATAACCCCACTTTTCATATGTGGAATAGCAGCTTTTAAGTGCAGAGACTATATAAATTGGATTTCAGGTGCATTTTTGCATTTGTAAGTCACATTTTGAAACCTGATTTACGTTTTATTTATAAAGAAGTGTTGAAAAATATGTAATATTTTCAGCTGTTTAAAATCACAAAAGAATGGTGGATTTTTCACCTCAGTTTCTGCATTACTCAGTTTATCAAGGGAATCTTAAAAGTGGACGATTTTTAGTTTGGGCTTAAATCCACAGTCTCCTTCATCTTTCTCAGGCGTTTTAGAACAACACCTGAGCTGCATACTTAAAAGACATTTAAGCAAAAATATTGTTCAGATTAGAGTTCTGTGGTCATTTAAGATTTCCTTTTTCTTTATTACACAAATTTATTTACAGATTTTTTCACTGAGCCTTTACTCCAGCTGCCCTTCTGATAGATTTGCCATAGGTTTGAGAGTGTCCTTACAGGGACAGAGAGCCCAGGGAGAGTCCAGCCTGTCCCTAAACCCCAAAGGAACCAAGAAACCCAGCCCTGACCTTCAAGAGTTGCCTGTTGATTGTTTTCTCACAAGCTTTGTTCTTGCCCATTTTTTGCTCCACTTGGATTCTTCATAAGAACTTTGGTCACATTTCTTCTTTCCATAGCTTTCATTGCTCAGAATCACCAAGATAGCCTAATAAACTTCAATTCCATTGGTTCTGTTTGCAATATAAAAGATGAATGAAAGAGAATTGTTCCAGCTAAGTATAAAAGTGCAGCTGCAGTAGAGAGCATGAAATCCTCAAAACCTGCAACAAGAATTCCAATGCTACAGAGTGTTTCCCTGTGCAAGCCCTGGATCCCACTATCTACATAGAGCAGCCTTAAAAAAAAAAAAACCCTAAGAGCAAGTGAACAAATAAATGAAATAAATGAAAAATAGAGAGGAAACTAAACGTGATGCTTGACGAGAGGAGAGCAAAAAACAAGCACAAACTTGGGGCTTATTCTCCACAGCTTCCTTAATGGGAGTTGCTGAGATCCTTTGGAGCAGAACATTGTCTGGGGGGAAGCAAGGAAGAGAGCAAAGAGCAAATAAAGATCCCAGTACTAAACTCAGTGCCTTCTTCTATGGGCTACACTGGATGCTTGCAATTCACTGGGGATATTTACTGTGCAGCATTTAATGGCACTTAAAATCATGCTTCCCCCCATGGTGTGTTGGGAAGTGCCCACTGTATAATGGAAAACCTGTAGGAGAAGGAGATTTATCCACAGCTGCTAATGGCTTTCTTTTGCTCTCCCTGAGATTCTTTATTCATCCAAATATATTGCTTTCTACCTGAAAAATATTTATCAGAATGGAAAGACACACTAGGAAGCTTCTTCCCAGGAGGGATTAAATGACCACAAATCTCACAACTTTCAGGAAAAAAATGTAAAACTCTGTAATTTGTCCTAGTTTCTTTTATAAGTAAATCAACAAGAAAAGAAGAGCTGAGAAAGGAAACAAATCCTTGACATTTATCACACAAATGTTTAAGGTATTTCCTGATCTAACAGGTTATAACTACAGAGACAAATAAGCTGAAGTGCTAAATACAGAAAAGTTTAAGTGAATTGAGATATTTCAATGAATTCTACTGTTGTTCAAGAGAACAGGTCCTGTGTTAAGATTCAGGACAAGAATGTATGAGATCTGAAATCAGGTTTATGCTCTGTCCCACAGTGTCTGTGTGGCTCCCAGCAAGTCCCTTTGAAGCAGATTTCAGAGCTGCTTACACACCCCAAGAAATAAATCGAGGTGTGAGTCCTTCAGGTAGGAGATGGACATTTTCATGCATTTGAAAATCCCACTTGGCACCACAGCAGCTGTTTGACTCTATAAGTCTCCAGTGGTCTGTAAAAAATTCAGTCCTTAATCCCTCTTCACCTCAGTAGTAAAACAGGAGCAGAAACATTTTCTTTTTTGTCCAGTCTATTTAATTTGCAGCTTAAATCACCTCAAATCAGCTTAAAGCAGGGGTTCTCAGTAACTACAGCTATGTCCTCCAGCCTTCTCCATAAATAGCAGTGAATAATCACCTGCATTCTCAGCCCCAATATTCCAACATCCTGGGGCTGCAACACCAAACTGGGGGTCTGGTGAAAAGACAGTGAGTGATGTAGAAGGACAAGCAGCTCCAGCTGTGTTCTCATGCAAAGAAAGGGCTTTGGTTCCTGGTGCCACCAGAAAGCTGAGGGGTAGAGAGGGATGAAAGTGTACAGGGGGAGGGCAGAAAAGTCACTTCTTATTAAAAGCTTCAGAAGAATTTCATTTCTGTTTTGCACTGTGTCTTAGGTTGCAATATGTAACCAAAAATGTTTATTCTATTTGCCGTTTGTTGAAACTGGTTTGGGAGGTGTTTTCTTTATCTCTTCTATGACCCATTCCTCATAACTCCAGAGGGGAGGGGGCAGGTGCCTCCTGTTAATGGGCAGCTGTTAAACCAGGTGGGGCAGTGTTCTTATCTCTGCCAGGACCCATCCTCCCTCCAGGGGATATCTGCTGTTCATGGGCCATCGAGGCTCACTGCATGGCTGATACAATTCCATCATCCCACTGGGAGATGCTCCACCCAGGGGGAGGAACCCAGCATTCCTACCTGGATAAAACCTGAGAGTCAGACACCAGCACAGCCTGTTTGCACTGGATTGCCAGAGGGAGATTGGTCCCATCGCACCACCACTGGATACTCAGAGGAAACCTACACCCTTCTACAGGATCACTGCTTCAACAGAACCACACCTGTCACTGCAGGAGGATTTATTTGGACTGCTTCCAACTCCCTGACGAACAGTGTCAGGTTGTATTCTGACTCTGTCAGTGTTTTCTTTTTTTTGTTTTTTGCTTTTTTGTACTACTACATTTTTATTTTTAATATTCCTAGTAAAGAACTGTTATTCCTATTCCTATATCTTTGCCTGAAGGCCTCTAATTTCAAAATTATAATAATTTGGAGGGAAGGGGCTTACATTCTGCATTCCAAGGGGAGCTCCAGCTTTCCCTGGCAGACACCTGTCTTTCCAAACCAAGACACACTGAAATCAAAGTTCACTGTGGAAAACCTTGCAGAAAATGCAGGCAAAAATGCAACGAGACAATAGCTGTCCCTGCTAACACATGACTCTCTTCTTGTCCCTGAGCATTGTGTGTTGCTGGGGATGGGCTGGGAGGAGGGAGGGCACAGAGCAGCCGTCCAGCTAGGCTGCAGGACGTGTCCCTGGGGACTGGGATAGACTGGCTGGTGGCAGTGAAGGCAGGGCAGAAAAAATCCCCTTGCACCCTCCCCACATAGCCCAGCACAGGAATTCACACCCAGGAGCACCAAAGGGATTCTGAGGGTGGCCAAGCTGGGAGGAAACCTGAGCCCAGAAGAAAAAAAACCTCATAGAATTATAGCCCTGAAAGTGCATAGAAAAGGCTATAGAAAACAAGATGCTGTAGTAAACACACTTGAAATATGGACAAAAACTCGGAAAAGAAAGGGAAAGCGGGCTCTAAACTTACAAAGCATTAGCAGTTGGGAATGTTGAACAGCTGCACTTATCAGTACTCAGCTCAGTTCTAGATATCTGAAAAGCAAGATTTTCCTTTGCCCAGGACACAAAGCACCACACTGATATTGTTTTCTGTAATATTTTTGTGCTCGATTGCTGCAGCTGATCTCAACCCTTTCTAGTGTGAGTGATAAGAATCCAATCTCCCAGCTGGATGTCCCACATGCTGGGACTGCCATCTTCCCAATTCACTGTCCAGACAGCCAAAGCTCCATAGCAAATTCCTTTACTTTTGAATATAGGGAGCTGTCTGCTTCCTTCAACCCTCCAGAGAAGGGTTGAAAAAGCCTTTTTTATGGCACCCTCATGGGTTTGATGAATACAAAGCCAGTGCTTCTATTCTCCTAGGAACACCAATATTCCTTCAGAATTTACAGACTAAGAGTCCCAGCACAGACAGACCCGGGGAATTTGTCTGCATGATAAGGGTGAATATTCCTAGCCCTGAGCTGGTATAAGGAGAGACAGTTCTGGTCTCAAAGCCACGGAGTTGTGTTATTCTGGGACTTCCAAGTCAAGACAGGCTCGTGCATGGGACCAGGGGACCCGAGGCTCTGAGCTGTCTTTTCATGACTACGCTGACAGATCTTAATCAGCCTCCTCAAGGTCAGCAAGAACCTGTGGCAGGAATTCCTCCTAGAAATCAAGCTTTTTGTTTTCCCCCTCAGGGAGCTGTAAAAATACAAACAGATATAAAAGATACTTTCATTCCATGCAAATATTTTATATTTTCTTCCTTACTCCTCAATTCTTTCCAATATATGACTTCAAGTTGCAATTAATGAGAGATTTGTGCCATCATTTCACAGAGTTTCAGCTGCCTGGATCTCTGCATTAAATTCCATTGCCCCAGTCACTGTCATGTCTCTTGTCATCCTACTTTCAGCTACTTGAAAACAAAGAAACAAACAAAAGCATCATTTTTTTTTTCAGATTAAAAAAAAAAATGGGTGTTTGTGGAACTAAAATAAAAACTGTAGCTGGTTGGTTATTTTGATTAGTTTAGAAAGAGCAGAGTTGGCCACAATCAAACTGCAAACAAGGCAGAACCCTGCAGGACAGAAGCCAAATGAAGAAACAGTGGTGTGTTAAATGAAGAGATGTCACTCAAAGCACGTTATGCAAACTATTTAAAATAGTTAATAGACTTTCTCAGAAAACTTCAGAAAGAATTGATTGGACATATTAAGAGATGAAATTGATTAAATTTATTTTGATTAATTTACTCAACCCACATAATTCTTTACTAATTGATGATTATTTTTCAGACTGTCTGGAAATATATGTAGCCTGAAGAAGGGAAAAAATAATAAAAGTTCCAGCTGCAGTGATATTAAATAGGCCACAAATGAAACAGAGCCCACTTTAACAGTCCAGAGCACAGATTTACACTCAGTGAATGTAAGTGAAAGTGAAAAAAATTCCAATCAAGTTGGATTTCAGAAAACAGAACAGTTCCAAACCTTATTAGGGTCTGTGTTTTAAAAGCTTTTTCAGCAGCACCCACCATCAGAGGCTGCTAGCAGCTTAAAAGGACTGAAAATATTTTTTTCCTTGAAACTAGCGCTGGAACTTTTCATCTTTCCTGACTTATACAGAATTTATTTGAGAACACATAGATCCCTCAGTGAAGTTCCCATATCAGATTCCAGTTGGGCTCTGTGAACAGTGCATTATTAGTGCAATATTAGCAATAATCCACTGATGTAGGAAAAATATTAGCCCACAGATGGACAATGGACTGCAATGCATTTTAGAAATCATTACTTTTATCACCAGTGTTCATATTTGGGGATTCCAGTTCCAAAAAAGGAATTATGATGGTAATTTGAGCCAGGACGACAGAGAAAACATCATTTGTGACTAATAAATGGATATTTTTGGGAAGCAAGGAATGACTTGGTTTTAATGAGGCTGTCCCATATGCTTCTTTCTTAAGAAAAACAAGACACTACATTAGGAAACTTAAAAATGAATGCACAAACGCTGGAAAACCCACACTCAGTGTGTAGGAATCAGCAAGAAAATGTCCTGCTCTGAGGACACACCACCAGTGTGGGATTTACAAACTTCACTCACAGGGATTTGCTGCAGGTTTAACTCAATTCAGTGCATTTATTGACACATTAATGCAAAATTAGATAAAGAACACTGCATATTGTGGGTGCTGGGAAGTACTTTGGACAACAGGCTCAGAATTCGTAATGATTTTGACCCCACAAAATTGGAGAGACAGCGTGGAGTCAGTAAGATGAAACTCAGTAAAGACAAGTACAAAGTATTCTACTGAAGAAGGCAAAATAAACTTGTAATTACAAAACTGGGGATTAAGTGGCTGAGGCTGGAACATGCCACAAACTGTTTCTGGCTGACCAAAGTAACACTTTGGGTAAAAAAAATGGAAGGAAAATCTAAATGAGAGATGTAATTAAGAGACACTCGTTCAGAACACCAATGAGATAATTATTGCACTTTGTAGATTGGTGGAATCCTTGTCTAGAAGAGCTGGTCTTCACAACAGGAGACAAGGAGCCAAATTAAAGAGACTCCTGAGGATAACAACAAAAATTACTAGGATCTTAGAAAATATTGCTTATCTTAAAAGTTTAAAATAATTGGCTTTGTCTGAACCAGAAAAGATGGAGGGGGACATGATAAGTGTCTTCAAAAGTCAGGTAATTATGAAGGAGATGGTGATCAGTTGCTCTCTAGCTAAACTGAACTTTAGATGAGAAGAAATAGGTTTAATTTTCATCACAGCAAATCCAAGTTGGACTGTGGGAGAACTGTGGTCACTGTTAAGAGCAAGTAAGCGTTACCTAGAGTCTGGAAAGTCCTCTTCATAGAAATATTTTTAAAAAAACCCTAAGGAGTATTCTTTAGCAAAGATCTAGATTTACAAGATTTTCATTAGACTGGAGGCAGAATGAGATAGATTAAATGACTTTTGTTTCTGAACTCCTACACTCTTTCACAGGTGAGAATTCTGTCATATTTAAAGAGACTAGAAGCAATCCCACTTGCTGACAGGATCAACATCACTGTATTATTTTGCTACAGGTCTGGCCCTTTTTCCTAACCTATACATTATCTTAATAGCTTTTTCAAAAAAGATACCAAATTCCTTTCCTGTACTTTATAATGACAAATCCTTGGCATTAGCAGTGATGAAAACTGGTGTAGGTGAAAGAAAGCTGAGATCCACTCCATCTCCAAACAAACACTACAGATACTAATTCAAAACTCACAAACCTCCGGGTCTTGTCTTAAAACATAAATGTGTGAACAGCTCAGAGATAGTGCTGCTGATCACAAATGCATCATCCAATTCTCTCCCAGCAGAACAGACGAGGGCATTTCTTAGTCATGACAATTGAAAAGGCTGCAGCTTGTGAATAAAATCTTAGAAGAGGTTGGCACATCTCTGTCTTCCCTCTTCTTGACCTCCTTGCAGCTGTATCTGCTGCCTCATTAATGCCACTGGTTCTGCTGTACTCAGTGATAAATTCAGTCAATAAGGTCAATAAGGTCGCTATCTTTGTGTGACAAAGACACAAACCAGATTTCCATCTCCATTGTAGCTGATGACAATAGTTCCAGTGACTTCAAAAAGTTTCTCTGACAATCCTCTACATCTGTGGGGCTGGGCCTAAAATTCGCATTTTTGACCATGCATTGATCTGAATGTATTCTATTGTTTGCCTGGGTAAAGTAAAATCCCCTTTCTAGCAACACTTCTGTCAAGAGTATCCTGTGCAATTTATTTTAAATTATTTAGAGAGCTTCTGAGTATCCCAAAGGACAAACCACAAATATCTTCCTTTCTGGGGCTGAGGTGCTCCACACTGACCTGTGACACAGATTCTTTTCTTTCCTTCTTGTCAAACACTGGCGGAAAAGGTTTTTCATCTGTTTATGTTGCATAACAGAAGGACATGAAGAGGATGATTCTGAAAATGTTTCTATATTTTTCTAGCATGACACAGACTTGCTCTTTGTAGATTGCAGATTATTGATAAATACAAGCAAAGGAATAAAATGTTGTGATGTTAATTGTTAGTGAAGTCTATCATAAACAGTACAGCTGAGTAAAAGATGGATATTACCAATCCTGCTTTCCAATATTGGAAAAGACATTTAATACAAACTATATGAAGAGAAGCCAAAATAAATTCATTGCAAATTGGAGTTGTTATTTTCCAGTGATCCTGATCCAGGATGCTCTCAGATAGATCTACTGAAATACCCACTGTTTTAAAAGGAAAATAAACCATACTCTCTCTGAATGTGACAGCCATTAATATTAACTTGCAGTGTTACTACTTGAGAAAAAAAATCAACAAAACTTGTTTCATAATCTCTGTGACCTTTCCCTACTAACGTATTCTTGATAAAGTTGAAATACTGGCTGCTACACATAAATACTGTGATATTTCTTCACTGTTATGATAGACAGTTTCCCAATTGAGCATCCAGAGGTGAACAGCTTGGTACATGTTTTATGCATAAGATTATACCTAGAAAACTTAAGAACTCCATGGGATATCTGAAAGAAAAAAAAAAGACTAAATATTGCATTGCCTTGGCTTTTTTTCCTCCTTTACAAAAGCTGAGAACACAGTATTAAGAGTGACTTATTTCCTGTAAACCCATGAAATATGGAATCATGAATATAAACAAAAAAAAAAAAAACCCAAAACAAAAACCCAAAACCAAGAACAAAAAAACCCAACTATCACCATTGTGACAGCTGAGATGCAAGGGCAGGCAAGGGGATGGGTGTGGTGATGTTGCACATTCTTTGTGATACTTCAGAAAAAATTACCAAATTGGAGTGGATCTGGACAAAAAAAAAAGGAGGGCAACTAAGAGATGGTGTACCTCTGAGCTGCCACAGACAAATGTTTTCACATCTTTTAAGGATATCTCTCAGTCAAGCTGCAGCAGCAGCTGGTTGTGTCCAGTCCTGGCAGAAGCTCTCCAAGGTGATGTTGGAGTCTCTGCCCAGGGAGGTTCTCAAGAAGCATCAGCTGTGCCTGGCTGCAGAGCAGGGCTGGGTCACCCACACAGCAGACAGAAAACCCCCCATGGATTGTGGCATATTATTATCAGGGAAGAAAAGTTCAGGTGCTCACATGAGAATAGCCCTAGAACCTGTGGTAGCTGTCTTTATAGATTTAAACAGATCCAGCATCCCATCCCAAACACTGAGCTGAAGCAGCACAGAGAAAGTTCACCAGCAGGGCACAGGGAAAACACGGAAATACGAGAGAAAATATGCCAAAACTCTAAGTGAAAAAGCAAATTCACCAACAGAATGCAAAAGAAGACCTATTGATACTGTAGAGGGAAAATATGATAATGGAAAATGCCCTGTGTAAGAGGTCATAAGCAATAATTGTAGCAAGAGAAAACATCGTGTCAAAGGTTGTAGATGAAAAAAACAAAGTACAAAGGCATCATATCAAGGAAGCAGGCAGTGACTCAGGGGGTGAGATTTTGCATGTCCAACATAAAGGCAGCACAAAAATAAATAAATGGTTTATAAAGCTCAGGCTGGCATAAGATTCAAGGGCAGGCACAGAAACAGCCAGAAAACTGAATGCCAATGAGGAAGGAGAGCATCAGAGACTCTGCTGGCCTGTAAAGTCTCACTTACCCTTAAATAAGGAAAAAAACCCCAAACAAATAACAAAGGCAAAACTGCACTGACCTGCACCAAATTAAATTCTGCTGGTGCACAGACATAATGCACAGGATAATGTAAATTGTAATCAGAATACAAAAGTATAGTACATAGACCAGGGTGTGGACTGTAAAAATGAGACACAGCTATGTGCTGAAAGTAGTGAACTTAGCAACCTAAAGAAATTATTAATAAAGCACAAGAAAGCCCAAAACACAAATAGCTCAGAGCAGGCAAATCTCTATGGTATTCCTATAGCAAAGCTGCTAAAAATTACCAAGATGTATTTGAAAGACTGGGACACATTCCAAGGATGTTACACCTGGAAATAAATAAAACAATTCAGTCTGTACAACATCTGTCTTGCAGAACACCCATTGCATTAAAACAAACAAACAAAATAGTGAGAGCAATAAAGAAAATGAGGTTTAAAAAAACCCCTTCCATCATTGCTAAACAAATAATAAGGCAGTCACTGAGGGCTCTGGGCAAGCTGGGAATTTGCAAAGGTCCGAGGAACTTCAACAAAGTCCTAAGAGGAGAAAATTACCAAATATATCTACAAAACCCTGCATGGTTTAACAAAGCCCATTATGCTTTGAAGGTGGGTGCTATCTGGACAGTTTTCCTGTGGTGGGTAACAAGACATTCAGCTCTCCAAATTGTGGAAGAAAGATGAGAATGGAGCAGAGAACCCTACACAGGCAACAGGTCCTCTCTGCAACCTCCTCGTATCTTTGTGAGAATGAGTCAAGAATAAGGACCTGAATAAGGCTGAAAGAAAATTGCAAGAAAACAGAATATAATTTGTAGCTTTGCAAGGGTTGTTAATCCATCTCTAAACAAAAATCCAAGAATTGAGGTACCATACTCAAGAATTCAGGTCAGTTCGAGGATTACAGAGATTCATCAGTCACATGCAAAACACTGTGTCCACTGTCTCACTTGTTTGTGTTTGGGGCATTTTCTGGTCAAAAATTCAAGTAATATTAATGTTCACTTTGTACAGTAACAACTTACTGAGATACAGACTGAAGACAGGGAACCAATTCATGGAATACCTGAAAAAGAGAGGCTGAGGCAGTTGTTTGTAGTTAAGATCAGTATTTGTCACAGGTCTCCACAACTTCAGTCTGCATGCTAAGAACAGAGAATCTTTGGGGCAGAAGATGATGTAATTTTCAGTGCAGTGCCTTGAGCACATTCCTCCACTTTCCTTCCCTCAGGGCTTGGCTGCCTGGGCTCAAGGCCAGCTGAAATAATGCAGCTGTGTGGCCTGGAAAAGCAAACCAGAAAGTCTGGGTTCACTCAGGAGCTGCTTGGACATTCAAGGTCTCTCCTTGGTCACTGCATGGGTTACTCTGCAACCACGGCCCTGTCCCCAGTGAACCTGACCCCAGGATGACTGACCATGACCTCTGCAGGCTTGTGTGATGGTCTGGGCTCCTGACTGAGCTGTCGCTGTCCCTGGGCTGCCCTGTCCCCTGCTTAGGCACTGTGGGACTCCCTGTGGCAGTGCCACCCCTGTCCCTGCCTCTGCTGCTGGCACTGGCTGCTCACTGCTAACAGAACCAGGAGAATGCTTTTGTGATAACACATAAGGATGCCCAAAATCTCCAGTTTCATCTACTGAAATCTCATGAATTAGGTTTAGAAATATGCATTTCCAGGAAGGATTCGATTTCTATTTGGCTGCCTGCTTATCCTGAGCAGAACAGCACTGAGAGATCAACAAACAGACAAATCTCTGGAAGCGTTGTCCAAGTCAATTGTACACCAGGCTCAAGACAGGGCTTGGAAAGAATCCAGGAATCCACTACAGACAAAGACTTACATGTGCTGTGATCCATCATCCTGCTCAAACTGTCAAGCACTGCGAGAGCAGCTCCACCTGCCACCAGACAGCATCAGAATCAGTGGGATTATTTGGACATATAAATTGCTTCAGATAAATGGGCAGAAAAGTTGCAATCCTGCTTTCATGTAGCCAAGTACATGGCTGCTCTCAGGAACACAGGGATCTAGAGCAAAATGTTCTATCCAGAAGGCCAGACACGTTGGACTAAGATAATAACAGTGTGTGAGGTCTGGCCGATGGTTGTGGTACTTATGAAAAAATGCAAGCCAAGTGACTCAGAGAAACAAAATACTTTTGTAGAACAAGGACCCAGACTTTAATAGGAACATTTTTCCCCCCTCAGAACTAACCACATGTGAAATATCTCATTATTATTGACAAGTCAGAATTTTTAAAAGTAGATGAAGGGGCAGACATGATTGCAATGGTAGTCACTGGCCAAGCAATGCAGCATGCCAGAAGTTTGATGGAAGAACTGCATTTTCTTGCAGTGATATTCCATACAGGTGGAGATATTATAAAAGAAAGGCCTTATAAAGTATGGCTTAGGCCCTGATACTCTAGCTAAACTAGCAGCTAGCTTTGTTTCCCACGTGAAATCGTCAGAGGAATGAGAATCAGTCTGCATAACAACCTTCTTCTAGAGAAAAATAGGTCCACCTGAAATAACAAAAGATTTGTCCCATGAGAATCCACAAAGAAAAAATGTAAACACCTGTGGAAAGAGAGAGTCTTAACATGTACACACACAAGCACCTTCTAACCAATAGATTGAGTAGCAAGAAAGTTACTAGCCAATTAGTCAATCACGATGTCTTTGAAAACTGTATAAATATGAGTTTTATGAATAAAGAATTGGCTTTTCCTGCATGAAGAAACTGAGTCTCATCTGCTTTATTGCAACACAGTGACCTCCTGCAATCTCCCCATAAATAAAAATTGGGATTCATCATTCTCACCATTTCCATAATCACCCTGTTAAAAGCAAAGCTGGACCAGTATTACAGTTTCAGATCTCCTAAGAAGGACACGTGCTAAAAGCCTAACCCCAAGCCAGAACAAATCATTGTAAAGGGGCAGGACCACCCCACAGAAGGGCCAGTGGCCAGTGAATATTCGGATGTAGAGACGCACATGCATGATAACGCACCTGAGAGCTGAAGGGTCATACACCAAAAGGAGGAAGAGACACACTATCAGCAAATTCTACTATGAGAAACTAAAGACAGCTAAAACCACAGACTTGCTATCAGGTTTGGATCAAAGTGCTCCTTATTTACACAGCGCTGTGGGGGGTTAACACCAGCTTCCCCCAAACCAGACTGATTGACTCAGCTGTGACACACACAGGGGCTGGTCCTCCCAGGGAAAACAGAGAAGCTGCTGAGTTCCAAAGCTGTTTTCTGCTTGTGAAGCACGTCCATCCCCATAGCCCAAGGCAGGACTGGTGAGTCCTTTGCCTACCCTCAGATGTTGTCTTTGGTGTGACTTTCAGCACTTTGGAAGTTTGTCCTGCCTTGGTCAGATATGTGTCTTGGGTTGCAATATGTAACCAAAAGTGTGTATTCTATTTGCTATTTGTTGAAACTGGTTGGGGAGGTGTTTTCTTTGTCTCTTCTATCACCCACTCCTCATAACTCCAGGAGGCAGGTGTCTTCTGTTAATGGGCAGCTGTTAAACCAGCTGGGGCAGTGTTCTTTATCCCTTCCAGGACCCATCCTCCCTCCAGGGGATATCTGCTGTTCATGGGCCATCCAGGCTCACTGCATGGCTGATACAATTTCATCATCCCATTGGGAGATGCTCCACCCAGGGGGAGGAGCCAAGCATTCATACCTGGGTAAAACCTGAGATTCAGAAAGACCAAGGCAGCCTGTTTGCACTGCATTCCCAGAGGAAGAGCAGATCCATCTTGCCACCACTGGACCCTTCTACAGGATCATCTCCACTCCAGCAGAACCACATCTGTCACTCCAGGAGGACTTAATTGGACTGCAACCAATACCCTGACCAACAGGGTGTCAGGCTGTATTCTGACTCTGTCAAGGTTTCTAGGATTTTTGTTTGCTTATTGGTTTTTTTTGTACTACTACCTTTTTATTTTTAATATTCCTAGTAAAGAACTGTTATTCCTATTCCCATATCTTTGCCTGAAAGCCCCTAATTTAAAAATTATAATAATATGGAGGAAGGGGGTTTACATTCTCCATTCCAAGGGAAGTTCCAGCTTTCCCTGGCAAACACCTGTCTTTACAAACTAACACAATCGGTCACATTCCATTGAGAGGTACCTACCTCTCCCTGGGATGGCAGCCAGGTACCAGGGAGCTGCACTCAGGAATTCAGGATTTCCCAGTGGGAGTCAAATGCTTCAAAGTTGGAAGCTTCACACTGAGTTGTCCACTAGATTTGTTAGGGGTATTTGCAGTCTGCATACATTTTTAACTTAGAGAGGTAGGAGTAAAGCACCTTAAAATGAAATAATTAAAGGAGGCACTAGAATGCACAGAGATAAAGATAAAGCCAACAGGACTGTGAGAGATAATAGTTATCTGCAGTAATAAACATTAAGTGAGAACAATTCATGATTTGTGATAACATTTAATGTGAGGATATAAATCAGATGAAAAGAGCACAGTTGAAAGATGGAAAACACACACAGAGCTAGGCAGAAATAAAGAAAATATAAAGAGCCTTTTGTTATCTTCACCTTGTAATTGAGATAATGCTGTCTTTAATGATACACCCTTAGAGCAGCTCCTGCACTCAGCGGCAAGGCTGGAACAAAGGCAGAATAACAGGGAGCTTTATGGATATTCCTGGTGGGCACAGGTCTGTGCTAGGCACTGCTGAGCCTGTTGCTTGCTGAGTCACACTGAACTCCTCACTGTGTGCCTGCACTTTGGAACATTCAGCTGTGAATCTGAACATCAGCCAAGGGTTTCAAATTTATTAGCCTAATGATGTATTTCTTGACATTGTTGAAACCTGATGTGTAAAGGAATTCATATTTGCAAGGCCCATGCTGCACCTGCACAGGTGAAAGGACTGAGGCAGGGGTGTCCTATGAGCAAGGCTCAGAAGCTTTGTGTTGATCCTGGCTGTTACAGCAGCACTTGGAAAGCAAAAAGTGCCAGTTTCTTTCCTACCTCAGAGGAATAATATTCAAAAGAAAAAAGAAATTGAAAGAGCCAATATACCAGAACTATAAAGAAGACAACATGTTCATACTGGTTCCCTTGCAGCTGCTGACATTGCTTCACATAACATTTTCTAAACCTGTAGAAGCATCTCACAGATGAAAGAATTACAAGGGGAGGGAAAACAGAATGAAAACTTTAGCTTGAGATTAGTTATGAATATTTCATGGCCTTACTGAAAGGATATTTCAGGTGAGTCTCCATAGCAATCTGCTTTGTATCCGGTATCATGAAATAATTTCAAATTAATGGCTTGGTTAATGGAGCAGACATTAAATTTGCACTGAAAACTGGGGTGGGAGGGACTGCTAATTTGCTGGAGTAATAAAAATGGCAGTACCAAACTGGAGAAATGCTCCAAACAAGGTGCAGTTTTTTGGGGGTGAGAGCAAAGCAGCAAAGCTCTGCACACAAGCAGGAGGAAGAGTAAGGCAGGAAACTGCCAGGGGAGAAAAACTCTTGGGAAGTCCATGTGTGTTAACTGGCTCAGAATCTGCACAGGGTCAATAATAACTTGCTGTTGTGGGAAGGATGCTGCAGGAGGGTGAGGAGGGGCTGCAAGGCATGGGCAGCACTCCTGGATTGTTCAGCAGGGCTGACTTCAGCTGCAGCACTGCTTTGGGCACTGGATGGCAGCATGGCAAGAACTCCAGCAAGTTATTATTGTACCGAGAGGGGGAATTGTGGGAACTGAAAAAGCAGAGGACTTTCACAGCATTGCAATAAGCTTACATAGACAGAGGTTTGAAACAGGGTTGAATTTTAGGCCTTGAAATATTTGGAGCATAGAAAGTTTCTGAGCTGCAAAAAATATAGAACAAGCAACTATTGTATGCAGTAAGGTGTACGTGCAGTGTTTAGTGATTGGCTTAAGTAGATGCCTGTAAACTTTTAGCATTGGCCTATTGGCTAAAAACCTTTTAAAAGGCCTTGTAACAAAGAGACCTTTGGCTTCTGTTGTTATGGCATGAGTTTTACCATCTCTTATGTCTCTGCCTTCACTGAGACTGATAATGAAATAACTCCTGGAACGCCTCTCAGCCACCCTGTCCCGTTATTGGTGATCAGATCCAACACACAGAACCCGAGTTTCCAGGAAAATGGGATGAGCTGGGGCTCTGGAGGCGAGAAGGGTGAGGCAGAGCAGAGTGACAGCCTTCACACGTGGGAGCAGCTGTGAGGAGGGAGCAGAGAAGCACTGGGGAAGTGCCCCTGCGAGAGATGAAATGAGAAGCAGAGAGCTCAGACTGCACTGCAGTGCTCAGGCTAGAACTGAGAAAAACACTTGTGCTGTGAGGACAGTGAAACAATGATGAAATAAATTGCCAGAGGAGAGTGCAGTACTTCCACCTTTGGGGGTGTATAAAACAGGATGGGCAAGCATTTATCGGGAATAACAAAGAAAGAGACTGACTTCCTGAGTTATTTCTAGCCCTCATTTTCCATTTCTTTACACCTCTCAGCAACCAAGTTTCTGTGACTTAAAAATCATAGTTCTCTAGTGCTCTGTTCTCCCACTTAAGCCTTTATCTTCATATTCAAAAATGCTGTGACTTTCCATGACACTGACTGTGCACAAAGAGCTTGTCATGAATATATATGGACAGGGAATTTTCTTATGAGCAGCACTGAAACATTAAAACTCATTCTTAGAAAATGTAAGTGTCCCTACCACTACTGGTTCTGGAGAAATCAAAGGGCAAAATGTAATTTCTCTTCACAGTACTTTTTAAGTGTCATTTTTACAGCAGGGAGTACAAGGCCATCATTTTCTTAAAAAAACCCCAATAACAAACCCTTAACATGGATTTTCAAATTCAGATTGGTAAAGAAAAAGAGGCAGGAGAGACGTCTTAATATGGACAATGCTCTATAGAGCCATGAAAGAAATAAAATTGCATGCAAATGCAAGATTTAAATTATTTGGAAATATTTTTTCTGCCTTTAGAAGAAATAATCTAACTGAGAATAAGACACTTTAAAACCACTCATCTTTAGATCCCTAATTTTTTTTTAAATGTAATCACATATAATACTAACACTGTCAATATTGTCTGAGGCACACAAAATTAAATGAGGCTTTTTTTTCAATTTTTATTGGCCAAAGAATACAAATTTTCTGACTGAAGTATTAACTTCAGTCGTGGAAACTCTTCTATTACTCACCTTTATAAAGTGAAATAATTATTTCCATTAATTTCTCGCATGCCTTCCATGCATGATTTTTAACAATTCAGTTTTGTTTAAGAAATAGCACAGCAGAAATCAGGATCCTTTTCTAATTCAAGAATGTTCCAAAAAGCCCATAGAAGTGAATGCCTTTGAAAATCCCTGTCTGTTTATTTGCTTTCCGGATAACAATTCTGTACTGCAAAAATATCCGTATAGTCCTTTATTCATTGGTAAAATGTTACTAACACTTTAGTTTAGTGTCTCCAGCAATCATTTAATTCAAATTTAGCAAGCCAGACACTGCTTTTTAATTAAATGTAAGATGATTGTTAAAAAAGAACTTACTGAGTATTTAGAAGATAAATCTAATAGTCTTATAATTAGCTCAAAATTACATAAGCAAGAAATGCCTAATCTCATTCTTAGTAGCACATGGACTTTGTAAGGAATTTGTAGATACTTAATTAACAGTTATCAAAATGGCCTACAGCAAGACAGGTTTCTATTAATTGTTAAAATAGTGATATTTAATAAGCTTGTTAAATGATAATACGCTTGGGACAACAGACTCATTTAGTTTTTCAAGTATTCCATTGTTATTCCTTAATGTCTTTATCAATATTTCACATTGCTGTTTTGTTCCTTGTAACCAGTGGTTTTCCATTGTGAAGTGTGTATGGAGGTGCCACCCTCAGCAGTTCCCTTCAGTATTGCCAGTTCTTGTTCACTTTTGATGCTTCTGATCACTACAGGTTCAGTTTTAGCTTTTGGGCAGATGGCAGAGCCTCTCCAGCTTCTGTTTGTTTGCAAACCTGGAATGTTCATCTTCCAAGTTGCAGACAGGAGGTAACTCTGCTGGAAATCCTTCCCTTCCCTTCCCTTCCCTTCCCTTCCCTTCCCTTCCCTTCCCTTCCCTTCCCTTCCCTTCCCTTCCCTTCCCTTCCCTTCCCTTCCCTTCCCTTCCCTTCCCTTCCCTTCCCTTCCCTTCCCTTCCCTTCCCTTCCCTTCCCTTCCCTTCCCTTCCCTTCCCTTCCCTTCCCTTCCCTTCCCTTCCCTTCCCTTCCCTTCCCTTCCCTTCCCTTCCCTTCCCTTCCCTTCCCTTCCCTTCCCTTCCCTTCCCTTCCCTTCCCTTCCCTTCCCTTCCCTTCCCTTCCCTTCCCTTCCCTTCCCTTCCCTTCCCTTCCCTTCCCTTCCCTTCCCTTCCCTTCCCTTCCCTTCCCTTCCCTTCCCTTCCCTTCCCTCCTCCATTTTCCTATAAATAAAGTGGTTTTTTGGCAAAACTTAGATTTTTTTTAGCATGAGGAAATTTCTAAGCAGTTTTGAGAGGCTTTACTCACCCTGAGTACTTCAGGAAGACTTTATTCTCCTGGGTTAATCCCATTTACTCTTGCTCCTGGGATAGCATTACCTAGAGCACTTCGTCCTGCTGGAATTTTCTGCAGGATAACAACAAGGTCTAACAATTTTCTAGCAGTGTAGATGAGGTAATAAAGGCTGAGCTTATTACCAAATAAAGAAAAATATGTTGATGATAATATGATTGATATGATATGATATGATATGATATGATATGATGACGTGATTGCATGACCAGATTTCTGAACCAGTGAAAGAAGAGACCACTGTAAATCCCACAGTTCCCAGGCTGAACTGGTCACTAAGAACTCCTAAATGCTGTTTACAAATAGAAAAGGTTTGCTAATGCAAGAAATAGGAGCAGTATTTTTATGAAGTTAAACCAAAGAAAACAGAAACCCATTTTTTTCAGAGTTCAAAAGTGTAGAAGCAACTACTCCACCACAAGTTTCTTAGAAGGTCTTAGAAGAGAATATTTATAGGTGTTTTTTTCATTTACTCAAAAAAGAAGGGATTTCTGCAGCTTCTCTTCAGCCCACAAATGAAAGAAATCATATCCATATAAAAGAGATTTGGAGGAAAACAATTGACCTATATAATCTTTTACAGTGAGGACTGGCTTCCAAATATATTTTCTTCAGAACGTCCTTGAGGATCCAAGCAGTGAGAAATTACTTTAACCCAAGTAACTCAGCGGAAAAGTAATTTTCTGCTTCTTTTTGGTTTGTGGATTCTTTTTGTTTGCTTGTATATTAAAGAGCTGGCAGCCTGGAGAGTGGGCACTGCCCCATGGCCCTGGCCACGGGAGGTTAAATTAATTAGAGTTAGAACCCTGAGCATCACACATTGCACAGTGTGGGCAATACATTACCCAGCAGGTTTAATTCTGAAGAGCTCAGGCTGCAGTTGCTATTGTTAACTCTGTGGTGATGGCTGCCCATAGGCTCCTTCCCTCTGTAGGGGCAACAAGAGAGCATCTCCTCCTCTGCAAAAGGAATTTCCAGGAGCCTCCATGAGACCAGATACGACTCCACATGAGCAACAGACTCCAGTGTGACAAGCTCCATCAGCAGCAGCTGGACATCCTGCAGGTTCAACGAGGGCTAGTGGAGCCACTGACAGGCTCATGAGCTGGCATTGTTCAGAGCAGCTGGAACTTGAGCATCTGGAGGAGTATTCCTGCTGCTCGCCAGCACAAGGGAGCTAGCTTTTCCAGAAATGCCCCGTGGATCACAGAGAACAGTGCCTGCTCAGATTGCATCTTGATGTGTACACATGGCTTTAAATGGCATTTATTATCTCACAAGTAGCATGGGAGTCAGTGATGTGGTAATTCATTTAATTTGTTTCACCTGTTTAATATACTGAAGACACTGTGGAAGTACTTGTCAGTCCATTAGCTGCTACAGTTCTAGGGGCTCCTTCATCTACATTTAAGCCAATTACTACCCTAAAATGTTGGACAGAAGTCCAACATTATGGACAGAAATCTTCTTCAGGCAACACTTTTAAAGGAAAAAATAAGTATATCCAGTAGCATCTGTGATAAATGCAGTTGCAGCAAAGATAAAATGCATGTTTGGGGCAAGGGGAAGGGGGAGGCAAGGGATAAAGTCTGCCTTAAGTTTTTATTTCCCCGCTTTGGAAGTTTGACATCAAGAAAAATGTAGGGAGAAGCTTAAATGTTTAACTTAACAGTATTTTGGAGAATTATTTTTATAGCTTTTAATAAATGTTTTAATGTTTACAATAGCTTGTGTCAATAGGAGGAAGAGATTTGCATAATAGTTTCTGAAGTTTTGCCCCAGAGGTGCAGCTTCTGATAGGGAAAATGAAATCGTAGTGGGAACTATAGTTGCTGATGGAGAAGATTTTACCTGCAGAGGAGCGTAGGTATTGCCAAAGCAGATTTTATCTGCTTGCTAACAGAAAAGATTTCACCTGGTAGTGAAATGCAACAACTGACAAAGAAGATTCCACTCATCAGCAGCTGAACTACTGTGGCACATAAAACTTTTTCTGTCCAACACTGCACATAAATTTTTTGTCTCTGTTTTAGGATAAAATCTAAGGAAAAAAATAAAAAGGAAGTTGCTGATAAAGCTTGTGTGGATATGTGATGGGAAAGAGTTCACTTGCTGTGGCATAAATTTTCAGAGGGTGAGAACCTTGCCCAGCTACATATGACAGACACAAATAAAGCACTGCTTCTTGGAGCAGGAGCCAAAACACTCCTAAACTCCAGAGCAGTAACTTGTGCAAAATTTAACATCAAGACCATAATGACCTCATTTTTTAGAGCAGTGGTGGAAAGAAGGATGCTTAGGTGTTATTGCTGCAGAACCAGGACCTGAGGATCTGCACTCAATGAGGGAAACCACGAGCCCCAAAGAAGCCTTAACTCAAGTGTATCTGTTTTTCAGCTTTGGGTTCCTAAAGCAACCATACATTTTAGTTCTCCAGTGTGTTTTGTGAGGTGAATGTGAAGTGTGAGGTGAGTGAAACCTCTGTTTGTGTGGGCACAAAGTCTCTGTACATGCAGGAATCCCCTTGGAAGGCACAAATACACCCTCGGCTGCACAGGGAAGTGCAGGCAGCTGGCAGAGCAGAGCAGGAAGTGGTAAAGTCTGAAGAAATGTCATGTAATTTAAGGAAAAGGAATTGATTACTATTAAAGAACTTTGTCTCTCTAAATACAGAAGTTTTTTGATATCATGGGTCTCGGGAAGCTTTCTACTTCCCTACAACTCCTAAGCCACTTGCTCCAGTGCTTTATTTTTCAGAAAAATGCAGAACTGCAAGATAACCACATATCTCCCAGAATGCTAAGTGTACATATAAAAGACATTCCCCACTATCTTGGGTTTCAGATTCTTTCCACGTAGGCTATTGAAAGAGATGAAAATGGATAAATGTGTAGCCACCAATGGCGTCTGCCTCTCACTTTATAGAGAACCACCATTTCATTAAGTTTGAAGTTTTTGAAATAATATAATCATAATGAAAGAAAGGAAATAAAATCCTCAGAAAGTTCTCAAAGGAGTATTAAAAGATGAGATTTGAATAAGACTGATCAAATGTTGGAATGGAAGATGCAGATAGGTCATAAGCCTTTGCTTTTTTGATTGCCCATATTGTCTCGAAACTGTTCAGCAGAACAAAGAGTTTTGTGGATGAAAGACTGGTGTGAAGAAACATGAATGTCAACTTGAGTTCTGAAAGACAGTCTGCTAATGAAATATTCTAAAAGTCATTTTCAAGGTGGTAGAAAGTTCTCACTGATCTGCATCAATGCTTCTGATAAAAAGCATCAAATAGTTATGCAAGTATTGGCTTTTAGGTCTGAGAAAATAAAGCAATGCTTCTATGATTCCAAATGTTGCAGCAACGTGTTTAATTTTTATACTTTCTGGGGATTAAAAATAATAATTAGGATGTTGTTTAGTTTCTAGTTTAGGCATACAAAACCATTCTGGATCCGTTAATTTTCAATATAACAAAATCATATATTATAGAGTGAAAATGAGTACAATGAAAATAAAGACAGATCCAAAATACATTTTTAGTTCAAGGAAAAATAAAACCACACTATTTGTTTGTGCAATAAATAAAATAAGTATAATTTGAGACAAACAGTAAATAATACATTTGGCTGCTCCTAGTAGGATAGACTTCTGAATCTGACACTGTGTGATATTTAATAGCTTCTTCATAATAGGAATTCATAAGACAGAAAGATCTAAAAGCAGTAAACATATTTCCAACAGTTCTAGGTGAGCAGATCTAATTAAATTTTGGAATATGAAAGCCTCTGAAGTAGTGCTGCCAATTCCTATCTTCTACAGGGATTTTCTTGCACGCTTGAACTAGCTTCTAAAAATCTTCCTTTATCTCTGATTTCTTGAAGGGCCAAATTTTACCAGCACTGAAGTTGACAAAGGGGAGGCCTCAGGTATCTGGAGTGGCCACTGCTGCCCCTGGCAGCCCCTTGTTAAAGCACTCCCTGAGATGTGAGCCCCTGACCTCGGTGTGGCTGAGCTGGCACACACCAGAGCCAGACCCAGGCACGGTGGTGAACACCCAAAGGGAAATTTAAAGCAATTTTCTTTTTTGCTTTAAGAGCAAAAAAATTGAGCAAGAAGCAGTGCTGCCTGTAGTTGCCTAAAGCCATCAGGGACTGTTCCTCTCAGGGACAGGACAGTCACCCCAGGGTTTACCGGGGTGAGGCACTTCTGCACTCAGCTGTGCCCACCCCTCCCTGCCTTCCAGCAGCAAGGAGCCATAAACCCTCTGAGGTATTGCAACCTGGTGGCAGATTCAGAACATGCAGCCCATAAACCAGCAGAGGATGGAATGTTACAGAATTAACTTGCAATATTCATTTATTTGTCAAATACAGTGGAAGAAGAAGTGGTTCAAACTCAGCCCCGTAATTAACGCACTGCAAGGAATGAAGGAACACCTGTCAGTGGCTGCAATCCTGCCTCCAGCACCTTCCAGAAACCCCTGGTGACAAAATGAAGGCTACCGAAAACCAGGGGGGGATCCTCCCAACCCCATCTTGCTTAAGCTATTTCACAGTATAGTAAAGAAATCAAGTGTAAGTAAGTCAGAAAGGAGGTACAAGAAATCGGATTCAATGATCCTTGTGGGTCCCTTCCAACTCAAGAGTATTCTGTGAATATTGTATTATTCTCAGCAAGTGAAGGTAAACAAGGTGGTGAGATGTCTAACTCTGCTGTTACCCTCAAAGGCTCACTCTGAAGAGCTGCCAAGTCAAGACCTTTCATACCTTAAATCTCAAGTGAAGGCCCTTAGCTTTTGCTGTCACAGTCTGGGGACTTGGGCGGGTATGAAAGCTCTGAGCTCTCCGCACAGGCAGCCTCATTTTAGTGATGCCAATCTCACAAAAATTTGGCTTTAAATCTCCAACACACAGCCCTTGCCTTTTGTTCCTATTTTGAGACTGTCATAAATATATATCTTGTGTGAGTTACAGCTCCAGCTTTTATTCCTCGGGTCACTCTTTTCCTTTCGATTGTGACAGGGCGTGGGTTCTTTGTTCCCAAACAATTCAGCCAGGTTTCAAAGAGATAATACACATTGTATGCTAAGTCTGTGCTGCCTTTTATCATGTATCCCCTTGGAAACAGGAAATGCCCGGCTGTTTTTGGCTGCCCTCCCTCATGATTTAGAAGAGGAACCGTAGGAAGGCTTTGCTGAATGGCCTTTGATTTTCTGTCAATGCAGTTTTGCCAGAATTTTAACTGAGGTCCCAAAAGTAGAAATAAAACATTTCTCTGCTCCATCAGTCAGTCCCTGGACAAGCCTTAGAAACTGAAAATCTGTTTACAACAAAGATATCATAACCGTTTGAATACTTAATAAGAATGATAACAAAGCAACTAACACTTTGTTTAAAACTAGTTAAAGTGCAACACTCCTGTTCTGACTCTAGATGAACAAATAAAAGCCAAAGGTAGGTTACAGTTTATATTTTAAAGTTACTTGGCCTTTTTCTTAAAACCAGCCCTAAATGAAATGTTTAACTCTCTCTTCAAATGTGTGACACCATCCATCACAATTTTATAGTTAGACACATAATAATGTATAATCTCAGCTGGCTGTCCACTTGTAAAAATGGGAATAGACTTCAAGAAATAAGCAATTTCCCAACAGAAAATTGGAAATTCTGCCAACCAATTCCAGGTGACCTGCCATCAATCAGTGTTAAATTCTCCCCAGCTATTGCTGAAGGGTATTGCCATTACTGACGGGCTTCACCTGGTGACTAATGGTATATAACAAACACGTTCAAGAACTATAGAAATCCTAAGAATCTGTAATTGTCAGTTAACTTCCAGCAAAGACCTTCTCAGGCAATTCAGAAATAGAGAGAGATTTCTATAACCTCAAAACTACTCATTTTTATTATAATGTTTTTTAAAAAAATCAGAATGACTTGATGCCATGAAACTGAATTAAATCAGACTGCAAAACATTTATTTGTTGCAGAATAATTTCATGTAAGTACTTCGCTGTTTGCACTGAATATGTGCAAATATGACAATTACTATAGGCCTGGACTTATATTCAAATTTCTCAAAAAAATTTGTGTGATTAATGATTATGATTAATGTTTGAAGCCTGCAGTTCCAGGGTAATAGTTTCCTTCATTTGCCAGAGTATACATTTAGAATTAAGTATTCAAGTGCTCTGGTTACTCATGCAAAGCCCTGTAGTTATGATTTACTTTACAGGTGAGAAACATGCTGCAAACAAGAAATCCTGACTCTGTTCAACCAGTACCAGAGAGGCGGAGGGAAATCATGATGGATTTGTTACATGGAATCTCCAAGATAGGGAAATACGGTTTTCACAGTTGTCAAAAACAGAATCTGTCAAGGTTTAAAGCTCTCTGTGAAGCATGGAAACTTGAATTTCCACTGAACTTTCAGATTAAAAAATAAAATAAAATTGAAAAAAAGTAGCTGGAAGTACTGCTGGGCTCACCCTGGAATTGGATCAGGTCAGGAAGTCTGCTGTCCCTAACAACCCTTTCAAAGTCACTAATCCTGAGTTTAAAGGTCCACAGGACTATACAGAGATCCATTACATCATTCTGCTCACATGATTTCCATGGGGCACCCACAGGGGTGGAGAAAAGGACATGATATTAACAGGATTTATATTTATACAACCTGCAACAAGGTGGGTAATTAATCATGTGTTAGAGGGGCAAGAGATAGCAGTACCAGAATAATTTTATTTTTTTTCATAACCAAATCTGCTCCATGCTGCGCTATGTTAGGATAATAATGATGAGGTTCTAAGAGAGAGGGTGCAACATTTTAGATCATGGTAAAATTCTGTATTGTTCATAGTTTTAATGTCCATGGGATGCTGGGCCACTCCTCAAATTAATGCAAACCAGCAAATAAAAAGGTAAGGAAAATATTTGATATGCATTCAGCATCTGCTTTGTCCAAAAAGGTGGAAGACCATGAAGACAGGGAAAGAGATGTGAGCAGAAAAGAAACAGTCTTTAAATCCCTGGTAATGTGCAAAGTAAGAGGCTTGCTCATGCCCCTCACCACAGCTCAGATAAAATGTAGACAGAAGAAGATATCTCCGTGTTTAAAGAGACATCTGGATTTTCCCTGTGTGTGTGCAACAGTGGAGATTTCATCCTGTGGGAAGCCCTTGGCTTAGGAGTTCTGGTTTTGTTCCTGACCTATTCTGTGCAGCCCTCTCATGCCTTGCCCAGCCTGCAGCGACAGCAGTGAGCCCTCAGCTCTCCAGAGCCACTGCTGGGAGCAGAAATCTTCCCTCCAGCACAGCCAGAGCCTTTTGCTTTCAGATGATGTCACCTGATTCACTTGGTCGGGGTTTGCTTCTTGGTGAGCAGATTAAATGCAGAAAAGTCAATTTTTGGAAGAGCAGCCAGCTTCTCAGTAAGTGCAGGGCTTGCTACAATGGGCTGCAAAGTCACCATGCACATCCTTTTCTGTTAAATACCCACATCCTGGAGTGGTGACACTCCCAGCTCAGTGCCAGGGAGGGCAATACTGAGACTAGGTGTTGGTTATGAATATTGGACTGCAGTAATGCTGAGTTCTTAATTCCTAAATTTGGGAGATGCTCAGCATTTCGTAACATTCTGTGAATAATCAGGTCGTCTTTGCAGCTTTCCCACTGCATCCCTCCATCAGAGAGGTGTTACTTAAAGGCATTGTGCAGACGAAGTACAAAATGGAGATGTGCTGTGAAAGAGGAATCAGTATCGGGAGTGGGTTTCAGTCCCTTTGACGTTCTCAGAAATAACAGGTCCCGTTCTCTCCATAGCTCCTGTGCTCTCTCTGGGTGCTTAACATAATTTGTAAAAGAAATTGTCTTAGATTTTCAAAGTAGAGTCTTAAAATAACCTTTAATACTTAATGGCAGATTGAAAGACTGGGGAATAAAAGCAGAAATATATTGAACAAAATAGCATCTAAGATATTAATTTAATTACCAAGCCTCCTCTAAGGGTTGGGTAACTGATCTGTGGAAGCATGGACCTAATTTTTCGCCTCAAGTTGAGAACAGAGAGAAAGCAAATGACATGATCTCTTATTCTCTAGATATCTATCAGTGAACACTGTATTGCTGTATTTCACAGAACAATGGTCCTTCAAGTTTAGTATCTTGTCTCAAGACATGTTTTCTGAGAGTACAGTCACTAATGAAACTTATTGAGAGACTTCAAACTGAACATATAGTAGATTTAAAATTAGATTTGCCTTTGAAATCACATTTTCTGCTATAATTGCTCTTTTTAAAAATTTTAAAGGCAGTTTAAAAACTATTTCAGTTTTCTAAGCTAGACCCTGTCTTATTAGATACTGGAAGACTCCCTGTCATGAAGCAGCCTTAAATATTTCCATGCAGCTCAGTAACTCCCCATAAAAAAAATCTGATATTCATTTCCAAATGACTTCTTGTAAAATGTGGACTTTGGTTTTTTGGATTACTTTAAAACAAACAAAATGCAAGCATTTCTCTCCTTACTGTGAAACCCTCAGGAGTATTAATGCATTTCAACATGCTGAAGTTTTCAAAACTCTCAAATTCTGACCATAAAAATTCTGTGAGCAAAGGATGAATTCTCAGTGGCTGCTCCTGGGTAAGTCCTGCTGATTACACAGGAATAGCAGGAGCGTAAACCAGGTGACTTAGAAACAGTTCTAAAGTGATTCAGACCTATAACAGATCTGTGTATGACAGGAGATATTCTAGAGATAACCCTAAAAAAGACCTTTCTTCTTACGAATACTTGTGCCAAATTCACAGCAGCAGCTTGGGCAAATGTATTCTACTGAGCAGGAGGAAAACTAGGCCTGTGCATGCTGACATCTGAAGATAGAGATAAGCAGGTATTTTCAGAGGATATTTTTCCTGCATTAGACAGAGTTGCCTCAGAAACGCAAAAAAATAGCATTGGCTATGACAAATAGTAATTAAAACCTCTCAAGCCTGGAGGTTTGTGTTCACTTCCAGCTTTTCTGAAGCTCTCATAAACCCCACCAGGTTTTTCAGGCCTGTCCCAAACTGTTCACACATCGTGCACCAGCATTGCTGTCTCTGCTGCTCCTGAGTCGTGGCACACAGGAAGGGCATCCCAAGGAAATATGAACTATGGATTGCTGACAAAAATCAGTGTATACAAAAAACTACAGGAAATAGGGCTCCTTGCACCTACAGGTCAGAGCTTTCTATCAGACAAGTCTCACACTAAATGGTTATGGGAACTATAGGAATACTTAGCAGTGTATCACTGTGAAGAATTCTGCCGTGTCTCTAACACCAGAAAAATTGCTGCTAAACCTTAGGGTATGATAAAGAGTTTAACTCAAGTACTTCTCTCAGAGTATCTAGATTTCCTGCAGGGGTAAATTCTGACACCTCTATCCTTGCTTAGTAGAACCTCACTTCATGATTTTTCTCACTGACTTAATAGACTTACTCATTGAAGGGTTTCTTAGAGGGGTCTGGAGGCCCATAAACAAGCCCCCACTTTTTAATACACAAAGACTGCTTTCCAAATCCTTCCTCAGTTGACAACTTCCTAATCAAAGGCAGAACAGCATTAAAAAAAGAACCTGTAGCATTGCCAAGCTGGAAACAAATTATTTTGTTATTTCAAATGATCCGTCATTATGCACTTTGCAAGGAAGGCATTACCCTGCCTTGAAAAACACAGAAGAGAAACAACACTGAAGTAGTTTTGATAAATGCCGTGATTCTCTAAGGAAATTTAGGAATTAGAATGCTGTTAAATGAAGCTGCTTTATGTCCTCTTTGAGTTTTCATCCCTTCAACAATGGAAACTGCCTTTGGGAAGACAACAGATGCAGGTCCTGTGAGGATTTGAGTGGCTTGCTCATGTCCTTGTGAGCAGACTGAGGTGGTGAAAGCCAGAGACACTGCAGTGCCCTGGCCTACTGCTTCGGGTAAGCTTCTTCCCAGCCTTGAAAATCAACATGCAAGCAACTCTAACATTCTTCACACAAACAGAGAAATTTCTGTCTTCAGTAAAATTTCAGAATGTGAGAGTGTATGTATGTTCTAACCACAGATACTTTAGGTTTTTAGAAACTTTTGTGTTTTGGGCATAATAGAAAATTTGGCCCAACCTTCTTCTCACGTCACCTCTGTCAGTGTCACTGCAGCTCCTTTTCAACCTGCCAGACCCAGGCAATATGAACTTGCCTCATTTTTTCCAGCTGTGCCCTCCCAGCATGAGGATCCCACCAGTCTGTGTGCAGAGCACGGGGCACCTCTGAGACTCCGGATCAGGAGCTGCAATGACAAGCAAGCAGGAGTAACAAGCTCAGTGTGGGGTTTGAACTAATAATACTCTTTAATGGGGACAAGCCAATTTGGGAAAACTTAACAGCAAAAGGACACGTAGTTGTGATGGGAGACAAAACAGAGGAGAAAGTCAAGACAACACGGTGTGAGCAGCACTGCTCTGAGACTTAAATATCAGAGGTTTTGGAGGCTGTTTATTCCAGAAATGAAGGAAATGGAAGGTTAAAAAAGGGAGTGGTGTTCTCTAACCCAGAACAGCGTGGCTCTCCTCATGATGGCCTTCACTGCAGTCTGCCACTGAGCCACTCATTTTCTATTCCCTCCGAGTAGGAGCTGAAGAATATTTTGTAAAGTTGCATCTTTTAAAGTTCAGAAAATAAGCAGTGAAGCAAGATGCATCTCCTTTAGAGAGAGGAATTGAACTCACCCCATGCTCCATGAAGCCATCAAGCTCATGGCTGAGCAACACATTGTTGAGTTGAATATAATGAGGCTGCTGTATAATGTCACATTATAAAAAAACTGTGCAACACTATTAAAAAAGCCCTACTGCATTCTGATAACACAGCTCCTTTTTCCCCTACTGAAAAAGATTCAGAAGAAAACTAGGAAATGGATTCAGGCATAGAGATCCTAATTAGCCAGTTTTCAGTCAAAATATATGCACTGAACACAACTGAGATTCTTCAGAGATTATAAGAAATTAAGTATATGAATTGCACATGCTGTTCTAAACAGCTCTCTCTTCACTATAAATTAACACAACTAGAGAGAGCAAAATCATGGTTATTTGATTACTAAAATATTATTTTTATAAAGTTAAATCAATTAACGCTTCAGTTGCCGTTTCACTAGTTGACTGCAATTCTTTAGCCTTGAAAACTCTATTAGAAGAGGAATTCAACCTAAATTCTAAGTAGTTAACCTCTGAAATGGATGTTGAGCTTAATTATTATTCATAATCATGAATTTGGGGCATCCTTGATTATCCCTAACTTAAATAGACATAAGTGTGACAAGTATCAAGCCTTAGACTTTTTCCTGGCCTTATACGTCTGCAATTTGGAGGTGTACCTCAAGAGTAACCATTCAAGGACACAACCATTTGCTTGGTACACTACAATGAGAATGGAGTGAGGAAGAATAAATAAAAGAAATCCTCCATGTCTCCTGAGAGATGTGCCTGATGACCAGTGCCCTTCTCCTGTGCAGAAATCCCTTCCTTGTTTGCAGTTTGTGTTTGGCCACTTTTTAATCTCATTTATTTGACAATTGTAAATTCGTAGTTTTTTATATCTTGCCTTTTTAGAGAAAGGAAGAAAACCACTCCAAGAACCAGGACACTCTGGCAGAGCCCTGAAAGAACAGCTCAGCCATGCACACTGCAGGAGGTTCATGCAGTGCTTTCCCAGGGCCATGCCATGGATTTTTCCTTTTCCATGGGGCTCCCTGGTACACAGCAAGCACAGGTCAGTACTGATCTCTGCCCCATTCCATGTCAGACAAGACAAGTTTGTTCTGTGCCTTAATAGGCACCAGGCTGTGGACTGTGAAAGGCAAGTGTTGATATGAAATTTTTAAGAGACTCCTCATAATGAAGCAGTACTAGTGACACAGATCTTCTAATCAGACATTTAGTAATTTTGCTTTGCAGCTTGGAAAATGTATTTCATTTAAATTCACCTCCTAGGAGCTGTGTGTCAGGCAATTACTCTCAACCAGAAGATTTCAAAGTCCAAGCAAATTAAATGGGCTCTGTTCTTAAAGTAATACTGCCCTCAAAGCATTATTACTGTTGTTAAGAAATAGCAAACCTGAAGGCACAGTTTCTGTTCTCTCCTATGAGTACAGGTGCAGTTCCCATTAATGTTATTGGCAATCAGCTGTGCATATTTACAGATTTAATGCAGTCTCTCTGAGTGAGGAAGACACCTGAACACTCACAGTTCTGAAACAACACTACTGAAAAGGAGAGCTGAGTTCAGTTTATAAGATTCTGAGACTTCTGAATTAAATTCAAAATGTGATGGCCTGTAATAATGTCACAAAATGTGATGGCCTGTAATAATGTTCGTTCCAAATATACCCAAATATAGGTAAGCAGAATCAGGTTTTCTTTGGGAATAGGCTCCTGAGGAAGAACAACCTAGCATGGCACTAGTGAGCATTTGTCTTCCTTTGACTTACTGCTGAGTGAATGCTGTTATAGAGTGCAGTAAGCCTCTCTATGTTGCTGAATTTTAGTATTGGATTGCCTCCTCACTGGAACAGAAAGTAAATTCTTGATTTTGTGACATTTAAAAAACTTGTAGTCATTTATAATCAGTTGGAACCACTGTCTCAAACAGACACCAGCTGGAAGCCTGCAGATGGATTTGATACCAACCTACCTGCCCAGGGTAGTGGTGGAGTCACCATCCCTAGAAGTGATTAAAAAACATGTGGATATGGCCCTTGAAGACATGGTTTGGTGGTGAACATGGTGCTGGATTAATCGTTGCACTTGATGATCTCAAAGGTCTTTTCCAGCCTAAATTATTCTGTGATGCTATGAGTCTATTTTCTATTGTGTTACTATTTCCCAGTCTTAATTTCTGAGCTCTAGGTTGCCAAAGATCCAGAGGCATATGTAGAGCAGAATAATGGAAAGGAGATCAGTTGGCCCTTTAGAAATTTCTCCTTTCTACTTATCTTTATTTACTGCCACTTAAAAGCTTTCGGAACAATGTAGAAGTGTCCAGATTCATTTTTAAACCCAGGATCCCTGTCAGCCAAGTGACACTGAAAATTTTATTCAAAGTGGCTTTTCCAAGTATACACAAAAAGCATCTGATGCTGGTCCTTGGGCACTGTCCTTACTATAGGAGAGGTCAAACTGAGCTGAATAGAACTCTCCATGTAATTGAAGTTAACAGTAAGAGAAACACCTCCCTAAGCGGGGAGCATGTTGCCAGAATTGCATCCAGAATAAAAGGAATTCAAGCCTTGAATATTGATAGTCTGTTTTTCTGCCTCCCATGCTTTCAAGCAAGCAGCATAAAATACACATAAATATAGGCAAACAGATGTAAATAACCTGTCCAAATAATTCTGTAAAGCACCTTCTTTGTGCAGCATGCCAAAATCATCTCCCAAGCACGGGTTTTGCAAAGGATGTTACCCCTCATTTGCTGAAGTTAACTACTGTTAGAGACTAGAATGGGAATTCTAGAGGGCAGGTTGTCTGTCATATTTTCAGGGTAGCTACTGTCAGAGACTGGGTACTGGAGCAGCAAAAATGTGGGCCAGATGCCAGTTTTTATTCTTCTACAATAGTTTTGCCTCACAAAAATCCTTCCATTTGCTCATGATATTCAGTGAAGTTCATCTGTTTCAAGACAGCACAATATCAAGTACTCAGTCACTGACTCCAATTAAATGTCTGCTCAAAACCAACTCTTTCCACTCACTTTTCATTCTTGCTCCTTGATTGTTTCACTTGCAAATAGAAAATAACCAGTTCATTGTTATTGAACCAAACTCTTGTAAGCACAGTGACACAGTAGCAGTCTCTGTCAATGATTTAAGAAGATAGTTAATATATTTTATTGTGTGTAATGCAATGGGACCTTGACATTTAGCCATTAGTGTAATGCAAATAACAAACAATAATACATAACTGTGATTAAAATTAAAACAACAAGCAAATGTAAAAAGAAAAGAAAAGGCGGTTTAGGTAGTAAACAAGGACAGAGGAAAATCCATCAGGAGTCAAAGATAAGTATACTTGGAGCCATAAAATTACCTCGTGTCAAAACTAATTGAGGGAAGCAGCTCGTCACTAATGCAATTGTGCTTTAATAATGGAGATGGCATCTCCATGAGCCTGGGAGAGAGGTAGCTCTGGGAGCCAGCAACAGAAACTTTGCAGGGATGGGTTCATTCTCTCGGCCCTCTGTGTTGTGCACCAGGCTGAAATAATTGGACACATCGTTTCCAAACACGGAGTTTGTGCCTGAGTGGGCAGCAGGACCTCCTGCAGCTCACGGTGACCACGGGCTGCTCTGGGGACCTGCAAAACTCACCAGGTGGTCCCCTGAGAAGCAACCCATGTCATCCCATGTCCTAGCTCCTCTCTGCTCCAGATTTATGCAGTCTGTCAAGGCTGTCAATGTGAAGCCATTTAGATGTTTTGTTTTGCATTCCTTACTCTAAAGTGTTCCAGAAATGAATCTGCTGTCTCTGAACAGAGAATTGGTCTAGGAATTGGCAAGGACTTCATTCTTACTTTTATTAAGGGCTTATCAAGTAAAAAGGACTGGAACAAAGAAGAATAAAATATTTGATTTCCCCACCCTCCACCTAGTCTGAATGACAGTCCTTTTGAGGTCAGTATTGCTTAAGTCTGTAAAATGAAAATGCTACGAATCACAATCAAATAACTGTCAGGCGCCTTATTAAATTTCATTCAACTCCATACAAAATCTTAAGGGACCATTGCTATCTTCCAATTTAGACAAAGATTAAATAAAAGCTGATCAAAGATTTATAGAATTCTAAAGTGATACTAAACACAATGTGCTCTGCTTGGAAAGCTTTCCCTGGTAAAATGGAGTTGGAAGTAGCCTGCTTTAATGGTTTCATTTCAGCACCACTTCCATTGGAGGAAAAAACCCAGCAGTTTACAACCACCTCATCTAATGAAAATCTCATAATTCACCGTTTAAATCAAGTTTAAATTGATACTAGGGTTCATATTGTTGGCCAGATAGAATAAAAAATGAGTAACAATTTCAAACAAAAGGGGGGGGGGGGGTTGGTTTTGTTTTGTTTTGTTTTTTAAATTCAAAAATGAGCCAAATTATCACTTTTGGTGGGTTTCCTGACTAGCATTTTTCAGCCTATCTGCCATAAAAGAAACGTACAGGTAAGCTAAGGAGGTCTCCTAAGTGCAGGTAGTAGCAGTAGTTACTGGAATGTCTGTTTTCAGCACTAAAATAAACCTCTGTTCTGTCCATCAGTGGTAAAGTATGGCACGGAATGAGAACCCTGCTACATTAGAAACATTAACAGGAAATATAAGGAAGAAAAAGAAAAGAAGCAACAAGAAGGGAAAGGTGCTTTAACAGACAGAAGTTGTTTCATATTCTCTTTTCTTGCTGCTGAAAGAGAGAACTAAATAAGTAAGTAGTCACAAGCAAGGGAGAGTCTGCCTTACACGTTTAGGGAAAAAGCTCTTAAACATGTGTTTATTTGTTTTCAAGGCAAGCAGGTTCATTACAAAATGAGTCTTTTATAGTGTTCCAGTGTTCATCTACAACAGAAATCATATTTCTGTAAGAAAAAATTCTGCCTAAGGCTTAGCAAGAAATTTATGATGCTGAACATAAAATCTGAATTCTGTGGTCAAACCTCTTGTGAGAGAATATACAATTACAGCAGACATACTGATTTCTGAAAAGCTTTAATGATATGTAACCTGGAGAATATTTTCACCATTTTGTGTACCTGACCTATTTTCTTCTACTGGGGCTTGTCTGAACACCCACAGAACCCTTTGTTAGTGAGGTGATGCTGAATATTGTGTCACAGTGACTGACTGTGCCCCAGGAATGTGGATCTGTATCTACTGAAGAATTAAATGTGGGATAGAGATGCAAAACTCAGATCTTGCCATCCCTTCTGGACAGTGGTGCAGACTGAGTCCTCAAATAGGTGTGAAAGCAAAGGCAAATTTGCAGCAGAAATGCCAAACCACCCCCCTTGCCACTCCTGCAAGCCGTGTATTTCAAAATCCCTTTCAGATCCCAAAAGGAATATACAGCAAGATATCAAGTAGGCCATCAACTTTCTGTTAGTGCATATAGTTTTCCATATTTTGCCACGAAATCCTAAGGAGCACACCAATGACAGTGTTTATATTTGTAGTTCATATATGAGGTTATTCTGTTATCTGTACTCGATAAACCCAACCCGGGCTCCTGTGAAGGCAATTCATAAATGTCAGCCAGAAGGGAAAAGACAATGAAATGGTTTAAAATAAGCATGTTTGCTTTTTATTAGCAAGTTCAAACTAGAACCTTTCCCCTCCAGTCAGGAACATAACAGGTAATTAAGCCAGTGCCCTTCTGTCATGCACTAAAAAAGGAAGATGTAAACTGAAATATAACAAGAATCATTGCCTGCTGGTCACAACTTCAGTGTGGGGATGACTAATTCCTTTTGATACTGCTTACAATATATGATTTAGGATGAATTCTGAAGGGGCAAGGTAGCTGTATAAAGAGATGGAGTAAATAAAAGATAACAGACTTTGCTGTATCATTTCAAATAATCACTTTGGTCATTTTTTTTAGGATTAGCAGGGATCAAGATTCAGGATCAGCAGATTAAAAAGTAAGAGCAGCAAAAATGAGCTGAAGAGAAAACACATTGTGTGTCACTCATCTATCTGCAAAAGATTTTCTGTCTGTTCTTCCCTCAATGCAAGATCTTCTCCCCAGTGTTAAGCACGGGAATTGTAAGTACTTCTGAAACATGGTAATTTCCAACTGTCAGTGCCAGAGAAACCTCTCCATGAGTCCCTCCGATGGGACTCATGTCTGAGGAAGAGCTCCATCTGAATTCAGTGCACTAGGATAGTTTAGTATTTCTTTTTTGGAACATCTCCAAGGAAACAGAGATGAATAGAAATGAGACAAAAATTGGGAAATCCCATCTTCCAACTTCTGCTGTTCGGAGCCATCTTACAAGCCAGAAGAAAAACAAACACAATAACCAAATTGTCCCAAACCCCAAGACATATCTATGGTGGGAATTTGGGTTAAAAATGTACATGCCGTGATTTTCCTTCTTGTGGGGAATGAGGGATGAAGTTCTGTTATCTGGGCCTGACACAGGCTGTGCTTTGTCTCATCATCCGTTCTTGTCAGTGAGAAAAGAATTGGGAGAGCAGACTCTTAAATTTTCCCTTCTACTGTCTCTTGACCTTGGGTGGTATGAGGCCTTCTCCTACCCAAACCCAGGAAAATACACACAGAAATTGCCATTTATGTTACAGAGGAAGAAGCTTTAATCCAGCACTTGATGGCCACAGACAATGAAACACAGAGAAAATACCACGGTTTTTTCCAACCATCCCCTTTCCCAAGGAAGCTTCCCCTCCTACCCCTCATTTTCACCCATTTTCCCTTATATATTATTTTATAACACCTTTGGATGGGTCAGCTGGCAGAGGAAGGTCCAGTGACACAGCAGCAAAGGCAGATGAATTCTATTTTGGCCTAATTCAGGGGCAAAATGTAAATTAATTTGCTCTCAGCTCTATCACTGGTCATGAACCCCCTGTTCCCTCACTGTTATTGATGCTGCTCCTTGCAAAGAAATGCCATTTTACCACATGATTTCCCAGTTCCTACCTCGGTTCCAGAAACAGCATTCAGCAAAACCCCACCTTGAAACCTTTACCTATTTTTGCAGCTTAACCCTGTTACACAGAGCAAAATGTGAATTTGTGGAATGTCCAGAGGGCAATGCTGAGAATGTACCGGAGGGGGCCAAAGCAGTTTGAAAATGGGTTTTTGGGCTAATATGTGGACAGGCAGGATTAAGCACAGTTAAACACGAGGGGTCAAACTCTGATGGAGCAATCTTTCTTTGTTTCATCAACAATGCCCACTATTAGGTGAGCATATACCTTGAAATTAAGCCAGTGGAACCTGGATGGAAAACTTGGTATTAACTCTATAGACAAATTAAAAGGCAAGTGCCCAATGAAATTACCTGTGCTCTCAGCCAGTGCTTTTTCACAGCCATTAAATTTCTAGCTCATGTAAAAAGTCCTATTTTTCTTCACTTTGGGAATAAAAAAGAAAACTAAAATAAATATTTGGCATTTCAATGCTGAATTTATATTTAGAGCTAAGAACTGACAAAACAAAATCTGAAATTAATGCACAAAAATTACACTTTCAAGTTTATTAGGAGAATTAATTTAGTCCTGAAACCTTGAAAGGATGATACATTTGATAAAAGGCTTATACAAAAAGCAAATATTTTGGGGTGTTTTGGCAAGAATGATTTGAAGGCTGAAAACTCCAGTGTAAATAGTGTATAATGCATTTCTAAATAATTTTTGACAAATCAGCTATGAACTGCTTCAAAACAATCAGTATGGAAGTAGCAAGCCTGAGTTGGGCTTAAACAGGCTGAGATTCCTTTTTTTTTACTTTCTTTTTGTTTGAATGTAAAGTCAAAGAACATATTTGTTCATTTAATTATTTATAGTCTGTAAAACCAGTTGTAGAAGCACACTCACTCCATAAAATCCAAGTACCCTCATTTACAAAGTGCTCTTATATTTTCTAGAAACCAGTTTGAGATCCATTCAGGGACTTGTTTGTCAGCAGAGCACTAGACATGATTGAGCTTTTCTATTTGTTTCCTATTTATAAAACATAACTTCAGATGACAGATAAGCAATTATTTTCAAATTGAACTTACATTCTGGAAATATTTTGCTTTATGCAAATCAGCTTGCACCAATATTTCCATGACTCTTGCCACACTCAAAGCCCTTCTTTCCACATGAAAATGATACTTTTTGAATCCCCCATTGACGAACTAAGAGCTTACCCACAACATGAAAAATTGCAAAGAACCAAAGAATGTTTACTGGCAACTGGCATCTCTAAAGGACAAAGAAGCCAAGGCAGTCTCTTGGTAGCTGAAACATGTGACAGAGCCATGGGCAGCTTCAAAGCTGCTCTGCTGCTGCAGCTGCCAAGCAGCAGCTGCTCCTGCTAGACAATCTTTGTGACTTGGCACCCAAGCCTTGTGCTTGCCATTCAAAAGCAGCAGAGAGTCACAGGATGCAGGATGGCAGCTACCCCTTCATAAATCATACAATATCTGCAAAAATCCCCGTGGAGATAGTGGGTGCCCTGGGAAGTTACAGTATTGCTCTGAAGTGCTGACGCAGTCAGTCACAGGCTGGAAATGCAAACTGAAAAATAAATTTATTGTTAGAGCTCCTCTGTATTCTTGATAAAGTATCTCAGGACTCAGCTCCTGTGGCATAAAGAAGTAATATTTTCATTATTTTGAAGAGAAGGAAGGTACCAAAGATTAGCTGGCACAGGAAAGGTCACAGAGGGGGTTTGAGAGAGTAAGGACTCAGTATGTCTCCTCAGAAACAAGGCTGAGATGGTCCTGAATACATCATCCCTTCGTCCCTATGAAGAACAGATAGTTTCTACGTACAGCAAGAGGTTTGCCATCTAGGAGCTGTCAAGAATGAAACCAATACAACTAAGTGAAATCACAGTTGCACAGAATCTCCTCTGAGCAGCCTTTCCCAGTGTTAATGAAGGATCACGCTTTTTCTAGATATTGTACTTTATGCCATTCTATACAATGTTAAAGCAAATCCACAAATCATATCACTTTCTGTAATACGATTTTGCAAAGTTAGCCTCTTCTCTCAAACCTTTAAGAATTTTATATTAAGAGCAGGCCTGATTTGATTGCTTCAGGCTTATATATGAATTCTTATTTTTATGGCTCCCTGGAAATAAATAGATTGCTGTTCAATCCTCTGTAAACTTAAAAGCAGCAACATGATGGAAAATTTTGGTGTTGGTGCTACAGCATCAATGGCCAGATTTAGAAGCTCAGAGAGCAGTGATATGAAAGCCTCAGATTCATTTGCAGGCTCATTCCCTGGCAGGAGAGGATGGGGTGAGCAGGGCTGCACCCACTCCCTCCTGCAGCTGTTTGTCTCCAAGCACTCACTGCACACACATTCACTGAGTGAGTTTCTGTGTCTAGAGGGCAGCCTGGCATCAGCTTCTCTGAAACAGTCATATATTAGATCATATCCAGGGACATTTAAACAAGACAGATGATTAAAAGATAGTGGGAGCTATGCATTATGGATTAAAGTGTAGAGTGAGAAGTTTTCGGAACATTAGTGTTCCAGAAATATGAACTATAAACCCCTGTGAAACATTGAAAATCATCACATTTAGTGATATTCCAGCTCTTTCACTGGAAAATTGAAAATAAAAGTAGTAGAGAAACATATCCCAATTATATGAACAAATTATATATTTATAATTCTTTATTAGGATTTTCTGAAAAATACAGTTCTCATAACCACACTGTGGCAATGGAGAAGTTATAAAAGCTAATATTTGGCCTTAATACAATCTTATTTTTATTGCACTAGTTTGTATGAACAACAATCAAGGATTTTCAGCTTATTAAAGCTCCAGAGCTAAAGAAAACATGAGTGGAGAGATATGTCCAAAAATATACTGACATGTTCATTCTCTTTGTTGTGTCACCTGTGGATTCCTTCAAAAGAGGGAGGCAAACTGAAAATTACTTGGCTTCTGAAATATATGTACAGGAACTATTTCTTCTGATACATAACTGATCAGGTATTTCAGCAGTCTTAGAAGTACTGAGGATTCCACTGGAAAATAGAGACAAGACATGCTCTGGGAGGCCGACAGTCCTGACCAGCTGGGCTGCCCAGGTTTCTTGGCCCTCAAGTGGCCAGATGCCATGGAGAAGGTGAATCCTCTTCCCTCAGTCACTGCAGCCAAAGCAAACCTCAAAGCAAATCCCACTCTGACAGATTCCTGCTGCTGGTCCCACCTTAGGGCTGGCAGTGGAAAAGGTGTCAGAGATGGGACACCCAGTGTGTTCCCGGCTTGCGTAACCTCACTGCCATAAACTGCATTTCTGGGACATCCCAGTGCAGAGAGATGGACAGACCCCTCTGCCAGATTCACATCTCAAAAGCACACTGTGGTGTTACTTAAAAGGGAGATGCAACAGTTTAAGATACAGTTCTAAAGGAAAATGAGACAACTGAAGTGTGACCTGCAATATGAGAAGAGGGAACAAATTAAGTAAAGAGTGGAGTAAGGAGCAAATGGGACTCCATCTTGTGTTTTAACATTTTCCATTTTCTGGGAGTTCTGCTCTAGGGTGTTAACGATGACACAGACCAATAGCCAAGGCTCTGTGCATTCCAGCCATGGGCAGGATGTTGCAGTAATGAGGATGTCTGGTGTCTTTGTGTTCTGAGGCCAGAATTTGTGGGAAGTTGTTACATTTATTGAAATAATGAGTGGGAAGCAGTACTGGAAAATGCCACAATTGCAACAAAAAGCTCACAAGAAGGCAAATAAGCCCCCCTGGATGTTACTTATGTTAATTTGCTCACATTTGGGGGGAGTAGATGCTAATTAAAAAAATAAAACATTATTATTATGTCCATGCTAGTTTGTTGCTTTGTTTGGCAAATTTTCTGATCTCTCTTGACTTTCAGTTCTGAAATACAGACTGTCAGGAACTAAAATGATTAAACTGTGTAATCTGTTTATTCAGATCATATGCTGAAAAGTGTCTTATTTCACATGTATCTACTGTAGAGTGATTCCAACAAAGACACCAAACAAAAGATGAGCTCTCAGATGAAGGATGATAGTCTTCACCTTTTCTTGACAACTGCCTGCAGCCTCAACTCTCCATTGATATACTGCCACATAAAAATTTACCCACTAAATTATTTTTGGCATTTAAATCATAGCTATCACAAAGGCAGGTGAATTCTTAAAAGCACTGCATTTTAACACGTGCATCCTTTGGATTATACTTCAAGAAATGCTGCAGCTGAACAGGACTGTGATATACTCTGTACAAGTTAACAAAAGAAATTTTACCAGACACTTCTTAGCCTCAGCCTCTGATTTCTCCATAATCTGTTTCCTGAGATCTTCCATCAGTATAATTAAATATGTCTGTGCTATTTCATGGTTCTAAGTCCACTTATACCACTAAAACCCCTCACCTGTTTGATTTGTCCATGCAGCTACCTCACGTCCTTGCCATCTTTTGGGATACGTGACAAATACTGATGTCTTGCTTGAGAAAAAGTTTGTACAGCCCAATCCACCAACATTGTCAATATTGGCTCCAGCTTACTAATTAACTTGAGAAAAGTGAATGAGCTAATTAGCAGGGCAAACTAAATAGAATATCATTAGTTAGTCAATCAATGCTGGTTTCCACTAAGTGAATGAGTAATTTCCACACATTCTGGGTCACTGTCAACCTCTCAAATTTCCCATTGGACTTCCCTGTCCTGCAGCGAATCTTAAACTGAAAATACTCAACAGGATGACCTGGTTCAGCTTATGCCTTGTATTCCCACAGATCACCAGTGGTTACATTCTGGAAAACACAGAAACAGCCTTAGTTGCTTCAGGCTGGTTTCTGTTTCCTTCACTGAGAACAGAAAATGAGGCCAGAATTCTTCCAGGTCCCAAGAAACCTTAAAAGGTTTTTTTTGAAAACCTTTTTCAAAAAAATACCCTCACTTAAGAAATTATTTATAAAACTTGCAGCCGTAAAGAAAACCTACCAGAGGGACAAGTGACCCAAGGAAACAGCTTTAAGAGCTCATAGAATCCCAGAATGGGTTGGATTGGAGAGAACCTTAAAGATCACTTGGTACCAAACCCCTGCCATGGGCAGGGACAGCTCCCACTGTCCCAGGCTGCTCCAAGCCCCAATGTCCAACCTGGCCTTGGGCACTGCCAGGGATCCAGGGGCAGCCACAGCTGCTCTGGGCACCCTGGGCCAGGGCCTGCCCACCCTGCCAGGGAACAATTCCTGATTCCCAAGATCCCATCCAGCCCTGCCCTCGGGCACTGGCAGCCATTCCCTGGGTCCTGCCCCTGCAGCCCTTGTCCCAAGTCTCTCCCCAGCTCTACTGGAGCCCCTTTAAGGGTTAGAATGGCCTCTAAGTTCACCCTGGAGCCTTCTCTCCTGCAGGTGAGCACCTCCAGGTCTCCCAGCCTGGCTGCAGAGGGGCTCCAGCCCTGGGAGCAGCTCTGTGGCCTTCTCTGGGCTCTCTCCAGGAGCTCCTCCTTATGCCGAGTCCCCCAGGGCGGGGGCAGCTCTGCAGGTGGGTGTGGAATGCCTGGATCCTCTCAGGGGAATTCCCAGGGTCCTGCCTTGGAAGGATGGACCATAGAGTCTCCACCTAGGCTGAAGGAGAGGATCTCCCCCATGGTGCCCTAAAGCACTGTGATCCACCCCAGTTTGCTTTCCCTATATGTCCCTGATTCTCGTGGTTTCTCCTTTCCCTGTTTCCCCATTGGTGGTGGCACCCTGGGTGGCCGGCCCTGTTTTCCCTGGAGGTCACTGCCCTTTTCCCTGATCTTTGTACCTCCCCTGTGCCCTCAGGCCTTTGGTCCCTGGCCCCTATTTAGGCCTGTTCAGACCACATGGCCAGGTCTTGTTCCTGATGCCCTGCAGTGCCTGAAATAAACCTCACTGGAACTGACTCATTCAAAGGCCCTTCTTGCATCTCCTTGCTGAGCTAGCCATGATGTGTGTGGTGTGGGAGCTTGGCTGCTTTGCCTGAATTCTGCCCCAAGTGGCTTTTCCACTGGAGAGACTTATTGCAATATAGGTAGCAGCTCCACCATCTAAAAAGCACACTGTTACAGGTGGGGTCTCACCTGAGGGACACAGGGGCAGAATCCCCTTTCCTCATGTCTCATGTTAAATACCTTTGGCCTGCCTGGGCCCTACCTCCAAATGGGGCCATTGCCTGGAGCTGTTTGAGTGGCCCATCCATCAAATCCACGTCTCTCCAATTTAGAGACCAGGATGTGATGTGGGAGAGCATCAAATGCTTTGCACAGATCCAGGGAGATGACATGATCTCTTAACTGGCAGCTCCCCCAGATGTTTTGATTGTGACAAAGTAAATTGAAGATTATTGGCGTCAGGCCTGCTTTTCCTGCTCACCTTTCCTGTATCCCCCTGTCTGCTGACCCCCACCACACTGCCAGGTCTGCAAACCCTTCTGCAGACAGGGAACTCTGGAAATAATAACACAACACACTATAAGACAACAGGCAGCCCCCAAAGAATGTGCTCAAATATGCTCTCACTGCAAGGTCCACTGCCCAAACTCGAGTTCATTTACTTTAGTGCTTAAAGCCTTACAGGAATGTCTCAGCTCTCTGAAGGCTCTGATAGCTGCAAGTGTAAACACTGCGTTTCAGTCATGGCCCTTATCCTTTCACTGATAGCATGTAATTGTTTATGGCACCCTCTTAATACTAAAATAACAACAAATACTCAGCTGGAGACAAGGCAAAATGATAATGCACCAAATGCTCATGGTGCTTATGAGTCTTGTCATTCCCTGATTTCAGAGCTTTTCTTATACAAGTTGTTTATTTTGACTAATATCCATCTTTAATGTCTGTGCCATGCAAAATCTCCTGCTACGTGTGCATTCAGACATCACAAGCAGTGTTTTGGAAATGAAACATTTCCATTAGTTTAGATAATATCAGATTCAGTGGGAGAGGATGACTGATCCATATAAATACTGGTTGGAACAAGTGTGCATGATGAAGCATCTCTTATTGATTAGCAGATTTGCTCTTGTATATGGTATTTCCCAACATCCTTAATCAAGCCTTCTCTGGATGATTCAAAGAAATTCTTGATTTTGATAAATAGGCTGTCAGGCAAGGTTAGACTTGTGATGTTTTTAACCATTGGTTGGACCTTACATCCGCCTTTCAGCCCTAAGTCCTAATATGTAACTCAAAACCCACATATAATCCCAGAGAAATGCTGTATTTTGTTATGACAGGTTTTGCATTGTACTTTGGAAAAAACCTGTTAGCAGCATGTGAGGGGATTGCATTCTGCGAGGGTACATGCTCCTTGTAGCCTGCTCTTCCCAAATCCGTGCCTTTGTGTGGTCCAGCAGAGCAGTTTGTAGCTCTGCAGTAAATACAGGCATTGGAAGTTGTTTGCAATGCACTTTCCAACATGATGCCTTGTTTTGGCTGCCATTTCAGAATTTCCAGTGATATAGAAATGCATTGAATTTCTGGGAAAGCCAAAGAAAAAGCTCAAGGTGTGGGAACTTTGCTCCACCAAACACAATGAAGTAAGGGGAATTACAGTGTCAGTCAGTGGATGTGAGGAGATAGCAGGAAGACATCCTTCTGTGCGTCCTGCATAAAATAGAAATGAAGCTTCATTCAAGCATTCCTGTTTCCTTTAACTATTCCATTTGCAGGACACCCATCAAGAGCATTTTCTCCATAACATTGTCTACTACAGCAAAGACCACTTTAGAGGCACAAGAATTCTTGGTTGCATTATACAGAGGGAGTCAGTAGCTAATGATGATTAGAATTTGTATAAATAATCAATTAGTAGTATATAAATGGCAAATGTCTGGCAGAAATTGGAATCAGATCCTTAAAAATATAATTTGTTGCTTTACACTGCAAATTATCTCTATCACAGAGGAGATAACTGCACATGATGCTCACATATAAATTTCAAAACCTTCAAATATGCATCTTTAATGAATAATTTAATTAAATGCAGTTTTTTTTCAAATGTTTCAGTGAAAAAAAAGAGATTATCTTCAAATACATTGCTCCTGTTCTTCAAGGACAATTTTTTACTTTCGTAAATAATATTTGGATCCCTTGGAGGCAAGCAAGACTCCAGTACAGAAAGCAAACATTAGGCAATAAAATCCCATCACCTCTTTTGTCCATAAGAGACCTTTCATGTGGAACACCAAAAATGGGCATTATCTCCTAATACCTACTGGAGGATTTGAGCTAGCCCAAGTGAAAAGACTAAGCACTGCATCATTGCTATATTACATTTTTAAAGTATTAATCTTAGAGCTGATACCACTTCATACTCTCTCCACTCTTCCTGCAGGTGTATGCTGAGCACGGAGCATGTAGGCTCCAAAGAGCTCTGAAATGAAGCTGTGCTCAAAATAATGGGAATGCTTCTCCTGAAGTTACAGCCTTGATTTATTAGAAATGGTTCAAACATTTTTCCTAATTAATGTGAGCAAAGTGCCTAACAAAACTAGAATAATGTCTCCAGCTTGGACTCCACTGAGACTAATACTCATCCTTCACACTTCAAGGGGCAAAGTTGGGTAGGAGAAAAGAGGGAGCACTGGTTTCAGTCTCAGTGACAATATTTAAAAGGTCCATTTAATGTTGGTATGTGAGCCGTGGTGGGTGAACAAGCTCTATGTTTTTCCACTTAAACTGTAAATAAATCTTGAAACTGAGTTGAAAAATCTCACTATTATCTCATACCCATATTTCCCTTCACCTCCTAACAGTCAGACACTTTAAAAAAAAATATGCAAATGTGAAGTGAATCTTGGTTAGGTGTCTTAACAGTGGGAGTCACGTTACCCACCTTTAGCTTCCTAAAGCATTCAAGTCTGAAGGAGGCGTGAGAGGTAGATTGACTTCACAGATAACAATTGTAGGATGTGTCTGAGCATAACACACATCTGACAATTTTTACTTCTCTTGTTTTAGCCTTTTTTACCACATTAAGCAACATCCCCATTCAGTGTACTGCCTCTGCCAAAGCCCATTCTGGGCTCACTCACTGTACATTTGTCAGGGTTGTGCATTTTATTCCAGCAGCCAACAAAACACCAAAATCCCTCTGGAGGTCTGGCTCAGAATGATTTGCCAACAGATGTGACCCATGTCATTGTCAGTGCCAGAACTAGGGTTTCAGGAGACCTGGCTTCCAGTCCAAAAGCACAAAAATTACTCTTGGGAGAGATATCTAATGCTCAGAAAGATGTAGAATCCTTTCTCCAATTTGTATGTACAGTAATTGTGGAGCCATATGTAAAAATCAGTCAACCACTCGTCCAGAAACTCCAAAGGCTGAATGTGGTCCTGCATAAAAAGCAGAGGGGGACAAGACAGTGCCTTCTTCCCCACTGTTTGCCATCTGACTTCCACAGAAAACTTCCCATGTAGAGGAACAACTGCCAAATGCTATGAAGTCAGCCCTTTATATATCTCTTGTGCGAGATATTAACTCAACTGCTTATCAGTGCCACTCATGTTGTTAGATGTAGATTGATGTACTAAAAGCTGGGCACATCAGTTTCCTTTTGCTTAGGCTGAAGCCATGTCCCCAAAAGTAGATTTCTTCCAAAACGTCTAAATCAACTTAGGTCAAATTGTGAGAAACTTTGCCAAAGCACTTTTGCTCTTGAAATGAAAGAACACTTCAAAACAGATCTGGCTTGGCCTTTGATGGCACAAACAGTATGGTAAATCTTGGAATTTTGGGGATTGCTAGAAGGAACGCCTCAAAACTGTGAAGCTGTTTTTGTCATCCTGCCAGTGGGATGTGAGGAAAACACCTTGTCTGAAAGCAAACAGGGAAGTGTTTGCAAGTACAGACAACAAGGCTGAGATATATTTGGTGTGTGTGTCACACTGGTAGGTCACTGGCATAGGCTGACACTCCTCTTACACAAGTTATTTGTGGAAAATCCCCCACATTTTCAGATCTTTACCCAAAGAACAGAAATATTGCCAATGCTAAAGCAGACGCTAAAGATCTTGCTCTCTTTTGATATCCAGTTCAACTTTGCAGTTAACATGATTTGGTCAGGTTGGCACCATTGGCAATAATTTACCAAAGTCTACTGAATCACCTTTAACCTCCTTACATGCATAAGCCAACTCATTAAGAAAAAAATACTAAAATCAGTTAAACTAAATGTATTCATATGGTATTTTTCTTTTCCCTTGGTTCTAGTTAAAGGCAAATATAACTCATAATGGTACACATTTGTAACAAAGCCAGAGGAAGTCAGGTAGAAAATGTTTGACTAACAAGGAAGGCTAATGACACCAATAGCAGTAAAATGTATAATAAACTAAGGAATTACTATTTGATAGAGCCTTGCCTACACTCATACAGACATTCTTCTTCCAGTCACACTGAGGGATGTAAGCTGTCATTAGGGTAAAGTTTTAAAATGCTGTGTAAAATGTCCTTATGCAGTGTGACTGCACTTTGCAATACTGAAGGTACCGCAGGAGTAGTTGAAAGTTTTGGCAGGTAAATACATAAAATGTAGATCTGAAGACCATCTGTACTGAAAACAATTAGTTATTACTTCTTTAAAATATGATCTTTTCTGCATGAAGATTGATATTTCATTTAAGATTTTTTACAGTTCTGTTTAATGTGTAAATAGGACCACAACCCCCAGTCCCAAACCTAAAAAACCAACCCCCCTGTATTCCAGGAAGAGTGAGCTCACTTACTGAAGAATGTTTGACAAATTCATCCCTTTTTGGTGGTGCATAAGCAGTGGATAGGTTTCAATTTTTGAAGATGTCTATCTTTATTTATTACAATGTAAGTCTGCCTACAGCTTGTTCATGAGTGAGTACCTGGGCTGTTTTTAGTGATCAACCTTTCATTATTCACTCTGTGGAGTGACTGAAACCAGCAATGTTAAAAAAATAATTTCCAATTCTTATTTGCTACCAATCCAGTCAAAACTGTATTTGTACTGACACAAGACAGATTTGTATCCACTCCTCTTTTGAGAAATTTGTCTCTGGGTTCAAGTAGCAGGCCCTGCCTCTGGAATTATGAAATGGGGTTCTATCACACTCTAAATGAACTTCTCAAGGTCTGCACAAAGAAAATCCAAAGCTAGACTTAACTATCTATGTGAATTCATGTCTGAAAGCCCTGTTTCCTGCTATTACTACTGCAGGCAGAAATTTGTGATCAGAATCATTCTCAGAAAGTTGATAGAAAGACTTTAAATACAGAGTGCTTTAAGATGTAACTCCTTTCACTGCTGCTTCAGTGCCCAGTATGAAACCACAAAGTAACAGCTAGTTAGTTTTTGGGTTGACCTAATCTTATAATTCCCCTTGTGCCAAAGCCATCACAGTTACCAATCTTAGGACTTTTTCTTTTTCCTCCCAGAATTAACTGAAGACCCATCCAAGACAATGATTTGCCCACAGTTCTTTAATGTAAAACCTCACCAAAATTCAGATATCTATGTATCAAACAGAAATTAACATGAGAATTGACTCAAATGGGTAATTGAAAAAGGTAATTTACAGCCTGGCATCTTGATTTTAAAGCTTTATTTTATTAACATCCACCAAGAGAGTAATCAATTTAGTGGTGAGGCAGAGCTAATAATTCTACAGAAGTTTTATAATGTATTCATGCTTCAGCATGGAGTTTTGGACTTGCTTTGTGTAATGGGGGATATTTATTCCATCCACACATTTTCTCTTCAATGCTTGATTCATGGAATCACAAAAGAAATATAAATGAATCAACAAGCAAGTGAATAATTGTAAACCACTAGGTTACTTTCTGATGTTTATTGCTGCCTTCTTTTAAGCAGCCTTCAGAATCTGATTAACAAATTCCTTCCCTGTATGGTATTTTCTTCCCTTATGTGCCTTAATGTGTCAAGACCCTCTTTTTCAGTCATATAATTGCAATGATCAGGCTTTTCCCAATCCATTCTCACTCAGGAGTATAGTGCTGTGTGTAACCTTTCATGAAAACAAAGGCAGTTGATATGTTTTGTGAGGCAAATTACAAATGAAAGAACTTCGTGTACATCTGGCACCAGCTCAGGTTTTCTTTATAATAATGTTCAGAAGGATATTTAGGTACCACCCTTGGAATCCAGCAGTGTGAAAGGCACTGGGCATGTCAAGGGCTCAGTTTCATACAAAGGTACGTTGCCATGGATTGTTTACAAATATCCACATGTTCTTGATCTTACCTTGAATTTGTTTTGGAAGCCCAAGACCATCCATGTATATTTTGCTTCTCTCCAATTTGTGCAATATGAACTAATAATAGGAGGGAAAACATTTTCAAATTAAGAAATACGAATGAAAAAACTCCATTTGCCTGTGCCAGCAAAAGGGGAGGCTCACATTTATTGTTCTCTTTACACATTTTCAGAAGGAGATAATGAAAATGCTGGACAAGAACCAGAGGAGCTTTAAGGGCAGTTCAGAAGGTGCCTCGGCCTGTGCATGCACAGGGCCACTGGCAAAAATAAAAGCAAAATGAATGAAGATAGCTGGAACAAGGTTGTGTTCATGACCAGCTTTAAAAATGAGTCACCTACTACTTTCACAGCTGTTTGCTGCTGTGAGCTGGGCAGAATATTCAGTGTACAACTTCTGTTGCTTTCTAATTGTATTTTTAATTCTTGTTTTGATACTGCTACTACTACTACTGCTATAAAAATCAAGCATTAATTTGTGAAGATGTTTGGTTTGATTCTGAATTAAGTATTTGTAAAATGGAAACGTGAAATCAAAAGTAATTTCAAAATGGAAGGTTTTGCTCTTCCATTTTTGACAACCAACAAAATAAAACATTCACATCACTTGCTTGGAAAGTCCTGCTTAAAGTAAATAAAACATCATTAAAATATGTCTCTCAAAATTTTTGTTTTTGATAAACCACACTTTCCTCCAACCAGAGAAGACTGTCCCTGAAATAACTCCCATTCAAGCAATCACAATCAACATCATGATTTTATTACAGGTCTAGAATTCAGCCACAAACAGCTTTATTACAAAGAGCTTAAAAGGACTTGTGAAGGATTTCAATCCTCATTCTCTTGGACCCCTTGGGTCTAAGGAAGTCTCGAATTATTCAGCAGATAAGATCAACCAACTTTTGGTTGAGGGTATGAGAAATGCTGCTATGTTGCAGATATGTTCTACTTGAGAACTGGACAGAGCAGTTTAGGTAGGGCTTTTTAAAAAAGGAGTGGATAAGTAAAAAAATAAAACATTTTTAGAAACTTGATTTTCTCAATGTTTCACAGCATGCTATACTTTGGCTACTGATAGAACATTTTGCATTTATTTACTGGTAAAGAAAACCATTAAATGCTTTATAATCAGGAAATAATATAGGCTAGACAAGGTTTTCATGTTGGCGTTTTTCCACCACCGTTTGGCACAGCAGTGGTCTTTCTTGAGGTGCTTTTATTTTCACTACAACCAGAGAAAATTTATCACTTGCACACACACTGTTGCTGATATGTGAGAATAAACAATAACAGCTCAGAGATTTCTCCATAGTCTAAGAAAGGAACTCTTGTGGCTTATGAAGTATTACAGTTCCAGTCAAAGGAGCTGTACTTTGCCACTGTCATTTGTTACATTAAAATACATCTTATATGCATGAAGAAACAAAAAGTTTCTTTTCTCTTTTCCAACCCATTGTGCTCCTGTGAAACTTTGAATCCCAAAAGCTTTGCTTCAAATTACTGCCTGAACAGAAATCTTCAGCTTCTGCTTTCTCTAGGAGAGTTCATTTTTGTTCTCCTGATTATTATTTCAGCAATCTAATCCTTCTTACCAACAGCAGCAATGAATGTAGGGCTTCTGTGTGCCCCTAAAATTCTATTACCTTCATCCTCTGTGCTTGTCTCTATATCCAAGTCACCTTTATTAAGTCAGTCCCCAGTGCAACCTCTACAATGCACCAGGAAACAGATGCTTTGAGTGTCTGTACAATAATTATGGGGATATTCTGTTTATTTTAATGGGACCCTGGGTCCCTGTAACTGCAAGGAACATTCACACATTTACAAAAGATTTTATAATGCATTCCAATGAGAAACCATAAGCAGATTCAGCTCTTCTGCACTCATGCAATAAAGAAATGTTTAAGGCCAGAACCTGGAGACTCAATTGAATGATTCAGCCCCATGAGAAGAGCCAAGAGATTTCATTTCTCAAGAGAGCCTGAGATTTGACACGGGCTTAAAACTAACCATTAAAGAGTTTCTTGTCAGAAAATGCTCACCTCCTTCCCTTCAGAAGGGAAAGATAAAAATAGTTGACCATTCCTATTTTCTTGAAATGGTCCCCATGCTCTCATTTTTGTATTTACTTTCACTCCCTAAGCCTGAGAAGAGCAACACATACATACTGAGTTAACAAGATAAAGGCAAAAACTTTTAGCAGTGGAAGAGATAAATGCAGTGGGTAAAATACTCAAAGGTATGATGCTAGAAGAAAATACGATTCAGCAGGCACTGCACGCAAAGTTCCTGCAGCCTTACTGAAACAAACTCTGCTTGAGCTGAGTGGGAATAGATGTAGACACAGAGAAAAGGAACTTTCCAAGCTGTGAGCAAAACCTTCCTCCCATGATTCTCACAGATCTACTGGTCCTAGCACAGCCTTTGCTCCTGCTGCTGGCAGTGCCCTCTGTCCTCATCCACGCTGGGGTGACACTGCTGCCTCAGCTTTGTCTTGCTAGGGCAGGCACCATCAGGAACCCTCACTCCTCATCTCTGATTTTACAGGGTAATTTTCCATCCAAAACACAGTACTCCCTCCTTCTCCTTGCTCCTTCCCCTCAGTCCTGTCATGGAAGTGCTCACCCACACTTGGACTGGGTCATTATAAGGAGCTGATCTTTCTGAAAATAAAAGAGGTCTTTGATTTGAGTAATAAAGGGGCTGCTACTTCCAGCAGCAGTAAAGCCCTGGGAATGAGCAAGCAGAGAAAGGAGAGATGCTGGGACTGCCTCTCTCCATAGTGACGTGGATTCTGGCTGGACTGGGCAAATAGACTTAAGTGTGGGTGAAAAAAAGCCATTGGAATGATGACTCCTTGGGGAATTATTTGGACCTTCACAGGATGACTGTAACCAGAGGGGCTCACCTGAATAATGACTTTCAGCCCCCTTTTGTGAAAGAAAATATGGCAATATCTGAGGGGGAGGCAAATAACAGTTATTTCACCTCCCAATTGTTAATCAGCACCTACATTATTGACCTCCCTCAGTCACATATAAATAATTTCTTTTTTCCTCCTTACCTTCTAACCTCACCTCTTACAGGCAACACAGAGACCCTCCTACCACAATATCACATATTTAACACCTCCTCACTTACATGAACAATAAACATAATCAAACTTATTCTTCTGGGCTATCCCTCCCTCTTATTTAGGACTAAGGGCGTCAATGTTTTTTGACACCTTTGCCAAACAAGCAGCACTTTGCAAACTTGAGAGAGAAAAACTTTGAACTCCTGAACATTATTTTTTGATGGAAAGTGTTAACAACCACAGCAGACCATGGAGAGCAACATCACAGAAAATAAACATGAGCGGCAGGAAAGAGGAGGAAAAAAACCCTCTTGTGTGATTCCTTCATTGGCTTTGCAAAAACTTGCACTTGATACGTGAAGAGCTCTGTCTGAAACCATTAATAACAAAAACAATCACTAAATGAAAGAGCAGCCTTGCAAGCAGCCATCCATAAAAAGAAAGCCAGTTAATTAAACAAACCACAAGCTATCTATGGACTGTCTCTCTCACTTTAAAGTCCTCAGTGCAGAAAAGAGAAGAAAAAAAATCTCATCAAATGATATAATCATAGCAGCCTCAAAATAACTCACACATATTTCCAGATAAATCACTCCTGAAATACTAAGTGCCTAGAAAAGCTTGGAGGGAAATTGTACCTCAGCTGCAATTCTTGCTTCTTGGAAGGGCTTTGGAGAATACTGGATCTTCTATCTGTTCACTGAATGTTTATTCCTATTCCTTAAATTGTCAATTTTTAATATAAAACTTTAATTAATCTCTGGATTCATTTCACTTAATGTTGCAGGGCCATTTCACTGTGTCTCAGAAGGCACTTAATTGGAATTGAAGGCTCAGGGTTAGAAATACAACATTTTTCCCTTACCAAAACTTTACACAGCTTTCTGGGAAGGGCCAGGAGCCCCATGTGAACAGGGGAATTGGCTGTGTGAGGATGGCCAAAGGCACTGCTGACCCTGTGCACATTATTGCCCTGATGGAGCAGATAGCAGTGAGCTAATGGAACTGGATGTGTATTAATTTTTCTGAGATTATACACAGCGATGAGACGTTTTCATCAGCTTCTGTGGGTCACAGCAGCTGGTAGGAGCCTTAACAGTGTCATTCCATTATAAGGCTATTATTGATCCAGAATCTAATTTGAGATCAATTTGGATTAGAATCAGAACCCAATATGACAATGATTTCAGAGAGGATATGAGATAATTTACTCCTCCAGGTGCCAAAAATCAATTTTTGTTTTTCTGCACTGACCCAACAGCCAAAAATGAAAGGGGGAAAAAGAAAAAAAAAAAAACCCAACCTGAGGATAACGTGCAAATAAAGGATTACAGTAATCCAATCTAGAGGTGATAAAAGTATAAACCTGGCTGCAAACCCATCTGAGGTAAACAAACATTTAATCCCAGCTAAATATCTCTGATAATGGCAAAAAGGCTTTTTTGATGCATTTGGCTAATACAAAATACAGCTTTGAATTCAAAGCAACTCCTTGCATTTCTCACATATTTCTTTGTGGCAGTCAACACCTGGGAAGTTTACGTGGGGCTCTGCAGAGCCAGCACTGCTGTTTGTATTCCAGCTGTGCTGGACACACGGGCACATCTGTGTTAAAGGGCTGAGATCCAGACCCACCCTGCTCTGAAGAGCCTTCACTGTGAAGTGCCACAATGATTTAGTCCTGATCTCCACTGCCCCAGTCTCTTCCCAGAGAAAGGGAGTGTCTTGGTTTGGAAAGACAGTTGTCTGCCAGGAAAAGCTAGAGCTTCACTTGGAACAGAGGATGTAAATCCCCTTCCCGTCAAATTATTATAATTTTGCAATTAGGGGCTTTCAGGCAAAGATATGGGAATAGGAGTATCAGTTCTTTACTAGGAATATATATTAAAAAAAAATGTAGTAGTACAAAAAAAAAGCAATTGAGCAAACAAAAGTCTTGGTGAAACCCTGACAGGGTCAGGGATATGACCTGACACCCTGTTGGTCAAGGTGTTGGAAGCAGTCCAGATAAATCCTCCTGGAGTGACAGATGTGGTTCTGTGGAGCAGAGGTGGAACTGTGGAAAGGGTCCAGTGGTGGCAAGATGGGTCCGGTCTTCCTCCAGTGGGAAAAAACTGGATGCCTGGTGTTCCTGAGTCTCAGTTTTTATCCAGGTAGGAATGGTTGGCTCCCCCGCACTGGGTGGAGCATCTCCCAGTGGGATGATGTAATGTGTCATGTCATTGGTGAGCCTTCATGGCCCATTATCTGCAGATATCTCCCTGGAGGATGGATGGGTGGCGAAGGAGCTAAGAAACACTGCCCCACCTGGCTTTAATGGCTGGTCCATTATCAGAAGGCATCTGCCCCCCTTCTGCCTGGAATTACAAGAGATAAAGAAAAAAAAAACCAAAACATTTCCTCAATGGCTTTCAACAGATGAAATAGAATACACTTTTTTTTTGGTTGCATAACCCAGGACAGGGAGGATGCCCAGATGGCTGACATCCCTTTGCTGTGTGCATCCCAGTCCCTCTGCACCAGGAGCAAGGTGTGCACCACGAGGAGTGTGATCCTGAACTAAGCAGGGTATCAGAGCACAGACATCCTGCAACATATGGGCACTGCCCAGCACCTGCAGCTGCACCAGCACATGGCCACATCACCCATCTGGGGCCTCTTCTGCCCCAGGAAGGGCAGCAGACACAGGCAAGAGGGAAAACTGGAAAACTGACAGGACTTTTGCTCAGAGTTGTTGGCAGAACTGAGAATTTTCTGCTCTCTCCAGGGCTGGCCCTTAAACCCTTTTCAGTTTTATTAAGTGCAGATGTACTGCAGAGATGCGAGACTTAGTTATCTACAGTGAAACTGGAAAGGGCTTTTTCTTCTTTTTTTTCCGTTCTTTCTTTTTTTTTTTCCTTTTCCTCCAGACAACCGTGGTGGAGTCAGTTTTATTCAGATTTGTCTGTAATTGGAGTGAGGCTCTCACTGAATCTAATTTCAGCTGGAACTAATTATAGGGGGAAAGGTCATAAATGTAAGATGGCTGCATAACTATGTTGGAAGAATATTGACATCATATAGTATTAACTCTGCTCCTGTTAAGGCCATAAATACTTAGAATAAAAACAGCCATTAAGAGACAGAACAAAATGTACCTATTTCTTCTTATTAGAGGGGGAAAATAAGGGAGGGAAAAATTGCTAAAGGGAGATTTAATAGCATACATTCAAGAAGTGCTGCACACACACACACAAATAAATCAAGAAATAGAGATCGACACTCTCTGATGAAATCCTGAGTCCTACTAGAAACAACCATCACTGCTACATCTGGACTGAGCCCTATTCAAAACCTGACAGGAAAAATACAATAACAGAAACAGCCATATGGAATTGCCAAGGCTGATAACAAGAGCGGGCAGCAGTGATTCCACAAGACCATAAATATCTTGGGGGGAATGCTTCCCTTCCCCACTGTCCTCAGCAGAGAAGGAAATCAGCATGTGTGACAGGGAGGGATGAGCCCAGACTTCATGGAAACTGTCCTGATTCACCTCTCATCTGAGCCTCAGAGGCTTCAGGACATTTCCTGTGAGCAAAGTCACAGGCAGACCTAGCTAGGACTCCTCAATGGGAATCTTACATATCTCATGGACTTTCCTGATTTATTAAATGAAGTCCTGCATTTTCTCTCTACATATGTTTCCTTGTAATCAACACAGCACCAGTACAAGCAGAATAACTTACAAATGAGAGTAAATTCTGCATGCAGCTTACATTTTGTCTGCTGTCGTGCTCAGGTGACAGAAGTTTAATACCTAAACCGGTTACATGGTCTGCTTTAGCCCCCAGGCTGAACTGCAGGGGTGACCCGAGTCAAATTAACAAACACAGAAACCCGCCAGACATCTCGTGATGAGTTGCATTGCAATGAACCCCTGGAGACTCTGGAAGCAGCTGGAAGGCATTGCTGAAACATCAACTGAAATAAATCAGTAATTAATTTTTTTTCTCTATCTCTCTCAGCAACCCCACAAGTGGGGTCTGAACCAGAAGTTGTGCAGTCAGTGCCTCTGCAGGGTCTCACCAAAGCTGTGTGTCACAGCAGCAAAGGCTCAGCCTCAGTCACACTGTAATAAGTATAATAGATAAATTTGTGTATGTAATATTGTATTATGGATTTGAGCTACTAATAAGAAGCTACCCAAGGGTGTCTCCAAGATTCCAAAGTTCCAAAACATATTTACAACTGTAACGAGGAGGCAGAGCAAGAAGATGGCCCATCCATCAAGGGTGGACCCTCACTTCACAGCTCTTCAACATCCAATACCGATCTTGGTGGAGATCCTGGACGATCAGATCACCCCTCCCAAGATGAATTCCGGAAGAACTATCAAGCAACCTTTTCATGCAGACAGGACTCTTTTGGGAAAATTAAGAAACACAGCATACCTGGACTTTCAATAGACTTGGCCTTAGGCTAAAAAAACTGTATATAACCCACAGGCTGAAACATAGCAGTGTGGCAGAATTCGGAGGGTACCCTTGTACCGCCACTCTGTCCACCCAACTCTCGATCGATTGTTGTCCCGTTTTTATTGTGGCTTTAATTTGGTGTTGGAAATTTCGCTAATAAACCCTGTTATTTTTGAATTGGCTTCTAATAATTTATAACAACACTGTGCTTTATGTGGCTTTATTCTCCCCTCCCTTCAGCCTGAAGCAAATTCCTACCAAGTTGATGGAGGTGCATGACAAGATGAAGAAACCAGCGTGCCCTTGGCACAGCAGTGTGCTCCTAATGGTGTTTATTGCTCCAACTGCATTGCTGAAGGATCCTGTTCCCTCCTGGGTCACTCCCCACCACTGAGTTCCAACACTGAGCTATGATTTGCTGCCTTTCAAGCCAATACTTCTCAATCACCATCTTTTGCCATCAGCTGAACCCACCTCCCTTTTGTCTCTGCTGTGGCCACAAGGAAGAGCTCATCCTTCCCCCAGAACACATTTAATAAAAAGAAAGGGGACAATGAACAGCTTTTCAGAAGTACTACAACAGATCCAGAACCAGATCATCATAGAATAAATGCTAGAAAAAAGGAAAGTCAAGACCAAACCCTTCATCATGGGAGGGAAGAAAGCATTTTTATCCATACTTTGTTCTCCAGTCATTATTCTACTTGCTGGGACATTAGTTCTTCAAATTGTTTTTAATTACACAGCCTAGAAATAAAGATGCACCCCTATTAGCACCCTCTCAGGGTGAACACAAATGGTACTCACTTCCATTCCAGTCAAAGCACCATTGCAAGGTGATTTATACTCTCATTATAGGCTGTTGCCTTTCCTATGTAAATTTGTAATCAAATATTCTAAACAGTTGATGATAAATACCTTTGGTAACTACTACTCACAGTTATTCCCACAGCCACACGGCGGCAGGAGCTGGGCAGGAGCACTCACACACGCGTGGAAATGTACAGGAACAGCCCACACAGGTACTCTGCCATGCTATTAAATCTTCTAACAACTCTGGGTGCATGAACCCACCCTATGTCAAACTGCTGACAACATTTTTTTTTGCCACTCTTAATTTAGCCAACTCCCCTCTCATTATATAAGCTAGTAGGACAAAAAGAGCATTAATTAACTTACTGAATTTTTGATCAGATGTTGCAATGATACTTTATCATTTTACTAATCTGGTCCAGAGCGGATTTTTTAGAAATATTTCAGAGTGAACCAACAAGTTAATACAATAATTATTATCCTTTCACATGATTCCAATATTTTGCATTGCTCTGTGCTGTTTAAACATCCTTTCAGTGCAACAGTCCAAGGGAGAAGCATTTTTCCTACATGCAACAAATCCTTTATTGATACACTTTCAAATACTTCATGTACCATAACTTAAGATTTTCTTTTCATTTAATTTTTGAACAAGTCACTTGGTTGAGATTCCAAGCTTGGACATCCATAGACTGTTTGAAATGTGATAAGTACTGTCATAAATTTTACTTGGATGGGAAAACTGAAGAGAATCAGGTGGGTTAACCCGTCCTATTGCAGCCAGCCCTGTTTTCTGCACCAAGCTAGGCTTAGGGTAGGACAGAATTCAGGAACATTAGGATGCCAAACCCCAAAAATATTACACTGAGTAAATCTGGGCATTACAGAGTTCCACAGAAACAAAAAAGGAAGAAAGAGATTGCCTTTTTTAATGGCACAATACAATTTGTACAGAACTTTGCTGTCCAGGTTTGACACTTCTCACTCTTGACTCTGCCTCTGCATGCAATTGCCAGTCTTTTAAAATTCCAGCCTTAATGAAATAGGTAAGCTTCAGAAAAGATTAAGCTGAAAAATACAGCAGGAATACAGAATGAGGGCAGGTGATTGATCTTTGAGTGGATATCCAACAGTGCAATGAAATTCTCAGGCTGGTTCTTCTTTATTTCAAAATGGTTTTGAATCAGAGGGATTTTATAGCAGCTAAATCATGCAGTTGGCACAGACTGTGCAAGCTTTTCAGCGTGTTATGCTCTGAAAGATGTCACATTTGGCAGAGGCAGCACAGCTCCATGAATTTATTGTTGTTTTCCATTGAACACCAAAATCCTGGGCATCAAAAGCCGATACAGCACGCGTCACCGCGCTATTGTGTGGGGTCATCTGCCATCCTGACCAGCACAAACCTCTGGGGGGATGCTGTGCAGTTTTCTTGCCAGAAAAAAAAGCCAAATGGGACATGCCTTGAGGCCAAAGCAGTGGAGCTGTGTGGAGCAGGGCGAGCCATGGCACACTCAGGCCCTGGGGCAAACTGCACCCCAGCAACACAACTGATCTGCAAACCCAACTTCTAAAGGGAGTCACTCCAAGGCTGCTCCCCAAATAATCACCTTCCTTCTGGGAGTAGTGCTCTTAGAGTCTGTAGGACTTCTCAGAAATGCCAAATTACAGATATGTTTAAGCATTCCCGGAATCAGAACTGCATATTGGGTGCTTAATTACTGCGCTTATTTATTAGGGAAAATTGCCTTGCTCAGGGTGACCAAGATGCAGTTTTATTGAAATTTCTGCTTGAACACACACCTCTGTACAAAGGTGTCTAAAGGCACACGAAGATAAAAATGTTACTTTTATATTTTCTTTTTCTGTCCTGAGCTCTCAATAAACCACAAAAACTGAAATTTCACCACAGCTTTTTAATCCCTACTAAATTCCGAGTGAAAGACAGTCCATTTTCAGTCAAAAGTAGAAGCAGAAATTGTGACTAGAAAAAAATCAGAATGGTGTTAAGAAGCCATTTTTCTTTTCCACTCAGCTTGAGCTAATAGAAAATATTGCAAAGAATGCTTGAAAACAATATAATGATATATTAAAACAAACAAACAAACAAACAAACCACTTTTTCATAGACCAAGATGTTTTATGTAAACAATCAACAGGAAAAACACTTTGAAAATTTATCAGGAATCCTCCAAAATGGATATAGCACAGCTAACCTCTCATTATTTCTGATGAATCTACAAACTCAGGAAAGAAAAAAAAAGCACTGTCTTTTAAGATTCTGGAAGCGTCTTCCTTTAATAATGAATGTTGGAAGCTATGAGAGATGTTTAAGTAGCTTTTGCTTCTGTTTTCCAATTCTAAATATCTAGTCAGGAATTCAGGATCTCAGCAAGTACATGGCCACCACCTAAGCAGCTGCACTGCGAGGAACTACTGCAAGAAAGTTCAAAAGAGTGCTCTGACCCTCAGTTTAACCTTGCAAAGCGTCTCTTCTCCCTGCTGCTGGATATACAAAAGCAGCATTAATAGAGTTCGGGGTGTGCAATTTCTCTGTGCATCAAGAGCATTAGGAAGGTTTTACTATGTACATCACAAATAGGTAAAGCATATCCCACATCCAAGTTTCTCATTATGGGAGATATTATATTAGATTGTTATTCACCACAGGAGAATGTCACACTTTTCTGTGTACTCTAGTTCAGCACTTTTCTAATTTCATGGACCTCAATTTACATTTGTCAGTGTCTGAAGTCAGATGATATTGGTCTACTCAGGAAATGAGTTAAAGGGGGGAGAGGTCTTTCACCTTTTGGGCAGTACCATACTTTGATGATGCATAAATAAAGCACAGCACGAGTGTGTCAGCAAAAATGGATGTCCCAAAACTCTTTGATGCAAAGGATGATGTTTGCTAGAAACAGAAGGTTAAATATGTAGAAACTGTGAGGCTGAAGGGTTTATGTGAAGAAAATCTGGCTGATGTCTTAGCAGAAATCCACCTTGTCTTTCACTGAGAGCGTGCAGACGTGCAGATTTCAATAGATTACCAATGCTGATTAGTGAATGTATATGGAAATTATATGTACAAGTTCAGTGATATGAATCCCAAAGAACTGGCATTCCCAGTGGCCCTGATCCAAAGCCCTGTCAGGTGGTTTTCTATTACTTTAATGGGATTCAGTTAAGCCCCCGCAGCACTTCACATCCCATAAAGGGGCAGCCGTGTTACCTCCACTTACAGGTTCACACTTTCAGAGCCACTGCACATGGACACCTGTTAATTCAGACTAGGAGAATTTACCAAATATTTTGTTCTAAGCATTCAGAAACATTTTCCTAAATCTGAATAACAGAGTTAAGAATTAAGATTGGCTGTTTAATGAAATTTATCCAATGATGAACTTGAAAGTGCTTCAGAACTCTGCTGATTTCTGATGCAGCTTCATTGACATTTGTGGATGCAGTTTAGACTCAGCTGAGGTTAAACACCACCTTCCCCAGACATCTCTACAAACTCATTCTTTTTTATCCTCAGGGCTTTTCCAGTGGTTTGAATGAGCCCCAAGGTCCAACATCAGAGCTGACATGCCCCAAAACTCAGTCACATGCCAAGGGTGAGCCACCCAACAGTACAGGACACCTAATCTCAGAGCTATAAACTTCAGACTTCAGCTTTTTTGAAAATCTAACAAAATTAAAGAAAAAAAAAAGAAAAAAGAAAAGAGAAATTTACTGTGGTAAATCCATACCACATTTTCCATCTTTTGCACAGCAATATAGACTTTGCAAAAGGAAGAAAATTTTAAACCAAACTCAAAAGTCAGGACAATAATGAAGCTTTGAGGGAGAACAATGAATTCAATAAACCCAACCCACCAAACAAACCCCTTAAGTGTAAAAACAAGGCATTTGAATAGTAACAACTGTTAAAATGAGCTCTGAAATCTCCATGCAACATGAGATTTTTATTGGCAAACAATTAAATCTCTCTTAAAGTGCACTTTCTCTGTAAAAACTAATTTATAATCTTATCAGGCATGTCTCTCAGAAGAATTTGCTACTAGTCTGTGTCTTTATCTGCACAATGCAGAATGCTAACAATTGTCTTGTATGTTTGTTTCCAATGTCAAAGACTGAAATTCCAATTTAAGGTTCTGACTGCTTTCAGAATTTGATATTATTTTTAAAGTGCTGTCACTTTTGTTCACTTGGTGTGTCAGACAAACAAAATGCAAGAGTAAAGAAGCCTGTGTGAATGGTGAGACAGGAGGAGAAGGGTGGTGTTTGCTGTAGCTCACTTGCTGCTCCATCATTTTCCTGGTGCCCTCCAGGGCGCTATCTTGTTTCAGCCCTACTCCTTAGGGTTTAACTTTTGCAATGAGCAGTAAGGTAAAGGAAATTGGGGCAGGGTGGAAGGAGCAGTGTGCCCTCCGGGTGTGTTGCACCCAGGCAGGAATTCTGCAGCCTGAGGTGGATCTGCCAGTGCCCAACTCGGGCTGCCCTGTTCTGATCTCTCTGCCCTGGGTTTGCCTGGAAATCAGCAACAGCTGAGCCTTTCCTACCCACAGACCTACACCACAGAGTCCATTTCCAACTAGAATAGTAGATAATTTCAATCAAACCATTTTAATTCTATGAACTGCTAACCTACCTCTTTTTTTCACTTCAGCAGAATTCAAAAGAGAACAAAGAGGTTGTTTTTTTTTTTTTTTCCAGCAGGCAAATCATACCACTCTACATTATTATTTCTTTCCACTCCCCCAGTCTAAGTTCCTTAAGAAGTGGAACCACAGCAGTCACACACAGTACTAGCCTATAGAGTACTTGTTTCATAGAATGGTGTTTTTTTAACCCCACATAAAATCCTGCTAATTCTTTCAACATAAATAGGACACATTGCTATTCCAAGTTTCCCCTCCCCTTTTATTTAGCTCAGAACACCTGATGGTTAATTCCCAGTTGAGATAATTAGTCCTTGGTTATCACCAGTTATTGTCACCTGTTCAACTTGCAAATGTCTACAAATTTGAGTATTCCAATTAGCAGTGTAAGATCCCTATAGCATACAGCTAGAATGTACTTTTTTTTCCACAAGGCAAATCACTTTTCACTTACACACTTTGTCTATTGAGTCTCATTTGGTAATAGTACTTTAAAAATTATAGTGTTTTTCACAGAATAGACTTGTCATTGCCCTACCTCCTATCAAGCCCAGATGGCTGCTTCTATAAAGGAGAGAAAAACAGAAAAGGGAATTAAATGAAACCCTCTCCCTAATAAGTATCCAAGTCAATTTAAATAGTTTCATTTCATTTTTACATCAGAGTCCTGCCCTAGTATTAAGGCATGAAGAACATTCTCAGTGTGCTAATAAGCCCCATGACATGTTGAACTGACTTTTCAGTAAGTGGAATAAGCTGTAGTTTATTTTTAACTTTTATGGTAGGTAAACTGCATTAGAGGCAGCAGCCCAGTGCATTAGATCTGGGTTGACTTCCAGCTGAACATAATAAGGTGGCCCTCTGATTAAACCAACACCGAATAATGCTTGGAATGTGGAGGAGGCACTTCTGGGAGCACCATTTTCAATCCCACAGCACATGGTACCAGATCACTTAACATCTCCGTAATTACTTGGCTTTGTTTTCTCTAATGCCTGCTGGGGATTATGGTGCTTCCAGGGAGGTGCTCAGTCCACCTCCTAAGAGAAGTTCTGTGCAAAAACGAGCTCAAACACTTTTTGTGGGAATAAATCATAGAAACTCTGATCACATCTCTCACCTTTGCACTGCTCCTCTGCAAATCTGAGAGGGCTTCCCAGGTACAGAGTGTGCAAACTGCAGGCCTGGAGAGGGGAAAAAGGCTGTGCCATTTGGGAGCCAAATTCCTCCACTTCGCAGAAAGCCTTGGGGTCAGAAGGGGCTTTTAAAGGCCACTCAGACCAACCCCCCTGTAATTGAAAGGCACTCCTGCAGCCAGATCAGGCTGCTCAGAGCCCCATCCTACCTGGCCTTGAATGTTTCCAGGGATGGAGCAGCCACAGCTTCCATAACTAACTTTTGCCAGGGAGGGCCCCAGCATCCTCACAATAAAAGAGTATCTTCCTTATTTCTCCCTCTGGATGTGCTGAGAATGGCCCAATGCACTCAATGAATCCTGTTATGAGGAAAGCTAAGAATTAATTAATGCCTGTGTTGATAGTTTATATAAAACGCTGAAAGTTAAATATAGTGAATATACTAGGCACTCCTTGCTTTTGTAAAACTCAGATTGTAAAACCCAAACTCAGGGAAAGCTTCATTTGCATTTGAGGACACAGGGCGAAGTGACGCCTTTTTGGAGTGAGGCAATGCCACAAGGACGCAGATAAGAACGATCATCACCCCTGACAAGACAACGATGCCATCTGGACAACATCACCGGACCTAAGATAGAAACACAAAAGGCTTCCAGTAAGTCCAGGAAGGACTATTCAACGCGAGCAGAGAAGAATAGAAAACACCAGTTGAATAGATTTACATCACTGGGTCCAGGCTGAGGGCATAAAAACTGTATAAAACCCAGGCTCCAGCAGCAGTTTTTCGTGAACTAAGAGAGGGCTGTTTGCCAGATAGACCCCTGAGCCGACCCTGTTCACCGGTGCCGACCCCTGGGCTCGGCATCTCATTTTATTTTTGTTTTGGTGGTAGATTTTTATTTCTTTGTAACCAAATTGTTATTAATAAATTTCTTCATATAAAACAATTCGGCTATTTCGCTTATAACAAATCCCAAGCAGAAATGGCAAGAGAGAATCTCCCTTCAGAGACCTGTGCAGTTTGTAATTAAGAATGAAACCTTTTCTGTAACTCACTTGTTCTGATTGACTCATTACTTTATGTTTGCACCTATTCCCCCTCCATGGGAATGTCCATGAGGATATTCTTGTGCTGTTGGCTGTAGCTCTGAGACAGGTTTGGTGACAGTGACAGTCCTCTCTAAAAACACTCTTGCCTCTAAACAGAATCATTTTCAAGACAGCCACATAACTATGCCTAGCTGTGTGAGGTTTAGGATGCACGGAATAGCACTTACAACATTATAGACAGGCAGACAGGTACTGAAAGGTAAAAATGCTCTGTTCTGAGCCTAAAACTAAACAACCCAATGAAAGATTTTCTGAAGAATACTAGAAAACAAGTTGTGGAGTACTAGGAAAAAATTAGTTTCTTCCAAGCCTATACTAATGACAAATCACAACGCTGCTGGCTGGAACAGGTGCTAACAAACTCACCTGCACTTTTCTCTTGTCCCTTGTCTTGTCTTGGGGCAGGGACCAGAGCTCAGACTCTCAGACACATTTGGGCATCAAATTCCTTTGAAATTGAGTTGTTAGATTCCTAACTGTTTTTGAGAACTTGGGTTTAAATGAGGATACAGTGTCTGCTTATTGCTTTGTGTCTGGAGCCCATGAATCAGCCAGACTCACACACAGTGGAATAGGATTATTGCTTCATGGCATGGGCAGGCAGCAGCAGTCACAACCGAGCCCTTGGAGATCCAGGCAGCAAGAAATTCATGAAGATTTAAAGTAGTTAAAGGAGTTTATTTTCCAGGTGGGAAATCCAGGTGTCAGAAGAAAAGCAACTATAAATTTTCAACCCAGCTTTGCACATAAAATGTAAAGCCATTTGGAGCACACAGAAAGCTCAGTATGAACTATGGCTGATAGCTGGTGCAAGGTATGGTCAGTGGTTTTAAATGATTGATAGAGCTATCTCTGCACTAAAGTACTAAGGTTGGAATAGAAAAAAAAACCTGAGAGGTTCTTTATACCTCTTTTCTTCCTCTGATGGTCAAATAGAGTTCAGTTGTACCAGATGACTGTTACTTTTACCAGTGATACCTATGGTAGCTCTCCATACATCTGCTAGAGCATTTTATTTCAAGAAACACAACAATATGACATGTGGAGATGGCTTTAAAAACATTTATTATTGTCTCTAGAAAGTAAAAGAGGTAGAGCATATTCAAAGTAGCTTAGTGATTTCAAGAAGAAATGCATATGTGAATAAATATTTAATGCTTTGCTTTATTCCTATTTAAAAGGGCTTTGTGGTATGTCAGTGAGTCATCTTAGCTCAATGGATTTATTCCCTTTCACTTGTAACACCTTGGGGTTTCTCCCCACAATGTCCTGTAAAACAATTTGGTGCAGGGGGGGAGCTCCAAGCCCTTGCTAAAACAGCAGCACCCTGCAGGCACTCCTTCCCTCTCCTTACCAAATACCAGGACCACGTGAGTTTTCCTCCACCATCAGATCATTTTAATATAATTTCCCTGAAAGCAGTGTCTCCTCAAGGACTATTCTGCATGAAGAAGACTCTGCCAAGTGCTGAGGGAGCAGACTCCACCAGCCTCTGAGGAGGACTCCGAGGTGCTGACTCTATTTATACTCAGCTCTGAGATCAGTGCATTAGCTGACTGGCATTTCGCTTGCTGAGAAAAGATCAATGAAGAAAAGATCAGCTGAAGAAAGATCGATGGTGACCAGACAAACCATTAATTCATAAGAAAAGAGATTTTGCTTGGAGAAATAGGACATTACCCTGAGGCTCAAGCTCAGACTTGATCATTCCCAAGTCTTACACACTGACCTGAGTTCTCCTTGCAATAAACTGCCAGCCCTGCAAGGGTGAGAATGAGCCCCTTGCTGGGCAGAGCTGCAGGGGAGAGTAAAATCACAGACAGTCCTGCCATGTACCTGAAGGGAGCCCTGTATTTTCACAGGGGGGATTCCTCACCTGCTTCTGTAACAAACTGTAGCTGTTCCTCATAACCCAGAATTTGGTACTCCTTCTGTTCTGAGGTCTGCAGGCTCCTGTGCAGCTGTAAGATCCAAAGGATGTCTGGTTTCTCTTTACTGTCACGAGCATCTCACTCCTTTTTGTGGGGAGTGAATGGAGTTGCACTGCTGGATCAGTGCATTGCTGGAAAAAGCTGTGCTTGGGCATTATTCTGTTTAGTTATCTCCCACTGGCACTCCTCACACTCTAGATGGTCATGATGCTCAGATTGCCGGGAAAAAATCCCCCAAACCCAGCTCTTTTGGTGATAAACTTTTCCAACCCCCTGAAATTAAGGAATAACTCAGGTAAATAAGAATGTATGCCACAGTGTGTATGTGTACATTCACAACAGCATTCTGTGGTAATAGAGGCATGAGGTGCTCAAAGAACAGTTCCAGGTTCTAAAAGAAAAGCTTTGATCATGTTGAGACATTAAAGGAGTTGTTAAAGAGCAGTTCACTGTGGATATTGCCAAGGAGAGGTAGCACTGCTGTACTGATCATGTTTTAAAGGGCTGCTCCCTGTGAAGTATCAACAGCACAGCAGCTGCAGCCAGAGTGTCGTGCTGCTTCCACAGGAGAAAATAGCTGGACATGAGAGCAAAACTTCAGATGGAACAAAGTTCCAGCTTTTCCAGAATAAAGGAGGAGTTTTTATTTTACTGTGTTTGTGCCGACTCTTACCCCATCCTCTCTTGGAAGTTGCCCAGGATCACACACTGTCACTGTCACCACTGTCACTGTCCTGCTGGCACAGGGGGAGAGTAGCAGTGGTCACTTCAACTCCCCAAAAAGGCAGCTGAAGCTGTGTTTTGGTGAAAAAAAAAAGGATTTTGAAAGAAAAACAAGCAAAAATCCCCCACTGAAGAAGCAAAGGACCCCCACTGAAGTTGTAGTAAGTAAAGATGCACACTTAACAATTAGAATTTTCCAATGCAAAAGGGTAATTTCAAAATAATGCCTGACTATTTTCAGGATGACAAACATCAGGCCAAGCTCTGGAACACTGTGAGTTCTACCTGATGGATTTAATGAAAAAGAAAAACCCAAAACAGAACATATGGTACAAGGCATGATCCCATGTGAAGCCACTATCCTTTGCTGTTTGTGCTGGGAACCAGATCCAATATCCTAACCTAGTATTTATTTAGGATGGCAAACTGCTGATTGTTATAAAGTAATCTTTGGATACATCTTAATATCTACCTGAGGCCAATACACACTGTCTTAATGGACTGCCACATGTACCCAATGAAACTATTAATTAAATGAAGCCTTAGTGACTTCTGTGGTTAAAAGGAAAGTAACCTGGTTTATAAATCTAACCTCAAATCACTAGGTAATGGCTTTCCCTTGCTTATTAGATTTTTGCTACTGTCATCAAAAGAATAAAAAAGAATCAGATTAAATGTGAAGTATTGCTTTAACATTATGTTTCAAAAATGCTTTTAGAATATCTAAACCTTCCCCATTGTTTCCTTTCATTGTGAAGTTTCATGGGAAGAATGTAGAGAAATAATTCAGTATTATATGAAGACAATGCAGAAAGCATATAAATGTGTCTTCCCCAATTATCTTCCTATTGCTACTTTTCCCTTAGAAACGTGGGGTGAAAAATCTTGATATATGAAGAATCTCCTAAACAAAAGATAATTTAAAAATACACAGATTTTTATGTGATATATATTTGAACATATAATGCATGTGCCTTCCCCAGGAAACAATGAAGAGTCAAGCAAAGTTAAGTGAGACCTATTTTTGCTAAAAAGCCAAGTTTTTCCTCCCAAAGCCCTGCTGACACTCTGCAGCCCTGTGTTCTACTGCGTGCAGAGCCATGGGACTCTGGCATTTTTGTCCCTTGGAGAGCGTAGCAGTGTTCCAGAAATCCCAGGGGGACACTGGGAATTATCTTCCCAGTGGGATGCTGGATGTGAGACAGTGTGGTTACTTCAGCTCATGGTGTGCACTGCACACTGTTCCAGATCGCTTTCATAGATGATTTTTGCATTTTGGGGGAAACTGTTCCCATTGTGGGAATGGGTCTTGCTGGTGAATTTGAAGGAAGACAATACACAGCTTCACTTCCCATGAACTATCAGAATATTTTTTGCTTTTGTTCAGATTTCAGCGCAACTTTGTGGGTGAAATTCAAACCTCTTTCAATCCAGTGGGGGTTTTCTCATAGATTCAAAGAGGCAGACCTGCTTTGTGAGGATAAGCTGGAGCTCCATTTTGCCAAACTCCACATGACCAAAATACATTGTTCATTTACAGCTGCCTTGATCATAAATATGCCTCATTTTGCTTTATTCTGAGTCACTCCCCTGAGGTTTTAACTTACATATTTATTATTGATTCAGAAATATCTGGCTAACAATGACAGCCTGACTTAACGGCTAACACAATTTAGACATCTGTCATTTTTAAGCAGAACTCTAGAGAGAAAAGTGTTTAATAAAGCTCCCATGCTTCCTGGGTAAAACTCCAGGCTGTCTAATCAACAGTCCCGTGGCTTTGCATTTATTGCAATAAATTCTTTCCATGCTCTGTGCCACGAGGATGGGGAAAGGTCTGGAGGGGCCACACAGGGCGCCTGAGGGAAGGGCTGGAGCTGTGCCAGGGGATGGTTGTGTTGGATATCAGGGAAAGGTTCTGCTTCCCCAGAGGGTGCTGGGCACTGCCCAGGCTCCCCAGGGAATGGGTGTGGGAAAAACCGTTTTTCTGACCCAGAGACTGGGCTCCTGAGAGGTGTTTTAAAGACTCCTATTCCATTTCCAGTCTCATGAGAAGGGTGAGATGGTACAGATGTTACAGTTCATGCCATCACAATCAGAAGAACTACAATCACAATTGTATTTCCTAATTACAATACATTATAAGTGTTTTTTGGCCTATCAGCTTTTGCCACGCAATGCTGCTAACACTTCTAAGCCAATAATTTAGAAATACCCAACGTGTGTTTGGTACACTAGATTTTTCATAGTTCTATTTCTCCAAAATATCTGGTCTGTTTGCAAGGTCATCATTTGAAACTTGTTTCTAGTTCCATTTCTCTCTCAACAATGTCTGTCCTATCCCATGGCCTTTCTAAGTCAGCACACCTTGTCTCCAGGTTTGCACACAGATGCACAGGACTGTGTGAGCCTTCTGCCAGGCTTTGAGAATTCTCTGCTGTCGTTGTAGGACAAAATAAGTTGACTCTACACTTCTCAGAAGAGAAATGAAGGCTTTTTTTACAATTCTTTCAGTTTCTTTTTATAACATGCTGTGCTACAAAAAGCTGACACCTCTCTCCATTGGTTAAGTAACAGAAATAGCAAACAACACTTGGGAGAAAGAGTGTTATGGGAAAAGGGCACTGTTTACTTAGAAATATTATGAAAAAAGTAGTTATTTACACAAAGCTGTTTTGGGAAAAGAAACTGCTGAAAGGTTTCCCTTGGGAAAGCTAGCACAGGCTAAAAATTCTCTCGGGCTCAGAAAATCATGTCCACACTCTACAAATCCATTTCCCACAAATGGGCAAGGCCCCGAGGCTGCCAGAGCTCCGGGAGCGTTGGGACAGCGCTGCCAGGGGTGCACAGGGGGATTGCTGGGGGGCTGGGCAGGGACCGGGGCTCGATCCATGATCCTTGGGGATGATCCCTTCCAGCTGGGGACATTCTGTGCTCCGTGGTCCTCGCAGAGGTTTCCCATGCCAAGGGAGGTTCCCAGGCAGGGAATCACACCCCAGCCGTTCCGGGAGCTCCGGCTCAGCTGGCAGGGAAGCTCCAAAGCTGAATTTGTGGCAGAGACTTCGCAGTCACTACAACACTCAGTTTAATTAGCACTCGGGCCATTCCTTTTGTTGTCGGTAAACAATAGGAAGGTTTGACAAGGCAGAGAAGAGAGTGAATTTGTTGCTTTCATATGCCGCTCAAACTAGACCATCACCATTCCCAGACTAATAGTTCTTTACATGAACTTGTGCTAAATAGTGTTGGATTTCTGTGCCTAAACCTGGCAGGTTTTCCCAGGGTTGCATCTGATATCAAAATCAAGGTTTATTAACATTACAAAGAGCACCGCTGTCCTGTAGTGCCCCTTTTATCATTCTAAGCAGCTGCCTTGAGGCAATGCGTTTAACCTTGGGAAATGGGAGAGGAATGCTGGGAAGACAGAAATCTTTGACAGCTCAAACCTCTGCCAAAACCTGCCCTCCTTTAGCTGCCACACTGAAAAAAAGAGGAGACCCTTATTTGATGTTTATCTATTCCTTTCACTGCACTTAAAATTGAAAGAGAGGGTGGCATTTCCTTACAGTGATTTCCCATTTGTGCTTCAAACACACTAGGGAAGAAAATTTTCATTTTTTCTATTAAGACTTATACTAGAAAGACAGAGCTGGTGAATGAGGGGACACCAAAAGAAGCCCCAAACCATTTAGCAAAGTACAAATTTTTAAAAAACATAGTTGTGCAGGTTATCTTATTCCTACATATTTTATGTCTTATGACAAATTTCACATTCCATTCACTATTTCATCACCTGTTGCAATAGAAAAGGAGCTGTCACTGGTTCAGTTATAAGCCCTTATTTGTCAAGGTTTAGGGCTTAGCTATAAAAATAGAATTCATTTTGATGTTTCACATATCAGTTCTCACTTCATACACATCTTTTTCTTTCAGAAGCTCCCAAAGTATTTCCTAAGCTCTACATGAATATAACCTTTGAAATGCTGCTAATTCCACAGTTTCTGGCTGGCCCTTGGCATACTGCAAAACACCAAAGCAGTGTGGATACAAATTAACTATCAGATATTAAACAAACATCTCCAGGTTTAAATGTTGGTATCACACCTCTTAAACAAACAAAAAAAGCCCACAAACAAAACACAAAACAAACACACAAGAAAAACAAACAAACCCAAACACAAAACCCCCCAAACCTAAAAACCCCCCAGAAGTCCTCTTTTTCCCTCAGGTTTCTGACAAAAATGTATATAATGAGCTGTACTATTTGGGGCCAAATTCAGGAGGGATAATGTGCACATCCTCGAAGGGATTTGATTATACGTCTCTGCTTTCCTGGGGTGTATTTACATGGCACAGTACAGTGCTTTTCTCCTCAGCAGGAAACATCAGCCAAGGCAGAAGCCAGGGCTGGCTTTTGCAGGCAGCTGTAGCAGTCAGGTGTCTCATTGCAGAGCAAGACTGGTCAAACCTGGCATTTGAGCCCTCTAAGCTCGGGGGACATGGGCCGTGCTCCCTCTCTTCATAGCCATCTCCATCTAATGAGATTTTGCTCTTATTCAGGTGAATTGCTCAGCTGCTCTGACCATAAGGAGCTTAATGTTTTACTTCAGCTATATGAAAATGTTTCATGCAGCCAATTCCATTCTGACATGCGTTATTGGCCGTGCTGGGTGTCTGGATTCCAACAGAGTACAGCCTAATTCCGGCTCTGTGAGGATCCTGTTCGCTGAAGGGCTCTGCAGAGCAACAAGTCCCTCTGGAAATCACACCACTGAGACATTGTCCTCACAATGAGGGAAGTGTGGGTTCTATTTGTGTTTGCATCTAGAGCTGAGCTTCCTCATCAGTCCTCATTAGGTCTCTGCTAGGCTTTTACTTCAGCCTAGGTGCTGTTTGTGCCTCCTCTGATGAAGAGGAAGCAGACTACCTGTCCTAGTTTGGAAAGACAGTTGTCAGCCAGGGAAAAGCTGGAGCTTCCCTTGGAGTGGAGAATGTAAACCCCCTCCCTCTGAATTATTATAATTTTGAAATTAAGGGGCTCTCAGGCAAAAATATGGGAATAGGAATAACAGTTCTTTACTAGGAATATTAAAAATCATAATCCTACAAAAAGAAAAGCAAATGAACAAAGAAAGAAAAAACACAGACAGAGTCAGAACACAACCTGACACCCTGTTGGTCAGGATGTTGGTAGCAGTCCAGTCAAGTCATCCTGCAGTGACAGATGTGGTTCTGTTCCAGCAATGATCCTGTAGAAGGGTGTAGGTTTCTTCTGAAGGTCCAGTGGTGGTGAGATGGATCTGCTCTTCCTCTGGGAATGCAGTGCAAACAGGCTGTGCTGGTGTTCTGACTCTCAGATTTTATCCAGGTAGGAATGCTTGGCTCCTCCCCCTGGGTGGAGCATCTCCCAATGGGATGATGGAATTGTATCAGCCCTGCAGTGAGCCTGGATGGCCCATGAACAGCAGATATCCCCTGGAGGGAGGATGGGTCCTGGAAGAGATAAAGAACACTGCCCCACCTGGTTTTACCAGCTGGCCCATTAACAGAAGACACCTGCTTCCTCCCCTCTGGAGTTACGAGACAAAGAAAAACACTGGTTTCAACTGGTTTCAACAGATGGGAATAGAATACATCTTGCCTTGCAACCCAAGACTCTACCACAAAGCAGAACTGCCCTGTGCAAGCAGCACTTGCCTTCTTTTTTCATGGAATGGTCCATCTGTCAGGGAAACGTCCCATTCTGACCATGCAGGGGTCCCTCTGTCAGTGCCACTGCAGCCCCTGAGCTGGGACCCTTGGCAGCTGCTCCCCCACACTCACACAAGGTTTCATCACCAGCTCGGCCCCAGGTTTCCCCTGGCACAGTCTCAGACACCTTGATCCTTAAAATAATTTAATCCCAGTGCAATAACTAAATAAAACCTCAGCTCCAGCTGGTGCCTGAGAGGAGGAAGCCCCTTTATCCCCCCACACTTTTACCGTGGGAAGTCTGGTCTCTCTGACCAGCTTACATTTGTGTGGACTATTAACAAGCCCTGACTCACTAGCAAGGGAATGTTTCTGACAAATCTGAAGTCCCAACAGCTCCAGTGTATTAAATATAAGTTCAATATTTTTGCAAGTAGCTGATTACTTTCCAGCATCCTGCTAAATCATTCTGTACTCCTTGTGTCTGTAGTTCCAACCAGCAAAGTTATGGCTTTTTCATTACCCCTCTTAAAATCAGGTCTGCTCTGAGTTTGTACATCAAAAGTGATGTGTGTGTGCATAAATACTCAATGTCTATAAGGATAACTTGTTGTCACTGTTGTAAAAGTGTATCACTGATTTATATACCAGCAGTGTATTATAATAAATATTTTACTATTTTATATACATATGCGTATAGCATATAAAAATATATTTAAGGAAAGCCGAGGGTATGAAATTAAACATTTGAAAGTTGTTATTCTGCTTTCCTTTCACTTGTCCTTTCCTTACTCCAGCCCTTTTCATGTATAATATATCTTTTACTCACATCATTTTATGGTGCTGGTGCCTCACTCACAGCCAGGGTCTGAGGGACTCCTTCAGAATACAGGTTTGTTCTCCCACCTCAAGCACAGTTACCACTGCACAGGGGACAATTGCAGCCTCAGGAAGTAGGGCCAGTTTTACATCAATTACCTTGATAAACACAAGGATCACATTGTTTCTTGCCAGGTGGGCCTCAGGGGCCACAGACTGGCTTTTGGACCTCCGTGGATCCTGCTGCTTTCTCTCAGCTCCAGGCACTTTGCTCTGAACAGCCACTGCTGGGACAAAGATCAGTAATGTGGTTGTCCATGCCAGCAGCTCTCACTTCAGCATTTTCTGGGAAAGAAAATGACTGTGGGAGCCTCAATCAGGGATGTCTTTTAACTTTCACAGGTTTAATTTTGGTAAGGCTGACATCCAGGCGGGGAGCTCAGCCCCCCCCCGCCTGCTCAGGAATGCTCCTCACACTGCCACCTCCATTGGTGGCTCTTGTCTGCCTGGTCAGACACGGAGCTGTACTGCTCAATGAGGAGCCTGACATTTGACACATTATCAGAATATCTTATTACCACTGCAGGGATGTGACCAGACTAAAATGCGTGCTCTCACATGCATATGTCAGGATTCGTGTCCGTGCTGTCAGGGTGTCCAGACTGGAGTAGTGCAATTCACGTTTCTCTTTTGTAAGGAACAAAGCATCTGTGTCACATCCTTCCTAACTTGATTTTTACAGAGATTTATGGCTGGACCCTACTTGATGCCCCATGAATTCCAGAAATATCAGCTACAGGAAACTGGAATATTGTGAAAGAATTGAATGTGTAATAGAATAGCATAGGCAAACTTATTTTTTCCTTTTCCTTTTTTTTTTTTTTTTTGGTGTGATTTTATATCTGTCCTACACACACAATTGGCCAAACTTATTTGAAATCACTTGTCTCAATGGCATTTTACTAACACTAGGAATGAAATCATTGTATTTATTATATGGGCATTTCATATAAACTTTAAGTGCTTTAGTGATAGAAACAGTCTCTTAGGATTGAGCACTTCATAATGGTAGTCTCTTTTCAAGAAAAGAAGTTGAAAATGTTAAAAAGAAATGAAACGTTCCTGTTCCTCCATAAATTCTAGGCCCAACTTGCATATGTGGTTCTCGAATTTAGAGAAAAGTTTCAATTTTGGGAAAAGTAATTAATTTTGTTGCCTCTAACCTTGCCCTCTTCTGATGGAAGAGTTAAGATACCACTATTTTAATTCCTTGGCAAAGCATTCCTTTGACTAATCTCTGATTTGGAAGATAGTGAGCTTACGTTTTCCTTTATTAAATCTCACCTCATTAATCCTAGTTCTATACCTTGTGACAATGTGAAGCAATGGCTTTCCTTTTTTGAAGTTTGCAGCTCAGTAATACAGGGACATAATTAGTATATTCCCCTTTGTCATTCCTTGACCAAGCAGTGCATATTTAGTACTCAGAATCTCCCCCTATTAATCCCCTTACATCTTGTGTTACTCATCCTCCAAACCTCTCCGGTGTGAGCAGCCTCCCAGCACTGGAAATTAAAGCCAGTATTCCAAAGGCAGGATTTACAAATGCTGTGGACACGGGGGCTATTTCCCTTCAGCTGGACACACACTCCAACTCACTAAACTGGGCCTGAATATTTCTGCTCCCAGAACTGGAACCCAACATTACACAACCTGATGAAATGCTTTCGAGAGCTGGTCCAGTTAAAACTTCCTCTCTGCTGTCAATCCAGCCAAAAGTTATTCCCCACAGGAGAACCTTTTCTTTGGAAAGTTCAGTCAAGAACACTGTGGCAAAGTGAAAAACCACTTTCCTGAATAAGGGCAGATTTGCACAGAAAGGAGAGATCCTGGATAGAAAAAGAAAGTTAGAATTTGTGTTTTTAGGAGTAATGGGGAAGAGAGAAAAAGACGCAAATTTGTCTTTATTTTTTAAGTAACATTAGCAAAATAGGAGTCATGCATGTACTAATTATTAAGCACAAGCTTGGATGCAAGGAAGGTACACTTAAAAGCTGGGATTCACTGCAAACAGAATATTGGACCGTGCTGCCATGTTCTGTTATTCCAAAGGATTAATTTAGTAATGTTTGTGTTCTGGTATGGACTGGACTAATCAACATCAGGCTGATTGAAAACTGGCTGGACTGCTGGGCTCAAAGGTTAATTAGCAACCAGCTACAGATGATGCTAAATTGGAGGAGCTGGGCAGCATTCAAACCCTAACCTGCCACTTCACAGTGACCCAGAGAAAACTGACAATGAGGCCAGCAGGAACCTCAGTGAAGCTCCAGGAGTGCAGGCTCCTGCACCTGTTGAACCATCTGATGCTGCACCTGCTTGTTCAGAGGCTGGGAACCAAGTGGCTGGGCAAGAGCCCTGCTGGAGGGCCCGGGTGGCAGGGCCAGGTTGGGTGCCACCCAGCAGAGGGGAGTCCGGGCAGAGGGGACACGCTGCCTTCAGGGTGTGGGAGCAGCAGCACGGCCACAGAACCAGGCATGTCATTATTCCCTGCTTGGCCCTGGTAAGGGCACACCTGGAGCTGTGTCCATCTGGGCAAGAACACATCTTGGAAGGCTGCCCAGGGCAAGAAGGATATGAGAAACTGGGGAGAAATACATGAAAAATTACCAGAAATGTGTGATCTCTAAGGAGAGACTCAGGCTGGCTGAATTTGGTGAAGGGGATGCTAAAGGACAACCCAATAGCAACCTAAAACTGCTATTTTTGAAGGAAATGGCAAGACAATGGAAGCAAACCTCAGTGGTGCCAGATGGTAAAATGAGTCAACAGCTACAAACTACAGCTCACGGGGCTCCTTCTGGGGATTAGGAGAAAGTTCTTATCTTTGAAGGTACTGCAGCACTGGAACAAATAATCTGGAGATAATGAAGACATCATTGTGAAGGTTTCAAGGCTTGGCCAGGAAAACCTGCAGCTCTCCTGACCTGTATTAGCAGTAGCCCTGCTCCAAGCAAGATGTTAGAACAAACAACCTCCAGAGGTCTCTACCAACATGTATTTTTCTGATTCTCTGTGTCTACATTAGACTTACTGGGAAGGGTCTTTAAAATTGCCTTTCATAAGGCTTTCTACAAAAGGAAGATCAAAATCACAACAAAAGAATTCTGCCCCAGGAAACTGAACACTGGGGCAGTTTGGGCCATGGCCAGATGTGTCTGAATCAGCTAGAGCTTACCCCAGTCATCCTCTCCTGCTGCTGATCATCTTCACTTAGATTCCTCACTCTGTCTCTTGGAAAATGGCACCATTCCTATTGGATCATTTAAATACAAAAGCAGTTTCCCTTGTGTGGGAATGAGCCAGGTTAAACCCCCTTGTTATTAGGCATAGTTAATTAGCCTAGATCATTTTAACAAAAGTGGGCAAGCGAGCAAGCACACATGCAGTGGTGTCCTCAGTGCCAAGGGAGTGCAGCCTCTGGGAGAAAGGGGAAAACAGTGGTGAGCTGGGTGCAGAAACTTCTTAACTACACTGAGCTGCAGTGAGGGCATCACACAGACATCCCTGCCAAGGCATCCATGGACAGCACAGAAGGCTCATTGTAAAAAACATGAGGTGATTGTGAAGTCATTGCATCAAGTGAAACAGCACAAACAGCTTTTTGTACCTTCCACAACCTCTCTTATAGGTGGAGAATTTCAAATGCATAAGGTACAAACTGAATAAAAGAGGTAATATGCATAATTCATAAGACATGTAAATTATTTCTGCTCATTTCCCTATTAAAAAGTGTGGGGTTCCTGCAGTTCCTACTTCCCAACTGTGTTGTGTGTGTCAGTAGGGAAATTCTTGACCATCCTGCAGAGAGATAAGAATGGAATCTAAACCAAAGAAAAGGTTGTAAAGAAGGGATGGGGATCATTGTTACAATAAACTGAACTGGTCCTGTTCAGACATCTTTCCTTCTACACAGAACAGGAACATTGAGCCTTACTGAGAAGACAAGTTCTCTGTTGTGTCTTAAAGTTTATGCTTTGAATTGCTACCTCAAGAGAAAAGTCCTGAAAAAGGCACAAGTCCAAAAGGAAGATCTGCCTAAAAGATATAATTGCCCATGTGCAGCTAGGGGCTATCTGATTGTCCTTGTTTTGGTTTGCACAGAAAAGGCTGTGGCATGAGCACAGCATAAATAAAGAGGTAACACACCCACTGGTATAGATTTGCCCATTTATTGATGATGACACCACGTTTTCATAGTTTGTCAGGAAACAGGATGGCAAGACCATGTGGATCCTATGAGTCCTATGAGAGGTGAGCACACCAATGTGCACTGCATTTACATCACCTTCCCAGGAGATGAGTCCAAGCTTCTAAAAGACACCCAGCACAAGGCAGAGGACTGGGAACATGGCATTTGTGATGGGAATGTTATTCATAAATCAAAGGCATAATCTGAACGAGTCCCAGCCAGCAAAGCAGCACAATAAAGAAAGAAGCCATGGCTCACTGAACAAGGAGACGTCTGCTTTGGCAATAAAATACCTGGGAGGGAGGAACATTCTAGATCTGCACCCTGCTGGGTTCTGTTGGAACAGAAAAGCTGACATGCTTCCTGGACCTGTTTCCTCCTACCAGCTGAAGTACAGACTCTTTGAAGATGATGAAAACAAGCAGCACAGGAGAGGCTAGGCTGGATTATTTGGGGATTTTCTGGCATATATGTGAGATGGCTAAGAGAAGTATATTCTGATGAATTACTGAGAGCAGAAAGAAATCCATGGTGTTTATAAGCCTCTTTCCAGTTCAAAAAACCTCAGTGACTATGGATGTGTGCTCCCTTCATGAGAATTTCCCAGTGCAATGAGCAGCATTACCAAGGCTTCTGGTCCACTGCCAGTGAGGATACAGCCAGAGTGTCTCTTTTTTTTTCCCATTCTCTCTGCTAGAAGGAGCTGTAGCACAGCCAATTCAGTCTCTTATACCACAGGGGTTACAACACAGGTAGTACATGTTCAATTCTTGTAGATCTCTCAGGAGATGGTAAAGTTTCAGAGATAAATTTCTGGAACTAGGAAGAAATTCAGGCTTTGAGGAGACAGTAAGGAATTAAAAGGCTCCACAGAAGTGTATTGCTGGAGAGTGTTACCAGTAAAGACCCAAGATGCAAAGATATTAAATTAAGCGTGTTGTCTCAGAATTGTGACGTTTAGACATATGCCATGAAAAGGCATTTCAGGATGAGACAGAGAGGATCTGAGTGTGCTAAGGCAAGGGTAGCAGCAGATTAAATGACGCCTGTTCACTCTTGGCCACAGGACAGGTTTCAAAATGCTGTTGACCCAATATAGATTGAATATAGAGAGAAAATTGAGATTTTTTTTTTTTTTTAAGAATGACATCACACTTTCAAGTGTATTTTCACTTTCCAAGCACTTTCTCGGACTTATCATCTGTCAGGAGTTCAAGATATTCTTTATTAACTTAAATCAAGACTAACATCTTCCAGAACACGTATAGCATTTGCAAGATTTTAATTCTTCCTAATTGGCCCAATTGATTTTGTTCCACTTTTTCAGTAGCATCTTTTTTTTTTGTTCCACTTTTTCAGTAGCACCAATTCTTTAAGTAAAATCTCTGGATCTATCATAGTACAGCAATTGCTGTTTCCCCTTCTTTCTTTAACGCCCAAATCTGACTCTACTTTTCTGCTGCTTTACCACTGCTCTGTACCTTTCCCTGTGTTCTCTCCACACCTTCTCTATTCCACTGCCAGTTTTCCCTTTTCCAAAACCCCAGCCAGGTGCCACCCCAGCATGATCACTCTGGCATAACTGATCATTCCCCTCATTATACCTGGGGTGCTACATTTCCTCATTTTCCCCCTTTCAGGTTCAGGAACAGAGCTCTAATAAAGACTCAGCCTTTCTGTACTACTCTACCCTGTGTTTAGGAACAGAAGGCCATCCCTGCGCTCTGCCAGCTCTCCTTAGAATCCATGATACATGCTATTTCCTTTAGTATCTCATTATATGTGTCATCGATGTCTTGTTTGGCCTAAAGCCACATGGCAGCCTGACAGGCCTGTGCTGCAGTTTGGCAGCTCCCGTGCAGGGCACAGCTGTCAGCAGCTCTTATCCTCCATTTCAGAAAATCAGCTGGTGCTGGCAAGAGATCATAAGCTGAGACTAAGCAGTAACTGTGCATCCTTCTGAGCAAAGCAGAAATGGGAAAATCATTCGGGGGTTCATTCTCTGCCCTAGTCTTTTTGGCAGCCCTTTCTCACTGATGGCAAACCTGATAAGCTCCTTCTCTTGTGCTCAGCACTCCACACAGAATGGGCTTTCCTCCTTCCACCACTTGTTGCAGATGCACAGCACAGTGCTGAGGAACACGGGCAAGGAAGGCTGCTTATGACACATATGAGCATATGCTCAGCCTGCTCAGAACACACACTCCAGCTGCTTCTGCAGGCCACTGGCAGGGACACAGGGAATTAGCCCACTGCAGGAGGAGTGCAGGGCTGTCTGTCATGCTGGCTGTCTGTCACGCTGGCTAATGTCCCACTTTACTGTTTTATGTCAGAAACACTAAGGATCAACTGATGTGAATATAATACTGAAGGACAGAGGACGAGAAGCAAGAATGGGAGAAAGGAACAGCAGAGAAAGCAAACAAAAATAACCCTCAGCAGCAAAGCAAAACAAAAGGAATGAAAATCACAGAGAAATTATTTGCAGAGAATGCTGAACAGCACCACACCTTGTTTCTTCTGGAGCACCATGTTCATTTAAGGGATGATTTCTTTACATTTCTTTTTTTATTTGCTGGTACTTTGAGAACTGAGTTGGCAATACAGGGAAAGAGGAAATATGACTGTCATGCAAAAGAAGGAGATAATAAATGATAAGATGAATTCAAGAAAGGGAAAGTGAAGAAAAGTGGGATTCCTGAGTGCCTATAGCTGAGACTACCACTGCACTTTTCCTAGAGAAGCAGGCACACTGAAAAGGCTTCTCAAAGATTAGTCAGGCCAGGCTTGTCTAGGTGAAAGTGATGTTAGTGAAGATAAGGGGGGTGTTGAGGGACCCTAGGGCAGGGTGACAATGCAGAAAGACCATGGATCTGTGAAGGGACAGAGCAAGCCCAGAGGTGGTGGGGGCCAGACTTGGAGATGCTATGTGGGTACAAGGAGTACCCTTAGACAAATAATTACTCATCAGTGCCAGCGAGGGAATTGCAATCTGGCCCATCACTGTGAGGCACAGGGGGCACATCTGAAGTGCCTCCCCCTCTTCTGGTGAGCACATGACCCTCTCCAGGAAGACCCATCCAGGGAAACGCCCCTGGAACATCCATTGCTGTACTTCAAGTGGATTCTGAGACCCATACCCAAAGGCATACAGAAGCCAGGTGAGAGTGTGGCCCTTAAAAGAGAAAGCCAGTGCTCCTCCACCAAGACAAAGAGGAGCTGTATAATCTGGCCCAATCAGTCCAGCTGCTGGACTCTTGGAGCTCTCCTGGCAACCTGCTCAAAGCACAGGGTTATCTGCTCCTACATGGGCAGGAGCTGGGAACAATCCCACAGGGGCTGTAAAAAGGAAGGCCACTACTGCTGGGGCTGCAAGGCAAGTTGCCAGTTTTGGAAGGAGCTTGTTAAATATTTATCCCTTACAGAAAAGTTGTGACGTGGGATATATTTCTCACCTTGATTATTTTTTACTGGAGTTGAACCACATTGCGCCGTGCCTTGCACCTGAATCCCTGCAGTGTCACCCTGCAGTGACAGCAGTGGTCAAAAGGAGGACTTTAATAAGTATCCTTTTCATCCTATAAGTTATAGACACATGAACTGCTGCTGAGACTTGTTTTCTCCAGGACAGGTTTGTCTCATGTTCTTGCCTTCCTTTCTCCCCGTGTTTTGTTCAGAAGCCTTGGCTGCAAACTACAGGGCCACCTGTGTAAGGAAAGGAAAACAAGGACTGGATCAAGGACAGTGTACAATTCCCCATGGTGTATGGTCTGCTGTAAGGCCTGGCAGGAGCTCTGCAGATCATCAGTGTGAGGACTGAGCTGGAAGAGGTGATGCTGAAGCCATGGAAAAGGCTTTCAGCGTGGATTCATGACCAGATTCCCCTAGCACTCAGACATGTGGGAATTGATTGCTTCACAATGTTATACCTCACAGAAATCAAGGTGTTACTTCTTGAGAACCTCCTGGTAAGTATTTTCCGTGAGGCAAATTAAAGCAGAAGTTATATCTGGGTAATGGTCAGGAGTTCTGTTGGTTAAGTCATTATGACAAAGAGTCACAAAAGAAAAGAGTTAAGAATGTAGCTATAATGTGTTTGATTTAGCTGGCCAGGTATTCAGCCTGACCCTCAAATCCACTGACACTTCTCCACTAACTTTTATTATTAACTTATTATTAACAGCCTGGTGTAGATGCACACACACAATGCTGTCAAGCCATGTTCTCCAAAGATGTGCAAATGCCCAGGGCCTCTCAGCCTTTATTTTGTGAAAAGCAGTGCCAAAAGGTGACAACTACAAAGATGTTAAAACAAAACAGCCCCTGTAAGCATAGCATTCATTTTATCTCAGAAGGAAAAAATGACAAGACCTGAAATCTTTCTCTGCCTCAGTGAAAACCAAGTGCCACAGGGAAAACCCAAGAGCAGGGTTGGGATGAACCAGCAATATCTTGTGGGAGCCAGGGGTATCAAGTGGAAGAAGCAATATCATACGTTCAATCTACATCTCCAAAAGCCTGTGTATACCTGGATCTCTTTCAAAAATATATTTTTATCACTTTGATATTCCACTTGCAATGAGGGGAAGAAAACTTCAAAATGATTATAGATCTAGTTGGATTTGGGAAAGAACATTAAAGTCTGAGATCATAACTGAGCTTTTCTAACTCAACAGAACTCTCTTGAAACCTTAATTTTGCAAGATACTTAAGCATGTGCTTAATGGTAATCACCAGCTGAAAGCAGTGGGACTACTTCCATGCTTACAATTAGTGGCAATGCTTAAGCACCTTGCATAAATTGAGACCTATTATTCTCAATAGGTATTGGGAGCCCATTGGGAGATGAGTTTCTTGTGGCATTCTGCAGTTCCTACTTCCCAACTGTTATAATATATACTTGCAAGCTCACAGATTCTGAAATACATTACTATTATGTCAGTAGCTGCAATGAAAACAGAGCCGGAGCTTTGGAGTCTGTTATTTGTCAGTCTGATTTTTGTCTGTCTTAGCAGAGGATTGTCTCTGAATTTTTTAAGTATTTCTACATCTGAAAGTAGGGCTTATCACATTATCCCACAAGAATTAAATATTTACTTGTGTTTTGGGTGGTAGATGCAGTCAAAAATATAGGAATTTATTCTTCAATTAATGGCAAAACCTAGGGATTGTTCACTGCCTTTATTAAGATCTCAGCAGTGTGATCAGGACATTGTCTATCATTTCCATCACTCCAAAGCACACTATCTGCCCTGACAAGCAGAACTGCCATGGCTCAATCCTGCCACTACTCTTCCTGAACACTTCTGGGGAATCATCAAGGGATTCTCTGAGAGCAGTTGCCAACATGTCTTTGACAGGCCACTCATGTTTTTTGGATTTCTTTCTTATTCAGCTCTGCCTGTGCCACTTCAACGAACTCCAGACATCAGTCTGAGTCATAAATAAGTAAACTGAAAAACATCAGGAAAATCTGAATGAATCAGAGCCTGACAGAAATAATGTGTTTTAAAGAACCTGTGCATAGTGTCACAAATCACCCATTTGGGGTGTTGCAGGTTAAGCAGCAATTGGTACTGGTTCATGCTGGGCACCACCCTGCCTCTGTGCTGTCAAAATCATCTGGAGAAAATTCTTCATCTCCAGCCAGCAGAGAGGCTCTTCTTAATCTTCTCAGATGATGGCCTGGATTGTCTTTGTTCCGGGCTTATACACTCTAATTCAGTCTGTTTGGGTCCAATCCAAAGTTCTGAGGAAAGCTGCAGCTAAATCGGAGTTCAGTGGGCTATTTCTGATGAGGCAAGAGTGAAAGACAGTACAACATTCCAGATCTTACCATCTGCCACTGTGTCCCCATTCAAAGTTCGGTCCTTTTACTGAAGCAGGCAGCACCTGGGAAGATTGGCACTTTTTAGAAGTTTGGGTTTTTTTTGTCGTGCACTGTGTGATTGAAGGAGCACGGCCACAAATGCACAGAGCTGAAGGAACAGACTCTGAGTCTCACAAACGAAAGGAAAGCAGGCAATGTGTTGCTGAACACAGACCTAGGGCAGAAAGAGGTGGGGGTTTTTCTGCACCTCACAGCTACTCTTTACAGGAGGTGACAACAGGACTGCAGATCACTCAAAAGCTTTTTTTCCCATCCATCCTGGATAACAAATAGTGATGAATTCTAGACTGAAAGTTCACGTTCACATTAATTTATATTAACTAGACCAGCACACCTGGAGATATTGCTCCACCCCAGCCAGCTCGTGGCACCTGCATTCCACTGTAGCCCCTGATCCTTGTAGGATTGGTTTGGGTTTTACAAGAGAAGGCAGTGTGGAGGTTGCTGTAATTTCTTCAGGCAGTGAGACATTCCATCACCAGTGCCTGGTGAGGAGCAAGAAGCTTGCTGGGCTCGTTGATGTGTGTCCTGTGTGTCTCCTGAGCTGGGACAGGATGTGACCAGCAACAGGAAAAGCTTAGTGCACAGGCAACTCTGATGCTTCTTCTGTGCAGGGAGAATTCTTACCTGGGTGCTAAACAGCAGCAGAGGGAACAGAGCAGGACTGAAAACCTGTCCCTTGTTTTAAACAAAGCCTAGGCAAGGAAAAAGCTGTGTTTCATACTGTGCTGGCACAGCATTCAAATCCATAGTGAATTTAAATGATTGGTCTACTCTCTATCTCCAGGTATCTCCAGCAAATCTTAGAGTGGGAAAGAATATCTGACTATTTCTGCTCTGCCAAAGTTAACTATTATTACAGCATGGAGATATAATATTAATTTTGTTCCAGTGAAATTGGCTGGCATATGTGTTTCTGTGAGCCAGGTAACAGGTCATTACTGAAATAGCAAAACAAACCTGTTCACCATTCTTGGTCCAGCACATTGCATTTAGATTTTAAGATCATAACTGTTGGATACCTCTCCTGCAATGATGTACAAGATCCACTCTGCCAGAAGCTATATTCTTTCATAAAATGACTGCTGTATCTTCCTTTTCCAGACCCATCTCAATATAACAAAATTTAACAGTCCTGCAGACAATGCCAAATATCTTTCATTCATAATTAAGGTGAAGGCAAGTGGTACAAATCTCTAATTATCTTTTATGTCCTATTTATTCTCTAGTGAATTATTAAGTAATGATTTATAGCCCAAATTCCACATGTGTACCTGCTAATTCAGGGGGAAAAATATCAGCCCTTCATGCTCATCCAGCTAATGGGCATCGCTAATTGAAAAAATGTTCTTTACACATATCACTAACTTTCCAATCATTTACTTGTAGAGAAGTTTGAAAATTAAAAAATAAAAAAACCACCCCAAAACAGAGAGAGAGAGATTCAGTGGAACTTTGGAAGCTGGGTATGGTACCATGCTAAGTTCTCCCTCCTCTGTGCAGGCAGCAGGCAGAAATCAGTGCCTGAAATATTCTGTCACCTCATATTAGTTTCTGCCAAAGTAAGAGTTGTCAGGAACAACAACTGGAGTCTGAAAGCAGAGATTCTATCCCATGTATTGCATATCACTGTACTTCCTGCAGGCAGGATGTTTTCTGCAGTGGCATGTCTTGATGACCTCACACTGAGATTCCTTTCCTTTCCTTTCCTTTCCTTTCCTTTCCTTTCCTTTCCTTTCCTTTCCTTTCCTTTCCTTTCCTTTCCTTTCCTTTCCTTTCCTTTCCCTTTCCCTTTCCCTTTCCCTTTCCCTTTCCCTTTCCCTTTCCCTTTCCCTTTCCCTTTCCCTTTCCCTTTCCCTTTCCCTTTCCCTTTCCCTTTCCCTTTCCCTTTCCCTTTCCCTTTCCCTTTCCCTTTCCCTTTCCCTTTCCCTTTCCCTTTCCCTTTCCCTTTCCCTTTCCCTTTCCCTTTCCCTTTCCCTTTCCCTTTCCCTTTCCCTTTCCCCCCCACCCCTTTCTTTCTCTCTTTCACATAATTGAAGTTTTCCTGCCAAAGAGGTTTCCCTCTCAGAACCGAGGCTGCCTCCTGTGCTGGATAAAAGTCCTTGCAAGAATCCCTGCTCCATCCTGAGCCACTGCCTTTGTATAAGGAATGGTTCTTTGATAGTAGCAAAGAAAATACCTGAGCACCACGAAGACAGAAAAAGCAGCATCAGAGACAACCTGCTGCAGGAGCTGCAGTACCAAACCCTTTCTTCACTGCTTCTATTTTTTAAATTTCTGTTTCTTCCTAGGTTGTTGTGGTTTAACCCCAGCCAGCCTCCAGCCCCTCACAGCTGCTCACTCACTCCATACCAGCAGGATCAGGGAGGGAATCATGAGGGGAAAAGCTGGAAAACCCCTGAGTTGAGATAAAGACAGTTTAATAGGGAAAGCAAAAGCCATGCACACAAGCACAGCAAACCAAGGAATTCATTCCCTGCTTCCCACGGGCAGGCAGGTGTTCAGTTATCTGCAGGAGAGCAGGGCCACATCCCCTGGAATGGTTACCTGGGATGACAAACACCTCCTCTTCCTCCTTCTTCCCCTCACTGCATATCCTGAGCACGATATCACATGGTCTGGAGCATCCCTTGGGTCACTGGGGTCACCTGTCCTGGCTGAGTCCCTTCCAAGCCTTGCAGGCAGCCCCAGCCCCTCCCCAGCACGGCCCCACAAAAAGCAGGAGAGGCCTTGGCTCTGTGTGACCCTGCTCAGCAGTGACAGAAACATTTCCACGTTATCAACCCTGTGTTCAGTGCAGATCCAAAACACAGCCCCACGCCAGCCCCTGCAAATAGAATCTCAGCCCAAAGCAGCACACAGGCTGAAGTAACTTTTCTTCCCAGTGCAGGTTCTGCTCTGTGGACTGTGAAGTCAGAAATCTTGGCTTTCTCTGAGACCATTTTTGTATCCTCTTTTGTATACCCTAAAGATCAATAGTTTGGGTTGAAACTACCACATATTTTTATGTGCTGACAAAGCAGAGAGGAGCCTCAAAATCTAAAACCATTCTGCCTTTCTTTCCTAAATCTCACCGTCTATGGAGAACTGCTTTATGATTTTTGACCTGTCTTAGATGGCAATATTGAGAATTAATCCTAAGGATCCTGCCTCTCAGTTCCTGGGCTGATGGCCCCTCAGATATTAGTAAAAAATCTTTCTCCCAAGCCCCATGCCAGAAGAAGAGCTCAGTTTCTCAAGGTTGTTTATTATTTCTTATCTAGTACATTCAGTCCCTACCCTGCTGGGGTTCTTGCTGCTGTCGTAGTCGTGGCTGACTGGGCACCACCAGGGCAGTCTTAACTCTTTATTAATACTCTCTAAGTATTATGTGTTCTATGTTTAGAGATAATACCAATATCTATTATCTATGTTAGACAGTACATTTCTATGCTAATCCAGTCCAAAAGTACCACCATCACAGCAGAAGATGGAGGACAAGAAGAAGGAGCAGAAGGACAGGGACATGCCCAAATTCCTCCATTTTGCCTTCCTGAGCCCCCATTCTAAACCTCAAAATGCTACATTTACACCCTGTGATAAATAAACTACTACTTACTTCACATCTCTGTTGTCTTTGACTCATCTACAAGTGTTAGAAGCTTTTCCAATGGAGTAAGGTCAAAGGTAGTGCTTTCCTAGGGTCTCTGCCAGGGTCTTGGACCCCCAGGGCAGTTTGAGGGGCTGTCCATGTGCCCTGGACTCCAACACCTGCCCACCCTTTTCAGCATTCCCTAGAGCATCTGTGCAGAACAGCTGGGGCAGAAATAGCACAGGGCAGAATCGCTGCTGTGCAGACTTGCACCCCTCTGTACCCAGCCCTGAAGATTAATTAGCATCCCATAACTGTTGTGTGAGCTGACACAGGCAGGTAACTGGAGCAACCACAAACCCATGGCTAGAAAGCAAAGAGTGGATAGATTTCTGTTACCTCATGAGCTGGGGGATCCCCAAGGCAACCCTGGGCATGAGACAGAGGCACCTTAAACTCAGCCCATGCCAGAGGCTCCCTGGCTGCTGCTCACATGGGTTGCGTCACCATTCCTGCATGTCTGACCCTTCCTCCCAACACATGTGCTCTCCACGAAGCAGCTGGGAACACTCCTGTAGCCACATGGGATTTAGATGGTGGTTGCTGCTGCTATTCCCAATCAGCATCTCTTCTGGAGAAGCCCTTGGGTGGGCACTCAGGCAAAGCAGCCAAGCCCACATGCCACACACACCATGGCTAGCTTAGCCAGGAGAGGCAAGAAGGGCCTTGGTAGGATAAATTCCAGCAAGGGTTTGTTCCAGCACGCCATAGGGGATCAAGGACAACAGACCTGGGCATGTGGTGTGCACAGGGTTAAGTATGGGGTCGGGAACCAAAGGCCTGAGGGGACAGGGGCAGTACAAGGGCAGGGCAAAGGGCAGTGCCCTATAGGGGAGATGGGGCAGGCCCCAGGGATACCACAACCACTGGGGAAACAGGGAAAGGAGAAACCAGGAGGCTTAGGGGCATATGGCAAGAGCAAACTGGGGTGGATCACGCAGTGTTGCAAGGCACCATAAAAGGGAAGTCTTTTCTTTCAGCCTAGGTGCAGAGTCTATGGTGTATTCTTCCAGGGCAAAGCCCCGGGTGTTACCCTGAGGGGTTCAAAGGTTTCACAGACTCCCCCAAGGATTGCTGCTCTCTGGTTTGATTGGTGCTCAGGCAGCCCCTGCAGCTGATATAATGCAAATCCATCCACCCCTAGAGTAGAGAGGCAAAGCAGAAGTTTGTCCCATATACTTCTGTATGGCATGACTCCAGAGCTGTTAACCACGTTGCCCTCAGTTAGATCTTGCTTTTCCTGATGTATTTGGCTGCCATATCCACGTGCCCAATCCCACCCTCACAGCCACCATGGATATGTGCTGTATGATGTGATTATGACCTAAATGAAGCCTGAAAACTTCTCTAGACTGAGAAGAAAAAAATGGAGAAAATATTGCTTTGCCAACCCCTTCATTAAGAGTAGAAAAACAGACTATTAAGTACATAATATTTTTCTGACCCTAAACTTTATAATAACTTCTCATTGCTAACACTTCACAAGTGACTTGGCATAATTTTCAAAGAGGAAAAGAAAAGAACTAAAGTTTTAAATTTAATTTAAAGAAGAGAATTACTCAGTTCATGAAGTACCATACATTAACCTCATTGTCTGCTGCAGGAGTGTAACCTCTAAAGTTGATTCAAAGGTAACCCGAATCCCCCCTGTGAGGACTATTCATATCCATTAATTGTTGCAATACAAGACACTGTAGGTTCGAGCTGGTTGCCAGTTCTTCAGTATCTGAAACGTACTCTCAGCAGAGTGGAGGACAGCACTGGGACTCATTTAACTCTGACTTTCACATTAATTTTGCTGTGCTGTGAAGAGCAAAGACAAAATCAATGTCCATCAGTGATTATGCAAGGTAAAATATCTAGTGATGTTGAATACCAATGGCAGTGGTGAGCATTAAACTTACTTAAGGACTGTGCAGTTGACAAAGCCATTTATTCCAGTTTCACTTAATTTTCAGTGACACATGGAAGTTTAGAAAAATATAACAATTACAATGAAAACACTGGATTGCAGTTCCTGGCAAGCTAGACCTTAACTCAACAAAATGTATTGTATATATATGTAATTTTGCAGTGTACAGGTCAGGGGAGGTTTGAATCATGCACGGACTGAATCTCCACAAAGGACATTTTGTGACCAAGAAGCTGGCCTCTGTCACAGCTGCATTATTTCTGGCATTGGATCACTTCTTTGTGGCTTCAGTGCTCAGAGTATGGGCAAGAAAATGCAACTAATGTGACGGCTCTCCCACACCAGCACTCTTCTCTCATTTTCCCCAATAAACCATGTCTGAAATCCTCACTGAGGTAATGGGACTTTATCAGATTGCATCATATAACTTAAAACTTTGGAATTGTAGCAACAGCAAACTGAATCAGTGCAGGAGTTTCTCCTGAGAGCTGTTATGAGCATTGTTGGGGTTTTTCCCTGAGGTTCTCATAAAATCATTTTTCTTTCTTCCCTGAAATTTCCCTATTATTATTCCAATACTAGCGCTTATATCCCACATTCATCAGAGCTCTTAAATCACAGTATTTACCCTGGTAAAAAGATAATTGATATCCCAGTCCACCTCTCATGCAAACCACTGTCATCTAATCAGATCTATTATGCTTAATAGTGTCATTAATATTGAATTCCAATGGAAATTATATTCTTTTATCCCTCCCGATGAAATTTTTACATAATAAATACCAACTCAATGAAAACAATAATTTGAAAAGCAAATCTTGATGACTATTTAGTCTTGTTTTACCCATGGAAAATAAAGGAAGCTTTCAGACATGAATTGGTGTGAAAATCAAACATGTCGTTTTTAGGAAAATGTTGAACCAACCCTCCTTAGCAAAGCACAGGTTTTGGAACAACCTCAAGACAGGAGACCCACAGCAGCCACTTTTGGTTGTCCCCAGGCAAACACCAGCAGAGATGCTGACAACCATCATGCCAAAGTGCCTTTTATTGGGTTCCTCCAGCAGCATCCAGGAGGTCACTGATAATGGGACACAACAAGAGGAAATGTTTATCAATGAGGCCAATTCAGAACTGGAGTAGCTTTGCAGAGATGGTATTTTGGGATGCTCTTGATTTACAGGCTGTAAAGGGTAAAGCAAACACACTCAGTACCTGGCCAAGTCGTAGTTTCTTTAAGAGACAGTGCACAGAATCTGGCCAAGAGGTTTTTTTGTTTTGGTTTGGTTTGGGTTTTTTTGCAGTAAAGAAATCCAGTGCAATCAAAAGGCACAAAGAAACCCTGAGGAAGCAAGTGAGTCCTTCCAAAAGCAAAGACTAAGCTCCCAACAGTAGTGAATGCATGAAGAACCAACAGCCAAACGAGAAATGCCACTAAAAGGCTCTAATAAATGACTATGTCTTTGATTTTCTTGTTTCTCAAGCTGTAAGCAATATTCACTTGCTTTGACCTATAATAGAGTCTTGTTCATAAGACACAGAGGAAAATGAAATGAGACTTACACAAACAAAATCTTCTTAAAGACATAAGCCACAGGGAGGATGGAATTTACTATATTCAGTTAACACTTTGTCATTTTATTCTGGCACCAAAGTTTTTAACTAATTGCATTCTTTCTTCGATGAAAAATGCCCACAGAATATTTATTTCTATTCCAATGATGCTATTTTTTTTAAAAAAAATTGCATCTAGCCATATAAGAGCAGCAGTATTTGATGAGATTAATCTCTGCAGTTAAGCAGACAATAAACACCCCAGAGCTTTTTGTCCCACAACTGCTTCATTGTTTGGGGGAGCAAGGTTTTCCAATGCACTGTGTGTGTTGCACCGAGGATGCCCCTAATCCTGGACTGTGATCAGCCCTGGCAGAAAATGCATCTGGCCCAGCTGTCCAAGCCCAGAATGTCTTGAAAGTGTTACAAGGTTTACTGTACAGATCCACTTAAAAATTGAGTTTAACAGGAGCTGAGTCAGAACCTCCAAGTACAGCTAGAAAATGACAAAGCCAATGAAAGCAAAGAGGGGAAGAGGCAAAGGCTGACACTGGGATAATAATTAGCTATATTCAGGGAATGATACATCTACATTGAAATTGCTGGCCACATTTATTTGATGTTAATACTTTTTAATTGCTCATTTATTGTTAAAGCACACTGATATTACTGCCTCCAGTTCAGACACTCAGACACAAAGTGCCTTTCCTGAAGTGACAGTCAGTCCCAGAATCAGAACTAGGACCAGCTCTCCTGCCTCCAAATGCCATGCCCAATTAACTGCACCGTAGCTCCCCACAGAAGTAAAATGTGCTCATACAGGATAATCTGTGTGCATGCTACTCAAGGAAATTAAAGTGCAGCTATAAATCTCAGCTAGTAGCTGCTGTCTGGCCAGCTGCCCAAATTAAGGCCAGAGGTGTCCTCACTATGAAAGAAAATATTTGCTGCTTGTAAATTGATTTTTGTTTCTTCTTCCAAAGGAAAAAAAAAAAAAAAAGGCAGCCACACATATCCAGCCTTCTCAATTTAAAATGTCACACAATCCAGCCTCACAATCATTCAGGTGGCACTCTGAGTTTATCTCATGTGATGCATCGTGAGTCCAAGGGACATGCCAAGGACAGTTCAGTGACATGTTAATTATATCTCCAGCAAGAAAATCTGGTTTAAAAAAATGCTCTGTGGGGATATGTATCCCTTTAGAAGGACAAGAGACCAAAGAGATTGTTCTTTTGTTCTCTGAGAAGAACCACTACACACCTCTCAATAACCAAAGAGGTAACAACCTTCACAATACACATTTAGCTCAAATCCACTTGCTGAAAAAAGCCTGGAGAGTGTCAATAGAAATATATATACAATAATTACACTGATGGTCCTGTACTGCTCAGCTCGGGGCTTTTGAAATGGAGATTAGTGGCTGAAGATGATAATGTTCAGGTTCAGGATGTGGCTTTTCAAAAAGTAGTTTTGAAAATGAATACGATGTGAAGCAGGTTCATTGGTTCAGATAATTTTGAATTATGTCTCTTCTGTGAAGGGAGCAATTGGACTCAACTTCTGTTATTATTAGTCAGAGCACTTATGCCCCTACTGCTGAAGAAAAGTTCATAAACTCAGGTTTGTTCAAGATGGATGAGCCATAATATGCTTATCAGAAGTTACCTACTGTTTTATCTTTCATTACACATTTGCAATGCTTCATTTTTCTGTTGCCATACTAGGCTGTTAATGAAGATGGCCAAATGGATCATGTCAAATTGTATCCCCATTCATATAAAAAATGCAAAATGTCACCATATAAGAAACACAATTCTCGTGCCAGCTTATTGTCACTGTTACTATCATCAGCATGGGTCTTTATCAAAAAAGTTTAAAATGGTTCTTCTGGCATCATCTGGAGAACTATATTCTCTCAGAAGCATATTTCTGCCCTTTCCAAACTGATGGCAGATTTTTAACTACTAGCAGCAATAAAACAAATATATTTCCAGCACATGATTTCCACTGAAAAAACCTTCCAAGCATGTAGTTTTCCTAATGTTTGACAGCCATTCCTGCATCATAATGCAGAGGGAAATGTACTGTATCATAACATATACATACCTGAGAGGATGGCTTAAAGCTGCTGGGTCTGGGGGTCAATCACAGTTTAGCAGTGGCAGCAGGGAATTTGGTTTGCATTGGGAGACCTGTGGGAGGATTTAGGCTCAGACCTGAGTGCTTTTCCTGTCCTGAGCTCTGAGCTGCTCCTTAGGTCAGCCACAGGTTTCCCAGCTTTAAGTGAAACAAGCTCAGTACCTCCAGAAACATTTGCTGTACACACCAAATGTGAGATGATGAGAAAATGCTGCCCTGAGCCTCACTGCTAAATCTTGTATCACGTTAGGAAGGTATTCAAGAGACAGTGGCTGATGCAATTATTGGCATTATTAATTTAATAACCTGTCCTCCATTTCAGGCTTCCCCACCAATACTACTGTGTTCTTTGTAATGAACATCTTTAAAAATCCATTTGTTTCATTACAGTGTCCCCCAAGTGAACAGAGCAATAAGGCTAAAAGGGTTTGTGTATTGGTACTTACCTTAAACTACTGCAGGTTTTGCTGAATGAATGGGGAGAGATTTGGATGTGACTTTGGAAATTAGCTTTAATAAATTGTCAGTCCCTCATTTCAGTGAAATGTTTGCCAGAGATGAATATTTGCTATCATCAGTACTTGCACCACACCTCAAGGGCAGAACTAACACACACTTCTAACTCAAACTGACATAAATTGCAGGAAGAATCCTTTCAAAAATAAAGGGCTGAAGACCATGCCATAAAATGCCTCTCCCACTTCCTGCTCTCTGTTTTTCATCTTCCTGGCAAGGTGAGCTTTCTGACAGGAACTCCTGTGAGCGCAGCCAGGAATGAAAAAGAGAAAGGTGAAGTGGGAGTCACTGACATTCCTGTTCTGAGCTGGTGCAGTTACACTGGGTATGTTCCCAGCCACCCACTGGGTTTGAAAATAACACAGAACCCAGGGTTCTTGCGTTTTTTCTTGGTGCAAGAATGGAATAGCCAATGTTCTGAGACATTAGCTCAGAGAAACTTACCAAATGATGCCATATGCCTGGCTTTCCTCTGGTGCTTGAGAGCTCAGGGTTGTTCAGGTGAATTACAGAGCCAGCCAGGATCATACACATGTCTCTGTCTCTGCAGGAAACAACTGGATGCCCCTCACTTGTGAGGCTCCACAAAGTACAGCCTCTATACAGCTAACATACATTTTATTTTCTCCACTGATTATCTGCACATGAATGTTACAGCCCAGTTTGTTCACTTTGGTAAGAGTTGGCTCCTGAAGGGTATTGGTTTTGGAGACCCTGAAATACTCCCAGTATCCATTATATGATGTAATACTTCCCTCTCACTTCCTGCTTATTATCCCAGTAGTTTTAACCCTGCCAGACAGTGTTCCAGCACAGCTGATCCCATTTTAACACTTCACACTGACAATTTACTTCACACACCTGCACCTGACCAAAAAATGTATGCATTTATTTTTCCATATGCTGCAATGCCTAGAAGACTTTTGTTCAATGAAGACCTTGGGTATACCTTTGCAGCCTGGTCATGGGAGCTTTCTCTTCCCAGGACAGGAGGTCCTGAAGTCTCCCCAGGACAGAACTCCCTGTATGGGTACAGCCCCTCAAGTAAGTTTTCACCTCATGTATAACATATATTGAGGCATAAATGAAAATCAACTTGGTCCCTCTCAGAAAATATAGTTAGCTTTTAACTTTGCAACTTTAATGGTGACTCTATTAATATGCACAACCAAGGATGTAACCAGTTATTCACAGAAAGGAGTGCTATTTTCATAGAATATCCAGAGTTTCAGAGAGTATCCCAGGGTTGGGAGGGACCCACAAGGATCATCCAGTCCAGCTCCTGCCCTGCACAGATACCCCAACAATCTCACCCTGTGCCTCAGAGCATTTTCCAAATGCTTCTGCAGCTCTGGCAGGCTCTTAAATAACTGAAACAAAGCCTAAAATTATTAAAATTCGTATTCAACAAATGTAGTGGTCTTTTTCTGCTAATCTGGTGTGCTGGCACCAGGGAGCAGCTGTGGAAAGGAAGAAGTGGAAGTAGGAAGTAGGTCTTCAAAGCAGGAGAGAACAATGCCTCTTCTTCACAGGAATATCCAAATTTATATTCAAATACTCAAGCATTTGTGTATTATTTGGCCAATACTTCCACTTCTTTATAACAGAAGTGAAATGCACTGCTGGAGTAAGGCCCTGGCAGCTCTGTGGTGGTGTGGATGTAGCAGCACCAGCGCAGGGATGCAACCTGGCCTTGCCAAGGTGTCTTAGGTTACAAATGCAAGATGTATTCTATTTTCCATCTGTTGAAACCAGTTGGGGAGGTGTTTTCTTTATCTTATAATGCTGGTGGGGGGGGAGAGGGGGAGAGGGTGGGTGCCTTCTGTTAATGGGCAGCTGTTAAACCAGCTGGGGCAGTGTTCTTATCTCTGCCAGGACCCATCCTCCCTCCAGGGGATATCTGCTGTTCATGGGCCATCCAGGCTCACTGCATGGCTGATACAATGACATCATCCCATGGGGAGATGCTCCACCCAGGGGGAGGAGCCAAGCATTCCTACCTGGATAAAACCTGAGAGTCAGAACACCAGCACAGCCTGATTGCACTGCATTCCCAAAAAAAGACCAGACCCATCTACACCACCACTGGACCCTTCTACAGGATCATCTCTACTCCAAGAGAACCACATCTGTCACTCCAAGAAGACTGAACTAAACTGCTACCAACATCCTGACAAACAAGGCGTCAGGTCATGTTCTGAATATATCAGTATTTTCTTTATTTTCTTTTATTTTTCTTTTTTTTAAATTTGATTTCTTATACTACTATGCTTTTAATATTCCTAGTAAAGAACTGTTATTCCTATTCCCATATCTTTGCCTGAAAGACCCTTAATTTCAAAATTATAATAATTCAGTGGGAGGGGGTTTACATTCTCCATTCCAAGGGAAGCTCTGGCTTTTCCCTAGTAGACACCTGTCTTTACAAACCAAAACACAAGGAAATGTCCCTGCTGAGGTCCAAGGGCACTCATCCCTCCCGTAGGGTGGGCTCTCCTCACAGGCACAGGCAGGGACTTCCCACCAGGGCTCAGCCTCTTTGCCAGACCAGCATCTGGGGAGCTCTTGGCTTGTTGCTTTTTTCCTTCTGTGATCTCAGTCCATGCTGCTCTCAAATTTTACATTCCCACCATGAAGGGCTGTGTTTGCAAGCTTTTCCTTAGGCATGTATCAGAGATTAGGTTTATTTTTATAACTGCCACAAGTTCCAGGTTGCATAAGCATCTGCAGGGGCATTTTCTCTCAGGGGACTCTCCTCTTTCCATTTTGGAGAGGATCTCTGTCTATCACCCTTTGTGGAGAGGCAGCACAAACTCTGGATCATTTGTAAGCACACTTAATATCTCACAAGGTGTACTGACCTTGAACTAGGCTTTTACACAAATACAAACCCAACAAAGGTGTCATTCAGGCAGTTACAGTGGGCCAGAAGTGATAGAAGAAATAACTTCTTGTCTTGTATTTTACATAAAAATAAGATATGCACAAATATATTATTTATTTCTTGAATCAGCTGTAAAATGTACAGTTCTTGTTTGTGCTTTGCATTATGCACCACCAATTTCTTTTCATTACTGACAGAGTATTTACTTTTGCAGAAAAAGTAGTTGGTATGAGAAGAAATAGGCAAATGGCTTCTGATGCTGTATTATTGTTTGTGAAGCTCCAAAACACAAAGCAACAAGAAGGAACTGTTTTAATTTGCAAAGAATTCCTTGAGTGATTACTTTGTTTTCCTGCAATTTAGATCTGCCAGCTTGGAAATGGCTATTTAAAGGTTTGTGAGGGTTGTCAGCATCATTTAAGAACTGCATAGCTTTACATTAGTGGTAGGTGCTTTCACAGTCAGATTGTATCTCGACTGTTTAAATCTCCTACTTTTACTAGGCAACACAGATACCTTGGGATAGATTTTCCACTTGGCTGAGGCTTGAAATCCTTTTCTGGTGGTGTAAGTTGCCCGGTAAAATGTGTGCCTATTAAATAAATTGCACCCACAGTTCAATGAATGGTGCAAAAATGTATATCCCACAAGGTTTTAATAATTAAAAACCCTTTAAACACCAAGCCAGCTTATTGGTTTTGAAATTTGTTCACTTTCCCTCATGGATCACATTTTGACAAAATGGACTTTTTCATGCGTAATTTTAATTTTATTTTGTTGAAGTCACATTTTCAACTGAAAAGGTTTAAAGGGAAAAGTTCCAACCAGATCCAGCCAGAACTTTGGAATCTCAGTGATAAGGCCATCAGTCTGTTAGCATCACCTTCAAGGACTGAATTTATTTGTGCTGCTAAGGAAGGCTGAATTCAACACTCAAAACAACATAAGTCACCGTGATTAATATCTGTGGAGAAAGGACATTTCTCCTAAAGGCGGGAGGCCACACCTTTTTTGGGTGGGTCCCAGGGAGTTCTGGTGAGTTGGAGGTGTTTTTAAAATGGTTCCCATGAATATTTATGCTTCATCTGGTTTCAGTGTGTGATGAGACACCTCAGAAATATTTCCATGCAATTTCACCTTATGAAGGGAATGACACTTTTTGTACACTTACAGAGCATCTGAGGGTATCTGAAGATGCCCAAAATGCAGATTTCTCTGCATTTAAAGTTCCACTTGCAGGGTTCTTTCAAAGTATAAATTCTTGGCTTTCATACTGTCTGTCATTATTGCTTCTCCTGCCTTCTTCAAACACTAAAACCATCACTTTTTTTGTTTTGTTTTGTTTTTACTTTTCCAACAGGATGTAGCTCACATGAACTTACCATCTATATTAAAAAAAAAAATTTCTCTATATTACCTGGTAATTTTTTCACAGACTTCAGCAGAAAGAACAGAACCCAAAACAGATGTGGTAGCAGCTCAGCTTCCTGGGGCATTCTGAGATACCAGCCATTCCCCAAATGGAAATAAAAATGTCCTTTTTCATCCTCAGAGTTTTCTGATTTAATTACTGTGCCAGCCGTCCCCCAATGCATAAACAAGGGCATCTTGTTATTTGTCTGTTTGTTTTCTTATGAAGTCACAGCTGTCCTTTTTTCATAAATAATGCTATGGAGCCATTTGGGGAGTGAGAATATGTACATAATACCATAGTTATCTAGAAAACAATAAATTGAATATCTTTGCACAGAAAAACACTGACTCTCTCTTCAGCTCTAAGCTTCAGCCAAGAGGGTTTGCCAGACCAGGTCTCATTTTGGCCAAAGTGAGTTACAGGGGGCAACACTTTGTGACGTGGCTGCACGTTCTGTGTGTGTGAGGCTGAGGTTTGACAGTGCTGGTGGCACAGGAACACACATGATGTGTTTGAGGAGCCTTCAGAGATGATCTCCTGCCTCAGGATGCAGCTGAGAAAAGATTTTTAGATACCTTGTATTGGCTGTAAGCAGCAGAAAAGTGAACAGAATTGGATGGAGCTTGTTCTAAGAGGTTGCACAAAATTTGTGAGCGCACATAATGAGAAAAGATGGAATGGACAGGGATGTTTTTTCCAAGAATGCCATTTAGCAACAGGAGGCTGGAGAAGAGACTCAGTACAAGGCAGAGCAGGAACCTGCTTAGGTTCAGCTTGTTTGATGGAGAGGACATTTTGGCCAGCCCTGTTTCCCAACACTTCACTCTGACCTTTTCCTTGACATTTTTGTGTGCTCCCTAATACTCTACAACACACAAGAACAGGGATCTCATTCCTTGCTTGTGCTATAACAACAAGTTTGTTGTTTCTATTAGATCAATTCATAATGTAAAATGTAACTTATGTGTAAAAGGTTGGCTTGCATTGTTTTTGGGAACCAGGCTGAACTGGACTGCATCAGGGTGCAGATCCAAGCTCAACACACAGTACAAAGGTTTCTATGCCTGGAAGATCTGTACCATGTTTTACTGCACCTTCTGTACACATCTTGTCTAAAGTGAAAATCAAAATATTTTACTCCACTGGTTGGTAAAAGTGGAGTATTCTAAACAAAAAGAGACAGAGCAATATAATAATAATAATAATAACAATAACAGCTGATGAATGGACAGCAATAGTCTAAAGGGCTTGACACTGGCCACTGTTGATGGGTTACACTCATCACTGGGATACAGTGAGCCAGGAATATTGAATGTCAGCTTGCCCAGCAATGCCCAGCACTGGCCTGATCATAAAAACAAAATACCAGATATGCCAAAATAAATCTGGGCCAGTTTAGCTTTGAAACAAAAGAGACCAGGCATTTTTCTTTGCTTCTTGGCAGTAGATTATTGCAGTGCCTTCCGTGTCAGTGTCTGACACAGGACTTGCCTCTGCAGTGAACCAGCAGCAGGAGAAGGGAAATGGCATGGCAGGGCCTCCCCTGTCCCTGCAAAGGGATCCACTTTGGGGCTGCTACACCACCAGGTGAGCACCTGAAAGAAAGGGTGAGCACCTAGAGCTCCTGGGGGCACACCTGTGGAATAGAAAGGAAATGGACAGACCATGTCCATTAACTTTAATTAATGCAATAAAGCTCCCCTGGATCTAGTTCAATTTCATGTCCAGGTGTGTAGCACTTTCCCTTATCAGTCTTTCCTTCAAGCCATTAGAAGGAGTCTATATCTTTCTTTCCCCACAAATGGAGATTCTACACAAATGTGGTCCCGCAGCAGGAAGCTATACAGTGTGGTATAAAGGAACCTTTTATCAAACTTAAAAGGATTAATGCATTTCTTTCAGCAAAAGCTCTGCATGTCTCCCAACTCAAGCAGTTTATAAAAGGAGAAAGATTCTTGTTTAAAATACAGGTAAAGCCCAATTATCCAACGTGAAATCTCAAGCTGTTTGTTTGGGACCTAAATTGAATGAGGCAGCTCCCACAGTACCATGTCCTAGAATGTCAGTGCATGGATTTTGTGGACAAGGAAGCCACTGAAAAAAGAGAAAGATTTTGGTGTTTAACATCTCAAGCCATCACTGTGTGCAACTTTTTGGGCCAGGGTAGCTGAAGTGCAACAAAGGACCATGCCCAGCAGAGCCTGTCACAATTTCAATTTTCATAACGAAGGATGTGAACAGCCCTTTTCAGAAAATCTTTTACCAGCTGTTTGTCACTGGGCTTTTTGGAGCAGTAAAATTAAAATTAGAATAGATTTCTTGTCCCTGTTGCAGGCGCACAGCCCAGGGAAGCTCTGGGTGTGACCCTGGTGGCCCTGCAGAGCCGATGGTACCTGTGCAGCTCTGTCACACCCTTTCTGTGACACTCCAGCAGTCACTGCCCCAGCTGCCCTCTCTGCCCCAGCTGCAGCTCCCCACTCCCACAGCTGAAGGAAAAGCTCAGCCTTCAGCTGTAGCAATGTGGGATTTAGATGGTGGTTGCTGCTGCTATTCCCAATCAGCATCTCTTCTGGAGAAGCCCTTGGGTGGGCACTCAGGCAAAGCAGCCAAGCCCACATGCCACACACACCATGGCTAGCTTAGCCAGGAGAGGCAAGAAGGGCCTTGGTAGGATAAATTCCAGCAAGGGTTTGTTCCAGCACGCCATAGGGGATCAGGGACAACAGACCTGGGCATGTGGTGTGCACAGGGTTAAGTATGGGGTCAGGAACCAAAGGCCTGAGGGGACAGGGGCAGTACAAGGGCAGGGCAAAGGGCAGTGCCCTATAGGGGACATGGGGCAGGCCCCAGGGATACCACAACCACTGGGGAAACAGGGAAAGGAGAAACCAGGAGGCTTAGGGGCATATGGGGAGAGCAAACTGGGGTGGATCACGCAGTGTTGCAAGGCACCATAAAAGGGAAGTCTTTTCTTTCAGCCTAGGTGCAGAGTCTATGGTGTATTCTTCCAGGGCAAAGCCCTGGGTGTTACCCTGAGGGGTTCAAAGGATTCCACATTCAGCCACTGCAGTTCAGAGCTTGATGCTTTAACATAAACCTCCCATTCTGGCTGTGCAGATCAGATGTTCTGATCCAGGAGCTGTGGTGATGGTTTAACATTAGTTTTTGTTTCACCTTTCCATCCTGAAGCGCTCCCAACAGCAGAGGCAGATACACTTTCTCCTCAGAGAAGCAACTCCCAGGCCATGATACTTGCTCAAATTGCAAGTGAAGGTAATATTCTCAATAACACATTGCTACCTTCTAACTTGACTCCTAATAAAATTGAGGATTATATCACAATTACATTAGAGAATTATATGCATAAAGAGCCGTAGCCAGAGAGTTAAAAATCTTGCATTGATATTGAATCTAAAATTAAAAACAGACAAGACAAACTGTAGCCTGAACGGACTCCTACATAATTTGGAATTTCAATGCATTAGTTTGCTGTTAATCAAAGTCCTCTTTCTTTTAACCTCAAGTGTTTGAATGTCTCTCCTGTCTGAATGTCACCACGAGGCAGCACTGAAGGTCGTGCTGCACCCAGCCCTGCACGCCGTGTCCTTTATCAACCTGTGCCACTTGTTCTTTCCAGGCAAAGGCAACACTCAGCACAACTCACCTCCTTCAAACCACAAGATTTGCTTTTAATACATTCCAATTAAATCTGGAGGGGGTTGACAGGCTCCGTGAACTCACCTTGGGGACGTGGGAGCTGTGAAATGCCACTGAGTGTATCTGGGCTGGCTAACTGTGACATGTGTAAAGCAGGACCCCATTTGGGGGTTGGAATTAAGGATATTCCCCCTTGAGAGGCATTTTGTTGGTAAGTGGATATACAAAAATGTCAATATTTTAAATTAAATGTCAAATTGGCCCAGAAGATTATGTTGCCAGCATTACCAGGGCTGAGTATTGCATTTCCCCTGGTGTCTCTAAGACTGATGGTGCTCAGCAGGAGTGAATATCAGCTTCCCCTCTGAATCACAGCCACGGTGCTAGGCACAAGGAACAGAGCAGGAGATGGCTCAGCTGCTCCTGCCCTAACCTTGCCATGGTATGTGAGAATAACAGAGGTGCTTCCAGAACCAGGGGCTAAACTGCTGGAGTTATTCCAAATGCTCCACCAGTAGCTTTGTCTGGTTTTCAGACAAGGAGAGCAACCCTCATGCCAGGAAATGTGAAAGGATACAGGAAAAAAATGACATGAGTAGGCTACACCATCATAGGAGGAAACCTGGGAGTAATATATAAGGATGAAAATGTAAATACTGTGTGCATATCCTGACCCAAACATATTTCAAACTGCTCTCTTTTGTCCCCCAAGTAGCTTGTTAATCAATCAGTGACCCTCTTGTTCCATTACCTCTGCAGACATAATTTGAGTGTCACCTCAGTTATTGTGATTATCCACTAACCTCAAATCTTCTACAGCCTTGTGTGCCTCATCATGTGCTCCTGAACTCTCAGTGTTCAGTCACTCATCACTCACCACTGAAATGTTTGATGCCCTGGTAGATTCCTGATTCCAGAGATGAGGGATGGGGAGGGCAGCCAAGGAAAGGATCTCACTCAAGATCCCATGTTACCTTGCTTTACCTTGGTCCCTTGGGGCAGGAAATACACAAGCAACATTTTTTCCCCCTTAAAATTATTATTTTATTATTTATTTAATTTAATTAATTTAATTACAGTTCTTTTAACATTTACAGTACTGTACAATGCAACGTGTATATGTAAAAAGTCACTGTCCCTACTGTAAAGGATCTTTTGAGCTTTCAGTGGTGTCCCCTAGAAATCACTGTTTAAACTGTGTTTATAACTACAACAAACATGGCAGGGAAATATGGGGAGGTCTGATTTTAGGGGTTCCCACTGAGTGGTGACTACGGCACATCAAAGCAAGCTGAAGACATTGGGTGTTTTTCTGAGGGGCATTCAGAGCCTGGCATTACTGTGCCCAAAATAAATTTTGGATGTTCTCCTAGGAAATCAGAAATGGTTAAAGAGAGAGAGTCACTCCCCACCTCCCCGTGCCTTTTAAAAATACTGGATTTCATGAGTAACAGGACCATAAAACCAATTTAAAAAATCCTGCCAGACAGTCCAGCAGAATGAGAGAGAATTGGGCAGTATTTGTTTGTCAGTGTTTTGTACATTTATCTTAAAAATCTTTCTAAATCTATAGCGAAAATGTTGACTAAGTTTTCAGTTTCCTTGTCATTTTGCCATCTGCCATGACCATAAAAGGGAAAAGTAGATACTAAAAACTCTGAAAAATCTAAATTATGGTACCTAGATTTGCTCCATGTGTAAACCATGCAAGCAGAACAAGCTCACTCAGGTCTGAAACCCTGAAACCCTTATCTGCAGAGAAGGCTTTTATGCAGTGAGATGCCATTATAATTAAAGCAACCTCCTTTGGTTCTGCACAGTCTGCATTCAGGGCCTCCTGGAAGGAGCATTTAGTCAATTAACTATTTTATTAACCAATTGATTTTTCCTGTTAGTCCTTAACCTCTTTGTACCTGTTAGGAATGGTTATGAAAGCTGAATAAATTGGTTTCTTTCACCTCTAAAAGGCAAGAATAAATAATAAAACAGGTTGAACAAGGTTTCAGTGGGGAACCCAAATACAAGTAAAAACACCTGCTGTGTATCATATAATATAAAATACTAACTGCTAGGAGCAGCACAGTATTTCAATAAATCACATTGTCACACTGACCTTTATTGATATACTGTTTCTCAACTTAAAGGATTGGTCCTGGTGCTTTAGGAGATCTTTTGTAGTGAAGGACCTGCAGATTCATCACATAACAAAGAGATTATTTGCCCACCATAGGGCTCACTAAGTCTATATTCTAAACAGAACGCCCCCCCCCCCCCCCCCCCCGCAAATATTTTAGGGACAGTTAATGTTTGGAGATTTATTTAGCATCACAGGAGAACAAACATGCATTCCTGAAATAAGTACAAAATGTGATTTATATTATCACTTAGTACAAAGTGGAGAAAAAAAAAAAAGGAGAACAAAGAAAAGCAAAGCTCTTTCATTTCTGCTAGATAATAAACAGCTTGATTTTATGGAATGTTACACTACCTTGAAACTCTGCAATGACAGTCCAGTGTTGGAAAATTAAATTCACCACGCTGGCTGAAACCCAGCAGTTATTGGTTCCTCTGTACCAATGGCTGGAATGAAAGACTAAGAGGGTATGCAAAGAACACATTTTTGGAGCGACAGAAAAAACCCTCACAGTGAAAAAAACCATGTGTGCTCCTCCAAAGAACATTCCCTGCTCCAACAAACCCAGCAGAAAGAACCTGATTGACATCCAGAGCATAACAACTGAACTTGCACTGCCTATCCAAAGAAATGTCCAAATTATAGTCTAGAGATTCTTCCAACACAGAGCCAAGAGTTGTAGAATATTCTGTCATATGTAGAAGATTTTGTACAAATTACGAAACCTAATGTTCTTCTTGAAGGTCCTTCTGCCTTAAAATACATGGATATCCTGGGAACATTTGTTCCTGCTACTTTTAATGTTGACTTATGCTGGTTTGAATAAAATTCAGACTCCAGGTGTAGTTTTCCAATGGGGTGAGAAGTTGTATTGCTTTTTAAAAGATGAAAAACAACAACAAAATGATTCGTGTGTCTCTTACTGAAGAAGTAGCTTTTAATTTCTCTGTTTTTATGTGGCTGCATAAAGAAAAAGAGGTTGAAGGCCAAAAAATGAATACATTTAAAGAACAGCCCACTAATGTAATTTAGTCAATGAGCAGAGATCTGTGAAGAGACATGAGGAAACTGCCCTCTGAGTGAGTCCCTGTGCCTGACTCCTTTTCTTCCCTGGTTCTTGGTGGTCTGGCACAGAACAGTGACATGATGGGCACTGATTGCTGCTCCTGGATCAGGTTCCAGCAGAATACCCTCACTCCTTGCTAAAACATCTCTCTTTACAAATAAATCCATAAATGGCTCTTCCAATAGTTGCCCAACTTTGAGGAGCCTCTTTAATGATGCTTTTTGTCCCCCTCTTGCTTTAAAGGGAAGATTTGTTGAATTCCACAGAGCAGTGTCCAAGGCTGAGCTGACCTTGAGGTGATGCCTGGCTGCATTTTCTGTCCTGTTTTTTCCCCTGATAGCTCCCAGCCCTCACAGCCTCTGCACTGCAGGCTCTTGGCACAAAGGAGTCCTCCCACTGCCCCTTCTTCAGTCACTTCTGATGTTCCAGGATCCAGCCTTCCACCTTTCCCCACTCTGCTTATCTCCACCTGTTTCTCTAGGAAAAATTCTACCTCTTGCTGCTTTCTTTGCATCTCTCCACCTGAGCCTTCCTGTTGCTGTTCCTCATCCCATCAAACTGCAGCCCCTCATCCCCTGCATGACTGAGGCCACTGCTGATCACCCTCACCTCCTTTGTGAGTCCAGCCTCCTCACCAACCATAAATTTCATGAGGGGGTCTGGATGATGGGGACAGAGACAACAAATGCTGCATTTAAATTCAGAATTAAAATGCCACCACCATATGGCACAAACAGATGACAATGCAGTGAGAGATGTGCCAGGGCAGTGCCTTTGCCTTCCCAGAACCTGCCACAGTGATGCAGACAGGCTATTCCTGTGCTGGCAGTGCCTGTGCTGGGTGGGAACACACAGAAGAGCTGAAGGCAGTAGATTTGTTGACACTTTTGGATATACCTGTCATGCACCCTGCCTTCCTGGCCCCAGGATTCCACAGGAGAAACAGGGCTTAATAAACCTGATTGATTTGTGTTTGTCACTCATCCAAGTGGCTTTCACTTTGGTGTCCCTCAATCTTGCTTTTTCATTTTCCTTTGGAGCCACTGAAATCTCACCTTCCAGAGAGTCCAAGCTGTTGGACTTGTCATCTGGTTCAAAATGTCTGCACAGCATGAGCAAAATTTACTGTTCTCTGTGCAACCTGTTTTGGTGGCTCTAATAGAAAACACAGCAATCCCTCTTTTATGCTCTGCTAGGAAACAATCTGCCTTTTTTTTTGTTGATTTTGTTTCAGGAAGGGAAAAGTTTTTGATAGAATTTTTGCGAGCTTTATATAAACCAGAAAATCCTCAAAATCCAGCATGCAGCCAACAGTACTCACAGTGAATCTAAATCTTTGAATGTCTTTTCTGTAGTTTCTCCTTATACTCAAAATCTTAGTTAAAGCAAAACTTCAGTCTTTTAAATTGCCAGGGCTAAAATGTGGCAGAGCAATTACATGATTCGTGGAGCACTGTGTTCAGGTGAAGTGCTAATGTCATCAGCCCTAATTTGTTTATGTCTTTTCTCACCCCAAAATTCATTGCTGTTGAAATGTATCACTAGTTTATCACCTCTTGTCCCTTAATCTGCAAAACAATCTCATTCCTAAATAAAATTTTTCAAATGTGACATGTTTTTCAGAAATTTTAAGGTCCCTGAATTTTAAAGGAAGAAATAGATTTCTTCTCACCCTCTTTGTTTTCCATTGTTTGGGCTTTTTGTTGGTTTTTTTGTTAAATTTTTTCTATAAACTCTGTCTCTTGCTGCTGCCAGCCAGAAAAGCCCCACTGAGAGACCCAAGGTCACTGGTAGCTGGAGACAAGCACTGCACAAGTAGTTAGGATGAAAGAATATCCCACTGGGCTTTGGACTTACAGTTTCTTGGCTCTTGTGACTTGAAATAAATGTCTCCTCTCTGTCTGGAGCCACCAGCCATATTCTCTCCCTCGTGAAGCACGTTGCAGCCAGACTTACACAGGTGAAGAGGATGAAAACCTTTATCATTTGTTTTATCTGTAATGATACATTGACTTCCCTCTTAGGGACAGGGAGAATATTTTTACTGGCTTCTGCAGAGCCTGGAATTTCACACAAATATTTCAGGAAATTTCACCTCAACGATTTGTTGTAGAGATTTAGGGATATGCAAAGTGTTAGTCAGAATGTGCTTTACTTTTTAAAACACTTCAAATAGGATTTGGAATCGTTCTGGGATTTCCCACCTTGTAATTACAGAGGAGAGAGACTGAAGTGAAGAGTCTTTAGACTGAAGTCTAGGTTACCTTTCAGGTTTTAGTTCTGATTTCCCTTGTGATCTTCTGCATGTTGATTAAACCTTTCAGTCCCTATCCTTACAAAGGGGATTAAAACACATCTGTGCTTTATTTGGATGTTACAAAAACCTCACTGATGAATGGCTACTGTGCTAGCTTATAAAAATCAGAACAAAAATCCAAACTTATCAGCAAAAAGAAACATCCTGAATGTTTGCCACATGGGACACTTGCAAGCCTCTGGGAGCAGACCACAAAACTTTATTCTTTCAGAATAATTTTCTGAACTGCCTAGTCAGCCCAGTCTTCTATGGTTGGAAAGAAATAAGCAAAAACTCTTCATAAAAGTCTTCACAAAAATACACCATGCTTTTAGCTAAAAGCCTTCTCTGACCTCCTACACTGCCCATCTGTGAAGCAAGCTTGGCTTATGCACTTTAAAGTCTAAAGAGATAGAAAAAGAAAGGAAGAGGGACTGCAGATAACCTGCTTAATTCTCTCACTTACAAAATGAAAATGTCCTCTGCATCTTTAACAGACATTCAACAGGGAATACACTCAATTCAGTTTGACTTCAGCTATTATTAATGGTATCTTGGATAAAATCATTCACCAAGCAACCAAAGGGTAACTGGATTTTGGCTCTCCAAAGTAATAAAGTAGAAAGCCATCATGGAGATCTGCTGCTGAAACAGGAATGGACAGAATGTCTGATGTTCCTGTGAGCTGACAGGGCTGGAGCAGGCATACAATCCTGTGTGATGGATCCAGCTGGACAGGAGATATCACAAGCCACGGCCATCGAGTGCAATATCAATATGAAGTTTTTTCCATGGCATGAGCGAGGGTGCTCAGAAGCCTGCTGTCAAAGCAGAAAACTGCAAAAGGTTTTGCAACACGAATACTTAATATTTAGGAATCAACAGTCACACAAGAAATTCATTTCTGTTCACTCACTGGATCTGAAAGAAGGAATAAGTGAAAAAACCCCCTCTCTCTGTCCTTTGGGTCCTGATGAAAAGTGTGTTTTCTTAACAAAAACCTCAAAACTCTATCTGCTTCAAACAGAAATCTCAGATTGTCTGAAACATCAAGGCAGCAGTCAAAATGAGATCCCTGGGAGAGACAATGCACGAGGTCAGAATGCTGCAGTCTCTCAATTTCCACAGTGGAAATAAACAGAGCATCAGGCTATGTAGTACAGCAGAAAGGGCAGAATTAAGGGCTGCATTAGTCTTTGGCCTTCAGAATCAGTCACAATTCACCTGAAGTTAAATTGCTTGCATATAAATAGGAGAGGATAGATACATATGCCTTGAGGGTCTGAATGAAATGACAAAAAAGCAGGCATTAGCTTCTTACTAGATCACCAAGTGCATCTGCTTTTAAAATGTGCAGGGACACCCCTGACCTCTAAAATCAGGCTGCATTTTTTCCCCAATGGTTTCCTAAAGATCATGGAGGAGTCTTGAATTTTATCATTTTTGTTTTTCCTTTAAACAACAAAGGACTGAAACAGTAAATTCAGACCTGTGTGAATTTGTTACTGATTTTGTTTTACAGTGCTTCTCTCTCTTCTTGGCAGTTGCTGTCCTTGCCTTGCTACCCATCCACCTCCCTAACTAGACAAAAACTGCAGATATACAGACCTTTGATCTTCCTTCTGTTCCAAGCAGCAGCAACACACCCTTCACTATTTAGATCATTATAGAAAGATCACTGGGAAGAACAGGAGATTAAAATGAACTACTGTAAAGAGAACATTTTCCTTACTGTTACAAACTCTACTCTGCCTGTAAGCTGGGAATGCCCCAGGAGGGATGCAGCCTCAGGAGAGCAGCAGCAAAAACTAAACTGTCCCCTCTCTGGAGAGTAACTCCTTCTGTCAAGTGTTCTCTTGACTGAAGAGCGTGGCTGTCGTGATAAATCACATCCTTGAGACAGACAGCTGGCAATCTGAGGAGCTGCTGTGACCTCAGGGCACACATGGGGAGGTCAGACTGGGCTGGAGGTCCTGCCGTGCTCCTGCGTCCTGGAGAGGGCTGTGAGTATCCCTTTGGGAGGGGCACAGCTGCTGCCTGCTGCACCTGGGCTGCTGCCATTTCCAGGCTGAGAAACGTTCCTCAGAGGGGGTGTGGGACAGGAGGGCAGACAGCACAGCCCTTTGGACACATGTGTGTCTTAGGTTGCAATGCAGGATGTAACCAAAAGTATGTATTCTGTTACCAGCTGTAAAACCAGGTGGGGCAGTGTTCTTTATCTCTTCCAGGACCCATCCTTCCTCCAGGGGATATCTGCTGTTCATGGGCCATCCAGGCTCACTGCATGGCTGATACAATTCCATCATCCCACTGGGAGATGCTCCACCCAGGGGGAGGAGCCCAGCATTCCTACCTGGATAAAACCTGAGAGTCAGATCACCAGCACAGCCTGTGTGCACTGGATTGCCAGAGGAAGAGCAGATCCATCTCACCACCACTGGACCTTCAGAGGAAAACTTCACCCTTCTACAGGATCCTTGCTTCAACAGAACCACATCTGCAGCCACAATTTTAGTTGGACTTCTACCAGCACCCTGACCAGCAGGATGTCAGCTTGTATTCTGATTCTGTCAGTGTTTTCTTTTTGTTTGTTTAGGTTTTTTTGTACTACTACATTTTTATTTTAATTTTCCTAGTAAAGAGCTGTTATTCCTATTCCCATATCTTTACCTGAGAGCCCCTTAATTTCAAAATTATAATAATTCAGAGGGAGGGAGTTTACATCTTCAAGGGAGGCTCCTGCCTTCCTTAACAGACACCTGTCTTTCCAACCAAGCCAATGTGTTACCTAAAGATACCCACAGATATGTACAGCCAAGTGAAACTCGTCTGCTGCTGTGAGAGTTCCTGCTTGTCCAGTGGGCAGTCCCTGGTAAGACTCAATGTTTTCAGCTCTGGGATACAACACTGAGAGGTGCTGGTCCGTGCCTCCCAGTACATCACTCGTTAAAATTGATCCTCACAGTGAAAAACCCGAGCTCTAGGAAAGATTTCTGTATAAACTACAGATACACATTGATCAGAGTTAAGTGGAACATGGGACCTTCTAAAGCTGGGTCGCAGAAATGCAACTGATGGCTCATCTGAAATGCCAACAATGCCAGCGTTGGATCCCTGGAAATCTTAATTCAGACACAGATACTGCATTCCCTAAAATCACAAAGAAGAGGAGGCTGGCAGGAACTTCCAGCCACTTCATAGTCCAGCCCTCCTTGCTCAGAGCAGCATCATCCAGGCCCTGTTGTTCAGGGCTGTGTCCAGCCACAGTCTGAGTAACTCCATGGATGGAGATTCCACATCCTCTCTGGGCAGCCTGCTCCAGTGCTCAATAACAATTTAATCACAGCCTACAAAGTTCAGAACAACTACCCTCTTCACTTCATTTTCTGTCCTTACCTTTGATTTCATGTTCTGCCAGATCAATATAAACCTCATTTGGATCCTCCGCATTCATCCTCTGTTCCTGGAAGTCAAGGAACTGTTTTCCTGTGATTTCCCTTTGTTTATAAGAGAACACCGTCTGGCAAATGCTGGTTGGGCCAATACATAGAGACAATATAGTTTAACATTTACCTTAAAACACAAATGTCTGAGGAATAGGCTCTGAAATAAAGTACTGAGAGTCGGTGGTGAATTAATTCCAGTTAAAAGTACACAAATACACATACATGCAGGTAAACTATATGAGGAAAAGAAAGAATAACATGAGAAACAATGCTTAATACAGACAATTATCTTACATGTATTAAACCTCACTTGCAAAAGTGGTCCCTAGAAGCCCAGTGGCCCATTTTGATTTGCAAAGTTATACATCAAAGTATTTTCAAGACTGAATTCTTAACTTTGCCATTAGAAAGTCAGACCATCACTCCAAATTATTTTATGCTTTAGTGTGGGGAAAGTTTTTCTTTCTTTCTTGCCACAATAGCCACAAGTATAAAGAATTGTTCTGTCCCTCTAAGCCAGCTTTTATCCACATCTGGCTTTTATTGTTCCTTTCCAAGTTTGCTAAACTGTTGTAAATCTTTTGAAAAATGCATACAAATTCACTGCAGACAATTACATCTGACAAATCAAAAAAAACATCTTTGTCATCTTTGGACTCCGCTGTATCTCTCTGTATGTGTCTGTCCAAATTCTTCTAATGAGATTTTGGGGCTGTGGGTATTCTATGACCAGTGATTCAGTTCACTTCAATAGCCATCAGATGGCTGTGAGTATCCTCTGTTCTGTGCTGAACCTGGCTAAAATTCGAGATGATGAATAAGGGCTATAAATCCCTGCACTTTCCTTGAACATTATATTCATTAAAAAGAAAAAAATCAGTTGAGCAATGATGTATGTTGCCAATGTACCCAATCTATCAGGCATTTGACTCTGCTCTCGACTGTAAAGATAGACTGAGATCAATTTTCTTCCTGTCAGCAGCTCGAGTAGATGATTCTCATGCTTTCAGTTCCATTCAGAGAACTCTGCACTGGGTTTGTTAATTCTGATAAAATCTGCTCTAATTCTGTGAATTCTGATATGCTTAATCTTTGTGAAATACCCCTGAAGGATTGCAGAGAACCACAGTTTGACTGAGATCAAAGCTCCGGCAGACATCCAAGTTCAGTTTGATTTGAAGTGACAAACTGTAGACCCTAAGACTTGATTGTGGCTACAGCCCTTTGGGATGCTGCACGGGCTTCAGATACAAATCCTCTTCATGCTTTGATCACACTGCAAACTGTTGCATGAAAATAAAGAAACGGCTTCTGAAAAAGTCGTATTAAACTTACATTTTGTAAAATTATAAACAATAGTACTTTTCTGCCAGAGGCCATCACAGGAAGCTGCTTTCTAGTACCAGCTCTGTGAGCACTCACCAGAGGCACAAATATCACTTGTGAGTTGTGCTGTAGCCCTTTGGTAAAGTCCTGGACACTCCAAAATATGTCAGCAAGAAAAACCATGTGCAATTAATCTGTTTGCCTTCTCTGGAGGATTAACAGATCCTGAGCTACTGGAACTATGACCACTGTTTCTAATCCAACTGAGCAAACCTAGTTTACTCCTGCTAAGGCTGTGACCTTGTGTAAGCTGTTACAGGGCACAAATCAAACCTCTAAGAGCACGGTTATGTTCTTCCAGGCAATCCAGATCATCTTAGCCTGCACAATTAAATAGGTCAACCTCAGCAGCTTGATAAAAGACTTCAAAAAGATTGTGTCATTATGGCTTTGATGTTTTCAGACCTGAACTGCATTTGTAAGTGAATACACTGGAAGCATTAGCTGAAGAGTGCCTATAATAGCAAGTGGGAAAAACAGTAGGAGAGTCCATAATAATACCCCCTTGCCTTCAAATGGAAATGCTTTCTCATTTAGATAGGAAATTGCCCTCATAAACCTTAGCTAAGTATGACCTTATTCTTCTTAGTGTCTACCACTGTGGATAACCATTATATGGAAAAGGATTTCAGATCTGCAGGTCTTTAGAGTGAGAAGTGAAGCTTATTATTGTATCCATTGCTCATAAACTAGCATATAGATTTTGTGCTATAAAAAAAGCTAAGTCAGTGCTCTTTGGGTGGCAAAAATATATGTTAGAAGAAAAATAATCTTTTACATGCTGACATATAATGTAATAATTCTATCATAATCAGAGAAAACATGCAGATGCCTCATGGAACTAGTTTAAGTTAATGTTAAGAATCTTGTGAAGATTTAAATATGAAAGCTGGAGAGGGACTTTTTACACGGGGCTGCAGGGGCAACCCAGGGATGGCTGCCAGTGCCCGGGGCAGGCTGGATGGGATCTTGGGAATCAGGAATTGTTCCCTGGCAGGGTGGGCAGGCCCTGGCCCAGGGTGCCCAGAGCAGCTGTGGCTGCCCCTGGATCCCTGGCAGTGCCCAAGGCCAGGTTGGACATTGGGGCTTGGAGCAGCCTGGGACAGTGGGAGCTGTCCCTGCACAGGGCAAGGGTGGAAATGTGATCTTTAGGGTCCCATCCAACTCAAATCACTCTGTGAATGTATGATTCTGTCATTTAAGCATTTCTGTAAAGGGCCCTTCATTCCTGCAATTTACCATTTCAGCAGACTATGCAAATAATTTACCATCTCTCATTTCACTGTGATTGGCAATTAAAGTGATGTAGGACATTTTCATGGCAAAAATTATGTTATGAAAAGACGTATCACTCCTACAGTCATGAGCAGTCACAAATCAGTCTTTGGTATTCCCTTTGTAAGTTAAAAAGATAATCATCCACCATCTTCCTTGAAATACATTTGAGACTTGATTTCTGGTTCCAAAATGAGACTGAAGTAAGAAACATTAATTCCTTCAGCCCATACTCACAGAATCTTTGCAGCACAGCACCATACCCCTGAGTTCAGGACAAGGGGACACTTTTGACACCCTGGGGCCATTTGGAGTGGGTCAGGTCTCTCCCCCACTCCGCCTTGTCCCAGCTTTTTTTTATCTGCATGGAGGAGCAAGGAGCTGGCCTTAATTTAGTGAGTTTAACAAAAGCAGATAGGAAAGCTTGGAAAATGTGAAACAAAAATTATTTTGTCTATCTGTCCTATTTCTGTGGCTTGGCACAGTAAAATTGTTGCTTGAGGTTGCCTTGAAATCCTTTTGCCCTTTTGTACTTACACATGGCTGGGCAAAGGCAGGTTAAATTCAATGACTGCTAGATTCACCCTGGTAATTCATCCTGGATCATTCCATTTGGGAGCATTCCCTTCCTGGAATCCAGCTCATCACACAGTAAAAACCAAGCAACTTTTTTCCTTAGCCATAAACCAGATCCTGGTTCTTCAGTGCAATGGGCCCTGCAGTGATATTTCCACCCTAAAAGCAACATAAGCAACTGCAGAATTCTAAATTAGAAATGATTAGCCACCAGGGGAGGTTTAGAATCTTACTGCAATGACACAAGTCACTTCGTAAGACTCACATGCTTATTTATAAAATTGTGGATAACATCCTTCACTAGGACATGACATTCTACAATGAAAGTATGATATTTCTTTCCCATTTTTACTACATATATATATACACACACATCTCTAAAGCAGCTGCCCCCTTATTGTCAGCAATTTATAAGAGTATAAAGTAAAACAGCTGAGTTTTTTAGCCTGTACATAACTTACAAAGAAATTTGGATCAATACAGAAATATAGAAAGCACTTGAATATTCAGATTATGAATTGCATGTATTGGAAATGTGGTTAGCCAGCTGCAAGGCTCCAGAGTTATCAATTTCGATATGAAACAGTTTATGCCCTTTTCCAAGCAATTTTAGAAAAATAACAAAACTGGCAGTAATCAGTCTTAAGTAGCATAAAACTTATTTTAAAGGCAATTACCCCCATCAGCACAGTGTCTCCAAAAATCATCTGTGACCTTCCTGAAACCTGGTTGTTGTTAAAATGATTCCTCTTACTGCAAACAGACACTGATTTCTCTCTATCCTTTGTGGCCTTGTTTACTTCAGGAATATTTCCCGAATTTATAATGGTGCTGACTTACTCCCACCATACTGATAGCATCAATTCTTGCAAAATCGATAGCAAGTTATTTAAAATGTGTGGCTCTCATCCACTATTACCCAGTTCTTTATATTATTTTAATGATGACTTAGAGCTTCCTTAATTGGGCTTCACCTTCCTGCCCAACAGACAGGGATAAATCATGGCAATCACTGCACCAGCCTAGTTCAACACCACTGATAAATGTTTGTGGTAGCTGCCACACGTTCCATCACTGACAAACTTCCAGGGGCTGACCCCTCTCAGAACCCATCACTCTGCCCACTGACCATGTTTTGCTGAGCAGTTTTGGCATGGTTGTGCTTCAGCTCTCCCTGCAGAGACTTGCCCTTCCCCAGGTTCCAGTGTGGTAGGGGATAGTGACAGGAAATGGAGCAGATTTACACTGTGAAAGAACATAAACAGCACAAACAAGTCTGTGAGACACAAAATCATCATAGTTTCAACTCAAGCCTTTTTATGAAACAAATAAACATTCTGGAGTTCTTTATTCGTTTGAAGTGCTTCAATAAGTACACAGAAGCAAAAAGCTTCTGTCTTGAGACTCAAAGTGGCTCACCTGGAGAAAGGTCAGTGTAGGACTGCCCCTGTACAATCCTGCCAAAGAACATGGAGAAGTTTTCCAGTCAAAGAAAAGGTCAGAATTTATTAAGATACAGATATAAGAAGAAAGAGCAGAAATTAATGTTCTTAAGTAACTCTTCCTTAGTTAATTCTGTCTCTACAGGTGCAGCCTTGCCTCCCAATTTTCAGATTAACCAATGGCTTATGAATTGTGGGAATTCCAACCCACCCCATTTAACCCTCTCTAAGTTTTTCTCTGTCCTTTCTGTGACCTGGTAGCTACTGTCTGCTCTTTTCAGTCTCTCTGCTTGATCTAGAAGCTCACAAGTCCTTGTTGTGACCCTCCCCATATCTAATCCTGATTTCCTCCCATCGAAGACTCTGGAATTCCCTCTGCTTTGGATATTCAGTTTCTAGCAGCAAACAAAACATCTCCTTGTCCTTCCAGAGGGCCCACTCGAGCCATCCCAGTCACTGAGGAACAGAACACAAAGGAAGAACAAATGAATATAACATGTTCTATCCAGCATATCCCTAAATACACAGTCAGTTCAAATATGAACCCTTGCTCAGAGCAACACCACCAAAATCCTCCTTGAATTAGAGGGGAAGGTGAAGGAGCAGCAATAACACCTCTGTGCATCTCAGAGCACTTCACAGCAGCAACAGATGATATCTCCATTTCATTCAGACATTGGCTAACAAAGTTTACTGAGAGCCTGGTAAAATAAACCCCTTGTGTTACAGGTATACACAGGCTGAGTGTTCCAAAGGGAAAGCAGAAGGGATCTCCACAGAAAAATCTCAAAAGAATTGTTCAAGAGCAAGTCCTTAACATGATGGGGTGCAGACACCAAGATATGTCAAATAACTTCAATTCACATGGCCAAGGAAGCCTGTACATAAGATTTTGGTGCTAATTATAATATATTAAATCCTTATTACTACATCACACTGCTTCTAGTTTTCCATGCTCGTGATGAACTTAATTATGTTACAAATAGCATTGAGAAATATTCAGAATAGCATGTAAAAATGCAGTAATTTGGGATTCTAGTCATTAAGGAATCTCTACCCTTAAGTGATTGCTGTCATCATGGATGATCTAACAGCCATTTGAGCTCTGTGTTTGCTGAGAATAATCATAACTCTTCAGGGAGAATTTATACACTGTCTAGCAGCTCTGCACCTTTTGACTCTGCCCAGAGGCAATTAGGCTCTTTATAATGGCATCAGGAGAATCCCAGGAAGATTTTTTTTACCCTGTGTCTCTCTATGCCATCTCTCCCTGCATCTCCTTTTTTATTTAAGTATATGCTAAAGAGAGAAGATATCATCACATGATGATGGTGAAAATAGAAATAATTCTTCTAAATGGGAGACCACCCATCTCTTCCAATAATGTGACAGGAGCAGAGGGGCATGGATAGTCTGTGGCTGTCCTGGAAGCCAGGATTAAGCTACTTTTTCTCCTTAGACATCTCCTGTACAAACTACCAATGTTCTAGAGGACTTCTGAATTCTCACACACACAAAATAAGCAGAGTGCAAATGCATTTGCTTCTCTTTCTTAATGTTACATCATTATCATTAAAAATCCAACATGTTATTTTATATAAAGCCATAAACATGATTAACTGGAGCACTAATTCTCCTGCAGACAATGAGCAAACTTTCAGCCTCACAATCAGTCCCACTGACACAGAATAATGGAAGGGAATGAGATTTCCACAGATAGACTTTTATTCCTGTGTTACTTGTGGTTATACCTGCCCCCAAATCAAGGGCCTGGTTCATGCAGTACTAACCCAGGAAGAAATCCTGCTGGATTTCAAAGTCCTTTTGCTGGTGCTCAGACTGCAGGAGTGTCGGTCAAGGTAGCTAAATGTACACTGAGATGTTAAATGAAAGGCTTCTAAGCCTGTTACAAATGCATTTTCCCAGCAGAGTAAGAAGGAAATGTCAGGAGCACTTTATTAGACACCACACACTTAAGCAATTTGGGGTTGGTTTCCAGAATCTCTGCATTTGCTGCGTTCAGGTGGGCAAGGAGCTTCCCTGGAACTCTGCACTGTCACGGCTTCCCTCCCACTGCTGCGGAAATTTCTCTCTTCTGAGACAAAACTTTCTGTCAAGACACAGATGTTTTATAACATCTCCTGTTTCTTATTACAGAACAAGAGCTGCAGTTCTGGAGACATTCTAAAAACATAATAATGCTCACTTTATTCACTGGAACATTGTGCTTTATACTTACTTTAAAGGAAGTTCATTTTTAATTCTAACACTAATTTATTTTGTTTGGTCATCTTTCAATTTCAAACAATTTTCCCCACTCTTTTTTTCATTATATAAGTGATCTGAAAGGTACAAATGAACATTAACATCATGAGCTAGCATTATTTTAAAATCAATATTGGAAAATACAGCATCAAGCAGACACTTTTAAAGACTGAATCCTCTGATATAATTAGCACAGCCCTGCATTAGCCCTGGGCAAGTAAAACGAGATAGATGACCTAGACAGAGGGGGATTTTTTTTTAAGTGTGCACTGGAATATATTAATGCCAGATTAGTCTTGCCTAGCACCTCTCCTGCATCTTTGAGGAAAAGACACAACAGAGAGAAAATTCTTTGGAAATAATTACAATACCATATAGAACAGGTATTAAAGAAAAAAAAAAAATACCATAGGTTTGCATTAAAGCCCTGCAGGATTATTGTGATGTTTTGGACACTTGAATAACAATTACTTCAATCACTGCATTATTGTCTTGGCTCACTTATCCCTGGCTTCAGGGACCACAGGGGACAAAAGCAGGAGCTGCAAGTCTCTTCAGCCTTGCACGTTTCTAGTATTAAGCAGTCTAGGAACAAGTGGAAAGATTGGGACAGACATAGATATATTCTGTCCTTATGTTCTGCCAGCTATATTCTTATTTTCTGGAAGGTTTTAAAACTGTTTTGCCACATTGAAATTGTCATTAAAACTCACAAGGACAGAACTCACCTGAGACACTGCTTAGTTTAACTGAGCCATATTTATAGCTACAGGATAAAGCAGCTGCATAGCCAATGCAAGGATTAAAAGATGAAAATCTGCTCTGTCCAGTTTAACATCGTGATATTAAATACATTTATTTAATATTTTTTTACCTGTGGTTTAACCTACAAACAAACAAATTGTTTTGTTTTGAGACGTGTGTAGAGGTGTCTTTTTAAGATGAACAGAGGAAATGTGAGGAAATGACAAACATATCTAAAGTCCTTCTGGTAGCTTGGCACTGACCCCAGTGAAACTTTTCAGATAAAGCATGCTGGAAGTGACAAGTACACGAGCAGGACATTTTGTTTACCTCCAGGGCACCACAACATTCAGAGCCTGAAGAAGTTCATCTGATGAGAACGTTATAACTTTGTGTTGTATTTAATCCCCACATTAATAAGGCTCTGAAAAAGTCCTGAATAAAGACCTTGCTGGGGAAGACAGCCAATAACACATCATTCAAAGGGTAGCCAAGAAGGGAAGTGGGCAGTGATGGTGAAGAGACGGTAATTGGTTTCCTCTGTACCTGTCAGAAAGCTGCTCAGTTGCTATATATTTAAAACCCTCTTCAGGTATAAACCAGATCACAGGGGACATCCCTACCTGAATGTTATCCACAGCTTTGTACAGAACAGAGAATACAAGTATTAATTTCACAAAGCTGGCAGGGGATGGAATTACCAAGGAAGTCCCATCCAATCTAGGTTATTAAATTAGCATACCTAGAAACTTCTAGAAACTAGGAAAATGTATTTTAGGAAGCGATGAAGAGGCTGGGGAGGAGACTCCTTTTGTCCTTACCTGTCTCTCTTATCTCCATTTGCAGTATCATTAACAGAGAGGTTTTACCCTGCTTTCAGTGTTTAATATTTGGGGCCAGGAGTGCAATAGTGCTGCAATATGGCAGCACCAGAGCAGCACTGCAAAGCTGCCTTGCCAAGGGCTGAGCTCTTACAGGCACTGGCAATCTCACCCACACATGTGAATGTTCCAGAATTCATCTCCCTTTGAACTAAGCGAAGCTGGACCAAATATTATCACTTGGTTCTGATTTCTCTCTCAACAACAAACTGATAAAACACACAAGGACTCACCAAGCCTAAGGAGTTACATTCCCTGTACTGTTTATTTTTTAGCATAATAATTTTACATTTATCTTTAACTCTGGATCCCTGTGGAAACAAAATTAACATTTCTAATGGCATGTTTTACCTTTGCAATAATAAAAGAGAAGAGTTATGGCTAAGCTTTTGAGCGTCAAAATCAAATGCACTATTGATAAAGCAATTTCTGTGAAATTTGTAAACAATATATTGCCTGGAAGAGTCTGCTGTTTATAGTCATTTTGGACAGAGTCCTTTATAGCTGCTTATTCTAACTTGGCGTTTCCAGCCTGTTAAAATGTCATATGGATAAAGAAGTAAATTTTGACAGCTGTGACAGGATTATCATTGCCAAGGAAATCCTGGTACTCATATGTTTCAGGACATCTATTTTGCTTTGTCTCTGGCCTTGCCTGAACTAAAAATTACCTTCTGAGACAAGAAGAGAAACACAGCAAAAGAAAGAACCAATTTTTTTTTTTCATTTGATGCTTGAAATTATAGGAATAAGAAGAAATCTTTAAGGTTGTTATTTAATGCATTGTTCAGATTTTGAGGGAACACTGGCTCCTCTCTTCAAGGACGTGGCCAATATGGATTTTATGTGGGCATACTGAGTAACAGGGGGGTTTGCTCATATCTGTGTTAGAGGAGAAATATTGGAAGGTTCCTGTGACATCAGCCACTCAATCTGTTCAGCCATGTGCAAAAGGGACATGGAAAACCCCAAACAGTACTTTCAGCATCCTCAACTTTGGGACCAGAGGATTTACCATGATAGATCCATCCAATTTCAATATCCTACCTCTGATGAATGCCACTATCCAAATCCACAGAAACTGCAAGGAGACTGTGGACAAATGCAACTCAATGCTCTGATTCTTCTCCTCTTCCAACAATACAAAACTGAAATAGCAGGAAAGACAGAGTGGCAATAACTGTTATTTGTGCTGCCATTCACATTCTGCCTCCCAGGGTTCACTCCAGAAGATTTCCTGATATAAAGCGCATGTAAGTTACAGCAATTGAAATGCTGATTTATGGGGCTGAAATACCATCCCCAGAAACACAATCTCCCAGTAAGTATTGGTTCTGGCAGCTGTGGTAGTACTGATGTAATTCCTCTGAGCAACTGGAAAAGGGGATATAGAGGCAGTAAAAGTGGTAATAAATATTTGATTCAAGGTTACCAAATGCTTAGCTTTAGTCTTAATTCATGACAAGGCTGTGTTTAGAAATATGCAACATCTTAGGAATGTTCTTTCCTACCCAGCTATTTCATTGCAGGCAGCCATATATTTTTGGAACTAGCAAGATGACTGTGGATTTGTCATGATCAATTTCTGTGCTGTGTTTATACTGACACAAGTAAATGGACTCTTCTTTTGACTTTCTGACTTCTGAAACTACCACATTACAGGTATCTGCAAGGTCTCCGAAACTTGATTCACATCTCAGATTTTGTCTTCAGAATTTTACTAATTCACCTGTTCTTAAGCTGCTGTAATTTATACAGTAACAGTGTGGGGTACAGCTCAGTACCCACCATCAGGTCTTTTCTTTATCAGCATGGTAAAAATGCCTTGCTTTCCAAAACTAGTTGCTGTGTGCCCACCCACTGATGATATCTGTTTATTCTGACCAAAAGATACACCTAGCAGCAACGATTCTGTGAGATATGCACATCTCTAATAGTGCTATAATGGTACAAAAATAGTCATTAACCACTGTGTTCCCTTTGGCCATTCACATAAAACACCACGGAGGATGTTCTGCTGCCTTATGGCTTTTTGAAAGTCTCTTGTAGGTGAGCCTTGTGTTTCAATGTATAATTTACAAGCTCTGAAATGCTAATGTTAACACCACTTTGCAGCACACTCCCTTGAGCGATGTGCTGTTTCATCAGAGATGCCTTTCCTGATGGTTTACTGAGCCACTTCATAGCCTGTTCTTGCCTTCACCCTTTCCCTCTTCCCCCTCTTCCCTAGAGAAGATCAGAACAGACACGATGCTCACACCCTGCCATTTCCCAGGCACGGCCTGAAGAGCAGCCAGCAGCATCAAAAAGGCCACCAGCACTTGGCCACTTGTGAAAAACATGCCCTTCTCTAGCAGAAACAGCATTTTCCCATTCTTTTGCTAGAACAGCCTCTTTGTTGCCTAGCTAATGAAAATGTTACAGCTGACAGTCAGAACTTAAAAACGGAGAAAGGCCTTAAGGTAAGGGTAGCTACAGAAGTTCCTTTATAGCTCCTTTGACTGAGGGTCAAAGCTGCCAAGGTATTTAAGTACCCAAAGCTAGACGGTGTGTTAGACATTAAAAATACTTGAGTGCTTCTCTACAACTCACCAACAATTCTAGTGTGCCAGATTCCTAAATGCATGAAAATCTGGTGCCCAAACAGCCTCGTGTGAGCCTGATTGTACACATAATGTAACAAAAGCTGCTGTGTTGTGACTTACATTATCTGTCTCCCTTTAATTGCACACACAAAGCCTTGCAACTGCTTTCAGCATCCATTTCACACTTGCAGGCTTTCCTTCACACTTGTGCTGCTGGTGGGGATGTCATGCTCAGTCAATTTGCATTTGTGAATGTGGGGTTTTGCATGGGCGAACAGGTGCACTCAACACCAGTTATGTTTTGCAAGGGTGATGCCAAATGCTAATGGGTTTAGCTTTGAAAAATACTCAACTAACCTCCTACACTTCTATCCTTTTCACCTGTCCTGTGTAGAAATGCAGATTACCAATACTTCAGAGTGAGCCAACTCCCACAAGTACCACCTCCATAGGATGGAAGCTCTGTTCAAGACTATTTTCCCTGTCTCTTATTTGTTCCTTTTGATTTTTGACATTGTTTGCATCGTGAAAATGATATTCACTGAATAGTGAGACTAGTATGTGCTACACAAAAAGCCTCAGGCTGTTTGAAAGATTTTGTAGCTGAAACATTGACAATATTCTGCCAATGATCCTTTAAATACTTGAGTAAAATACAAACACAGATGAAAATCCTTGAGAAAGCCATAATAATACATTTATAGACAATTTTTCTCTTTGAAAATTTTATTATTCACACACCTCCACTTAATCCCGGTGTTTTTACAACAGCCAAGTTCACAATACTGCAGCTAAGGTTTTGTCAGCACTTTAATTATTAACTTGTTTGTACCATGACTACAAAGCATCTTACTTATCTGAACTTGCTGCTGAGGCTTCAGGTCTTTTAGTGGTTCCTCAGCTAAACCCCATGTCTGTACCTTGTGAGCTCCCAGCTCTGCCAGGAATAAGCTTAAGCCCTAAAGACCACTTTGAAACCCCTCTAAACCTGGTGTTGGGGACAACTCATCAAGAATCAACAGTAAAATCTTTTAGAATGTTCATTACAGCCAAAAAAACCCAGTCACTGACTTCATTTCTATAGACACAAGAGAAGTTTTCACTTGGATACCACACACAATATTTTCACTGGTAACATCTAAACAAGTTTTGCCCCTAATTTTCTGTATTTTGTACCCTTTTAGTCATACATTTCTGTTGTGTGCTTATAAAACATTATTTTAAGAAGGTATAATTACTAGAAAGACTGGAGGGATACAGAAGTTCTCCTAGTTGATCAGATTAATTACTGCAAAGTTTTAAGTCAAGTGTAATTAATTAGTAGCTGTTCTGATGACATTTTAAGACATTTAAGGGTCAAGTTACTTCTACTGTTAGTCAAAATGCTCTCTCCATTGCAGCTGGAAAGGATCTTTGACATCTTACATGAGCAGCACCACAGCATTGCAGGTATTGCAGCAGCCCTCTTGTTAAAAGGTAGAAATTAGCTGAGAAAGAGACTTCTTGTTTATCACAGCATGAGAAGGGTGCTGGTTTATTCCTCTTTACAGCTCAGCCATCCTGACTCCAACCATTCACTGACTCTGGCTGCAGCAAGCTCCAGCTGGAGGTTTCCCTTGCAGCCACTGACTGCTGGGTATTTCCTGCTGAACTCTGACTGCAGGGATTGGTGTGCAGACTGTGACTGCAGGCTTTTACCCAGCTAGACTGTGACTGCAGGGATCAGTGTGCAGACTCTGACTGCAGGCTTTTATCCATCTAGACTGTGACTGCAGGTTCCAACAACAGGCTCTGACTGCAGACCCAGACTGACCTCACAGCAGGGATTCTCTCTTCCCCAAGATCCTGCTTCCTCAAGGTTCCTCCTTCTTCATGATCTTCCCCTTCTCAGCTAACCCCCACCCTTTTGTCACACTTATCTTTCTTGGATACAGCTGTTACTCATCAGGGGCCAGGCTGTACTGGGTAATTAACACAGCTGTTACTTATCCAGGGGTGAGGTCACCAGTATTCCCTTCTCCCACACCCACGGACTCTGAAGAGTGAAAGGAAAGGTGGGAGAAGCAAGAACTTCTCAAGAACCCTCTGTGAGTGACACTGCAGTGGCCCATCGGAGCCATGCTGAGACAGCTTCCAGATAAACAAGTTATTTCCTAATTGCATCAAAGTGCCTGAGCTAGTGGGAACTAATTCCAGTTTAAGTGTTTTTCACTGTTTCTGCTAGAATTATCAGTCATACATAAGTTAGACAATGGATTTTACATCTTTTGAAATTTTTTTGGATTTTGTGGTTGTCTCTTGCAGTTTTTACATTGTTTGGGCAGTTAATTTACAAGTGTGAATCAGCCCCAAAACACAGGGAAAGTTCTCTCAGAACTGAAAAATGTTTGAACGAATGTCTGTGTTGCCCACCAGAGGGAACTGAGAAGTTTTCTACATTTGTTTGTACCTTGATACCTTATTTTGCAATAAATGTCAGCAAGTGAGTATCACCCAGCCCTCCTTTCCATGTGATAACAATTTTGTTAGAAAACAGGGAAAATACACTGCTGTGGAATTTTAACTTCTTTTTCTTGTCCTCTCTTGTTGGCTAATTATTTCTTTGAGGTTAAATGAGCTAATTATGCCTATATCAGGGCTCTTTGAGAAGCAAGAATCACTTTCTGTTGCTGATAATTAAATGAATTGAGCTTGATTCTTGGTTTGGGATACAGTTTCGGCATTTTTCTTCCTTGTACACAGTATAAAGTAGCAAAAATAATTGCAAGTTATGTTTTGTTGATGACAGAATGGAGGCTGCTTTTCAGCTGTGGTGTAAAAGGTTCTGTAAATTGATTTAAATTAATAAGGGTGAGAGGAAGGAGAAAAGAAGGGGAATTGTACCCCTTCTACTCATTCTTGAACAGCTTTAACAATCTTACAAGAGCTAGAGAATCCATCAAAATTTCACATGATATTTAGGAGGAGAACATTATGTGAATTCCTTTTACAACTGTCATGTGACTAAACTGTAGATATTTTTTTTCTTTTAATTTCACTCATCAAGTCCTGTGCATGTGATACTTGACAGTGGAACTCCAAGGAGCTGCAAGCTCTTATGCAGAGGTCAGGTCTGCTGCAGATAGCACTTATTCTTCTTCTCACTCTGGAAATAGTGCCCTCTTTGATCTGAGAGATATTGTCTGCCAGCATAAAAAAGTGTTTCAGTCCTCATGCTAGTTGTGCTCTGACTGTTTCCTGACCAGAGGATCTCACCTGTATCCAGCTGCACAAATTGTATATAGCAGAGAAAGGGAGAGGGGTCTACAGCAGGGCTTGAGATCTAACCTCAAAATTGAGAAAGAGCTGAGAGCTGCAACAAAACGTGCAGCTTTCATTCCAAGTGCTTCTCTGAGCTTGGATCCAGTAGCCAGATGCTGAAAGCTTAATTAAACGTGTGTATAATTCCTCTCTCCCAGGCCACTTTAAAACACATCTTTATGTCAACCATCCTTGTTGGTATTACCAGTGCTGTGGACAGAGGAGGATGAATGTCAATGTGGGCATAACCTCACAGTGCACTGGTCACATCTGGAGAATTCTCTGTCCGAGTGTGAGGATGGAATCCAAATCTGCAGACATGGTGGGAGTGGGGAGACCGATGGGCTGTGGACACACCTGGGTGTAATCCAACCTTTCCTACAGTCAGAAAACAAACCTGGAGCACAGCAGGGATAGGTCTTCACTAAATTAAGATATTTGGGGAAATAAGAGCTCTGGAGGGAGAAGCAGAACCTTGGGATAACCCTTTTGGCTTGTGACAGTAGGAAATAAATACTGGCTGGGATGGGAGGCTCTGGCCTGGCTCTGTGGGTAACCCATGCACAGCTTGGCTCACTGCTGCTTTGCCACACTCAACACTCCCCACATCTGCAGAGAACCTGATTCATTGGCTTTGTCTTTTTAATATTTATGTCCTCCTGCAAGAGTTATTTATCTATTTCCAAGCTTAGTTTAAACTATTAAATCTCTCCTCTACTCATTTTAACCCTAGATTTGAATATATGGAACCACACACCTGACATATATGGCTGATATTACCTGACTGGGAGAGCTTATGCTGTGAGAATTACAAGTGGAAGTCTCCAGCAACAAAACTCTGGCACTTTGGGGACCCAACTTTTGTAGAGATTTACTTTCTTTCTTTCCTCCAAGTGTCAAAAAATTGAGAGCAAAGAAACTTTTCATTCTTATGCTGCCAAGGAATTATTTCATAAGGCAGCTTGAATGTTCCAGGTGCCACAATAATGCAATTTGTCTATGAATTGGCAATGATCACTTCAGGCTGGGTTTTGGTATCAGTATTTGAGTCTCTCAAGCTGTTGTACAATTAGATCTATACTGTGTAGTTTTAGTCTGTGTGGTAATAGGTTCCCTTTTGACTTCTAAAATCTAAGATTCTCTTTAACATCTGACACCAACTTCATGGTAATTAATGCTTCATTTGCAGTTTCTTCTCCTGCATTTACATTTATCAACTGTAGAACTGCAGAGAAATGTACTTTTCTAGATTTCAGCTCTGTCAGCCAGGAGAGTTTTAAACAACAAAAAAAGCCTGTGACCCTTTCACTGGGGTGTGCTGTCATGTTGGTCTTTGCTTCTCTTCAGGAAACAACACATGTGGAATATATAAATGTTTATATTGGCAAAGAATATTAGGAAAATAACGATTTTAAAAATATGAACTGCAAAAGGGTGGTTTTTATGGAAAGGTTCTTCAAAATCCTAATAGGAAAAGCTTATGGAATATAATAGAAAATAAATATTTCTTTTGTATGCTCAAATCTAGGTTTGCAGATAGACTCTTTATATAGTTACATTTCCACCTTTATTAAAAAAATCAAACTTATTTGCATGACAAAGATATTTTCCTTCTGCTAAATTATTCTAATGGGACTTGGTAGAGATAAAAGTAAACTGTTAAAATATTCTGCATGGCTAAGTCTGCTATCTGCAGGTAATATTCATTCACTAAGATAACATTTTTAGGGTTTGGAACCTAGCTTCTTGAGGGTAAAAATAAGCCTTTATCTGTCCTTCAGGATTATTAACAGTAAGTGATTTCCACATTAACATCAATAGCAATAATGAAGATGTCCTTTTCAATTCATCCCAGGGAACTTTGAGTGAGAACTGTTATTTGGCTAGGCTTCACTCTTTTAATAGAGTCCAAAGATAATTGGGTATTGAAAATTCCATCTAAATCAACCAAATAAATCTTCCGGTTACCAAATTAATAATTTCATTGATGCCATCAGCCTTCAATTTTCACTCCATTAAATTCCTAAATTCATCTGAGAATGGCACAGCAAACAAATTAAAATGAGTTTCTTATAAAAATGAGAATGATAAGATTATGCCTTCTAAAAAAGCAATTTAACTCCAATAAATTATTTTTAAATTATTAAATGAGGCATTGCATTAACTATAAAAGAGGAGCATAAAAGGGCACCAGCCTACAGAAAATAAGACATCTATAGACCTCTATAACCTTGGACAATTATATCTGTAATAATTGGCTCATAAAACTTTATGGCAACTTGTACAATATTCCTTTTTCCTTAAGATAGCATTGCGATCAGCAGGATGATTAGACAGAGAGGAACAGAGCCTTTTTTTTTCCTCAGGAGCACATGGCTAAATGTTTCCAAATAGCCTCTTCTTGCTTTGCTCAACACAGAGCATTAGAGCAGAGTGTTACCTGCTCTGGGTGCAAAAATAAATCACATTTAAACTACATCATGCTGCAATAAGGCAGCTTAGTGTCAAGGAGGAATTCAGGATACAAGACAAGCAAATTCCATGACTGTTTTCTTTAGAATATGTGCTCAGTGCATCGAAGGTTTGAACCTTTAAATGTCAGGTTCAATATGTTGTCTCCCTTTTCAGTTCTTCTTCCATCAACTTCATAGAAGGTTGAAATTCCGAGGAATGAGCAAAAACAAACCAGCAAGAGACTGCAGTAACATCTTGATAGCAAAGCAGTGTGAATAACAGATGTATTTTATATTTATTCCAAAACAAGGAATAAACACTGCCTCCTGCTCATGGGGGAACACATCAATAATGTACAAAACCTAAACCACATGGAGCTGAAGAAGTGTTCACATGTGCCCTGGAGGTCTGTCCAGGTGGAACTGAAGGCTGTTAAGTGACAAGCTCAGCCGTGTGGCTGCCCTGGCACAGAGAACTGCTCCTCCCAGTCAGGTCCAGCTCATTCCCCGAGCCTTGCTGTCCCTGCAGGAAAGGGAGCTGTGTGCCACAGGCAGATAAACATTGCCCTCTCTACTTGAAAACCCGAAGCTGTCAAAGACAGGCAAGCTTTCCACTGATTCCAGTGAAGCACCGTGGCTTAGAGAGGGAATTGTGATGAAGCCAGATTGACTCCTTGTTTTCAGGAGATAACAGGCACAGAGAGTCACTCTAAACCACAACTCCTAATGAAAGCCTTGTGGGCACACATTAAACCCTTCCCAAAGATCCTCTGCTTGCTTCCTCTCACTACAATGAACCAGCCTTCCCTCAATCCAGAGATGAACCCCTGCTGATTCCAGTAATTCTTGCTTCTATAAGCTAAATCCTTTTGTGGTTTTCCTTCATTCTCCATTCTGCACATTCCAGCTAAATTTAAAATGAAACAGGTACCAAACCAGGCAACATTAAAGAACCAGAGGCATGAACTCGATCCAACAATGTGAGTTCTGTTTGAATTAATGCACTACAGGGTTTAGATATCCCCGATTTCTTCACCTTTGATTTCCCAGTGATGTCCAGAATAAATAATTGCCTTATTAAAGGACTTCTAAAGCCAATAGAGCAAGGTAAAAAACACTGAAGTCACCAATTCAGCCTTTGATTCTGTCTGACAGAAAATTAAAAATGAATGAGAAAAAAAATTAATAATAAATGTATTCATGGCCTTATTGGGATTCATGACTCTCTTGCCAACATTAAATAAGTTCAACCAATTGTTCTCCTTAAAGTGAAATAGCATCAGAATACCAACTGTTCAAGAAGTATCAGTATTTTCCTTTGGTATAGTAAATTCGTAAAAAAAACTCCAACTAACATACCACTGCCTCAATTATAAAATTTTAAAGTTAAGACTCACCCCTTCTGCCAAAAGACAGGGGGCATTTTATGTCCAAAGCTGTACAATTAATACAATTCATAAACCCTTCTCATATATCAGCTCAAACACAAGGGTTTTGACAAAATTCTAAAACTGTGGCAGAACTAAACAAAGTCTGGTCATGGAAGACGGCAGGAAATAACAAAAGGAAACTCCTATTGGGATGCTGCCTTCATAAATAGTTACAACAATGCAGATTTATAGTGCCATGAGGTGATCCCTAGGAATCACAGGAATCCTTGGAATATAAAGGCTCTTCTGCTCCTCAGGTTTGCTCTGAGATCCTGAGATCTCAGCAGTTTGCTCTGGCTTTTATTCACTCAGGTCCTGAAAACTCCCAAGGGCATAGACAAGGCCTTGTGTTGTGACCTTTAATTGTCAATCAGGTGGAAAGCTACCTCTGTGTGTCAGTGCTGGGTTCTTGGTTCCATTTCTGTGCACTGTCCATGTCACCATGAGCCACTGTGAACAGCCTGGTCTCATCACAACTAAGCATCAGAAGATCTGGAATTCCTCTGAGCCCAGCACTCTCCTACTGACCGTGACCAGCATCAGATCTTCTAACAAGAGTCAGTACAGCTGTGGCAGATACACTTCAGCTTGTCTCATCCTGCATGCAGCTGAAGCTCTTCAGTTCTACTGGCAGTGCTTTTTTCACCCCTTCTCTGATCAGTCTCACCACAATTACATACAATGATCCCCAAACAATGAAAGTCTGACAACAACAAAAAAAAAATCCAAAAAAATGACCAAAACCTGAGAGGAGAAAGCTCCACCATTTTCAATGCATATCTGGCAAAATGAAGCAAAATGAGACTGAGGAACTTGGATAGCAAACAATGAAAGGTCAGTGGCACTGGGTACAGTTGAGAGTGATGTCAGTGTTACATTCATCAGGAAAGCACAAATTCCTTTTAGGTCAGGGACTGAAGCAAGAGCTTGTTCACTAAAAGTCATCCTACTGTGGGTCAGTGCAGTGTGAGAGGCAGCACCAGAGCAGTCCTTGCCCTGCCTGGATGCACAAAACGTTCTCAGCAGAGCAGTGTGAGATGTCGTGTCTGCCCTGCTTTGTGCTGCACAGCTCTGCAGAAGCAGCAGGATCCTATGCACCCACCAGCTCTCCTGCAGCTGAGTTTTCCTGAGCCACTAGTCCTGGCTTCAGCTGGGATAGTCAGTTTTCTTCCTACTGCTGTCTTTTGAGGAGGATAGTGTGGATGACAGGTGAATGTTTGAGTTGTTGCTTGTAGGAGAAGGGAATACAGGTGACCTCACCCCTGGATAAGGAACAGCTGTGTTAATTACCCAGTACAGCCTGGCCCCTGATGGGTCACAGCTGTATCCAAGAAAGATAAGTGTGATAAAAGGAAGGGGGTTAGCTGCCAAGGAAGATCATTACAGAGGAGGATCATGAAGAAAGACCCTGGGCAGAGAGAATCCCTGCTGTGAGGTCAGTCTGGGTCTGCAGTCAGAACCTGTTGTTGGAACCTGCAGTCACAGTCTAGCCAGCTAAAAGCCTGCAGTCAGAGTCTGCAAACTGATCCCTGCAGTCAGAGCTCAGCAGGAAATACTCAGCAGTCAGAGGCTGCAAGGGAAACCTCCAGCAGGAGCTTGCTGCAGGCAGAGTCAGTGAATGGTTGGAGTCAGGATGGCTGAGCTGTAAAGAGAAATAAACCAGGACCCTTTTCATGCTGTGATAAACAAGAAGTCTGTATCTCAGCTAATTTCTACCTTTTAACAAGAGGGCTGCTGCAACAGTTGCTCACCCTAAGTCAAGGATGTCTCAGTTTCCCACTGTCTGTCAGTGAGGAGGGCACAAGATCCAGGAGGGAGCTCGGCCAGGACAGCTGACCCAAACTGGCCACAAGGATATTGCAGACCACAGAACATCATGCACAATGTATAAACTGGGGAGATTGGTGGGAGGCTCTGGTCATTGGTGGGGCATGGCTGGGCATGGGTCAGTGGACATGAGCAAATCCATTGTGCATCGCTTGATTTTAATGGAGTTTTACTCCCCTCTCTCTTTTGCCTTTTAGCATTATTTTCATCGTATTCCACTTTATGTCATTTATTAAATTGTTATCTCAACCCATGGGTTTTACCTCCCTGATTCTCCCCATGGCACCAGGACTGTGTGTGAGTGTGGGTGGCTGTGTGGTGCTGGGCTCAAATCATGACAGAAATCCCAGCTTCAATCCATCTCTGCATGGAGCCCAGGAGAGATTATCCAGCAGTTCTTCCCACAGTACTCAAGAGCAAAGCAATTTTGCTGCCTTAAGGATGGGATGACAAGCTACATACCAGAAAAATGCTGATTTATGGGGCTGAAATGAGTAAATTTAAATTAAGATCTGTAAATAGTGGGCAGGAATGTCTAATATAACAAACCTTTTAATGTCATGCATGTTCCTATGTTTTAATTAATAATGACATTATCTACTATTATGCTTTCAATGCACTTGTTTGGTTAGGGTTGACATTTTATATCACTATATTTACTGATTAGATCCAGAGTCAAAGGAAAAGGAATATAAATTAGTTTTTCTAATTACTGCAAGGCTATATCCACTGCCAGTCTATTTCCAAAGTAATCTCTGTGGCTCATTCCTTGGAAACTGACTTGCAAAAGACAAGACTAAAACAACTCTAAATCTTTGATTGGGGGAAAAAAAGGCAAAAAATCCTGGCAAAGTCTGCAGCTGCACAGCTGGTGAGAAAACTGATTGTCCAGACTCCAGCACCAAAGCCTCAACTCCACATCACAGGGTACCCAGATCAAGTGTTCGATTAATTTACAAGAGCCTGTTATGGTCCTGCTCATTCAGGAAAATCAAGGAATATCTGCCCTGGTGTCAAAGTAAATTATAGTGCCAGAAATAAATGCAATGCTAAATTAACAGCAAAGAAATAAGGTAAAAATGTATCTCTTAAAAAAAGCAAAACAAATGCTTTCTGCAGCTCAGAGCAACAATAAAAAATATTTGTATACAAAAAATAAAGGAAATAATCTTTACTGAGTGAAGTAGATTCCTTATCTTTCTATAAGTGGGTTTTCTGTCTTTTTATTTTGAAAATTGATTTAGTATTTGACTGTTGGATCAAATTGATTAACAAGATAATTCCAATAACTTCAGTGGCTTATTCACGGGGATAAATTTAAAGCTCATGTAAATACATCTGCAGATTTCAATCGGTTTTGGATCAGAACTTGTATGCAAATTTGTGATAGAGAATGTGTCTCATTGGGGCACATTAGCTTAAATATTCTTGTCAAAACCATACCCCATCTCCAATCCATAAAATTAAAGAAGAGCTCATAAACTTATAAATATGTTTATTAGTCTTTCAGAGACAGGCACAGACTAGTAAACATTTCAAAGTCTGCATCCCTCTAGCCCCAAGGGTGCCTTCTTTAAAGAAGTCATTGATTTTTGTCATCAAAAAACAAGTAATCAAGTAACAGTCTCAAACACAAGCTGATGGTAAAGTACCCAGGATTCCCAAAGGTGCCATCTGTAAAAGGATCATTGATTTTGACCTTTTGGGTGGATTTGTCTTTTTTCCTAGTGTTTTATTATGTGCATCAATAACAGGGAAGGCAAAGACAAAATGAGAGGGAGAAAATATAACTTTTTAAAGATGTCTTCTTGGACTTCTGCCAAGAAAATATTTTTGTATTCAAGCATTCCACTGTTACCAGCTTCTAATCAAGAACAAAAACAAAACAAAACCCAAACCCAAAATACTCCTGAAAAATGTGATTGTTTAGACCAATAGCTGGCTAAAAAAATATTCTAATTATTTGTTTTTGTCAAATTCCCTAGGACTTAGCATCGCTCATGTGTGGCTTTAGTAAACATATCCATACCCATTACCCTTTCCCCATATGAAAGTACAGATCTTGATTTAGGAGGGGGAAGCTGGGATCAGATCCAATTGTCAGCTATTATTAAAAAGAATCTCTAGAAGCAGCAGTAAGATCAGCCCACAACCCCACAGTAAGGGGACACTGAATTTGCCCTATGCATATTGTGTAAATATTTATTTTTCTGTTATTCCCAATTAGTGTGAATTTAAAATATGGATTTGCCTGGCTCCCCCACATCTCAAACAGGGTTAGGAAAAGCTGATATTCTGTCCGTGCACCAATGGAAATATTGTGTGGTGTCTGGGCTGCAGGAAGAAGGGCAGTAATGTTAAAAAAATAAATCTGCTTAATCTCCAGCACTCCAGATGAACAAAGCAGAAGAGGCACATCATTTCAGGGAAAGTGGGCACAGGCCAGAATATTTGGAGAGTATTTCATATGTAAGATGTTGAAAATAGCAGGTCACATCCAGCACAGCTGCTTATTTCAGCTCCAGGCTGGTACAATTCTGCACAGAGTGTGACAGGACTGCCTTTATCTTCCCCCAGCACCGCAGCCAGAGAGACAGTGGAGGAGGAAGCAGAGAAAAGTCCTTTTGCTGGTGCCAGAGAGGGTTTGGCAGGGGCCCAGACCAGCAGGTAAAGCCATGGCCTCCAGCCCTGGTCGATAATAACAGGGAGCACCTTCAGATGCCAAACCCTCCCTCTGCATCAGCAGCCTGAGCCCAGTCAAAACACTTTAGGCTGCATTTCTGCTGCCACCTGTACACCACATATTGCCTGTTTTAATGAGCTTCTCACAGAAAGGCCCTGTAACCTTCATTTCCAAGCTTAACTTTGGCCGTGTCAATATTCTGCCACAGCTACTCACAGGTATCCAGAGCCGTGTTGAGCAAAGGCAAAGAGGGAGTGCACCCTCCAAACGTGGAGCCACCAAAATGAAATGCCAGTGATTTGTCCCATTAAAGGAGTGGCATCTGTTCCTCACTCTCCCAGCATATGCTGCATGTGAGAAATGAGAAGTGTGAGCTGCAGCCACATCGCTCTGCACTCCAGCTGTGAAGGTTTATACTTGTATCCCTTTTCAGCTCCTACAATGCATTTAACTAAGGGCAATTTTGCACATTAGCAGGAATTCTTCGAAACAAAACAATCCTTTCAGCGAAAATGAAGAGGCTTTGAAAATGATTGCAAAGTGGATTAGGATCACTTATGGTAGATGGCTGTTGACAAGATATTGCTTGTGATTACCATGAGCATACATTGATAGGTGCCAGAAAGGAAGCTCATCACCAAAATAGTAGAGACATTTCAACATATGTTCTAAGAAAACATTTAATGTCAAAGAATTTTTGTCATTTCAACAAGAAACTTCCCCTTGGCTACCTACCAGAGGATGTTCAAAAAACCCCAGTGCCGAGCTGGGAGTCAGTCACCCACAGGATTCTAACCCACCTTGGGAAAGAAGCAATTGTACCCTCATGCTCAGTATTTGCACACAGTCCCTTCCCTGTGCAACAGATATTCAGTGATAAAACAGTTGTGGTGAATATGCTGAATATTAAACATCTATTGCTTTTACTGTTCCATTCTTTGTAAATGGGTTTTATATTACGAGGTTCTCACCTTCCCCTGTGAATATTTAGCTAATGCTCATGGGATCTGCAACACAGACTGAAGAAAGTTTAATGCAACATTTGTTCCCATATCATTTACAAATTCTGAAAATTGTTCCTCTAGGAAGACAATTGCTCCACTGTCCTTTCTCACTGCTGTCTGCCCTCCTCCTTAAATGAACATAAAACCTCAACTGTTTCACAAGTCTCTTAGTCCCTCTATATATTCAATTGAATATGTATTCTATATTATGATCAGGTGAGCAGAAAAAAGAACCTGCTTGGATTTACCTGTTTCTACCTCTGCCACCACTGCACAGATAAAGGAATATAAAAAAGCATCTTTTTGGGGATGGGCTTGGTTTGATCTTGGCATTTTCAATTCCTTTATCTCATTTATTTTTAGCACTAGATGATCTGTCTTTGTCAGATAATTCCCACAGCTGCCTTCCAGTGAAGAAGCCAACAGCAGGAAGTCAGAAAAGGATGAAAATAGTCTCAGAGGAGAAGTCTTTATACAATCCACTGTCCCTCAATGTCCTTCCACAGTCCCACTCCAGCTCCAGTGCTTGGCCTTGTCTCTCTCCAAACCACAGGCATGGGCTACACCCAGGAGTCTCAGAAATCACCCAATTGCAAAAGTTCACAGGGGAGAATTATTCCTGCAGCTTAACCTATCCTTTGTGTTATCTTAGGCTCTGGGGTTAAGTTATCCACTTGCACTTTGCTCTCTTTGACTTTGTGTCTCTATTTCTCTTCCTGTCCCCCTCCAGGCTCCTTCCCATTGAGGTTCCATCAGTCTGGCAGGTTTGTGTGCTGGGCACTGCCACTCCCTGGGCTCTCTCACATAAGCACTCATCTTCATTTCTGTCTCTAGCTACTTGACCCTCACTCTTTTTCTTCTTGTTTGTTTGGTTTTCTGGGTTTTTTTTTCCCCTTTTGTTCCCCAGAGAGCCATAGCTGTTTAAGGGGATGATGAGGGCAGGACAGCAGGTTTTGCTATCACTCAGCTGTGGAGCACTCACTGAACTTCAATCAGTGCTGCTGAAGGACATGAAGAGATGAGCCAGGCCTGGACAATAAAAGAATTCTGAGGCTTTGTAGAGAGAAACATCCTATACATTGTCCTTACACACCTCTGTTGTACACTAGCACAGCCTGCCAGGCTCTGATAACAAAACAACTGCTCCCAGATTGCGCCAGAGCCCAAAACACAGCGGTGCTTTCAGAAAGGAACAACACAGAAACACGGCTCAGTGGCAGAGCCTGGGCCCAAGACAGAATTAGCAGAGTGCTCAAATAGCTCAGCACAGCCTCAGGCCCTCAACCCATGGTTATTTTGGACAGACCTGAGTCACAAAGGCAGCAAAGGTAAGCCAGGGGAGAATATTTCATCCTGGCATGGCCACTCCTCCCTTTGGGATGCTGCGGTTGTGCCTGCCCACGGGTGGTCACAGCTGGGGGGGGTCACTGCCCCGTTCCTGGAGTGCCCGTGTGGCAGAGCAGCCACTGCTGCTGTCCCCAGCCCTGCTGCATGTGACACTCCCACCGGGGCTCCCAGGTGTCCTGGCAACAGCCAAGGGGAGCTCCCCGGGTGGGCAGCAGCTGCTGAGTGCAAGCTAAGCTGGGCTCAGCTGGAAGCCACTCGTGCAATGTTAGAGGATTGTCTTGCATATCCAGCACGGTTTGCAGAGCACTTAGCTAGAAATGCAGAAGGAATAATGCTTCTTTTATCTATTTCAGCCGATCATTAATAATGAAATTTATTTGTCTCCCTTTTACTGCAGGTTCAATAATATTGCAAATTTGGAGTAAGCTATAACTGGAGCAATTAACTAAATTCAACTTCCTGATGGTGGTAATAATAATAATAATAATAGTACAGAACTGGTATGCAGAAAGTGAATTCAACACACAATTTGGTCTGATGAAAGGCCCTGATAACACAGTGGTGATGTTAATAACGAGCTTATTTGTGAAAGGTGTGTGTGTTGAGACCTCAGGGGACAGCCTGTTATCTCCCTTATTAGTGCCCCAGAGATTCAATAATACACTTGCTATCAATGCATGTTTACAATGGCCTACATTTCAGAATTATAGATGAAGGTATTCCTTCAGTGGACAAAAATATCACACATAATACCACACTTTGGTTTTGACTTATCATTAGTTAGCAAAGAAGTTAGAAAAAAATGTGCTTATTAAATACCTATCAATGTATATCTCTATATAGATATACATTTTTTTTTTATATATACACACACACATATATATATATATGCAGTGTTAAATTTCATTGACTCTCCTGGACAGGCAATTTAATGCTGGTTTTTTTTCTGTCTCAAGGAAAACAAGACTAAGATGGAAATACTCTCCAAAGAAGCTTTTGGACAGCTGAAAGGTTTTTTAATAGATGGGGATAGTGATTGCAATAATGCTTGAAAATATCCTCTTATGGATTGTCTTCTGTTTCAGTAGTGATCAGGGATGTACCATGTGTGCGTAGAGACCCTGCCCTTCCCAGAATAATCAGAGTGGGAAGCAGGAAACTGAGAGTGCAGCAGCACTCCTGTTGGCATGGTCCTGGAAAAATCAATAGGATGCACAAAGCCTGTGTCTCTTTAGGAAGTCAAGGACTACCATCACCACCCATCCATGTAGTGTTCAGCTTGTTCCACTTGGAACACAAAACCCCCACTTTAATCTTCTTTCCCTGAAGTTTAAACTAATAATGTGTTTTGACTCTTGGCTGGGAGAGGATAAAAACAAGCATGTACACACTCTGTAGATAATGAAATACCCCTGGACAGTCTGGTAGGTCACATTATTGATCTCATAGATTAAGAATCCATTCTCTAAAAATATTTCCAGTTGGTATATTTTTAATGGCCATAAGACAATAATATCTTGTTGAATATGCACCTGCAGTGAATTTAAAATTAAAGAGTCAAGCCTTTGTTCTTTCTTCTTGAAAGAACAGGCACAGCCTGAACTGTACTGCCTCATCTTAGCTCTTTCCTAATGAAAAAGCTCCGTCTCCTGTCATTTTAAAAGATGACAATAGAAATGGGAGGCTGGAAAACAAAGGCGGACAAAATGAATTAGCAAGAATGCCTGCAAAACAGTTGTTAAAATTAAAAGCTTTTTCCATAATTGAAGAGTCCTGCCTGGTATTTCCATTCGAGGAAATAAAAGAGAGGGCAAGTGCAGAGACAAAGGAAGAAGATCTTCATTAGGAGTATTGTCTAGCACATGGTTCCTCTAAACAGGAACTTTCTAAAGGATTGACATTTCTATTAAAAGGGCAGGCAGTTTGCTATGCAATGACATTCAGTTTTAAAGGCTCAGCTTAGAAGCAGTTTAGAGCATGAACAACAGTTTCAAACGCCACCTTCTCAGCGCTCCTTGACTCTTCATGTGATGCCAACTTGTCCACATGAACAATGAGGAAATGCCACTAAACACCAATAAAACCCCTGGGGAGAAACAGGGTTTGGGATTTACCCCCCACCCATTTATGCTGCTTAGCAAGTTGGGATGGGTGTGAGAGGCATTTAGACCCACATTAGGCTTCTACATACTGACAAAGAGGGTTCTGACCACTGTGCAGTGAAAAATCGTACTGCAAGCAGCAGACAGTAAAATATCTTTCATCTCCCCCTTGCCCTCCAGGAAAAGTGCACAGGCACGGACTCTAAAGGTGCCCAGTCCTCCTGACTTTGTGTTTCCCTGTTCCTGCTCCACTCAATTCCACTCTGAATCCCTTAGCACCACTGAGAGTCTTTTAAAGGGTTTTCATCATACTTAAAAGGCAGGACAGGGGAGCTCTAAATTAGCTCCCCAATCAACTTTTTAAGTAAGACTTAATAATCCTACTGACTTTTCAGGAGTCATTTAGTGCCACTTCCCTTCCCTGTCTTGCTGTGACACTCAGCAGCACTTGAGAAGTGACTGTGCTTGCTTAAATGCTGAACTGGAAGCTGATTTAGGTCTCTTCTTCCCACTCTAGCAATTCACACTCACAAGGCTAAAGATAGTGGGGGGAAAAAAAAAAACCCAACCCAAAAATAAATAAAATTAAGAATTACCTGAAGAGGGAGGAAAAACCCATTTTGCTAAATTTAGAAAAACCCCAGCTTTTTAGCAACTGCACATAGTTCCTCTTTGTCTCACCTAACCTTTGAAACCTTGGAATTTCTCAATAATGTTAAGGAAATAGTAATATATAGAACTATCATCTTCCTTTTATATTTACTTTTATCTTAAGCCTAATGGGAAAATGGCTGGAGTTCTACAATCCTTTATAAGTTTCTTGAATTATCTTATGAGCAGCTTGCTGCAGTTCTTTTTATTAACCTCCAGACCTTACTATTTAACCACAAATAGATTTAGGTCATGCATATTGAATTGTTTTGATAACAGTCTAGTGTTTAATAATAAACACTTCTCCAGAAAATTGAACAGTTCCAAGGCTGTGCTCTACAAATGTGGTTTTGGAAAGAGCACCATATGACAGCTCAGATGGGCAAAGAAACCACAGGACATTAGCAATGCTCTGTGCAGACACATTCCGAGTTGAATAATTACTTAGGGATGATTATGACAGAGAAAACTGAAAATAAAGAAATAATAAAGTATCAAACAGCCAATGCCAAGCAGCTGGCTATTAAAAGGCTACCACCAAGTAAAATGAATACTTGAATTACAAGTAGTGTAGGACTCTGAGAGTCATCCTTTTCTATCTCTGGTAAGCCTTTCTCATAACTTTGATCATCTGATGTCCTTTATGGAACTTTATTGTGTAAAGGCGATGTAATATTTATTGTTTACAAATCAGCCCATCTCGGGTTTATTTTTTTCCTCCCTTTCTATTTACCACAACATCTTTTTTTTTTTTTTTTTTTTTAAATTTATGTATCTATCCACTGAAATATTTATGCAAGTTTGATCCGGAGGGAAGCAATCTTGTTTTTGCAGATTGTAGTTGGTGCTTTGAGACAACTCGGCAGAGTAAGTAAACACAGAATGAGAGAATTGGTTTTGTGCGTGCTTTCCTCGGGCACACACTCCCCGCTCCCTGGAATATTTGGAATTTGCTATTACAGAAGGGCTCTGAAGCATTGCTGCTGAAACCAACGGGAGCAAAACATTTGAAACGTGCTGGAGATTTTTCCAGATACTTCTGTTTTTGTTCTTTGTCAGAGTTAATAGAAACAGGATTTTTCTCAAACGTAACAAATGGATGAGGTTATCTGCTGCATTGATCTGAAGGTCAACCACTTCCTTTGATATGCTATTCACAGTACTTGATTAAAAATGTGCTGCGTTTGAATGTAGGAAAGAAGAAGGACTTGCAAAGATTAAAGCCTAAAGATGGGTTCCTGCACAGTAAACACAGGCAGGAACCCAAGTATGTTCATGAGGAGTGAATTATATGGAACTGCAACACTCAGCTGGCCTTTTTGCAACAACTTTGTCAGTGAGGTCCTCTCTTGTTCACATAAACCAGGAGTGCAGCATCTTACCTGAGAAGAATTGATGGAGCTTTCTGCAGCTCTGCATCATCAGCAGCCAACTTCTCACCCCCCAGGTTCCTCTCTGTCCCTCCTAAGGACAGCAGTGGCATCACCAAATCCAGAGCTGGACACTGGTGGAGGGTTCCCAGTGTGACCTGGGAACAGCCTGTTCTGGTGCCATGGATCTGTCTGACAACTCCTGGGGGTTCAACAGCAAACCTCAGAGCTCCACTGCCAGCCTGGTCATTTCTTGGCATGGTGAGATGGGTGAAATAAGTGCTTTACAGAGGAAGACATTGCAAAAAACAATGAGGTTGTTTTCCTCTTGCACAGACTTTCAATAACTAAAATTTGGGCTCTAAAATTTGCGAGTATCAATTACAGTTTATGTGTTAACATAAATATCCTTGCTAATATGGACTGTCTTGATTGAAACCCTCACTAAACTGCATCTGTGGATTTTTCTTGACCTTGCAGAAACTGTAAGCTCTAAATAATAACATCCTCTCTAACTATTTTAAGCAGCAATATTAGTACTTTTCTGGTTTTGTTTTGTTTTTCAATCTCTTCCTCATCCCTTCTCAAGTATTTTCCTCTTGTTTCTTTCTCAAAACTGACTTCACCATCAACCATCTCTGCTGCTGGTTGACTGCTTCTGGTTAATCCTCCCACACCTGATTCCACTTCTCTGCTTTGGATCCACCAACAGCTCCTTTACCTTCCCACCTTACATCAAATGTCAGATTACTTCCTTTCCAACAAACCCCCCACCTCATTCCTTTGCTTTCTGTCTCCACTGCCCTGAGGATTTTTCACTCTCCTTCCCATCAATCTGATTACTGTCCATTCACCTTTCTTCTAACATATGTAAAGGGTTATGAAATTTTGTCATTTGTTCATCCAGAGATTTATAAATTATCCAGTACTTCTTTTTCATTCTGACAGCAAAACTACTGGAAAACACTTCACTTGTTTTTCCATCTTAATTCCGTAGCCTCATCTCTTCTCTCATTTTTATGATGTCCATACAATACCCTTTTAATTCACACAAATGGATGGATATGGCAGGCATTCAAGCAGCCTCCCTGGGAGAATTCTAACTCTCTCATATGGCCAGAAGAACAAAAGCAGGCAGCTGTTGAAAAGGTCATCAGGAAATAGAAGCTGCAAAAATAGCCCCATCATTTAACCCATGCTAGGCCTACCTTCCAGCCCTCTCTCTACACCTGTGGCACACCTCATCCAGCCACAAGTTTTATTGCCTTCATGATGTGGACAAGTATTCCCTGGCTGTAACACTCCTGTCTTGTGGGAAGTTGCCTGACGTTTACACCCTTACTCTCTAATTATTGGAAGAATTCCCACTGCGTGACTTTTCCCGTTCATTTTTAGCCTTAACTGCCCCAACTGTGAAACCACTGACTCACAAATGCTTTTGTCCCTGTACTCAGATATGTTCCTTATGCCCATGTTTGGTAGAAAAAAAACCCAACAGGTTAAGGTCTTTTAAACACAATCATCTTTTTTTTATATCTGAAGATTTCATCTACAGCTTGGCCCAGCTCCTCAGCTAGTTTGAACTTGCGTCACACATCAATCCACATACTGGGGCTTTTCCCCCAGTTTAGAACTATCATTAATAATAAAACCTTCCTCAAAAAAAAAAAAACCCACCAAAAACCCAAAAAACAAAAACAAACTAACAAACAAAACCCAAAAAAAACCCCACCAAAAAACCCAAACAAAAAAAAAAAACAACCCAAAAAAACCTAGAGAAAAAATAAAGTCAACAGTACAGAGGAGCAGTAATGAATGTCAGTTTACATGATACAAAATTGTACCTTGCCATATGTTCAAGTAGCTTTCCTTGGAGAATTCCATCTCTCTCACACGGCCAGAAGAATGAGAACAACAAACTGTTGAAAAGGTCATCAAGAAATACAAACATCACAGATGGCATAGGTGAAAGCACTGCAAAAAAGCAGAGTACAGAAACAATGTGTAGGAGGATCTTTCTCTAATTGGCAGGACTGAGCTAGAAAGTGCACTTGTACACTACCTTTATTAATATTAAAATGGCTATTGCAGGGGTACCTTTCAATGTACTTGCCAACTGGTCCTTTTTCTAACGGAGAGATGAAACTTCTGTTGCTGCCATTCCATGCTAAATGTTCCTCCTTTTCAGCAGGTTTTCAGGAAAACTGAGTAGTAGAGTGATTGCAGAGGAGTTCTCTCTTGACAGAAATTTGCCTTAGAATTCCAGGTTTTACAGTGCACATCCTGTCCCAAGCAGGAATAAACACATTTCTTGTCTCACTGTGTCCAGTGCCTGCTGTCTCAAAGAAACCCAAGAACAGTTCCAAGAGCTTCCCCAGTTTCCTCAGAGACTCTCTGGGATCAGGTGACTTTTTTTACATAATGCAAGGCCATAGAATCACCTTTCATCACAGTCAAAAAGGTGTGTGGAGAAAAAATATTCATGTGCTATCACTAAAGCAAAAGGTGAGTACAGACAAAGAGTAGCTGGCTGAAATTCCAAGTTGCTAAAATCAGCCGACAGAATGTTTTCTGTAAATCTCTCTCAACTATGTAAAGCTGCTTTTGTTTTTTTTCTTTTTAAGAGAGCATTAGCCTCAGAAAAGCAAAACAAAACAAAACAAAACAAAACAAAAAAAAACGATAAAACCAAACCCAAGCTCCCCCAAACCCCACAAAACAACTCCAGATAAAACCCAAACAAAACCCCTCTAAGAACATATTGCTCTAACAGAGCAGGTACAGGGTACTATCAATAATTCAACAGTTCTCTGTGTTCAGATTGCACTGTTTTCTTGTACAGAGAAAGGATTGTGGTAGCCAAGACAGACTCATAAAAAAGTAGACGTAGAGGCTCATCACTAAGCAATTGAAGAGCAACTTTCCCATTTTCCACCATAGTTAAATGGTAGAGCAAGAGCATGTAATAGTATGGACAGATCAGCTGCACAAGACAATTCTCCACACTTTTTTTTTTCCACAAGTCAGACTTGAAACAATCGTTTCTTTTGGGTGGTACCAGCATTAATATTATAACCCCAGAACTGGAGGGGTACCAGCACAGGTCTGGCATACTTATCTTTAAGTCCAGGGAAGTTTTTCCAGGAAAGAGCTGAACCAGGAAACAAGGAAATCCCTGCTCCTAGCAAAGAGCTCAGAACACAGGGGGATGTGTTATAACCTTGCCCTCTAGAAACTCACAGTGGAGGTTTCAACACTTCCCTGTGCAGAGCACTGCTGTGCAAAGAGAAGGAAACAATGTCCTTGGAAGGAAGGAAAGAATCACAGCATCACCTAAGGACAGACCAGGATCGTTCAGGCTGCATGATCCAGAAGTGGATGGCAATGACTCCTCATACTGGGAAAGAGAATTGCTTAGCCCAGAGATATTTGCTATTTGCAGGAACTAATCACAACAAAATTGTGATAATTTAACAAGCATTCTTTTAGGAAAGCTGTTTAATGCTAATGGGCTACTCATCAGGATTGCTTTCATTAAACTGAAAGCCTAAGAAAGGCACAGGCTGAAAGGAAAGCCATAAATAAGCTTAAAAACCAGCCTGATTATGCAGCAAACCAGGAACCTTAAGATAAACCTTTCAAGAAAGCATATGTAGCCTAACCTTAAGAGCTCAACTGCACAAGGGAGTTACTGAGCATAACTTATGACATGGCTGCAACACTCTCTGATATTCCCTCACTAAATTCCTAGGTGGGAATACAAAGGGTTTTGCCTTCACACAGCCTGTGCAGTATGTCAGGACTGCTGACAAAGTTATCCCACCCTGCTCTGTGCCACTGCCCCCTCTGAAGGATTGCAGGGAGGTCTGACAGCCCAGCAGCAGCTCCTGCCTGGCAGCAGCACCTGTGGCAGCAGGTTTGGTTCAGCTCCTCAAAGCCCCTGCTGCTCTCAGTGCTGGGGAATGGGAGCAGCTGAGCCCAGGGACTCTGGCAGCCCCTGCCAGATTGGCTTTGCTTATCAACTGTTTGCTAAGTGGGTTAAGGAAAGCGTGTACTAACTGTGAAATCAGAACAGCCCTTTAAGAGTTAAATAAGAGCATCCAGAAGCAAACGTATTGCAGAGGAGTATTATAGGATAGAAATTCTTTTTAGCTTAAAATATGCAGAATACCAGCGAGAAAAAGAGATTTTAAAATGCCCATATCAAAAGAGAAAAAGAAAGCAACTGGAAATAACTTTTCCTAATGACTCAGTCAAGTTTGCCATAACATTCATGCGAACTTTCTGGGCAGTTACTCTACATAAGGTTTGTGTTATTGCTCTAGAAGGCCAGAGCTTGCAGAAGTGGAAAACAAAGAAAAATTTTTTTGTCTAAAAAAGTGTGGTCTCTCTAACTTCAGGCTCCCTGCCTGAACTTCTAGAACTTGAAAGGGAAAGAACATTTTCTCACATTCCCTTTCATTTCTTTCTCCCCTTTTATTATTAATGAGTGGTTTCAGAAATGTGATCACACTTTATGTACTTTCTCTGTCTTCACCTTTACACACTTTCACAGAAGCCTTCTATCAGAGCATGGCAATTCATTTAACACCATCATTAATGGTTTACTACATCCCCTGGTTCTGACAGAGTTTTTCAAGGGACCACTGTGGTTCCTGAACTGCACCAGAACTGGAGGGCAAATTTAGGTTGTAAATAGGACTGACCATCCTGGGGAGCACAGGCCAGGTGGCATCTCACAGAGCCACAACCGTGGGCTGGGCTGGGTCTGGAACAGTTTGTAATGGTCCAAGGGTTGGAACTTCTCCTGTGAGGAAAAGCTTGAGAGAGCTGGGGTTGTTCAGCCTGACTCCAGGGAGAATTAACTGTGGCCAGAGTGCCTGAAGGGAGCCTGCAAGGGAGCTGGAGAGGGACATTGGACAAGAGCCTGAAGTGCCAGGACCCAGGGAATGGCTGCCAGTGCCCGAGGGCAGGGCTGGATGGGATCTTGGGAATCAGGAATTGTTCCCTGGCAGGGTGGGCAGGCCCTGGCCCAGGGTGCCCAGAGCAGCTGTGGCTGCCCCTGGATCCCTGGCAGTGCCCAAGGCCAGGTTGGACATTGGGGCTTGGAGCAGCCTGGGACAGTGAGAGCTGTCCCTGCCATGGCAGGGGTTTGGTACCAAGTGATCTTTAAGGTTCTCTCCAATCCAACCCTTTCTGGGATTCTGTGACCACTTAAAGCCATTTCTTGGGTCGTTTGTCCCTCTGGCAGGTTTTCTTTATGGCTGCAAGTTCTATATCTTAATAAATAATTTCCTAAGTGAGGGTATTTTTTTGAAAATCGTTTGAAGTTTCTTGGGACCTGGAAGAATTCTGGCACTGGGTGGGATTTAAGATCCCTCCCAATCAATTCTGTGATTCTTTGAACAAGAAGTGAAAACATAAAGTGTTCTTTTCCTTGGAGGTTCAGAGGGAGTTAAGAGGGGAAAACAGGAAAAAAAAAAAAAAAAAAAAAAAGCCACAGAACTCTCCTTGGCCAGAGACATCTTCCCAACACAGAGATACAGGTCCCTGAGACCTGGGCCAGTGTCAAGGTTTACACTTTGTGTCCCAGCTGCAGGGTGCCAAGAAGGGTTCTGTGGTGGCCACTTACGGTAAGGATGTGAGACACAGGCATTATTGGCTTTATCTGCCACCAGCCCTCTGCTGTGCAGGAGTCCTGTGCATATCCAGAGACCTGGCCTTCCTCTCAGGGAGCTGGAATTGCACCTAGAACTTAGACTTCAAGTCTAAATTATATTTTTAGGATCAACACAGTCCATCTAAAAAGGGTGGAAAGACCCCAGTACAGTTGGGAAGAAACAGAGGAAAGGATCAATGTAAATATTATTTTTTTCTGGGAAGAAGGTGGCAGGAATGACCAAATTTATATGGAAAGTGAAAGACAAGACAAAGTTTGAAAAATGATATGCTAATTTAAGGCATATTGGCCCACCTAGAAATCTCCACATTTGCTATTTGTTGTACTACCTTGCTACTTTGATAATTTTTCTGGGAAAAAGCTTATTTTCCGGGTTTATTTAGTCATTAGTCAGACTGAGATTTTCCCCTCTGGCCGATGCAAGAGGATGCCAGCCTTGGCTCTGCTGGTAGCAATACTCAGAGCTCCCCTTCCTGAGAGAAAAGCTGCTGCCACCCATTGCTTCCAAAGAGCTTTTGACCTTTCACTGGGGCATTGCCTTCATGGCCCAGCACCAATTTATACAATACAGTTGCAATTACAGAAACCAAAACTGGGTTAAGGCTGAAGATTCTCATTATAAACCTGATTTCCAGCTTTTCTAAACACAGAGAGGAGATTCAATGAAAGCTTCCAGGCTCCAACTCAGGTGGTTTTTTTTTCTTGCTGGTTCCTGAAATGTTGAGTTTGATAACACAATCTGAAAGAGTCAGGAAACAGCAGTGAAATGCTTGGCCTTGGTGACATGGGCGGGTGGACAATGGGATCAGAGTGATAGAAAGTTTTAGACATGCATCTAAAATTCCCTGGGAATTTTGAGATGTATTAAAAGAAAATCCCACATAAACAATTTAGAAGTCAATAAGGAGCTGACAACAAGTTTTATTTCTTTGATCTGCACAAAGACTTTTGGCAGTTATTATTTTGGTGTTGGTGTCTAGATAGAAAATCAAGGCAGATTTCTGGAAAATATGAAGTCAAGATGCACTTAATTGGAGAGGGGAAGTCACAGAGGATTGTCTCACAAACCTCAAACCTGGTACAGATCATTGCAGTTTTTAACAATTTTTAGATCTCTAACCAAACCCCACAAACTCTGCCATAACTGAAGATATCAAAACCAAATTTTTCCAATGACCTTTGATTACCATACACTTTTACTTATTTCCCCTTAATTAATAGTGTGAACAAACTCATAGGCCAGACACTGCAAGGCCCTATTCCAAATGGGAACACCAAAGAATCGCCAGAGAAGTTAAACACCCTAACAGTGATGGGGTGCTAACAAGATAAAAACATATAAGTGCCTGGGGTAAATCTGTGTCCTTTCTTAAAGTGTGGAAATGTCATGTACCTTCTATGGCTTCTTTAACATCACTCCAGTGACCTTGAAAAGTTTTTAAGCGATGCAGGCACCTCCAACCAAACTCTTGGCTGGCTTGTGGTGCAGAAAAGATCTCCACTCTTTATCAGGAAGAAAAAGAAAACTAAAAAAGGTAGTGGAACAGACAGTCCCCTGGTCTTAAAATGAGGGAAAAGGATGGTTGAGAACATTAGGAATAACAAACAGTGAGATAGAGTGGGAAATATACAGAGAACCTTGAATCAAATACAAAATAAATCAGAAGGCTATCAAGAAATGAAATATTAGCACAGGAAAACCAAATCACATGGCACTGTGAAATACACCAAAAATGAATTCCCAAGCTAGGGAGACACCTATGGCAAACAGAGGTACAACAGCAGAGGAGGGAACAGGGCAGGTTCCTGGGCACTGTGTGAGCCTGGCCTCAGCCCAGCCACTCGAGGAGCCAGCACATGGCAAATCAGGAGCAGGGGGCCCTTCTTGGGCTGCTCCCTGTGGGTTTTTGGTGAGTTAAACACGGAATACAAGCCAATGCTGCTGGTTTGGGCAAGGGCATAGCCTGGCTCAGGTGGTCAGTGTCTCACACACCTGCCCTTTCCCACTGGAAACCAGCATGAGGAGAAGTGCCAGGCTGGCTTCGGCCACCAAAGCCCAACACCCCCTACCCAGGGTGCTGCTCCATCCTCCTTTCAACAAAGCTGTTCAACAGATCACTTTGTCCAGTGGATTTTAGAAATACTTGCACAAATTCTTCAGTTTAGGCATCAGACAACAATGGGACTTAATCAGGGTCCTAAAAATAAGTCTGCTCATTTCAGTTTCCGCTGGTTAGAAGCAAGAGGCTGAAATGGGGACTTGTGTGCACAAAAAGTCTTACACAGACATGGCAGGGAGGGTTTAACCAGCTGTGCTGCTCAGAATGGTCAAAACCCCCAAAACATGAAGGTTGTACTTGCCTGCCCTTTCCTCGTATGGAGCCAGGGGAGAGGCTTAGAATGGACGGATTATTGTAATAAAATGCCCCTTTTTTCACTCAAAAGAGAGCCACAGGGGAATGTTCAGAGCAGGATGGCAGGATGACGGGGGAGGAGGGGAAAGTCTCTTTGACATAGAAAAATGTTGTTGCATTTCTCCAATGTAAAAATATTAATACTTCATTTCTAGCCATCTGAAAAACAGACAGAGCAAAATGTATCCCCAACAGTAAAAGGCACTGCCCTATTACCCTCCCACTGTACACATTTAAACCAAAGGGCAAATAAATGTTGGCAAACAGACATGTGATGACTTACAGTACTTTCTTTGCTACAGTAGCTGGGAGGAGAAAAAAATCCCCCAGAAAGCTTAAGAAGCAAACATAAAACTGATCTTGAAATTCCTCTTTGTTGATGCCCCAGGGCAGGTACTTTTTCAACATTATGCCTGTTTTTGAAAAGTACCTGCCTGTTGGGGCACCTGTGCTCCTGAAAGCTTGTCTGTTTACAGACACACAAACACTGACTCAGTTGGTAAAAAAGTATAAATTAACCAACACCCCCCTGATTAAAACAAATATTAGACATACAGAAAGTCTTCAGGAAATCATCTGCTTAAAAATGCTCCTTAATTTGCAAGCACCTGAATTTTAACCCCAGGAATGATTCCTCATTTTGTGAGCTGACTAAACCTCAGATAGGAAAAGAGGAGGAGAAGGATTAAACTCTATCCATCTGCAAACTAGATTCCTGCTTTGCCTTATAGGTTTTCTTTTTTTCTTTCCCCTCAATAATTTTGGCATTCACCTGCTAAATATTTTTTGTGACAAATATGCATGCTTGAATAATATTATTTTTAATGGAGATAAGATGTTCTCACTGGCATAATTGTTAATTCTTAGGGAAACTTTCCTAAGATTACCTTACCTCCTACCTATTACTATTCTAGCCCCTAGCAGGAGGGTATATTTTATTTGAAGTTTACCAATTGTGTTTATTTCAAACACATTTGGTTCTTAGCAAAGCCACTGAGGTCCTACTCGCACTTTAAATTTGCAGGTTTACTGTAAAATGCCAGGCACATTGAGATGAATCAAACTCATCTAAGCATGAATGAAATGTAGTGAGAAAGTCCCTTCTGGCATCATTTCTGGGATTAGTAATTTGTGAAATTGTGGTGATGCAAGGGAACAGCATGAGAAAGCCATTTCCTTCCCCTTTGTCCAGTCTAAATGCAAATCTGAACTTTCTTGGCAGTTCATTTGCATATTAATGCATATAGTATTCCACTCCAGAGATCACTTCAGATTTTCTAAATTAAGTTGGGTGGGTGGGCTGAAGGAAAGAGGTCATTTTTGTCACACTAGCACAAATATTCTTACTTTACCAAAAAGTCAGAAAGCAGGCAATTATTTCACTTGCTTTATCTCTGTTTCAATTTTCCAACTGGACCACTGAGGAGATGCAGAGGATAAAGAGCAATGCTTGACCAGAAGGAAGGAAATGCTTCATGTCACTGAAGAACAAACATGATGAAATTAAGAAAGGGTAAGAGTGCACACCAGTCTAATTAGCATTTCTTCCTAGTAGCTTGGGAAATGTCAGCCACCAGTTGGTGGCAAAATAAAGATGTAATGTGAGTAATAATGAATTAAATTGTGGCTATTTGCATTGAAATGTTAAGATAATGATCTGAAATTACTATTGTAAATATTCCCCTTGACAGTTGAAAATTGGACTTAAAGCTAATAGTACTTTGGATGAACTTTAAGCCATGAAATCACTTTTAATGCTTTACACCCCTTTTGGCTATGACAGCGAGCTTCAGAAAGTTAATTTACCTCTGTTTTGTTCAAGCTGTTTGGTAATTGATGCATACATCATGGAGGTTTTAATGAACAACTACAGGGACTATTTACCCCTCTCACTAAGTATAACTGAAACACTTGATTACAACTCCTGAACCGAATAAACCAACAGACTCAGGCACAGCAAACACTTCTGGCTGGGGGACTGGAGGAGCACAGACCAGCAAGGATCTGTGCAAAGGGAAAGGCAACATTTTCAGAAACTGCTGGAACATTTCAGACTCGTCCTGCATTAGCTGCAATTGATGGTTTTGCTGGTAGCATTAGGAGTCGCTTAGGGAGGATTTACGTCTGGATGTCTACAGCCAGTTCTGTCAGGGTAAGGTTAGCTGGCAAAATGGAAACGCAGCAGATATCTCCAAACATCTGCTGTGCAAATAGCTTTCCAGTAATAGTGCCTTTAAAATGAGGGCTTATTTCCAGACTATAGAGCCTAATTACATTGTAACATTATTTTTCGCCATAAGGCGTGTTTTTATTTAAAGACAGATGATGTAAAAGCTTTAAGATCGCACAGAATTACGTCATGCCCAGTAAAAGCGCTTTTTCACAATCAAAAGAGTGTCTTTAGAGTGACCTTTAAACAGCAATGATGCCTCTGTGCATCTGAACTGAAATCTGCCTGGGTCCCTTGGATGGCTCTTGTTTTCTGGTAGTTCTCCCTGGAGAGATCCAGCAGTGGATGCACTTCAATCCTGTGTTTTCAAATGCAGCTTATGGGGGTGATGAGATTCAGACTGCTATTTTCAGTAGATCAATCCCCCAAATCTTGAATGAACAGTCAAAACTGCCTTTTTGACTTCCCCTAGAAGTCTCCTGCAGCCCAAGCCCTGCCCCTTCCCGGCTGCAACTATCATGACTATCACAGCTCCTCATGAACCTTCAGGAGATGGGGGCTGTGGGTCCCTGTCTCCCACCCTCCCAAAATCAAACAGCTCGAGGTTTTCCTACTCTGACTTTGGAGCTAAACTTCCTCCCTATATGCTGCAGCCACTTGGCTGATCATCCTCTCTTAAGATATAAGAAATTTATGTTTTATAAATATATGAAAAAGGAAGAAAGAAAAATAGGGAGCTGGACACTGTTAGTGCTTTAAAAGGATTTGTAGGGAAGGCCCTGCAGTCTGACCATATGCAGCTTCAGGTGCTAAGCTCTTTTTCTGGATCTGTGCAGCTTCTGTTCTTAACTAGGTTACCAGAGACCAAGTGAAAAATAAACTCTGTTGAGTCTTCTTGCATTTCATACATGCTCTGTTATATTTAGAGGTGTAAGTCAGCAGAAATACTGCTATTGTATTTGTTATGAATTATACTACTGCAGGAACAGTTAAGAAACCTTTTCTTTTCCAGGTCACATTCAGAATCAAGTGAGTCACTACATTTCTAGTCTTCCTGATATTTCAAGTTTTACTTTCATATTTTAGTCCTTCTGTATTTTTTTTTTTTTGGATAGACAAAACATATTCTCAACCTCTACAGAAAAGTCATAATTTAGGTGGCACAAAGGCCTCATCAGTGGACAAATATCCTCTATTTGCTGTATCCAATGCTGAGCATCTGGATAAACCTGCACAGGCTCCCACAGCTTGAGGGAGTAAGGAAGAAATTCAAGGTATTCTGGAAAAGTACTGGAAGAATACAATGATATTCCCACTGGTGGGAAACCAGTAACCATCCGTGGGCACCTCTCTCAAAATTGTGAAAGCCCAAAAGCGACATACAGCATACAGACCAGCATCAGGAAACAAGAAATATCTTACTGACAGTGTAAAAACTTGGAGTCCACTGTAACACATTTGGGCCTTGGTTTCTCCTCAGTCTCAAGGTCCTGCATGGTGGGTACATTTTCTGTAATGCAAATCTGTGTAAAGAATGGATGGATTTGAGACTTCTGTGAGTGATCTGTCTTGAAGTGGAGTTATTCAGTGAAGGAGCCCAAAACAGATCTCCCTGGGGATTTGGTGACATGGAATGCAGGCAGCTGAATAAGGAACTGGGAGAAGGAAGATTCTGCCTGGGAGACATCTGCCCTGCTGGTCTCCTTTACTTCTTCTAGATCTTTTCATCACCACTTGCTGCTTCTGGACTCTTCTCCATCGTGCAGAGGCATGGGAAAGACAAGCCAGGAGGCTGCATATGTGCTTACAGCCCTGATATGGGACTGAACTGCTCCTGTCAGACTTGCTGAGGAGCTGACTTCTGTCAGCTCTGTGCTTACAGTTACACGTTTGAACAGAAAAGCAGAGATGGGAAATGCTGTAAATGTGAGCACAGGTTTGACCATGCACTCCCTAAAGCTCCTGACTTTCCTATTTTGCCTCTTAACATTAACAGCTTTGGACATTGGATTGTTTTGATTTTTAAGGGAGGGGAAGGAGGGGAGGCATGGGGGTAAAGAAGGTTTCTTCTTGTTTACAGTGTTCCTATTTAAACAGCTCCAGTTAAGCTTTGAAAAGCACCTTCCTTTCAGGTCAATAAAGTGGCTGCAGGCCAAGTTCCCATCTGTGCTTAACTTGTGTTTGCTGGCTGGAGACAAATTTCTACTAGGCCTGCTTAAAAAGGAGGCAGTGTAGTGTGATAACTCTGCTAACGTGGGCCTGCACGGAGGCTTGGAAACTCAAAAGTTTCAGTCACAGCAATGTGATATATTCTGTATTCTAACTGTGCCCACAGACATGAGGTGAGGACATAAAAACTGGATACTCAAGTTGCACTGTATTTATTAAATAAATCCCAAAGCAGATAATGGAGTTCTGAGGTGCCCTAGATGAGACAAAGAAAAACGTTTTTCATAAAACTAAACATACTTTGGTATGTAAATGTCCCTTTGCTGCTTCACTCACACTTACATGCTCCAGTGAAATGAATTGATGACTTCTACTCCCTATCTGTCTTCTCTTTGGGAAGGCATGCCAGATATTTCACCAGAACATTCTGAAAATTCTGACATTACTGTCCCACTAGATTGGGGCAAGTTCCTGCTGTACAAACAGACACTATTCCAGCAGAGAGACTCCCCTCATTGGTATTTTAATTTACAGACAAAGCCTCAGCTCTCAGACCTCCTGGCCCCAAAGCATAAAGTCCAGAGACTTGAGCAATGTAGCTGAGGAAGCCCAGGAGCTTCCTTGCTCTGTCCCTAAGCAGACAGGTCAGAGGTGCCAGTGTGAATTTCCCAGCTCCACCTTCATTCCATCAGGCTGTTCCAGCAGACATCACACTCCAGGAACAAATGAGCACAAGAATTTCACCAAATCTCTGCTTGGTAAAGTAAGAGTATCACCAAGGCAGATTAAAATTTTGAAGAAAATCCCCAAGGTTTCAGTGTGACACTGAAAAATGCCTACTCTCTCCTATTCTCTTCCTCATCCCCTACCCATACTGCCCCAAACAAAGCAGCCATGTGAATGCTTGGTCTTTGCTGATCAAGAGCTCCTGTCCTTCCTCCCCAGAGTGGATCTGCAGCATCAGCATTCCCACAGGAGTGGCCCAGCATCTCCAAGGACAGGGAAGAACATCTTCCCTAACTGGTGGTGCAAGTGAAACCAGCCAAGGGAGAGAATTTGGGGTGACAACACTACACAGGAGACCAAAGAGCCAGAGAAAGGTGTCACAGGAGAGCACCTCAGCATGTCTGCAGCAAAACACAGAGCCACAGCAGCAGGAACAAAGCAGAACAAGAGATGACATGGAGAGCTGATGGGACATTTTGGAAGGCTGAAGACAGGCTGCCCGAAAGGCTGATCTATTCGATCTATAGGTCAGCCTGCCATATGTAATGAGCTGCTGCAGTGTGCTGTAAAACTGCTGCAAGAAACCACTGCTGGAGCTTCATCTCTTTCCTATTAGGAGAAAAGGTCAGGCACAAGCTCCTTCTGCTGCTCTTGGCTGTTCTGAGTGAAGGCCATGCAAGGAACCCATTACAGACTGCAAGTGAATTGCTCTAGGCTCGGGAGCTCTATTGCCAGTGGGGAGGCACACTGCTAATAAAAATGGTCTGGTAGGAAGGCATTTAATTTCTTGGCTGCTCCTACTCTCCTTTTCAGATGGAAGTTGATGCTTTAAGAGCTTTAGAATTCAGCTCTGATCAGGAAATGAATTTAGTTGTTTGAAAAGCAGCTGTTTGAAACAGCTTTGTTCCTTCTTTAGTCTCAGTAGAGCTTGAAATCAGCTGCTGATAGAGAGATACAAGTGTACAATCCTCTGATTTTTGGCTGGTTTTTTTTTATTTTCTCTTTTATATAAATTCTAATCAAATGTCCTGTCTCATTAGGAAGCCATTTCATCAGCCTTTTGGGCTGGCTGCAGCAGCACTGCCCGTGGATCTGTCAGCCCAGGTGAGTGCTGGGCTCCACCTGCACTGCTCTGCTGGCTGCTTTAGGGAACCACTGCATCCCTTCTGCTGTGCTCCTGGGACCAGTTCCTTTTTAGGTCATCAGCTCTTTAGGGAAGAGACTGAGTTTGTCTGCAACTTTACCTTTTTAAGGTAAAATTATGTACAAATAAATACGTCTAGCACCAGTACTGTTACATCAGGATATTAATATAATGAAATAATAAAGAATTCTTACATTTTAGTTCCCAAATATTATGCCAATTGAGGAGGAGTGCAGGGCTTGGATGCTAAATATTCCTTAGGATCATTATAACTCCTGGAGATATTCAAACTTTAATTTTTCTTTCACCCTCTCCTAGAGGTTTCCTGGCTTCCTTCTGCCATATCCTTCCTCATCCTGCTCACACAAGCACCTCTGTCACCTCCCCATCACCGCACCACTGCACCTTCAAGCTGCCCACCAATTTACTGGATCAAGAATCTGAAAGTGAAATATTCTTGTTATAAAATATAAAATATAAAATATACTTGTTAGCTGCACTTGCTGTGTGTTTATGAGGGCTGGGACCCATGGATTGCCAGTGCCAAGGAATGCCACTGCAATCAAGATGTTGCTTTCAAGTCCTGATGGAACTGCATTATTTTTTTGTCTCATCCCATAGCTGAGATTGATAGATTTTAATGGGCCCCCTTATTGATCTTGTACTTTGCACCAACCTATTTTACTGACCAATTTAATTTTAAAGGGGCTTATGTAGTCCATAAGATTAAGGTAAATTAGTACATTCCCTGCACTTCATAAAACCTTCAGAGGCCAAACATTGCCATGAAAATTGCTTACAGTCTGCTGAGATTATTACTTTGAATATGAGAGGGTTTAGGGGATGTGTAAAGGTTTTAATGAGCTGCACATAATAGGACCCTCTGCATCATAAAATAAGATCCTGAAAATTGGACTATATTAAGAAAGAGAAAGCTTAAGTGAACATATAAAAATAGATTATTATATTTTCTTCATGGCACACTTTAAGTTATTTGCTCCCAATTTTAGTACAAATAGATTTGTGGGACTAAAGCAGATCACTTATGCACTTCAGTATAGGCATCCCACAGCTAACCTATTTTCCCAAAGTGACATAAAAAATCAGCAAAAGGAAATCAAGCAGTTTTGTGATATCATGCAGAGGAAGAAGTATTTCTGATATGTTTAACAAAATTAATTAGAATGGGACGGGAAACAATCTGCTGCTTAAGAACGGATTCTTAGGTGTTCAAAGCAAATTGTGTTTTTCTTACTTTCCATGCTTAGCATAAGTATTTCCTGTCTTCTTGTTTCCAAAAACATTAATGTCTGCATCAACAGTGGGTGGCAGGAAGAGGAAGAATTTCACCTAAGTCATTTCAGACACATCTTTTACTTCGTGGCTAACACTCCATTAAGTGTCAGAGCTAATACTTTAACTACAATAGGAGGAAGGTAGTTATTAATCCTGAAAAGTAGAGAATTGGGTCATTCTTTACTTTTGTTGAAAACAGAATGTGATTAAAAATGCTTGTAGGCTTCTCTTAAAAATTGTTACATTTTTCAGAAAGGTTCAAGAAGATAAAGTAAAACGAACAAGAGAAAAAAGATTAGGAAAAAAAGTTTCAAAGATATTTAAACTGCAAGTTATGAGACCAATGGAAAGCCATTTCATTTCCAACTTTGTCTTAGGCTTTGTTTTTTTATGAAAGGCTGTTTAAGTCCTTTCAGCACCTGACTTTGAATCAGAATTCTGAGACTCCATTTCCAGCCCTGCTATTACTTTGCTTTGCGGTCTCAAACACAGTGTTCCATTTCTGGGCTTAACTTTCCTTCCTGCTTCGCCAATAATGCAAACTCTGCCAAAAGAAAGCATCTTAGAGCAGGCAAAGAGGAGCAGTGCCTTGTGGCAGGGCTGACCTAGAGATACACAACTGCTGCAGAAACAGAGTGACTCAGGTTTTTAACAAAGTAGTGCCCAGGTCACCTCTTCCCTGTGATAAATGATGGCTGATAAAGAGTGACAGACCCAGAATTTCAGCCTCAGATAATGACAGTCTGCAGCCAGACTCCAGCAAGCTGTTGATGGGTCTGTACAATCTCCCAATTCAGAACTGTGCCTCTAGGCTCTGTAATAACTGTTTTGGCTGATGTCATTCACATTTTACTTTAAAACACATTATTACACAAGAACAAATAAAAGGCTAAATATTTTAGCAGCTCCTTCCTGTCACGTTAAACAATAAACATTTTTTCCATTTTGCAGGTGTATGTTGGCTTTTTGGGACATACAATGTAAGTACACACGAACTTTGCTATTTACCACATCCTCATGATTACAGCTTCCAAGCAAATGGTAAAGTACAAATAGTACTGCAAATAATTCTAAGCATCTTTTGATTTCAAACAGCTGCTCAACAATACAACCCAGGTGCTTACTAAGTCGCAGAATCTTATTTTCTTTTCAGGTGATAAGCTCTCAGCTGAGGAATTTTTGAGACCTCTGGAAAAAAAAAAGTTGTAATTTTGAAAATTAAACGTAGACTACCATTTATAAAGCAGGCCTTTCTCATGCTTCTTTGTTAGTACTCTTTCAATAAAAAGTCATAAAGACAAGACAACCCCCACCAAGTTTAATACTGCATTTCTACTGTGCTCTTTCATTTACAATTTCAGATCCTTTGAATTTCCCCCATCTCCATTATTTTCAAGTCTTGCTACCCTTCCCTATAGAAGCTGCTTTCAGCTTCTGTATCCCAGTTTTCTTCTAAAAGGCTGATAATTTTCCTTTCACTGCAGCTGAAACTTGAAGGTATTCAGTGCGGACTGGAGAGTGGATTTCCAAAAGAGGACACACACAAAATAACTCTGTCTAGACATATCCTTCTAAAGCCTGATTCTGAGGCTTTAGAGCCCTGGTGGACTGTCCCTCTCTGAAATTAACCCTAATTTATCCTCTCTGCCTCCAGTATTAGCAACCTGTGGCAACGAGCTCCACACTTTCAGTACTGCTGAGCAAATGTGCAGGTGATAAACACAGACTTATTACTCATGTTAGTGCCATTTCTCTGCTTGTCAGCTTAGGAATGTGTCCTTAAATGCTTATGGGATACGCACATTAGCCTGACTTTATAATCTAAGACATGCAAATTGGTCTTTATAACAGTGCAAAACCCATTAAGCCAATGGAGTTTCACATGGACGTATGGTCTGCCCACACAGATTGAATTACAGGTTGAGGGCTATAATTGCAGCAAACAGCACATAATTACTGGAATGACACTCTCTTTGTTACCTCGAAGCACTGAGAATATTTCCTATACTAAAAAGGTTATTCATAAAGATGGTACAGTTCCCTTGCAAAAAAAACCCAACAAAAGTGAAGAGCTATACGCAAGACATAGCCTATTTTTAATGTTTCCATTTGTCAGGAAGTGACAGAGGAGTCAAAATTTCAAATTAGTAAAATAAGGTAAAAATGTATATGAAACTTCAGTAGTGTCTGGTAGTTGCATTGTGCAATTGTACTCATCAAAAGCTGCCTTGACAGCTTTTTCATTCTAAGTTAAAGGAAAGTATAATGATTTGTTTATATTTGGAAGTTCTAAGAATTCTGTGTACATATTTCATTTGACTGTATCACAAAAGAATAATTTATTGCAACTACCTAACAAAAAGCTCCCAAACCTGGCTGTTTTAATACCTCACTCATTTCCTTCAGAATGTCTTTTTTATATTGTCATAAGATTTTCTGTCTGCAGCATTGCTGCTGTAAACCTCTTGGCTGTAGCAGACCTCAGCCTCAAAAATGTCAAACACAATGGCAGAGGGAGAAGGGCACAGAGAGAGCTGGTCCCAGGGCTCCTCTGCACCTCCTCTCTGGGTCACTGCCTCTGCTGAATATCCACATTTCCCACCACAGCCCACTCTGCTGGGCATCCTCTGTGCTGTGACACTGAAGTTCACAGGGAAGAAACAGCATCCATCCAGTTCTCCCCTTGGTCTCCTTCTCCTCCTCCTTAACAAGAGCAAAGCATAGGAGCTGTACCTGCATAGAGAGTTGCCTCCTGAAAGCTCATTTTTCTTAACCTCCACCATAAGATGCATTTGCTAAGGACTTCTGGGAAAAACAAGAGTTTTAAAGAATGCAGCTGTATGTCAGAAAAAGTCTACAGGGCTGATCTAGGAATATGTTATTTTATTTCTTTTTTTTTTAATTTAAGGATTACACTGACTATAAGCCAGGGAAGGAGAGGTTCAGTGTCTTTACACTTGCTATGTTATGACATAAATACAGAATATGATGCATGCCTAATATGAGCTTTGATGGTAAAGGATAATTCTGAGAGCTCTGAAGAGGAAGATTTGGTTTGCTGTGTCGGTTTTAGCAAGCAGGTGAGCAGAGTTTTCCCTGCAGCCTCCTCACAGCCTGGCTGGGGCAGACAGCTCATAAGGGCAGGAAAATATTTTCCTTTCTGACCAAGCTTCTTCTAGAAGAGGGAAGATGAGATTGTAAAATGAGAGTTCAAAGGCAGCTCCCCAAAAGAGCCTCGCTGCCCTTCCCAGATCAGCGTGGCCTGGGTGCCTGTCCCAGCCCTGACAGGGACATTGCACGGCAGACAAAGGCACAGAGGGAGTGCTGGTGTGCTGGGAAATCACACCAGACAGACACGATGATTGTATCAAGCATTGAGATGTCACATCGAGCTATTGTCTAGTAGACTTACCAGGAGTTTGATTTTAATTTCCACACTAGCTTGTCTGATGATATTTTTTGTTTGCTTGCTCTGGCAACCTTAAGGTAACCACAAGTGCTTAGTTGGAGAAGTGTCCCTTTAAAAAGCACAGCTTGAGCAGCTGTTTCCAGGCAGTTTTTTTCCTGAGGGCCAGCCATGGTGTGAGAGGGCTCCAGAGAAGTGGGGAGAACAGGAGTGAGGTAAAGCCCTGGCTTTACAGGAGTCCCAGGGAGCTGTCCCTGAGCTCACAGGGATGCACACAGGGACTGCCTGAGGAGAGGATGGCTCCTGGTGCTGAGGCCTTAAGTTTCAGCTTTCATGTATTTCAGATTCTGTGCTGCCCAGGGGTGCAGCTCTGAGCTCACAGTCAGTGTCACTCAGCTCTCTGCACAGAGCAGGGAGACAAAACAAATCCTTTTCCTGCTGCACACCAAGGACAACTTTCAGCTCAAAAGCACAAACAAGGGTGGGCTGAAGGGAGGAACAACAAGGATGAGACCTCACAACTTGAAGCTGTAATTGGACAATTAAACCCCAATGTGCAAATGGACCAAAACTTATAAAAATGTAAGATTTCATGACTGGTCAGCCATTTTGTGACCATTTTGGGTCCACCTTGGGTGTAGCCCTGGTCAGGCCCTGTGCTGCCCAAGGTGTACCCTAAAGGCCTTTCAATAAATCCCTACTTTATTCCCTAGCTCTGTCCAGTGTCTGTCCCAGCCCAGCCCTCCCAAGGCATCAGTGCCTGCCCTTGCCCACCCTGGCACGGGTTCAGCTGGGTGCACAGGGCTCAGCCCCACCCAGAGTGCACAGCCCCTGCTTCTGACAGAGAACTGCTGCACAACAAGAAGCTCTGTAACTCACAGGGACTGGCACAGCAACAATTAATTCTGACATGCAAGGTTTTCTCACAGTGTGTGGGCTCTTTTAAAGCATTGGTAGTGATTTGGAGAATACAGAGCCATGAAAAAAGAGTGCAGCTGTTTCAGTTGCTTTTTAATGGTTAAAAAAAGACAAACAAATTATATGTCTTAAGTGACAGTCTATGGAGATTAAAGGTAATTTACCTTCCTCAAACCTTAGGTTTTAAAAAATATTAAACAGCAGCTTTGATACCATTCTCTGAAATCAAAAAACAATGGAAGCACCTGGAACCCTGCTGATTAAGAATACTGATTTCCCAGAACAAAAATTAGAGGCTGTAATTTGAGTCAGGCTGTGGGTTTAATAATGCTCACGTGTGAGTCTCGTTCTCACAGCCCAGGTTCAGCAGCTCACACCAGCTGAGGGCCCCGGTGGTGCACGGAACGGGAAACACCGGGATTGTGGCAGGCAGGAGAGCGCAGTGCAAACATGTGTCCAACTGATACCACTGCTGTGATTAAAAACATTGTGATATAAAACAATCATTGGGAGTTTACTTTTAATTTGCTTTTTAATCAGCTTTATTTTAATCAGAAAATTGTATCTAGCAAAGCTCATTAAATGACATCTATAAGGAAAAGGAAAAAAACCCCAAACCTTACTTCTTGTGTGGGTAGTTTTTTTGTAAAGTTTAGACTGAGTTTGTAGCCAGTGAGAAAGTTATAAGCAGAGAATCCTCATGAAAAATGCCAGCTATGTATGGCTGAGCTATCAGCAATGCCTTGCCCAACTATGTCATTGATCACTTCCAATCCTGTAACAATACCCTAAGGAGTCAAGGGAGGGATACTGCCATGCAAATTGGTTTTCATCATCTGTTTACTGAGTAAATATTTTTACTCCTTCTATTAGTTACCATCTGCAGGATGAGACCAGTCAGATTCTAAAACTTTATGTCAAAAAGCAAAGAGTGCAGAAGAGCCAGTTGATCATCACTAACTTTGCAATGTTCACAATAAAAGTCATGATAATCCTTCTATTATAAGGGTACAAATCTACCAGTTCCCAAATCAAATCAATTAATTGTAAATAGAATTCCTCATTTAGTAATCTAGGTGCCCAAATTTTAAAAATCAGATACGCCTTTTAACACAGTTTAGTTTCCCACTGGGGTTCTATTATAAGTTATTGTAAGAAATTAGCAACATTATTTGCATATGTAAATAATAACTTTGACAATCCAAAAGGAAAAAACAATGTGTTATACCACAGAACTGCCAAAAAAATTTGCTTTCCATTTTTCCATGGCTAAAAAAAAATCAATCAATCAATCAATCAATCACTGAGTTACATGTAACCATATTTATTTTAGTGGGTTGGTTCAGAAACTGCCCTTGAGAAGGCTAATTAGCTGGATTATTGCTTATACTTTCAGTGTGGGGTTTTTTCAGGATTTCTAAGCTAATAAGGTTTTTTTCACTGGTATTAGTTAAAGATGTACTTACTCATGCCTGAAATATTTTTACAATTAAAAGATTCAAATGGTAATATTTTGAGGAGAGCTACCATTTCATTCAACCCAAACATATTCTATATCCTTTTTGCCTGGAAATACTGAACCAGGAATACAAATTTAGCAACAGTACAGCAGCACCAAAAGGAATGTTAGAGGATGTGGCACATGATGTCACACTGACACATTCTGTGAGTGCTAAAGGAGCACACACCAGCTTGTGCAGCCTGCTCTGGAAAGCAGCACTTGAGGCCTGCTTACCACCACTGGCAGCAATAAAAGATGTTTAATTGAGACTCAGAACGTGGGTTTTTGCAGCATTCAGGTGAAGAGTCTCAATGATCAGCACTTGTGATGCTTCAGAAAATGACCTATAACCCCTCCTTGCATTTCATGCCCACAAATTAGATTACTGATCCTGGTTCATAAATATTTAGGGAATGTTGTCCTTTTTGTGGCTGCACATCTATTTATCTGGTGATGTTTCTGAGACACACAGGCAGCAGCAAGGCTGTAATCTCATAAAAATACCATCTACCTTTCTGTTTGCCCATGTCATTTCCCAAGAACCTTTTCCCTTCTTTGCTCCCACCTGCTTCTCTGGCAGAGCAGAAAATGGGGCAATACTGAGTGTACATTTAATTCTTCTACGAAATGCACACACAGATTGGACAAGTGCAGCTAACAGAGTGTTGTGACCCACAAGCAGAAATTCACCACTCCAACACTTGGCTCTGGATATTTAACCTTCTCTCTGTGTGTGTATACATACATACATACATACATATATATATATATGATATCCATATTTTAATTTAGATAATTTTGTATATATGCACACTTTTAAGGGAATTGCTAACAGATCCAAATAGACAGCTGATCAATATTGATAAATAATGCAAATACAGGAATCTTATATACATTTTGGCCAAAGAATTAAGTATAAGATATATATTAAATAACTCCAAAGATCTTCATAACCAGCTATGTAAAAAAAAAAAAAAAAAAAATCCCATAGCTAAATACTTTAAAAAAACCTGGCATATTTACCAGAATACTCTCTGGAACAGTTGCACCCATTTTAAAAGCCAAGAGCAAGTAGATTTGCATTTTTTAAAGGTCTAAAGGGGTCAGAGTACTTCAGTGCTTCTTGGAATTCATAGTCTGCTGTTTGCCACTGCTGTATCCAACTCTTACACAACTTCCTGAGAAGGGTGACTGTTTTATGCTCTTGACATCCAGATTTACTCTTCTTCAAGTGCATTTTGAATGGGAAAGATTAAGCTTTGCAAGATGTGTCAGTTTACAGCAAATATATTCTGAAGAACAAAATATTCAAGTTCAGCTGACCAAAGGGAACAAACACTGAAATGATAAAGGAATCTTCACATCTCACAGACCTTCATTAAACCAGATGCTGGAGTGCTGGAAAGTTCCCACATTCTCTGTAGGTCATGGATTGAAAACTGATTGAATAATGAGGGAAGATGCAAAACAGAGTTGAAAGAAATAAGGAAAATTGGACTTCAGAGGGACTGAGAAGTAAAGTTCTGCAGTGGAAGGGAAAAAAGTGGAACTTTAATCTACAGCAGCAATTAGTTTTGTTCATAATGAGGAAATACATCATATCTGAAATCTGGATCAAAAGATCACTTAGCCACCTCTGTAAGATCAAGTCTAAGTAAGGCTCACAATTTCATTGGGACTTTTTAACAAAAAACCAAACCATCATAAAACCCCAACCCCAAATGAACTTGGGTAAGCACATGAACAGATTTTTGGGGTTTTTTTGCTCCTTTTTTAGCCAGCCTTCTTTTTCTTCCATATATTGGTGGAATATGTGGCTCTAACTTATTGCATTGAATTCACCAATACTCAAGATCTCTTGGAGCACTATCATATATTTTGAATATCACATTCTTAAAGGTGTCAAAACATATTTTCTTTTCTTATGAACAATTTCAGAGACAAAAATTAATCATAAACTGCTGAGTAAAAAAGGAAAAAAAGGTCTGCTATGCATGGCCCTAAATGCACAGGATATTTCTTCAGATAAATTAATTCTGATTTCTAAATGGTTACTAATTGGCCAAACTCACTCTTGCTGTTTCCTTCCAAATGCATGCACAAGGCTCTTGCCACTGCTGGCACTCTAATTAACATGGTCCATGAGCAGAACAAGGCCAGAAGGAAAACAGACTGTGGTTTAAAAAAAATGTCTAAATATATACCTCCCCCCACCCCAGTTAGATGTGTTAACTAGTTTCTCTTTAAGCTCTTCAAATACCCTTTTTATGACCAACTTTTTTTCTAAAAAATGCTCATTAGTTAAGGTTTTTTGACAATATCATACTCATAGAGTTCCCCTTTTTGCAATTTCTCCTACAAGTTCTTCATTTAGTAGAGAAACCGATTTTTAACAGCTTGTATTTTGCCATTACAGAATCCCTAAATTTCAACTTGCCTCATTGGAACACCCTGTCTGAAAATAATAGTTTAACTCACAAATAAACAGCTCTTCAAATGAGTTTGCATTGGGGTGGAGGAGTGTTTTATTTTAACTGATTTCTACTTGTAATTGAAACCCTTTCTCCAGAGTAAATCTACTTTTGAGGCAATCGTATTGAGGAGGAATAGAGGACCGCAATGATGTTATTCTTCTGGCCTTGAAAGATTATTTAAATCTTTTCTACAACCTGATATAGGCCAAATTGGATTGGGTGGTATGCAGGGGGATTACCACGTGGCACCCACACATCATCCCATTAATCACACTCTAACCTTTCAAGCTGTTCTGCACCCTCCCCTCACACGCTGCTGCCAGATTTGTCAGCGAAGCACAGCGTGAGGAACCAGATGGAACCCCGTGGTTTCTGCCTTTTCCCTACCCAGTGATTTTTATCTCCTCAGCTGTTCTTTAAGGTTTCAAAGATGGCAATTGCACCTCTTCAAGACTATACACAGGAAGCTTTTGGAGGGTTCAGTTTCTTAGGCTTAGAGCCATGCAACCCTTTGCCCTGAGAACTGAATTGAGAACCTGTTATTGGGTAGCCTCCAGACGTGTTCCTGTTTGCCACAGAGAGAATTTGACAATTTGTTGTTTTGTTAAAAATGGCTCTGATGACGAGGAGAGGAGGGTGAGTGAAGTGAATAGCAACAAAAAGTGGAACTGCAGCAGGGAGGGGTGAGCAGAGGGGTTATGGGCTCATACCTGTGCAGCTCTGGCCATTGCTTAGCAGCCGTTTGGTGTAAATGAGCTGCCAGGCTCCTGTCTTGAGTGTCCACCCCAGTCTGCTGAGGAACTCACCTGGGGCAGGTGCTGGGGGGCAGCTGCAGGCTGGGCTCGGGGCTCAGGCCAGGCCAAGCTGTACCTTCAAGTTTAAAATAAAGAGGGAGGAATTTTGGAGTTTATTCTTCTATAGCACCAGCTGAGCAAGTTTCCAAGATCATGATTGTGGACTATGGGGAATCTGGGTATTTGAGTCCCATTTACATATCTACATCTTTCTTTGGATCTGCCTCCAAAGCCGTTTGGTACAACAGAAGATTTGCAATTCCTTTCGTGGATTGTTATTTCTGATCATAACCTCTGCTTGGAGAGACCAGAGAGCTAACTGAGAAAAATTTTCCTCGTGGAAGAGAAATGAGAATGGTGAAACCAAATGGGCAGCCAGCTCTTTTTAATTTACACATAACTAATACTAAAATGCTACGTAGTGTCTGATTAGTAAGAAACAAATTCAACCAATTATAAGACATGGTGTAAATGTTCTCTCCCTGATTCCCTTGAGCAGCTTGCTCCCGGTGATTAATTGCAATAGCATTCCACATTCAGACAGACTTAAACCCGTGCATAATCTTATGAAAAATTGGGTTCTGAATTGTGCAGAGGTCAAATTACTGTTCAGACTAATGATTCGTTACATATTTGCTCAACTCCAGTTTATTGTGCCATGGCACCTAATGGCAAGGGCCTAAATTTATTTGTTAAGAGCAAAAGCAAAGATTTTGAACAGAAACCTGTAGGAAGTAGCATTTCTAGGGCTGCTGTGCACAGTCCTTTTTTTATTTAAATAGATGGGTCAGTGACCTCCATCATCATCGTGCCTGGGCTCAGTGTTCCACTGTGCAGCACAATCCCTTGATTGAGAAGAGCTATTAGAAAATTCAGCTGGCTGAGAAATCTGACCTGCTGAACACTCTTAGGTACTTTATAATCAAATAAATGATCACATATATTCTCTGCTGACAGCTTATGGCTGTGATTGCAGAACTGCTGGATTTTGTTAATGTGCCCACAGCTCTCTAATGAATTGTTTCTTCACTTTCTGATTTGACTTCTTTAACAAATTTATCTTACTTTAATATTTTTCAGGGCTGTAATCAAAGGCAGTACTCCAAATTTCAGTACTGCAAATTTCTCCCACAACGTGTTCCCAGAATTCCCTTCATAAGCAGTTTTTTAGCATTTATAACTCATATGCTGTATTTGAAATTTTCTGGTTTGGTTTTGGTTTTGTATGTTTCTTTGGGATTTTTTTCTCTTTTTTTTTAAATTCTGGATTGTCACAAATGAGCTCAGACTTTACCTTTCAATTCATACAGGGTTTCTCAAATATATATGAATGTAAATGAGGCAATATTAAAGTATCTTCTTCTGATCCTTACATATTGATTGCTTTTCTATCCCTCTATTTGCAACAGCATTTCAAAAAGCATATACTTATCAAAACTATGAACCATGAATTTATTCCAAGTTTCTGCTCCCCGTTTTGAATTAGGCAAACTCAATTTAGCCTGACACATATATGTGCTGTTACCCTGTTTGTGCTCTTACCCTTGCAGCATCAGAGCTCACAAAAAAAGAGTCAAAAGCTTTGAGATTAAATGGCAGCGTTACCGTCCCCAAAAAGTGCTGGAATTGTGAATGAAGCTGAGCTGTACCTTTGAGCTTCATTTACCCTTTATCTTTAATGCAAGCAGGACAAGCAGAAAGTCTTGCTTTGAAAGACACACATTTGGCTGCTATAGGGAAGGGAAGGGATGCTGATCAAAGATATATTAAAGGCTCTATTCTGTTCTTGTTAAACATTATGATTTACCACTGGAAGGAGCTAGAGTAATGATGTTGAATCACTGAAGAAACAAGCACAGGACCAGCAAAATGGTTAAATAATCTGTGAGAAAAGGGAAAAAGAGAATCAGTATCTTACCTGAGAGAAAGAAGGAGTCAGTTATTTTCTGAGATGCAGAGAGCTTGGTTCTGATTTAGAAACTCTTCTGTATGAAAAATGGGTCGTGTGAAGAGCAAGTCTGATAACTTTAAAATGGAAATTATTTTCTTCTGTTAAAAAATAAATTATGTGGGTGGAAACAGAGGGAAGTTAGCAGAAAGAGTGAGCCACTCAGATAAAACAGATTGTCTGTCTCGCTCAGTGAGGCTACAAGGTCACACAAAGGGACTGTTACCTTGGTGAGAAAGTGATTCACTTTATTAAGCACATTTTTAGGTTGTATGTTTAAAACTCATGATTTTCATTGGCATGATGGAAATTGGCCAATAACTTGACAGGAATAGAAAGTTTTCTCCCTTCCCTTCCCTTCCCTTCCCTTCCCTTCCCTTCCCTTCCCTTCCCTTCCCTTCCCTTCCCTTCCCTTCCCTTCCCTTCCCTTCCCTTCCCTTCCCTTCCCTTCCCTTCCCTTCCCTTCCCTTCCCTTCCCTTCCCTTCCCTTCCCTTCCCTTCCCTTCCCTTCCCTTCCCTTCCCTTCCCTTCCCTTCCCTTCCCTTCCCTTCCCTTCCCTTCCCTTCCCTTCCCTTCCCTTCCCTTCCCTTCCCTTCCCTTCCCTTCCCTTCCCTTCCCTTCCCTTCCCTTCCCTTCCCTTCCCTTCCCTTCCCTTCCCTTCCCTTCCCTTCCCTTCCCTTCCCTTCCCTTCCCTTCCCTTCCCTTCCCTTCCCTTCCCCACAAGATAAAGGAGGGATTTACACTTCTAGTCCAGGGGAGGGTCAAACGAGGGCATGCAGGGGAAGCTGAATGCCCAACAGGGTGTTTCATCTCCCTATTTTATTGTGAAATACATGAGATAAGTGCGGTTTAGGCAGGCTAGTTTTGACACATAAAATTTTAGATAGAGGATAGTCTTACTAATCGCTTCAGCACAGGGCATGGATTTATTCTTACAAAACCTTCATAAGTGCAGGCATTTTCCAAAAAGCAAGTCCTCAACAAGTGACAGGAGGAGGCAGAGCTGCCCTGGTCTAATGTGAGCTGTAGAGGAAGCCCAGGGTGGAGTAGGTGATATTCCTGGGACACTGTGTGCTTGTTCCAACAACTTTGGAAATTGCTACCAGAACTCACATTAGCTATGCAACTAATCATTTTATATATGTTTGAGATTGTGAGTTTTGTGTTGATTGTTTTATTTTGTTGTTTTGTTTTGTTTTGTTTTGTTTTGTTTCCCCCAAAGAACTGGAGTTGCTATAACCTGATTTGCAGCTATGGTTACAAGAGCTGTGTAATGTCAAGTGCCAAGAAGAGCCAAGACCTGCACGTGCTTAACGAGCTCTTTCATATTTGCTTGTGTCTGGTGTTAGGAAAGCACAGCTCCTGTCTTTGTTGTCTTACAGCATCCTTAGGCAAAAGGCTCTGACAAAGCATCAATCACCCAGACTGCTTAAAATCCTGCTGGTCTCATTCAAGAACCAGTGATGAGCTACATACCTTTATCCCATCTTAATGTTCATTATTGATGTTGCTGTAAAAGCTGCCTCACTCTGAATGATATGTAGGTGGTGAAAAGAGTTTTATGCTGTGGTGAGGCAAACAGTTATTAAAAGAAGAGAAAAGCCTAGGTGATGCCTTATGATTTAACGAAAACATCTTTCTTTCCTGAGGAATGGTGCAAGGGGTCTAACCCACACACTGCAACAAATCATCTTTGGTGTGACAGGTCTGAAGCAAACCCTCCACACAGAACCTGCAAGCCATTCCCTGTGTCCTGTTGTGTATTGCTGCTCTCTACAGCCCCCATTGTGCCTTGTATTCTGCACAGCTCTTTGTGTCCCTCAGGGCAATGGCTGTTTTGCAGTTCTGGCCCCCTCTGCTCGCACAGAGCACAGAGATCCCCCAAGGCCAGTGGGAAGGGAGCCCCGGTGCTCTTCAGGGCTCTGTCCCCACACCAGCCTGGTACCTCTGACACCAGTGTCCTCTGATCCACTCCCAGGCCCTCTCTCTTGAGTTGCCCCAGCTCAACATTTTGTGGAAGCTGCTCTTATAAATCAAAGTGTTTGGGAGCTGTGACTGCTGCCCTGCCTTTTAAGAAGGTGCTCTTGCAATGGTTGGGATTGCAGTGCTATGGCTCAGGAAAGAAAACTCTCTCAAATGTCCTTTGGTGTTTCCTTTATTTATTTAGTTTGTGTTGATCCCTTTTCTGTCTCTGTAATTTTACTGGGGTAGCTCAAAGCCTTCCCCTGGGAAGCTGCACCCAGCTTATTTCTGACTGCTCTGGGCACGGGGGGTGGGTGGGGTGGGGAACAGGCCCATTTGTTGAGGTGGGGAGGCCAAGAATGTTTCTGTAAGCTTCTTTTTGGTAATCCTCTCTAACATTAGTCTTATGGAGCAGAAACCTGAAAGCTTTTACTTGTAATAGTACAATAAAGGGCACCTGAAAACTGTTGATTCAAAAATGCATCCATTTTTGATTATGGGATCCATCAAATGACCTGTCAACTGCACTGTATTGACAACAACATTGACCTCATTGTCTCTTCACGATTTACTCTTTCCCGAGTAGCAGTAGGGAGGTGAAAGCCCTGCTGGCTCTCCTGGAACCAAATTCTGCTCTCTGTGTTATAGATAGAGGGCACAGAAATACAAAATCCTGTAGGAAGCTTCTCTGGGATACTGAGCTTCCTGAAGGACCATTAATAAGGCTGTAGGAAAAGCACATTACTCCTTGTCTGAAATTAAAAACAAACAAAAAGCCATTTTAGCTAGCCCCAAGCTCAAGATTTCAAATATTTTTTAAAAAAAGACTATCAGGTTGAAATTATTTGCAAAATTCATGTTTTACTTATAAGTAGTTGCTGGTCAGGATGGCATTTCCCATGAAGAGTCAAGAAACTTAAAATTTATGCAGCCCCATCTATTAATGAATAAAAAAACTGCAACAAAGTTTTATTTATGTGATAATGCCATTAGATGCAGAAGGAGCAATAATTCACCACTGCCTTTTTTAGACATCCATTGAAAGCAAAACAAGCAGTCCTTGATAGACTGCAGCATTTGAGTTAATCCTGAACCACAGTTCCAATTTGAAGTGTGAAGGTAAGAACTGAGTGTTACTACTGAAAGTGGCATTTTATAGGTGGATTTTCCTCCTGTGCTGCTGCTTCACAACCCACACCTGGCTTAAGCAGCAGAGAGATCCTGGTGGGAAAGGTGGCTGTGTGAACATCCTCATTCTTCCCTGGCTGCCCCGTGCAGGGCCAGCTGTTGGGCTTGGATGGTCCCGTGGGTCCCTTCCAGCTCAGGAGATTCTTCACTTCCGTGGTTCTTTGAACACCAAACTTCCTTCACTCATACAACTACTGCTGAAGAATCATGACTTCTCGGATCCCGGGCTGGTAGCCTACCGAGAATTGCGGGTAAAGTCCTTTTCTCCAAGCCCCGTGCCAGAAGAAAGAGTCAGGATGCGTCGATTCCTTTATCAAAGTTGTTTATTCCATCGTGTTCTTAAATATTTTTCCTTCAGCCGGCGTAGGTATCACCTACACCGTGGCCGAAGGCTATCTGCCCCGCTCCTGGGCGGTCCTAATCTTTTATACTAATTGTTACGTCCCCACTGTTTTTACTACTATACCAATATCTACTGCTTTTATTAAACTGTGCACTTTTACACTAAACCAATAAAAAAATGCCACCACCTCACCCAAAGATGGAGAACAAGAAGAAGAAGGAGAAAGACAAGGGACACACCCAAATCCCTCCATCTTGTCTCCTTGAGCCTCCTTTGTGAACCCCCAAAATCCACATTAATACACAAGAATAAGTTATCTAATATCCTAATTACACACCTGTGACTTGTAATTCTTCATATAATGTTGGCAATCGCTCCCAGGGGCTAAAATCAAAGGCACTGGTGTTTTTATCACTGTTCCAGGGTCTCTGGACCCCCTCCTGGGGTCTCGGACCGCCCAGGACATCCAAAGGGATGTCCTGGGTTCCGACAATGACTAACAGCCAGTTCTGTAGATTTAATCTGAAAAATTAATCTGCAGAGAAACAGAGTGCATGGGAGGGATTTTGGAAATCTCTACTTTCTATTCAAGGAGGAAAAGCCCCAGAACTAAAGGAAATGAGTTATCCACCAAGCCAAGGTGCCATGTGATTGACTGACTGTACACTTGGCAGGAGAGTTAGGAACAGAACGTTTCAACAATCCTCAAGGCAAAGAGAACCATTCCACTTTCAGGTACGTGTGGGAGAAAAGTGTATGAATAATTAATTTTCTATAATATATTTCCCATGCATTATTGAAAATATTACAAATACCCACATGCTTTTTCCATTACAATATTGTGATGCACTTAACATATTCTGCCGACCTCATTAGTGTAAAGAAGTCATATTGGATGTGTTTTACAGCTTACAATTATTTTTTTTTGAAACTTGAGATGACACGCGAATATTTTAGGAGATGATTCATTGCAATATAAATTCTTTATATCAGCATTCCAGTGTTGGGAAGGAGGTTGTTTCTCTGAAGGAATGAAGTAAAAATAAAGAGCATTTGCTAAATCATATTTTCACAAATGCCTAAGTTTATTAGCACTGCTCATTAGTTTTGTGACTCAGCTTTTATGGTGCTCTGGAAAGCTCTGTTGGTGTTCAGTAATACATATTAGCATGCTAAGGTTCTTCCTTACTACACAGCTACAACATGATGTAAATTCACAAGGAAGTTTCACAAATAAGACGAGTAAAATTCAACCCACTACTTGCCTTAAGAGCCAAATCCCACTGCTGGTGACATCTGATACAATCAATCCACTGTGTCAGTGACAACAGATTTTGCTGTGCACTTGAGCACATTTAAGATTTTTTCTTCTTAATTAAAAACAAACAAACAAACAAACAAACAAACAACCCCCACAACAACTTGCTAAAGTATTCCACAGAATACGAAAGAACTATCAAGTGGATTTTTTACTCATTTACAAATAAAATTGTAACAAACTTGAATCAGCATATTAAATATTGAATTAATTCCTGATATAGGGATATTTAAAATCAGGTTAAATCTAGAGATATGCAAATTTAGAAACTACTTGCAGATGAGGTGAGCAGTGTCCTAGAATTGTAAAGGGTTTGGGTACAGGCATCATTCACAAAACTTGTAAAAGTGGAGAAATATTTGTGATAAATCCCCCACTGCAGTTTTTAATTAATGAGAAGCACATTCACTCCATCACAACTTGCCTTCATGCTGCAGAAGGCATTTGAAAGTTGACAATAATGTGAACCTACTGTTGGAAAATAAGCATGGATGTTGCATCAGTGAGGCTTCACACAGCCCTGGGATCCCACTGATCCTGGTTTATTGAAGACACTTGATAATTTCTATTGAATCAGTAGGTTCATAAGTGTAGTTTGTGTTGGACAATAAACAAGGAGTGCAACTGCATTTTGTTATTGGACCCCGTTAGATACAACACATTGATTAGCATTATCTTTTTGTCACAAGGCTTATTGCCTGAGAAACCCTTCTTTTATGAAAACAATCACTCTTGCCTGTAATATGTCTAAAAATTCTTTTGACCTTGTGCCTTGGTGACCTCCTTTTATGGTTTTATTGAAAATTGGAGATCCCCATGATCCATCAGTTCCTCAGTCTGGATTCTGTATCCAGGGAGGTCAGTGATGGAACCTTCATGCAAAATTAAGAATTAGATTCATAGATTTCTTCTCCACTCAGATAAGTATTTCAAAACTAAATAAACTTACCATGGTAAGAGGTTTGGAAAATGAAATTTCAGTTTGCTGTAAAGAACTGAGAACTCCCTAGATCTGTTTATTACCACTAATATTTACCTTCTTGAACAAAGAAAGACAATTATTATTGCTTTAATTATGTCCTCTGCCTTCAGCCTCCATTGCTCCCTCTGTGCATCATTTTAAAATGGAGCAAAATAATTGTTTAAATCTAGGAATTCCTGAAATCAGAGAAGTGACAATTGCAGGTCAGACCCCTCGGTCATGTAACCTAAAACCTAACTCAGAGCTGAGCATCAACAAAATGTTTTGATTTATGACCTAAAGCAGGAAAGTTGATCTTTTTTGGTTCTTAACAAACAAATACATTTTCCTTTTACTAGAGGATTATTGTTGGTGATTTGTCTATAATGAGAAGTATATTCTAGAGATCTGTTATTATCAGGTTTTGGCTGTTCAAGTAAGTTTTTACTCAAATTACAATTTCATCACTTTCAATCCTATTCTCTTAATAAAACTCACAAACAAACAAAACCCCCCAATCATCCCACAGCTGTAGTCTGTAAAAGATATTTGGAAAAAAGAAATTGAATACATCTTGTGCTCTTAAACTTTTTCTGACCAAGTTTTAAGTGACTCTGGAGTACCTCACAGGTACAAGGAAAAGTAGTTGCTCTTATAGAAGCTTGACAAGAGGGTGAAAAGATTTCAAGCAAGATTTTACACCTTATTCTTCCTATTAAAAACAATCAAGAGTTGTAGTGGTAGAAAATGCAGGTATAGCCTTTGGGAAATATTGACAGTTTCTCTCTTAGGCATTAAAAATGCCCTTTACTGGTTGCAATCATCTTCATATTCTTGAAACCTTGGAGTCAAACCTGTTCATCTGAGTCAGCCATATGTGCCAGCTGCCATAATTAATTCTGCTCCAAGCAGGATGCAGTAGATTATTTAGGGATCAACAGATAATTCAGTGATCAGCCCTGCAGTGCCACAATTAACACTGTGCAGGAGCAGAGCAGGATTGCAGCTCTCCCACAGCTGCAGTTCCACTGCTGCTCCTCTCCACGTCAGGGTGGCTTGTTGTAAATCTCATTGTGAGAATGGGTGTCCCCTCCAATAGTTATTCCTAATTGTAAGAGTTTTTTCCTCACTTGGGAGGAAAGGCCATTGGCTGCCTCTGGACTGCTCTAAGGAGCTGTTTCAGGAGCATTTTCACCACAGTTCTACTTGAATGACAAGATCACTTCATGTAGAGAAAAAAATATTGCTGTTGTTACCAGGCTTATTTAGTCATGGGAAATTTCTCTGGGAATATTTTTTTCTCATTACTGTACACACAGTTGGCAAAGTCTGTCTGTGCAAGACTTCCAGCTCAATTTTGAAAACCCAAGAGGTTTGAATAATTCAGATAATCTGCAAATAAACATGCTGGCTTTGTGGCACTTATCTGAGTTGCCAAGCCTTTGGAGGCTTTGTCATCAAGTTCTCATTTACCAAAGAGTTAGGAGATTTGTTAATGTTATATAATTTATCACTCCACTGTGCTGGATGGTGCTCTAAGAGCTCGGTTTGCTTTTCACAAAATTGCACTGATTTTAAGCCATAGCAATTTCTAACCTGAATGGCTCTGAGTGAAGAATCAGGCCCTTAGTGCTTTATGTGAATAAAATATCAGTGCTGTGAGTCACAGCAGCAAACTCCTGAGCAGGTCACACCCAAACCTGCAGTTCTGCTGGACTGCTGTTCCTCCTACTCTTTGTTTTGAGACCTTTTTCCACTGCTAGAGCTCAGTGGTCAGAGCCTGCCTGCAAGCTCAAGGGAAGATTTTCATTGCATTTGCTCATTTGGAAATAAAGGCAGGAGACTGACACAGGTGGAATAACTTTTTTTTTCTTTTTTCTTTCTTTTTTTTTGATCATATTTGGGTAGTCACTCACAGCCAAATTTTAGAACTCTTTAGACATGTGATTGTGGGACTAATTTGTGACTACAATTGCTTCCCTTCTGTGTGCCAGCTGGATAAGTAAACATTAAAATGCTGGTATAGGACACACAACTATCTCTATAACCACAGTTTCTGCACTTCTAGAATATCTGAAAGTGTCTTCAACAAGAGCAAGAAGAACCAAACACACTTAAAACAATTTTACATTTAAATTCTGAAAATACTGAAGTTTATTACATGTCACAATACCTATTTTTGAACCAGTTCTCAGTTTCTTACATCCCTAAAATTCTGAAAGCTGTTGGTTTGCTTGGTTTAAAATAACATTTTTGACATAGCCAATTAGCCAGCATAAACCCATTTCCTAACACTTTGCAGAAAGTACATTATTTTGTGAGGCAGAGTCATTCCGAGCAGAATCATGGCATTTTTAAAAACTGCTTTAGTTGCATCCCCAGTTATCTCATCCAGATCAACTGGATCTGCTCAGTTTTGCTGAGCAGTTTCCAGACAGTTTTAATGACTCTTAATTAAAGTCTTCACTAGCACAAAACTCCAGTCAGGGCAGTTCTGATGACTACAGTCCAGCCCTGCTCAGGTCCTCTGTTTAAGGAGAGAAAAGGGTAATGCAGAAGCTTTTGAAGAGAGGAGTCTTTAGGAAATGGAATTCTTTGGTTTCAAGAATTGGGAGTAGTACTGAGTATCTGATCAATTGTTTTTACTCAGATCTGCTAATAAAATTACCCCCTCTATCCTGAGGATTGGAGCTAGCTTTGATAAAAATAGCCAGTCTCCATTCATAAGGATTGCTAAAAAACGTTTGCTTTTCCTGAATCAAACTTGGGTTTGCCATTCAGGGATACCAAACTACTCCTCTGACCCAGACCTGTGGGTCTTCTTTCATTTCTTTTCCTTGCATGGCAAAGGGTATACTTGGAGGAGGGAAATACACTGCCGAGTAGCAGATCTGTGCAGATTTATACACCTGTACTTATATTTTATGCAAGGATGAGTGTCAGTTCTCTCATTGCTGCCCTCGAGTGTCTCTGCAGGGTGTGGTGAACAATGTGGCCAATCTGCATCAGGCCATTCCTTTCCATCCAGGCTCCTTTCAGGCACACCTGGAGACATTTGAGTCAAGGGCAGGCATAAACCACCCAGGCTATGCAGCTGGGGCCCCAGCTCTGTAACTTTTGCTGTAGCACTGCCTGAGTGCACAAATGTTCCACCAGCCCTCTGCTCCCCCTTCCCCTCCCACACTCTGCATTCAGCCCCAGGACTCAGTGAAAAGGTCACATCCCTCTTCCTGACTTGCCTGTACTTTGCAGGTCCATGCTCCATCCCTCTGTTTGGAGCTTCTTCCTTTGCTTCCCTGTGCTCTTGCCTCTGCAGCCAGCTGTTAGGGGTTAACCTCAACACCCTTCACACGTCAGCATTTGTTGTATTAACCAAAGTACTTGCCTTTGATTCTGTAGGGTGCAGAAGCACAGAACTGAGGGTTGCCTACTAATGTGGTGTGTGGAGCAGTATTTCAGTTAATGAAACTAAAAATATTAATGCTAGAGTTTATCATGTTTTTCTTCAGACACTGTTTGTCTTACTTTGCCTTCAACTTCTCTTTAGCTTTTCTGTGGCTGAACACCTCTGGTAATATTCCCCTGACCTAGAGCCCTAAACTTCACAAACTTCCTAAACTGAAGCATGCATCTTCCAGGGCAAGTTCAGGTTCTCCAAACTAATTCCTTGCATCAGAAACAATCCTTTCTAGATACCCATTTTCCCCCAAAGGCTCTGCTTTAATCATACATGTGCTTCCCTTTCACATCAGCGTGTATTTCCTTCCCTGGAAGAGCCAACAGCTGAAGGAAGTCTGAGCTGTAGCCCCTGCCCATTCTAAAATATCAGTCCTTCTAACTAACTTTAGAAATCTCTGATTCAGGGAGCCAGCACTTTCACAGGGGCATCATACTAGGTGGCTTCACTTCCACTAGAAATCTTTCTTGTGGTTTGAAGCTTAAGTGCATTTGGAATTCCCCAACCAGTGTCTTTTATTGCCAGAATCATGGCAGCAAGTGAAAGTGGAAAAAAGATTTTCAGACTTACAGGGGTTTCTTTTCTCCTGATTATCCTTATTATTGGGAGTGGTCCTATGCACTGAAAAACAAATGTTTGATGCTGTGAGGTGGGACTGGGCACTTCCACACTCCAGAGCCCCAGTCTCTGCAAGCTCACACTTTGCTCTGTTTCACCAGATGTGGCTGTGGTTTGTGATTTTCTGTGCTCAGGCTTTTCAATACCATTCATGGACAGTTTTAGGGTACAACTCCTGTGAGCAGAGGTAGCAGCAGTGCTGAAATGGAGCACAAAGCAGCACAGTGCAGGTTGGGCAGCTCCCACAGCTGGGCAGAAACAGAATTTTCCTGTGCCAAAACAAACTGGTATTTTCTCAGACAGATGAGTATGGGCTAGGACCAAGAGCTGTCTGAAACCTAAACATGAATCAAGGTTGGGGTGTCTTTATTAAGAAGAATGTTGTGAACAGAGTAACAAATCCTGTCCTGAAACTGCAACACAGATTGATGGATTCTCTTCTTTTTAATTAGCTGCATGTTATTTATATTTCACAGGGAAAATTCAGCAGGTGCCAAAAGCTGATCACAACTCCTTAATCTATTCCATTGCTACACGTGCCTTCCTTGAAGTCTCTGGTTTTTGTATCCTTGCAGTGTTTATTCAATAATCTCCTCTCTTAAATCCTTTGTCCTGTTTGACTTGTGCCAGGATTACTTTCCTGTCCCTCCCCCCCACCACATTTTGTCTTAGTTATAAAAAAGAGAAGTAAGTTTTGAATATCTGCCAACCCATTTGTGTTTTGTGGTGCTGAGTTTGCTCTTTGTCACATGTACAGTTTCCTTCCCAGAAAACCATGAGTGGAGTTTCCAGCTAAATGAGTGCAATTTGTTGTGTTTGGTGGATAGGTATCATCCTTTGAATTTTTGTTGACATCAGGCTCCTTACAGACTGGAGCTGCTGCTGAAACAGTTAAATATATGTGCATATTATCTCAGTGAATGAGGGCTTGTCCTGCAAAAAAGCAAACAGAGGTTTTGTCAATAAATGTAACTGAGGAATAGGTACTGTTTTTTCTTCTGTTTTTGCAAGCAGAAGAAATGAACTTACATGAAGCGAATTCAGGGTTTTTTCTGCTCACCCAAACAGGGCAGGCACAGCAGAGGAGCCTGGCACCTGGCAGGAGGATCCATGCAGCTCTCTCCATTTCTTTAGTGGCAGAACCAGGATCATCCATGTTACCTATTGAGCTATAGTAGAATCACTCTTTGACACTATTTACACAGGTTATTTACTTTCCACTCCTACAGGGGCAAATTTTTGGTCTGGTCCAGAACATCATTTGAAATACCCTCCCATATTCCTTAAACTGCATCAAAGCTTCCACTGGGTGGCATTTCCAGCCATTTCAGTTTAAAAAGACTCTCTGATCTGACCAGTTTTCCTGTCTTTTCTGCAGCAACTACACACAAACCAGATTACCCCCCAATTAAAACACAGCACCCTGCACACACAGCTCTCCCCAGAGAAGGCATAAAACAACAAATGATGCATCAGGAGGTATCAGTCACGCTGCTGAATGTGCTCCTGGATGATGTGCTACACGCTGCAGGCATTGACAGTTTGCAAATCTATGTGGAACAGAATATAAGATTTCCTCATTTGGGGAAATGGCACTAGAGACACCTCTTCTCAATCTGACACCATTATCCTGTGCAGGCGATCTGTGATTACAGAGTACAGTGTTATAGGAGAAATTAAGAGAAAGCAGTTCCTATTTTTTTCTGTAGTTAAATTCTGGGATTTCTCCTGTTATAAAAAGTGCATGGAGTAACTAGATTGTATTCCAGCAGCTCCTGAAATCACTTTGTTAATTTTTTTTTTTACTTTAATCAGTTCTTTTTGAACTTTTTTCAAATTTTTTTTTATACTAGGCTACTGTTTTTTAAGAAAAAACAGTTTAAAAATATTTTTTGAAAAAACCACTTTTTAAAAAAAAATTAATGCATTTCTAAACTGTGAAACTTTTTAGCATTGAAATGTATTAGCAGGCATAAACCCAACAATAATATACTGAAATTCTTTCACTAAAGATAGGAGTTTCAGAAGTGTTTTTTAGTATCGGATCCTTATTTAAACACCCGAGTGGAAGCAAATCCTTTCTGACAGGCTGCTGCAATTACAGATGCAGTGCAATTGAAGAGCTCCTCTTGTGGAACTCATTTGGAAAGGTGTTGATAGCCCGTGTGACAGGCAGTGCTCCCTCCGAAGAGGCTCCAGCACAGCCCCAGAGTTCTGCTCCTGCTGTCAGAGGAGACACTGAAACATGGCCATTAGCTCCACGCCACAATGGGAAATAAATGATACCCCAGGCATGGCCTTGTACATCAGATGAAGTTGCAAAGCAGGGCCCTGGAATCAGGAGTGTGGTTCCTGACTCTCCCCTCTCTGCTGCTGCTCTGCTGCCCGTGACTGCAGCAGATTCATGACCGTGATGGGAAATTAATGCTGACTGATGACAGCCAGCCCACAAATCTCTGCCTCCCTCCCCTCTCTCCTCCCATGGAAAACACCACCGTGTTCCCATCACTTTAGCCTCCTGTTCATTGACTCCTAAATGCTTCAGTGCAATCTTCAAAAAGTTAATCTCCTATAAGTGAGGAGATATCTTTATTTGCAAACTTGCTCCTGTAAAAATTTTAGTTGTGCAACTCCAGAGCCTATTTTTCACACATGAGTTTAATGTACCTACCCAAAATCAATTCTGTCTCAGAAAAATACTCTAATTACATTTTACTGCTGTGACTGAATTTATTGCTTTTAGAGATAACATCATTCACACAGAGCATGTACTTAAATGGAAGAATAATGTCTCCTGGAATAATTGTTACGATATTTGTGGTAAAATACAGGTGACCAGTCTGTAACTGAAGGAGATTTTTAAAGCTCATTCTGCATCTTGACCCAGCCCAGTCCTTTCTGTCTGAGGTAATAATGGCAAAAATGTGATAGTGATGCATCTATTTATCCATCAGTCATGTTCTTTTCCCTTGTACCACAGTGTGTTTTCTGACAGCAGTATAGATGAATTCCAGCATTTTGTCAGCCTCAAACAATAACACAGAAATAAATTTCAAACGTAAAAGCCATAAGATTTCTTAAACATGACCAAGCTTTGGAATAGGTGTGAAGATTGTTCTTCACTATCAGTTTAGGTTTTATAATCCAGATATTTTTATTCTGGGCATTAACTGTTTTTCCTGTGCCTTAAAAGTGATTCTTTAAAGTAAAGATCAGAGTTCAAGTTAAGAAGCCAGGTTAGCTTGGAGGACAATGGCTCTCCCCAGAAGAGTGGATCAGTGCTGGCCAATAAAGGCAGACACAAAAAGCTACAGTATTTGTCTAATTTTCAAGCTGGTTCAGTTCTTTGTGTCCTTTCTGTTCCTACACAGCAAGCACATGACAGGACCTGAGGTGCAGGAATGGGACTGAAGGTGTCTGCAGTTGTGCTGAGAGTCCCTGTGGTGCCATTGCTGACATTCCTCAGAGAGGCAAGAGGACACTGCCACAGCTGTCTGCCACAGCCCTCTGCCTCCCCCTGCCAAAACCAGCCCAGAGAGCATCCCAGCCAGCACAAGTCATCCCAACAGGCTGTATCCTCAGCTCCCAGGGATCTGCAAGAGATTGGCAAGGTTTGCACTCTGGATCCAAAATATCTTTTGTTCTAGGACACAGGATTAATCTGTATCAGAGTGGCCTCAATTAGGGACTGCCAGGGACAAGGACAAGGGCCACCTAAGCCACTTCCCCTTAGTAGAGACTCTCTGTAACTTTTCAAGCTGCTCCTGAACTTTCAGAATGATTGCTACACTCAGAGAGGTCCGTGTCCCTTCCTCACAGCTTCAATTCTCCTGCTCTGGGAACCCTCATCCGTACTCCTAGGCAGGCAGCTCCTTGGGAGCCTGTCCTGCCTAACCTGGGCTGTGGGCAGAGGCAGGGATCCCTGGCATTGTTCAATATCACAGAACTGTAGTCATGGCAGATGACAGACATGTGCAGCCTGGACAAAGACAGGCTCTCACAAACTCTGTAGGGAGGGTTCAAGGATTGATGCCTGTGAGTAAAATCATCCTTCTATGAAGTGGAGCTTCCTTCTCATTTGCTGGGATGTGGCAAATGACCCTGTTGACATCTCCAGTCTCTTTCAATACAAATTAGAACATGTTAGCCTAAACTGAAAGCATCTCTTTAAGCCACTTCAACACAATCTGTAAGAATGTGCATGTCTGTGCCCTTTCTTGCTGTTCATGAAGCTTCAACTGTAAATATTACTGATACTGACACATATGTTCTGCAGCTTGTAGGCATCTCCATCCCTCCTCCCCTTTTGGGTTACTGCACTTGAATTCCTTCCATAACTGGTCCTTGCACCTCATTTATGTGTTTAATGGGGGATATTGATTCCCAGTGATATCTTCCCTTCTTTGCATATCAGTGAAACAGAGGGTAATACCTAACTTTTTCCTCCTTGGATTCCCCCAGAGTGAAAATCCTTGTGAAAAAGGAAGAGTGCTAATGTGTTACTTCTTTCACATTAGCCATGGCTAATGAACTAATAACCAGGCAATTTAAGCCATCTTATTGAAACTACACCTATGAATGTAGATCAGAAATATTTGGATTTCCTTCACATGGGATTATTGAGTTACTGCCAACAGAAACAAAGGGGCTTCATCTTTACTTCAGCATAGAGCCACAGATAAAATGTCTTAGCTTGGAAAAGACCCTCAAGATCACTGGGTGCAACTGTAAACCTGCCACTGCCAAGTCCAGAACTCAGCCATGCCCCTGGGGCATATACAAAACCAGGTGCTGCCAGGAGGGTGCACAGGGCTGCCAGAGAAAGGGGGGGAAGGCCACGGCACTGCCCTGCATTCCGCACTGCCCCCAAACACCCTGCTAAAAACTCCTGGGATGAGACAGTGTACCTCTGCCACTGAATTTCTGCCTCCCTAGAAAGTGCAGCCGTTTCAGAAACCCCAAACTAATAGATTTTGTGAAAGGCAGAGAATACCCTCCGGGCTCCTGCCAGTGCAATATCAAGTGACTCATCACCCAATAAAAAGAGAAAAAAAAATATGAAAGATGCATTTTAAACAACTAATATTTCCTTTGCCCACTTCCTTTGATATTTTCTTAAGGAAGCAAGAAGCATAGAAATCCCATCATAGCCCTTTTTATGCCCACTGAAAGACCTCAACTTGTAATAAGTTGGCTCATGCATCCTCTTGCAGTTTATGGAAAAGGAATTCAGAACTTTCATTTTCCTGTGGGAATATAGAGCCCTCCTCTCCTCAAGAGCTCGGAGTGTGACCTTGAGGTGTGAACCTGAACCGCCTGTGAAGTCCTGTGTTCCAGAGCCCCTGTGTCTCTGTTTCACTGCTCTCCCTCCTGGCCTCTCCACTCAAGAATAGGATGAGGATCTGTATCATTCCTGCAGGATTTAATGAACTCCTTACAGAAGGGAAATAGAGTGGCTCCTGTAGCACTCATGTAAGGAACAATAAGAGGAATAAACATCACAGCAGATGTTGCTTCTCTTCCAAGCAATATTCTGTTCCAAAAAATCTTCTTTCCCATTAATGAAGAAAAATACAAATGCAGAATCTGGCAGTTGAGAGGAAGAAACAAACGAGTGCTGAGAGTGAATTATCAAATCAGAATTTGTTCTGAAGGGGCATTTCTGTGGTTAGTGGCACAAGGATTTACACTTCTCAATTTTTGTGTCACAGCTGACTTTCTTTGCTAAAGTATATTCAGATATGGTAGGTGTGGCTGTGAGCTACCTGGCTCTGAGCACAAGTTTTTCTCACCTGCCACATGGAAAGTCACACTTTGATTTGCAGAATGAATCATGTAACAGCTTCTTGACTAGGAAGGAGATTCAATAGTCACAGAGAAAAGACACAGCTGTTTGGGCTAAAAAAAAATCTTAATGTCTTCTGAATGTTTGTCTTTGCTCTTCTCATGGTTTTGTTCCATTTTTAACCTTCTTTATGACAAGACAGCATTATTGAATACTGATGAGACAAAACTTCGTTCACTGCTAGGCAATACATTTTTCAGTCATTTTCTGGGAGCCCTCACTTGTGACCCACAATGTTTTGGATCCTGTTCCAGGCAGCTTAGGCTGATGGATTACATCCTGATGCTATTTGGGGTGTAGGGGGACAAGGTAAGAGAAGATTGAGAGCTGACAATACCTGCCATGATCAGGTTCTTAAACTTTTGCCCTTGAAGTTTTTCCTCTGGCTGTAGATCTTATTTTTCAATATGTAAATAACTTCTGTAAAATATCAGGGAAATGTCCTCCACCTAAGGAACCCTCACTGGTGAAGCTGCAGTGATTTCCACAGTGGCTGGATGATTGCAGTGGTGTAACAGACCCTTTCCAAGGCACCTCCAGGGAAATCTGGGCCATGCTCTTACCTGCAGTGCTGTGAGCACAGAAATCCTGTGCAACTGTCTTGGTTTGTAAAGACAGGTGTCTGCCAGGGAAAGCTGGAGCTTCCCTTGGAGTGGAGAATGTAAACCCCCTTCCTCCAAATTATTATAATTTTGTAATTAAGGGCTTTCAAGCAAAGATATGGGAATAAGTTCTTTACTAGGAATATTAAAAAATACAAATGTAGTAAAGCAAACAAACAAAAAATCCTAGAAACCCTGACAGAGTCAGAATACAGCCTTATACCCTGTTGGTCAGGATGTTGGTAGCAGTCCAATCAAGTCCTCCTGGAGTGACAGATGTGATTCTGTTGAAACAGAGATGATCCTGTAGAAGGTCCAGTGGTGGCAAGAGGGGTCTGCTCTTTCTCTGGCAATCCAGTGCAAACAGGCTGTGCTGCTGTTCTGACTCTCAGGTTTTACCCAGGTAGGAATGCTTGGCTCCTCCCCCTGGGTGGAACATCTCCCAATGGGATGATGGAATTGTATCAGCCATGCAGTGAGCCTGGATGGCCCATGAACAGCAGATATCCCCTGCAGGGAGGATGGGTCCTGGAACAGATAAAGAACACTGCCCCAACTGGTTTAACAGCTGGTACTTTAACAGAAGACACCCGCCCCCTCCCCTCTGAAGTTATGAGATGAAGAAAAAAACCCACCTCTTCAACTGGTGTCAACAGGTTGGGAATAAAATACATGCTTTTGGTTATATATTGCAACCCAAGACAGCAAGTCAGCTCCCTTTAATTGCAGCATCTATAAGCAGAGTAGCAGCCTGGAAATTAGGTCACTTGAATAGGTCCCCGAATGGATTTAGGTGAGCACAGTAGCCTTAATAGTTAATAAAATTACTGAAGTGTGAATTGAGCTACTTGGAATATCTGTACAAACCCTTCCTCCTGAGATGGGTGCCTGAAATAGAACCCAGTGTCTACCAAAGCCACAAGCCCAATAAAAGAGCTCTCCTGTTCCTGCATGACTCTGCCCTAGGTCTACATGTTTCAAAGGAGAAATTAAAATGACTGTGGTGCACAAAGCTTTCCTCAGCAATGTTGCTCATCCCATGTGCAATTATTTATTTATGGATGGATGGTTTCCCCTGAATACCTCCCTTAGAACATTTGAGTTATCAGTTCTGCAAATCAATAAAACACATCTGGTAAGTAAAATTTGGAATGTCTCATGCTGTGATAGCTTTTGTAATACTTCCTGCATTCATTATTAATGGTTCATTATGGAATTAATAATTTAAAATTATCCCTGATAATTTTAAGAGTCCCCAGTCTGTTATGGTTTTATATATATATACATATATATATATAAAATAATTATTATTATCTTATTTGGGTATAGCTTTGTGTTCTCGGACCAATATCCTTCACATATTTTCAGAGCTTCAGGGACTAATCAAAGTACAGTAAAGCTCTGGGAAAATGGATATATAAGTATTACTTTACTTAATATAAAGAAAATCTAAGTTGTGTGTGAATCTCATTTAATATTTTTTGTTTCTTTGAAGCCTTCTACTTTTTTCTATATCAGTAACTCCCTTCTCATATTCACTTTACAGATATAAGGGGTCTATCACTTCTGGGACCTGAATAAAGATGAGCTTGAGAATTTTACTCTTTGAATCAAATAGCGACTATCCAACAGTTCTTGGGGCTGGGGGTGGTGGCAGTCCAAGCACAAAAGGACTGGATTTTCACTACCAGTATCAGCCTATCACTGGAAAGACAGAAAGTTCATCCCTAGGTGAGTTCAACAACCAAATCCATGGTACCAGTGTCTTTAAAAGAAAATATTTTGTCTGTCATATATTAAATCCTTTGGACCCTGAGGTGAAAAAAGGCAGTTATGGTGTACAAATGTCTCTTAGAACCATCTCAGAACACTTGTTCCAGAGCAATATTTTGTTCTCAAATCTCGAGGTAGCAGAGGCCACAAGAAAGGAAGGTTATCACTGTGCAATAAATGTAGAAGTTAACAGAATTTAAGCCAGAAATAGTTTTGCTAATAACCTCAGTGATAACAGATTTTTATCGCTATGATTTCTTATACTTCTCTTATCTACACATTTTCTTCCATGGTAAAAACTTGCAGAGCAAACATTCTGCATATTATAATGACAAGTAGAACTGCATCTATATTCCCTATTGAGAGAAATATTTTTATCAGGAATAAATTATTTTATTTCATGTGCTTTTTATACTTCACATTTTCAGTCATGTTGCTTTATGTACAATTTATATATATTTATCTACCTAAAATTGCATTGTACCAAATCGCAGAAAATATTTGGATTTAAGAATCAGAAAATCTTGAATTGTTACATGTGCTAATGTTTTAAATATATTCTTTATATTAAGGCTGGGTGAAGAATAAAACTGTGTTTCAAAGTTGGTGTCAGTTAGAACCAGTAATGGGGGAGAAGAACTGCTGAGAGTAAAAGTATGGAGGATTGGAGCAAAGACAGACCTGGATAATCCCAGAGTTTACAGTTTGGGAGGCAGATTTTCTGTCTGCAAAAGGAAGAATGCTAATTTTGTTAAAGTCTGTATCAAAGAGTATCCCTGAGAACACTGGAAATAAATTTCATTCCACATTTGAATCTCACACAGAAAAGAATTTTACTTTTTCTTAAGGTATTTTTGAGGCAGTAACATTCCTACTAAAGTAACTGAAGCCTTCTGAGGAAAAAGAAGTCCTCCAGCTTTCTGAGCAGGAACTTTTTGCAGGCAATTGTTCATTATTCTATAAAACTCAGCTGGGCTGAGGATTCTTGTCAGAGTAATGCTGCTAGAAAACCTTCAGTGAATTTGGAGTAGGAAACATCAGTCAATATGAAAGCTTTTTTTTTTAACTGTCCTCAAGTTTAGAAGTTATTTCACATTCAAAGTATCTTCTTCTGGACAATAAAATTCATCATTTTGCCCACCTGCTCCAGAAAGAACTGGCAAACATTGTAGTGGAAGACACTGAGAAGGAAGCAATAATTTTGTGTAAAAGCTGCTTTTACAAAATTCCAAGTGTAAGAGAAACTACTGCAATCCTTTAGTCTTGACTCCAGTATTGTACAGGGCATAGGTTTCCCTGGAATTAATTGTTGCTTTGAGCCCAAGAACTGCTGAGTAATTAGAGCTTTCCTCTTAGATAGTGTTTTAATTATTTGTGCTGTCCTTCTTTGAAGTGTGTCTGACCCTTTGATGTCCCTCTGCAGATACAAGAAACAGGCACAATATTCACAAATGGGTTTTTAATTTGCCAGGACTGAGAAAATATGATCTTCTTCTTCCAGTCAGATGCTGGCTGTTACACCTAAGGATCATGTAAATCTACCTGGTGTTCACTATTTTGCCACAAACTCATGTTTTCACAGTCATCAGCATTTCCATGTTCTTAGCAGGATCCTTGTTTCCTAGGTCAGATAAATGTAAGCATGATCTATATTCTTTGTCACAGACCTGCAGTTTTATGTTTGAAATACTTAATCTTGCATGCTTACCAAAAAATCCAATGCTTTATTTTGGGGACCTCTCTTCATTTTCATTGCACTAGTCTTTGTATTGATTATTGTCTCTCCAGATATGCAGGTTACCTCAACAGGCACTGTCTACAGCTGGGTGTATAAGTGCCACATTGATCTGTTGCATGGAAATATTTATGACATTCTGTTTTCCAGTTTGTGCCCAGATACTGTAAGGCACAAGATTTTGCCTTCTGTTTGATTTCAAAACATAAAACCAGGTGACAGACTGAACGTGGCTGATAATATACCTGTTACTACTCTTCAGCATTGGACAGAACTCCAAAGTAAGACATCTTTCACATCACCTGTAAGGAATCACCTGGCTCAGAGAAAAAAATCCCCTCATCTCTCACTCTGGTTTTCATCAAGCAGTGGATAGTTGTTATAATAACACAAGCAGTTTGCTCAGTCTGGCTCCATCATGTGTAAGGGATTAGTCCTATCAAACTGTGCTGTTTTATGCATTTTGACAGACAATACTCAGCTAATTTAAACACAATGTTTGAGTAAATAAGTACAAAACATTTCCCTGCTTTCTTGTTAGTTGAATCTTAAGCCAAGAGGCTACTTTATTATCTCACCATTGGATCTGTCAAGTTACCATATCTCTGCATTTTACAATGATAAATGTGTCAGCGGGAGGTTATTTTGACCCTTACCATCTTTTCAGAGACATCAGTTTAACACTAGCATGCATAGAGTTTTATAGGTCCTACACTGTATGCATAGCAACGGGCTTGATATGAGTTTGGTATAAATCATGTTTCTTCTGTCCATTTATGCTGTTTGTAATTAAGGGCCTCATTAATGTCGTAGCATATGTTGTTTAGGATGCATAAGCAGGAGTACTGAAATGTGTTAGAATCCAATTTAAGGCTCAGGGCTTCCAGCCTGAGGAATTTTCGCCAGCATTAATGGGAATCACACATATGAAAACATTCACTGAGTTACAAAATTCATACTCCTTCCTCAATGCTATCAGTAATTTTTAAGAACTATCTCTAATTTCCATCAAACCTGGCCACAACACACTAAACATAATCCCTTAGCACAATGTAATAATTGTAGATAAAGTCATTCTGAAAACAACATGCTAATAAATCTTTTAAAGATTGAAAACCTTCCAAATACGTAACTTAGAGTTTTATAACCCAGCTGGTCCAAAGCTTTCCCTTGAAAGCCCTTTTAGTCAGTTTGGGGTTGGTTTACATTTCTAGAGAAATTAAATTAGCCACAAAAATTGGCCGATCCTTTGAAAAGTGTCAGTACCTTATGAAAAAGGAAACCATGTATTTCAGCCAGAGAACAAAATCCACAGTGATTTGACATGGCAAAGAGTATCATGGAAATATTCTGTAGGGGAAATATTCTGTATTCTGTCTGCCCTGAGCTGGACTGTACTAGCACAGCTGGAGAAGGCAGTGGGTGTAGCATTGCTAGCAACGTTCTTGAAACTCTTTTTTAAACTCAATGGTATTGTTTGAATTGATAGTTGGTGCTAAAACTTTACATGGAGGGCCAGAATTCTCTATAGGATAAACCCCAGACTTATTTATGAATGGCTGTGTAAGAGTTTCCTTTATGAACCCTTCCTGCTCCGCACCCGCTGGCTCAGCTGTGGCTCAGATGATGCTCCTGGCTCTTTGGTAACTCAGACTGCTGCCAGAGGAGTGCAGCTGGAGACTGGAATGCTCAGAGGGAGCTAAAAACCAGCATTCATGGAAGGGACCCCTCTTTCAGACACAGATGGATGCGAGAGGGATCCCAGTTCTCTCTCTTAAAGAGTTAATTTAGTTTGTTTTGTGAGAAACATGAGAGGCATAGCCTGGGAAGGTAATTCCATACAGCTCAGGAAGCTTTGTGGATGTGATTTATACAAACATTTAAATTAAGAACGGTGAAGGTCATAAGCATTATATTTGCTGTATATATATATGTCATATTTGGTCTCTCAGACTCTGACATAAGATCCTAACCTTGGAGTAAATCAAGGTCTGAGTATGGCCAAGAGCTGGTATAAACTGGAGAAGCCTCAAGGTCTATTAGGTTATTTGGGGATTGCCAAAATTTAGAGGTCCTGTGTTTCCTAGGAGAAATTTACCCCCCAGGCTGCATCTCTGGGGTCCAAGTGTCTGAACGGGAGTTGAAGAGTAGCCTGTTACATCTCTATTTTATCTGTCCCACACTCTGGTAGGTGTATCAGATTTTGTTATTTGAAATTATTTGCCTTTGACAATACTGCATTCTGAAAGTATATTTATAGAAATGTTATTAAAGAAGTGAATCTTTCACTGCTTAAAGTATTCTGTGATGCTATTTCCCCCTAACAATATCAGAGTGGAATGTTGGAACAGACAGCTTTATAATAAGATAGAATGTAATTGATATTGCAGACTTGCTTGATAGTGAAAAATGAGACTGTCACCAGCCTCATGGAAAATCATTTTGGTAGAACAACCTTGCAACTGAAAGCAAAGAAATAACCCAAACCAGACAACTGGTGTCTATTAAAATTAGTTCGCACACTGCTTTCACATTCCATGCTGGTTCAACACTTAGTTCTTGATTAGACCATCTTTGATCTCATTTGTCATTATCAAATCACTGGACATACTAATGTTTCTCTGAAAGACCAATAGTCTGAAATAATAAATAAACCAGACACTTCTCAGGACAGAATTCAGCCCATCTTCCTTGTTTTTAGCAATACTTTATTCTGTACCTGCTCCTATTATTCTTTTTGGGGCATCTCTGCTCACTTGCACTCTGAAGGGTTTTGAATAAATATTTCAGACTATTTTTATTAATTAATAAAGAATTAATTCAGTGAAAAAAAAGTTATAACCACCTTCAAACATGTGAGGGTTACCAAAAATCTAGAGGAGAGAGATTACTTGCAGTAATATATATTGGCTTTATACTCTGAGTAATGGTATAAATTAAAAGGAATTACATTGAAGGTGAAGAGATACAACACATGTAGCAAAGTAACCTAAACCAGGAAATATATTCCAAAATGGCCAAAGCAAGCCCCCTGATATGAACTTTTCTGCAGCATCAAAGTTAATGCTTTAGTCATCTACATCCATTTGAAGATGGGCTTGAAAAACAAATGAGGAATAAGTGTGCTCCAGAGGAACTCCTGCATTAGTGGGACCCTTCTATGCACATTTTAAAATGGACCTGAGAAATAGATGAAGAATAAATATGCTCTAGAGAAATTCCTGCATTAGCAGACCTAAGTGGTGAACTAAGCCTCTTCCATCTCTAATTTCTGTGATTCCTTGATAGATCTGTAAATGAGCTGTGGATGCTTAAAGTGCTTTCTGATGAAATAAGATACAGCATGACCATTAGTAAGCCAGCCTCTCATGGGCTGGAGATTATTCTATAAGGGCAAAAGAAGATCCAAGTCCTGAAAGCATTTCCCTCTTTCTCTTTGAAGTAAACTTTGTAATTTTTAAGTGATGTCCAAGACATCTGTTCAAAATATTGAAGACTGGAACCCAGTAAAAATGAGCACCACACAGATTACAATTCCATTTTTTGTCAGTACTTAAAATTCAACTTTTCCCCAAAGCAAACAGCAGTAGCCAGAACTGCAGTCTAAGATCACAGTTTCCTGTGGGCAATGTTTTCAAATATCAGCATCTTCAGTTAAGCAGCTTCCCGTGGAGTTGCCTGACCAGATCTTCTTCCATGGCAGTTGGCCTTGCAAAATCATCTGCCCACTTTTCAAATTCCTGTGAGTTGAAGGGAGCTCAAAACTGTTCCCATTCTGAATCCCAACACAACACTGTGCCAGCTCCTGAGAGTAAGTGAGCTCCACCTCTGCTGAACCAGGACCCTCCTCTAGAGGGGATGGCAGCCAGTGAGACAGCACCACCAAAATCAAGGTACATATGCATGTGGAACATTTTTCTTTATTTCTTTTCCATGCATTCCATTCAGGCCTGGCATTCTGGCTGTGATGGCATCCTGAGTTGAGCAAATGTCATCCAACATGTCAGGCTCACCCCAATAAACCCACATGCTGCATGTTTAATAATTCCTCAGTCAGAGCTCTTGCTGACATTCAGTGCGCTCCTTGACACGCTGACTGAAAACTCATTTAACTTTAAAATGGAGCTAAATACCTAAATATTGACTGCAAAAAAGACAAAGGAGAAACACTGTCTTACTGATTTTTACACCGGCTTCATCTGATTTAAAAAGAGTAAATTTTGTAGGATTTAGTCAGTCATGCAGACAAGTATTGTTTGCTGCATAAGGAGCTTTGACAGAACGAAGACATGAACTTTATAAAGCTGCTAAGCACAGAGTGGCAACTTTTTATAGTGTTTTTATTAACAATGAATGGTTTTGAAGCACTCATGACCTGGAATAACATTGTAATCCTACTACAGTCTTTGCTGCAGTGTGCCAGAGAAAAGAGGCAAATAAAGTCCTGTCTGGCTTTCTGTTCAAATGTGGGATTATTCCTGAACAAGGTTTTGGCTGGCTTGGCAAAGAGTGAGGTGCTGGTGAGACAGAGGGCCTGAGCTGATTTTTATTTAAGTGCATTTGCTGGGAACTTGGTGCCAACAGAGGATGTGAAATACCAAAGCTGGGCTTGGAGCTTAGATATCTGGCTCGCAACTGTGGGCCTGATGTTTCTGAGCCTGAGAGAATTTTTTAGCTTGCTAACAACTGCTAGCTCTTTCCCAAGGGAAACTTCTCAACAAGGTCTTCTTTCTCAAAACAATTTTGTAAAAACAACATTTCTTCTCATAACATTCTCTTGCCAGCTGGTGTTTTCTATTTCTGTAGTTTAAACGATGGAAGTAGAGAGGTGTTGTTCCTATGCACCAATCATATTCATTTTGTATTGGAACACCTTATAAAATAGGGAGAAAATAAAGCTTTTCATTCTTTGCCTTCTGAGAACCTTGGAGTTTCTTTGTCTTTATTTCATGTCCAACAGCGACACACAACTCTGTGCTCTGCTGCTGGCCCCTACAGCTTTGGGGCAGCTTTTTGGGACAGATTGTTAAGAGTTTTTAGGAGAGACCTGTGGTATTTTGGATGATGTGTTGGTCACACAGAATTCACCCCTTTTCTACACAAGTGGTTTTTTATACAACAGACACCTTCTCATATGCCAAGAATTCTCAAACCACTATAAAGGGAAAGTGGAAGCAGGACAGGGAGCTCATCACCTGTTTATTGAAGATGTTCCACTCTATGAAAAAGCACATCAAGAAATAAAACAGAAGGGGAGGAAAGACAGAGAATGCCTTTTAGCTGAATAGGTTAGGTTTTATCCACTAAAAACTCCCATTTTCCTGGTCACTGCCACAGAAGCCAATTCTGTGTACTTTGTGTTGAACCACTGTTGAATAACGTTTCAAAAATACTGTTATTCCCGAGGCAGAAAAGTTGATTTTTGAATGCTTTTGCTGTTTAATAATCTCTATTCAAATTATATATTTGGTTCCTCCTCTGAGAAATTTTTCATTCCAGTCAGATTAAGATAAACTAGGCTACAGGGAGTTATGGTCATGGGAGAAGGAAATGCTTTGTCTACATAGTGAAGAATATAGAATGTTTCTTTCTTCCCAAGACTCCTTATGGCAGGATGTAAAATTGAAAATTAACAACAAACCATTCATTTGGAATGAGTGGTCCTCCAGGGACAAAATGTTCATAAATTATATTATAACACAGGGATATTTTGGGTTTTTTGCTGCAGTTGTGAAAAAAAAAATGCTGTTTACCTGACGGCTATTTAAAAGAATACCTTGCATTGTACTGATGAATTACAGAATTTTTCTCAGATTTAATCACCTCAGATGAAGGCTCTCAGTTGCCTTCTATTCACAAAATCAATAGTTTATGCCATCCAACACATTTGGAGCTCATGTTATGCTACTCAGTCTTTATAGCATCAAACTCTTTTATTAGTATTTTTAGCCCTCCCCTCCAATTATTTCTATAAAAAAAATCTTTTTGGTCTGCACATACTCCTCAAGTGCTCTGAGTTTTGTTGTAGTTGAAAAAACCTACTTAGGACTTAAAACATTTGTTTTCTCCACTTCTCCCAACAATTCCTTTTAATTTTGCATTTTAAATGTTTAATTATCTCTGGTAAAATTACCACTTCTGTCACAACTTTCCCATACTGACAACTGACATATCTTGGATACTGCCTGAATGCATTCCTTGCTTTTATATATGTATATATTTTTCTTGTCTTTTTGAATTTGAAAGACACAAAGCATTTTTTTTAAATGACTTAGTTTCATTTTAACATTCAAATAAATACATGTTGCTTCCTCTAAGGAAATTCTGACAAGATCTAGGCAGTTTGGACTTCTGCTGAAATATAACAATGTTTCAGGTAGATTAAACCTTGACAAAAAGTTAAATCAAATTATATTCTCTATGCTCAATTTTCTTTGGGGAGCCGAAACTCACTGAAGTGTAAAAGTCTAATTAATTATGTACTATGCTAATAATTTTTAAATTAAGAACACCTGTGATTTAACTCTAACATGCTGTGAATGCGTTTGCAATTGACTATGACAATAAGATTAAGAGAGCTAAAAATAACTTCAAAAAATCCATGCAGTAGGGGTGGACAGAAAACCTCAAACCAAAAGGGACATCTCTTATAACACTGAGGGACAAGCAAGGAGCAAACACATTTTTATGACTGTTTATGACAAGCTCCCAGCTTTTGGACAAATACTCTTAAAGACATTCTGAGGAAAAAAAATGCATCATGATCATCATATCAGTGGCAATATTTGAACACATTATTGCATGCCATTTTACATCTATCCTTTGAACATGCTTAAGTTCTTGCACCTTCTGGCACAGCTTGAATTCTGCATTGTAGAAAAAGGTATTATTTCCTTCTTTAAACCTCTTGCCTTATCAATTTTTTGTTGTAAGATCTGGTCCTTACTTGCCAATTTTTTTGCAATTTGGGATCTTTTCCATGGCTGAGAACCCTGGTTTGCTCAGCCTCCCTCACCACAGTAGCTGTTCCAAGTGTTTCAGCATTACTAATCTTTCCTAGGTGTATTTTCTGCTTTTTTGAGATATAAACATTGCATGTAAAGAGGAAGATGTGAATACACGCTGTGTACAGTGGTGCAATGCTGTTCACTTCCCAGGTACCAGTTCCTTTATTAATTATTCCACCAGTCTACATGGCTTTCCATGTTTAATAAATTTGTCATACACCATTCTCAAACTGGCCTCAGGTGGCTTCCTTGAGTACGGAGGTCTCTTATGGAGGTGGTGCCTTTATTTGTTCCCTGAGAAATCACTCTGGAATGTGAACTTCCTCTGGTTTCAGACTTTTATGAGGGTGAGATCTGGTCCATAGCTGTGAAGGACCCAGGGAATGGCTGCCAGTGCCCGAGGGCAGGGCTGGATGGGATCTTGGGAATCAGGAATTGTTCCCTGGCAGGGTGGGCAGGCCCTGGCCCAGGGTGCCCAGAGCAGCTGTGGCTGCCCCTGGATCCCTGGCAGTGCCCAAGGCCAGGTTGGACACTGGGGCTTGGAGCAGCCTGGGACAGTGGGAGCTGTCCCTGCCCATGGCAGGGGTGGCACAGGATGGGATTTAAGGTCCCTATCAACTCCAATCATTCTGGAATTCTACGATTTCTCTGTGCGATTTTCCTTCAAGCTCCATCCCTGTTGGTTTGCTGCTCAATAGCAGCAGTGAAATGTTGTGTGCTTTCACTCAAAACCTTCCTGGAGCCAGAAACCCAATCTGAACAGGAGCTGTAAGGCATTACTGTGGCCATGGAAGGGCTGGGAACAGTCTGTGCTGTGTATAAACATCACGAGGCAAAAATGAAACAAGCTTTCCTATTACTCATACAGATTTTGAGATGCAAATCCAGGTAACGATGTGTGAGCCCCCTGTAGCTGTGTATTGCTGAATCTGTCTGGAATGTGCTATCACAGGTCTCCATCTCATAGAAAGACATCCAGAATAAAAGTTTCATCCATAATAGCATGTGATAAAATAGTCACTTCTACTTGCCCACAGTAATGCATTAGGCATTTCCAGAAGATGAAGACTTTTCCTAGGATCTTATCTGGTAACTTTTGTTTGAGAGGGAATATATTGCTGTGTATCAAATTGAACTCTCACATTTACCAGAGATACATAGAAAGTAGAAACGTAGGGCATTCTGTACAATCTGAAATGAATGTACTGCAAGGGTAGCAGGAGAAAGCCCATAATAAGCTGAAACTCTATTTTTCAATATACTTGTGTCATATCATATAATATTTAACCAGAATCTCAAGAGTGAAGGAGGCTTAATGTGGACTCATAAATCAGTTTCTTGCACCTCATAAGGAGGCCTTGTAAAAATTGAATTGAGCCACACAGTGGATGGTAACACATTACACAGTAAAAAAAAAAAAAAAAAATCAGTTTTGCCTTTTGTTTCCAGTGGTGACATTTTGAGAAGGTTCACAATTTCATATCTGATAGGACAGAGAGGATAAAAATCTGCAATTGTGTCCCAGATCTCTCAGTGGCACAAACTATAAAACATGGCAATATAGAGTCTTATCTGCATTGCTGATATTCCAACATGGAAAATCGGGCTCTCAGACACAATAATGTCATATTCTAAAGTACAGCTGTGGGTGAGGGAGCTTGTTCCTGTCAGTGTGAGTGCATTCACTGTGTCTTCATATACTGGGAACTGCTCATGCCACGTATGATTTGGTATTTTATAAATTTAAAGGAGTTAAAAATATGTTTCAGCAGTTTTAAGTGAAATTATATTGTGATAATACAGTACCCACACTGTGTTGTGTTTTGCAAATGCTTAGAGACAAAGCCGACATTACCATACCCACATTAGAGAAAGAGAAGCCCTGAGACGGGCAGGAACTTCCCCAAATACGTCCAGGAGCACAACTCCCACCCTGCCACCTCCCAGCGTGAGGCAGGGGGTGCCTGAGCTGGTGTGGGGGTAATAGACCCAACTCCATAAAGCACTGGCTGACTGAAGGGAACTGAGCCTTACCGTCATCCTCTTCTCACAGAATTAAGTGTCATCTCCATTAAGTAGAAGCCAAATTAAAATAGTTTTGTAAAAATGCCAAAAGTTAAAACAAAAAAAAGGAATCCATATGCTAAGCAAATAGGAAGGGTACTGCTATATATTTAAAATATTAGTATTTGAGAAGCCCATTCTTAAAAAAAAAATTTTCCTGTGCTTGGTTTTCTGTGACTTTTTGTTTGTTTGTTTGTTTGTTTGTTTTCATTTTCATTTTGTTTTGTTTTTTATTATTTCAGCTTGTATTTGTGCATCAGGGTTCAGGCCCCACTCCCACTTCATCTGCCTCCCAAAGGAGCCCTACATACAAAAGAGCTCAAGGGTACCAGCAGTAAATCACAGTTCCACAGGCACTTCTGCATCCAGCACCTTGAGATTCTTCTTTATATGAGAAAGACATTGCTATAAATTCTGCTGCAAGAAAAGACATGAAGATGGACAGAAATGCAATGAAAAACTCATTCTGAACTACTGGAGAGCTAAACTTTAATGTAATACAGATCAAAAACTGACTGTAGGAACCTGCTTTTGATTTATTGAACACTATGACTTGTTGCACAGCAAGCAATTAAGAATCATAACGGAGAGAAATTAGTTCAGTATAATAGTATTTACAATGGAGATTTGGGGTATTTTTCCTGCAGCTTTTGAAAGTGGGCATCTTTGTCACACCATGGAGTTAAAACCATCACACAGACAATTTCTTTAACAGTGCAATTTACAAACATATCTTTTCTTACAGCTAATATTAAAAATAATTCAGGATGATGACATCCCTATTGGAAAAAAAAAAAAAAACCAAACAACCGAACAAAAACAACAAAACAGCCAAACAACCAAAACAGAGAGGAAATGCTTCTACACTTCTGAAAGCTAGATAAACTCAGCTTCTTTCTTCAGAAATTTAAGGAAACAAGGAGAGAGCTGTCTGAAAAACAAGTAAATCCAATATGAAACTAGAAGGGAAGCTTTCTGAAAATTTAGGAATTAGTGAAACATCTCCCACAAAAAAAAATTCATAGCCTATGAGTTGGAATGCACTAAAGAGCTCTGAACTCCTTGAAGTTTCCTCAGTGTAAAATGATGTTCATGTAGCAAGGAAATCCTACTTGGAACAGCAGTACAGCTGTGAAGTCCAATAGGTAATGTATGGCAAAGTCTTTTCCAGACAGAAAAGTGGGACCAGAGCTCCAGGATTATTTCATCAAGAGCTGCCTTGCAGCACCATTCACAGAGGACAGAAAACGTGTCTTACACAGGGACCTCACTGGTGCCAACACTAAAGCTCGTTAAGGTCAATGGAGTAGTTCCAGAGCAATTCAGCACTTCATAGCAGCTACCAGAGATGTGCTCTGGGAAGTCACAAATTTAAAACCTAATGGGACAAGATTCTAATTTACCAAAGTTGTCATTCCTAACTACTATACCTGGAGCTATTTTATACTTCATTAGCTTTTTCCTAATTTATGAGTAATCTAATACATCAGAATATTCTGGTTAGGTTTCTTGCGGGCTCTATAGAAAATCCTGGTCTGCCCCTTCATGCCCAAGCATTTACTTTGACTGGCTTATTCAGCATTATCCACATCTAAACTGTCTCAGAATGAAGTGATTTGCTGCCCTGAATGTTAATGTTGTATATTCTTGAAGCAGAAAATCTGCATTTAGTTGAGCAGTATCAATATGTAGGTACTGGAGCAGAAGGTAGAAGCAGCATGTGCACCCATGGAGAATAGAGAGCTTTTGCAAACAGTGTCACAGTTTTTTGAAAAATACATCTGTTTTGCTCAATTGACACTCCATGATACTGCAATTATGAGCCATATGTGAGTGTGGTAATTTGGGAAGATAAATTAACATTTTAAAATCGAGACTTGGTGATGTTTCTATCATTGTGCAGCAGCTTCCATAAAGCTGAAAGGGAGTTCCCTCACCTTTAGGACAGGATCTGTCCCAGCCGGTGTTGGAGACATGGAAGGATGTGTCCAGGGGCTGTGCTGGAGAACAAATCTCCCCAAAGGGTCTGGCAATACAGAGCCTGAGTCTGTGGCATGGCCTCTACTGCTGGTGGAGCTGTGCATCAGGCACTCACAGGATTTTTTTAGACTTTAAGGCATTGGGTTGGCCCCAGGGATGTTAATGTCAAGATTATCCTATTTGTTCCCCTCAAGGCACCTACAGTGAACCTATGTTGGGCCTCACAAGTAAAGTATTAAACATTTCAAGGAAAGGACATTATATTAGGTGGATATTAGTCATTTCTTAATTATTAAATCTGGGATTGGGAACAAAGGAGTTCTGGCTTCTCTAATACAGTGGTAGTGATGCCTTAAGTTGTAGCTTTCATATTTTTCAGATTCTGTGCTGCTTAAGGGTGCAGTTCTGAGCCTCACAGTCAGTGTCACTCAGCTCTCTGCACAGAGCAGGGAGACAAAACAAATCCTTTTCCTGCTGCACACCAAGGACACTTTCAGGCCCAAAAGCACAAACAAAGGTGGCTGGAGGGAGGAACAAGAAGGATGGGACCTCACAACCTGAAGCTGGAACTGGACAATTAAACCCCAATGTGCAAATGGACCAAAACTTATAAAAGTGTGAGACCTCGTGACCATTTGTCCATTTTGTGTCCTTTTGTGACCATTTTGTGTCCATTTTGTGACCATTTTGGGTCCACTTTGTGTGTAGCTCTGGTCAGGCCCTGTCCTACCCAAGGTTTATCCAAGAGGCCTTTCAATAAATCCCTACTTTATTCTCTGGCTCTGTCCAGTGTCTGTCCCAGGTCAGCCTTCCCAAGGCATCAGTGGAGTAATCCAAAACTAGACTGCCATTAAAGTTGTAATTTGAAAGTAAAATGGAACAAAAGAACTATGTGTTGTAGGCAAAAAATTAGCTCAAACTTGGAACACTAACATTTGGCAGATAATTGGGAATATGTGCATGCATGGACAGATATTCTAAATTGAACTTCTGAACTTTCAAAAAGTCTTCTCCTTGCTAACTACACCCAACATGGACTGCCTGTAAATTTTAACAACAATTGGACTAAACAAAAATGACATGTCCCAAATCTTCCAGAGACATGACAAAGAACGGTCAAAAAGGAGGGTGAGAACACATTGCACTTCTGCACAGGAACCCTGGGAGTTGGGGGGATCAGGTTTTGGAAGGAAGAGTCTGTGCAGAAAGAAAATATGTGAAGAGAAGTGGTCTTGGAAACAAGGTCAAGATCTCAGCTGAGGAAGGATTTTGAAGATCAGGGATGGGTGTGAGAGAAATGACAGGGGGTGGCAAGGGACCTTGGCCTTAATACCTGAGACAACTCCAACCCTGGGGATCTACAGAGCTCAGGGGGACAGGGCTTTCTGCCCAGCCTCCCTGGCCTGACATTATCACCTGGCTTTTATTAGACTATACAGACATCCATCCTCAAAGGATGTAATTGGTTTGAAGAGAGAGATGCAAAGAAATGGAGTTCTTTCTAATTGCCTTTTGAATTTGTGCTAAAATTTATGTCTGCAAGTATCATAGGTGGAAAAGATCTGCCAGTGTGTCTCAGCATAGGCAGAAAGGTTCCCTACAATCCATAAAAGCTGAGATATTTGAGCAGAGGCAGGTACTTCACTATCCATCCTCTGTTGCAGTTTTATGACTGAATATTTGCTTCAGATTTTGGAGCTGGAACCATGGTAACAACGTGTCCGTTTCAAGATAAATGGAAAACATAGCATTTATCATGGGCAGGGGATTTAAATGCAAATTTGTTAAGAGGACTGGCTCCTTTTCAGCCATGAAATGTGATGTGTTAGAGCATTGTGTATTTTATTTTTACTAGGTAACTGTACTCTACCTTCAGTTTGATCTACAGGATAGAAGGGAGGATTTTGTCTGTATGAAGGACAACTAGAACAGGTCAGAGAGAAATGGGGCCTCGTGCAGCATCACGTGTTGCACTCTGGAAAGCTTTAAAGATTCAGCTAAGAAAGTTTTGTCTGTTACTTTCCAAATAAGCCTCCTTTTGAACTCTAAATAAAGAATAAATTAGGTATTCCAATCCTGTTGCCATACATGAGAAAGAGGAATAATATACTCTGCAATATAGGTCATCAGCATAGATATTTTTATCCTAGGTTGCATTTTATTTTAAATACTTGGAAGGGGGGGTTGTGTGTGGATCTTCTTCACAATAATGAGATGGTATAATAAGTCTGCATTATAGAGCAGGCAGGTAGAACATTTAAATTATCATAAATAAATGGAAAGGATAAAACCATCATTAGAAAAAAATGAGGATAAACCTAGAGTTTATCATCAGTCATTTATTCAGCTGTCATTTATTTTTAAAGAAATGATTGGAGCTAATGCCCAAACATGGGAGCCATGCAAGTAGTGGCATCATGGCTTAAATCTGTTTGCTCAAACTTTGCTAAAAAGGTGGAAAACATCTTAACCCAGGGCTGTATTTTCTACCTTTCCCAACAGGCAGCTGTCTTCATGTGTTTCTGGAATTCTTTCCCACTGTACTCTTCTGCCAGCTGTAAAGGCAGCAAGTTCTTGATTCTGGATGTGACCAGGACTCAGCTTGGGTACTGTCTAGTCCCCCAGTGAAGCACCATCCTTAAGTGCTGCATCAACAGAATTCTAAGTGAAAGCATTGACAGATGGGAACTCCTCAGGATTAGGAACCCACAGCTGTGGTTCCAGTGCCTTATCTGGATGAAGCTCAAAGCCAGAGTGGTGACTTTCCCTCACAGCCACCTATTTTCAAGTGTATAATTAAAATTTGCTGCCCAGACCACCCCCCAATCCCCCTGTGCACCCCTGGCAGCGCTGTCCCAATGCTCCCGGAGCTCTGGCAGCCTCGGGGCCGTGCCCATTCCCTGGGGAGCCTGGGCAGTGCCCAGCACCTCTGGGGGAAGCAGATATAACTTCATGTTATTTATGAGCCAATACTTGGGAGTAACAAGTGGCCAGTGCAATCCCTCAGGCTGCAGTGACTAGTCCTCCTGAGAGGATGTTTTCACCCAAATGATCAATAACTGCTTCTCAGGTGTCTTAATCCATGGTCCAGGATAAGGATTCAGAGTGCATGTGCACATCACAGCACACATGCAGTGAATATATATCTGGTCATATGCTTCTTATGAAAAAAATCAGCAATTCACCAATAGACTTGTTAAAAATTCCAGATATTTGGAGGATCTTTGATCACTGAGAAATGGAGAAACTTCAATATCATCACTTATTTCTTCTCATATCTGGTTGTGTCATTTCTTCAGTTATGATTAAAACTATAAGAACCAAAGAAAGGAACATTCATGTTTATCAAGATGGGGTGTACGTGATTTCCAGGCTTTATACAGAACAAATAGGAGGTTTTTCATTGTCATGTTACTGTGCACGTAACCTACTAATTGTGCAGTGGTTTCTGGCATGACCTGGGCTCTGAAACTGTCAGCACAAATTTCCCTGATCTCCAATCTAACCCTGCCCTGCCCAGCTCCAGCCCTTCCCTGGGTGCTGTCCCTGGCCCAGAGCAGAGCTCGGAACTGCTCCTCATGAAGGAGTTCTACTCTGCCATGGGATCTCCCCACGGTGTCCTCTACTAAAAGCTCATTTGAAGGAGGGTAATGTTGTAATAAATCAGCTGGGACTCCATTTCTCCATGCAGAAAAAGCCAAATCTTAATTTTATGGGTCATATTTTATAGGAATATCAGAAGGCAGATCTGTGTCAGATCTAAGTGGTTCACAAATACACTCACACTTAGTTCATTGGTTGGTACATGGTGTTTCGCATATCTCTCAAACTTCTGTATTTTTAGTTAGTTTGCATATTTTTTTCTACTGATTCTCATGGAACAGATACATTGTACAGGTACCACTAGTTTTTCACCCAGGAATAGTTTGCTGTGTTAATGAACTTTTTATTCTCAAGATAGTTTTACATGGGAACTTGCAAACTCTGTAGCTGCACACACTTAGAGAACTGGCAGGATAGCTGGAAATTTAGCAGAGCAAGGACTGATCTTATGCGGCCTTTCTTTTATAATTTCTCTACTTGTCTGCAACAGGTTAATCTAACTTCTCCTTTACAATTTATTTGTGGAAGCCATGTGAAAAATAAAGTTGGTAAATGATGCCTTTAAACCAGACATGGGTGAACTGGGACAGTATCTAGCTAACAATAGGCTTTTGTCTGTATAATAAAGCAAAGTTCAACAAAAACACCACAACACCAACACCAGAGTGGGAAAAATGGTTCTTTATTCCATTTGCCTTCTTTCACATCTTATTGGCCAGCACACACCTGCCTGCCAGGTGTCTATTCACAGTGCAACAAGAGATTTTTCTTTCTGCTACTCCCCAAAGAAATTCTTTCATGCAACAATAACCTAATAGTGGTTTTACCTTCTGCACACCTTCCTTAACCCTTCAAGGCACAAATGGGAACTGTCTTCCAGCTGGGTATTTGATTTTGGATGGACTTGAGCCAAATGGCTGCTCTTGTTGTGATAGGCAGAGAATAGAGGGGATTTTTGTCCTGTTTTGTTGTGGACAGCCAGCTGGCAGTGCTTCACACATTGGAATTTCGGTGGACTCCTGGCAGCAGTTTCCCACTTAGCCCTCAAAGGAGCAGCACACTGCTTTATCATGTCATTTTGTTATAGTTTATTTCTTCCATAATGAGCCACATTGACAGGGATATTTGCAAATTCTTAAATATTCTGGCATCCCACTGGTGAAATCAGTGGTTTACTATTTCAGTTAGAACGAGCTTCAAACGAGGTATTAATTTTATACCTTCCAGCTTTCAGAAAACTAAGAGAACCTGGTTATCTTTGTGATCTGCTTTTAGCAGTCAATACTTGTGAGTAACAAGTGGCCAGTGCAATCCCTCAGGCTGCAGTGACTAGTCCTCCTGAGAGGATGTTTTCACCCAAATGATCAATAACTGCTTCTCAGGTGTCTTAATCCATGGTCCAGGATAAGGATTCAGAGTGCATGTGCACATCACAGCACACATGCAGTGAATATATATCTGGTCATATGCTTCTTATGAAAAAATCAGCAATTCACCAATAGACTTGTTAAAAAATCCAGATATTTGGAGGATCTTTGATCATTGAGAAATGGAGAAACTTCAATATCATCACTTATTTCTTCTCATATCTGGTTGTGTCATTTCTTCAGTTATGATTAAAACTATGAGAACCAAAGAAAGGAACATTCATGTTTATCAAGATGGGGTGAACATGATTTCCAGGCTTTATACAGAACAAATAGGAGGTTTTTCATTGTCATGTTATTGTGCACGTAACCTACTAATTGTGCAGTGGTCTGTGGTATGACCTGGGCTCTGAAATTATGGGCTGTTTGCCATGGATTTTTGTGTGTGTGTGTGTTCCTTACCTCACAGGTCAATACCAGTTCATGTAGGCATGGTCCTGTGGGAGGATAAAGAAAGCAAGTGATGCATTTGTCTAATTCCTCACCTAGCAAGGCTTCCTACACAAGTTTATTAATATTTCATTGTTTCTTTAGCAGAGTTCTTTTCACACTTCTCTGTTCTCTCTTATTTACAACTGAGGAACATGGCTCTTTTATGTTATTCATTAACAGACATTTATTTGACAAATGCTGGTGGTGTATTTTTTTCCATGCAGAACTTCTGTGCTGCAAAGACTCTGCTGGCTACTTTGCTGAAGGGTGTTAATGCAACAGGAGGAATTCTTGAAAGAGTAAATTTCCCATCTGCACCCAGGGCCAGTAGGTTCCATTCATTTTTGAGTACAAGCAAGCAAATGCCTTCATCATAGGAAGAAAAGGACGTTTTAGCCCAGGATCACAGAGTCCACTGAAAATACATGTGTTGGAAAAACCCAGGTCTACAGACACAGGGCAACTGAGAGGCGTTTTTAAAGATTTTATTCCATTATCAATCTGGTAAAAAAGCGAGACAGAAGCGATGTAAAACTCAACGCCATTCTATCAGAAGCCAAGCTGTTTCTTGTTTACAATACATAATATATGTTTTTCAGCCTTTTAGCTTTTGCAACACAATGCTGCTGATTCTTCTAACAGGTTGTATACAAATGTACAAGATTAAGTGAGCTTCCAGTCAGACTTTGAAAATCCTCTCTCACATATTCATTTCTCACATATGTGGACACCAGTTGCGGTTTTTGATGTAATTGTCTGTTATTTGTGTTGCATTGTTATTTTTGTTAAATGAGAACTGCACTGGTAATCATATCCTGAGCTTGATGGGATGCACAAGGATCAAAGCAAGCCCCGGTCCCTGCCCAGACCCCCCAGCAATCTCCCTGTGCACCCCTGGCAGCGCTGTCCCAACGCTCCCGGAGCTCTGGCAGCCTCGGGGCCGTGCCCATTCCCTGGGGAGCCTGGGCAGTGCCAGCGCCTCTGGGGGAAGAACCTTTTTCTAAAATCTGACCTAAATATTCCCTGACACAGCTTCATGCCATTCCCTGGGGTCCTAAATGGTTCCAATGGATTTTAACTCCTTTCACAAGGCAAAAGCATGAGTTACGAGAATTCCAATTCAGGTAATGTTACTGGGCCTGGAAATGAAATTTCAGATTTACCTGACTTTTGTTTATCACTTCACATCAGTTTTGCGCATGTGTTTTGCAATCTGTTGGTATTAGACTTGTTTTGTTTCAGCATTGGTGAAAGACACTGCCATTTTTTTAGGAATGTGGCCTTCCCCATGACACACAGGGCTGCTCTTGGCTCACTCTCAGCTCATCCAGAGTGAGCAGAATGGACACAAGGGCTGTGTCCTGAGCACTCAGGTGGGACACACAGCCAGCAGTGTGCATGCATCAGCAGCAAGCAAACACCTCCTAGCAAATATTTTTCTAATTCTAATATATTAATTCTAATATTTTTCTAATTTTTCATTTTTTTGTATTCTAATTTTCCAAACCCAGTGCTATTAAAATGACAGTTTCATTTGTATGTTAATCTATACATTTAACCATTTTCTTCATCATTCTTCTGATTTCATAGTGTTAATTCCATACACTTATCGTGAGTCTCAATCAGAACAAAAGCTCCAACAGCCCTGAACTGTGCATTTCCTAATCGACCAGCAGAATTCTCCTGTACGTGTTCATCTTGTCTAAATGCTAAACTAAACGCAAAACTTCTGTTCTCTGACTTCCAGGAGCTTGGCTGAGCAGTGGGGGTTTCAATTAAAAACCACAGGAAAGGAAAGGAATATGTCAATAAAACCACACACTTGTAAGTACTGCATACTAGTTTGCAAACAAACACAGCAAGCCTCCTCCGAGTATGAGTCTATTACTGTAAATTTAGACTGAATGCACGATGCTGAAGGTGACTGTCCCAGCATGATCTTCCTTCATTTCATGTATGGTGAAATGCTCTCTGCCTCTCCATTCAATAGCTTGATCCGCTCACTCTGCAATGAGACTAAAGCAGGAAAATGCCACGAGCAGGAGAATGGCCCCAGCCAAATTAGCAATGTTTTGTTCCATTTCAAAAGCAAATGAGAACTGCAAAGGAGAGAGTAGAAGGTGAAAAAGAAAAAGAGAAAGTCGAGAATTGATTCTAAGGCAATATCGTGTGTGAGACTTAAAATGTAGACATCCCTTGAATAGAAATGTAAATGCCATGATTTGCATTATAAAGCTTTGTTAAAAAATAACTGTCACTAGAACAGATTATGTTCATAATTAATTAGTTGCAGGCTGGGTGCAGTCACTTTTTAAAAAGGTTGCATTAGGGATCACATATTTTATTGTGAATCACAAGAATAGTGAAGGTGGAAAAATTTCTAAACAATTTACAATTCATAGAAAAATATATACTCGACTAAAATACTGTGCACCCTATGGTGCTTTTAATGCTCTCATATTAAAGAGAGGAACCAGTAAGAGAAAAACAATGTAGTTTACCTAATTAAGTGTGCAAAATACAGCTTAAATTTGCAGAAGGTTAATAACTAATATTAAATATATTGGCTTCACATTATGTTTGAACTGTTAATAAAGTGAATTCACTGGCTGCGCAAGTATTACAATTGTTTCTCAACTAATAAAGAAATGAAAAGGGAAAACCTAGTAAAGTATACAAATATTAAAATGATTTCTTTTCCTCTTGAGCAGTAATTCCTTTCTGCAGCTCTTTCCTAAACAGGAAAAAAAGGCCACAAAGGACAGAAAGAGCATCAGCTCTGAAATTTGATGCCCTGGTTCCTTGACTAGACAGAGCTGAGCTGCTGATTTAAATAGTGATCTGCAAAGGTGCTCAGCACTGACCTAATTATGTTGCTTTTAAAAACTCTTGGCATTTATCAGTGTTTCCAACAAGGACTGGATTGACACAAAAGCTGAACACTTTTGAATGGTCCAAGGTTCATTTTATTCACAAAAATGTAAAATTCTAGGCTAACAGAGAATTGAGTTTTCCTCCCATCTGAAAAATGCAATGGGGACATGCTGCAATGATTTTTCACATCCTTAGTTTTTTAAATTGTGAGCTGTCCTGTCCAAATCAATGTGCAAGTCTTTGCAGGACATCTGAAATGTCAACACAGCACATAAATATAAACAAGTGCCTGACAGACACTGGAAATTAGAGTCCTGCAATATATGTTTGAAGATTACATGGGCTCAGGAATGTGCTGCCATAATCCAAGGAGGAGTTGCTATTTTATGACTGTGAAGCCTAACTGTTTGAAGAAGTGATGTTGGTGATTCTGGGCTAAATCCTATTTAATCTGGGTCCTGGGGATGCTTGGTGCCAGGAACAGAGAGGCCAGGCTGTCAGGATGGTAAGAAAACCACACACCAGGGTTCCAACAAGGAGGGAGCAGAGCACACCTAGTTATTTTAGTTAAATGAGAACTGTGCTGGTGCTGCTCCCCAGGGCTGTGCAGCAAGCGAGAAGTGCACAGGGAACCCCAGTGAGGAGGCCACAGTGGGAATGGAATCCTGATCCACCCTGAGCTGGGAACAGGTCATTCAGTCTGAGATGTCAGAGACACCACCTGTGATGGGGGCTGCACTGCTCTCCTGTGTCCTCATTGCTAGAGGAAATCAATGTCTCCTGAACGTGTAAACACAAAAAGTCCTTCCAGAGGGAGCCTGGAAGCCAGAGAGGGGCTGCAGAACCCCAATTCATCCCCTCCCCAGCATTCTGCCCTGAGAGCTCCTTCTCCACACACCTTCCCAAAAAACTTTATAGCAACTGCTACTTCATTAATTCTCTCTCTCTTCATTTTTTTTTTTCCAATGGATAAGTATAAAAGGAAGGGCATGGGGAAGGTCTGGGACAGGAGAGTAAGAAATGAAGGTGTGGGGAAGGAGATGAGAAGATTTTTTAAGGGGAAGACAGTGGAGATGAAGCAAAAAGGAAGTGGGGGTGGAATGTTCAAGATAAATGGGTGGTGTTCTGAAGAATACATTAGTCTGATACTTAGAGGCATGGAAAGTTTTTAAAGCCTGTTTAAAACAGGGAATGGTGATCCAGCCACAGTTTGACGAGTATTTTATAGAGTTTGGAGGGATATATTCATTGCATTTTTGGTTTCTACACATGGAAAATGTTTCTGACATCAAATAGTAATGGGAAAACTTCTCATTTTATAGAGATACTTCCAGTTTGTACTTCCAGTTTTAGATCACCACATCTGTTTCTGATTCTGACCGGACTATGATCTGCTGCTGGTACACCTGGTGGAAATGGGTGATGAAAGATGGCTTTTCTACAGGGTGCTCATTGGAGTTGTCATTCAGCTGATTTTGGTAGGTGTGCCTGGGAATATGTTTATATACATAATCCTTAAGGGTGTAACTGTTAGGAGTTTTCCATTAAATTCAGTGTAAAATCTCCCATTGACTTCAAAGAGAGTTGAATTGGGCCTTTTTGAAATAATCTGCAAAGATAATAAGCTATTTCCACTCTGTCACTCCCTTTCCTTCCCTGACCACTGATCCTGGAAAGAATTGGGTGTTCTGTGATGTTTTTGAGTGCAGTCAGTTTCCACTGGCTGCTAAGCTCCTCCAAGAATTTCCTCACAGGTTTCCACCCCTGCTTTACCTGGTTCTCACTCTGAAAAGGAATAGGCTAAGTGTTCACACTGGATAAACAGAACAATAAGCAACAAGAAAGGAAACATAAACTGAAGGATTTTCACCCATGAAAACTGAATGAATTGTCAACAAACAGGAAGAAAAATGGGAGATTAAAATAAACCCTATGTCACATTCTGAATTTTGCATACCAAGGTTAATATCCCTCATTTCTCTTGCAGAAGCAAAAAAAAAAACCTATTTGAAAAACACAAATATAACCCGGCAGAAGACAACAGAAAAAGATCACACTAAACAAAGAACACAATGTCAACTAATTAATTTTAATTTGATCAACTCACTTCTATGGGCGCTCTTCGCTGTGATTATTCAGCTGATTTCAGGATGACAGTTTGATGAGTGAATGACAATTAATGTGTAGCTCTTCTGAATCCAAAGCACAGAGCATTTTAACATGCACTGGGCTTTAACTATGGGGAAGACACCTTGGGCATCCAAGAACTGAGATACACAGAGTCATGGAGTTCCAAGAACTTGCTTTGTGCTGAGTTATCTAATTGCACATATATTCTATACCTTGTTCTAGTTGGTAAGTGCAGTTCTTTCCTTTTCCACACTGGAAATCCATAGCAAAACAGACCTTTAGGTCTTCTTTTTATTCTTTAAAACAGAACCTCCTAATGCTGGGGTTTTTTAAGCTGAATCTCTTAAAACTAATATCTATTCCCCTTGAATTCAGGATGGGTAAATTACTCAAAGATTTTTTTTATTCTCTGTGAAATTTCCATTCTTTTTTTCCTGAGTGCAATTACAGTGATGATTAGCAAGTGCAGTACTTGGATAAGCAAATGTTCAATTCATATGAATGTACCTGGTTAAAGCCAGGGATTTCTCTTCCTCTCATTCCTCATAAATGAAACAGAGATTCTATCTTCTTAAGCCTTCTTGCTCTTCCTTATTTAACAAATGAAACACTTAATTTAAATAATATCAAAATGACACAATAAATTTTGAAAACTTTCATTTTATCTTTTTGTCTGAAACTGTTTTTTGAAAAGTTTCTCATTTTTCTCTAAACACACCTTGCCAGAACTTGATAAAATTTCCCTGGCTGTATAACTCACTGTTGTGTTGCCCTTGTAAAATCTGTAATATACTCTGAAGCTGCAAAATGCACCATGAGGCCTCCCTTTTATTCCTTTGGTTTGATTTCTGATCATTTCCCATTGACTTCTGCCAACTCTGAGTAAGGTTTCAGCTCTTTCTGGCTCTTGTGCAAAATCAAAACCAACAGGAATAGGCTGTGTTTGATGCCTGGGGCCACAGACAAATAAATAATCATCATCAGTCCCTTTTTAAACCCTTTTTGGGTCTCAAGCTGTGCATAAGACCCAAATCTCCCTCTCTCTTCTCTGTCTGAGAAGCAGAGCTCTTTAGATTCATCCTGGATTGGAGAGTATATTAATTATACTGGTTAGGAGCAAGAAACATTTTTTCCAGGCACTATATCTGCATGTACTTTAGCAAAAGTTAAGGATACTTCTTGTAATTACATAACCTCATTTTGAAATCTCTCCAAAGTGTTCTGGGTTCCAAGGTTAAAGCATGTGGGAGTTCCTAATAGCTGAAAGTAAAAAACTGGGGGATGGAACTGCCTTGCACTGTTCACCTTCTGTTTAACTGTTGGGGAGGTTTCTTTGATGAGAGATTTGCTGTGTAAATATTGCCTTAACCATCCATCAGAAACACACATATAAATTTTTCTTATTTACAGAAAAGTCCAGACTCCTTCTGCAATCAAGAGAGCAAAGTCTGTGCTGTGGAAAACTTTCAATATTCACTCCTCTGCCTGGGTTGGGGCAGTTTAGCAGGAGCTCTGTGTTACCACAAGACATTTTCCTGTATTTTGGTATCCCTCTGTTTCATGTTCTGCAGCTGGGAGAGCCAGAATTCCAGCTCTCCTCCTCAGGAACAGGCTGGGTGTTGGGGTCAAAGAGAGCCCTGAAAATGAGCTGAAAGTGAAACTGAAAATATAGATATTGGCCAAACCCCAGGCCAAAGACCTCAAAAGTACAATGTATTATAAGTCCTATATTTCACTCTGAATTCTGAAGTAAAATGGGAAAACAAAAGTATTGTATGCATTTACATTTTAAATTATGTAATCATGTTATTATCTGAAACTAATACCATGCTGTTAAAATTTAGATAAAGTGTCCTGCAATGCATACAAAATGTTCATTTGTTGAAGGCCATTAAGTTAATTTCCTGGGAACAAGATTAAACGCAAGGCATTTACATAATCATTACTTGTGAGGTGTAGAATAGATAATTAAATATTCCACCACATTAATTTGTATTTAATTAACTGTGCTTCCATGATCCTTCTGCCTGAATATTAATATTGTGTAAATAAACAATTAGGATGCATGCTTTGCAAAAGCTTTATTGTAAAAAATGTGATCAAAGAAATTCTATGAAATCTACTTAAGTTAATAAACACTTAAAGGTTCTGGAAAGCAGAGTTGTCGATCTTGAAAGTTTTGCTAAATAGCTCCAAGTGCTATGATTTTTAACACCTTAATTCTTCAAGTTTGCAGTGTGTCAGAGTTGTCATAACAAATATTTAATTATAATATTTCCCATTCTGCATTTCCTAACTTCTCATTTAAACTGGTTAACATGCACAAAAGCTAGTAAAGTATGCAGAGGGAACTTTGCATCATGTTTGGAAAGGACAGTAAAGCTGTAGGAAATCAATGAATATTATATTTTCTAGTAAACAAACACAGTTTCAGAACTCCTGTTTTCATAGTAATGAGGTATAATTTGAAAACTCTCAGGCCATGTGAGACAACAACAGTAAAACCCTCTTTTTTCCCCTTCCTTTAAAAAATTTTGTTCTCACCAGAAGCATTTCCAACTGTCTACATTGATGAAAGACACCCAGAAGGTTGAATTGAAATTCTGAGCATGTTTTGTTTCCTGTAAATGCAACTTTTTCATTGCTTTTGGCTATAAAGATGCTTCTGCTACTAAATTCTGTTTCTAGCAGGAATAACTCTAGGAATCACCTGTACTCTAATGTACCACTCACAGAGTACACAGTGGAATTTGAACATGGAAAAGTGTTGCACAAAAACTGGGAGAAGATACTTGTGGAATCCTATTCTTTCTGAAAGGGAAAAATGACAAAAAAAGGAAACTGCCCAAAAGACTTGAATTTTTGGGGACAATGTGTATGACAGAAATTCTCTGCAGATCTATGATTTTTTGGGGACTGTTCTATGAGGGACAGAGAAAAGGCTTGTTGGAAAGTTTGCTTTTGTAGTTGGAAAATCAAAGTTTTCATTAGCTTTGATTTGCAGGGTATATCTGGGATATCTGAAAGTCCAGTTGCAGTCAATGCAAGATGAGAGGGCTGTGAAATCCTCATCTTCAGGATTCTTTGGAGCAAGTGCTTTGGGGCAGGTTCTCTCCTTTCTGAGATTATTAAAAGCTTTGCCTCATTAAAAATTAAAATATTTACTCATGTGTATCATTAAATAGGGACTTTTGACCCAGACACCTCACTCCCTTATGCAGACACAGAAATACATTCCAAGTGTCTTTGGATGGGAACGTTAAGATTATTGATAAATTGTGGATGGGTGAAAGGAAGTCTGACTAATGACAGCTAATCATGCACAGAAACAGTCAATTGGTAATGCAAAATCACCAGCAGTGAAATGCAGACTAAGTGAACTCATATTAAAAACTCTGCAGGATAGTAATGTAATTATGTTACTGCCATTGCATTTAATTAGAGACTGGAATTTTTTTAGTGGATGGTCTTACTGGTTTGTGAAAAGCAAAACCTGCTCCCTGCAAACACAGATCTCAATCTGAAATAAACAGAATGAGGAGTAAGGAGAGTTTAATCTAATTCTTAAACTGGTCTTATGGAGGAGATCTTTCTTTCCACAACCAATCACCCTTTCCTGCCTCCACTGGGAATCAGACCCAAGCCTTGCACGGCTCTGGGATATGCAGGATCACAAAAATATCAAGTCAGAGCAAGCCATGAAGGTCTGGCAGTGACCCCAGGGGTCAGACAGGTTGTGTGGTTTGGAGTGCAATGGGAAAAGCACCTCTGCAGAGAGCTGCTGCATCAGAACACCCAACCCGCTGCAAACCTGCATCCCCGTCTTATTTTTCTGTCCCTGTGAGATGGGAATTCCATGCTTTCCTCTTCAAGGCTTATTTCTAAAACAAGAATGCAATCCTTTTTTCCCAATATTTAAAACATGTTAACCCTACTTTGAAGGTAGTGGTTTTCCAAGGTTTTCCAAGGTTTTCCAGTAAGTGCAAAAGATATTTAAATATCCTGACTTTCACTGATGCCTTTGGGGTTTGTGATTATGATTGTATCAGATGCAGATGGCACTATTTTTCCTCCTAGAATAATTTTAAAAGCAGCTTGGGTTGGACTACTATTCAGAATAAAAAAATAGAAATTTTGATAAAAGTTTTTGACATTATAAAGGAGTGTGCTGCATAATATAAGCCAATAAATAAAACTGTTAATGTAGTGAAATAGTGTTTTCTCCATGGCAGGAGAGAGATGCACGAAAAACATAGTCAATAGTGAAGGCTGAGGTTTTAAACAGTCTGAAAATATCAAGTTGAGGTGATTCATGGATGCTAGACAATCATCCTTTTTTTTTGCAGTAGCACAAATAGGGTCATGGAGGTCAGGAGGAAAAAGAATAAAGAATATCTCCAAATAAATTGAAAGTAGGCAGCTGGCATGGAACAAGCTCAGGCTGTGGTGGAAGTGGAGAACATCAATTAGTGAAGGCACACCATGACAATCATGCTGCTGCCTGGCTGAAATAAGTTAGGGAACAGTAGAAACTGGTTAAAACAAAAAAAGGGTAGGATGTTGTTCTATTCACCCAAAAAAAGCAATATAAAGGAAGTGTAGCTGATATAAATTGTTGCTAAATAGAACTGAGAGTAGAAAAGCAGCTCAAAGCCGGGCTCAGGGCTGGAGTGGCACTGCAGCACATTCCTGCAGCAGTCTGACACTCCTGCCCATGACAGGGAGTGGACACCAAGCAGCTGCCAGAACAGCAGCAGCTCATCTGACACCTGTGGGACTATCAGAGCGCTGTCAGGATCCCAGATCCTTTGGGCTGATACCTGCAAACCTCACTCTGTGTAGCCTGAGGAGACAGCTTCTGAGTAGGATCATTTTGTTTAAATAGAAATGAATAGTGACATTTCTAACTTTGCTGTACCTGTTGCAGGCACTACCTGCTGTTGACAGAGACACGTTGTCAAACCAGGAGAAAGAAGCTGTCCTGGATTCTTTTGGAAGCAATCCTGGGTAACGGAATGGACACGAGTGAATGTGCAGTGAAAGAGCCATGGACAGAGCCAGAGCCAGGGAAGAATGCTGAAGCAGTCAGCCTTTGTCTGGGAAAAGGCAGGCTTGAGTATGATTGTTAGCTCTGTGCTTTGGAATGTGTGAGAGAGCAGGGCTTTAGGATCAGGGTCCCGAAATCCTAATTCCATCACTATCACTGTTTCGTTAGCTGTGACAGTTTGACAGACTGATACAGGCATTGAAAATTACCAGAACTTTGCTAACCTCTGCCACGGCAGCAGTGCTTGTGGGAATTTTTTTACTATGAGTGATAAGCAATGCACTGGTTGAGTTTTAGTCCACCCTGAAAAATGAAGGGGTCTCCAATGTAGCCTAAGAACAGTGCTGTGAGGCTTGTACTTTTAGTTCTGTGCAATATTAATTCAGAAAATGCTCCTGCAAAGTAATGCCAGTGGAGCCTCACCTAGGAGAAGCTTTTATTACAAAATATTAAAGCCGGTAATGAGAGAACTGAAGACTATTTATCTGTAATATACTGTACTATTAAAATTGCTGTTCATTAGGGTCTCTTTCATAAACATTTCTGTGCAGGATGTTTTGCAGAGACACAGGAGTACTCTACATTGATCTCTACATTGATTTCCACTGCTATGCTGATTCACATAGTTTAATATGTCTTTTAAACTTAAGACTATATATTACTGCTTCTGAAAATTTACCATATTCTTGGGAGGAACTGAAGCTCTCGAGTCTTGTAATGCAATTATTTCGAGACAAGATGATTCTGTGGCAAGATTATCCCCTAAAAAGATTATCTTCTGACACAGTCATCCTCTGACAAGATTATCTGCAGAGATGATGTTGATAATTAGCTGGGGATGTGGAAGACTGATCTAGGAAATACAACAGGAGGGAAAACTAGTCTGAGCACTTAGCTGAGCCTCAGCTCTGTGTGAAAGTTGCTCATGGGCTAAGTTGATGGTCTGAGCCTTCAGAGCTTTCACTCAACGGGGAAAAAATCATGAGCAGGGTTTTTGCAAACTTAGAACTGGACATTTCTGCTTTCACCAGTCAGTCCAGCATTCATTGTAGGATCTTGCTGAAAAAAATGCCTGTACCTTCCCTGAAAAAGTTTAGGAACTCTTGTATTCATTTCATGGCAAGTGTGGATACTACATAGCTTAAAATACAGAGTATACACAGGGAACTGCAAAAAATGGATTACATTTGTCTGGCAATTGCTATTCATCAAAAACATTTTCTAGCTGCACAAACAGTGTCATGCTTGGTGTTTTCTCCTAGAGGAGGGCAAAGATCAATGATGTTAACTTCCCTTTGTATCTTTGCTTTCCAAGTGCATTGATTCTTGATATTCCTCAAGTATACTGACATGAGGAGCCTAAGACAGCATCCTCACAAAGTGAGAAAAGAGCAAAGGACTGTAATCTTTCCAAAAAAAGAAAATATGGAAACATAACTGGTACCCCTGCAGCCCCTGCCCCCAGCACCCCAAACCTTGCCACACAAACCCCAAACAGTTTATCTTCACTTCTTGGAGTCTCTGCAAGGTTGAAGTAAACAGTGGTATTTCTGCCAAGAAGCTGTAAGCTTTAGATGAAAGTTAATATGTTGGAGAGTGTCCAAATCTGAAATGATCAAAGCACAGAGGTGTGGGGGTTTTAGCTGTGCCGATGAGTTGAAGAATAAGAAGTTACAAAGGAAAACTTTGAACTGACCTTAAAAATTCACAGGCAACACTTGTGTAAACAGACACCATATATTTTTGTAATGAGAATTAAATGCATTTTCTGGTTTTGGTCTTTTTTTTCAGTTAACCTGACGGTGGATATTGGACCTGGCACTATTAAAGGGCTGTAAACTTGAATATAGTTTTGATTCCATCTATCAAAGTCACCCAAAATCAGCAGTTATCCCCCCAAATTTGTAATCTCTTGCTTGTACTGTGCACACAGAAAATTCCTTCCTTCTTTCCTTCCTTCCTGAGGGAAGACTCTCCCTCTCTGTCTGCACATCCTGTCAGCCTGCAGAGTGCCAGACCATCAGGAAAGGAAGGAATCAGTCTTTATGAGTTAGGAGGGATATTGGGCTGTGTGGGGAACGGAGGGTTTGTTTTTGCCTTTCTTTCTCCATCAAACCATAAACACAGATCATTTTGGTCAGCTGGCTTTGGAATAGCTGAGGGAAGCCTGGGAGATGTCCCTGAGCAATGGCACATCAGGTCCCTGCTAAATCACAGAGCCATCAGCCACCTGACAAATTGGCTCTCGCTCCTCAGCCTTCTCAAAACAACTCTGTGGTTAAAAGAACAAAGAGCATGAAATAGTCCTGAAACCACTGCAGTGGGTAAGCCTGGCAGCTAGCATTGACCTCCAGCACAGGCAACAGCACAGCACCTTCAATAATTCTGTTTACATTATTCTTGGGCTGCTGTTCTCCATTTTTAAAAACACATTCTTAATTTAATTTTTTTTTAAAAAATGATAGAAATTTAAATATTTTAAGTTATCTATAGACACTAAATATTTCTCGATCACTCATCCTTCTCTGAGAGAAGACTCAGTAAAATCATCACAATAAGAATGTGTTCTTCTTTTGTTCCAAGATGGGCTTACATCTCTGCATTAATTTCTTTTCTTCTATTCCACAGATAATTAATAGAAGATACTGGGAAGTGCTTAACTTTACTTCAACCTATTTGAAGTTTATTACCCCTGTGACTCCTACATCACAACCACCAAAAATGGATAAATTGTAAAATCTACAATACTAAATCTTCACTTCAAGGACTACTACTCCCAAATCTCCTAGCAGTACATTTTTAGACTGCCCTTTCTAATAACTTAGTTTCCCACTGAGTAAAAAGCTTTTAGTATGTTGAAAATGGAGCAGTGTTATTCTTAGCTACTTGATTCTCAAACTTCCAGTTCTGCTATGGTTCAAGTGGCAGCTCCTCCATACCCTCATTCAGCAAACCATTTTTATGACATTAATATAAAACATTCCTTTGTGATATGCAGTAATTTCATCACATTTTCATTTGATTGATGTGATTAAAATATATTTGACTTCATCTGAATTCCTATACATCTTAAACATTGAACAAGACATTTTGAAAATGGCAAGGAATTCAGAAAGCTCAAACACTTTGCTACTTCTTTACATTTAATAATGAGTGCTAATATTTTCCTGCATTGCAGGAATACTTGAAATATCCACATGGAATTTACTTGTTTGAGTTTGAAGATGAAACTCATGGCATTTTCCATGAGTTCTGAAGAACTAGTTGTCAGGAAGTACTGGGTAGGTAGAAATAAAATCAAATTTTAAAATTAAAATCCCTGAAGTTTACAGATAATTTTGAATACAGAAAAATTTGTTCATTGCACAAGATGAGAAAAAACTGAATGTGAGAGGCCAAAGAGAGCTTTAGCAATGGCTGAATAAATTTAAATTCCAAAGTAGGCAGAAGATTAACTCGTATAGAGCAGCCTTTTCATCTGTTTATAGATTTTAAGGCCTGAAGAGATGGCAGTGATCATTGGTTCAATCTCAAATCAGTGCTTCCTGACCTCTACATATGCACATTCCCCAGCTGAATGGGGAAAATGTATCTGTTAGAATGGGTTTTCAAATGAGCCAAATGCTTGGAAGTGTTAAGCAGATAATCATCAGAATAAAGAAAGTGTATGTGAGATCTATGATAATAAAAATCCAAGTTTATAACCCAATTTTTTAATGCTAACTTTTATGTTGGTACTTCAGTAGTGCACATAGGCACATAGTCACTGCAAATATACAAGATATGAGCAAATGACCCAAATATATTGTGTGTACTGAAATGTGCTATTTCTTACTCCATAATGCATTCACTCCAAAACACATCCATATACTCAAATTATTGCTGGAAGATTGCTGTAAGTAGCTACAAAAAGCTCTTCAGCAACACCTCCACGTGCATGAGTTTCATTGAAAGTAAATTTGTGCTAAGGAAATCAAAGGATGGGGAAATGAAGAATCAGGAACTCACTAATTTGATAGCATTCAAAGGTTTCCTGTGTTTAGAGCACAAAAGGCAGTAACTCCTGGTCACCTTCAAGCTACACAATTTGTTTATCTAGAGCAATTTTTGAGCAAATATAAGAAAATATATGTCCAGTATCTATCCTATATAAAGTGAAGCAAAAGTTCAGAGTTAATGATTTTTAGTGCTAACTCACCATAACCAAAGTAACTTGTGAACAAATTTAGCCTCACTGTGAAATAAATTTAAGGAAAAAAAACAAAAACAAAACCCACCACCACCACAAAACCACAAAAAAACCAAACCAAACCAAAACAAAAAAAAATCCAAACAAAAAAAAACCAGAAAACCAAACACAAAAGCACTCATTTAACAGTGCTTTCCCACTAACTTTTGGCATTTCCTTGATAACATTTACATTCATATCACTTTTAACCAAAATTATTTATTCCTTTGAGGTAAAGTTTAAGATTAAAAAGACACTGTTGTGCAATGTCCCCAGGTTTCTTCTGGACTCTTACAGTTGAAGAAATGTGCTTAGAGTCCTACACAGCCTTATCTCCCACTCTGAAAAACAGGAAATCCCTTTAGAAAATGCATTCAAAAGTTTAAAAACCTCTCCTTTTCCTTGTGTGAATACTGCCAAGGGAACTCAAAAGAAAAAGATCATGGCACTAGTGTTCTGAATCTCACGACATTATTTTAGACCATATTTAATACTGTAAAAGGAGTTCAGGTTGAGTGGTTCTACTTAACCTATTCTCAGTAATGCACAACTTATTAGAAATTATTTGCAGGACATGGCCATTTTTGGATTAAACTGGCCCAAAACCAAGTGTCTTTAAAGCAAATGGCAAGATAAACAAATAAAAGGGGAATGACTTGCCACAAAATTAGTTCATCACTTGTCTGTGATATTTTTACTCGGAAAATGAACTGCGTTGTTCTTCCCCTCCTTTTGTTTCATTGCAATTACCATTCCAACTCTGTTCTAACTCAAAACAGCTTGCCAGGAAAACAGCAAACAAGGCACGGCTGTTGTCCCGAAGGAATGCAAGTTGTGGAAACAGTTTATGTCAAGATTTTACTTTTATAAATGTTGAGCCCTACCTTGCTGCACTTTGGAGTGATTTTTTATTCCTGGATCAAAGAACTGCTCAGCATGAACAAATGTCCAGAGACTGTTTATATGAAGATCAAAGCTATAAATAAGCAGGGCAAGCGTATCAGGTTTAATTGCACCAGGGAGCCGAGCTCAGGAAGGCTCCGGAGGCCTGGGAGGCTGAGGGGAGGCAGGCTCAGCACCAGTGCTGCATCCCCTGCAGCAGCACCCATCCCAGCTGGGCTCCTGCATGGCAGGTGGACACCAGGGTGATGGAACCCTGGGCACTGAGAATTTCAGACTCTCTGTGCTGACAGGCACTGACCCCCAAGCAAACTCTGCATCGACCTGAGGACGTGGAAAAGGCTTCCAAAATTGAATGATAGAACCAGGATTATGGGTGTGTAGTTTGAGTAGAAGGGTGTAATATCACATGGTGGAAAACTTAGAGTTTAAGGTTTTAGTATATAGTAATATATACTATAGTTGAAGAATAAGAAGTTACTGTATATACAGCATATATATTATTATTATATATACTATATATTACTATATACTTTAGTATATAGTAATATATACTTTATACATAAAGCAAGATGGAGGATTTAGGGCATAGGCCAAGTCCTTCTTTTTCACTTTCTTCTTCATGGGTGTGGGTGGTAGTTTGCAATTGGATAGAAAAATCCACATTGCGGGCCATGGGTGGTTGGTTATTGGGTTAAAAGTAAAAATAATTCAGGTGTCATCAAGTAATTGGACAATTTATACTTAAAAGACCTTGGAAAGGGTTATAGACAAAGCCATTTTCTACCTTGTTAGCTAGAACTCAAACTTGTGAGACCGTGCTATAGATAAGAATTAATAAACATCTGAGTCCGAACACAAAAACTGCATCCCTCGAGCATTTAATCCTGGCTCTAACAGAAGAAAAGAAGATAACAAACCCACACCAGGGAAAGCAGAATCCCAGCAGAATGTCTCTCCTTTGGTGCCACTCTGATCAGATGCTTACACGTAATCCCAGTATTTCCAGCGTGCTGATATTCTGTACTGAAAAGTGCCTACATGCCTTGGAATTTACATTGCATTTTTGCTCTCCTATGTTATTGCCAGCCTTCCTCTCCTAGGTATCATTTTTGACATGGAATAATTTCCCTCTGACTTGGAAATGTGGTGTGCACTAAGAAGTTCTGATTACAATTCCAGGGAGAGGAGAGCTCTGGTGGAACCTGCTCTGAAACGTGTGATCCAAGCAGAGAGCAGTTGGGAGCAGTGTTGGGAGCAGTGTTGGGAGCAGTGAGAGCTGGAAGTTGCACTGGACACTGGGGAAATCTCAGTCCTGGGCTGGTGTTAATAACAAGAATCCTGGAAGCAAGGGACTTTCAAACAGGAAAATGTCATAGAAACATTGATGTTGGAAAAGATCTTTGAGATCATCAATTCCAGCTGTTCCCCCAGCAGTGCCAAGCCCAGCACTCACCCCTGTCCCCAGGTGCCACATCCACAGGGCTTTAAAATCCCTCCATGGTTGGGGCCTCCAGCACTGCCCTTGGACAGCTGTGCCAATGCTTGACAATGCTTTCAGTGAAGAAATTTCCCCTAATATTCAAAGTAAAGCTCTTCTGACACAACTTGAGGCTGTTTCCTCCTGTCCTCTCACTGATTCCCTGGGAGCAGAGCCTGACCCCCACGTGGCTCCAGCCTGTTTTCTGAAAGAAGGTGGCAGTCTTTGAAACCGATTACTGCCACACATTCCGTAGCTGCACAATAGTGTAGCCTGAAGATGACCAGGAGTTACTGTCTTTTGTGCTCTAAACACAGGAAAGCCTTTGAATGCTATCAAATTAGTGAGTTCCTGATTCTTCATTTCCCCATCCTTTGATTTCCTTAGCACAAATTTACTTTCAATGAAACTCATGCACGTGGAGGTGTTGCTGAAGAGCTTTTTGTAGCTACTTACAGCAATCTTCCAGCAATAATTTGAGTATATGGATGTTCAAATTGTTTTGTTTTGGAGTGTTTTGGAGTGTTTTGGAGTGAAAGCATTATGGAATAAGAAAAAACCACATTTCAGTGCACACAATATATTTGGGTCATTTGCTCACGTCTTGCTAGGATAGCAAAGCCAGTGACAGAGCCCAAAGGTGATGGTCAACCCCTTTAGAGCACACAGAGTTCAGTCATGATAAAGCCATAATATTGGTATGAAGTAGACTTTGCACCCTGCAAAATTAATTTGAAATTTCAAGCATGTTTTTATTCTCCTTGAGGACAAACCCCAGGTCTGGTTAAAGAATTAATTAGAGGTATGATAAAAAGCACTCAGATAGTCTGGAGCTAGGACTGCTCTTAGCAAACACAGAAGCCCCAGGTTCCAGACTTTGCTATTCCCTATTTTCAACAGTAATTTACACCCATGTCCATAGCCTTATTCACTGTCCTAATTCCCAGGCTGTTAGGAAGTCAATTTTTCCCTAACATCTCAATCTGTCTTGGCATCTTTTGGCACAAGTAAGTTGAGATGTAGGGGAAAAATCAAGGCAGATCCCATTCCCTGGTTTTACCTGAGAATATTCCCAGCCAGCTCTACCCTGACAGTTCAGTTGTTCCTTTACCTGCCCCCTTGACTATTAAATGCAGGAACACCACAGCATGGGTTTCATGTCTTTTTAAATGTTCTGTAGCTGTAGACTTCATTTGTAAAGAGAAAAAAGGACCCAGCAGAAACCAGAGCAGCATTTGTGAAGTACTTCCTTTCCTCAGCCAGCTGTGATGGCAAAACTAAAACCAGGTCCTGTAAAAGGTTGTGGCCGAGTTGGGAGAGCAAAGATGGGTGGTTGGGGGTTGTGACTTCACAGGAGTGAACCTGTGATAAAAGAATGTCAAGTAGAAAAAGTACAAACAGAGACATTGGAAGAGAAATGAGGAGAGCAGAGCAGGAGGGACAGGGACAGGATGCAATGCCAGGCTGGAATTCCCTCTCTCTGAGGCAGAAGGACGTGGGTATGAGCTTCCTGGCTTTCGCTCTTCAGTGTAATATGAAGTGATGGTCCTGGAGGCAAAAAAAATAAGAACTAATGAACTCCAGACTAGGCAGAAGCCTAAAGCTGGGTATGAGCTTTTAGGGAGTGAGTTGGAGTTTTCTGTTAGCCTGAGAGCAACGAGTCTTTCTGTCAGACAGGAGAGGTCATGTGTGAGAAATTCTCAGCTGTATCAGACCTGATTTTAAGAGCTATGATAGAAACTGAAATTCTTCTGACACAACATCCACTCCTAAGGAGAAACCAGACTCACAAACTAACAGCCAATAAAATCTCATTTCTGAGGTCTTTTTATTAGTATCTCTATACTTTTAACCCTCCCTGAGTACAAAGGGAAAACAGCAGCTCCTTACCACAACTTGTAGAATGGTGGTTATATTTTCCTAGATGTGACTTTTTTAATGTTACTTTTCTAAACTGCAGATATAAGTGTTGAATTATTGGAATGTGTAGGTATTCTGCATGGCTGCTCTTTCACCAGTGTTCCTGCAGGTGAAATTTGCTCCTGTACTTTCACTATGAAATATAAGAGCATTGTGGGCTCTGCTCTGGCTGGAGTTAGGAGCAAACATGGTGTGATTGTAGTCACAGATGCTCCAGAGACTCAGGAGTGAATCAGCCCTTGAATTTTCAGGGATGCTTGAAGTTTGTATTTGTGTGTTACTGATACAAATAGTAGGAACATGAAACCAAAAAATTAAGTCTAGTCCTACCACAAATAATCATATACTTTACATGTGTAATTAGCAAACCAGTTGCATATCCTGTATCTTTTTTTTAACCTTTTCTGCTCCAGATTGACATCCAGGACTGTGTTTGATCTCCAAGATCCTTTGCCTGTGCTGGTTGCCCTAAGATTTGCATCAGTAATCAAGCTTATTAATCAGTCCATTAAGCTTCATGATCTTTAGAAACAACTTTAGTTGTTGTAGCTGTCCATATTTCTTGATTTCTTAGTAGTGGTAAAGCATGAAATGGTGCTGAGGATTTCTCTTTGTAGGTCATGGGAAAAACAATTGTTTTTACTGGCTTAGTGTTTAATAATTGAAATTCTGATGGAAGCTGGCTTTATATTTAAACTAAAATATTTTGTGGTAAGTTAGAAAATCAAGCATTCATGTTGGAACTCTTGACCTACACATGATGGGGAAAGGAGATGTTACCTAAATGAAGCAGCTGGACAACTGCAGGTGAGTGGGGCCTCACTCTTCCCAGGCTTCACATCTCTCATTGTAAACTGGAAACCGAGGAGCTGGATTTAGAAACTTGGGAGAAATTTGTGGTGGGAATAAAAAGCCTTTGGGAGGAGAAAACTTTCATTTAAAGGAAAGGAAAGATTATTGGTTTTGAGGAGATGATCATTATAATTTATCAATTTGGTGTATAATTAGAAAAAAGTATTTTATTGCTTGTATATAATACACGTAGTAGAATCTATCCAGGTGCAATTCTAGCATTAAGAAATGTACTGATTGCTAAAATATTCTATTTTACAAAGATTAAGGGGAAAAAAGTGCAAGAATATTCTTTTATACATTTCAGACTTCCTTTTGAAGATATGTCCCAGATAATAAAAAATAAAGTGATATGGCCAGAGCTGAGAACCTAAAGTTTGAGTTTGGATTCAAATCTGAATTTTTCAAAGTATAGGGAGAACTATCTGAACTGAACTTTTGAGGAAGGGAGGAAGGGAGGAAGGCTTTTTGCATCACTTACTCCAGCCCAAAATTACTGAGGTAGTGACTTTTTTTTAATATTATGGCATATATATGTATTTTATGTTTTACCACCCTTACTTTCAAAGGTGCTACAATGGACTTAACAAAGACAACTCCAAATAAGTGGAATTCTCCTTTAAAAATAAATATGTTATAAGGAAAAAACCATGAAAGATATGTGATAGGGGATGGCATTTCTGAGGGCAATAAGATTATGACCCTAATAATAATTGAATGTATTTATTTTCAGTTTTTACTTAGCTGTTAAAATTATTATTCAGATTTTTTTACAAAACTTAATGAAATGTGGTGACTTTAAAACTCTGGTTCAGTGGTTAAATTCAGGAATTTTTGGCAGAAACATGGAAATTTTTTTAAATGTATTTTATAATCATAAAAAAATTACTTAGGAGAAAACACATTATAGTTTCCCTTGGCAGAATTCAAGCTGTTTACCTCAGGGTCCAGTTTCATGGTCTGCTTAAGCTGATGTGTCTGCAGGGATCCTGCTGGAAAGAGCAGTCCTGATCTCCTGGCCTCCTTCTCTGCTGTTTGCCATAGCCTGGGTAAAAACCAGCCCAAGGAGAGGGCTGGGAGGACTTCCCAAGCAGCTCTGATTAGGGCTGACATGCTGCTGACAGCAGAAGAGAGGAGAAAGCCTTCAGTCTCAACATTCCACAGACACAAAACTCTCTATTTGGACAAAAATAACCTCCACAAATATATTGGGAAAGAAGCTGTTGGCGTAATATTGGAGGCCAGATTCTTAGTGCCCTTTCTACAGTGTAAAATGGGACTTTTGACTAAGCTGATCTGTTTCCTCCTAGTAAATTATTCAAAGGGTTCCATGTGTGGATGTGTCTGCTGTTAATAAAGAGATGCTGTTAATAAAGAGATGCTTCCATCCTGCTTGGAGGGTAATCTCCTCAGCTGGAACCTGAATCTCCAGTCTCTCTGCCTTTGTACATCACTCGTGCCCATGCAAACTGAATTTCATCCCTTAGGAAATATCTGTGGCAGAGCTCTGTGTTGCTCCCAAAGAGAACAGAGCTGGGGAAGGTTCCAGGGCCCCAGAAGGGGCTGAGGGAGCTGGGAAAGGTGCTCAGCCTGGAGAAAAGGAGACTCAGGGGGGATTTTGTGGCTCTGCACAAGTCCCTGCCAGGAGGGGACAGCCAGGGGGGTCGGGCTCTGCTCCCAAGGAACAGGGACAGGAGGAGAGGGAACGGCCTCAGGCTGGGCCACCTCTGTTGAGCCCTGGCAGTGCTGGAGTCCCTGGCCCTGAGGTATTTAAAAACCCTGCAGCTGTGGCACTGGGTACAGGGGTCAGTGCTGGGATTGGCGCTGCTGGCTGTCCTGGTTTGCAAAGACAGGTGTCTGCTGGGGAAAGATACAGCTTCCGTTGGAATTGAGAATGAACCCCCCCTCCCTCTAAATTATTATAAATTTGAAATTAAGGGGCTCTCAGGCAAAGATATGGGAATAGGTGTAACAGTTCTTTGCTAAGAATATAAAAAAATATAAATGTAGTAGTACAAAAAAAAACCAAGCAAACAAAAAAAACACTGACAGAGTCAGAACACAACTTGACACCCTGTTGGTCAGGGTGTTGGGAGCAGCCCAGTTAAGTCCTCCTGGAGTGACAGATGTGATTCTGTTGAAACAGAGATGATCCTGTAGAAGGGTACAGTGGCGGTGAGATGGGTCTGCTCTTCCTCTGGCAATCCAGTGCAAACAGGCTGTCCTGCTGTTCTGAGTCTCAGGTTTTATCCAGGCAGGAATGTTGGGCTCCTCCCCCTGGGTGGAGCATCTCCCACTGGATTGATGTCATTGTATCATCCATGCAGTGAGCCTGGATGGCCCATGAACAGCAGATATCCCCTGGAGGGAGGATGGGTCCTGGAAGAGATAAAGAACACTGCCCCACCTGGTTTAACAGCTGCCCATTAACAGAAGACACCTGCCTCCTGGAGTTATGAAGAATGGGTCATAGAAGAGATAAAGAAAACACCTCCCTAACTGGTTTCGAGAAATAGCAAATAGAATACACACTTTTGGTTACATATTGCAACCCAAGACATGGGGGAATGGTTGGACAATGTGATGTCAAAAGTCCTTTCCAACCCAAAAAATTAACAATTCTGGCTACAGAAGTCTGTTGTAGCACAAAATCTTCCACAGGCTGAATGTCAGGACAAAGTACCATCCCTTTAACCAAGACAAACAGACAAAAGGCATCATTGCTCTTCTGGAAGCAACACCTTCCATCCAGAATTACTCTGGCTTTTTCATATTGAAGTATATTCAAAGTATTTGTTATTTTAATCAGCATAACCAGCACAAATGTTATTTTAATACACCGGTCTTGATTTCAAAGTATTCTTTTCCATATTTACTTAGTCATATTTAATTATTCCCTGTTATACTGAATGGTCTTCCTTTGCTCAATCCCATCTCAGGCAATGATAATTCTGTTTAATGTACAAAGCTCACTCCTGTTTTATGTCCGTGGAGCTGTGAGGAGACGTGGGGTTTCTTGGTGCCCTTCCATTTGACCAGTGGTTTTCTCAGTGATATCTGGCCAGAGTACAAACTCTGATGCTCCTTGGACAAAATGTTAAAGAGGGCTCCTTGTGTCTGAGTCTCTGCAGTGAATAAGTGAAGTTGTTCCTGCAGAGCAGAGAACGTAAATTGCAACAGAAGGCAAAGGATTTCACTGTTGTGTTTGGGAAGGGGAATACCTAAATAATGATGATTTAGTTTAGGTCACATCAGAGGCCCTTGAGATTCTCTGAAGAGAAGCTGGTTCTTGCTGAAGGAGTATAACAGTAGTATATTAAAATTTCAAATCCAGCACTGTGTATGGGGTTTTCAATTCCTATTAGAAGACAGTGGGTCTGTACTGTATTTATGCAGCATTTTCCTTGACGTATTTAACTCATCAAAGTATCAGTATCAAGAATTCAGAGATAAACTCTCCAAAGTAAATGTTTGTCTGCCTTTTGATGGCAGTCACAAATCTTATGTCTTCCCATAATATTTGCTAATTATGGCAAAGATTTTGTCTGTTATCTGCTTACAGAATTTTGCTATGGAAATTCACATGGAATCACAGTTCTTTGATGGCATATATACACAAATTAATAGATGGCAAGTGTAGTAAATAACAGAGAGAGCTTTTGCTGTTGAAACTTACATATTCAGAGTCATTTTTTGATCACATCCCATTTTTACGTCACCTTTAGGTGTGGCCAAAGTCCATATGAGCAGAATGTATGCACCATGTAACAGAAAATATTTTGCTGTAGCCTAACAATTTTATTTTGCTTTTGAGCCCTGTTTTCTTTTCCTGAAGCTGAAGCCCAGATACCCTTTCCAATTAAGCTTCATGTGCACTCTAGTAATGCAAACTCCTGTTTTGTATTTCATAAAAGTAGATCAGAGAATGTGATAGTGTTCCTTTGGCAACCATTAAGAGAAAATTAAAAAACAGGGTTTCATCCAGTGAAGTTCCCTACACGGGAAGCCACAGCCTGGGTGCAGTGCAGGTCTCCAGCTTAGGAACAAGTAGGCAGGTGTCTTGGTTTTGGTTGGGATAGAGTTAATTTTCTTTCTAGTATCTGCCACAGTGCTGTGGTGCTGGTTTAGAAAGAGAATAATGTTGATAACACACTGATGGCTTGGGTTGCTGAGTGGTCCAGGACTCGGTTTTCCTGAAGCCTGCTAGCCAGGAAGGGCACAAGGAGCTAGGAGGGATCAAAGCCAGGACAGCTGATCTGAACTGGCCCCAGAGATATTCCAGACCATCAGTCAGGGTGTGGTGAGCACTCTATTGTCAATAATTTGTCATTCTCGGGTTTTATTTCTCCTTTCATGTTCTTTTTTCTGTTGTATCTCTTTCCATTAAAATTATTATTTTATTTTACAGTAAAGATGTTCTATTTTATTTCAATTATTAAGCTGCTCTTGTATCAGCCCACAATCCTTACCTTTGTTTCCCTGCTCTGCTCCCATCCCACGGCAGGGGATGGTGTGACTGCGGTATTTAGCTGCCTGCTGGGGTTAAACCACCACAGCAGGTGAGACATTTAACATATGTGAGTACTCCCTTTGAACTAAATCAGATTATTCACTTGTGTAAAATTGCTCAACTGCCTAAATGTCTGCAGGATCAGGGCCCCAGACTGCAAACAGGAGCACCAAAGCAATATCCCCCTTGCTGTGCTGCTCAGCCCTGCTCTCCCATTCCCGGCAATTGAAGGAGTGGATGGGCTATTTTCAACGCCTCTGTTCCATTATCAGAGCCTTAGTGGGAGGACTGGGGTACATAAACACATTTTTTAATTATAAAACATAGTAGCTTAAAACAGCTCTATTGCAAGTAAGACCATAATGTTAAAAAAAAAAAAAAAAAAAAAAGAAAAGGGAAGAGGAAAATCACCATCCAAAGCTGCAGGGCAGACTCTGGAGATCAGAAAAATCCTGGTCATTCAATTCCTGCACAATTTCAAATGACAGGGTTTTCAAAGAGGTAACATCATGTAGACCAGGATCGTATTTAAGTTTGTATGCAAAAAATTTTTTGAACATAAAGTTGTCTCTTAAATTAATAAAAGAAAAGGGAAAAGCTCTGCAAGCCAAATGAAATCCATATCTTCATTAGTTCATCCTGCATAACCTTGTGATATCAGCTGGGCTTTCAGCTGTTAGGAGGTGATTGATAGTGCTTGTTAAGTCCTCGTTATCTTTCCGAGAGCATTTTTGACATTCTAAATACCATCCCGATAAGATTTGCTGGGCATTGAATTCAGCATCTTTAAGACATTCATGGCAGTAACTTAGGAACAGAAATGACCATGTTTTAGTTTTGAATTTTTAACCTGTGGGGCTTTTCCACGCTAGGATCCCAAAGGCAGCTCAGATATATCTTCTAGCATATACTAAACATTCTTCCATGATTAGTTTAAAACAAGTTCTTTGTTACAATGAAGATCTCATCTCAAAAATGACATAAAGTTTATCACTGTTATTCCATTCTGCATTTTCCTCATGTTCCAGCCAGTAACTAATCTAATATTTGCCTCAGAAAATAAGATATTATAAGTAGAGAACATCTCTTTAGGAGCATGCATTCTATAATCCTTTCAGGCTTAGTTATTTTTGAAGTTCATGCCTATATATCTTTGGTTTCTATTTAGAGGGTCTGTGACTCTTTTATTATTAGAGTGAAATATACAAAAAATAAATATTATTTTCTATTCTCAGAAGTATGAACTTTTTAAAAAAGGTTTGCTAGGTATATTTATTCATTTCAGTCGGTTCTCCACTCTGCCTAGAATGACTTCCAAGAAATGCATGCATTTCCTAAATAGACAAATCATCTTTTAACACTAAAGTGTAGAAAAGTCTGTCTTTGTGCAGGCAGGTTATTGGAGCTCCTGAAGAAATCTGTCAATAAGCTCATGTTCAGGGAGGGCACTCAGCTGAAATGAGTGCCATGGGCGGCTGCTACCCCTCGCTGTTAAATCACCGAGCATCGCTGCCACACGAGTGACAAACTGCACGGCAATGTGACCTTCAGCAGCACCCCGAGGTGTGCCCAGAGGCTGGGACAGAGCCACTGTCCCTCCTGACCATCTGCAAGGCCCCCAATGTGTGTGTGCCCGTGTGGGCGCTGAGCAGGCTCTGTGTCCCAGGCTGTTACCGTGGCACCCCCCTGGAAGTGACAAGCCACCTCTGTGGCTCCCTCTGAGACAGCCCAGGCTTCAGCTGCCACTACAACAGATGGGAGCACAGCCATGGGGCCTGACAGAGCTCCAGGCACCAAGGGCACCAGCAGCTCTGCTCTGGGGATGTGCCATGCATGGAGCTGCCCACAGCCACAGCGGTGCCAGGGGTGCCAGGTGCTCCAGAGGAGTGTGAGGGGTGATGCTCAAGGACAGGCAGCACGGGAAACGGGTGCTTGAATGGCAGTGGAGCTGATGGCTTTAAAGGGGACAAACTGTAGCAATGTCTTTGAACAGCTTAGGCCACAGTGTGCTCCAGCCAAACCATCTTTAGTCATTCTTATCAGAACCCTCGGGAATTTGTCAAGGTTACTAAGACATAAATTGCTCTAAAATAAGAAAGAATAAGCTGACAAACAGAATACCAAGACTGCAAGAACTAGATAAAGGAGGGCCATGAAGCACTGGACTGTAATCAATCGTATTTCCTGAAAGGTGCATGCTGAACATGGGGACAAGGCAGAGGCACCAATCAAGTAATGTGTCATCACGTGAACAGTAGTTTTAGAATGTATAAATATTGCTTAATGTGAACAATAAACACCTTCTGCTTAATCATATTGGTTGGTTGTCCAGAAGTCAATCACAACAAACTTCACAGAATGCCAGAATGCCAGAATATTCCGAGTTGGAAGGGACTCACAAGGATCCAGCTCTTGAGTGACTGGCCCATAGAGGGATCGAACGCACAGCTGTGGTGTTACCAGCACCATGCTCTGCCCAGCAAATCTGGGAGTTACAATCTTATCAACTGCCTGGGTTCAAAAGGTGCAGTGACCATAGTGAGGGCAAAGCACTGCACAACACTGTGACCCAATCCCCCTCTCAGAAGGGGTGTGCACACTGCTATCACTCAGTGCCTGTAACTTGTGCGTGTCACAACCATTTCTGGATTCCAAATCAAGAAATTCAAGAGATTTGGCTCAATTTTCATATCGTAACAAGAAAGAAAGGGTGTGCAGAGGTAGGCTGAATTTCATACCAGAGTACCAGAGCTCAGAGATTCTTCCCTGTCCTTGAATCTGCTCACTTCTCAAAATGATTCACCTTGGACAAGGGTAGAGGAAAAGGGCAGAGGACACTCCACTTTCAAAGACAGAGTACACTAAGTCTGTAAATCAAGATAATAACCTGCAAAACATTCTCTAGTTTCTTTTTTGTCTTTCTCTTTTTGTTTTTAATGCATCCAGCATGATTAATTCTCTGTTCAATTGTTTTGAATCTTGGAAGTGTGCATGAACAATAAGATTGGCATTTGTGCTTTTTCAGGCACTGAAGCACTTCTAAAATGCAAATCATTGATGAACTTAAATTATTTTATCGGATTTATGGAAAAAAAGGCAGAGGTTGATTAAATGTTGAGTCTTGGGTGATATTTAATTGGTAACCATTACGTTAGGAAATAGACTTGCCATAGTTTGTACCATACAAATGGGATTCAGGCTGCAAACAAGGAATGTTAATAACCTCAGTGAGCATCAGTGTGTGGGCAACAGCAGCCTGCTTAGAGGGAAGGGGAAAGATTGCTTCACTGGCATGGAGCTGAAAGTGAAAAGGAATCTTTCTCTGCAGGAAATGTTTCCTTGTCTGTCCCTTTGCTATGAGCTGTGCAGTGTTCTCAGGTGTTTTGTTATATTTGTGCTAAATATAAAAAGGGTCACATTAGCCTCCTTAAAACAGAGGTGAGGGAAGGTGCTCCCTGTAGCGAAAGCAGCTGGGACATCACTGTGCCCTCAGGCCATGGTTAAAAGTGCCTGATTTAAGAGTTCACAACCTTCTCCCATGGTGCTGTGAGTAACTTTAGTTTGCCCTTAATTGTCTTCATTTAAATCTTTGTATAACTCTTCTCACAAATGAATCTTGAGGGAAAAAAACCCCACAAAACCACCAGAAAATCACATTAAAAAAAGAGAAAAATATGAAGAAAGAAAAGACTGAACTAAAGAAGCAAGTAAAAAAAAAAGTCCTGGAGAAAGCAGATTTCTTTGAGATAAGTTGCTTTTAACCGAACAATGTTTGGTTTGGTTTGGTTTGGTTTGGTTTGGACTTGACTGCCCTAGTGGCAAATTCTAGGAGGATTTGGGGCAGTGAGAAGCACAGAGGATCCATGGCAAGGTCACGGTCCTGTGGAGTCCTTGTCCCAGTGGCTCAGAACACCAGGTGAGCACTGAGGTGCTGTCCTGTCCCACACCAGAGTGTGCCACTCCTTTGTCACAGCTTGGGCCCGTGGCCAGAGGGCAAAGCAGGGCTTGGAGCTCCTCACATCTGGAAGCTGTCCGAGTCCTTGTGCCGGAGTCACAGCACAATTAGTTCCAGGAAAGACTCACACTCTGGGTGTGCTTATTAAGCAGAACTTCAGCCTGGTGGAGGCTGACAGGAGTGCCAGCCTAGCTATTAATGGAATTGAATTTTCATCCATTGTGCCAGGAGAACAGGGGAGGGGGAGTGAGAAACAGTGCTGTGGGTAACAGTGGGGAGGCAAACTGTCCAGATGAGCACAGGAGAAACTGCCTGGAAGTTTGAGTGGTGAGGGACAGAGATTTTGACAGGAAAAAAGTGTGACTTTTCAAGCTGCTATCTCTTCATGTTGGAGAATAAACTGCTCTTTTGGATTCCTTCTTTTCAAAAACCATTCAGTTAGTGCAGAGCCAGCAACTACCTCACAAAGCGTCAAAACTCTGCCTGTTGGGCTGCTCTTGGTGGTGGTATCAGCTCATGGGGTTCTCATGGCTCAGGGTTAGAGTGAAAACAAGGAGAGCTCCAGCCACTGAAACAGGCTTTAATAATGAGAATGGCAAAGGGCAGGAGAGAGAAGAGGAAGGGGGAAGGAACACACAGTATTTATCCAGAACAGTGACATTTCCAGGCTTTCCCTAGATAATTCATTTTTCCATTACTGAAAATGGTTATTCTGACTGGAAGAATAACTACAGATGGCTTTTTTAAGAAGCTCAAAAATGTGAAATGAGCAAGTTACACTTTAATGGAATTGAATCACTTCAAAGTATACATTCAAAGCCTGCTGGCAAATTTCTTGGGTGGCTGACTACAAACAGCAAAAATCCCCTATTTGTGGAGGTGTGATTTAGCAGGCCACTTCTCTGTACTGACTGATATTTGTATATTTGTCACTTCAAAGGTGATGAATTAGAAATATCAAGCATCATTAAAATCAATGGGAGTTTGCTCTTGACCTTACTGAGGCCAGGATTTTACCCATTATCACTGATCTCTTTGTTCTTCTATTTTGTCACTTTGCTCTGCAGCTGTGAAACTTTTTCTAACTTATGTTTTATCTCCTATGTAGAATTGTAATCAGTACAGGATTGGCTTCCAGGGGAGCTAATCTGTACTTACCATGTTATTATCAGGCTAAATTACCCTTAATATGCTGACTTTACACTACTTTGAGAAGTCCTGTCACTGAGCATTTCTCACGGTATAGCAGGTGTAGATGATAAGGTCATGTTGATATACCTCTTACCTATCCTAAAATATAATTTTGTGCAGGTTCCACAGGGTCTCTGCAAGATGGGATCAGGATAAGCATTATGCAGGGATGTCTGAATGCACCATGTGTTTTAGAGCAGCAGGAGTCCTGGGGACAAGTAGCTATTTTCACAGAGCTGATGACAAACAAGCCTAGGGCACCCAAACCAGAAACGGCTGTTGGTTTTATTTTAAAAAAATCTTCCATCCTTGTGAATGAAATCAAGCTCTTTCTGGGAAGGTGTTGGTTCTTCAGAAAAAAGAACACAAACAAAACCCAAAATCAAATCACAAGCAGACTTTAGGAGCTAAAAGAGAATAAGCAAAATTCTGGTCTCTTTTAGGACACAAATTACCTTTCCTGGACAGATGTAACCCCAAGAAGCTTTTTCTTTCAGCTGCTGTTTCTTCTGGTGTCTCCAAAACCACATCCACTTGTAGTTTGGCTTTTTTCCTGGGAAGAAATCCATCAATATGGCATATTGGAGGTGGAAAACATCATGCAGCAATTTGTTAATGGAGAATGTATTTTCATTCTGTGAGAAAAATCATTGATTATGTGCAGTGGTAAAAGTTTAGGGTCTTTTGAGCCCTCTTTCTGTGTAGTGCTAAGCTCTTATTTCAGTAGGAGCTGCAGTAGCTCCAAGTCTTTGCTTTTCAGCTCCATACTGAACCAATGCAATCAAATCTGAAATGGAAAATGAGAAAAGTAACTAATATTACCAGTGGCATTTGTTTAAATGTTGCTTTTCAAAAGCACTTTAATTACAATATGCTTTTCATGTTGTTTGAGTTCATCTATATAGGGAATACAATCATTAATTATCATAATTAAGACACCTGAATTCAGCCTGACTGGCATTTCTTCCACCCCGAGTTGTATCGTTGTTTTATCTCTGACAGTTAGGTTTTCAATCAGATGTTATCTACTTTTTCCTAATCATTAAGAAATGCTTTACTAATTAGCACATGAAATTCATCCTACATCAGACTGAATTGAATCAAGGTCTATTATCTCGAACAGTAAGACACTTCAGAATTCACAGTAATAGGGCATGAATATGTGATACAGTTCATACACATTTCATGAACCTCCATGTTGCCGTTATTTTTTCAAGACTCTACAATTAGTTATGCCATTTTCAGGTCACTTAATTCCCTCTCACTGTTTAACAGTCTGGTAGATTACAATGCTCTGAAAGCCAGAGTTAACTCTTCCCATGCCACAAAGTTTTTCCATTCCCCAATAAAGATGCTTTTCTGAAATCTTCCCTCACGTCCTGAGAAGCCATCTGGCATGTACAAAACTTTCCCTGAATATTGTTTATTAAGAAAGGAGGACATATTTTCAACCATTATGTCAGTTCTAATTTTAATTCCATGCACGTGAATCAGTTCTTACCTGATCCACAGCTATTGTGCCAGAATTTAGCCACGCTCCTCACCTGATCTTCCACTGAAGATTTTGTTATCATGGAAGGAACCAACCAGCTTGAGACCAATCGAAACCTGATTAAAAGGTCTAAATCCTGTTTCTAGTAAACTGTTCTAACTGCAAGGGCGGCCATGCTCTTGCCCTTCTCTGTTCTCCAAGGCACAGTTCCCTCTCATTGTGATCAGTTTTAATTTGCTTTGATTAAGTAAGGGAAAGGATGTCGGGCTTTAGATTTACTTACAGGAAGTTATGAAGGCCAGGCTATAGAACTGCACAGAGAGATTAAAATGATTAAGTTTTCTCATTTATGTAATAAACCTTACAGTGTTGCAGTCTTTATATTCAGATACTTGGCATGAATTTCACTCAAAATCTTCTGTATGTGGATTTATTTTAAATATGAGATTTTGTATCAGCCTGCAAATATCTACTCTTTCATGGTCCTAAAAAGTGCAAATTTCTCATTTAGGCAAGATAAAAAACACAGAAACTTTTTAATCATTAAAAGGTAGAGTAATATTGTATAAATCCTGGATACTTAGACCTTCTCACAAGGCCTCATTTAGGTACACAAAGCTAAGTGGACACCCTGCCCTTGGCTGGAATTCCTGTGCAACCACACACAAAGCACAGTGGATTTAGGAGCTGATTTCCGTCCCAGCAGACCATGCCTGCGTTGTTATTCTAAGCCATATCTAAATAAACACTCCACAATCTTGTATATGCTGTGAATAGGACACATTTCTGGGATGGTGACAACTTTTTGAGGTGGAATGGCCAAGTGGCTTTTAGCTGGATATTTCTGTATTTATCCGACCCAGTCCTGTGTATTTCACCATGGAAAGTCTAAGACTTTCCTCCTACCAATGCTGTTACTACTGGGAAGCAAACCTGGTTGTGCAGCACTGCAATAGGGCCTTTGGGAGTTACAGCCCCTATTTTAGGAGATAGAGGTAGGGAAAACATCTCCAGACTGGGAAGGGTTTGCAGTACAGAGCCATGAATGTCTCTCAAGCCGTGCACCAAGGTCAAACTGGAGCTTCTGGGAGTGCACTTTTATGGTGTGCACCTTAAAATTGTTCATTCCTACTTCATATCAGATCAATTATTTGATGATTTTTTTTCAAAGCACGGTGTTTCTGACTCACAGGGGTTATTGGGGAAAAATTCTCTCATTTTCCATGTAATTGTACCACAGTTTAATGAATGAAAGGGTTTGGATTGGCAATCTTTGAGTTAAATGGGAAGTAGCTGGTAGCAGAACATTTCTCCAAGGGGACTCATGGATTTAGGAGCCATTTTCTAACCTGCTGCCTTAGAGTCTGAATTTCTTGACATTAAGGATAGGCTGTAACAGGCTGCTGTTTCCCTGGAAAGAACTGTCAAGCTTTAGTGCTTTAAGAATTTAGTTAACAATTTCTTGTTTAAAAGTTGAATTAGTGGCTGGAGTTTTACAAGTGTTGACTCTTTACAACCCCATTATCTTCAAATTAATTTTTGAACGAAATGCTCAGAATATCAAAGAGCTTCTGAGCTTGCCAAAATAGAGTTTATACCAGCCCTAGTTGCATCTGTGAATATTTGAATATTTTGTGCTCGGTGAAATTACATTTATTAGATCATGGTACAATGTGTAGGATTGGGTCCATGAAGATGAGTTTGGAGTATCGTTTCCTAATTTTTGTCCTTTAACTTCAGATAAAGATGGTTTCTAAGAGTTTATTCTCTTTGGGTTTCCTGCTGTAATAAAAGATAGCTGATGCTGTGTTTCCATACCAAATATTCTCTTAGAACTGTGTCAGGTAGGGAATTAGCTCTTCCCTGTTTTCCCTTTTTAACACAGGGTTAGTGAACCAGCTTATAGAAAGCACGTTCAGTGAGGAGCAGGAAAAAAAATACCTCAATCAAAACAGCTGTACAACAGAAAATGGATGATTACTCCTAGGGGAAGGAAGTATGGTGGGAGAAGAGCTGCCTCATACAATTCAATGGGAAATAAGGTTTGTGTTGAAGCTGGAAAGAAGCATAAGATTTCCTTGCACATCCACACCGTGCAAGTATATTTTTGTAGCGCATCATTTCTCTTTAGCTGGTGTGTTCAGTTACTGCTCATCTCCCTGAGGGATTTTTATTAGTATTGAAGGAGACTTCACCTGGAAATGGAGTAGCCTGAAATTTGACAAGTTGGAGAAATACTTACATTTTTATCTGAATGAAAAAATGTAGTACTAAAAAAAAGCAGGGGAGTGGGAAGTAAACATGCATTTCAACAGTCTCAAATAGATACTGCACCGTTGATGGAAAACAATGTCATTATGGCACATAATTAGTTAATTACAGAGGTATTTATTATTATCATATGGGGAATCGTACTGTAAATAGCCCAATAATCCATTTGCATCCATAGAATCCATAAGTAAAGTAAATAAAGTGAATAATGTTTTTTCAGTTTATATTGTGAGAGGAAGCATTGCCAAGGTGCTGCACTGCCCTAGAAATGGCTTTCCAAGAGACAGGGATGCACCTTTGGGCCTGGAGACTCAGGGTTGGAGAAGGAAAAGATGAAGTTGATATTGGGATCTAAGGCAAGGCACAAAAATAGTTTTCAGCCAACCACGTTATGCCTGGCTGGTGCTTTCACATAAAGGCTGTATCTAACACGGATTTCAGCAATTTAGTGAGCATAAAGTCACTTCCAGAAGCATCACTGACTCTTCTGTTGACCCAGCAATGAGAATATTACTGGAGTTTATATTATTTATGAAAAACAATTAATAAATTCTGTGGTAGTGTGTGCTATTCCTTCCCCACCTGTTTGTTTCATCTTCCTGTTGTCTGTTTTTTTACTTAGCATTTTGCTTTCCATGACTTACCTGCCTCCTATCTCTGACCAAAATTCTTGTTTTCCAGAAGACTACGTTATAATCTAGTGCATTTTGCCTTTAAAGCTAAATGTTGGAAACAAACATATTCTAAATGCCAACGAAGCAGAAAAATGTCTTCCAAAATGCTATGAATTCCCCCAGTGGAAGGGAGATGGAAGCGTGCAACACAGCACAAAGAGTGAAGAAACAGCATCCAGCTTCTGAACTGTGGCACCATGATCCAAACTGGCACTGTTTCCAACTCAAAACTCTCTGTGTGAGGCCAAAGTCTTCTTCTTTGTGCAATCTTTCCTGCAGAACAGCAGCTCCCCCCTGGCAGCATCGGGAGCTGGCAATGCACAACCAATGGTTCCACGGGGCCTTGCTAAGCTGGGAAGTGAGAAGGAGGGCAGAGTAAGCCCACTATCATTTTCCTTCAATATTTTTTTGTTCCACTCCTTCCCAGGGGCACAGGCAGCCCCAATTTAGATTCAGGGGATGAGCTCACCCCACTGTCACATCCTGCCCCCACGTCTGGTGGCTGCAGGCAGAGCCGTGCCCTGTCTGGGGACCTGAGGCAGGAGGACAGGGGACTTGTAGCACTGGGCTGCTTACATGGGAAATTCTCATCACAGCAGAGGCAGTGGGAATTGAGAGCACGCTGTTGGACTGCCACTCCTGAACATGCACTGTGACTCCAGACTGTCCACAGGGAGCAGCTGGGACAGGAGCTGAGCTGGAATAGCAATCACACCCTGCCCTTTCTGCAGGAGCTTGTCTGTGGTCACTCATGGCTTGTGCTGCTTCCCATTCCTCACCATTCCCTCAGGACAGATGTCTCAGTCTGTGCTCACAGCTCCTGTCCTATAGTACAGCTCTATCTCCAGCATCCCCACTGGGATCCTGCCCACAGGAGATGCAGAATCCAGCAGAAAAGTGGTGTTTTCTCCCTTGCAAGCATGACGTGGCTGTGGTGCCACATAGGTGCCACATTTTATAATGTTGTTCTCCTTCCTGTTGCTCTCTGAATGCACGACTTCAGTTTTCTGCCTTAGAGGTTTAAGAATCACCAGCTAAAATCCATTCTGAGAGAAGGAGAACGCTGGAAAGCAGCAAAAGTGCTGTCTGGAGTGGCCTTGACTATGAACACATCAACACTGGGTGTAAGACTTCAACAGAAGATTGAAACCTCAGATATAACAGAGCTTAAATTAAAATTGTTTTATTCTACAATCGCAAGATGCTATGTGTGAAAAACAGACTTACAAGATGAAAAGATTGCAGAAGGAAATTGCTTATGCCCCAATATTTCCCTGGTTCCTTTCTCAGCTCTCTGGTTTCCACCCTTTCCTTACATACATACCAAATTCATTTTCTTGCAAGTAGTTATTTTGTTTTGGTTTTGAAATAAGAAAATACAAGTCTGTAGTAAGCACAATATTCATATATTCCCTGTCTCATATTTTTCTGGTTTTCTTCTTCCCCAGCAGTCTGTCTCTCTCTCAAAATCTCTGCTATTTGTGCTTATAAAGCAACCCACACATTTTCCAGTAGTATTTCCACTCTCCAGGACCGACATATTGTAATACTTAAGAGGAAAAAACATCTTCTAAGAATTCTTCTTATTTTCACCTTTTGATGTTCTCAGCTGCCTTTTTTTCCTGAAATCTGATGGGTTGCAAGACAAGATTTTAAGTATTTACAACCATCTCTAATAAACCGCTTCATGGATATTTATGAGATGCTGTTTTAGCAGGCTGTATTATAATATTAATCAAAATCAAGGCTGCCTCTTGGAAACACTCCAAGAGTTAGATCTTTGCTGAAATCTTTCCAGGTATCTTTATTTTTCCCATTCCTTTTGTTTTTTTGTTGTTGATAATTTCCAGTTAAGTTATTTATCAGATGATGTTTGAATACATATGAATATGGTTTTGACAGGAACTCAGAGAATCCTGAAATTAATCTTTGTTTTAATGTTTATTCAACACTTTTATATTTGTTTTCTGTTTATTTTTAAAGGAAAGGAGGAATATTAGCACCCTGCTGTGCCACTAAAATTACATTGTATGAGTTTATTGCTTACAAGCAGAGATGTCCTGCCATGTTCTTAAGACTTGTGCATGAATTCTTGGTGCAATTCTCTCATACCTCACTTAGAGGTCTGATGAACCCAGGAGGCCAACAAGTACAATTTCAAATACCTATTTCAGGTTAGGTATTGTTTTTTCTGAAGGCTCAATTTGAGATCCTTAACTCTTAATTTTCAGGGGCATTAAGTCCAGCTGTCAGCATGAGTTGAATGTTTCAAGCCTCCAAGAGAGCAAATAAAGTTTAGTGGGAATTTTCAGAAGTTCACAAAGGTAAGACCAGGCCAGCTGGGCACAAAGCCCCTGCATTTCCTTGGCTATGTGTGCATGTATTTCCAAGATGGATATATTACACCCTTCCTTTTTAGCCTGTTTACTTGAAAACCACTCTGGTGTGGTCAAACAGGATCAAGATCAGAAATTGCTCCTATTTTGTATTGCTTTGGGTTCAGCCACTTCATGTATCTTCAAGAGTTGTTGCAGATAGGCCTAAACCAGTTCTTAGTTCTCTGCTTTAAAGTTATCATTTCCCACAAAATAATTGCTGGGGTAAGAACCAGGCAGGAAAACACAATAAACCAAAAGATCTACAGGTGTGATTTGGGAAAGACCAGTGGCATATAAAATACTTATACTGTACAGAATCACAGCAAAGCCATGTCAAGAATAAAAGGTCAATCATGAAATATATTTCATTTCAAAATATTTTTCCAGCTGTAATGGCCTGAGATATTGCCTGCAGCACAAGTCATTTGAAACCTGCAATATTGTTTTTAGTGCCATTCTCTTTGCCCTTGTAGCACAACCACTGCAGTGTATGCAGCTGCAGTTAGAGGTTACTGAGGGCCACTGCTGATCAGCCCTAATTAAAACACCTCTTGTTTTTAAACACATCTGTGCTTTATTGGTACACACTCAGATTTGGTCCATGGTTTTAGGGAACATCATGGTAAATGTATCTGAAGGGAGATGACAAAGTCCAAGTAGCATTAAATGTAGTTCAAAGGGTCTTACAGGTGTGGCAGGAGCTGTCATGGTCACTTTCCTGCTCTTACACGGCTGCATTTTGTCCATGTTGAATCTAACTCTAAGGGCTCAGTTCACCACTCCATTGCATTGGTTTGATGCTGGAGTAATTCCATTGACTTCCACAGAAAAGCAACAGCTGAGGCCTCGTGAAACAAAATGGCCTTCAGACCTCATGTCATAAAACCAGCACTCAATCCCTGTTATATTTTGGAGAGCTGAAGGACTTGGAAATGTTACTATTTTTAGCATGCTGATTAGAGGCCATCAATCCCCTCTGCAGCACCATCTGGAAGTCCAGACCCATAAAAGAGCAAGTGGTTAAAAATCAGCCATGAGGAAAGAGGAGGTCTCCAGAAGATAGGTGGAACCCTCAGGAGAAGAAATATTTCTGTCTTTATCTAAATCCCAAATGCTTTTTACTGTTGTTGAAATCAGGATATCCTCATTAATGTTGTGAAATCAAGCCTGACTGAAGTTTGGGGGTGAGGAAGAGGTTATGGAAGTTGCCCTGAGAGAATGTGGAAACAAGCAGGGTGTGCTTGAGTGCAGGAAGGAGGAATATGCAGGGCAGATATTTTCTGTCAGCAGCCTGAATTCCCAGCTGAGAGAACTTCTGACCATTAGAGTGACTTGGAGGCTTCTGGCAGAGACCTTGTGTTCAGTGGTGCCCCACTGTGCATTGGATCATCTGTGGTAGAATAAATATTCTTTAGCCATTAGAAATGCAGGCAGAGAAATTGTGGTTTCTGGTGTGCAGAAATCTCTGGACAGAGTAGTTTTATCTGGCCAAATCTACTTCTACCTCTGCAGCCTCCCTTGTGATGCACTGAAATGGCACAGGCAGCCTGGTGCACTAACCTGAATTCCCTCCTAATAGATCAAGTGAATAATTAAACTTTAATTTGCCTGTGCCTACATTCCCAACACTGCAAGTTTGCAGAGAGGGCAAATGAGGCATTGTCAGGGAAGTTATATGCACAAATCTGCTCTGATTGACTGAGAGTGCATCAGCCTTGACATATTCCTGCAATATTTTTCAGCAACAGAAGGAAAGAGAAGGATGCATTACATCAATCAAATTAACAGGGCAAAAAGGCAAACGCAAGGCAAATGTCAGTTCCCTCTGTAGATACTGTTCTTGCCCAAGTTAAAAGGAGGGACTAGAGGTGGACCATTGTACCCATTATTGGTCTGCCATACAAAATAGGCAATTACTTGTGTTGTTTGAGATAGTTTTGTTGTTCTCCTGCACTGAACTGCTGTGCTCAGTTTTAGTGTTACACAGCTGTAGCCAGTGTGCTGGAGAGAGCAAGCAGAGAAAGGGCTGTATCCCTGAATTAAAGCAGTACCCAGTGAAATCCACTGTATTTTGAATTATAATTATGGAAATTCTTTTATCCAGTGTGTCAAGTCATTTGAAAACACCAAAGCAATTGCACAGCACAGGTATTGCTCATGGTAATATGATATCAGCTCTTGGAAATTTACTTCAGGTACACTTCAGCTGACAGCCTGGAGGTCAGTGCCAAAGAAGCACATGGCTGGATTTGCATTTTCCAGATGCCAGGGACACGAGGCAATGCTGAGGGAACTAAGCCCTGCTGTGTTTTGGAAGCTCTGGGCACACTGGCTAAGAAACCTTGAGCCCAAGGTACATATCCATACTCCTCTGCTCCCGGGTACACAGGACAGACAGTGCCTGATTCCTCTCCTAGGGAACTCATCCCTTTGGGGTAGGATGATGTCCTGGTTTAGTGCAAATTTTGGGACAAAACCTCCGAATGGGGTCCCTCTAGAAAGCAAATTCAAGTGGCCCCTCCCCCAACTGGTCCGGGAAAAATTTCCTTGGAGGTAAGTGGAAAAAACTATTCAACAAGCAAAGTGTCCACAAGCACAAAACCAATGAACAATATCAAACAATAAAACCTCTCGCCATTCTGAGGAGAAATGGCAAATTCAGACAATCCTTGCTGTGGGTGTAGCTCAGCTCTCCCAGTCTCCCCTCAGTCCTGTGGTGCTGGAAAATGCCGGGGTCCAGGCCCCGGTGGGCCGCAGGCCTGAGCTCCCGGTGCTCCTCTGGGTTTTCAGTCCAGAGCCAGTTTGAACAGGTCCAAGAAAAAGAAAAGAAAAGCAGTCCAGGGAATTTCTCTGCCTCAGCTAGCTAAAAACGAACTAAAAAGCAAAGGAGAGCTCTCTCTTGCTGTCCATCCATAGAGAGCACAGTCCAGGGACGGAGTGTGGAGGAGTGAGTGCAGTTTCTGCAAACAAACCGGGCACTTCTCCTCCCTGCTTTGCTCTCAGAACCAGTCTGAAAGGTGTAGAACTTAATATCCAGCATAACCAGAACATACAACTGGGGATACAAGCATCACAAAGTCACCCCAGGACAGATGAGAGCTTTTGTCTTTCCACCCGCTGTGGACCCTGCAGGCTGCAGCCTGGACATCACGAAATTTTTTGGGGAGATTTTTTAAGAAGAGTCTGCTTTCTCAGATTTCCTCCCAATAATCACAGCAGGAAAATCTAAAAGCCGACTCCCAGCGAAGTGCAGCCCAGGCAATGGGGGGCTGGTTCCTAACTGGCTCCTGGCTCTTCTCCCCACGTGTTTAATGGGAGAGGCTTTGAAGTGATCTCCTGCTGAAGGCAAGGCTGCTCAGGCACTTCTAGAGCTAATTTCCCTTTCCCTGCAGAGCACGTTCTCCCTCCATTCAGGAGGTGCCTGTCTTGGTCAGTTCTCCCGAAAAGCCACTTGGAAATTCGTCTTTTTTCTTGCTTAAACATCCTGCCACAATATCAGCCTCTCCCACAGTTCATATATCAGCCTGCCGATGCTCCAGGGGTGTTGCTTCATCCTTGATGAGCTGTTAAAAACAGGTGCTCACCCTGAGGGTTTGACTTAAATCCAACAGAATTAAGAAATGTTAAAGGAGGATCTGCATCTTTCAAGCAGACCCATTGTGTCTTGGTGCTGTAGATAAGCTCCAGTCAATGTAAGAAGAGACGAAGTTTCACTCGAGTTAGAGCAGTGCAATTTGAAATGTTGGCAGCTGATAAGTGCAGGTGAGGATAAAGGCATGTCTGCATCAGTCACTTGCATTTCACTCAGAATATATTTTTCTTTGTTGGAAAATCCTGCAGATATATGCACCCATCTGCTTCTCAATCCACATTATCTTGCTGCTAGTGTGCTTAATTATATCCTTTCCATAAAATCCCCAATTTTAATATGTCTTGGAAGTATATTCCTCACCTTCTTTCTAAAATAAAGTATCCTAAGTATCTCTCCAGGCCTCCAACTTGAGAGACCTGAAAATGCAAATGAAAATATTTTTGCTTCTCACTGAAGATACCTGTAGACTCCAAGATTGTGCAGAGTCTTGTCTTTATATCATTGTACCTCTATCTTCTGCTTCTGCAAATATTGCCCCAAAGGACCTTTGCATACCTCGAAACAAACACAGGCTGAGTGAGAGCTGTACATGAGAAGGTCCAGTTTGGAAGCACGTTATCTACTCATTCTGAGAAATTCTTACACTTTCCCATATATATTTTGTTCATTTTTCTGTCATGCAGGGAGAAAATAAAGCAGAAAGATTTCTTTTGCACACCTGTCCCTTCCCACTTGCATTATTCTGGGATTAGGTGCCACTATGTATCTTTAATTTCTCTTATTTACATTGAGTTGTATTTAACTCCTTGATAATGGGATCCTATTCAAATATATTGGGTTTATCTCTTTTGACTCTGAATGTACAAATAATACCAAAATTTCAGTTGAACTTTCATAAAACTGGTGCTGTCCTATAGTAAAGTCAAATAATCACATTGATTTTCACTTGGCATCTGGACTAACTCTTAAGGAATATATGTGGTAATTGATTTGTATGCTAGAGTTGCTGCAGGGTTTATTTTCAAAATGAGATTTTGGGGTAGAGTATTTTTTTGTTAATTAAATATATTTAAAAGGATTTACGTTCCCTTCTTGTTCAAATAGACTGAATTTTCAATGACTTCTACCAAAATGTTAGGTGATCCTCTGCAGTAAATAACCCTTTTTGTGAGATAATGCAGGAGTCTGAGAAACCCATATTTCTGTATTACTTTTCCCAGACAAAACCAAATATTACAGTTATCATTTGGGATCCTATTGTTTTAGGGTCATTTTCAAGACACCACAGTTTAATGAATGCATGTTTTAATGACAATTTTTTTTAGTTTAGGTCTTAAATTTTCCCCCTTGTCAAGCACTCCTGCTTTTACTAGAATCTTTTGAGTAAAAATGACACAGATTTCACTGGGAAGTTGCCTTAATGTCATCACCCCTTCTTATCACTGTCTGTCCTGTGGGCTCCAGAGTCCCCAAGGGCTGCAGCAGGAGGGAGGGGTGTGTGCCTTTGCCCAGCTCCATCCCGACTTTGGGCTCTTGTCCCAGGGAGAGGGAAAGGACAGAGCCCTCCTGGGGCCAGCAGGAATTGCAGACATGGAGCCAAGCCCCTGGTCACTCTCAGAGCTGGGCATTGCTGGGATGAATGCTAAAAGAAAAGCTAAGCATGTGGGATGGGATTTTCAGATAAATTTAAGAGCCTATTTAGTGACCTGTCAGGTGATTTGGATTTATTTTTAAGTGATCATAAAAGCTTGCAGTGCAGAAATCAGGTATTTTTAGAGACATGTTGAAGAAGCCAAATTTATGCGTTCTGACAATGTTGCAAAGCAGCTGAGAAACTTAAATGTATCTTCCAGCTTTTATTGCTCTGGTCATTAGCTCCAGTGGGTATTGGCTGGATGTAAAGATGCTTATTAAAACTGCAGTCTCATCCTTCCTGTGATAGCCCTCCTATATTTATCAAACACTCCTGTGATGGTTACAGGAGATGACAGCCCAGGAAAGGGATGACATCTAACAATTGATTGATAAATTAAACTAATTTCTTAAATATTTGAGTCACTTCCCCTGATTTGCCAGACTTCATAATGGCTGCACTGGTAATTTGGCCTTTTTGATCTTCTGTCACTCACCTTTGATGGAGGCAAGAGCATTCTTCTGTCTTGGGGAGAGGAAGGAGGATATATCTGAAACACAGCAAAGGATTAAGCCAGGTATGAAATTAATAACAATAATAATAATAAACACAGGACTCAAATAACAGAAAAGCTGTTGCCAGATTTTCAGCCGGGCTTGCAGTGACCAACAGCCATTGACATATTCAGATATCTCTTCAGGGAGTGCATTTAAAGCTTGTCATCTTCAGCTGATACCAACAACAAGGGATGTGTTCCAAGGACACTTGACATTTATTGAGACAATTATTTAGTCAACCAAACCTCTACCTACTTGTGCAAGGTAATCGACCCTTATCTCACTCAGGGGGCTGCAAAGACACACACATCACTTTGCCACTGTCTTCAGAGAGAATTAGTGACAAATCCAGGTTTACAGGGCACAGGAGGTTCCTGGCCCCCAGTGCAGTGTTTGGGCTATTGATGACATCAATCATAGTGAAAGCACGGTGCAGTTGCCAACCCCACTAGGTATGGCTGGTTTTTAAAGCTATCCAACACCAAATCACAAGCACTTGAGCTTCCTTGCAGGAATCAAGAGGCCTGGGCTGCATTCTGTCACTGCTGAAGAGAAATGCAATGCATTTATCACAGGAAAAAGGTGTAGACTTGAGATTTAGGCATCTCACTGTGTATAAAGATTTGATGTATGTTATTAGAAGCTACCTGCCTGGGCTGTATTTCATTTAAACTTTTAGAGCCATCTAAATCAACTTCTTTAGCTTTAGGAAGATAAAGATTGTAAAACAAGCTATCTGAGCATCAGGAGGACTACTGCATTGATTTATACCTACTACATACAGTAGGTGTGTAATTCACTTATAAATCACCAAGCTGGTGCATATTTTCAGAATTATCTGGGTATTTGGTTAGTGCAAGTTTAAATGAAATAATATGAGCACGTGCTTGTTTTTTGTGAGGCAAGGAAGAACTACAGGCAAAGAGAAGTGTTAAAAATGATTAAAGGTACCAGGAATACAAAGCTGTTATTCCTACACTGTCAATGCTTAGAAAAATGCCTGCTGAAGCATTGTTCATAATAATGACATTATCTCTGTGGATCAGGATGCCTTACCAAGAACAGGGTGCATTTGCTGTACCTTTATAAGGCAGTGTTGAAGAGTCAGGTGGTTCTCCAGCAGACTGGAACTGGATGTCTGGAATGACTTTCCTCACAACTCAGTAGCATTTGCATGCATGAGAATTACTTCTTCAGAAGCACTTGTCTGGAAATAAGCAGGAGCTGTGGGAAAAGGTAAAATGACTATGCCATTTTTGGTCATTTAAACAGTAAAGTTGCCTGAATTGTGGAATTTATTTAGCTGCTGTACAAAATCCCTTGCCATGCTGACTTGAGACCGGATATCTGCCTTGGCTGTAGCAGCCAGCTGGAGCAGGGCTGCACAACCTCTGGAGGCAGCAGGATGGCAGGAGGGGATGTGCCTGGAATCACAGCCTGGTTATCTTTCATTTCCCCAACTTGGAGGCAGCCATTTACAGCTGCTCTTGTTCCAATGCCTGATGACCAAAAACTTAAAAAAACCCTCAACCCAACCCAGCCCAAAAATTACACAAACTCCTTAATCCCAGAACAAAAGAAAAAAAAAATCCCCACTGAAAACTCACAGAGAGAATATACAAGCATGGTTTTAAAGTAGTTGTTTCCTTATGACTTTGACTTTTCTTTCTAAAAGAAATTCTGGATATGGGGGGAAGAGGAGAAAATGTAATCATTCTTTTACCCCTAGGAACAAGGTGCTAGACAAAGCTGTAGCAGTATTTAGTCATACCTCAGTTTCTTCTCCTCCTTAATGAACTTGGCTAATGAAGTACCTCTGACATTGTCTCTGGAGCTGTTTGTCACTTTTCTCATAATTCCCTATTCATAGGGAAATGATGCGGGGGGATATTTCTGTATAGCTGTACTCCCCTACAACCCCCCTGAAACAAGCCCTTGCCATTGTCTTCCTTACCCAGCTATTGTGCTAGACAGCTGGAAAATAACTGAATTCTGCGTTGCCAAGAGCTCTCTTTTTAAACAAAAATTGATATTAAAGATGTGTAAAGCTGTGCTTTAAGAGTTAACATCTGAGTATAGTAGGGTCTTCACATTTCCATGGCAACAGCTTAACATGATCAGTAAGTAGAGTGGACTATTTTGCTATGAGGCATCATTAAAAGAAAAATCACGCTGGGAAACACACATGTATCACAGAATAAAATCTCTTCTCCCTGGTTTTGAAAATAGACAATTTCTTTGTTGCTCTGTATTGATACATTGTTTTGAAATTGCTGTTGCATTAGAAATGCAAACAGTAATTTACTTGGCTTTTAATTACAGTTTTTGTGATTGCAGCGCTGTAAATTTAAAGGAGCAACTTTACAACAGAGGTAATCTGACAGCTGCCACTAAACCACTTATTTACAATATGTATCACCACATTTTTTACAGCAGATTTTTGTTGGTGGAGTGCTGCACAGCTCTCCGTGGTGGCAGGGGTGGGCTCAGCTGCCGGTGGAGCCATTTCTATTAAGAATATATTGATAGCTGGTGCACCAGCAGTGGCCAGCCTCTCCTGCCAAATCCATGATTTCTGAAAGGTCAGAGGTCAGCAGTGGCTGTGATGGGACAGGTTTGCTGTTCCTCTCCACCCTGTGTGCCACCTGCAGGGTGTCATGGGGTTTTTGTTCTTCAGGTTCTGGTTAATGACTGCTGCCCCTGCTCTCCTGCACGCTGTGAGAGCTCTCAGAGTGCTAAACTGTGCTCACTCCTCTCCAACCTGGCACTCGTTAGGACAGGGCTGGATGGAGAGAGCATCTGGAAGTTCTGGCTGATTCTCTGCTGTCAGCTTCCATGCCAGTGAGGGAACTCTTCCTCACTTGAGGCTGTGCAGCAGCCCAAGATGTCAGGTGTTATTTTAACATCCTGAAATGAGCTAACACTGATGGACTGCACCATCTCCACAGGCTCTGCAGAGGGATCTGGACAGGCTGGATCCTTGAGCTGAGGGACAACAGGGCCAAGTGCCCGGTCCTGCCCTGGGGTCATCCCAACCCCACGGAACTGGGCTGGGGCAGAGGGGCTGGAAAGCTGCTGGGAAAGGCCCTGGGGGTGCTGGTGACAGGGGCTGGACACGAGCCCAGGGTGCCAGAGGCCAATGGCACCTGGCTGTGCCGGCCCTGGGGTGGCAGCAGGCCCAGGGCAGGGCCCGTCCCCTGTGCTGGCCCTGCTGAGGGACCCCGAGGGCTGTGCCCAGCAGTGTGGCCCTGCTTTGAATAGGAGGCCGCATTAGAGACCTCCAAAATCCCCACCTTGTGAAATTCTTCTAGAGCTGTGTTCAAGATCCTGTTCAGTACTAATTATTTCTTTCCCACATATAAACATAAAATACATTATATCACAGCTTGGTCTCATTAAAAATTGTTTAGTGGAACAGAATCTGAGAGCAGGTTTATTTGGTGATAAGAAAACATGGCCTGTTGTGTTTTTCCCAGGCTGGGGCATCATTAGTGCCAGGCTGTGACACACGGTGTGAAGGAAACATCAGGAGGCTGCGGGAGAGAAAAATCAGTGCTGATACAAACAGTGGGAAAATAAAGGGAGCAAGACCAGATACAGATTGAACCTTGCATGTCAGTCATGATGAAAAAGTCTTCAAGAGCTACTTGAGCAGATGAAGAAATCATGCATGAAGATTTCAGTGTGTCTTTGACTGCAGAACATGAAAATCCATTTGTTTTAACCTCCCTTTGCCTCACTTGAGTGTTTCAGCAACCAACAATTCTTGGCAGTAGTACTTTACTATGCATGCCCCAGAGAAGACCTAACTGGGCCTTCCAGGTACTGATGTCATATAAATAATATTATAATGGAGCCCATTTAATGCAGGAGTCAGAATGTGGTAAATGGGGAAAGTTATATTCAGCAGAAATAAATAATAATATTCCCACTGCCGGGGAAGAAATAGCATGTCAATGGAATCCATAAATCAGGCTTTGTCACTCTCACTTAATCAAATTTACCTTGACATAATTTTACTAAGTCTCACCCATGTGTTACCCAGTGTCACCAACTATTTGCATCCTTATGCATAACAGTAATGCAGGTGACATACAGAACAGTCTTGTCTCTCAGGCTCAAAATATATTTGTCACATCTTATTGCTGTCACTTGGCACTTAATATCAGACCTATTAAAGTGTAACTCTTATTAGACATGATGTTAAGCCAAGGAACCTACACTGTTTTTGGTTGTATCATGAAGGAGTGAACACGCAAGTTGCAGTCTCCTTGTGTATTACAGCTGTGTGTGAAGCAGTAGTAAATCCAGAGGGGCTGGAAAAAGTTTGAGGATAGGATTGTCCACAAAAGAGAGCACTAAACCAGGTGGGGTCCAGGTAAGCTCAGTTTTTCCCTTGATTTTGCATGATACTGTATAAGCCATTTCACCGTCCTAATGCTGTGTGTCCCTTTCTGTGATTTATTTGTTTTATCCAGCTGGATTATACCTTCAGAGGGTTTTTATCATGGCAAGGACATAGCTGAGACTCCTGGAATGTGCTATTGTATATATAAGAACAAACAACACTATGAAAGTATCCTACAGACTTTGATAGTCTCCAATTCATGCAGACCCTGTCAACTTCTGTGAGGGATCTTTGCGCAGTTCTTCAAAAGTAAAGAAGCAAGATGAGATTTTTTTTTATTTTTACAGGCACAAAGCTCTCTGAACTTCCAAGTCTGGGCTTGTTGATTTGAGCCAATTTTCTCTTAAAAATGAGGACTGATGCTTTTTCCCTTTATTAAAAATGAAGCACACAAGTATTTCAGTTTCCAAGCCAAATTTGAATGCCTTCTAAAAAGCTGTATGCTGACCCCAGGTCTATAAAAAACTGCTTTATGTAGGCCATCATGTAAAGGATACATTGCTTCTTGTAAGAAAATAAAAAAGGAGGCAATAAGTTACAAATCCCAAAGCAGCTAAGTGAGAGTGGAGGAATGTACCTTTGGTTTTCAGAAACTGTAAATTGTGGTTTAGTGATCCTGCTGGAACCTAAGGGAAATGAAAAGAAAAATTGCTGTGAAAAATATTCAAGAGGGAAAAAAATACAGAGTTGAGAGGAATGGGTTAAGGGTGATAAGAAATTTGTGGAAGGTCTGCATATAAAAATAAATGTCCATCACTGTGGGCATTTTCAGCACCTCTGCAAACATCAGACCTTCCTGGGAAGGTCCTGGAGCAGGGGGACCTGTGACAGGGGAACAAGAAAATGAGATGTGGCAGAACTAGAAGGTGACAGCAGGCAAAGCATGAGAGGGTCCCTCCTTTGGACGTGGGGTGAGACAAACACAGCTGTGACCACACAAGGAGTGTGTGGTCTCATGGTTCTGTCAGCTCAGCAGAGGGACAGCCAGGGCTGTGAGGAAGGGCTGGCTCAGCTGGCCATGGCAGTGACTCCTACAACACCTGAGAGCCAGGGTTACTCTCCCTGAACAGGTTCCCCAAGGCTCCAGCAGTGAATCCAAAGCAAGGCAGATCCAGAGAGTGCCCACAGAGGCTCCTGGTGTACAACTTGCCATTGCCCGATGCAGGATGTCACCTCCAAACCTCTTCTGGTTCTCAATTTGCATTTCATGCCATTTGTTTAATTTTATTTCTGCTCACTGCTTCTGCAGTGCTGCCTTTGAAAGTGGTGTCTGCTTGTAACAGCAATTATGGAATATTCAATTTCTGCGTTTTACAATTCTGCTGAATTTTGTTCAAGAATATATTTCGTGCAGTGTTGTTTTTCTCTCTTGATTGGGAGATCTGGCCTATAAATCATATTTCCAGAACATCTAATCATCTAATGAGCTTCAGATTATAATTTGTGGAAACAGGTGCCCTTTCAGAAGGAAAAAAAATGACATTTATGCAAATATTTCTTCTAAAAATGAATTTGCTGTCTATTCATAAAAATGCAAGGAAACTTTATCTCTGTGGTTTCCTTGTTCTAATTCATTTCACAAATAAATTTAAGACAGCTAGCAAACTGAGAAAAAATTATCCTTGTTGAGGTGTTATTTCATTCAGTTTTAAATATTAATGTATGATGTTGCATCGTTATGTAGCACTCTTCACAAAGATGATATAAACCATTTGTTAAAGAAAATATGAAGCTTCTGAAATGTCTGCTCATAAATGTTTACAAGAGAGATCATAGGTAGAATTATAGGAAAGGCAAATGAAGAATAGATTAGTCTGGGGAGCCCTGGGATAAGACACGGTTGGCAAGCAGCCCAAGCTGGATTTCTAAATGATGACCTTTTCTTCCTTGAAATCATATTTTTGCATTTCTAAGCCACACCATCCCATGATCAAAGTGCCTGTACCTTGAGCCTGTGTGTGAAGTGAGTGTACATAGTGAAACACATAAAATCAGCAATCACAGTCACTGAATGGCTTGGATAGGAAGGGACCTTAAGGTGCTGCCCACCCTGCCAGGGAACAATTCCTGATTCCCAAGATCCCATCCAGCCCTGCCCTTGGGCACTGGCAGCCATTCCCTGGGTCCTGCCCCTGCAGCCCTTGGCAATTGTCTCTCTCCATCTTTCCTGCAGCTCCTTCAGGCCCTGCAAGGCCACCCTGAGCTCACCCCAAAGCTTCTCCTGTGCAGGTGAGCAATCCCAGCTGTGCCAGCCTTTCCTCCCAGCAGAGCTGCTCCATCCCTCTGCTCATCCTGGTGCCTCCTCTGGGCTCACACCAACAGTGGATGGAATTTTTCAGTGTCTCTACTTGAATTTGGAAAAACTACAAATTTGTGAAGTCCTGAGAGCCCAGACCCTGGCTGTGGCTTGCCTGGTGGAGGTGGCACACATGGGGTGCTGGAACGAGGGAAGGATGTGCTGAGAGCAGAGAGGGAAGGGAGAGGAACATTTAGGCTCCCACCTCACAGTTATGTTTCAGTGTGCAGTCTTTGCACCCTGTGAAGGTGCACCCTCAATTCCAGGTGCCTTTCAGCTCCCAGAGCAGCCAGGCTTGCACAGGTAAATCCTGACTCAGCCTCTTGCCTTCCAAAGCTGCACAGACCCCCCGGTGTGGCATGCAAAGCCAAGACCAACCTCCCTCAAAATCATAATAAAGAGGCAGTAAATTGAAATCTGCTGGGAAACTCACTGTGGAAGAAACAAGCAAGTGGATTTCCTTACCTGGTCCCTTTGGGGAGTTCTAAGAAACCCCCACACACCCACTGGGGCTTTCTGCTTGTTTGTACCCTGCTCACTGAGCTCACCCTGCTCCCCACAAACAGCATCTCACTTGCATAGCTCATTGCTACCATATAAAGGCTTTATTGAGTTTTCTGAACTAGATTTGGGGTTTATTATCTGTTTGCCAAATGACAGGCAATATTAATGCTACTGCTTTCTTCTAACATACAAATTATAGAAATCTATTTAATTTCATTACAGCAGTTGAATTAATTGTGTATAATATGATATTGAGGGTTTTGCTACACAGGAAGAAAAACAAATTAAGGTGGCAATAAGCATAATTGAAATCCTTTACTTGTTTAACAATTATTTTTTTGCCTTCTCTGTATATTTTTCTTCACAGTTTTGGTTGTCCTATTGTTAATTCCAGCAAAAACAAGTCTTCCAGATTTGTAGCTGTTTTGACATGCCACTGTTAGCTCACTGAAATGTGACAAGTGCAGAAGAGAACTTCTGATTGGATTCTATTGCAGTATTATGCTATGCCTACCAGTAAAAAATGCAGAGAAAATTGAATCCTAAAATTATCTGCCTCTCTTCCATTTACTCTCCAAGCCATTTCTTCTATTTTTCAATTATCATCTGGTAATAAATGTGTCATAGTGCAAGATGAGACCTCCATGGAATGCAGCTACACTGAAGACAGAATGGAAAATTCAAGAATATGCAAACTTGTTTGGATGCAAATTTGGTCATTATACTGAACCGAAAGATAGGAGCTGGAGAGAAGGGAGGTAGTAAAGCTCTAGAAACTTCCTGTACTAACAAAAGAGTCCTCTGCCACATCTGCCACTGTGCACCAGAAGGTGCTTCTTCCAGAGGATCTTCCTGTTCTGAGATCGGTTAGGAGGTTTATGAAGCGTTTGATTCCCTCTGTGGGTTTATCTGGGAATTACTTGGGGCACAGACACTGGGTAAAAGCCATGGCCTTTGGAATCAGTGATTAAATTTATCTTGGCTTCTGTACACAGCCAAGATTTCTGTCTTTATACCAATCCCCTAGATGTCTGAATCCCACTCTCCATAGTTTTCCTTACCTGTCTCTGAATTTGCCCCCAGGAATGTCACACACAGGTACAGCTCCCATCCTGCTGTTAGCCTCACCATCTCCTAAGACATTTGAATTTCTGAGGAGAAATCTTGAGAGAAGGATACAGTTCTCAGATTTCAATTTATCTATAGCCTGGAAGGAAAATGACTGTATGTTCTGGAGCTTCTGCAGCTAATTCTAGGGGGAACAGTTTGCTAGCATTGGAATCACGAGGAACCAGCTTGTGGGGGCTCCAGACGTCATTTAGCCTCGCTGAGCAGAGCTCTCAAAGCTCTCTGGAGAACTCTCATATGTTTTCAATATGCTAGTTGAGGCTCTGTGGCAGATACTCCTTCCAAATGTATTTCGGCCTAAAGATGCACCAGTATTCCTGAATAATGTCGTGGAACTCCAGGATGCTGCAGCCTCTCCATTGTTTTACTGCATGGACCATGCCTTAGGTAAAGGCATTCATTTATTTAGTGTGGCCACTGCTGTGCCTGGGACACCTCTGCTCATGTCCTGGCCTCACTGTGCCCTCCCTCCCATTCCTTGCTGACTCTTTGCTGCTCCCTCAGGGGAAGAGGAGCTGGCTTCACTTCCAAAGGTCAGTTCCCAAAATCTGAATCTTTTTGCTAAATTTAAGCAGTTGCTAATTTCAAGTCAGCCTTAATAACAGTTGGACATCTGATTTATCTGATGAGCTCTGGCAAGTGAAGATGCTGAGACAGTGGTGGCCTCTCCACTTCCCTGATACTTAGGGACCTTTGCTGGTTTTTGTAAATCCAAAGATGATGTTCTCTAACACTGTGTGTGGGTTCATCATCTGGTTGCAAGAGGGATGAGTAGCATTAAAGGAGCTGCCCAAGGCATAGACACAGCTGTGGGTTTACACTGGCCATGAATAAATCTGAGCTGGAATTCCAAAGAAAGCTCCTCCGTTAGAAGGAGCAGGGCCAGAGATAACCTACAAGTAGAGGTTTTCAAACTAATTTGAAGAGGTACTTGATGAGATATGTGACGTGATCATGTGAGAGCAATAAGGTGAAAAATTAGGTGTTGTAGGAAGTTCTTTAGTGGTTCTGCACTCCAAATATGCTGTTTCTGGAGACTATTCCCAGGTCCAACAAACTGTGGGAACGGTCTGGGCAGAGCAAACAGAAACTTTAGATCATGTAGGACAGCATGACCTACTCAATGCACTGGGATGTGGAAATGCAGATTTCCTGGCTAAAACCAGAACCTGAGACTCTTTACATGCCCTTAGATTTTGGACCGTGTACAACTTTCCTTCAGAGAGCTGGCCAACATTTTTTGGGTGACTGCACGTGAAGAAAGTGCAGGAAAGGAACAAAACTAATTGTTTAGTCAAATTTTCTGTCACACGTATTCAAGACAAATCGAATGAAGAGAATAATGTGGAAATGGGATGACAGTATAACAGGATACTGGCCCACTGATTCTAGCATAATTCTTTCTGACTGATACCGTGTCAGCAAGAGGGGAATTAATCTGAGACATTTTACAGAATACACTTGTAAGTTTTGAGGAGCTTCAGGGCAAACCAATTGAAATCTAGTATTTCCAAGAGCAGAAACTTATTTACTTTATTTCTTTCAACACTAGAGAGAGTGAGAGTGAACATAGAGTGAATCTCTAAAAAAATCCTTTATTTCCTATGAATTACATTCTTCCTGATCTGAAAAAAAGCAAAACTAAACCAATCCCAAATGATTTTGAATGATATTTTTTACTCTGCTTCCAAGGGAGAATGACTGTTAGACTGACATTCCTAGACATGTAAATACTAGACCTGCGTGTGATTTTTTCAAGTCTCAGAACTTTTGTTCATGGCTTCACTGCTGAATTTGAGAATCCTCAGCTAGACCCTGAGGAGCCTTGGAGGGCAGAGAGCAGTGATGGCGATAAATAAGTTTCCAAGTGACCCAGGCTTCTTTCCCCTCCGGGTCACCAGGATTACCCAGAGGTGCAAGAAAGGGACGTGTTCACCTCAGAGGAGACCCCACAGAGAGCTGAGGACATAATTCAGGCTCTGTGCCACTGCTGCCTTCTGCTGATTGTTAGATGTGGTTCTCTGCTTGTAACCTGGAAAAAGTTAGTTCTCCCTCAACCAGGCTATTTCTTCATTTAGCCTGGTAAGAGACAAGTTACAAAGAGGCAACCCAACAAAGTCCTTGCCCAACACTATTATCTGTAAAGGCTCATTGTAAAGGCTGATTTTTATTTCATTTAAAGCTTCCAGCAGGAAAACTTCACACAGCAAGGTTGGGAAGACAGCCCCGCTATTGTTCTCCACTTTTGATTTGCTGTGAAAGGATGCTCTATTTTAAGAATCATGATTGTCTTCTTTAAAGGGCAATTTTAGGACTGTTCTCTTCAAGCAGAAGTAGATGGAGGTGGAGATAATAAATCCAGCAAAGTACATTATAAAGGCCTAATAAATGTTAGGGAATGTACTTTAGCCTAAGGGGATCAAGACCATTCTCCCTGTGTCTCTCTTTCACACACATTCCTTGATCATAACAAGATGAAGTACAGATTTTATTGCATTTGTGTGACAATTCTAGCCTAGATCAAAAACAGGGCAGTGAAATAAATACACATGTAAATTAAAAGAAGATTTTCAAATGCTTTAGCAAAGCATTTTTTATCTGACACCTTTAAGCCACTGCCTCAGCAGAATGGATCTTGAGAGGAGATTAATTTTTGGAATTTTCTACCACACACATCTAATATTGCTTAAATTAGATTTGATTAAATACTTTTCAGGCTTAGGAACAGCAGGATTGCTTGTAGAATTATAATTCTAGATTTACCTGCTGTACCTTGTTAAGGAGATGGCAATAAAAACGTGGGGGAAACCTAGTATGTTTGTGGTCACCTTACAAGGAGTGGCTTCTTCCACTGTGTTTGGGAATTTCCTGTCAGCCCTAAGTAGTTCCTCAGCTTTGTTGACTCTAATTTTTAAATCAGTAATTACTAGATCATTTCAAAATGCCATAAATGAAAAAGAAAACTTTCACTTTGTGAGAGAAGTACTCTGTCAGTAAAACACATTGCTTACCATGCAGTCACAACCAATGTTAGTTTATGCTTGAACTTGTGGAGCACAGAAAGTACCAGAATTTAACAACAACAACAACAACAAAAACCAAACAAAGAACCAAAAACAAACAAAAAAACCCAAACAAACAAATCCTAAACCAAAACAAAATAAGAAAACCAACCCAAATCCAAAAGAGAAAAAAAATCCACCACATTTTGTGGGTCTTGCAGATCACTCTCAAAATGAAAAGTTTGAGTTCAGAAATATTTGTTTTGTGAATAGATTGTAGTCAAATGCATATTGCTCCCTAAAATCATCTTGTGTGGAGGATGTTTGCCCTCCAGGTATAAATCCTTTAAGGCTCTTAACAGTGGTGGTACCTTTGGCTTCAGCAAATGGGAAAGTCTCCTTTTATTTTTTCACACATTTAATGATGTTCATAAAAAGTAACTCCTTTTCATCAGTTGAGCAAATTTCTGAATAGAAAGAGCATAAATTTATACATTTACATGATAGTCTCAGTGATGCACTTAGAGAGGGAAAGTGTTCCTAGGAAGTCAGTTTCTAAGTGTCCTTTCTCTCCCATTTATTGCAAGCTCAAGTAACCAGGAACATTTTAGGCTACTTGAAGATAACTTTAAAGGCATGAAAGGAATTAGGCTCGGTGGCAAATTGTTTGTAAAACTGCCACTTTTGAAGTGTTCTTACTGTTTGGACACTGAGTAGTTTGAAAGGTTCCCATGATCCTATAACTTAGTGAGATTTCTGGAGCCTCTTTGTGAACATAAAATGCACCAAACCTTTCACTTTCTTTTTTTCTAAAGTGAAATTATGATGTTCCCTTCTAAAGTGACGTTAGAGACAATTGCCAAGGGCTGCAGGGGCAGGACCCAGGGAATGGCTGCCAGTGCCCGAGGGCAGGGCTGGATGGGATCTTGGGAATCAGGAATTGTTCCCTGGCAGGGTGGGCAGGCCCTGGCCCAGGGTGCCCAGAGCAGCTGTGGCTGCCCCTGGATCCCTGGCAGTGCCCAAGGCCAGGTTGGACATTGGGGCTTGGAGCAGCCTGGGACAGTGGGAGCTGTCCCTGCCATGGCAGGGGTGGCACTAAATGGGCTTTAAGGTCCCTTCCAGTGCAGGTCATTTGGTCATTCTGTGAAACTGAAATATTCTGTTTGCACATCTCTGTATTCCCATCCTATGAGCCCTTTTTTATTCATTCCTTCTATAGGACAGCCTTGCTTTGATGCATTTTGCAGAAAGGGATGACAGAATGGGTACAAATATCTTACCTGCTACAGGAGCAGGAATACAAAGGGCTCTTCCTTTGAAGAACACATTAAGTTGTGAATTAGAGTCCAGAGTACTCTGCTGCCTTCTTCACCATCCTGCCCAGCAGCTTACAAATGAGGGTATAAAAGCACAAGGAAGAAGAGATAGATATCAATGTCCAGGAAGATCTGTGCCAGCCACAGTGTTTCCATGTTTGTGCTGTGCTGGGAAATGGCAAGAGAGCATTTTATCTCTGACATTTAACGGAGTCATTTCTGTACCACACTGGAAATCTTGCTGAGATCCCATATTTTGTTAGCAGAACTCGGGGAATGAGTGTGGTGCAAGTGATGAGGAAACCTTCAGGCCATACCAGCTGTCCCTCCCAAAGGGAGAACAAGGAACAGATGAAATGAGGTGTCAAAATCTGCGCAGGATACACAATATTGCAATCCTTGGTGTCCAGCTGATGCACTTTTATTGAGGCTTCCCTCAAATTTTCAGCATTTTTTGTCACTTTGGTATATCAAAATTGTACTATATTGGCAATGTAAAACACCTGTTAACAGCATTCAGCTTACCTTTTGCTTTTGTGTGGTAGGAGCATCACAGATTTTTTGGGTTTGGGGGGATTCTTTTGAATGATTTTGGTGCCCAGTCAGGCCACAGATCAGGTATAAAGCAGGCCTGTCTCCAGAGAACGACCATTTCTTAGGTCAAATTTTGATTGCCTCATAGAACTTGATCTAGTAAACCAGGAAAACGTAACCTCTTTCTTTCAGGAATTTACAATTCAGCAGTAAGTGGCTGGGGGCCTGCCATTAATCATTCATGAGTATCAGAAAGAATATTCAATTAGAGATGTGCTCTGGGACACTTTAATATTTCTAAACATGACAAGTTTCTGGTGACTGTAAATAGTACACGAGTGACACATTCAACTTTAGGCAATAAAACAACAAATAAAATGCACTGATATAAAGTGATTAAAGTGGATACAAATTTTAAATATCTCTGAATTAACTATATATTCCTGATGTGTTGGGATGAGGTTTGCAAATACCATTAGTAGATGTAAAAGCTTTTTGTTTTCCATTTCCCTTTGCATATAAAAGCTCAGGTGAACTGATTAATACCCAAGTGGATGGATGCTATTTAGATACCCAGATATTACTATTTGTGTACGTACAGGTATTTAATTACCTATGTGATTTCAGCTTGATTTGGAAGCTGAAATTCCATTTTATTTCACATCTCATTTTACTCCTACATTTGGCAGATTCCTCTTTTCTGGCCATCTCAGCTCCATGGCTTGGGTGTTCCCCTTACAGCACAAACAGTGCCAGTCTCGGCTGCTTTGGAGTGAGAAAGCAAAGGTGAAATAGTCACACTGGATTGTTCTACTTCGGAGGATAATTCTCCTGCAAGGGGTAAAATAGTTGCCTAATTCCCATACCTGTGCTATGATAAGTTTTAAAGATCAGTATCACAAAAGTTGTTTGTATTCCAAGAGAATAATAACTTAATTTCTGGGAAATTGTATCCTAATTAGGTATTTTTAGGAAGCTTGTGATACTGTGGTCCCAGTATTACGAGCAGTGGCTTAGTGGTGGATAAATCAATGATGCTCCTTGATTCAGTGGGCATAAGAAAGAAATAAAATTCTCTCTCTGTATAATTAAGATGGGAAAATTATTAAGATGGGAAAATTCCATTTTACCTGCATTTGTGCTTTGCTGAAGGCAGGCAGACGTGTTACATCAAGGGGGTTTTTTTTGTTACCACATCTGTTTATTTATGTTGTGACATTGGTTTTTATTTCCATTATTAAAGACATTTTTCTTTACTTTTTGTTTACATTTTTGGAAGTGTGGCAACGACATTGAGATGTCCTATGAAATCTCCTGGAGACTCCAACCTGCACATTCACAGAAACAAATTGATCACATGCTCTTAATAATTGGGAAAAAATCGACAACTACAAGCCATTCCCAACTGTTTTTCCTTGAGCCTGCTCACTCGATAAATCCATCTCCATCTTCCTAATGCTCTGAGAAGTGCAATTAGTATAAGGCTCCCCTGCAAGTGAAAGATGGATAGGTGTGTGGAGAATTCAGGGAAGGAGCAGAGGAAGGAGGTATTAATGTGGAGCAGGAGCAATCCACAGCAGCTGCAGTCAATCTTCTGAGCTAAAGAGCTGAGCATTAACAGTGACGGAGACACTCAAATCATATTTACTGTAGTAAACTCTTCCAACCCACCGAAATTAAAGGCACTTGTCACAACTGCAACATTTCTGCAGTTCTTTAGGGGTCAGAGAATGAGAATGGTGCAACCCCCCTCCCCCATGCTTTTACTCAATATTGAAAACCTGGTTTTATTTTGAATGGCTTCTGAACATAAATCACATTTTTTGCAAGACAAACATTTTTGAGAATTTTATTCCAGGCCATTGGAATACTACAATCCCTTAAGGCAAAGACTTCTGTTTCAGTTATGTTGAACAGAAATGTGGCAACAATTAACTGTAAGAATCTAAAAGGGTTTAGGGTTTTATTCTAACAAGACATTTCTGTTATTTTCTTTTAGGATGTCACTTCAGTTTCCTGAACCATTTTCTTTAACATTTTGTTTTGCTCCAAGGAACTCCAGGCTGGTGGTGGCCTCATCCATGTAGACATGGGCCTGCAATGTGTGTCAGCACATTTTAGAAGGAAATAATCACTGTTGGCTTCCTTGGGTGGTTCTAGAGGTGCCTCTGAATTTTCAATCCCCTGTGGGACTTTGCCAAATCAGAAAGGCTGGGTTTGTAGTTTGATGGGGCTTCATGTGAAATTTAGGGGCAGAAATCAAATCACAGCAGTTCTGGGCATTCAATGAAATAAATGAAAGTTTAGAAGGAGATTCAGCTGGGAAAAATACGCATTTCCAGGGCTAGGTAGTAGCTGAATAAAAAACAATCCTGCTTTAGAATTTTAAATTTAGATGCATCAAAACTTTAAATCTGACCCTGCAAATCCGGCCTCCAGGGAACTTTCCTCTTGAAAGGAAGCCAGTGGGATGGACCCACGCTGTCCAGATGAGCTCTCATTTTGAAGGATGCACGATACTGCATACACTGCTCATTCTAATACTTATTCATACTTGCCAGAACCCTGCCTGGAAGAGCAGAAACTGCATTGATCATGGAGCTTGCACCCAGACCTCTGAAAGTGCAGATAAAGAGAATTCCCTTGTGCCCTGAGCATTATCACCATGTTTTTAACAGGTAGAATGACAGATTTTGCCATGTCAGCGATGGCCTGTTCAGTATTGATGGCAGAATGTTTGTGCTTAATGATGCCCATAAATGCCATTTTTAAACTTGTCTTTTAGGGTCTTTGGAAGTATAAATATTCTCTTGTTTTCTTTCACTTTCAGAGGTGCAGATAATATTTTGATTCCTGACAAGTACTCTACCTGTGATTGAAAGTGGAGAGGGTGACAAGGTACTGGTTCCTAGATAGAACAAGTGATATATTACTTAGATGAGAATATCAACTTATGTTTTTATAAATGGCTTAAATTCCCACAAATATGGTTTCAATCCTGTGCCTGAAATTTGGTTCAAACAGTCCCATCATTCTTGAATCTCACTCTAATTTGAGAGTTATATTTTCTGTCTGTCCTACTGCAATAATAGTTCTTCCACTTAAAAATTTAATCCATCTTAATTCAAGAAAATGTCAGTTTAGTGGTAATCTCTGGCTCCATATTATGCCCTTTAGCTTCTCTTTCTCTCTGGCAGGATGACAATGTCAGAATTAAATCATGTCTTTGGCGAGCAGTTTGCCCAACTGCAGCTCTCTGAATGAAAGCCCAGACCTTGTTTTATTTCTCCGTGCTGCAGGTGTTTCCCAGCTCACATGACTTTCTGTACCCAGGGAATTCAACCCCCAAAAGCAGCAGATTGACAAGTGGCAGTCACATTAAATCTGGAGCATGACTTGAAAGGTAGTTTTTGGTAAAAATCCGAGCAACGGAGCCTGATTGTTTCTAATCTTTTATTTCCAGTTTGGGATGTTTCCCTTTTTTTTTTTTTTTTTTTTTTTTTTGAGTTTGGCAGATTCTAAATAACATCAGGTCAGAATAGCCTGAGGGATCAGCTGCTTTGTTTGAATGGAGCAGAGATCTGGGCCTTTCTGGTGCTCTCATGGTGTTTGCAGACCCTGCCCTGTGTCTTTACACATTCCAACTCCTCACAAGGGAAGATACAGGTGAAGGGCAGTGCAGAATACTTGGTGAGGTGTCACTGGAGCCCACATGCTACTCCAGATAGGTCAGTGTCCCCTCTGCCCCCAGAGCTGAGTGCAAACAGAAGAACAGATCGGAGCAGCTGCAGTACCCTCAAAAAAAGGTTAATTGCTCCCAAATAGCTGAGAGTGCCATGCCTTACCTTGCAATCTGAGAGTGTCCTCATTATAGAGCACCTCTCGCTTTCCTGGGCTCCACTGTGTGTGTCTTTGCTGAAATTCCTGCTGGGAGAGCTGCAGGGTTAGCAACTTTGAAGTCAGAACGTTCTTCCTTGTATCTATTTGGTGGCTGAATTTAGTTCTTCATAAAAGGTGGTTGTTGCATTTCCAACAGAGCTTTAAAAATGTTAATACTCCAAACACAGTAATGAATGCTCCTTTTTCCTGTTGTCACTGAAATTAGGGATGCAACCAGAGCTTGGGTCTGGGAAGAAAAGGGAAAGTAGTGAGCAGTCCAAAAGACAGGAGTTTGGACCAGCAGTGGTTTCCAACTTGTTGGTCAGCATCTTCTGGGATCAGAGGATCAGCCTCCTCACAACCACTCCTCCTCCACTTGTAAAGGGATGTGAAAAAGAGAATTAAAAAAAACCCCACCACTTTTTTTTTAGTAGAATTGCACTTACCATTAAGGGTGTCAATTACCATCCGAGGTTTGCAGTTAAAATATATTTCCTCTGAAACCAGTAGTGAACAATGAATGTTCGTTCTTCATCTTTTATTCCATACAATACTCTAAAAAGAGAAAAAGCTGCCCCTTCCCCAATATTAGAATTTAAACAGAATTCAGAACCTGAAACATGAAAGACAAGATGGCTAACAGAGGACTAAATCAGCTGAGAATAGTGCTATAATGAACTTAATTATGTGGGGAATTTATAATTATTTTATATTGTTTTTTAAAAATCTAGTGTTGAAGACTCTGCAGGGAATGAATAGTCTCAAAATCAAACCACTAGCAGCATTTAATAAATGCACCCAAAGAACAATTATCCCCTTAAGCTTTCGTAAAAAACTGAGGGAAGAGAAAAACGGGGAAATAATACACTGTATATCATAATATAGTTGTGTGCTTAATTATAATTATTAAGAAGGAATTGAAAATCATCCACTATCCCTCTCTGCAGTTTTATGCACACACTGAATACTTTTTAGCTGCATTATCTTGTACATAAATGCACAAAGGCATTTATCAGCCTTTCTGTGTTAACAAAGGTAGGAATTAATAGCTCTTGTCTTCAGCTAAAGCTCATTTACTGTCTAAATCCAAGCAGGTACTAAACAGTGAGGGGCCAGATTCTGATCTGGGATGCCACTGCAGGTAAAGAGTGACTCAAAGGAGCCCAGAGTGGTGAATTCTCATTTCACAAAGTGTAACTCAGGTTGGGGCTCGGCCTCAGGTTTTGAGAGCTGCAGCAGGAGCAGCTGCAGAGTGCAGGGCTGGGGGAGAGACGTGTCCCCGGAGTGACTAGCTGGTTACACAAATCTGGAGCATTAACCTGGCTCATTTTTAAGGTTTCCTGGTTTGTCTCTGCCCATGGATTAGGCAGCTGCTCCCTGACTTTATGGCAGTCCTGGGGAGGGAGAGCTGTGCGTTTGCTTGCTGCAGGTTAATCGTGAGCTTAAAAATCCTACTCCCCATGCCCTTCCTCTTAAAAACACATATTGCAAATTTGTATTCACTCTTTCCCTCCTTGAGCTCTGCACAGGCGTTGTGAGCTCCCCAATGATATCCTTGGGGTTTTGCATCCATCCTAACATATGGCATGTGTGTGAATCTCTCCTCAAATTTATGGGAGTTTATGTGTGATTGGGAGCACTTAGCGGGGTGAATTGCTGAATCATGGAACAATTATGGCAGGAATTCTCTGGGTTTTGTTTTTCTACAAATGATATTGTACTGTGTTGCATTCACTTCAGCTCTTGGCAGGACAGCTGAAAAGTTAAGTTACAGCTGGTGCCATCTGGTAACTTTTGAAGCGTGTTTTTGGCGTTTAGTAATTCTTTGTTTATTCTTTACCTGTGACCTGATCTGCAGCCTCATAGAAAATACAGTCACCTTCCCACTGTTGTCTTTCTTTGTCTCTCTGTTAAAGGTTATTTTCTTCAACTGTGGCCAGGGCTGACTTGGGGTGCAGCTGGCTCTCCCATGCAGAAATAGCTGCTGGAATTCCCCCCAGGTTCTCTGCTCCCACAAAACAGGTGAGGTTCAGGCCATGTTCTTCCTTTATCCTTGCCAGACAATTGTCCCAGTCACTGCACTGGGTGGGAAATGACAGCATCCAGAGGAAGCCTAAACATCCGAATGGATGTTAAAGGCACCAGACAAAAAATGGGGGATAAGAGATGAAACCAGTTTTACTGAATGCAGGAGACCCCTGTTGTGGGGCACCGCTGAGCTAAAATCATTTGAGGCTGATACCAGGGAAAGCACTGCTGTGAGGCTGCTCTGTGCCAGCTGCTGGCAGGGATGGGACACTGGGTGAGGAAGACCTTTGCTTTGTCCTGATGTAGTTCTCATTATGTTCATACATTGAAAATCAGCCTCTGAAATTGAACTAGGGAAAAAAGCAGAAATTAAAGAAGAGTCATCTGCCCATCTCTGTATTTAAACAGGCAAGGTTAATTGACAATTGACATGCATTTACAGTGCTTAGGCTGGGCAGGAACAATACTTGAGAACTGCATTTCTATCCTACATCCTTTTAACTTTCTTCTTTTTCCATTCATCTAGTGTCAAATGAGTTTTTGGGTTCTTTATACAACTGGTATGAAAAAGTTTCTGCCTCTCTCTCTCTTCCTTTAACTCTGAATTTAACCTCAGCATTCTTACCTGTCCAGTAACATCTTCCTGAATAATGTGCCAGAAGAACATCTCCCTGGTGCAGCTAACACAAAGCTGCAATCATGAAAAATGGGCTGCTGTTTTGTGGAGCTGAAGACTAGAGTGCAACAGATGATCTTTCTCAGTGTGACAGTTTGCACAGCCACTGGAAATTCTGTCCTCCTGAATTCAGGTAAAGCACAGCAAAGCCTGCAGAAAGAAAAAATACCCCTCAATTAAGATCTGGCAGATTTACCTCTTAATTTGTCTCATGTCCCACAAGTTTTCTGTGCCTTAAGTGACTTCAGACATGGGAGTTTTAGCAGTAATTAGCAAGGACTTGTGCCATTAGTCTCTGACACTTCCTTTGCAAAGCCACACTGACTTGGAAAACAGGAGCAAACAAATGGACAGCCCAAGAGTGAAAAATGTACAGCAGACAGAGTTCACCTGTATAAAAGACTGTTTCAAAAACTGTCTGAAAGATGGTTACAACAAATTACTCCCCTTCCAAGCCCCTCAGGTAGGCAGCCTTATCAATCCAAAGGGTGAACTCTGAGGTTAAAATAACGTGATCTGAACTGCATGGAAGATAGATGGCTGCTTGGGAAGGAAACTTGGGTTGGAATAACTGTGATGGCCAAGCCGTTCTGCCTCATCTGATCCTGCACACAGCAGGATCAGCCTTGCATACATATCCTTATTTGCCTGCCTACCTCCAGGGTGCTTCCTAATTTCCATCATGTCCATTGGATGAAATTTTATAATGGTAATTTCCTTTTTCAACATTATAGGATGATATCTTATTAGTGACTTTGCTGTTTTATTAACCTGGATAAATGCTGCCATAGTAACAGGTGTTGTGAGCACTGCAGTCCAATTTACATAAGAAATTTCCAACCTAACATGAGGACAGCATGGCTACCCCAGTGCTAACTCATGGGAACAGGATCTGTGCTCATTTCTTTAGGGATTTTTACTGGTTCCAGAAAGGATGGAGGGTTAGCATCTGGTTTAAGGGCTGCTGCTGTTGAAAGAACCAGTGCTGTTAGTGAACTTTTAAAATTCTAAGACTAAATTTCATACTGCAAATAGAGTATAAACACAGGAGTTTTTTGGTTGTGGGAAACAAGGAAGTCATGATTCCATGTTGAGGATAAATCAATTTTTGCCGTGGAGAGAGGAAGAAAGGAGAAGGCCATTTTGAGTATGGAGCAGTGAGTAAGCAGCCTCAGAAAAGAGAAGCATGTGTGAGTCACTGTGCCTCCCTAAACTCCCAAAGGTGTTATTTTTCCTTCTGATTTAAACAGGCAGTGTTAATTTTGCTGTAGTGTGTGGCAAATGCCTGTGTATTCATCTCCTCCATTTATCCCCTCACCCACTTCTACATCCTGAAAGGATTTAGTTGTACAATGTGCTTTATCCCTGCACATCTTGAACTTGCACAAGCCACTGACAAAGTGCCCTCCTCCCTCCTGCGCCATGCAGTGCTGTATCAGCCAAGCCACCACCCTGGAAACAGCCAGGCTGCAGCAAAGGAAAGTGCCACTGAAGGGATAAGAGTGGATTACAGTGAAAATGATGAAAATTAAAGCACATTTTTCTAACAAATTTTCCTAATGAATAATTCATTTCCTAATAAACAAAAGGGCTGCCAAGGACATGACAGATTGGAGATATAGCACTTGAGTTATTGGAAGTGGCAGACAGGTCACAACTTTTATTCATGTTAATAGCTAACCACCTGTCAGATAAATTGGGAAGCAGATACCTCCAGAGCAGAGCCAGCAGGCCTCTCAGAGCTGTGAGGAGGGACCAGGAGGAGAGCCAGCCTTTCAGCTGGCAGCTGAAAGATGTCTGCTCCTCTCTCTTCTCACCAGATCTCCGTGGGGATATCCACTGGTTAGGAAAGCACTGGATATGCTGCTGCTGGTTTTGGTAGAGCCATCTCTTACCAGCCCCTACCTGCTTGTGGCAAGCCCAAAACTGCATCTAGGAAGAGAGGTCATCACCTGCAGAGCCAAACAGGGACATGCACAGCTCTGCAGCCCAGCCTGGGAATGCACTGGTGCTTATCAGACATTTGGCAGCCCAAGAGCTGCCCTGAGAGATAAGGAAATCTGTTACAGCTCTGAGTTAGCTGGACACCGTATGGCACTCCTCATTTTGTGTTTGCAAACTCAGATGGGTCATAAAAGATTTCCAGCACATTTTCCCATAGTTGAAAGGAAAGCCAGAACCTAGCTGAATTCCCAGCTAGGGAAAAGAGAGGTCCCTTCCTTTAAGTGATCCCATAGGTGCTTTCAGGAAAGGAGGAGAGCTCTCCATAGCCCTCCACTAAACTGAGCTGATGAGATGACTGATCCATTCCTAGCAGCTCTAATTTCAGATCCTTCCTCTGCCTGCCAACATTTCAACCTACCCTACCATTAAGGACTTACAGGATTGATTTTCATCTTACTCTCCATTCTGTTGAAGCTATTTCACTTTACACAGAATAATTAAATACTCGGGAAGTCCCAGAGAAGGAGAACAAGAATGCAGATTACCCTGCAGCCCCGTGATTAGTGCATTCTGACAGAAGCTGTCATCAGCTACCTGTGCCTACTGCTCCTTTCAAAGAAAGGCCTTTAATCCAGCATTTTCACTTGCTTTAAGCCCAGACTGATGTAATGCCAGCTTTCATATCCATTCACTTCCTGGCATTTTGGTGAGACCTTGTTCATGATGTTATTTCAAGAAGAAAGTTTTAGATGAACTCCAGTCTTCTGCAAGTGTAAGAAGGTTTCAGCAAGGACTCCTCTTGGACAAGAAGGAAGGAGCGAGACATCTTCAAAGCAGGGGCCTGAGGTGGTTCCACTGCTGTCTGAAGGTGTCTCTTCCCTCCCTCACCATATGAGAGGTTTGGATATCTGCTGTCCTTTGCAGTAATATAGCAACTGAAGCTTTTAAAAATATTTTCTCAAATTCTTTCAAAGCACACGAAGCACAGCTGCATCCACAGCACCTTCTTGACCAGGGAAAGTTACTGGGAGAATAAAATATGTCCTTGCCAATAGTTGGATTTTGCACTAACAGTAATCTTGCAGTTTCACTCATGGATTAGTGTCCTGCTCTGCACAAAAGGTGCTGTCCCCAGTGGCAACAGGTCCCCCAGCAAAAATATTTGAACAAGTGCAAAGGAAAAGCTGCCCCACTGTGTTGTTGTGGCTGTTTCTCAGCTGGGATGATGGTATTTTATGAATGTTGCAACACTGCCAGATGATCAACATATTCCCAATGACACCATTTGCCAGTAAAATAACTACTGCTGCCTACAGAAGTGGTAAAACCCTCAGACTGAAGCACCATACATAAAATCTCAGCATTTTTGTTTGCTGTTTCTGTGATTGATAGTAATAAACTTCACTTTTGTGGATGAGAGGCTTCTGTGTAAACACTGGCAGTGTATAATAAAAATGAACGTGAAATTGTGAGTTCTTCACAGAGGCTTTTTCCAGTTTTTGATATGTGTCCTTATGCCAGCCTGGCTCTGGCATATTCACAAATTCAGATACCATATGTCGTTCTGATCATCTTCAAAACTCCCCAGCCCAGGCTCATTCCCTCCACAGCTCCTTTCACTGGGCACTGCTGCTGGGGCTGCAGCTGCCAAAAGCCAGCGGGCAGGGGCTGATCTCATTTAGGGTAATGACAGCTGCAAGGGCACTTGGGAAGGAGATGAAGACACTTTTATCCACCTGGATGCTGCTCCACAGGTAGAGATGAGGCAGGTACATAAAGTGGTGGAGAGAGAGCTGTGTGATCCTCACAGGTTCAGAGATTTCTTCGATTGTTCCGTAGAATTGGAGTCGCTTTCCTCAGAACTGATGAATGAAAAATAAGCAAAATATAGTTTTACAGTCCAATTCTCTGAGTTCAGAATTTTGTGAAAAACGTGTCCAGCTTATGAATATATTTAAGCTGCAGAGAAAAGACATGTAAGAGCTCCCTCCACACACCTCTGTGTTTATAGAGAGAGGGTGGCAGGTCAAGGTTCTCTCTGTAGCTCTGTCTCTCCAGCATCACCCCTCAGCACTTTCTTACCCTGTGTCCCACAATAAAACGTGGTACCTGGGCAGTGTTTGTACATCAGGACACACCAAGGGAACACCTGAACCTGCTGATGGCCTTGATGCAAAGCAGTGCTCCCTTTATCCCAGATGGGATAGCAGGAAATCCAAACTGCCTCCCCTGAGTCCTTTCTGCAGCTCCTCCCGGGGAAGTAACACTCTGCTTAGGGTTGGGAGTGAATTCTCAAATACTTAATGATTTCTAATTGTTTAGCAGACAGTACTTGGGGGTTTGGACTCCTTTGATTAAAAATGCTTTAAAATAAATAGAACTTCTATATTTTAACTGAAGAATGTTAGCAAATTAATGCATTGCTGAGTGACTATCATTTGCTGTGTATTGCAAAATACAGATGGAAACAGCACAATCTCCACTTTTGTTAATTGCTCTTGTTAATGCTTTTTAGTCAGTACATGAATTTCAGTGTAAATAGCACTTACTTTTGCTGCTAGCTTCACAGGATGTTTGCATATAGCCATAAATTCCTTACTCATAAAAAACCTTATTAAAAACAATGGAAGATAATATGATGATAATACATCAGAGGCCTTTGCTAACAGTAGAGGAGAGCACAAAGGAGAGATGGCAAATATCCTTCTGCCTGCTCATCTCCCTTACTACACTCACTCTTTCACTTCAGTCTAAGTTTTTAAAAAATATTATCTTTTTCTTTTTTTTCTTTTTTTTCCTTTGGGAAAAGTCAATAATTGGAAATGCAATTTATCTGATAAACTTTATGGCTTCTTTCAACACTGAGTCAATGCACTATCAGAAATGGATTTTGGCCATGTTTTTTCTGTACTTGCCTCTACTTTCTCTACAAGAAGTTCCATAACCTTCAGAAGAGTTCCTCAAGGTGCTGGAGGGACACAGGCAGGTCTTTAATGGCATTCAGGGCCCTGGAATCTTTTCTGACAACATTATTTTCAAGCTTGCCTTTCCTTCATCCCAAATGAGTACTTGGTGCTCGCACAGAGTTCGCCAGAGTGGCACCAGATCGTTTTTGCCCTGGTTCTGATCCCTTGTTAGCAATTCTGCAAATGGAAGAGATGCTCTAAAGTAGGGTCAAATCACTGAGACTATTACTATAATTCAGCTAATGGGATGATTATTTAATTACTCTTGTTTGTTCTGACTGCCCTAGTCTCTGCTTTCTGAGTATTATGTGCAGACTGTTTGCTCTTGTAGAATTAAGGTCAAGGAACAGAGTCCTATTGCTGATATGGAAGCAGCCCCAGCATGAGGTATTTTTGTGTTTATTGTCTTGCCTGTGATTTTCATTGAAACAGACTTCCCAACTTGTGCCTCTACTGTTCTGTCTTTAACATATATAGCACTTTACACCATTTAAATATGAGCTATCTGAGCTCAGGGGAGACAAAATTAGATAAAATGATCCCTCAAAGATTCAGAAAGTCGCAGTTCAGAGGCAGATAATGTCAGCATTTAAAGTTTTTAAGCAAACTGCCTGTGAACACTTACATTTGGAACGGCAAAAAGATGGATGAAGAGACATAGTGACAGACTAATATTTGAGAGATCACACCACAGCTGACAAACACTGCACCTAACCACATTTAAACTATTCTGTTATACTTCCCTCTAGGTCCTTTCATTCCTGCTGGGACGGGAGAAGCTGCACTTCAGCCTGAAGCTGTTTGGTGTCATTACATTTATTCAGGGTTTGCCATCTCACTTTGGTAATTATTATTAGAACCTCCTGTGCTCTCAGGATCACACACCTTGCCCTGAGTGCTCTGGCTTCACCAATTTCTGTTCCTTTCAGAGTGTGTGTCCACTCAAAGAAAAGATGCCTTTGCCTGAAGTGGTTGTGGATCCTGTCTAGCTTGACCAAGCCAAAAATACAGACCCTACTCCAAATAAAATAAAAAATTATGGTCCCTCTGAGTTCTGTGGCAACTTGTTCTTGCCAGGAAGACAGAAATTAAAAACTCCAAAACACCATAGTGACCACAAAGGCCATTGTCAAAATGATGGACTTTATGTTCTAAATAAAAAAATATAAATCTGCAACTGAAATAAATTAAGATGCCTGATTGCTTGAAAACCTAAATCTAGGACAAATGTCTCCAGTTTTATGAACTATTCTTCAGTTAGAAATGCAAGCAGTTTCGTAGCTAATATATTCCTTTCTTATAAATATTTTTCCATACTATGCTAAATAATATGTTTTTAATGGGAAACGAAACAGGAATGAGCAGAATCTGCACTGAGAAATGACCAGCTTAGTATGCAAGGGCCAGCACTGCCTCCCATTCCTCTGAACACTGCCATCTGGAACAGATGCATTAGTTGTGGCTTCAGCAATGACATGATGGAGGAGAAGACCTTCCTCACCTCAAGATTTCCCTATTACCTAATGGGGCTCCTCATGTGAGCAGGGCAATTGTGGATCCAGCCCAGTGTTTTACTCAGCTGTCATCCCTCCTTTCCCCCATGGCCTCCCCATCCTGCTGCACAGCCTCACACACTGCAGCACGTATTGCATGAGAGATGCTGCTCCAAATAAAGTCATACTGTGTGCATGACTCGGTGCTGTATTGGTATTGAGTGCACTCCTGGAATGGTAATCTCCTATGTACAATACGTGTCTGAGGAGATTATGTCTTATTTTGCACACCGGGATATCTTTAGGATTGTTTATTATTCATGCTATATTTGAAACCGATGCTGGTCTATGCAGATTTTAAATGTGTTTGTCATATACCATTAGTCACCGTGTGAAATCTCTCAGTGATAGTTAGTTCTTGAGTTTTCTGCAGCTAAGGAGAATTTAACACTGATTGATGGTAGATCACATAGCTGCTTGGCAGACTTTCCAATTTACGGCAGGAAAATTGCTCTTTTCTTTATGCTCATTCTTCCTTCTGCAGGGGGACACTAAGATGTATGTGCCAGGGTGCTCAGCACAGCCAGCCTCTGATTGGCAATACTGCGGGTCTTTTTTACAATTATGATTTTATCATTTCCAAAAAACGTGCTGAATGTCAAGTATTTCAGATGCAATTTTTAAAACCATCTCTATTTATCAAATGTTGATGATATATCCCTATCGTATTTCACATGCAAAAAATGACCTAACATATTTTTGCCTGAGGAAATGAGTGAGCTGTCAGTGCTTCATCCTTATCTTCTAATAGTCTCAAATTCTCAGTCCTCCAAAGGCTGATTATCTGTAGAGTGAAGATTAGCAGGAGAAACAAAGATATTGATTTCCTGTGTGCTGTCTGCAAATATTTCTCATTAACTACTGATTCAATCAAAAATAATAATAATAATATATGGGTTAGTCTTCAGTGAAAGAAAGATATGGGATAAATCCCTTTCCCTTAACACTTACTAGTGAGATTTTCAAAGACTATATTTTAAGATTTCACATGGAATGCATATGAAGAACTGCTATATGTAATTTTTAGCATCCACTTTTTTTAAAGGAAAAAACCAGATAAAAATTGTCATGTTTAAAACCAGAAAAATCTACTGAAATGCTAACCATAATTTCTAGTAAATTTAGTGATGATTTTGTGTAAAAAAAGCTTCCCTGTGGAAAGGTGTGCTTATTATTTTCAGCTGCCTGCAAAGTCTGAAAGGAGAGCCCAGTTTTGCCACTTCATAAAGGTTTACAGGTACCAGAGGTTTTAAACGCTGTAGGAAAGCGCTGACTCTGAGTTCTGTTCTGTAATGTGGCCGAGGTACTCCCTAAAAACACACACATGGGGGAAAAGTAATTGCTCAATGATTGTTTCAAGAGGAAATGGGAATTATTGCTGTCGCACTGTGGGTCTGGAGCACCAGTGACACCCACCAAACAGAGCCTGCCAACATGGAAATGAAAACAAATGTGCCCAGCTGGGCACCAGGGCATGGTTATGTCCTGCTCAAGGGCTTCCCTGGGATTTCTGCACGGAATGAAGCTGCAGGATGGCTCCCACAAGGAATTTAGGCAAGGAAGCTGCTCCAGCTCCTGTCCCAACAAAGCCATCCTGTTTCCAGCAGCTTCCCCCACTTCCCACATTAATGGCACGCTGGTGCTGTTACAGCTTCATGCAGGCTCAGCCATGTAAGGAGAATGATGCCAGTTCATAATTGTTATCTTTTATTACTACAGACCCTGTGTGGGGTTCATAGAATTGCAAATCTAACAGAAGAAATACTTGGCATCCTCTTTTTAAAATCAAAATTCTCTGGATTTGTAAGGCTGAAATGAAGAAAATGGGAGCCAGGACAATGGAATCCAGCATTAAAAATAGAGAGGTATTATCTTGATTGAATTTTTCTATTCTGTCTCAGCCAGCTTCTGCCCATTTCTTACATTTGTGCCTGTCACTATCTTTTCTGTAACTGCTCCTGGAATAATATTCATTAGATAAATACCTATTTCATCAAAAACACATTCTTGGCATGAAGTTCATGAGTTTTCTAAAGTACATTTATGGCATTTCATCTTTTAACATAAAATTATCTTGATCTCTACAGCATGTAAGTCCTCCTACACTTCCTACTGAGGCTTAGGAACTGTCAGCTTGCAATGGAGCAGTCAGGAGTAAGAACTGATCCCTGGTCACTCCAGGTGCACCAGATCTAATCCAGGGATGACAGACAGGGGTTAAAATCACCTACAGCTTCTCAGACCTCTGAAACTGAGTCTATGGTGGCAAAGGAAGAAATCAGTCCTAATTAAACCAGGCCAGTCTTTCAAAGAAAACCTTACTGGCTCCTGGAAGGGTAGGAAGTGAAGGATACTTTGTCTAGCAGAAACAAACTCCTTAAATCCTCATCTGGAGCAAATAGGCTGGGTGATAGTTAATCAAACACATACAAATATTTCATATTTCTGTGTGTATTGGGTGGTCAACAAATATCAGTGACCGGTCTGCTTGTCCAGACCACCTATTCCTGCACCCAGGATCACACAATTTCCCACTACCAGGTGTCACAACCTTTACTGCTTGTGTCATTCCTTAGAAAAACCTCAGAACTGATGATTACAGGGGGACTGTGCCCTTCATGAAAATCCCACCAAACCTAAGATCACAACATCAACAATAATGTATTGTCCAGTAACATCAGTAATGCTGTGTTTTGCTTCATAAGGTTAATATAAAATGATGTGCCTGATTCAGCCAGATGTGGCAGCTCAGCAGTCGGTATGACAGGTTCAGAAATGTTAATGTAAGAAAGAAAAAAACAAATTGGAGCCTTCAAAAAGTGTTTTATTTATTTGATGTTTGCACAATTCTGAAAAAGGCCAGCTATGTCCATTCATATTTGCTCAGACTCTAGTTCCTCATTGGATCTAAATTTTCAGTTCATTTTTTAGAGAAGCCAATGCAGTGTACAAATAGAGACACAGACAGACAGACAGATCCTCACCTGGCAGAGTCTGATGCAGCTCCAGTGATGCAAAAGTGTAACACAAGCTAAGACAGCCAGCCCTCAATTTTCAATGTCCATTGACTTAAGGATCCAAATATTTCATATATAATATAGCCATAATGATCTGCATATGGAGAAAAACAAACGAGAAGTAGGAATATTGCATTGCACATACCATGATAGAGAATTATCCCAACAAAAGACTGAATCAGCCCAACATCCTCCATTTTTCTGCTGTTTAATACTTTTATTCTTGATTTTACTGGATTTGTAAGCAAGTAAACAATAACATAAAAAATAGCGATTCACTGAATAAAGACAAGTTTTTGGCAGCATCAGAAACCTTGCAAGACAGGCTTTGGGACAAAGGTGGGACAAGCTCTGGTAAACTTAAGGATGCTAGGCCAGGTGGAAACTCAGTTTAAATATTACAGTTTTAGTCCTCTGAATAAGTGACCTGGTAATTACCAGGTAATTTCACAAGTGGACAATTGGGTTAATTACATGTATTAGCAAAATGGAGGTTTGATCATGTCCACCAAATAAAAACACACATCCACAGGTGGCCGAGTTACTGATATTTCATTAAACTTGCTGGTCTTGACTGCTTCTGTTTCTTCTAGGATCCACCCTCAGCCTTAGTCCAAATCCTGAAAGCTAGCTGTGAAAAAGAGAGAATGCCTTAGGGAATACTCTCAGGATAACTAAGTTAAGGAAGCCTATAATGAAAATTGTGAGGGTTGGAGATGAAGCTTTTTTAAACAAGTAGCAGCACATTATGGAATGAGCTGTCAGAAAAAATTTGTATTTGTCTCCGTGATTTTAGATCCTACTACAAATAATTTATGCATCTATTCACAGAAGAAATCTACCATCATCACACAGATAAGGAAAAACAAACAAAACAGAAGGAGGTTTTATTAATACCAGTTTGAGGTAGAATTCTCTGCAAGTTTTTCTTTGGCAGCAATCTGATATATTGATTTAACACTTAGACAACAAAAGTATCAAAATATGGATACTTACCCAAACAATAATACAAACAATCATCCAAACCCTTTGATGCCAGTGCTGCTCCCACAATTGTGAGCCTCAAAATCAGAAATATCAAGGCTGTTTTCTCCATAAATTAACTTCTGCAAAATGAATTCATCATTGGTCTTATTTTTTTTTTACAAGATAGAAGAAAGTATTTTATTTGTAATGACTTTCCTCTGACACTCTGTTAACTGTAACGAGTATCTGTGTTTTCACATCTGCAAACATGAAACTTGTTGAGCTTCTGCTGGGTCTCTGAAGCAAAAGTGGCACTCCACAGAGGAATTACACAATATTAGGATAAACATAATGAAATCATTCTTCAAAAGTATATTAAGTTGCACAAGGCTGAGTTTGCAATACTCTAAAATGAGAAAAAAATCTGTTCAAATATGAGTAAGTGAGAGATTATCTGCAGGAGAGGGAGAAGTTTCACTACCAGCACAGGTGCTTTAAAGCAAAAATCCGCCCCATTAAGCTCTGGCACAGCTGTTTTATAATAAATAAAAAAGAGAAACACCCATTAAAGTTTCATATGAACCAACCTATGAAGAAAAAAAGTCATTTGTTTGTAAACTACTACCACATTAACAATGGAGGCCAATTGAGAAAACCTCCAGGTCTGACAGGATGATTTTAAACTAAGAGTGTGGAATTGTTTATTAAGACTTTGAGTGACAGTCTAATATATTAAATCAGTTCAGAAGATTGTAAAATGCATTAGCATTAGCAATTTAATACCTCCAACAAATTTAACTGTCACTCATGGCATATCTGTCCTTGTTAAAGGGAAAAAATCCCAAAGCGCCATCTTTGTCTTGATGGACAATAAAGTTAGGGAAGGCAAAAGCCTTTCTCTGTACACTGGTGATGACAGAACTCTGTTACATTTATCATAATTAACTTTCACAGTTGGCAGCATTTTTTGGCAAATGTATTATTTGCTCAAGCTTGTGAAAGAAGTTTTAAGAACTAATCACTGGAGCCAAGCCTTCGCTCGCAATCGTTTCAGGGCTGGATTTTAATCAATTTAGAAACGTAATTACATGCCAAATGTGTACACAGTTACTTTGATTACACACAGAAATTGGGCAGTTTCATAGTCAACTAACTGATTGTAAGCAGTTGGGTGCAAAACATCTCGTCTGAATGAGCATTTTTAATAACCTTGTCTTACAGCCATGTGGGGAACAATACGGCAAACTTCTTCAAAAAGCCAGGACCTTTAAAGGAGATATTTCCAATTTCCAGTTTTATTCAGGTGGATAAACTTTCTGTGTTTTGTTATATTTTCTTAATTTTAGTTGTCACTATTAATAGAGCAAAAACTAAGGCAAAAAAGAATTAAATGCAAAAGGAGATCCCTCAAACACTGTGTGATTACTTTGCAGCGCAGTAGGGAAAAGGATCCCAGATGTAAAGTCCAGCAGACTCCAATACAGGGCTTCAGCACAAAGAACTGAGCAGAACTGTGCTGAGATTTGAAGGAACAGATGACAAAGAGCCAGAGGATTGACATGAATTCCCTGGATCAGCCAAGCACAGAGTTTAAGCTGCTGCAAATAACACTGCTGTGTTCTTCAGGAGGGCTCAGACAACAGCTGCGTGCCTATGAAAACACTCCTGAATCCTAATATTTGTGTGATATCCATATCACTATTGCACTATTTTGTCAATTTTTAGATGGCCCATTATCTGAGAACTTTCCACTCAGGGAGCAGCAGCAGAATCACAGTTCCTGTGGGGAGCAGGGATGGAGAATATGAGCAGCAACAAACAGACAAAATGAATAGTTTGCTTAATAATAATCAGGATTGACAGGATAATAAAGTCACTGCCTAAAAAGAATCCACATTTGTGACTATAATTTGAAACAAATGCTTTAATTGCCTCTGTGGATAAATAGTAAAAACATAAGCAGAGATAGGAGAAACAGGAGTAATATTAAATAGTTTACTTGGTGCTTTTTCTACCAAGATTTTCAAACTACACTTGCAAAATTATATTCTTGTAGGTAAAACACAGAAAACCAAGATGTTACCAACTGAGTGGTGTGAACAGACACTTGGATCCACAAGCAGCTCTAACTCTTGCTGTGCTGTGGGAGATCAGGAGGAGCAGTGCTTGACTGGTGCTGCTTGGGACATGCCCCAACATGAGCTTTGCAAAAGAAGAATTACCCCATCAGTTTCTTTTTAATAAGAGAATGAATCAGAGATTTCCCTAAAACCATATTTTACAACTAAAAGTGTTGATTAAATATTTATATTTTCTTCTTTCCTTTTTTCCTACCATCAGCTAAACACTGAGCAGCAAGTGAAATGGTGAACTGGCAGCTGTGAGTTAAGGGGTCCCTCCAAGTGATCCTGTTCCAAACTCCTGCTGAAGCCCCCAGCCAGCTGATGGCTGCAGAAAAACTGGGGGTTGGAACCCACCTTGGGAGCAAAACAAAGGCCACCACACACAGCTGGATGTGGTGCTGTTTCTGAGGTGCAAGGAGCCCTCCCAGATGGTGACAGATGGAAAATAAATTAAGTTTGTCCCTGGAAGAGATAGATAGATAGATAGATAGATAGATAGATAGATAGATAGATAGATAGATAGATAGATAGATAGATAGCCCAGTGTTAGATACTCCTCCTGGTGGTGCTGGAGCGGGTAGGAGCAGGCACCTTCCAGGAGAGCCCCCAGGGATTCCTGGGGCTGCTGGTGGAACTGCTCCTGCTGGGCAGGGCTGGGGCTCCGGGCAGGGACCCCTGCAGAAAGGTGTCTGTCCTTCCTTCCTCCCACTGCAGCTGCTCTGCCAGGGCTCCCCAGGAAAGCCCAGCCACCCACCTGGGTGTCTTTGCTCATTAAACCCTGCTTCTGAGTGCACACAAGGAGTCTGAGGAGCAAAGGGAAATGGGGAACTGAAATGATAACAATAGTAATAATAATAGTAATATTATCATTGTAATTATATTTTCATTATCATTATTATAATAATATTAATTACATAAAATAAATAATAATTAATACTTAATAATAATTAAGTATACTTAATTAATAATAATAAATAATAATTAATTAATTAATAATTAAGTATAATTAATAATACTAGATATAAATATTGTTGTATACCTTATGTTATTTTATTAATAATCTATATAACATATAATATACAACATATTTTGACAATAATAACAATTATTATTATTATTTAAAATTACTACTGACTTTGTCACCTCCCTGATCGAATTATGTTATATATTTTTTTATTCATATATTATACAATATACAATATATTATTATTGTTGTTGTTGTTGTAGTTTTTATTTTAATTACTATTACTTTTTCCCCTCCCTGATCCATTGGTCCCTCTAGTCCCAATACAGTTGTGCTGGCTCAGCTGAGGCCACAGCACATGGACAGAAATCCATGTGTAAGATAAGGGACAGCCCAAAGTCAGCCCTTCCCCTGAGGAAAAGGCTCATCAGTCTCCAGCCTGAAAAGGGTAATACAGCAAGCACTGTTAATATTGAAGAGTTTACATTTCCAGCTGATTTGTTTTCTGACTGTCATTTTACACCCTGGTGTTTGGTTTACTCCACTAAAAGTGCATTTACTCTGGTGGAAAAACAAAAAAAAAAAGAAAATCTGTGCTCATTCTTGTGCCTTTTGGAAGAATTTCTGTCTCCAAACATTCCTGCCATGGATACCACAATTAATTCTTCATACTTTCTTCCCTTTTCATCTAGCACAATGAAACTTAAACAGCAAACAATGGTTTATTTGGAAAGCAAAACAAAATTTAACTCTTTAATCAGTTCTCTTTTCTCCTCTGCTCTCCTTTCTTTTCTGCTCTAAAATACTGGATTCTTTTCCAGTTCACCAACTCCTGTATGCAATGTGTGTTCAGCCCCTGGATGAAATGAATCCATAAGAGAGGTGTGAAAATCTGGGAATAGGAAATCCTTCCTGCAACTTCCATTTTGCCATCAGGTGTAGAGGTCTGGCCTCTCCTTTCAATTACAATTGCACATTGTCCTTCTTTGAACTGGTGATGGTTTTTTTCCCCTAAAGAACATAAGAAAACCAGGTTTACTCACTGTAAAACCACCATGTATTTAAAAAAGTGTGTACTTCCTACATGACTTTTTAATCAAAACCACCATTAAGAGGCAGTTTAGAGAAATGATGACTTTTTATAACTTGATCTTCAAGCTGAGCAAAATCTTCTGCAAAATGTAGATTTAAAGACCTGAATAATTCATTTAATCTGCAAAACATGATTGAAACCATGTTTAGAAAGAGCTGCCTTGGGCCTCCAAGGCCAAAGGGAAACTATTACATTTGAATCAGTTTGATTTTGTACTACCTTGAAACATAAAGTGTCAGCGTGAGCACGGAGATAACAGCAAACCCTGGCAGGGGGGCCGTGGAGATAAAGCCCAAAGATTGGGATGTGCTTTGATAATTCAGAAATAAGGGTCAAAGGAGTGCCTAAGGTAGGGAGGTACATCCAGAACAGAACACCTTTAATACATCTTTTAACTATGCAGCATTCCTGGCCAGGTGGGGAGATTCCAGGTGGTTGAACAGTCACATTCCAATCACAGGAGCTGAAATTCAGTTTGGAAACTCAACCCATGCTCTTCACTCAAAGGTGTCAGGACTCCTAAAAATCATTCTATCAGCAATGAATTAAAAAAATGAAACAAATTACTTCCCATCCTCCAAAATAAAAATGCTTAGTGTTGGGTATTTTTCAATTATATTATATTAATAATATAATATAATATAATGTAATATATAAAATTAATATAAGACAATTAACAAAACATAATATAGTTTAATATAAAATCAAGATAATTAATATTCTATAACATAATATATCATAACATAACATAATATAACTAAATGCAGCATAATATAATATAATATAATATAATACAATATATAAAAGCAATTGTGAACTATGTCCTTCCCCTCCAGCCCCTTTTTCCTGATGCAGTTTTAACTCCAGGTCATGTACAAATAGGTGAGTTTCTTCACACTGCTCCAGTCCCTATGATTCCATCATTCTCTAATTAACAACCTGGTGTTTGGTAGCAGAAAAATATTGAAGTTCATAGAAGTGCCGAGCTTATTCCTCTTACAACACATCACATTTAATTTGCGTGTTCTGGAAGGTAGAAGAAATTGAATGTGCGATATAATTTGGTCAAGCTTTGGAAAGTGAATATTTGAGTTGCACTCAACTGCTGGTTATTTTTCAAGACAAGTTAAAATGCAAAAAAAAGCAGCACAACAATACATTGTTTGAGATCAGCTAGCAAGTCTTAAAAGAAAAATAAAAGAGTAAAAAAAGGTACATATCATTAAAAAGTGAAGTGTGCTGAGTGTGCAAGGTAACATATATTTTCCAGGCTTGCTGATCAGTATAAATCTAACATTAATCTGATGAAGGCTGGTGTGCTACAAAGGCTTTCGCTGGTGAGAGGTGATGATTTTTTTTTCCTTATTCTGAAAAATGCAACGAGGGCAAATGTGGTTCCAAATGATCTCTTCTTGAATGGTCTTGTTTTCTTTTTGAGCAAGTTGGTTCTTCTCATATGGACCAGGTGCTTTAGAGAAGTGGTACCCAAATAATACCAAAATTCTTCATTACCACATTGTGCTCTTAAGCCAGTTTTAATTGTTCCTGCAGACTGGACATACAAGAGCAGCCAATAAGGTCTGGGAGACACTCAGAAATTAGAGAAAAAATACTTTAGATTTTCAGTGGTGTGCAATGTATGGTGACACTGACAAAAAATAGTTTAATGGCAATTCCATTAGTGTATGAAATTTGCCTCTTGTGAAGAAAAGCAGTATTTATAACCACATAGTACTAGCTACAAACTGTATTTGAAATATGGAATTTAAGTCCACGTGATGGAACTCAGCAACTCCCAGAGTTTGTTATTTCTCTCCACTGGGCTCAGCATTCTGTTCTCGGGGGGGGGAAAATGAACATTGTTCTGCAATACCCCAAAGAGGAGAGGTACAGTCATTTCTGTTGTATTGCTGTGTGTTTTCACTTTAAGCACTGGAAAAGCCACCCAGTGCATAGGATGTGCACCTGGGGAATATTTTAGCAATTGGAATAAATGAGACAAAACAAATACCCTTCTCCACCTGTGAGTGCTTGATGTTCACCAGTGAATACTTTCCATCAGTTTGCTCTGGAGTGCAATCCCCCTGCTAGTCAAATGCTCCTGTGGAATTCTTTTGTTTAGATGAGAAGATATTTTGTCCTAGTTGAAGTAATTTCATGGAAAAGCTGCCTGCTCAGGGAATCAGTGCTGCACAACCCACTCTGCAGAGATCCCCACCAGCAGGGCCAGCACAGACCCCTGGTATTCTCAGAGCCCCCCCTGTTATCAGAGACCCCTCCCAGCCTCAGCCAGGCTCTTCAGTAGCCTTTCCAACACCTCCATTCTGAGCTCCACCATCTGTTGAAGAAATTTGTGAATTTTTCCAGGTCTGTGCACCCCTCCCCACGTGCAACCCCCCTTGGTGCAGTAGCTCTGTTCCCCCCCACAGCAGGATTTTTAACCAATATTGTTGTTCTGAAAGTGTTCTTCCTGCCTGGTGTGTGTGGCTGCACAAAATGGGTCCAGTTAGATTCTGGTGGCAGTAAATAGACTTTTATAGTCTTACTGACAAATATATATCTTTCTGGGGGGGTTGTTGTTTCCTAGAAGATGACTTTCAGGCAACTGCAGATATTATGGATTTAATTCAGTGGTTTGAAATATATCAGCCAATGTTAATTCCCACATCACTTTCCAGTCCATTAAATACTCTATTTTTTAATTGAAGTTATAATATTTATTTGCTCATTCTCACCTGTTTTGGTATGCTACATTTCTTCAGTAATTTCTCTAGTGATTTGTGCTTGGATTATTTTATTCCTTTCATTATCTCTGATTTAATTGTCCCCCATCATATAGAAAAGACTGTGTGCCAATTTCAAGTTGGTGTTACATAATTTAGATTCAACTTTGTTTGGAAAGTTTCCCAAGCAATGAGATTCTCATTATTTTATAGAAAATATTAATAACCATACCATCTTATCAAAAAACCTGCCATCAATAAACAGGAGATGCCAGTACTCAAAGTTTTATTTCAGCAGTTTAGAATTTAAAACTTTTGTCAAAAGGAAATTTATTCTCTTCCAATGAAATATATATTACCAGCATATTAGAGCAATCTTTCCATAGGTTGTAAAGTGTATCATTTAATGGTTGAAATATTTGTTAGTTGAAAAGTGCATCCAGGCTCAACACGACGGGGCTTTGGCTATAAATCTCTGATTAATAACAGTTACTCAGGGGAGGAGGTCTGGGTTTATATATTTTCATTTCACTGATTCTAATTTTTGCATGAACCATGTGAAGCTATTTGAGCTCATAAGCTTTAAGTTGGTGCTTTAAATTCATTTTTGGTTGCAGCAGTAATTCAGCTGGGCAGGGCATCTGATCAGAGACCCTGCAAATGGCACAAATTGCCAGGTTTTCACTAAGCCAGGGGGGCACAGAGGCCACCCCACGCTCCAGCAGCACAGAGCAGAGTGTGAATTACCCGGGACAAGGCTCACCTCCTGTGAGGAGCAGGAAAAGTTCAGCCTCTGGTGTTGTCTCAAGGCAGCAGTAGCAGGTGAGGAATGCCAATGAGGTGGGGATGAATCTGCAATCTGCCCACACCTGGCTGCAGCAGCAGCCCCTGGCCCTGCCAGCAACTGGGAAATGTTTTTAAAACGCAGCCAGGCACCCCTGAGCCATCTCATCGTCAGGGGATGGCAGGGGAAGCACTTCTGCCTGAGCTTTGGGGGTTAAGGTCTTATGACATCAGTGCTCATAGAAAGGTCATCTTTATTTGATGACAGTCTTAAAAATCAAACCAAAGCTCTCCTTCCATAGTAAAACAAAGCTAAATTATTTTTGGTTCTTGGGAAACAAACAGGGGTATGCTCTCCCCCTCAATGCAGTTACAAACAGTCTCAGAATATGGCCTGTGGGCTGACTAGATCAAACACAGCTGCTCTGTGCAATCTCAGTTACTCACAAGAACTTGAAGTGCTAATTCTGCCATTTGAAATTTATTGCAGAATTAAAATCTGCTGCATGATGTTCAAATCAAGGGGCATTTATACAGATTTCAGTAAAGCCCGAGATGAGATATTCACATAATATTCACATAAGGAGATGAGGTTACAATGCATAGACTTACAAAGAGAAGGTGCTTTAAGAAAAAGACACGTCATGTATATATACACATCTACTGGGGAAAATTAGTTTCCTGTGTTTTGACACCCTTTCTAACACAGCTCTCAATAAATCACCATATTTCAATAACATCTGCAAATCCAGGAACATTGTAATTCCAAACTGACAGATCAGTAGGAGGCTAAAAGAAAATAAGAACAATAAATTAAAAAGGGAGACATTATGGAATTGCACCAGATCCAGATTGTAGGCACTGTGTCAAAGTGAAATCTCTGGTCCAGATTCATCAAAGAGATAGCGAGAAGAGTTTCTACCAGTTTTAAATTTCAATGGAAGAACAGTACCTTATTTGTCAAGATGAACCTCAGCATTTGCTCTTGTTAAAGCTCAGGAGATTCCCAGGGGCTGATTCTGGAGCTTGCCCAGGTCCCTGTGGATGGCCCCATCCTGCAGGAGTGTCCCTGTACCTCAGCTCTGCGTCACTTGTAAGCGTGCTGAGGGTGCCCTCCATTGATGTCAGTGATGAGGATATTAAATGAACACCCCTGGTCCCAGTACAGGCTCCTCAGGGGCACCTCCTGTCCCTGGTGTCACTGACACCCTCTGGAAGTGACTGTCCAACCAATTCCTCGTCCATCTGAAGCCCACCATCTAATCCATCTGCAGTTTAGAGAGGAGGATGCTGTATGGAATCACATCAAAGGCTTTGCAGAAGTTCCCATAAATGAATCTGTAGCCCTTCCCTTGTCCCCTGCTGGAGTCACCATCAGAGAGGGCTGCTGGGTGGGTGGGAGATTGCCCTTGGTCCTGGAGAAGCCAAGACAGGATCCCTGAGTCCAGCCATGAAATGGCCAGCCCCTGCAGAAGATGCACACCTTTCTGTTGCTGCCCTTACCAAAAGAGGCTCCACCTTTCCTGCCAGGGTGAGCCCGGGGCCTCTCCATTACTGAGACAGAGCTGCCAGGGTGAAAAGTGTTCTGGGAAAGGCTGTATAGCCTGCAGTCAGAATATCTGTTTGGAGATTTCCATCAGCTTCATGAGCTCCAAAAAAGATCATTTTCCTATGGAATATGAACAGCCCCAGTAAGGTATTCTGACAATGAATGGAGACAAATACCGGATTTTTTCTAGACAAGAAAGTTTCAAAGTTTCCTCATACAGAGAATGACCTGCCAGCTGCTGTTTCATCTTGTAAAAGTGGGATTGCAGCTCAGGTATTTGACTGTAGTTATCATGGATATAGGTCAGTACAAAGAAAACACTATCACAGACAAAAAAAATCACATAGGGCTTTAAAGATAAAATTGCAACCATCAAAATTCTGCTCTCAAATCTTCTGATGACCAGGATTCCTCAGGTTCTTATAGCAAATAGCTATTCATTTAATGCTTAAAATTTTGTCAGATAAATCAAGAAAAGAAAATAAAACCCAGCAGTATTGTGGATAACAATGTTACCAGAAATTCCTGTAAAGACATGAGGCATTCTCTTTCACTAAGACTGGAGGTTTCTGAAAACTTTATTTGTTCAGCCACAGGGGTTGAGAAAGAAGGTCAGATTGATCTCTTGGTGGGTTTTTGGGTAATAAAAATTATGAAACTGAGAAAATATTTGTAGAATTGGTATCACATTTGTCTGATATCAACACATCCTCTGGTAACACAGGCAACCCCATTGAGGAGGCTCGTACATAACAAGTGTGGCTGTAACGACTAACGTGCAAAGCAAGGGAGAATTGGTTTTGATAAATTAGGGAGGCCACAGGAGAAGGCAAGTGAGTCACATTAACATTGAATGGATGGAGGCTGTGGAGCAGAGGATCAGGGAAGACCAGAATTCAGCTGCTCAGACTGCTAGCACAATATTCCCCAGAGCACGGAGTGCTGGATACCACAGTTATTAGGGAATAGCATAAGAACAGGAGACCTTTGGAGGAGAGACAGGGAAAATAAAGGACTTTTGATGAGTCCTCTAGTGGGTATCCATTTTCGGTTTAAAACTCAATCTGCAGTAATGTATGCTGCTTTGTAATAATAAAACAACTTTTGGTTAATGCCACTCCTCTTCCTTAGCACAGAGACAACTGCAGGTGCTTGAATTGTTCTGCCAGCCAGGGCTTTCACGAGATAGATTTTGTGTGGCACTGTGGAGTGATTTATGTTTGTAAGCAAAGTCAGGAGAAAGTCATAGATTTTAGTATTCTCTATTACTTTCTTTAATGTGAGCAATACTTTCTGTCCTGTTTCTTTGATGCTCGATAGTGCTGGCAATATAAATTCTTGCTTCAATCTTATTTACATAGACAGAAGTTATGTAGTGACAAGGTCCCTTCAAGGCTTGAATGGTTTGTTAATAACATGTACTAAATAGCATCTGGTATCAATCTTGTCCTACAGACATGCCTGTAGTGATTTAAAGCTTTCATTCTTTGAATTCAAAATCTAATTTTTAATGCACTTTCTGTCAGCTGTCTTCACAGCTTTTAAATGAGATTCTGTCATTTTGACATATTCACAGATACACTGAAATTTAACAAAAAAAAAAAAAGAAATAAAAACTTCTCATGTCTAAATAAAATGCCTATTCATTTTCATATAAATATTTTTGATTGTTATAGGCTTTCAGTTATTTATTGATATAGAAATGAATACCACTTATTTACTCAGTGGTAAAATGAACATAACTGCTTGAGTTATTTGGACATGACTACTTAATTGTTGTTACTATTAGTAAAATGAAGAAATAGTCATAAACTTTCATTTCTAGATTAGCTTATTTGCAGAGCCCTCAGTTAGCAATTTCACCTGCAAAGCCATGCAGCAAACTGCTCCATGGATCCCATGCTCCCTTTGTTTCCTACTGAACTGCAAAATCCACATATTTAAAAGCAAAAAGAGGGTAACATTAGAATATCTGTCACTGGAGGATGCCCATGGAAATTTGTGTTTCAAACTGATACCTTTCTCTTCACTGACACATCCATCTGAGCAGCCATTCTAAAATTGATTTGATATTCAGTGAAAATTAGCCCCAGTTTGGGAAAATCCTGAGCTGGAGCTATTGCCAATTTTGAACCTGTGCAGCAAGTTGGGTATTGGAAAGAATGCCTTTAGGTATAATTAAACTGCTGTGAATACATCCTTGGCAGTGCTGGTGATGGGTTTTTTGAGTTTTGAGTATTTTAGTTTAGCACACAGACTAAACTGCTACTTTGCCTACACTTAAATCCAGTTTCAAGGAAAAACAAACACAACATTTACCTAAGGACCCAGCCTTTAGGAAGGGTAAGGAAAAAAGAATTTCTGGATAAACTAAATGAAATAGCAGTTGTGAGACCCAGTGGAAGGAAAGACATGGCTCCTTTCACTGCCCTTAGCCACCCCAGCTACAATCTGACATGAAACTGGAAGGAGAAACGGGCAGGATTCTCTTCCCTCTTTAGTAGCCTTCCAAGTCTTTTGTCCAGCAGAGATTGGCAGCCCCAGAAATGACAGCATTTGCCAGCTGAGCTCTCTGGGGTGCCCCTGGGGGGAGGTTTGGGGGTTCCAGCCTGTGTGGTTCATCCAGTAGCAAAGGCAGGGCTGGGTAAAGCAGCCCCAGCCTTGTCAGTCCAGCTGCCACAAGCAAAGAAGGGACTCTGACAAAGGTCTGCAACACAGTGACAGTGCCAAGGTGACTCTCCCTGGAGTTAACAAAGAAATGGACACAGCCAAATGCCATTGCTGAATCTGGTGGATGTGGATAGGGAGCTTGGACTTGGTGGTGATATTTAACAGTCATTTGTTACCTTAATGTGTCATCCTTCACTGAAGGGTATCAAAATGCCTTACAAACTTTTATTATGTCTCAAAATAGGCTAAGGAACATTATTTTCCTTTTTACAAGTGACTGTACCTGGCAGCCACACAGTCACAGTCACAGTGACACACAAGTCCCAGTGACAGACTCAGACTCTGAACACAGCCTGCTGCTTATTCATCTCTGATTACTGAAATACATGTTGTGTTGAAAAAAATGGTAGAATAACTAAGATTTTGTTCCAGCAAGTTACTGCTGGTCTTAACTTTGCCTTAATTCACTTTACTGATTGTATTTGCTAGCTTGTTTTGTAGAACATTAAAACCCAGGCAGAATAAAAGCGTAAATCAGCTGGATGCTAGGCTGCTAAAGCAGATTATCAAAACTGACAGAGAATGTAAGAGTAAGATACAAATAAGGCCATTGAGAAATAAGAACAAAGAGCAATATCTTTATTTTTAAATGGATTGTTACAGGAGAAGCCAGAGGGACCTTGAGGCTGCTCTAAGGGATACAAGGGGTAACACAGGTCACCGGATGTGTGACTGTTTCCCAGGATTGCCCTCTGCATGTCATCCACACTGGCTGCCCTTTTGAAACTCCACAGGCAGCCTTTTGGGGATGTCATACCTTATCTGGTGGAGACCTTTTTCTGAGATGATACATACACCTTTTGGGGATAAATTAAATTATATTGCCTGAGAACACTTCCATTTTCTGCCTGCCTCATCTCCATCTCTCTCTGTACCCTGTTGAATTTCTCTCAATGCTTCAGACACTATTCTGAAGTTTGTCCTGCTTAACTTAGCACCTTTAATTCTTAGTTCTTTAGTTCTACCTTTTTTCCCTTCTTGTGTATGGAATATCTAGAAAGTGTTGGGCAATAATTGTCTTTTTGCCATTTACATGGACTTCTGTCATCCCCATTCTGTCTCCTCTGTGAGGCTCAGAACTCAGCCTGAAGACATCCAAGAGATTCTGGTAGTTCTGAAAAGCCCAGTCCAGCAAAGTATCCAAATGTCTGAGCCTGGATAAGTTCCCCATTACTAAATTAATTCCCCAGAGTTACCAGTTTTAACTTTTGCTATAATTTTTCTAACACACAGTAATTTTCCAGCATTTTTTTTTCCCTCAAGTGTAATATTCTATCTCAGCTGGACTTCCTCTGAAGTCTCTTTGATAACTGCCCTCAAAAGTTCATTCTGAACTACCCTCTGTGTTTATGGCAGACAAATCAGGAAACACTCACATAAATTTCACTAAAGAGTAAAACTTTAGTTAGGCTTATGATAAGGGTGGATAGGCAGCATTGGTCAAAGTGGTAAAACCTGCATTTCTGCAGACTTTTAAGGTGAGTTTGATGCCTCAGTCTAACTTTGCCTTGGCAGGAGGGGAAGACAGCCCCTCTTATATTGTGTTACTCTGAAAAGGATTATGACAAATCATCCTTCACTCACTGAAGGCTCATGCAGATTTCTCCATAGCACTCCATTGTACAGATCTTCCAGGAATCCTTGCCCTGGTATCATTCCATACATATAACTTTAACTGCACAAGGCTTTGCCTCTCCTGCACTGTCCTATCTTCTTTCTTTCATCTGACAATAAGGCTTCTACAATAACAATGTCTTTTATTCTGTTGTGAATTTAAGTTCTTTCTTTTCCAGCTTTGATTTCACACACAAACGCAGCCTTTTAGCCAGGACTGGTCCATGAAGAAGGCAGGTATGAAGAGTCTCTGTCTTAATAAAACATTGAAGTGTTAGAGGAAAATGTGCTTTGTTTTTGAGAAAGCCATAAAGAAGTTGTAATTTAGAGATTAGCTGTTCAATAAGGAGAATGTTGAATATTTCTCATCTCTCATCAGCTCATATCAATTGTTATCTCTTCAATATCAATTGTTATCTCTTTTCCTGCATTTTCCATTTTATGTGTAGTTATTATTCATCATAGTTACAAAGTGTGAATTATGAATTATTCATGAATTAATGAATAGCTTAAAATTTGAAATTTAACATCCAAAATGCATTAATTCTGTGTTGCTCATTTACAGCCAGACCTCTGGATTCTGTACTGTTCTTTGTCTCCTGTTTATCATACCAATGTCTTGCTGCTCTTGTCTTTGTCATTTGTGTGGTTCAACACAAATAATCCCAAGAAGGGATCCTGAAGTCTTAGGGAATTCTGCATGGCTTAGTTGATGATGGTCAGATACATTCTGAATAAACTTTAAAAACAAATTATGAGAAAGAATTCATGAAACTTGACTCAACAGAAAATGGGAAGCTTTGACTAGGTATTCTTTTTTGTGCTTATTTCAAGAATTTGCTCTTAGAAGAGAAAAACAATCAGCTTTTCACTGGGTTTTATCTGGTGGGAAAAATGGAGGATTCCAAGGTGCTGGAATATTCATATTTTATTCAAGCACAGGTGACATATTTAAGTTCTGCAGCCTATGTTTAAAATTCCCTCATCATGCATACTAAAGCTGTTTCCCTGGTTTATTCTGCTTAGACAGAATTTAGTGATGAAGATTAATTTATCCAAGTACATAAATGTGTTTCAGGTAATTCTCCCAGCAAACCAAGCATCATTAAGATCTCCAGAGCCTTGTCATTAACTTCTCTTCTCATGGTGCTGAGTTTACCGTTATGAACTGGCAAAATTCGGCTAGGCTGAATAAATTAAACACATTTGCCCAGTTTTGGATCAATACCTCTTGTTTTGTTCTTGAGCTCAATAGGCATTAATACTTAATCATCTTGAGACTGGAAACACTTCTATGGCTTTCCTTTGGTGTTAAGCAAAGGAACATTAATTATTGGATATAAAGCCCGTTAGATTTTCCTTCCACAGTACATCCCTGTGGGAAGGCTTGGAGCAAGAGACATTATTTCAGCAGTTTTACCGTTGTGCATCCTTGGTTTTAATTGCCACAATCCACCATTTACAAACTTACATGGATCATGCTTACAGCTGAGGAACTGTGCTTCTGCCTTCTGCACACTTACATTTATAAACTTCCCTTTCCAGCTGTCTCTTGTGCAATAAGCAAATTTATTAACTCTGATGAATTTTCACTAACTTTTCTGAAAGACAGCACCAAGTTTTTACAGAGAATTTTTGTAGTGGCAATTATGACAATTTCTGATTACTGTGAACTTGTATTAGCCTCTTTTCAGTATAAAAATGAAATGAAAGCCCTAAAGGATGCACATCTAATATTCAAGATTTTATCACTTTAAGGACTTGCTACAAATTGTGTCAAAGGAAACTCTGCACCTTCTCAAGGCACTGAGTTTTAATCATTTTTACATTTCTTTTATGAAGAGATTTTCTTTGCATCTAAAATAACCTTAAAAGGTCTCCAAGATCTTTTTGCTTCCCTTTCATAACTATTTTCAATATTGTGTTCTTTTTTTAAACTCTATTAACTTCAGTTTTACAGGAACGAGGACCCTGGAGCTCCTTAAGCAGCTCCTGTGTGTTTGGCACAGACAGACCCCATCAAGCATTTTGCTCTACCTCTCATTTTAAGGGCTGCACAGGGGCTGTTTTGACACAAGTGCCAAAAAGCCATTTCCTTTCTCCAAGAAAGAAGCCCCACAGAATAAGGCCTGGCTCTACCTTGTTTTTTTTTTTTTAACTTATTGGGAGATTTGCCAAAACTCAAAAGGATTTGAAGCTACACCTTCATCCCTCCTGATTAAGCCACTCAGCTTGTAGAGTGTTTGATACCTGGCTCTTTCCTCATCTCTGAGCATAATTTAAAACTTTATTCCTAATTTTGCATATTATGAGCATCTACCAAGGAAACTGCTAGAACTATAATACAGGTCAACTCACTGGCACATCCCACAACATATTTTATTACTTACACAGTCTTTGTTGTGAAAAAACATTCTCTATTATTGTATAGTAAGAAGTCATTTTAAGTATAAATGGCCTTTTTAAAGATGTAGCATCATCTTCTTTTCATTGCCTGCCATACTAATAGGAGAACAGCAGATGCTCAGGCAAGATTCAATTCACCTTAATTTGTTCAAGCTTAATTAGCAGCTGGGATGCATCTGGCAAATAAACATGAAAATAGTGACAGCCTGAGTTAAAGGGAAAAAGTAAAAGGCTTTTGTTCATTAACCACATGTTCTTTGTTGAGAGCATTATGTGCTGAAGGCAAAATCATTTTTAAACTCTTTTTTTTTTTTTTTTGGTAAAGGATAGAACCCCTCATACCCATAGCTTCATTCCCTGTGTTCTGGTGCAGGTGAGCCATGTGAAAACAGGAGCAGTCCCCCTATGAGATGTTCCTGCACAGGTAAATGCTTGTAACATCACAGCTTAAATATATGGCCTAAGCTTGTATAAACAGAAGAGAGTAGTTTCTTCAAGAATTAGGTAGGCAAAATGGCCCCCTTGAGATGTAATTAGGAATTATTTACAACCCTGAATAATGATCATGCAGTATCTTGCACAAAGCAAAATAAGCAAAGGCAATTCTGAAGAGTTCCCTGCTGCCATTAAATATGTGACTAACTAGCAAAATGAGGGGCATAACGATAAGAAATGTGCAATGTCTTTGCAGTAGCTTGGTTCCAAAGCTCCTGCCCATATAAATTCCAAAGTTGGGTATTAGTTGTTGCTGAGTAAGTGATGAAAGTAGCAGGGTTTTTTCGAAAGTGGAACTGTTGAAAAGATTCCTTGTGTTCACTTCAAAGTAGGATTTTTGGACACTAATGAAAAGTAGAGAAGGGGCAAGATTAAACAGTATTTAGGGGAATGCTAATCAAGCTAAGCCATAGTTCCTCATGTAACCCAAAACAAGGCTTTGCTGGGTGACCAAGTGAGAAAGAAAGGGACTCTGTGCTACCTGTGGCTTTAATTTCCCAATCTTGGCTGTATCATATAAGGAATTAAAAAAAAAAAATCTTTCTTCCTTCTTATTTATGTAAAACAAACAATGCCATTTTCAGCCTAAAAAAACCCAAAAAACCCACTCAAAATCTTAGATTCCCACTTCCATATTCTATATTAAAGAATCCCATCAATTTAAGAATATAAGAATCCTGTGGTTTTCGACTCACCAGGATGCAGTAAATCTTACAATCAGGTCAATGCAATGCTAGTGTTTTCTTGAAAGAAAATGATATGAACTCTGCAAAAACAGGCAAAAAGATTTCCCTAAACTTGATGGCAGTGTGGGAGATGGGGCTTGGAAGAAGACTGAAAGGGAGGAAAATCTAAGTAAAGAAAACTGCATAATTCTAGGGAAATTGGCAACAAGGTAAGGGCTGGCCACTGTCATATGCTTCATGTTTTGTTATCTCTGTGGAAAACCCTTTCAGGTTTGGTTTAGGTACTACATATCACTGTTACACAATGTCACGTGGCTCTGTTATGGACTTTCCTTGTCCAGGATAGCTGGGCTGAACACAGGCTCTGCTATTTTCCACAGCACCAGCCAATCAAGTGCAGTCAGCATCTCTGCTGGCTTTTCTTCTTTTTATTTTTTTCTCCCACAACAGACTGTAAAAACCATCTGTGTTTTAGAGGATGTTTAACTTCACTTGGAGTGTAAAGACAGAATGTCTGAATGGCTGAAAAGGCATCAAAGAAACAGGAAAGAGGCAAGATTTGGCACAGGACATTTTATTAGTGTTCAGTGGCTCCTGGAAATTTGGTGATTGTGCTTTGCTGCAACTCCATCAATGGCAAAGGAGTCAGATGTGTGATTAGTGTTCATGCAGGCATGGAGATGAACTCTCAAGGAAGAGTTGAGAGCAGGGGTGCCGTCCCTGGGAAGCACAGGGCTGCAGTGCCACAGGGGTGTGACACTGCTTTGCTCCCTGTGTGCCCAAGCCAGGGGAAGGAGAGGCTGAGGATGCCACAGGAGATCTCAAGCTTATCTGAAATACTCCATTTCCCTGACATTTATATTTGTGCATTTACAAGCAGCACACAGAGCTCAGAAGCACACCTTTTAAAGTGCCACTTTGATCCCAGCCCCAGCCAGCAGTACCTGCCCTGGCGTGGGACAGGCTGCACACACCCAAAGGCTGTGCTGGGCTGATGCTCTGGGCTCCATCCTCTCCTAGTAGAAGCCACAAGCAAAGTTCCCAGCCTCTTCAGAGGCACAGAATCAGGCCAACAGTCAATTTTGAGATATAAGTGGTTTTTTTGTGAGCAGAGCAGATGCTGATTGATTAATTATTTATAATGGCACAATCTGGAGGATGAATACAGATAAAAACTCAGCGAAAGCTATTGAAAATGGAGTCTAGCTTTTTTATAAAGTACCTGGGGATATTGCATTTCAAAAGAATTCTAGAAGTAAATCTCAGTATTAAAGCCATAAGTTTTTAATGTTAAGCTTCTTTAGCTCAACAATGAAAACATTTAACTTCACAGTTTGACAGAGAAGAGTATTAGCAAATATCATGGAAGGGCTATGTCATGCCAGTAGTTCATTCTCCTTAGAGAAATTATCCAGCAAAGTCCTTATGATTTATGAGAGGAATTGAACCAAAATTAGCTATCTTATAAGTCATTGGCATAATCACTTTTACCCTTGTTTTGCTTGAAATATCCATGAGAACCCCATAGATATGCCAATGTCTTTTTCCTCATCTTTTGTGTTTTGCTATCTATAAATAGCTTGTTGTGAGTGTCCGAGGCTGCGTGTATGAAGCACTGATTAATTACACCCTTCTAACTTGATTTTAGTCTCAAGGATCCACATTGGAAGTAACTCACACAAAGTCCTTGAGCTTATAACAGTGACCAGAGGTGTTACAGGGGCAAGCAGGTTTTTATGCTCCACTGAAATAGGTAGTCCTGGTATTTTAGGGCAGAGTTCAACATCAGTACAATTGGACAATGATTACATTAAGCACAGAGTCCAAGTTCTGCTTCGAGACTGGTGATTTAACAAATCACCTGGTATTGTATAGACTGTGATCAGGTGTGCAGCCCAGGTTTTGCTTTGGGGGAATATGAATATTTTAACTTCATATCACATTTTATTAGTACTGGTATTAAGTAAAGCTCATGCACTTGGGGCATTCATTGCAAGTGAGCCCAAAAAACCCAATAAATGTAATTGAAACAAAAATGACCTCTGAAAGTCAGTCTCAGCACACCTTTTCCTGTCACAAGCATTTTAGTAAATGAATTCTTTGCTTGGTTACTGAAATGTCTAAAAGATGGGTCTCTAAATTTTTTCCCCCAAGCCTTATCCATCCAAAGTCCTCTTGACAGCAGGGAAGCACATACACTTTTCTAGTGCAGGGACTCACCCTCAATGGAACTGTGCAGGCTTAAATCAGCTAAAAATCTAATAGTTAGGGCTGCACAAAAGGAGAAGGATTAGGCTTTACCTGGGTAACAGGACTATACAACCTCCTGGGTTAGTGAGGAGAGCCAGCCTTATCAGAAAAAGTCAATGCTCAGGAGAAATAAAAAATAGAAGAGGCCACCTCCATCAATTTCTGGTCTGAGAAAAGCATAAGGCTGAAAGGCAAAGCAGTGAATGTCTTTAACAGATATAGATTAGAGAGGGAAAGTGGATCTGGAAATCTGACTTTTTCACAGAGATGTTCAATACCTATCCAGGGAGGAGATTGCAGACTCTTAAAGGGATTAAACCAATGATTACACAAAAATGGCACTTCCACTGAGAAACAGACTTCTAAACCATGGAGGTTGCAGGAAGGGCAAGAAGAGCAAGCATTTAGAGGGCTGATGCTAAAGGGCAGCAGCTCCTGGGAGGCTGGGGAGGAGGTTGGGGTTTTACACCAGCAAGAGAGACTGCTACACATGAGGAGTTTGGAATGAGGCTGACAGATGGCAAGGCAGAGATAATGTTTAGGAGAGTGCTGGCAGAAGGGTTAAAAATGGAAGAACTATTTGTTCCTTGGTCACAGAGATAAACTGAAAGTGTCCTCAGTCTCCCTGAAAATTGTAGCAGGTAAATTTAAGTCCTCTCTTCCTGAGCTTGGTCACCAGAGAACACAGTGTGATGTATAGGCAGTGTTTGGAGCAAACAGAATAATTAGAGTAATGTACAGCCCACAGGATGGATAAATATGTGCATGACAAATGAAGGCACCACTAGCTTTTAAGCACGACATCAAAAGTATGTCGGCTTGCACGTAATTAAATTGTTTTCTCACTCTCTGTGTTTCATTTAGTTTCTGCAGAATGAAATACTCCTCTTTGGATCTACATCACTGCATTATGTCACGAAGTTTATTGAATGGTAAAATTTATAGAATGGTAAGGAAGAAATAGGAAGGAAGAGTTGTTTGTTGTTTTTTGGATTTTATTTTTCATACTAAGGGACTTTGAATGCCAGAGTGGAGGTGGGCTATGAATCTAATTGCCAAAGACACCATCAAAGTAAGAAAGGAATTAAGATGGGATTTGTTCAAATGCTAGGTGAGGTAGAAGACAAATAGTGTCTAATCCATTTTGGTGGTTCTGGTAGGAAATAAAAACACAGAGGTCTATAGAATTGCTCTGTTTTAAGAGGGAGAAAATTACATCTAAATCCATTCATTTTGTAAATTAATTGCCTTGAAATGACAGCCTCCTTTGAAAAGGCATTACTCTCAGAGTTTGATCCAGATCCCACCAATGTCAATTAGAAGCTCTTTAGTGATTCCACAGATTTGGGGCAAGGAAGTTGTGGGAATGGCCTAAAAGATTCTTAAAAAAAAAACCAAAACAAAACCAAACCCAAACACTTGGAATCAGAGAAGTTCCTGGGCCCCTGATATGCTGCTTTTTTTCCAGCATGTTGGCACAGAAACTAGACCTACTGTAATTTATATGAATTCAAGTCCTTTTTGGGTCTGGAGCGCCTTCCTTGTATAATAATAATAATACCTTTCAGCTGTCTTAAATGTACAAAAGGGAACTCGGTAGGACTAAACCTAACAGAAAGCTTGTTCCAGGTTTGTAAAGGCCTATTTTTGTTCTTCCTGACAGGTCACACAAAGAGCTCATTCCTTGTTTCCTCCGAAGTATGGTTGTCTTGGGTTGCAATACAAGATATAACCAAAAGTATGTATTCTATTACCATCTGTTGAAACCAGCTGGGGAGGAGTTTTTTCTTTATCTCTTCCAGGACCCATCCTCCCTCCAGGGGATATCTGCTGTTCATGGGCCATCCAGGCTCACTGCATGGCTGATACAATGACATCATCCCATTGGGAGATGCTCCACCCAGTGGGAGGAGCCAAGCATTCCTACCTGGATAAAACCTGAGAGTCAGAACAGCAGCACAGCCTGTTTGCACTGGATTGCCAGAGGAAGACTGGACCCATCTCACCACCACTGGACCTTCAGAGGAAAACTACACCCTTCTACAGGATCATTGCTCCAACAGAACCACATCTGTCACTGCAGGAGGACTTGACTGGACTGCAACCACCCGGACCAACAGGTTGTCAGGTTGTATTCTGACTCTGTCACTGTTTTCTTTTTTTGTTTGTTTGCTTTTTTGTACTATTACGTTTTTATTTTTAATATTCCTAGTAAAGAACTATTATTCTTATTCCCATATCTTTGCCTGAGAGCCCCTTAATTTCAAAATTATAATAATTCAGGGGGAGGGAGGCTCTGGCTTTTCCTGGCAGACACCTGTCTTTCCAAACCAAGACCATGGTATTTCCTTGGGAAGCATGTGCAGGGAGTGAATCCACACATCCTTACACACTGGAAATGGGATGTGCTCAACCACACAGTTATTATTATAAATAACCAAATACTGTTAGAAAAGTACCCTCCCCTGGTATTGCTGGTCATGAAATCACCCAATATCTCACATGAAATGTACCAGTGCAGTATTTGTTACCATACACTTTTCTGAGATTTTTCATGTGGAAAGCCTTCAAGTGAAAGATACAGTGCTGCCAAAATGCATATTTAATGAAAAAAGACAGTTCCAATAGAAAAGAAATCAATCATTTAAAAACATTGTAAGATTTTTTTTCTTTTGGATCAGTTTTTAAGAAAAATGAAAATGAAATCTTGCACAGCTCTCCACATCCTTGGCTCTGGGGAGAACACTGCCTGCTAGGTAGACCTGCCCTTTCCCTTGGAAAGAGAAGATATTTTTCTCAGGATGCCACTGACGCTGATGGCTTTCCCCCAGTCAGTCAGAACTGTGACTTGCATCCCTTTGAGGTGTAAGCAGAGACAGCTCCTTGCCAAAACCAAACAAATAAACAGCATTTGTGTAGGAAATGTGCCCAGTCGGGTCCTCTGTCAATGTGTTCAGAGGCAAGATGTTACCTAAAGAGCTTTCACAGATGTGTTGCCCAGGGAATTAATGTTCATGAATGATTATGTTTGGTATTTGGAAAATTTTTTCCTCTTGAAACTAGATACCAACCACCAGCTGGTCTAGGCACAGTATCCCAAGTGGGAAAGGGAAGGCTTTCAACTCCATTACACCAATGAGGAAATCAGGGAGCAGAAAGGTCTTCGTGGTTTTTTGAGATCCTCACTGTGAAATAAACAATCTACATGGTATTTTTGCCCCTTATTCTAGACCAAAATGAGGACATAATGATGCTTCTTTATGCCCCAAATGCTCAATAAGAAGCAATGAATTGAGAATGCAGAATCTTGCATTTTAAAGCTACTAACTTAAATAGGGAAGTTTAAAAAGCAATTCTAAACTAAACTGAGGGCAATAACTAATATAAAGAAATTACCTCCATTAGCTGGTCCCTCAGTTAAGCATTTCTGTATTGGTTATGTCAACTTTTGGTTTACAGAAATTAGAAGGGCTAGATTGTCCATTACAACCTCAGCAGTCTTGAATATAGAGGAAGGTTTGACACTGAGATCTTCAGACTTCCTGTAGTTTTTCACTGGTCTAAGAGAGCAGAAACTGTGCCCAAAAAGCTTTTTACACTGCCTGTTGGACTGCTGCCAGCAGAATGCTTGGTTTAATCTCCATGCCAATATCTGCAAAGCATCCTGATTTCAAATGGCAGGAGAGGTGCTGAGAGAGGTGACTAATTAGAGATTATGAAAGAGAGATTAGAATCCTGTGGGCCTTTCTGGAGGGTTAGATGGCCAAATGAGGCATCCCCTCCTGTGAGAGGGCAGGGATTTGAGACATACACCCTGCAGCTTTTGTACTAAACCTAAAGGGAAGCAGTTTTAAGCTGCTCCTGGTCACTTGTCTGCAGGGACCTCCATAGCCCTTGATTAGTACCACAATTTAAAAGGGATCAGCAATTTGCCCTCTTCCCCTGGCCTTGGTGCCCCAACACAAACTGTCCTTGAGATGATCACAGCAATTCACTGTGCCTCTTTTTCCCTATTTCTTTTTTTTTCTCCTCTGTGAGTCTGGTGCCAAATATATTATCTTAACCACTTTCAATTTGAAGTGATGAAAAGAGGAGAAATAGCAGCTCTGTGGGAATATTTTAAGGGGATTCTCATCCAATGTAAAGACAATAGCAGAAGATGCTAATGTGTAAATTGTGGCCAAGAGGTAAAAAGAAGGAGAAAGTAAAGAAAGATAATTTATGAAAAGGTTTTATTACAGCAGAAGACAAAGAACCTCTTGCTAATCTCACACTGCTTTTACTCTGGTGTAATGAAAGGAGGTCTCCTGTGCAAAAGTTAAACACCACAGGAATAATGTTTGCTACTATGCAAAACAAATACTGGTCTTCTGAGAAGAAAGAGCAAAACTAAAAGAGGGCAAGTAATAGCATTTCATGTTTCCAAGCTGTCAAGAATTGTCCTTTGATCAGTTTTATCAAAAGCTGCGCTGATTGTCTTCAACTGGGGCTGGTTTTGGAAATATTAACTCTCCAGGGTTCTGTTTTGTTTTCCTCTAAGTCTAAAGGCAGTGTAATAAAAGGGTCATTGTAACTGGATGTAGATAATGTTTCACAGCCTGATCCTGTGAGATGCTGGCTTTTCTCAAGGTAATGCAGTTCAAGGGTTCTTAGCAGATTTCTCAAAGCTTAGGGAACACATTTTCAAAATGTTGGTGAAATCCATCCCTTTGAAGGCATTGAAATGGAATGGCCAGATTGACTAGTATTCTACCTTTGCAAGGGTTCACTTAAGGAAAAAGCCCCCTCTGGCTGATCAAAAGAAAGGCCTGTTTCATCCTCAATACACTTTGTTTACCCATCCCAGGAAGGCTAAAATAGAACTACAGGTACAGACATGGGTGACAAAGAACTCCATGCCTTGTGTCCAAGGAGAGTTGAAATAAATTAATAATTTCAGCCCAGAAAAACCACACTGACATCAGAATACAATGGAGGCAATGATGAAACTCCGAGTGGTTTTTGAGAGGGAACCAAAAACTGGTATACACTTTATCATGATAGAAGAAGAAGTCAGAATCAAACGGAATTATCCAATGGTAGGAGTTAAAAAAATCAAAACAATGAAACAAATGCAACAATAATAACCCTTTGTCACAAAAGCAGATTGATTAAACTCGGGAACTCATTGCTGAAAAATAGAATTGTAACACAGTTTAAAGAATATCTAGACAAAGGCTTTTATGTTAGGACTCTTAATACAAGTTGTAATTTCCTGCAGCTGGGAAAGTGTGTTGGAGAAACATCACTGTGTGCTTCTCTTATATGTCCATCAAAGCTGGAATCCTGAGTTAGATGCACTTCTAACCCAGTACAGCCACTGGTATGTTCCTAGGAAGCCAAGGAACATGGAATGTTGCTTGGAATGCCTTTACTAAAAGAGTAGAGACAAGGATGTCAAAACCCCTCATGGACACTGAAAGGTAAAACCATCAGTACTCCTTCCTCCCCACCCAAAAATGTGCCAGTTTTGTGCCAACAGACTTTTATGTCTTTTTACTCTTCTCATTATAGTATTTGCTGAAACAATTTGATTCAGAAATTGTTCCCTGTGAGAGTGGGCAGGCCCTGTGGCCTGGATCCCTGGCAGTGCCAGGTTGGACACTGGGGCTTGGAGCAGGCTGGAACAGTGGAAGGTGTCCCTGCCATGGCTGGGGGTAGCACAGGATGAACTTTAAGGTCTCTTCCAACCCACATCATTCCATGATTCTACATCTTGAGTATTTATGCTGAATGCTACCAATATTCTTATACAGCTTTCCTTGAATGTCCCATTCAAGGAAAAAAAAAAAAAAACCAAAACAAAACCATGAAATAGGTAGGGGACAATAGCTTTAAAGACTAATGAGACATTCATAAGTCTGTTGGATTTTAATTATGAGGCTCTGTGAATTCCTGATCTGGACACATCAGTGTCAGAAGTTAACTGCAGGTGGGCTGGGTGTGCCTTCAGGACAATCCTGTAGCCACTGTAATTCAAAGCAGAGGCTAAAATTTGGCTTTGCTGTTGGACTGGCAGGTTCTGCAGCTGGATCATTGTATGGCCTTTGAAAAATCACATCATGAGTCAGCTGAAAGTTTTGCTACTGAGTGGGCGAGGAGTTTAAACCCCTGTTTGTATTTAAATCCAATTCACACTTCCTGCCTTTTGCCACATCACATGCATAGAAATATCTAGTGCTGCCAGGTACTGACTTGCCAAGGACTGTGGGCACTAACCTTTCTTTGCATTCTCGATACGGAACAAGGACCAAATCACTCAAGTTAACATGGGGGTTCTCTCCCCCTCATGAAGCAACTGCCTGAAAAATCCATCTTCCCTGGTAATAGGACTTGTGTCATGGTCAAAACCACAGCAGAACAAGCTCTTTCTAAGGCAAGATCATGTCGCAAAGTCAAGGCCTCTTATGCATAAAGTGGAAATTTTCAGATACACTGTGAGATCAAAGGGGTGTCTGGCTTGTGTTTCATAACTGAAGTAGTTGAGTGAAGGTTATTCATCCTATGTGGAGAGACCAGACAAAAACAGCCCCAAAGCAAATGAACTGGGAATTGACAGCCTCTGTCCAGACTGGAAAACAGATGTTCAACAGGATGTCAGGAGATCAGGGACCACTAATTTTATAGTTAGAAAGTGTTTGGTAGGAATTCAGTGTGGAGACCATGTCAAGGTGCTGTCAGAAGGCTCACACCCCCACCTCCATGATTTGCAGAGTGGGTTCAAAGCAAGTCCCTGCGTCACCATGGGCAAAGGCTGTCTCATGATCAGAGCTCCAGCATCCTTTACAAGCAGGAAACCACTCACTACAAGGAGAAGCTCTTTAAAGGCACGTGGGACTCTTAGTGAAGCTGATCAATTGAGTTTTTTTAACTCGTTATTGTGCCTCATCTACAAAGCAACGTGCTCACTGCTTGAATCAGAAAAGCTCTGCTGTGTGCAGACTGGTTGAAAGTGTGCTTGGGTGAGTGCTTGGGAGCTCACACTGTCAGCTGTGGTTGACTTCAGCTGCACTGAAGTCATTCTCAGAGTTTTCAGTTAACCCACACAGCACTGTGTGGAAACTGCCTGAGAATGCTCTTCACAGGAGTGTGTCATTGCATAAAACTTTCATGTGGTGTCAGAAATAGGTTTTTTGCCATAAAATCTCACATTTTTCTGTTCTCCTTTGCTAACAGGAGAACAGAAATCTGGCTCTTGGTTTCCAGTGGGAGATCCCTGTTCTTAGGGAGCCCTGCAGTACCAGCCTGAGCTGGTCAGTGAAGGCGCATGAGGAGTTACTGTGTGAAATAATACATGCAGAGGGTTTGCATTGGGAGGGTCAGTTTTGGGAAGATCATTTTTGGGAAGTGTGTCATGACACCTGTTCTGGGGATTGCTGCAGCCACAAATCTGAAATCCCTTCGTTTCTTCAGGGAGCCTGAAACCTGCTCAGCACAAGGTAAATAAGGTGGATGGGTATGAGGTGCTGGGTGTGGAATGTTCTTTGATCTGCTCCCCGTGCCTGATGTTACACTTTCTGAAGGGTCCCTCACCAAGATAGCTTGCAGATCTAAATTTTCCATGGGATTGCCCTGAGATTTCCTCCAGGTTCTAATCTAACCCACTCTGCTCCTTACTCCTGGAATGTCACACATTTCTCAATGCTGATGTCCTCCCTGCATGGCCAGGTAGGAATCCTTACTCCCCAGGTTGTATCTAATGCTGGGTAAGAGCCACCTCAGAGCTGTCACACACCACCTGACCAAAATGCATTTTTCTGCCATCTTAACTTGCAGGGTGATGCTCTTCAATGTTGAGATTAATAACTGCAGATTACCAGTTCTATCTGAGATAAAAAACAATGGTTAAAAAAATACTTCCTAGGCTATAACAGGTTTGGTGACAAATGACACCAGCTCTCTCTCTTTGAAGGACACCACTGAAAATAGCTGTTTGTTTTAATAATGGTAATTGTGCCTCTAATAAGCATCTTGTTTAGTAGTTTGTAGAGGTTATGTACATGCATTTCTATAAACAGGGATATTTGTTCAAGCTAAGGCTGATTAAAAAAGAAATGATGCAAGAGTTATTTGGAGGGCTATAGGATAACAGTCTCTCCCAATTCAGCATTTCCACTTGGTGAAATGAGAATTGCAATTACTCCAGAGGAAAAAGTCCTTAGAGAATCACATGAGATTAGGTGGGAATGATTAGGATGATACTAATGACATATTGCCAATAGGAAATGGCTCATTTAAGAGATACATACAGAACTAGAATTTTTATAAAACACAACTGTGGACAAAAAAAATTCTAATCCCCATTATTTACTGCTCCTTTACTTATTTTTAAAAGCGTCAAGATTTTTCTTCACCTAAAACCCAACAGATTTTAGGAAATTTGATCCTCATTTGAAGACCAGTTAGTGCTAGTAAATGTAATAGTGGATGTAATAAAAATAATACTTGGGTTCACAAATATTTTGTTCTAATGAATTTTTTTTTTTTTTGGAACTCAGCTCATGTAAAGTTGTGTTCTTTTAACTGCACCAATCTTTTTTCTCAGGCAAGGGTTCATGCTCCATTTAAAAGCTCTGTCTTTTTGGCTTCCCTTGGTGCGCCTCCCTCAATGAGATATCTTTTTGTTGGGCACCAGGAGCCAGAAAAGTTGGGGAAAAATTACCTCAAAGGCTTGAGATTATTTTATAATATTTCTGTTTGTGTACTTTCCCCTGGTGATGTTGCTTCCACCTAGCTCACTGCATCAAGGCTCCTCATAGAAATGTGAGAGATTATTTTTATTATCCATCAATTAGCTTGTCACAACTCTGAGAAGCACCACAGTGCAGGTATGACTCAAACACTTCTAATGCTGCTAAAAGATTTCTCCCAGTTGAGTGTTTGTCTTCCTCTCTGTTTTCAACACATAAAATGTTGTGGGTTTGAAACCCTAAAGAAACCATAAAGAAACACTTGTCTGTAATTGCTCCATTCCAAAACTCATCATAGCAATTTGGTGAATATTTGATCATCTTTTTCATTTCTACACAGTCTTCAGCTGAATTGCTAATTTCTAATTGGATTTCAGGGATAAATATTTCTACACTCGCTGTTAATACTTGTGGAACAAACTTTGCAGGAATTCTCAGGTTTCCTGTTTGTCTGATCTCTCAGTTATGATTGCTGGATTAGCTCTCCCCAGTGCACTGTGCTTGGCAATTTCTGAGGAACGAGATTTCAGCTGACACCATCTGATTCTACAACTTGCTGAGAGTGTCTCTAAAGCATGGTAACTGCCACCACTTTCATTAGGATTTGATGTTACTCCCTGTTTTCCAGAGATTCTCAAGGGTTAGCCTTTATTTGTGCTGATACCATATTAAAATAAGTATTGTGAGAATTATAATTCAAAATTGTATGAAGTCAGTAATAAATAGTCCTAATTAGTAGACAGAAATAAAATACTTTAATCTAAACTCCATGAGCATAAGAAACAGATGGGCTTAAGTGCAAATAATTCTCTTTTTTATAACAAGATATTTTTCCCTTTTTAGTATCTATCACTGCAATTCAATTTTTTTATTTATCAAACACGTTTTTACTGAATCACAGGCTACTTGGGAATGCTGCTCAAATTCTCATAAGGAAGATGTGGCTCTTGTTAATTAAATTAATCTATTTAAATTAATATCTTTGCACCCAGGAAGGGAAAACCTGAGTTTCTTTCCTTCCTTTATTCTTGTGGGGAACATGAATTCTGTGTATGTAAGGCGGATTACACCCTTTTGAACGAAACAGAACTGTTTTAACCAGATCTCCCCACAGCACTGTATTGCTGGCAGGCACTTGGTGCAGCATTTCTACATCTCATTCATAAATCAAATCTATGCTCTGATTCACTTGGTCCAAAGCATGTTGGGCTACCAAGAACTCGCAGTGTAGCACAAAGTACTTGTAAAGCAGGTCAGACACTTCTGCAGAGCACCAGACCGACCCAGTGCATAATTGAAACCTGCAGCGTGGCTGCAGAAAGCCTCGTTTTTATCTGGGAGCTGCCACCGTGCACCCAGGCTATTCATGTGCACATACTGAACCTGATGCACCTCCCAAAGCCCCCGTGCACACAGCCTGCCTGTGCTGGGCAGAGGCACAGAGTTGTTGCTTGGGCAATGAGCTCCTTCCCAGGAGTTTGTCTGGTTGTATCACGGTGTGTGGGGATGGATGGTGGCTGTGATTCCTTGGGAGGGCTGGCCTGGAACAGAGACTGGACAGAGCTAGAGAATAAAGTAGGGATTTATTGAAAGGCCTCTTGGATAAACCTTGGGTAGGACAGGGCCTGACCAGGGCTACACCCAAGGTGGACCCAAAATGGTCACAAAATGGACACAAAATGGTCACAAAATGGCTGACTGGTCACGAGGTCTCACACTTTGATAAGTTTTGGTCCATTTGCATATTGGAGTTTAATTGTCCAATTACAGCTTCAGGTTGTGAGGTCCCATCTTTCTTGTTCTCTCTTCAGCCACCTTTGTTTGGGCTTTTGGGCCTGAAAGTTGTCCTTGGTGTGCAGCAGGAAAAGGATTTGTTTTGTCTCCCTGCTCTGTGCAGAGAGCTGAGTGACACTGAATGTGAGGCTCAAAACTGCACCCCTGGGCACCACAGAATCTGAAAAATATGAAAGCTACAACTTTTAAGGCAACAGTTGCTGCTACCTTTCCCTGAAAAGCATCTCTTCTGGAGAAGCCACTCTGTGGGCACACAGCAGTCACTCAAGTCCACATTCACACACACCACAGGCAAGTCAGCAAGGAGAGGCAGGAAGGGTCTCCTGAATAAAGTCCCAGCCAGGTTTATTTTGCAGCCTCACGCCAAAGGGTTCCAGGGACAGAAAGATCCAGATCAAAGGAATGTCCAGAGTTAAGTGTGGGGTCAGGAGCCAGTGGTCTGAGGGCACAGGGGCGGTACGAGGGCAGGGCAAAGACACATAGGGGATATGGGGGCAGAGCATCAGAGATACCACCACCAATGGGGAAAGAAGAAACCTCGGGAACCAGGGCCATGTATGGACAGCAGAGGTGGGGAAGGCCATGGGCCAATGGGAAAAGCAGAACTGAGGTAATGGACACAGTGCTGCAGGGCACCCTGGGGAAGCCTTTTTGCTCACCCTAAGCTCTGAGGCTTTCCTGAAGCCTGTGATAGGTTCTTCCAAGGCATTGCTTTAGAAGCTCCCCTAGCAGGCTCAGGAGTCCCCACAGGTGTGGAGCTCAGTCAGACTCACTGAGCCTGCCCGGGGTGCCCTGCAATAACCATACCAGGCCTGAGTAAAGGCCTGTAGAATTCTGCAGCACAGTGTCCCATCTCCCTGGGCTCTGCCCTATACCCAGTGGTGCACAATCACCCTGTCCAACCACTGAGCCAAATACAAATGGAATTCTGCCATCAGTTTTTCATCCTTCAAGGAGATGAGTCTTGCTCTTCTCCCTCTCTGTGAGAGATGGACAGCCTGGGGCTATTTTATATTCTAAGTTGTCACAAATAGCACTTTGTATTCACTAAAAAGCTATTGATCCCTCTCCCTCAAGTCCTAAACCTCTTTGTAAATCAGTACATCTCATTGAGTGAAGCACAGGAAAATAATAAGGAATCCTGGATCTGGCAGTTTCTCTGAAAACTTCCCAGTGCTGTTTCCACTGTCCCATCAGTGCCCCAGCCACAGACAAGGCTCCTGCTGTGATTGAAAGTGTTACCATGTGAAAGATTCAATTTCACCTTGTGCTGCATCCAAAACGAGATGATATCAGTAAGTGCTTGACTCCCTTTGAACTTCCATCTGCTGGTGAGCTTCAAAGAGCACCACAACCCTTCATGGATTTGTTCCCAAAGCTGATGCCTTTGTGCCCTGATTCTGTGGGCACAGGGAGACAAGAGGCAGATTTACACAGCCCAGTTTGGATTTGCAGGTACCCTGGCTGGCTTCTGAGATTTCCTGACAAGTGTAGCTGAGCTTCCAGCACTTCAGCTTCTGAAGTTTTTGCTGGCTGCAAAAGAAGCCTGAGGTCCTGCCTTCACAGATCCCTGAAGTTATGGAGTGTGGAACATCCTTCCTCCTCATCTTACTCTCATCTGGGAAGATTTTGCCTTTCAGACAGACTCAGATACGCTTCAGATGCTCCAGAAAACAAATCCTTCAGACAGGGAATACCTCAGCTGCCTAATCAAACAGTCCTATATTCAGACTATATCCTGGGGACAGCCCCTTGGGACCCTGCAGACTGGGCTATTTGCTCTGGGAAATGGATCCAAACACTGCTCAGCCAAGATAGAAGCACCAGTTCTTACTTTTTGCCCTACCAATAGGTGAGCGCGCTTATCCAGAGCAGATTAGTGCACTGGCAAAGGGCTGGTTTGATAAATGTATGTTTGGTGTTGCCTGAGATCTGTCATTGTGGCCACTGTTAGACAAGAAGAGGGCACGAGTCATCCTTTATACCTGAAGAGACTCCCCAAGAGAAGAAAAAGGCACATTTAAGTCATCTGACCCACTTTCTCTTACCCCATCTGTCCTCACAGTGTTGAGATTGTGAACCTGCTTCAGCTGGGTGGTTTATATTAACACTCACCTGCTGATCAACTGGGCTGGCAGGAAAAAATCAAAGGGAGTGTCAGAAAACAGTAGCATGATCCTGTTCCCTGCTGGAGAGCTCTTCTCCAGTCCTCAGAGTTACAGACATGATGTGGGTCGCAGAAACCTCACTCTCCTGACAGTTGTTACTTTTGGGATTATATCGATATTCGTCTGTACCCAGGAATTAGCAGAACAACTGCCTGCAGGAATATATTTTACAGGTGATTTTCTATCAGTACAGGATGCTTCTGAATTTAATTCTGCAATTCAAGACACCATTTACTTTTTTAATGTTTAAAGCCATATGCACTGCTCATGAGAAATCCTGCAGGTATAGAGAAAACAGAAGAATACTCGTTAGAGGATTAGAAATAATATGGATTGTGAAGTCTTATGTAAAACAGGAAATCATATTTTTGAGATGTTTTGCAAAGAAATTTTGCACTTGGCAGGGTATTTAAGTTACCTGTCATTTACACCTTGAAGATCAGCAGAGAAAACCTAATAATGCTCCCACTCTTAGGAGTGATTGTCTTTGTAAAGCAGCTATCTTTGCAGCTTTATACAAGGCAAAAATGTCAGCTATGTCATCTCCAATAGCTTCTTTATGAATTGCAAGTGGCTTAATTTCAAAGGACCAGACTGAATAGCTTATTTTCTTTCTATTTCTAAAGTCTTTTCTGCACTCTTAAAGAGAAAAACCCATGGCCAAATATTATATGCTGTTCCACAGGGAATGTTAGCTGAAAAAAAAAAAAAAAAAACAAACCACCAAAACCCAACAAATTGAAAATGCTGGAAGAAAAAAAGACCAGAGCAAATGGATATCACCATTATGTCTCAGGATATAGTGACTCCTAGGAAAGGTAGGCTTCCAGTAAGAACCACGGCACTCAGGATGCAGAGCTGGAGGCAAAGTTAGGCTCAGATCTTTTTTTAGTCTTTTCTAGTCTCTAATATGACCTTCCATTTTTAAAGATATTTTGTAGTCTGTCCTTGAAAATTTTTATTAATGGCCTAGTTAAGAATGAAGAGGATTACTACTTATCTATGTTATATTTATTCCAATTTCTGCTTTAAACATTGTTTTATGTAAATTTACCATGACATTTAGTTTCCTTCATTTATACACTTGAATTACTACATTTTTACAAATACTTATTACAGTTATTTGGAACTACCAGTCTTGCATATTCCTGAGCTACACAGTCTTATTTATTATTTCTTTTTTTCATTCTCGTTCATTATAGAAGCTCAAGTAAACCTGTGGAGGCAAGGACAGGTAGATTTGAGCACGGAATGAGGTGCTGTGCTTTAATTGCCATAGAGCAGCATCTGGAATATTGGAGGGATAATCTACCCAGGAATAAAAAATGTACTGAAATTTCATCTTTCTCCTTTGAATACACCGTGTGAGCGTGTGTTAGCCTTACAGCTGGTTGTTGGAAAGTCTGGCTACGATAACATGTTGTGGGCTAATTTAGCTCACTGCTGAGCCCTGCTGCCCAGCAGAGCTGAATAGATATATCTGCTGTCAGTCTGCACCTCTGAAAACAGCACTGGCAAGCCACTCTCCAGCAAATGGTTATTTTCCCTGCACAGTTAATGCAGTTGTATGGAGCAACCAAGAACCCATAAACATGAAAACACAGAGGGAGGCTGAAATCTTCCAAAATATTTAGGCAACGATGTCCCATAACCGGTGGATTGCCTCATAGGATGGTCTTGGCTCTGTTATTGTGTGTTTTGTCATACAGAAATGCTGTTTCCCACTGTGTCTGGCACGGGTTGGGGCACACCATGGTTAAATCTTAAAGATAGAGGAGAAGCTGCAGTCACACAACAGAATCCTTCCAGTCAAAAAATGGATTCGATCAGCACATCCAAGAGACTGAGGCTTGACTCAGAGGGATCAGAATCCCAAAGCAGGGAGGCTAAGTGGAAATACATGTAGAAATATTTGAGCACTGAAAAGATGCTGAGAAACCCATGACAATAAATTATCTGTTCCACTTCAGTGGTGGAAACTGATTTCAGACCTACCTAGAGAGAGAAATACGAATGAGAGGATTTCAGTTCCAAGTCTATTAGGAATCAAACTTTTAGACTGACAGCACCTGTTTGATTGTTTTCAACGATTTTTTTGCCATCTGAATAATGTCATTTTTTAAGCAATTTAAATTTTCTTTGCTGAGAGGAAACCTAGAGGACACAGATTATCCATCACAGAAGCAAATACCTTGGCTGAAGATAAGTTGATCTGTTAGAAAAGGGCCATATCCAAAGGTAGCACAACAGCTGTACTGAGGTTTTTTTCTAGCCTAATAGGGAATTGATATTTCAGCTCAGGGACAAAATACTGCATCACTTGTGTTTGAAGAAATGACTGCAGAACATTTGTTACAATTGATCATTTACTGCTCCCTTTTCTGGCTTTAACACTCAAAAGTCCTAATTCTTGAATGCTGGGTTGTGTGGACAGAATGCACCTGAGTGAGTGGCTGTCTCCAGAACTGGGCTGTGCCTTTTGCACAATGCCCCTTCAGAATGCACTTAACATTATGAATATAAGGAGCAGAAAAGGGGAAAATGCTTCTTGGTGCCAGTTCTATAGTCTAATCAGAGTTTAAATGTAAAGTTTATTCTCCAGGAGAACAACAAATGCTGAAATCTTGTGGCCAGGAATTCAAGCACTGCAGGTTGAAATTATAACATCTGTCTCTAATGCTCCTCTTAGAGACTGTGGGAAAGGAATGGTACAATTCCTGCCACTACTCAGCCACTTTATCTTTGAATAGGGAGAAATTCTTTTTCTTACAAGCAATCAAGTATTCAGATTGCTCGTGTGTGTTTCCCCTGTTGGTAGCAGGAGATTACAGAGGGCAAAGGTGAGCAAATGGATTTAAAACAATACTGCACAAGAAATGGTGCATGCACTAATATTACGTGCTCCATTGCACATTTGGTTATTCATTCTTTACACCAGTCCTCTGGGACAAAATCAATGAGACATTCCATGTTATGCTTCAAAGTCATCATAATTGTTTGTTTTGAAACAACAATTTTTTTCCCTTTTGTCAACTGAGCAATTTGCTGAAGTACCCAATTTTTCAAGAGGAGTCAGAAATAGAGCCAGAAGCCTTTTAAAAAGAATTTATAGGGAGGGGGGAAAACCCACCTGCAAAAAAACCCTCTGCCAATGTGCTGTGTTGTTTATTACATGATATTCTCCCCAAAGGGGAATCATAATGAAATAAACCCCCACATAATCCCCTCAGCACATCAAAGGAACACGAGCCTTAAACATTATTTATATCTGTGTGACAACAAGGTGTGTTTGCATAATTAAAGTACCTCAGAAGATGTGTACAGCAAGACATCCCACTGGCAATTAGCTGCTTGAGTGGTCAAGTTTCCACACACAAATTCTGTGTATCACTTCAGCAAAGAGCAGCACTGTACTTGACCTTTTCTGCCTTCCCAAAGGATGTTGCTGTATTATTTTTTGCACTGTATTACCTTTATCTGAACACATGCTTTTAGTAAATGCCTGAGTCATGAGTTTAAAAATGACTAATTAGTCTGATGTTTGTATCTGTATGAACACCCTGAAGTCCTGGCAGGCACTGCAAAGGCAGCGGTTCCAGCCATTGTACAAACCTGGAAATGAGCTCTGGTGCTTCCCATCAGCTGTCAGAACCCTTTACAGGTCCATCCTGGATAGATGGGAACGGAGACACACAGCAGTGATGGGATTCCTTGTGCTCAGGGAAGAAATGAGGCTTGAAAATCAGGCAAGGCTTTGTCCAGGCTGGCCCTAAAATCCTACACTGTGGAGCTTGGGAATGACACCTCAGGTCTCCTTCTCTGCAGTCTGTGAAGCTAAACTCAAGGCCTCCTCACTAATTAGGAGATTACTCAGGGATGGCTATACTTGAAGCATATTTGAAAGGAAAAAGAGGCAGAAAAAAAGGTAGAAGTATATTGTTAACATCCCTCTGTCATAGTAAGACCCTCTGGGGATGCTACTTGGCTGCTTTATGTATTTAACATAAAGCAGAGATGATTGAAAAATGTAGCTTGTAGCTCCCTGGGGCAGTTTGCCACTCTCAGGATGTAGGACAGTGAGCAGCTGGGGAGGAGGCTGCTGCAGCCCTTCCCACCACGGCCCTGCAGGCAAGGGGAGCCTCGTGTGCACTCACAGTGTCACTTGATTGAGCCCCTTAGCACTGGTGAAACCCCTTGGCCACAGCCCTTGTGAGATTATTTGGTGTGCTCTGTTATCAAATAGGTGTTAAGATTCCACGAGGTGCACCAAGGTGCACTCTGAGCCCTGCATAAATGCAGAGGCAGCAGCTGTGAGGCCAAATTCATCAGTGGTGTTCTACCAGGGCTCCGTGGTCTTAGCCCGTGGAGGAGTTTTGCATCACTTCTGTAAAATAGGTAAGGATTTGATTAAAATTAGCCAAATCCTCCAGAGCCTAATGGAGCGCTTGTGGGTTCTGGCAACTTAACCCAATGTTTAATTTGCACTAATCTAGCCAAGACTGCAGAAGCATGAAATACACTCCACAGAGAGAACATTGCTCTTTGAAGTTAGTGGCTTAATTCCCATTGTCTCTGATGGGAGCAGGACTGGGGTTTATGTGGCATTTACTCCTGTTACTGTAGACAGAAATCTTTTAAAATATGAATTAATTTGGCTTGTGTTTGGGGACATTCCAGTCTTCTGAATTTACTAAAATCTTGTTAACTGGCACGCAAACCTGCACTGCTGCACTTGTGAGATCCATGTAGTCTCCATGCAGATATCATGGCCTGTGAGGAATGCAGATTTCACTTCTGAGGTGTGTGCAGATCTGTAACTAGCCAGTTCAGAGCAGTGGAAAAAGAAAAGAAGGGAGCTCAATGATCTTTAAGGTCCCTTCCAATCCTAACCACTCTATGAACACAGCTCTTCCTGCATAGCTTGAAATCAACCTCCACAGAACCCAACCTTTTCTGTACTTAGGAGGGTTCTCCAAGTACCAACAGTTCCAAATATATTTGTTGATTATTTGTGTTCACCTGGTTGTTCTGGGACACGTGGGGGGTCAGTCACCCTCTGCAGGGTCCACAGCTGGCTGCTGCTGGCCCATCTGGGAGAGGGACTGTGGCAACTGGGAAGTGCTGGTGGAACGCTCCAGTGTTCAATTCCTCAGCCAGAGATAAGTGACTGTTTCAGTTTATCATTTTGACAAGAGCAGAGGTTTCTCTATTTCAAACAGTCACAAAAGGTGAGCACGTAGTGTTTAGGGGGAAGGCAGCTCAAGCAGTGATCTGGGCACAGACAAACAGGGAAAAAGGAAGAAAAAGTGTCTTTGAAATGATCCCACTTAGCCGCCAAGTAACTGTTACATGGCACAAACCCAAATTGATATGCTGCCTTCACAACACTTTGATTCACTCCTGCAGCCAGGTGCTGAGAGTGACTGTAATAACACAGGGTGTTTCAACAGAGCAGCACGTAGGGGAGCAGACAGGCAAGACAGCAGGCAGAAAGCAGCTGTCTGCTGTGCAGGCAAGGCAGACACTTCAAAGGGAGGAAATCCTTCTAAGGAACTCATTGTCAGAAGAGTTCCCAGTGATATTAATGCCCACTGTTACTGCTCCAACCAAAAAGGGGTTTTGCCCTGATGAGATGACTTTCCCCATGATGGGGTGACAAGCAGCCCCTGAGCCTTTTGTTTTATTCCAGTTGCTTGCACATTCCCTGCTTTTCTGGCCAATGCTCACTGCTGCTTTGACAAGTTCAAAGTGGCAGAGCCACTACCCTCATTTAACAGGGGCACAGACACACAAAGAGTTTATTTTAGTCATAGGAAGCACCACAGATTCCCACACTTTTATTCCTCCCCTGAATCTATCAGAAAGCTCAAACATCCAGCAGGACTGTATATAAAGAAGAGGGACTGCTGTTTCCTTTCTGCATCTTCTCTCACTGTCTGAGAGTGGATGCTGACAGCAGCCTGCTACTGAAGGGATCACGGCTGGCTTTAGATGCAATTTCCACAGCCTGTTTGCTCCAGGCTATCCTGTGACACACCAGTGTCATCCCTTCCTCCAGCAGTCTCCAGCATTTACCATAACAGCTCTCATGTCACAGCTGCCTTTCTTACACTTCAGGTACAGCTTGAGGCAGGTGGAGCAAAGTCGACAAAGAAAAATCCTAAAGCTCCTCTTTTTCCTCTCTCTTGCTGCTCACCTGGCATGAGGAGGGTGCTGGGGAATGGGGGAGGAAAAGTTTCGCTGAGGAAAAAGCTGGAGAGAGGTGATAGGGGAGAATGCTGATATATCAGCCCCACTCTCTGACTGGTACAACCACTCTTGCACAGAGAAAATTGGTTTGTATTTGATTCTGCTGAGGTAGCAAAGCAAAACAGCAAGTCATTTTGGGATAGAAGATGGAAAAAAAGAGAGGTGACCTCATTTATTAACCCCAGAAGAGACAGGACTCCATTAACCAAACCTGTAACCAAACTTGTAGGTGAATCAATTTAGTTCTTACATCCTTATCTTGATTTCTTACTCCCACCATCTGGGTTTGCACAGACTGTAAACTCCCATGGTGTTCAGAGTCCCTTGTAGCACTTCACATGAAAATGGACAGGATCCCAGTCTGTTCCCTGAAATCCTCTCAGATGATCCATGTTGGGTACAAACTGTATGGCAGGCAGTGATCATTTAGTTGTGTTTGCCTATTCTGAGGCAGTTATTGTATCTCAAAACATTTTAAGAAATTAAGTAATTTACCAAAGTGTATTTGGGGTGATTATAACTACAGCAGAAACCCTTTAAGGGGCAGACTGCATAAGACGATGTTGTGTCCTAAATTCAAAGGCACAAAAAGAACAGAAATAAAAGGAATAACCTGCAAAATGGAAATGTCACCTATAAAAAAGGTTATTCACTAAATCGTAGTTGTATTTCATATTTTAAAACATTTAATCTTTATATCACATTTTCCACATTAAAATATTAAGGCTTGGGATCTCTCTGACTTCTCCTCATACACATCTTAATTAAATTGGTGTAGAGTTTTGTATAAAATTAGGGCAGTTTAGGGTTTCTGGTTTCAGCCTCAAAGGAATGGAGTTGCTCCAGCATCAGATTAACCCCATGGAAGACGTTATGGTCAACCAGTCCTTACCCTTTTCTCTTCCATTTTTATCAAAACAACAAGTTTCTTTTGAGATTTAGGAATAAACTTCAGAGGGAGAAAATACAACTTGGGCCTGAGCCTGATCAAGTTTTAATGGCAGTGTCTTGCTACCCTGTGCTTCCCAGTTGGCAGCAAGCACCTCCTCTCTGCACAGTGTGACCTCCAGTGGAAGGTCCTGTCCCAAAATTCTTTCCAAAGAATGCATTTGAAATACCTCAACAACTTAATTCTACTTGTAAAGGGCAATCTAGGGTTTAGTAAAACCAGTGATTGCAGAAAATACATCATCACCTCAATCATCCTCATTAATAGCCAGACACAGACACCCCAAATCTCCCTTTCATCAGCACAGTGATCCCTCCTGTGTGACTGTAAAAGGTGCTCACCTGTGGAGCTGTTCTGCAATAAGTGAGCAGTGTTTCTGGGAAGCAGGACCAACAAAGTTTTGGTATAAAATGACCCCAGGAATTCCTTGGTGTCTTGGTCTGGAAAGACAGATGTCAGCCAGGGAAAAGCTGGAGCTTCCCTTGGAATGGAGAATGTAAACCCCTTCCCCCTGAATTATTATAATTTTGAAATTAAGGAGCTTTCAGGCAAAGATATGGGAATAGGAATAACAGTTCTTTACTAGGAATATTAAAAATAAAAATGTAGCTTAAAAAAAAAAAAAGGGAAAACAACAAAAAAAGAAAACACTGACAGAGTCAGAATACAACCTGACAGCCTGTTGGTCAGGGTATTGGAAGCAGTCCAATTCAAATGGTGGCTTCAATCCTCCTGGAGAGACAGATGTGGTTCTGTTCCAGCAATGATCCTGTAGAAGGGTGCAGTTTTCCTCTGAAGGTCCAATGGTGATGAGATGGGTCCAATCTCCCTCTGGGAATCAGTGGGAAAAGGCTGCCTGTGGTGATCTGACTCTCAGGTTTTATCCAGGTAGGAATGCTTGGCTCCTCCCCCTGGGTGGAGCATCTCCCAATGGGATGATGGAATTGTATCAGCCATGCAGTGAGCCTGGATGGCCCATGAACAGCAGATATCCCCTGGAGGGAGGATGGGCCTTGGAAGAGATAAAGAAAAAACTCCTCCCCAACGGGTTTCAACAACTGCTAACAGAATACATACTTTTGGTTACATCTTGCCTTGCAACCCAAGACACTTGGATGTTGTTCTAAGGCAGTGAGGCATGAGGAGGGTGGCTCTGCTCGGGTAGCTGAGGTGGCACACCCAGGCATAGAGCTGGGCACTTGAGGGAAGCTGCAGGCTCACAGTAAGGACCAGTGCCAACATCTGAAGATATTTTTCGGGGCAATATTTATTGCTGCAAAGAGGCTCAGCCACACTTGTAGACTTTCCTAACCGAGATCAGTTAGTCCTGCAGGTGAAAGAGGCAGTTCTGTGAGGTGTTCGTAGGTTTCAAGCTTTAATATCAGGGAAAAATCATTTTTCCCTCAGGAGGAGTGAGGTCTTGTGTCTCCCTTTGTGTGGGAAGGACATTCCACCTGAAGAAAGGAGAAGTGAGGGTTTTGACAATGGCAGGGAGGAGTCACACCCTGGGAAGGGAAAGAGCTGCAGAGGAGCTGATTCAGGGCCAGGAAGGCACATTCAATCTCCTGCCAGGTGTCCTGGTTGGGTGGATGTAACAAGCATATCACAGGAAAATCCAGTGCTCCATTTCAAAATGCACTCCAAACCAAAATGAAGCATATTCCTCCCATATTTTCTATCATCTCTATGGATAATACAAATTTAATCCTCTGGTGGCACAGGTCTGCCTAACCACTTTAGGGAGCTGATTTTGAGTACCATAAAGACAGAGTAGAACACCAAAAACTTATTGGTGATTATGGGGTTTTTTAATATTTAAGTTGCTTTCACATGTACAAATTCAATAATCTCTGTATTTATTGCACTGACTGTATCAAATATTCTGTTTCCTCAACACCCCCTCCTAGAAGCTAGGTATTCCTTAAATAGCCCTACGGGTTTTGTCTGTCACTTAAGAGCAGGAAAGGAACCTTCTCTAAGAGATTAGTGTTTAATGCTCGTCTGATTTACATCCATTGAAACAGTAAATATCTCACAAAGGCTTGCTTACCTCTGCCTGAATAGAGCCACAAATCTCTGCCATTGACCTGCCCGGGCTGTGTGACACCAAGAAGTTCAGAAATATTTACAAGTCCATCTATTTAGAAGAAATTCAAGTTTTCTAAATGCTTTTTAGCTCTAATTTACTTTTATTTTCTTCACCACTCTTGACAGGTACAGTGTGGCACAGCAGAGAATGAATTCCCAAATCCTTAGGTTGTGTGCAATCCCCATGGCACCTCCAGTCCCCCAAATGGACCTGCAAAGCACATTTTAAGCCAGCACATGAAAGCTTTCATTGGCTTTGCATTAAGCCAATGATTCCCAATGCAGCCATCTGGGTGCTGTTATCAGCCCCAAGCCAATCATGATTCCAAATGGTCACAGAGACTTGTTCATAACCAGTCAGGTTGATGAAAAAAACCTCCTCTTGTAAATTTTCTTTAGGTTAGTGCAAATAATCAATTTGGAAATCATAATACATGTGATACTTAACTAAGTAACAGATTATGTAATTCACAAGAATTAACATCTCGTGAATATGATCAGCATGCCTGGCAGCAGTTCTGTTCAGAAACGTGCTGTAGAAAATTTAGGTCTGAAATATCCATGGCTGTCTCAGGCCCTCTTAAATGATGCCACAATACCCTGGGCTGTGTGATGATGTTGTAGAAGTTTCCCTTAATTGGATTATCTGAGAATGTCAGTGATTGTCACCAATATTGTCCCTCCTGAAAGCCACAAGAAACAGAAATGTAGAGAGATTCAGCGACCTCTCCTCTGCCAGCCTGGGCTACATTACTGTGTTTGGACCTGGAAAATCAGTTACACATCAATTAGGCCTTTTCAAGGTTTGGAAAACACTCCCCACCCCTGTTGTTTTCCTTCCTGCTTGGGAAGGGGGACAGCAGTTTGCTTGGAATGAGCTTCTGGCAGAGAAAAAAAATCTTGCTCTGTATTTTGCTAGTGAAATTACAGGGTTTGCAATCAATGAATGCTCAAAAGCTGGAAAGAAAAAGAGGCTTTGACCTATTGAAACTTCTGATAGAATTATATACATTATTGAGAGTTGTGTGCAGAAATGGCACTTGGCTATTTCATGTCTTTCTGAAAAAATAAGTGAGATACTGGACTCCTAAGTCTAGATTTATTTAGTTATCCTATTTATCCTACTGGACCTATTAAAAGAGGATGTCATAAGAATATATCTTTCATTGCTCAATTTCTACAGGAAAATGATTACATGCTCTAAACATCATGCCAAACACATTGACATTTAATGTGAAACTTTTCTCAAAACTTTTAATTAAATCCTTTTTTTAATCTGAAATTTTATACCAAACTGTTTTGGCCTGTTGCTTAAATGAGTAACAGAATTCAAGATATATCACCAGTAGGCTGAGTGTATTGCTTAAGAGCCTCTTGGAGGACTTTAATTCAAATAAAGCTTTTCTGAATTTTCTATTGCATAGAAATTCACAGAAGGCATCTGCTGGAGCTGCAGTAAAAGATAAATTCAGTGCTCTTCAAAGTGAACCAGACAGGGTACTTGAGTAGGTCAGTACAGAAAGCAAAAAAGATAGGAGAGTTGGAGGAGCACGTGGCATTTCTGAAATTATTCTCTCAAATGTAGCTGTCGTGGAAAGGTAAACATTTCTTTGTTGCAATACAGAGATGCTGGGATTCGGTCTGCTGCCTGTCATCTGTTTTCTTAAAACCCCAAATATCTTAATAAAGCTTTTCCATTATTAATTATAGCCTTGACTCCGCAAACAAAAATGTTCTGATTAGTGAACTTTTTCACAAAACTTCTAGGAAATCCCCATGTTCTCCCCCAGATATTCTTCCCACTTTGCAGATTTAGTATTAAGTGATCAAACAGCAGCCCAGAGTCATTCAAGGTAATTGAATCCCAGGATTTGGGGCCAGGTGTACAAAAATGTTCAAACTAATTATTTAATAATTGAAAACAATAACCAGTGTAGTTAAATCTCTTGCTGATTTTCTAATGTTTATTAATTTAGGCACCTGTGTCTTCTGCACCACTTTCTATCAAAATGCTTACGAGGATATGCATGGCATATAAATTTAAAATGAATGTGATTAACTCAATACCTACTCTAGGCTCTTAAGTGATTAGAAGAGCATTATTATTTTAATTGTTATATAGATTTCCTTCTTGTGAGTCTGCTTATTAAATACTTGCTTAAATTCCTAGATAGATGTCAAGGTGAAGAATTTTCATTAAACATTCACTCCACCATTTTCCATTACCTTTTTTAATGGCCTGATAGAAGAAGAACCACAGAAAATGCTTCCTTAAAAATTAGGCAAATGCAAACTCAGAAATAGTTAAGACAAATAAATGAAAAGCAACATCAACACCAGCCCTTATCAGCAGGAAAATCACTGCTCTTTCACTGGAGTGATTTTACTTCAGTCCATGGTTTATGCAAACTGCATTGAAGGACCATCTAAAAAAAAGGAGGGTTATAATCATTAAGAAAAATCAGCAACATAATGTGTTCTTAATCAGTTTGTGTCTTCTTTCCAAGGGCTTTTTGTGCTAGAGCAGATGTTGCACCTTACCCTTGCTTCACTTAGCTATGTGTATTATTTTAATTACCTTCTATATCTTCAAGGCAATTCCCGTTACATTATTTTATTTTGCTAATGCACCTGCTTGAAGAAAGAAAACTGGAGGCAGGGCACTCACTCAGGAAAGGGTAAGCTGGCAGTAAGATTAGGCTTCTTGGTGTCTTTTTCTGTTTTGGTTTTTTTTTCACTCCCTTCACTGTGACTAAATAATAACTACTGGAAGGAATAATTTTACAAGAGGGAGTTATCTGTTATTTTTATTTGGTCCCAATACTGTTAATTAAGAGCAGATATGAAAGGTCCTGTAAAGGTTTTGAAAATAAAACAAAATCTGGTAAAACCTTCTATTCTTCTTTTACAAACAGCATTCTTGTAGCGCTATCAAATGGGATGCTTCAGCCTTAAAGTCAGAGAAAAGAAGTATGAATACAGCAGAATAACAACACGATTTATCAGCATGAAGGAAATAAATGGACAGTATTAACTGTATCATTCCAGCAGTCTACCCAGCAGTCCTAATGCCTCAACAGAATGTGTGAAGGGAAATGAAATGGCAGCATGATTACACTGATTACAGCTGTTGCAAAGATGGGAGGCTACAGTCATGCTTCAGTGGGGCTGTAATTATACTTCACAGAAATGCTGTGTGCAGCCTGCTCCACTCTTGGAGTATCCCTGCTGTTTGTTTCCTCTTATTTGGCTCTTAGGTCCTGTAGACTCTTGCTCATAGGTGTAACTTTTTGTTTCAGCACTGAGAAAAAATCACTTCTTACGCACATCAGTGGATTTAGCTATAAACTCTCCCAGCTCTTCTATGCTGCTACAGAAGTGCCATCAAATAGTAGGATTTGCTATGATTTAATACTATTTCTAAATTCTTACAAAACAAACCTTCTGAGCTTTCATGAAATGAGGTGGTAAAGAGTGAAGGGAGTATGGCTGCTCGGTATCAAACAGTTCTCTTCTCCTCGTTGCCCCTAGGTATTAGTCCTGAACAGAAGAAATCCAAACCTTTGTGATTTGTCTTTGATTAGTGCTGCCTCATGCTGCAAGCAGTACTTCAGGAAGAAAGATGGATTTGTTGCTGTTGTTTCTCACTTCCCATTGGCAACGCGTGGCAGCACCCAGCCTAGAGCTGGCCATTATATTTCATTTAAGAAAAGGTATTGAAAAGGAAAATACATTTTGATGTGTCTGCGTTTTGTCTCTAATTCAAAGGCACTGACATTTTACAGCAGCTTTTTTTCTTCTTCTCCCTTCAGATAATGATGTGACACCAGGGCAGGATACAGAATCAGGACGAGGTGGTGTCTGGGGGCACTGCCCAGTCCTCTACTTTCTCCTGCTTTCCTACAAATACTTGTTCCCCTCCCTGGCTGGACTCTTTTGTGTGGTTTCTTACTCTGCCAGCCTGTGATTTACAGAACTTGCTCTGTACCCCACAGCTGAGCACAGCTCTGAGCACTCTGGGTGTGGACCTCCACTAAGCATGGCTCAGCCGCAGGCTCAAAGTGCTCTGTAGAGCAAACAGCAAAGGCTGAACCATTCCAAAAATCTATTTATTTGTTCCTTACCAAGCAAAATAAAACCTTAAGCGCTGCTCTCTGTGAGGCTGAAGTGCTACTAGGAAAAAGAACTAAGGTCTATTGTTGTCATAGAGAAAAGGATGTTGGGAATGCTGAAACTAGAAAAGGGATGAGGAATTGAAAAAGCAAGGAAAATCCAGGATTTTCAGGTTGCGGCTTTGAATCTTTGCAGAGACACAGGAACCAGCAAGAGAAGGTGAGAAGAAATCAAATTGTTTCAAGGGAGTGATGGAACAAGCACAACCCTGGAGTCCCTTTGGCCTCTCTTGGATCCCTCCAGTTGTGGTAACTTCAGTGTGGCTGCAGCTCCTGCTCCTGGAGCCTTGGGCCGGTTTCTGTCCCCTTTTTTCACAAATCTGCAGGTCAGACAGCATTCTGGATTTGCAGTGTCCTCAGGCAGCAGTCAAAGCTGGCTGAGCCAAACCCAGCTCTCCACCTTTCTGAGAGGGGAGCTGAGCATGGCACAAGTGGAAGGTGCTGTGTGCTTGTCAGACACGGTGATATATGAAGGTAATTTCTTCTGTGTGCGTTTAATTACAGTATTGTAATTAGCAGGTTGCAAGAGCAGATGCAGAGGGTCTTTTCACGGAGCAGACTCTGATAGGCCAGGAAAACGTCTCAAAAAGAAAAGGGCAGAGCAATGTCACATTGTAATGCAGCTCTTTGTGCCTGCAGAAGAGGGTTAATTAGCTGATTGCTCCACTCTTCATCTTCATTTCTTAAGGTGGAGGAAACTTGGTAGGAAGGAGATTAATTTATCTTCATGAATTTTTAGAACTAGCAAACAGCACCAAACCTTTGTTCAGCTCAGCATCGTGGCTTGGGCTTGGTGCTGGGCAGGGACCACGGCAGACGGGAACAAAAACTCCGCCAAATCTTCATCCTCCCGGGGAAAAGGGGAGCAAGAGCTCCGATCTTCGAGTGGAGTTCACCATGGCAACTGGAGCTCCTCTGGGGGAGCAGGGCTGGCTCCGGGTTAATGCTGCTTGCAGGGACTTGTAGCTCACCTGCACCTCCCCAGCACCTATTAAGGGGTTCATTTGTCACCGTGTCCCCCGGGGCAGCAGATGCCACCAGGCTGCCCGGGTGGCCCGGCCCCGGTGGCACGGGACTGAGCGTCTGGAGGTCACTCACATCCAGAGCTGTGTGACAGGGAAATCGTGTGGCTAATATAATACTAAAATAAATAAAACAAAACACTAAAATACTGTGCCATCACCTAATGACAGGCAAGGGGAGGCTTTTACACTGCTTGGGATGTGTTTCAAATCCTTTAAGGAATCTGTGATCTGGTATGGGTGGGAAAGGGAACACAGCACTGCTTCTGCTGCAAAGCACATCAAACAGCTTTTGCAGTTCAGGGATTGTTTCTTTTGCTTTAAATACACAAAAAAGCACCAAAGTAACTTTTTTTCCCTTTTTTTCCTGTTAAGAAACCACACATCTTGTTGTGGTTTTTAACTCACATTGTCTCACTGAAGTGTTAGGTCCTGGCATTCATATTTATTAAAGTTATCTGGAAGAGAGATAGAAGGGCATAGTCTCTCTCAATGTGCTTGCAGGAGTCAGTACAAATTGCACATTTAATTATTGTGTACTTAAAATCTGATAATCATAGAAAATCAAATACACAGCCCGGTTGATTTAGAAAGTATTTTTAATAGGGCACTATTAAATTATAGAGTTAAACATTATTAGGTATATTTATTCATGAGAGATAATTTGATATGTAACAAAATAAGCCAATACATGGTGTAACCTCTTGCAGTCTAATTTTCATGGATGAGCTCTTGCATATTTAATATCCTTTGAGGATATATTTTAACCTAGACTAATTACTGCTTTCCTCTTATTTCTGTTCAGTTTGACATCGACGTTTGGCTAAAATAATGTAATATTGTTATTATGGAACAAATTAAGTAAATCTGGCTTATTTAATTTAGAGCCATTGTTGATACTGCAAATGGCCTGATGTAGGTTATGACAACAAACATTGTACACAAACAAACCAGCTAAATTCTCTACACTGAACCCGTACTCACATTGCAAGATTAACACCATCAGGAATATTTTGTGATCTATAGAGCTGTTCTATAATATCTGTTTCTAATCTCATTATGGGAAATTTATAAAGAGGAGTAAAGTAAGAAATTAATGGTGATATAAGTTATTCTTACTGTATTAAGACAATTTAGCTTAAAAGCCTATTTAGCTAGCTGGGGACCTGGTCAGAAACTTTCCATAGACAGAACACCTGAGCACAGAGATTTTGTACTTGAAAGTAGGTTAATTAATTAATTGAGAACCCATGTCATGGCTTTGATATATACATTAATTTTGTGTCTGAGAAAAATTTTAATTAGATGTTTTAATTTTGTTCTCAGTGACATCTTAATAAAATGCACTGATAGGTCAGGTCATGTGTTTGTACATTTTGGGATAATGCCAGCACTGTCAGCTGGCTTTAGCAGATCAGCTTTGCTTTGCTTGGTTCATCAGCCAAACATCTTGCTATGTTTTGCTTTCTTTGATCCATCAATTTTTAATGTGCTAAAGTTTTAATAAGTCTGTCTTGTATTAAAATATTTTTTAAAACTCTACATTTTGAAAAATAGTTGGAGAGAGGTTACATTGATGTAACTTTTAATTGCATTTGATTTTTAAAGTTACAATAAATGCTATGGGCTGAAGGTTTTCTAGGTGAGTAGCACAATAAAATAGTTCATCTTTGTCCTGAGTCAGTATTGATTAGTAAAAACTGAAATTCTCAATGTCTCTTGAGAGGCTAAGGTGCCTTTTTACATGCTGCACTGACTAAAAGCAGCAATGATTTTGAATACACACAGATCCTTTATGTTTTTCAGCCTTTTAATTTTTTCATCCATAAATCAACTAAACTTTGAAATACAAAAAGCTTTCTTTACCGAAAAAGAAAAAAAATATTTTTTTTAAATCCTTTTTAAAAACCTCATGTACTGGATAAATAAATATCTCCTCATTAACATCAGCAGCTGCATAAATCAGCTTCATATGTTGAAGTGAAGAACCCTTCCCCAAAACCTAGAGAGTATTTTCTAAAATATCCCATAACCTTCTGGCTGAGGAGGGGATTTTTTCTGGCCAGCCCTCTGCAGAGGACGGGCTGAGCCTTCGGTGCCTCTCAGCCAGGAATGGCTCCATATGAGCCCAGCTGGCTCACAGCTATGAGCTGATACCAACACCAAAACATTTTTCCCCTCTATCAGCTACAAAGAAAGCAAAATTGCTTCTAATCAAAAGGACGGCCCTCCCTCTGCAATTGTTTGCTCAAGTATTTTTCTGACTGGTCTGCTTGATGGGCAAATGTGCAAGGAAATGGAAAACATAATCTTTCAACATGAAAGAATGCCAATGCACTGTGAAGAACTGTTTCTAGCTCACTTCTCCTCTCATGGGGATTTACACTGCTGCTAATTGCCTAAAATTGGCTACCAGGTCGGCTTCCAATTTGTTTGATGATGCACGTCCTGGGGTCTGGAAACGCCCAGCAACATGCCAGGGGCAGGACTGACTAAACCAAAGGGTGCTCTGTGACTAAATTAAATCACAGATTGGCGGCACATCAAAGTTTTAGACACTTTGCAGGGCTGTTTTCCTTCCCTGCAGCCTTTCCAAAGTGCACCCACTACTGCCTCCCAAAACACCTAAACTGGTGAGGCTGGGTGAGGTTTGGAGTTTGGGATAGTGGAAGGTGTCCCTGCCCATGGCAGGGTGATCTTTAAGGTTTCTCCCAATCCAAACCATCCTGTGATTCCATGATTCTGTATATACACTTCACGAGGCAACTTCTGGGGCCAGATAATCAGCCACTAAAGACAAAAATCCAAAGAATATTACTCCTAATTTTGCTGACGTCTTGCACAAAGCATCGTCAAAATATAAGGATGTTTGGTAACGTTTTCTTGTGGATACTTGGCACCTGGGTTTATGAATTAGTGCACTTAGCTAGTAGTTTTTTCTCTTATCTACTAAAAATAACAACATGAACTCTAAGAGGTTGTCAACGTATTACTTCCCAAGGGAGAATTTTGCTCTTCTCTCTCATTTATCTAGGCATGTGTAGAGGCTTTTGACCCATTTTAGCATAGATAAATGACCCATGATGTGAAATTTCCCAACAGTTTAATAATGCATTTAACTCAAAGTGACACTTGCTTGCAGCTGCCTTAAAGCAGTTTCCAGGCTATATATGTCTCTTTGAAATGATGTATGACAAGTAGGAAAGCTTTCTTGATAGAACCCCAAATCCCATGGGCAAGTAACAAGAAAATCCTTTTTAGATTGCCAGCAGCAAATTTATACTTCACAAGTCTTTATTTAATTTTATCTGGTTTTCAATATAATTTATGGTTATGACCATTAGTCTAAAGCTCACAGTAACTTCTACACAAATTATTTTTTTTCTTCACTGTAATGCATTATAAAGGCTTTTATTGATTCCATTTTTTTCCCAGCATACCAGAAGTAAACCCCTTGTCTTACCACTGAAAATGTTTCTGTAATCCTTGCACTAACTTAGCTGTATCAAAATTCTTCTACTTCTGAGCCCTGGGTAGTGAAACAGAGAACCACAGCCTGTATATGTTTGAAATCAGAAACTTTCTTAAGAAAACTCCCTTATGTGTTTGAAAACACAAGTCTGAATGATAGCTCTTAATTCTTGCTTGCATAGATTTAAAGCAGTTGGTGTTGAGTGTTTGGAAAGATTTTTATTAAATCTGCATCTGGTTTAGTGAGCAATTTCCCATGATACATGTCATATTAAAAGCAAGAAAGATTTAAGAAAGCAAGAAATTAGCATTAGGCTTGAGGAGACAAACACTTCTAAGTAGACAATCAAATTTATTATTTAATCACATTTATTTCCAGTATTAAAATAGAAGTCAAGTAAGTGAAGCTGGATCCTGTAGGATCCTGAATAATTTAGCACAGATAAATGGGGTGGGTTACCAAACAGAAAACATAGATAAAAATAAGAAAAAAACACTAAATCAAATCCCAAACAAACCCAGAAAAATAAACTTAAAAGGGTCCCATCCACAAGAAAGGCTAATATGGGCAGAGGTAGAAGAGAAAAAAACCCAGCAGCTGATTAGAAGAGAAACACAGAGTTCACAGGATGTTTGTACCTTGGACTCTGATCATTTCCCAGCTCTGTTTCTCCCTTTGGTCTCCAGCTCTCATCCCTCCTGTGTTTCTCACCCACGGTGAAATTCCCCTCGCTTTCCTTCCCTTGCAGGGTCCCCAGACTCCTGCAGGCCCAGGCAGCTTTGTAGCTGTTCGTACAGCGTGTGGAGAATCTGGCTCTGGCCCACAGCTTATAACACAGGTATGAAATCAGGGGATGTGGGGTTTTACTCCAGCTGCTCCAACAGAGCCTGGAAAATACCAGAGGAGCAAAGTCCCAGAAAAAAGCTGCTGCACAGAGGCTGTGCTGCCTCTTGCTGCCTCCCTGCTCAGAGCAGTTTAAGCCCATCTCCTCTGCTCCATTTCAGTGCAAAGTCAAGGAAGCCCCCTTAAACCACAGAGGGCCTGTGATCGGGGTCTGAACACAGCTGATGCTGGAGCTCTCTGGGGAGAAGCTTGCTGAGGTTTATTCCAAGAGGGTGGCACACTCAGAGGGGTGTGAGCATGGCTGTGCCCCTCTCAGTGCCAGCAGAATAACTGGGTCCAAATTGTCTGAGCTGAATTTACACATCTAACCAAAGGTCAATGTCTGTGCTCCTCGGTCTGGGCAAAGGGAGTGGCATTCCAGGGAGGCATTCACCCACCTCAGTGCTGGCCATCTGTGTTTAAATGAGGGGAACCAGCAGGGTCTTCTCTTTGGTTGGTGACTACAAGACTGCTCCTGTGAGATCTGTAAGTGTCAGCCAAAGTGGCCTTTCCACCACCTAGAAAAACAGGGAATTCCTCCTTAAAACAAATGACCTCTAAAATGTAAAGAAACTCTCCCCCATTGCTGATGTGGGTGTTTTGTTCATAGGATCAGAGAATGAAGGGAAGGGCGCCTGCATTGGAAGGGAACCACAGGGATCATTGACCCAGCTCCTGTCCCTGCCCAGACCCCCCAGCAATCCCCCTGTGCACCCCTGGCAGCGCTGTCCCAACGCTCCCGGAGCTCTGGCAGCCTCGGGGCCGTGCCCATTCCCTGGGGAGCCTGGGCAGTGCCAGCACCTCTGGGGGAAGCAGAACCTTTCCCTGATCTCCAACCTTTAATTCCCCTATTCAGAGATCAGGGAAAAGGAAATATTCCCTATTCAGGGAACAAGATAGCACTTAGGAGTCTTATGGTCAAACCCCCTTTTATTTGTCAACACCACACACGTGTTGACTGGAAGAGGCTTGCAGAGACTCCCAGCCTCGCCAAGGTCCCTGTCACCACCATCAGCACCAGTTCCCAGCTCCCGGAGCTTGACTGGCCTGTGGAAGTTGCCTGCATCGAGCCTCACCTTTGATACAGTCATTCTTCCTAGCTGGGGATGAGTGCAGCTTTTACAGTGTAAGCTTGGATAAGCTGCTGAAAGGGTGAAGCTGCTGACTACCCTGAACAAAGATAAGCACAAGAAACAGCACAAGTGAGGCAGGGAGCCTGTATCAAAGTTAATGAAGAAGGCACAGGGTTTAAGTAAAGGAGGAAAATTCTTGCAGGAGTTTGGGCTCGTGTGAACTTGGCGAGATCAATTTGCTGCTGAACCATTTGAACTGAGCGCCAGAGTTCACTTTGAGAGAGAGAGACACAAACCAAAGGCGGCGCAGCGAGCGCCTCAGATCGCGCTGACCCGAGGGGCCCCGAGGCCGCTCCCGCTGAGCGCCGCTCCGCCGGCCCCGCTCCGCCGGCCCCGCTCGCAGCCCCGCTCCGCCGGCCCCGCTCCGCCGGTCCCGCTCCGCCGGTCCCGCTCCGCCGGCCCCGCTCCGCCGGCCCCGCCCGCAGCCCCGCTCGCAGCCCCGCTCCGCCGGCCCCGCTCCGCCGGCCCCGCTCCGCCGGCCCCACTCCGCCGGCCCCGCCCGCAGCTCCGCGGCTCCTCCAGAGACCGGCGCGTTCCTGACTGCTCCTTCGCCGGCAAAGCAGGCACACGCCAACTCCTCTGCTTTTTCAAATGTAGAAAAATAAGTGATATTTACGCTTTCGCTTAAAGCTAAGGCGTAATTTGCTTTGATGAATACAAAGCGTATCTTCGTAATTACAGATACTGTGTTAATAAATATGAATTGATTTGAAGGATATTTTTGCAGCATTTCTCACCAATAATGTCTGGTTTTAAGCCTACACATTTCCCCCAAATAAATAAAATCAACCCTCCCAAAGAATATTTTTTCACACTGCTTCTCTAAAGTGCAAGTTTATTTAAGCTTCTTTGCCCATCATTCTTAATGAATAATTATTCAGTATTTCAAACTGAAACAGATAGCTTCATTTAGTATGATTAATGCTGATGTGCCACATCATTTGCATAATTACTAAATATAATAAAATAAATTCCAAATGCGAATCTTTGTAACTTGTGTTACCAAAGGCCTGAAAAAAGACATTATGTTTTAAAGTTATCTCGAGACACAGTTATAAAGTTCTGTAACTAAAATTGAAAGGTAAAATTATTTTTCATCACCACACATTACAAGATGTTGCCAAAATAAAAGTTATATCTCTGAGAGAGAGAGAAGTAATCTACTGAAAGTATGTGTCTGCTGAAAACAGATATTCCTTCCCTACTTTTAAAGATTTGGAGCTGCTTTTAGTGAAAATTAACTGAGATTCTTCATGGAAACAGCATTTGGCCTTTTAGGATATACGGAGTATTTTTTTACTTCTCTAAAGCTTTAAAAAACTTCATTTCTTTTGCAGATTTTTGGGTGGTTTGCACTGCTTTTGGGAGAATTCTCACTGTCTGTTCTTCAAGGCAGTTACTTCCTTGGACTAATGAAGACACAGCAGACAAATGCAGCCCTCAGCGGGGTTTACATTTGATAACCTTTTTCTGAGTGTATTGTTCTGATTTTGGATAAAGGGATGTTCCATCAGAGAAATTGGTACTGAGAGTAACTTCCTGCATCTTGCCTTGTAGGAGCTGCATTGAAAACAGGTGATATTGCTCATAGCTCCAAAGAAATCAGAGCTAACAGCTTTTATTAGGACTGTCAGGGGAAAAAAGGCTGAGGAAATACTGTCTGAACAATCAAAGCATTAAGGAAATCCATGTTCCTGAGGCTGCTCGTTGGGTTTTTGCTTAGACAGGTCCTGAAATCAATACAGTCATTTAGGCAGTAATTAGCCAATAATTTTTATAAGGAAGTGGTAAAAAGGACCTCAAATGTGAGGGGGTTCATCAGTGAACAACTGAATTAATAGCCATGGCAAGAGAGAGCAAAAGCAAGTTCTGGGAAGGTCTGGATATGTGCAGGTAGGTAATAAATGTAAGCAGAAGGCAGCTGATTTATCCCTGCCTTGAAAAATTACTCAGTGTCCTTTCACCCCGGCTCTGGTGCCAGTCAGATCACAGGGAATCTTTCATATCTCTCTCTGTAGGTGAAGTGACATCTCCAGACTGTCAATTTGCCCTTTCCAGCATCATTTAAAGATACGACATTATTTTTGCTTGTCAACATCTAGACCTCCATAGAGCCACTCCATCTCCTGCAATATGGAATATTTGACTTTTCCAAGCGATTCAGTCTGAATTAATTAGCTGAAACATTTCCTTGGTTAACATATTGAGGAATTCACAGAGGCAATTGGTGTTTGTACATACGTGACCTTGCACAGGGAGAGGATCTCTGTGTTACAGTCTGGCAGGGCTAATGCACAGTCCTAATCAAGGCACCTAAAGTGTACGGGGTTATTCCAGGCTACTTGAAACTGAAGCACACGGCAAACAAAGTAGGCTCATGCACAGGCTGGTCGATAAGGTTCCATATGCCATTTAGAAAAGAAGATATACAAGGATATACAAGACAGAGCTGACTGAATTGCAGTGGGAGGGGAGAAAGTGAAAGTTGAAATTTGTCTAAATCTGCCTCTCAAATCTGTGGTTTGTATATTTTTTCTTCTGCAAGTGAAACCGCACCGTGGATGCCCACAAGTGCTCAGGACAGTGGATTTATCTCTTAGCAGAGTAAGTGCTTGCTAACACCCATCTTTCATGGAGATAAATTGTTAAGCAGGGACTGCCTATGGATCCTGAGTCTCCAGCAATTCCCCCTCCTTTGGAGGAGGTATAACCAGCACCCAATATTCCAAGGAGTTCTGTTTGTGCCTCTGTGCCTGGCGGAGTGTGGCAGGGGAGCTGCAAGGGATTTACCAAGGGGAACTTGCACAGAATTGTGGTGGTCAGGCAGATAAAAGCCCATGGAGACAGGGTCCTCTCAATGCTGCATCGGCTCAGAACAGGTTAACGAGGAGCACTAATTAACCCTGTCTTGCTACAGGCATCTGGCCTGGTGAGAGTTTAGCTCAGCTGCCTGCTGAAAAGGAGGACAAAGGAAAAATCCTCGAGGTAGCTGGGGACTGGAAACAGCTGGATGGTTCCCCAAGCCTCCTGTCAGATGGCTGAGCTCTGGGGAGACAGGCTAAATAACCATAAAATAGGAACAGGGCCTTGGGACTAGTCCTTTAAAAATACTTGCTGGATTACTGTATCTTTAATTTGTACATTTGTGTGTTTTATTTTTAATTTTTCATTCTGATTGCTCAGGAAAAGTGGGACTGGAGCATGTGGAAAGGAAAGCCAGGGTATCCTTGTTCTGGACAATGAATGCTGTGGTAGTTGGTCACTGGTGGCTCTCAGGGAGGAGATTCCAGTGGGCTCCAGTGGGATGGAAACACAAAAGCAGATTGCTCCTTTCATGTCAGTCTTCCCAAAAACATAAAATAGAACAATATTCACGGTACTGTTCGTTTTCAAATTACAATGCCTTAAAAAAAAAAAACCAAAATAAAAAGATACTTTTAAAAAATCAACAGACTCTCCAGAATGGGAATAAGAGAAAAAGATAGTCCTTGGATGGCTTAAAAGCTGACTGAGTTGAGCTTTGAAATGCCAGTTTTCAGCTCTTAAATATATCTATAACTGTTCAATATGGGGGATGTAAGAGATCTTGAGCTGATTTTAAAAGGAACAGTAACAAAAAGCCATGAAATAGGAGTATCTTTATATACATATTTTTCATCAGAGTCTGCTGACAGAAAGCTTGCAGATTGTTCATCAGTGATTATGAGGTTTAGTGCACACAGGCTGAAAAATAGTAGCTACCTGTAGACCTCATCTTTGGTGGAAAAATGAGTGTGATTGTGATGAATGATGAATGTGTGTGGGTTTCTAAACCTAAATAACTGGTACAGAATGATAATGCCAGGAGGAAGTTAACTGATGAGTTCTGTGCCCTTTTTTCCTCTCCTGAATGCTGTTAATGGCTTGAATTCAGTGCTGACAAAAGGCGAGATGGGGAGAGGTTGCGATTTGAAAAAATGTGAATGAAAACAAGGACAACACTTTGGAGTCCATGTTGGTTTATTGTCAGCTTTGACCAGTCCTTCAGACCACCTACAAACGCTGGTGAGTGCTGAGAGCTCCAGCACAGCCCTTCCTGTGTCCCCAGGGTTCGGAGAGGGGCTCAGTGGTTGTCCCTGATGTGGGGTCACTCTGCACCTCCCCTTGGACTGGCCCTGGCGCTGCCCCCACCCTGGAGCTCAGGGATTGCTCTCCTGGGGCACCAGCGTGGGGTGGCTGCTTCGAGGCAGGACAGCAGCCGTATCTCACCTGCTTTGGGTACTTGCTCTTTGGGGGATTCCTCCAAATTTCTACTGACTGTCTTTCAAGGAAAGTGAGCATTTCTGTTGAAGCTGAGAGGCTGTCTGGGTGAAATCCTCTTTTGTATTGTGCTCTTGAGAATTGTCTACTTGCTAAATATTGCATTTTCTTAAAAAAACCCCAACAACCAGATGATATCAAAAGGTCACTTATTTTCCTCTTGTGCTTATAAAACTTAGTCACATGAATGCCAGTGACTTGATAATTAAACTAAATTATTTCAAAGAGAAGTGTACAGCATAAACACTGGAAGTAAAGAAACTTATTATTGAGAAAATATTCCAAAAGTTCCAAGTCCAAGGTGATCTGCAGACCCCGCTGCCCTCTTTACTCATATCCCCAAACTGGGAAGGCAAGCACGGGTAGCTGCTCCAGTGACATCTAAAATATAAATACCAACAATTCAATCTTTTAGAGGCAGGATGTCAAACACCATTAAGGCAGTTTAAAACCCCACAGATTTTGTAAAATGTTTTTATTTAGCATAGGTATTTTAAGCTCGAGCAGGCCCAAAAGGTATGGAGAGTTCCTAATTGGGCATTTGCCTACGCAAATGATTAACTAAACTAAATGGGGATTAAGCCTTTGAGATTGAATTACGAGGATGGAGATCAAACCTCCACAGGCAAGTTAAAATCCACCAATTATTTAAAGAGTTTAATTAAGAGCAGATCTTTCTGTAGGCTGATTTAAAAGGACATAACGTAACATTTGTAGCCAATAAAATCTAAGGAATAAAAGACCACTTTTTTTTTTTTTTCATTTATTTGCACCATAAAGTATAAGCTGTAAACTCTGAGGAACATCTGAAGATATTTCACAAGTAGCACCATCTGTCTTGGCAGACTCTGCAGCGTGTGGGTGGTTTAGTTACTTGCTTATGGAACCATGGCATCATTTGCTTACTCTGCCGGATGGGGTTGCCCCTTCCTTGTCTGGCATGACTTCAGCAGCTCTGCTCTGCTTCTACAAACCAATTCTCTTCTTTTATGTGGCTGCTCTGTGCACCTGGATAAAGTAGCTGGCAATTTGCTTAACGAATGCTTACCCATAAAAACAAGTCTCTCGGGCCTCATAAAGAGAATACTTCTTGCATGTGGATATTTGCCTGTGTAAATCTCTGCAAGTTTTGAAAGTTTAGTCACTTATGTTCCTTTTTTAAGTACATCAGGATTATATCTGGCACCAGTACAGAAAGGTGTTTCATCTCCTTTCATCCTGCGGAGGAACTTCTGCCTGACCATGTCCATGTGTTTGACACTAAGCTCTAATCCAGAACAGGTTTTTCATTATTAACTTAAGTTACCAAATATTTAATCAGTCCAAAGACTTGAGACAGGCTCAGCTCTGCTGACTGCAGTGATGTTTGTCTGTAGCAGAAAGATTTGGGGCTGAGACATCATTCAGTGAGGAAAAGAATTCAAGCAAAGAAGAAGTGGATGTCTGAGCAAGAAACAAGTGCTGTAAGAGGTGTATTCTTACACAGTTCACTTATTAGTCAAACTACCCCAATCTCAGGGTGGCTTCTTGCTCCTGCATGTTGCTTCTGTGTAGTAATGAGTCACTTGGCAGCAAAGTTCTGAGCTATTTCTGTTGGCTTTAGGAAACAGCCCAAACCTGACAGCATCATCTGTACATTGATCTGCATATTGAGGAAAATGTAAAGGATCTGATGGCCCCGATTGACAGATAAACAACAAAGGAGTATTTCCAGGCTGGCTGCCTTTTCCTACTGGGGATCAGAAAATAATAAACAAGGGAGAGCAGGGGTACAGTGCTTCATAAAAAGAGCTCCATTAGAGCTGCCTTCCATGGGATGTGGAAGTACACATTTTATTCTCGAGTTCAGAAAACCCAGCAGTTCTTCTACTGCAGGGATTAGAAGAAAAGCATAACTTTACTATTTCTTGGAAGGATGACCAATAGCAATTAGTAACAACTAACCCAATGGGGGTGTCGCCTTCCATATCATAAATATGTGCCAGTATGACCTAGGAAAAACCCCAGATTCTCATATTATCTAACGATAGAAAAGTGCTGCATTTATTAGGAAATTCCTATTTATTACTTGCTCATAATATGAGGTCATTTTCCTGACTTTTTCTGAAGGAAAGGTGGCTTTTTGATATCCTGGTGACATTTTTCATGTGATATCTCAGATGATTTGTGGTAAGGCAAGTTATCTTATTGAATTTTTATGTCTTAGTTTTTAGAGCATGGGTTTTTCTCTGTGCACAGATTATGTGCATTATATCTCTCACCTTGTGTCTTCTAATCAAGTAGAAAAGACTTCTGTTGGCTGCAGTTTATTAGTGTGTGTTACTCCCAATTTCAGCACAAGACATTCCTGAAGTTTCAACACTTTTCTGTTAACCAAAAGAAGGGAAAGAGCAATTTTTTTTTCTATATTTAGGTGTATTTATTCTGTATTCAATGTATTTAGATATCTAGAAATAGTGCTAGAAGTTGCTCTTTGCCATAGCAGAAACCTGCCTTAATTGTTGTCTTTCTCTACATGAAACGAATAAAGCAAACCAAAGAGATTTTATTCCTTGCCAATAATTGGTGCTTAGGATTTTTGTACAATTTTTTTTTAATAGGGAAAATTTTGAGTCTTGCAATGACAACTGTTTGCTTTTGCTCCTGAGGTTAGAAGGGAGTTGGTGCTTTTCTCAATAGTACTTTTCAGTCAGTCCCAGTAAATACTCATCAAGGATGATCTTGGTGATGAGAAGTTATAATGATATCTCACTGTCAAACACCAAGAGATCCAAGTTCACAGCTGCACCCTGAGGGAAGGCAGAGTGACTAAACCCCCCCTCAAAGTCTGGATTACCCACATTGATACACAGGTGTTAATCTCAGGAGATAAATTAGGATTTTCTCCCAGTCATCCTAGGAACAGCACTATCACATTATTGTCTCACCTCACAGAGCTTTGTAACTCTGCCGAGAGATGAAGAGCAATTCACATGGCAATGAAATGCCCTCTCCTCTCTGCTACTCCAGATATGATTTCTTTTTCCAGCCAAGCAGAGTTTCTCCTCCAGTGCCTAATGCCTGCCCGAGCTGGGCTCCAGCAGCAGCGCAAGATTCTGACTCCGCTTTCCAGAGATTTCCCCCTGTGAAGGAATTGGCAGAGAACGGGCATAGAATTGGCTCCACACCACTGCTTACTAATGATCAGAGGAGCTGGCCAGGCATGAAGAGGGATGTCAGCTGCAATCATTTATTCCCTTCCCCGCAGCAGCAGAGCAGCCGGGAGGAGCTGGGGCACACGAGGGGCCCCCGGGCTGCGGGAGGAGCGGCAGCTCGGAGACCCCCTGGCCCGGGGCTGTGCCTGCAGGCTGGGTCCAGCACTGGCTGGAGCGCAGACACTTTGATTTGCTGCTTTATATGCAGCATTGACATTCCTTTCATTGCACACGCACTGTTCATCAGGCCTTTGAATCTGGGTAATGAGAGGAATGCATAATCCAATTGCAGCTGTTCATTTTATTTCCTCTCATGGCTGACACATTGCTCCAGTTATTCCCCAAGATTATCTGATTAGTACCACAGTTCTGCTTTTTCAGGGGAGGAGCCTAGAAGGAATGGGCAGTTGAAAGATTACCACTTTATTTTTTTTTAAATTTCATTTTTTTTTTCACACTGTCTTTATGGAAATGTAAATATTTGCCATTTCAGAATGGGAGGAAATGGGTCGGGCACTTGCCTCACTACCATTTCATTTGGAATTCGAATGATAATAAAAAATAGAGGGGTTGTGCTAAACCAAGATGCAGCTACTTTAAGGATTGATTTAAATTTACCAAAAATTTACCCTGACACCAGCATCTGGGTCTTTTAAATTTGTCCTGTCAAAGTTAAGACACCAGCTTGTTTTCAACTCAAATTTCTGCTGCCAATGTAATTAAATAAAGTAAATTATTCCAACCCGATATTGCCAGTCTTACAACCCCTCACTGAGGGTATTTATAAAGTATTGGGCCCTTTGTTGTAAAGCATCAAAAGCTGGCCAAGTGTTACATTCCCACCATGGCAGGTATTTATTGGCTACTGTAAATGGCTTGTAAAATATATGGAATGAATTTGGAGTGGTTTAGGGGATGCTCACATTCCTCCTGCTTAAGAATTTGGGAAAACAAGAGGTGCTGTCTCAATTTCTTTTAATCACAGCACATATTAAGAGGCACCTTTGATGAAAGTATACATCATTAACCACACAGACCATGTCAAGCTCAGTCAAACAAAATAGTTCATGCAGCTGTAAAAGACTTAGCTTGAATTAAAAAATAAATCAAAGGAATATTTATTAGAACACATTCTAGTAATATTCATCTTATTCTTCCTGCTGCTCTTTTGCCAGCTGGCTAACAATGATACAAAACCTGACCCAATCTGAATTTTTTTTTCTCTTGGCTACTTTTATTTCTTTCCTGACTGTCCATTGAATAGTCAATGTGTCTTTTCCTCATGCCTCTAAATTCTCCCACTAGTGAAAAATATATTCTGTGAACTGTACATCTCTAGAGTGCCAATTCTTGCTGAACACAGTGGAAGGCATCAGAAGAGGGAATTTGTCTTGAATACTTTAAACTCTCAGCTCTCCCCAAGGAATCCCTGAATTAGTGCTGGTTTGGGAGAAGACTGAAAGCTGATGAGAAGAAGCTGGATCTGACTGGTTTGGTTTTAATTATCTTTTTTTTTTTTTTTAATTAGCTTTCACTTTATATTTGCTTTCTCGTCTATGGAACCAAGGCCATTATAACTCATGTTTATTACAAACACCCATTATCAAAAGGGTGTCTTGTGTATGTAACTCTATTTTCCTTAACAAATCTGTTGAAATTTCTTGTGTTTGTTCCAGGGTCTTGCTTATCCCTGAGCCTCTGTTGTCACACATTTCCTCAGCAAACCCATATCCACAGTGAGATGATTCTGGGCACTGAACAAAGTCACTTATCTTTCAGCTTTTAGGAAAAGTGAGAGTTCTTAAACCAGTCAACAGTCATGAAAAGAAAGATGGATGGGAAGGGAGTATTTAAGTGTTTGAAAGTTGGAGAATGCTGAGAAACAGCAGCTCACAGCTCTTCCATCTCATGGTGAAGCACTTTTTAAAAAATGAAGTATGAAAATCCCTGGCCTAAAGATTGAAGTGCCTATGGACCACCCTACTGCTCCAGTAGTTCCCTAAATCTTCCTGTGAGGTCTTCAGTGCCCCTCAGAGATTACAAAGATGCTGTCAGCTCCCAGAGTATAGAGAAAACTGCTTAATCTATTACAATAGGAAAGTTAATGACCTCTGACAACATATATTTATGGCTGAAATGAAGCATTCCCTGCCTGGAAGTGTTTGACACTTCAGTTTTACACTGCTAATACTTATTTGAATGCATGTACAGACAGTGAGCATTGCTTAAATTTTCAAAAACTCATCAGCTTCAGCAGAAACTTCAACCCACTCAAAATGCAGGGAATTTAGGATGCTTTTGACAGAACCAAATGACACTTTTAGAAGCCATGAATTAAAAATCCTGTGGAAGATGAGTGAGCTGGGATAACAGAATTCAACACTTCTCTCGAGGCCAAGTGGAGTAGGTTGGTGTTGTTTTCCAAAGGCTGATAAACTGGTTTCCTAGTTAGAACAGATGAGTTAACTAAGCCAGGTTTTTGAGGTTTTTTCCTGCTTATCTTACTGTAGTCAGAGCTTAAACTCAGAACTTGCAGGACCTAGACCTCTGTTTGGCACAAGGATGTCAGGGCTGGATGGATTATGGCTGCTCAGGTTCTCTTCACTCCTTCAGCTGAGGCTTAGCCTTAACTAGAAATTTAATGGGGACTTCTGTCTTCTAAAGAAATGCTCTAAAAGCTGTGATATTAATTTTCTTTGTCCTTAAGCTGCTGCATTTTGAGGCGTTATCTGTTCAGATATCTATCTTTCCAGGGTGTCACCACCCTGAGTAGCCTCAGTGGTGTTTGGGCACTCTCAGAGCAGGAGATTGGCAGAGCTGTCACAGGTAATCAGTGTGTTTATCTGGCTGCTTTCCCAACTCAGGGAGTGTGTGGGAAGGCTGCTCCTGCCATTATCTCTCTGGAGAGGGATGAGGGATACAGGGAAGGAAAGAGATACAGGTATCTTTATTCACAAGCAATTTCTGGCCTCTGCATCCTAAATCAAGGCAACTCCCTAAAGCCTTTAATAAACTCCCTGTACTCAGGATTATCTGGGTCTCTGCAGTTTGTTGTGGCTGTTCTGGAGAGGACCCAAAGCTTTCTGTCATCCTGTGTTCTGTGTGAGGTTATACCTATGAACTGAGGCATTTGAACCTCTACTCCAGGCCTGGGATCAGTAACTAAAACGTGGATACTGCAAGGCCCGATTTAAGGACCTTCAGTCTTCATTCAGATTTCAGCATATGTGAGCACTAATTGACAGGACCTGATGCTTTGTAATCAATCAATGATTTCTAGTGGGATCTTTTTCAAAGTAATATTCTGTTTATTTTGAAGCTTCATGCTTCAGAGTCAGGAAGAAGGGTTAGAAGGAGAATTGAAAAGGTGACTGTGAAGCTCAGGTTTTTATTCTTCATCAGATGTTTACAAAATATTAAAAATAAAGATGCAATAAAAAATTAACCAAAAAACCCCAAACAACAGAAATGTAAATAGGTAGGGTGTAAAACAAAATAAATGAGATTAAAATATTTCAAAAAAAGGGGGTAAAAAATATCCCCCAAAAATCCTCCCAAAACTGTTGAAGCTGGAAATGCTAACTCTGCTGGTTTGATTTCTGCTCTAATATAAGACTATTAGTATATGGCTCCACCACAAAGTGAGTCAGTAATACCAGACTTGAGATTAAGTAAAACATTGAGTATGATTGCTTACAAATGCAAAAACTGAGAACCAGTAAATATAATTTTATTAGGTCAAATGTGAAGACGGGGTGAAAATTAAAGGTGGAAATGCATGAATATTAATCTTGAGGGAGTCAGACTCTACCCTGTATGAGTGTAGTCAAACTGGGATGAAATAGTGCAGGCAGCTAACTCCAGGGAAATGAAAGGTGCCCAGGGAGAAATAGCCCAAGCAGCCGGGCCAAGAAAAGGCCTGATCCAGATGATAAACAGGACCTGCTTTCCCCTGGGTCCATCTCTGAGGCAAACACATTATTGCTCTTCATCAGCATCCAAAGACTGTGATGCTTATTGAACCCAATTAAACCTTTCTCTGGTTCAGCAGCCCCTCGACAGTGGCATTTACATCCCCTTGTCAAAGCACCGAGGTACTGGCAAAACACAGCAGCAGAACTTTTGCCGAGCAGCTTCAGGGAAGGAATGGAAAGTGAGTGACACAGATGATTAATGAGCCTATTAAAGCTGAAAGTCTGACAGTGGAAAGATAAGCTGGCAGTGAAAATGACTCCTGCCATATATGTATCAAGGGCATCAGAGAGAGGACCCTCCATATAACAGCTCCCCACCATCATTAGTGGCAGGACATACATATCTAGCAAGTGTTGTCTCTTTGTTATTTACTCTGATCAGACATTTTGAGGTGAAGGGCCTTGAGTGTGAAGTCTCAGCCAAGTTCCACAAGGCTTTGCAAGGTCTGATTAGAAAGGACACCCACATTCAGTTCAGGAGGATCCTGATCAAAGCATGGCAGATGACAAAGAAAGGGAAAGAAATAAACAAACAGGATTTTGTAACTGTGGCAGAGCAGGAGCCATAAGAATGATAAAGAAAAGGTCTGATGTAAGAGGGGAAACAATTAAATCCATTCTGACTTCGGGAATGAGCCTGCCATTTTGTTACAAATTACGTGTTTACGTGTGGGACCTCAACCGGGACTCAACTTCTCTGCCTCCAGTCCTAGGAAAATTCATAACCTCGCTAAGACACTGAAATCCCCTTTCTGTGGAGGGCTTTGGTGAGAGGAGCAGGTCCTTGTGCTGTGCATGTGGTCCCGGGAAGCGTGGGATGCTCCACACGGATGGCGCGGGTGTGTGCACTGCCACGCGGGGTGCAGCCAGGCCAGCAGGGAGGTGCAGACCACCTGTGCAGCTGTACACAACAATGTGGGGTGCAGCCAGGCCAGCAGGGAGGTGCAGACCACCTGTGCAGCTGTACACAACCATGTGGAGCCTACTTTCTGAGCTTTCACACTGCTCTGCAGGAGCCCCTGGAAATGCGCCTGGGATTTCTGCTTTGGGGGCAGGTAAGCCAGGTGCTCTGAAAATCTTAGAAAATTGTACACAGTCTTCAAACTTTACCCAAACAAAACCCAGATAATCTAGAAAAAGGGAGGTTTTAGCTACAGACTGCTTGCACTTATTTCGTGCCAGCTTTCCTTAAAACGTTAACGTGATTTATCCATTTCTGAAGGATACATATTCATATCGCGCCTTCCACCTCTGCTGTGCCTCTTTAGACAATCCATTATTTACAAAAGTGCATTGAGAAGTTTCCTACTGCAGATGTGCAGAAGCAGTTCAATACAAGCAATAAATATTATATTTTAGTCTTGTACAGGCAGGTGGAACAAAAGCATCCTTAGCCTCTGAATTTGGCATGGATATTGTCATATGAAAGCTCACTCCTCTAGTGCAGTACTGCTGGAGTGTGTATTTGCCAGAGCTGCTGCTTGAATGCTTGATTTATTCCTGCTATAGTGTTAACTTTTATTGTCACAGTTTACAAATATATCCATCCTCTTCCAGCCTGTCACTGACATTATTTCCTTTAGCCCTCAGAAGAGAAAAACATCCTATTTTTTTAGTATCTCCCTATGGTAACTTTCAGCTGGCAGTGCTGTTCTGTGGTCCTGGGGACTAAACCACATAAAGCACTAAGTCCTCAAAAATTATTTGGTAAGTTGAACAGATGCAGTCCAAATGGAAAGGAATTATTGTGTCATAAACAGGTCCATTAGATGGATTCTAACCAGCACACAATTTCAAGAGGTATAACCTGAAGGTTGAATTTGGCTTCTTTTCTGCAGTAATGCCACAGCACTGTCAATGGGGTGATGATAAATCACCAATAATATCCACGGTCCTCGGAGATACTGAGCACAATGGGCAGACAGTATAATTAGGTGTGAATAAGAGGAAAGGTGTTTTACAGTTTATGTGTTGCTTTTTTTAACCTTGCTTGTCAGAGATGCACGATAAAAGGCATGTCCAATGAAGCAAGCAGCTCCAAAATGCTATACGGTTAGATGCTTGCTTTCTCCTATGCTGGTCAATTTTGTGCACTAAAACCCACAAGAAACATCCCCAAGAATATTTTTTAACTTTACATTTAGGCCACATAATCACAGAAGTTAATTCTTCTAAAGTTGAAGACACTGGGTGGGTGATATTCCTATTTGATTTAGAGCCCCTAGAAAGCTCATATTTCACACAAATATTGATGTAAGGATAAGATGAATCTTACAGTCTGAAATGACTGTTGAAATGTATATTGATGGGTATCAGCTGATTTAATAATCATTAATTTTTTTTTTCTTGCTGGAACCTTGCTAGTATTTTAAAGCTTAGTTGGCTGTGTAAGAAATAAAGACCAACTACAGCTCTGACTGGTGAGACTAAAGGCTGAGCAGGAACACTCTGGCCTCACAAACAAATCTCCTGGCATTGCATGCCAATGCTTTCTTCAGAAAGGAAATGCAGAGCTCCAGACCAAAGTAAAATCAGAGCAATTCAGGCAGATTGAACTGATTGATTGCCTGCAATAGATGATCAGAAGACAAGAGAGCTCTTGCAGTCAAGACAGTGCTTACAGGATTACTCTGTCCTGGTGGCTGAAAGCAAAATTGATCTGATGAGGTGGAATCTGGAGCCAGCAAAGTGTAAACTGACACTAAAGCAACACATATTTTTATTAGATGATATAGCAAAGTCTCCATTATTTCATGCAGGTTTTCTGTTCTCTTTCTAAAGCTCTGTCTTTGCATGTGGGTTTGAGGACAGAACTGCCCGAGCCACCACTGGCCTCAGCCAGGACCTCAAATAGTGAGGAGCCCCATAAACATTACTGTGAGTCCACAGCCAGTCCAGATAGCCAAGACAAAGTTCTGCCTCTCTGCTGGTTCTGGGACTTTATGTTTTCCCAACTACCTTGGATTCATTGCTTATAAGATAATAGAGATATATGTAGTCCAGAGCTTTGGAATTGTTGTTTTATATCTTGCAAACAGTTTTTGGCCAAAACCATTCCAAGGTTTCAGAAGCTCACAGATTCAAAACTGCTGCTTCCAAAAGCCAAATCAATTTTCAGGGGGTTTGTTGCCCTGGCCTTTGCTGGAGAAAAGAGAAAAAAAAAACCCCAAACTACCAGCCACACAATTTTAAACTAGGTCTCAGTATCGCAGTGTTCTTGAATAATCTGCAGTTTGATTGCAGAATTAAAGGGCCAGACCCTCAGTTGGTAGAAGCTTCCATTGCCACACTGTGTTGGTGGAATGAGATCAGTTTTTGCTGTTCAACAATTAAATCCAGCTCATGTACTGCTAATTTGGGTATTGTTGTAAACAAGGCAGTGCCACCTAGGCCAAGAATATTTTGGGTTTAACTCTGGGCCTAGTGCTGTCTCACTAACTCACAACGAAAAGTTAGAAAGAGCTGAAGGCCTCCATGCAATGGTTTTGGGAAGAGTTGTCCCAAGTGAATACCCCCTTGTCTCCCACCACAACATGTGCCCTAAGGACAGGAATGTGTCTGAGCCATGTCACCCGCCCCGAGTTTCCTCCAGGGAATCACTGACCTGGTGCCATCTGGCAATACAGAAAGCACAGCCCAGGGAACTGGACAGCTTTGCTTAGCAAGAACAAAATAAATTGATAGGTTATGATGGAAATTTTTGTTAGTTTCATGCCTCTAAATCATGGCATTGACAGTCTATGTTGCTGGGATAATAGTTTTCTGAAAGCAATAAAGAAGTATTTTAATTGTTTTAATTTAATATGCAAAACTACAAAATGTTCCTCTTCACACTGCCTCCATAAAGAACACACTGAATTTATATTAATTGGATCTAATCTAGGATTATTGACTATATAAAGACATATAAACTGAGTCATCCAGTATACAAATGTTCTAAAACACATGATTAATAAAAATATTTTGACTTTTATCATCTTTAGGTTTCTGTGCCTCAGTAGTACAAATATAAAAGGAATCTTAGTGAAAATAGCAGCTATTTCACAGCAGTACTACAATATAACAATTCAGACTTAATGAAACATTTAAAATATGCTATTACTGACATTGTTCATTTAAAAATGCTATTACTGATATTGTTTCATTATACACTTTCTTGTACACTGTTTTCATGCTTAAGTGACCTCTAAATTGGACAATTGCAAATCACTGCTAATGGGTTTGCAAGGAAATATTTGATATGAGTTTCCATGGGGCCAAATGTGATGGAGAAGGTACCCTTGTCTCTATTAAAATTTACAAAGTGTTTTGGAAACCAGTAGTACATGCAGAGTTCCTGAATTAGTGTCCCAGCTCTATTTCTGAGTAGCAAACTAAGAATGGTGACAAGGGAGGGACAGGGAAGGGATGTATTCATTTTATGAAGAGATTCAGCTCAGCTTTCTTCTGATGGATATAAGATGAAAGTTAGAGGGGAGAGGGCTGCCTCCACAGCAAATATTGTAGCTATTCTTAAAAGTTTAATGAGAACTGTAATACATATTACAAGCAGATTATATTTATGGTACTGAATGAACACCATGATTTGCTCTAAACCTCATACTGCAATACTGGGGAGAAAAATTCCTTTGTTTTCCACCAAGAAAAATATCACTTGCTGGTTACTGCAATTCAGGCATTCGGTCACTGACAACGTGGAGGTACAATATAATGTTTTATTGTAATTTATTAGCCTCCCTCCTTGGAACAATCTCTGACTTGAATGCGCTCTGGCAAGGCACAGGAATGAGCTTGGAATTTCTGATAAATAGTATCAAACAAACAGCATATACAGCCATTAAGACTTTATGGCAGGATAGCTCTTCAGCTTTTCATTCCCAGAGAACAACTGGCCTCTCTGCATTTTTGTAAAGAAAATGATGCCTCAGAAGGAAGTTCTGATTGCTTCCATGCAGCTCCCTCACCACGAAACTGGAGACGGAAGCCTTGCCTTTCTTAGCATCTGACAGAAATTATTTTTCAAGTACAGTGAAAAGGCAGGGATAAAAGAAAAGAACAGGCAAGTCTAGCAGTGACAGAGGCAGTAGCCTCCTCTCTCTGCTCCTGTGCTGCTCCCCAGCCCCGCTGCTGGAGCAGGCAGCGCACCCCGCTCCGTCGGAGCGCTGACAGACCGATTCAGGTCAGGGAGCGGCGGCGAATTAATGCCAGGAACAGTCACACCACTCCTGATGATCACAATAGAAAATTTTAATTATCAGGGTAGTCTAGTGCCCTGATAAACGTGAATTCAGTAGCCCATGGGAGCGTGTGCTGCCCAGAATCAGTAAGCAGTAATTCCTTGATCTGAGTGGAAATGTACCAGGAATTATCGTGGCTGTCACTGCAAGTTTATAAAGCGTTTTACAAAGACATAGCAAGACATATTCCCTTACTCAAAGATCTTATAATCTGATATGAGATAAAAACAAGACAAGACAAGAGGCAACAGTTCAGGGGAGATCACTGATTATAAATAAAGGGTAGAAATAATTGTCTGAAGAAATGTTTCAGCAAGGAATTCAAAGGAAGAGAGAGGGTGCCTGCATATGAGATCAGAAGGATCGTTCCAGGCACACACAGCTGAAAATCAAGAGAATGTGATTACGGCACTGGAAAGAGCAGAGGGACAAGAGGCAGGAGAGAACGTGATAGTGCTGAGCTACTGGAAGCAAAATTACACACAGCTCTACAGTCACTCCTAAGTGTAGCTCTGCTGGATGCTGGCAAAGTAACCACAGCAGCAAGTCCAAAGAGCAGAAATGAGGACAGTTTAATTTAGAGGAGCTGCCATGATGATAAGTGATAGATGATTCAAACATATAGATGAGGGCATAGTGGTATTATTTGGGTTTTTTTTAATATTTTGTAGAAATGGCTGTATGAAATGGCTGTCATGTCATGAACAGCTCTGGTCAACCCACACATACAGTTTCTAGAAATAAAAAACTCTGACATAAACATGTTTCCAGTTGTATTTGCTGATCCAGAAAAAACAAAAAAACCACTAAAAAAGAAAAGCCCTTTCTGTTCCCTGTGAGACCCACCTATCCACCAGAAAAAAGGAGAAGAAACCCCTCCAGTGCTAAGAAGTTAAAGGCCCACCACCAAGCTATGATAGTAATCTCCATGTTGTGAGGGACCTTTATTCTCTCATCCAAGGTAGAAGAATAAACCCAAAGGTGAACTGAAGCCACTCTCTGCTGGTGCCAGAACAACTTCAGAAATTTGCCCAAATTAAGTGGTCTTTCAGCACAGAAGCTCCATAAGATAATGTGCAGTTGGTATCTGTGGGAGATCTGATATAAATGGAACTGCTCTTCACCTTCATCGACCAATACAAAGGGAAAGGTCAGGGCTGGTTTCCTCGTATGCCTGGAATGTCACAGGCTTTTTTCATGGAGGCATTTTCTGTCAAATATTTCCAGTGGGTTTGGGGGAATTAAAAAAAATGAATTTAATATCTGCTATGTTGTGTATGAACAGAACCATTTAAGTGTGGAGCAGCGCTTGTGGTAGGGCTCTGAAGGTAAATGGAGAAAAATCTTAGTGAAAAGTGATACATGAGAAGAGGTGTTACTGAGGATGTCTTTGGCTTATGTGGGACTGAGCAAATTCCAACTACAGCAGGCACAGACCTACTGCTCTTCTTGAAGTGGCTGAAGAGAAATCCTCTTTTCTGCAAACATGTAGTCATTCTTCAGTGATTATTTCAAACTACCTTGCTCCCCAGCAAAAATTAAAAGGCAAACATGAACTCTGCCTATGACAAGGAGATTTATTTTGTCAAGAGTAACTATTTACCAGAGGCAAGGTTCACGTTTCTATTTTTTTCACATTAAGTGAAAATGTTAAATATTATTCTTACATAGTGTCTGGCTATACATAATTTACAGCACTTGAATTCCCGTTCTCCTCCTGAAGGAGAACGCCAAGTCCTCTCTCCCCGTGGATGTTTTACAAGGTGGAAGATTTGCATTCTTTAGCAGACTTACTGAATTGTTGTAGGGTGATGTACAATTTCTGAATCCTCATCAGCACGGAAAGCAAAGTTTATCTTGAAGTGTCAAAATAATGTGTTCCTTTAGTTTTGATCAGCAGAGTTCCCTCACTTTTGATCATTGCAAAGACTGAACATGGCACACACAGCGAAAGGATTCTGGGAACTATTAGCAGCTAAGCTTCTTTGGATGAACAGATTTCAAAAAATTACCTCCTTATCTTTTGATCAGAAATGAAGAGTTGTTGAAAGGTAACAACTGTTACACTCTCTCCTATTTGGCAAAGGGGTTGTCTTGTTGTGTGGCAAAGCAGCATGTTAGAAAACAACTAGTCAAAACTGTTACATGGATTCAGGGCCTGACAGCATTTCTGTTCATTTTTCATCCATGACCTTGTCTGGAGGAAAAACATGGTATATTCCTGATAATGTTTACCCAAGAGGTAAGAAACATTTCCAGCAATAGAACGGAAGCTGTATACAATATCAGCTACACAGCTACACATTAATGTCCACTCTCTCTGGCATTAATGAAAAGCAGATTCTGAAAGGAGCACTTCTTCATTAGTGCTTACAAGGCACAAAGAAAAGGTTTTTTCAATTTCTTACTGCATTGACTCTCTGATGGTAAAATCTGCAGTGGAAGTAGGTGTGTGTAGGTAGGCATGAGAAGTCATGGCTCAGGAAAGCTCCTACTGAAAGCATGAGTTGGCACAAAGGGTTTGCAAAGACAGCTGGACATTTCCAGCTAAAACACCTCCTGTGAAGGCACAGGGGAGTAAGAACAAGAACAGGCTGGCCAGCCTGAAGCTGTGGCTGGAAGTTACACAGCCTGATGTGACTTCCAGCTACATGGAAAGTTTTAGCCCGGCTAAGGTTAGTGCTCATCTCACTCAAGTTTCAAACCAATTCTTTAATTGCTAGGGTGAGCTTTCTCCTTCATGAGAAAACAAACCCACATTAGGCATGAAAAATCACACAGAACAGTCAGATTTATTTGCACAGAAATATCTATCCCAATATGCAATTTATCACAAGAGGCTTTGAGAGGCTTTTTTAGGAGACAACAAAACCTGATATGCAAGAGAAACCCAAGTTTAGAGGAAGAGGGTTATTTACTTGGTCTGGATTCCTGTCTCTCTCATATCCACACTGCATTGGTTACAATTAACTCCCAGAAATTAAGAAATGAAAGAAGAATGAAGCAATCTCTTCAAATGTTCTCCCTTTGGGGCAGGTTTGTATAAATAGCCCAGTTTTTCTCCTGACTCTTCCAAGTGAGTACAAAGAACAGAAGTGATGAGTTATAAATAAGACACAGAGGATGCACAGCTATCTCTGGCTTCACTGGTAAAATTACCCCCACCAGTTATTGCCTGGTGCTTAGCTGGGCTGTCATACTCAAACCCAAAAGGAATTCTGCTCCTGTGGAATTGTGCTGCAAACAGCAAATCCAGAGGCAGGCAGGTGGAGGGCCAGGAAGGGCACAGATGTGCTCCCGTGTGACAGACTGGCTGTGTGCTCTGGGCAGGGTGTGACACAGGGGGAATTCCTGGCTGGAGCTTCTAAAGGGCTGGAGCTCTTCCTGCTGAGCTCTCTACCGAGCTTTCCGCGTCCGTTTGCACCCAGAACTCAGAATGAAACTCAGGAGGACATGAATCCATTCCAGTCAATATGACAGCTTCACCAATGAAAACATCAACGTTTTCCTGTAAGAAAGAAGCAGAAGTTTTGTTTCCACCATAGCATCTCTGAAATACCCAATTCTGTTTTACAAAATCAGGTAAATATCTATTCCATACCAGTATTCAAAAAAAAAATGCTGGCCCTGACAAAAACTTAAACCCCCCATTCTATTAATTGCTTACATCATGGGGTTTTTTCAGCCCAATCATTCAGAAAACATGCAGAAAGTTTTCAAGTTATACTCAAGAGTTCTGGAAGAAGTGGTATAAACCAGCAGGTAAGTTTCTGGTTTAAAACTTTAAGCTTCTTCAAGTGTTTGCCAACTCTTTCTTTGTTCATTGTTTGTTTATTTCCTGGTCCAGTTATGCCTTGAAACACTGCTGACATCCTTTAACATTATTGTTACTCTTCTGAAAACTACTCCAGCTTGTTAATCTGCCTAAAATCCAGCTATAGGGCCTCCTTTTAATGATCCTAATCAATGAATTTATCCTGACAATCCCTCACTCAGCTGGGAAAGCCCAGAAGTTAGGAATAGCTAAGTAACTTGTCCAAGATCATCTAAAATCAAACCTACACCACCTGGGTTGGAATTGTAATCAAAACATTGTCATACAAAAAACAGGCGTGAATATTTATTTAAGAAACATTTTCTACCTGGCAGCATCTGCAACCATGCTGTATTTCTTATTTAGGATTTTGTGATAATTATAGAAGTTTCAAAGCATAACAACATCAAAATTTCCCAAAATCTAATCTTTGGATCAAAATACCTGGCTGCATCTTCTTTCATCCCCACTTCAGCACACAGAGAAAGAAACCATAGGAAAACAGGATTGGGGAGCCCAGGCACCAAAGGAGCACTCCAGACTTTTTTAGTCCTCTGTGTCTCAGTACCAGCCCTCTGATCAGTGTTTTCTGAGCTGCCCAGAGCTCTGTTCCTCATTATAGCTCTCATTAATTACATTCCTATCTGAGTATAAGCTGAATGGATACAAGAGTGATGCTCTGTAGTCCCACTGACCAAGACACCGTTTCTCTTTTCCTGATGTAACTATAAACATAAAAAATTACTTTCCTTTGATTGACACAATCTCCGTGAAAATATTTGGCTTTAAAAAATTTAAGCAACTTATCTTGGAATCTAACAACAACAAAAAACCAACAACAAACAACAAAAAAATCCACCCCAAACCAAACCAAACCAAACACACATAAGAATGTCAGGTTTAATGTAGGTTGTCTTTTACAATGGATTTATTTCATTTCCAAAAATATTTTCCCAGTTCACTGTCATTGTTGTTCCTTGTTTTTATTTTGGGTTTCTTTCCACTCTCCTGAATTATCTATATTTATTTGGAGTGGATTATTTCCCAAGGATTTTTTTTGTCATTACTTCTATATAAAGTGAACTTCAAGGTCTTCTGATGAAAAATCAAATCACAGTAAAAATGTTTCTGTACAATACATCCATAATAAATAAGCATTGATATTGTAAGCTTAAGAGAGAATTCATTAAGAATCAAATAACAAAAGAGAAAACTCAGAAAATAAAGTATTAAAAATTAATGGACTTATTGTACAGGAAAGGAGAGCAAAGAGAATAAAACAAGAGAGCTTACTGTAGGAAAGTATGCTTAATGTTTATTTAAGTAAAAACAAAATGTAAAGAAAGTTAGATTAGTGGGTAGATGAAAAAGATATCCGGAGAAGGTAAGAAATAGGAAATAAGTAAAGCCTATTGAATTTTCACAAATTTTCAGATTTGTCTCATTTCTTTTTGTCATTTGTTTTCTTATTTAGGAAAAAAAAGAAGTAGAATTAGCAGTGATCAGAGGATCCATGTTAGAGTCCCCTGTAAGAAAAATAAATAGCTCGATGGCTTTAAAGAATTCAAATACATTTTCCATGAAAAATTAAGAGACTCTGCAGGAGAAAATATCAGAAAAATATTGTTGCTGTTACTATTTTCAGGACTTTCACCAAGTCACCAAAACACTTTTATTGCCAAAGTATATAATTTTCTTACCATTTCTTCAAGATATTTCAGGTCTCCTAAATAATTGCCTCCTGAAACTCCACCCTTTCAGCTTGCTGGGCACAAAAAGAAACACTACTAGTTTATTTTGATGTGTAAAAATATATAAATCAAAGAAGTGCTGCTTTTGTGGAAGTTTTCGTGGACAAAAAAAAATAATCTATTTGAAAATGCACACCTCTACACTTCACTAAACTGTAGAGGGAACTGCAGCGTTGGTAGAATGTGTCATTGGTTGGGTGAGGAGCAAATACTGAGCCAATATAACAGATTTTCTGAAATGTTGATATTTATTACAACCTAATTTCTGGATCCAAGTGAAGAAAAGCACCATTAGCATATCTGTGCAGACAATCATGCTAATTAAAGCTATGAAGGGAGGCTTGAAATTCCTGTCTCTGCCCAAATACCTCCAAATTCTGGGAGCACAGGCTGTGGATCAGTAGGGATCCTTACCCTCTGCAGGCTCAGCCCTGGCACTCCTTTGGCTTAGGCTGCAGAGGGAAATGGTGATGTTTAGTGATAGGTTGGATTTGAGGACTTTGGAGGTCTTTTCCAACCTCAAAGATGCTGTGGAAGGTGATTTTTGGGGTATAACAGCCCTGAAGACAAGGCTCACAAATTATACAGGTGCTCCACAGACACCTGGGAGTTACAAGGCAACCTGCAAATGATGCCAAGGCATTGGATTTTGTAGCTGTTACCAAGAAAAAAGGTTTCCTGCTTCCAGGGGACCTGGCAGTGGGGCCCTTCTCCAGCTGGGGTGAGCAGGGAGCACGTGGGTCCCTCTGGGGAATCTGGCTGAACACCTCCACTAAGATTGATGGGGTTTCAGTGCCCAGCCTGTCCTAACACCTTGGTAGGGAACCCAAGAGGACCTTCAGGTTCTGAGTCTCTCTCAAAGATCAGTACTCTGAGCTCAGAGTGTCTAAAGCAAAAATTGCTGCATTAGGAAATGTTTGCATTAATCCTGGTACTGTTTTGCTGCCACAGGCTGAAAATGGTGTGAATTGGTGCTATGAAAAGGGTAAAACCCAAACAAATTTTAGTACTTCTGCTGCATCCAAGTGGTTTTTCTCCACATCAGCTGGAATGCTGTTCAGACACTGTGTTGTCTAAAAGCAGCAGCCTTTCTCTAACATGCCCACAGAGGACTAGCTAATTGAAATAGAAACAAATAAATAACCTACTAAACACACCCAAAACACTAACATTCCTTTGATAATCAGTGCTTGAAAAAAATCTGGTTTGACTTTTTTGTAAAAACTTTTTTTTTTAATCTCCTGGATAAGGACACTTATTGTTCATTTGTTTATAAACTAAATTGTTCACATCACTGTAAATAACTTCTGAAATGTTGTTCCCTCAGCTGTGCTAAGCTTTAATATAGCATAGTAATGAGTGGGATGTGCAACTTCTGCTTATCTGCTCTATTTTGGACAATGCCAGTGGCTCATGTTTATTAAGAAAGTTGGCAGGGAAGCTGAATCTCTGGTTTCCCCCTGGTAGATAAACTCTGTCTGAGCTAACATTCATGAGGATCTTGGAAGGCTCATTTAAATACAATGCCTAAGGCTATGCATTTTTTTTTGCTGGATTCCAGAACGGCACATAAAGCTTTTGCTTTTCTGATGTTCTTTTGGAACTGATGCTTATGTATCACAAAGCATCAAAAGTGTATTACAAAGCCTGGCCAGGATTTTGTAGAAAGTACCAAGGGTCTATGTCTGAGCTGAGTGTTCAGGTATCTTTGCACGTTGTTATCCTCATTGCAAGGAAGATTTGTTTTTTTTTCTTTTTGGCAGGGAAGACTTAAAGCAGAAAATAAGTTCCACCTTGCCAGTATATTTGTATTTCTATTGGCAGATTTTAGGGAAACTGAGTAAGCATTTTTCCTCCTTTGTCTGGGACCATGGATCTCAGACATTCACAAATGCAGTGTGTCTCCTTCAGGTCATAATAACCTATGAAATGTCTTCATTTAATCCAAACATTTATTTTAACTGACAACTCTTCCTGGTTGTCCAAATGAGATCTTTTTCAATCTAACAGCCTAATCTGAACTTTTCCTGCAGTTAAAAGAAGTACCAGAAATATTTTCCAGCTCTTTAGGCAGTTACTTCACATTATCCCTATGCTCTGTTTCAGAAGTGGTGAGAATATCTGAATATGTTTGGATACCTTAAAATAGAAAAGTTGAAAAATAAATGAATAAGTCAGGTATTTGCCTATTTGTGTCATCAATGCCATCAGTAGTTAGTGCTGTATGTGTTGCTATGCTTTTCTAGCTGTCATTTAAGTGCTGTATGTATCAAAACAAAGTAGCCTGTAAAAATGGCACTTTTTCATCACTAAAGGAAATTTTGAAAGGGTCAAAGCTTCCTGGAATATTCATGAGGTGGAGGTGCTTTTTAATAAACATACCATGTCATATTTTATAAAAATAACTCTTGGTTCTGTCTCACAGGTTCCCTACCATTTCGTACATCTCTGGATGTAGTGAGGAGTTTTGTCCAAAAACTTTGTGGGTCTCGTACAAAGATGAAGATACTTTTTTGTAAACCTAAATCATATTATTTTAGAAAGAAAAATAAATTTACAATCACCTTGCAAGGACTGTAAAATGCAAAACAAGCACAAAACCCAAATGAACAAATGAACCAAGAAAATGCAGAAAGTCCCAGTTCTGAACTGTGATCTCATAGAGAGTGATGGGGTGGGGTGTGAGGGTTTGGTGCTGCAGTGGCTCTTTCCCAAGCTCCTGGTCCATGGACTGGAATGCTTGGCTTAGGGAAGAGGGCTCCTGTAGCCCTGATTTCATGCCTGAGATGTTTTGGTTTCTGAAACTCTTTTCCCAGGAAATTTCCTGTAAACAAGAGAAATGTTTTTGTAACTGTACCTGTGTTATTCATTCCTTCTCACAGGAGGGGCTTCTTCTTGATGTCCCTCTGGTTTGACCAATGTGATTGAAGAGGTTTGGCTTTGTTTCACCAATCAAATTGGTCTGTTTAAAATAGTATAAAAGGGAGATGCATCCCAAAATATTCTTAGCCTTCTGAATCACCAGAGTCTGTGTCATTGTGGTGTAAAACAGCATCATCCAGTGACCCCGATGTGATTGCAGCTGCAGGGACAAGGCTCCTGATTTAAAGAAAAAGAGGGGTTTCGGTAAAGCCGGCCCGTGAGCTTCTTGCCAGCTCGTTTTCCCTCCGTTAAAGAGATAAATTATTGGCAAAATGATAATTTCTACATTAGACCCAGAAGATGAACTGGTCATAGGGGTCTGTGGAGACATTTTGGAGCAAAGAAAGGCAAATATCCTCAGAGAACATTTTAAAACTCTTGATCTTTGGGGCAGAGAGCGAGGCATTTTCCCTAATGCAGAGAAAATAATTCCGAAGAGACTATGGAAGTCTTTAGGAGACAGTCTGCACGAGACTTTATATTCTGGAAATGCAGACGTTGCAAATTTAACAATTTCTTGGGAAAAGAATTTCTGAAAACCAAAACATCTCAGACATGAAATCAGGGCTACAGGCTCCTCCATGAGCCCCTGTGCAACCTGAGGGAAGGATAATTCATGTGGGGACTGAAGTAGCCAGCAGGTTGAACAGGATTCATCAAGCCCCAGCTACCCAACAGCAAGTTAAACAACTAAATATTAATCTACTGTGGGTCTGAGTGGTCTCTGAGCAGCTCAGCTCCTCAGCAAGCAGCCCCTGCTGAAAGCAGGAGCACAGTCCCTTTGAGCAGTGCTCCTGTTTCCCTTTCAGAACACCGCTGAAGAAGGAGACACCGAGCCTTTCTTTCCTCCACAATAGCCAAGTGGTAAGAATGCTTGCCCTGTAAAAGGCAAGCACGGATTCAATTCCCTCTTGTCTGAACTTCAAACCTAACCTTTTATCTTCCAGATGAGTGCCCAAAACACAAGGCTTGCAAGAAGCAAGGCTACTCAGGAGGTGGGGAATGTTGCTGTTCTCTCAGAGCAGTACCTTTGTGCAGGAAAAAAGCTCAAACCTCACAAGGTCAGAAAGGATGGATAACTCAGCAGTTCAGTGTTCAAGGTGCTCATTACATTTGGTCCCTGCTCCAAGGCCTGTTTCTCCTTTCTGTTTTTCAATGCAATTCCGGTAGAATATAAAATTCAGTTCTATTTTCTATAGAAGAGGAAGGTAAGTACAGACCTACTTATAAATGAGTACTTTAAGTGTGAGGAGAAGGAACTCGCCAGCCCTCCAGCCAGGGATCACACTTAGACTAAATAGGCTCATAATTAAACTAAGCTATGCTAAAAAATGAAGCTCCTGGCTTGGACAACAGCAGCCAGGTTTTCAAGGAAAAAAGACACTGGTTAGAAGCAGTTTCCAGTCTGGGAATCACAAGCAAGTTAAGAAAATAACTCCTGAGGAAAAAAAACATATGAAGTAGCACTTAGACTGGATCTCAACTGAATTTAGGTGTCAGGCTTGTCAAGAGTGATGTAATTTGGGGCCTTATCCAGGGGTGACTAAAAAGCTTCAAGGTCAAACAGCAAGATCCCCCTGAAGTTCAAGTTTCCGAAGTTTAAGTGACAAATTTCTAGACAGCACATTTAGAGCCAACTATTGTTTATCTTTTTTTACTTAACACTCTTTTTAGGAAAATCACAACTGACTTTTAAGCACCTTAACCATAAGCCTGGTCAAAGCCCTGAATCTGAGGGTCAGTGAGAGCTGAACTGAATTTCTGCTGCTGCCCTCATACAGAGCTTGACTAAATGTTAGCCCAAGCAGCAGAACGGTTTTTACAAGCCATGAAAAAATCCCGTGGCCAATTTATGACCAGTTGCCTCATTGCCTGCTGGGTTTAGGTGCTGCAGCTCTCTGAAGTCTGTGGAATGATGCCAGCTTGTATCCACAGCCAGTGTCACTCAGAACTCAGCTGCATCTTTTTTAAGTGCAAAATGTCATTAGTTGTACCAGAAGCTGACATGAAGCAGCATTTCCACCTAATTGTCCTATCCTTTTACTGACAGCTTGCCGTTGCCCTTCTGAAACCTTGTCACTTGGAATTTTGCTGAAAAAGTGCATTTGGTACCATTTTGAACCAGCATTTTCCTTAAAAATTATTGTTTGAAGAGTGAAGGAGAAAGGGGAGGTGGACAAGGTATTCTGTCTTACATATATATAAAAATATAAGCCTTTGCCATAGAGTTATCATGATTCTTTGTCTCCCTCCATTGTATTTTCTTCCATCAAAATTTTTATCTGCTTCTTTCCTAGAATCACTGAAATTTTTGAATATGGCAAACTCTAATATCACCCATTCAGCTGCTACCAGCTTCTCTCATATGGAAAGCTGAGTAATTTCGTTTTGGTTTTGGTCAATAAAAATGTTATTTAATGTTATTTAATTTGCAAAGCCCAGGAAGTGTGTTACTGTTGGTATATTCAGTATTGTATACCAAAGTAGCTATTAAAACAAACCAAGGACTGCTTCCAGATAGTTTCAAATAATTAGAGAAATACAAGATTACAATCATGATAACAAATTTTGGTTTCCAAAAAGATGATGTAGGCTATAAACCTACTTCATCCACAAGGAACAGATACTGTGTGATGCCTTATGAGTCTGGAAGGGAAAAAACCTGAAAAATCATGGAATTGAGCCCATCACATTAGCTGATATGGATAATGAAGGAAGAGCTTTTTACTCCTTCTTGGTTATGGATTTTCTTTGGGACTTACTAAAAATATACTCTCTCAAAGTTTTGTATCCCCAAACCCATGAGATAGACACAGAACCATAGTTGATGATTTAAAATATACTCAGATCCATTGGAAGAAGAATATTCGTCTGTCTGTTTTGCATGGTAAAAGCCAAAGGTATAAGGTCTGAAGTTCTAAAAAGAAAGTCTGGAAGGCCTAAATGTTAGGTACAATTAAATGAGACTGTAGCAGCCAAAAAGGAAATTATTATTTTTACACATATATGTTGCAACTCCACTGCACAGAGTATAAAGAAGAACTTTAGAGAAATCTTTTTTAAAGTTTTAAAAAGTGTGTGTGGTACAAACTTTAGTAGAAAATAAAAACCCACAGGAGGGCCAAAAGAAAATTAGAAGGTAATTATCACTATGTTGGAAAAGGGAAAAAAAAAACATTAGTTAGAACCTCAATAATGAAGATATGTGATGAACAAAGAGAGTATAAAAGTGATGGATAAAGGGAAAAGGACACAATTTTTTCTTATTTTTTGTTATCAAGAATATTTGTTAAAGCACAGGATATTGCCAGAACCTGGCAGATGGGAAGAAGATGCTGAAAATGTTAAAAGTAAGGAAAAAGAGAAGAAAAAATTGTGAAAACATTACTATTTAATGCCAAATGGCAAGTATCAATAGCTCTGTTAAATTGGAAGAGAACAATACAATAATTGATATGGAAAGGAGCTCCTAGATTTAATCCTGAAGGCACAGGGCCCTGGAAATGACACTGAAAACCAAGGCTCATTAGAGATCTGGAAAGCTTGCAAAGCAGGAATAGAGACTTTACTGCATTGCAGGGCAGGATACACAGTTGAGGGAAGAATAAAGGGATGGATGGAGAGAAGTGACTTGATTCAGTGTCACAGAACTTGAGAGAACATGAATTGAAACTGAAGAAAGGCTGTGCCTGACGGGAATTACCAGAGAATTCTGTAAGGGACAGAGAACTGAGGAAAGAGAAGGTGACACTCCCCGATAAATAAAGCAACAATATCTAATTTCTGCTGGACCTCTTCAGCTGGTCCTAGGGCAGATGCAACTGAACTCCTTTAGAGGGGTGCATTACCCACATGGAACTGCCTTTACAATTTCCACAACAGCACTTTTCACCTACTAATATGCTTTACCTCGTGACTTATTAATAGCACAGCAGCCTGCTGAGAGAGAGGATTTCTGGCTTTACCTCCTTACATCAGCCTTGCAAATGTTCCTTTTCTCAGCCCTCGAGTCTGAGCCCCTATTGCAAATGTGGGTGTTAAAATTCTGTGTGAATCTTAGTGAAGTCTCTTCCTAGGTGGATGTTGACTGGAGAGAGCAACACAACAGAGGTGAAACATCTGAGATTCTGCGTGCTCTTGCATGCAAACTGGGAGTTGTGGGATCACATTTTTCCTATGGCAGAGTGTTTTCCTTCATATTATTCTATGATTCTATGATATTAGAATACCACACAGTTATCTTAAGTATGTGAAGTGGTTACATCACTATTTTTCTCTGCATATCTTTATTCTTAATGATATTTATATTTTTAAGGCTTTGATAGCTTTATAATTACATATTCTCCTCTGTCAGATAAAGACTGAATCTCAGCTCCTCTAGGAGTCTATTATTATTGTTGTTTTTATAGCTTTGCTCCAGTTAGGAGAATGATTTAATATTAAACATTAAAGTATTCCCTTTTTGTCTCTCAGAGATAGGCATTTTAATCCTCTGTAAGAGGCATCATGTGTCTGTCTGCTGAGCACCTGCACCGGCAGGCAGGGTGGTGACAAGTTAGAATTTGGCACCCAAGGTGGCATTAGTCAAAGCTGCACGTATAGAAAAAAGCTGCTTCTTTCCCCAGGGTTCATTTGCAGCAGGCAGCAAATTCTGCAGTCAACAAAGAAATTTATAGGAAGAAAGTGCAGTCAGCACAGGCAGCATAAATCTGAGCTGCCCTTTTTGGAAGCCTGGGCTGAGAGGGCTTAGTTTGAGGCAGTTTGTCCCAGAGAGCCCCAGCATGTCACCTGCCAGGCCCTCGGGGTGCCTTGGCATGGAGAAGTGATGCCAGGTGATGGTGATGGTGGCAGAAAAGGGTGGCACTGGAGCAGCATGGCCTGACCCTGCCACCCTGCAGGGAACAGCACAGCTGGGACGCTGCTGCTCCCAGACCTGCTGGGTGCTGGGGAGGGAATGAGAATTCTGCCTTCCGACAGGATGGTGGCTGAAAATGGCTGGGGAAAGAGAAGAGGTTTCTGAAGGATCCTGACACCTAAAGTCCATAACCTGTTTTTCAATGCCTCTCTTAAATGTTTGAAGACCCAATGCTAGAGCACAATTTCCTATATATATATATATATATTTTTTTTTTTTTTTTTCAATTCATACCTTTCCTCAAAAAAGTACCAGGCCATTGAAGAGAAGAATTTAAAAATCCTCCTTTTCACAATAATGTTGGCAGATCAATTGTGGAAGTGCCCTTCTGGCACTACCCATAAGAACTGTCCCATCTGGAACAGAGTCAAACTCTACAATGCAGAAGCACTGGCCTGATTGTGCCCTAATTTGGCCCTCACCATACCCTGCTAATGATGAAGTGCATTTGTTTGGTACTTGTATCTAGTCAGATGCTAGAAATCCTATTAAATCATTCAGTACCTCTGTTTTACAGTGGTAAATATTTACATAATATTGTTACATTACTTATTTACAACAAGTTTGTCTTTCTATGATCATTTGGAACAAGAAAGATTCTTCTGTAACATATACCGTTACATACTTAGGCCATTGAACTTTAAATTCTTTTAGCATTTTTTTCTGGTTTGGCTATATTTTCTCCCAGAATCATCCTAAGAATCAGGTTTAACAGCGATGTGGTACAAACTTTTGTAGAAGTCACCTTTAAGATAAGCCATACATATTTATTTATTTAAGCCTTTTCTCATCGATCAGCCTTCCCAAGGCCTCAGTCCTGAATGCCCTTTCTGTTTGTCAATATGTTTTTTTTAAACCAGACACCAGAATAGGGCTTTTCTGACACTGCTTGAGAGAGCACTGATCCTGGAAAAGCAGTAAAGCACTATTACCTCCTTTCTCTGTACTCTCACTGTAAAATATATGCAGCTGAAAGCAGTAAAAATAAATCCTTAGAATATTATACAAGGTGCCATACCTAAAACTTTCCTGTATTTTAAGCTCATTTGCATCTTTAATAGATCTCATTTATTTCACCTAAGTTCAGTCTTTATATCTACCTTATATCTATAATCTTACCATCCAGATAGCTATAGCAGTAAAAATGAACTCTAAGGACAATCAAGGTTTTGTTTGGTGATCGAATTTTGATAGAGAATGGCAAGAATTTTTCCCTTCTCCAAAGTCTATCCATTCTTCTGTGGCACAGTGTGTGCCTCTCTCTCTCCCTCTGCTTTAATTCTGATTCCATCAAAAATCAGAATCCTGTGACTGATGTTCAAAATGAGCTGAGGTGATATTGAGGTTTTGAACTTTATCTGAGCATGTCAGTCACTTGAAGGCATTCCAGACCTCAAATGGCTCAGTGCTATTCTTCAGAAATGAGACAGGAACAAGTATTGATTTTTTTCCCTTCTTTTAAACTGAGTACCTAATGAGCAAATGAAGATATGGTTGGTCCTGGATTTATTAGGTGATTTAAAAGGGGCTTCTTGGAGTACAAATGTATGAAGAACAGTTTATTGCAATTCTACTTTAATTTTCTTTTTTTTTTCCTTAGGGAAATTTTTACTATAATGTTTTTAGAATTTGAACATAGGTTAGAAAAATTATATCATATTACATTTCCATAGTAAACTAAAGCTCTTGCCTGATAAAAATATATTCTTTGGATATGACAAGAGATGGTTACAATACTGCAGCATGTTTTTGTTGGTACTTGAGAAAGTAAACAAATTTAAAAGGCACTGGAGAAAAAATGAATACAATGCTCCCTGAAGGCATAAGTGTTTCTTCAAACTGAAAATTACAGGTTTATAAGAAAAGCCAAGTACTTCCTCAAAACAGAGTGGAAAGTCTTAAATCTGCTGAAGTTACGCGAGATAAATATATTGAACAGGCATCTGAAACCACTGAACAGGTATGAGGAAAATATCTCCTGTTGTGACAAAAAATTAGTGTACAGATGAGTGGAAAAGTCTTCAGAACAACTAGAACTGGAAATAATCTAAAAACTTTCACAAATAAAATGAGCAGTCCTACAGCCACACGTATATAGTGTCTTAGAACTAAAATTGCAGATTCATTACAAGGAGGGAGAATTAAAAAGATTTCAGCAGCTCATGATAGATGTGGCCTGGGCAGGTCTGTGTCCCACCTGGCACAGAAAGGGGAAGAGGTGACAAAAATCATGTAAGGACAGAGAAGCAGAGGCATGAGCTCAGAGCACCAAGCAGGCTTCTGGGTCCTGCTGTGACCAGCACAGAGAGGGGACAGGAGAGCGTTGGGAGCAGCTCAGGAGGGATCCTGCCCTGTGCCCAGCCTTGAGGCACCTCTGGAACACAGTGGGCACTGTGATTGTGGATTTCGGTCCAGCCAGGTGGCCATGGCAAAATACATGGGATGGGAACAGAATCACAGAATCACCAAGTTGGAAGAGACTTCTAATATCCTCGAGTCCAACACATGCCCTAACACCTCAACTAGACCATGGCACCAAGTGCCACATCCAGTCTTTTTTTAAACACATCCAGGGATGGTAACTCCATCACCTCCTTAGGCAGATCATTCCAGTACTTCATTATTCTTTCTGTAAAAAACTTTTTCCTAATATCCAACCTATATTTCCCTTGGCGCAGCTCAAGGCCATGTCCTTTCATTCTGTCAGTTGCTGTCTGGAGAAAGAGACCAACCCCCACTGACTACAGCCACCTTTCAGGAAGTTGTAGAGAGTGATGAGGTCACCCCTGAGTCTCCTTTTTTCCAGGCTCAATGATGGAACGATGGAGTGCCCAAACGCAGAACTGTAATGGTGGTCTGATCACAAATGTGGTGACCACAGGGTTCAGGAGGCAGCATCCAAAGACCTGGGGTGTGGCTAAATTAACAATATATAATGTTATCTGGGGGCAGGGCTCCAATCCTGAACCAGGGATAGGAGCTTGACTGTATATGTCAAAGGTCTTGAAACAACAGAGAACCAGAACCAGAGACATGACCTATTGTGGAATGATGCCATATCACCCTAATTTCCATATCCCACCCCCATGGTCTCAGGTTTATGGTTTCTGCATAGGCTACCTGGGTTAAGGTATTATCCATCTCAGCTGGCTCAGTTGCCACAGCTCTGGAGTGTTTGTGCAGCCCTGGTTCCTCAGCACAGCAGGGCCAGGAGCTCCTGGAGCTGAGGAAGGGCCTGGAGCATCTCCGTGCCCAGGAGGGGCTGAGGGAGCTGGGGCTGCTCAGCCTGGAGAGGAGCCTCAGGGAGAGGGACCTCAGCCCTGGGTGTCCCTGGGTGTTCCCATGGATGTCCCTGTGTGTCCCTGTGTGTCCCTGTGTCTGTCCCTGTGTGTCCCTGTGTCTGTCCCTGTGTCTGTCCCTGTGTGCAGGGAGGGCAGGGCAGGCCCAGGTTCTGCTCCAGGCCCAGCAATGGCCCCAGAGCCACGGGCAGGGCCTGAGCCCAGGAGCTGCCCCTGCACAGGAGGCACAACCTCTGCCCTGGGCAGTGCCCAGCCCTGAGCAGATTGTGCCCAGAGGCTGGGCAGTCCCTCCCTGGGGATATTGCAGAGCCCTCGGGACACTCTGCTGTGCCCTGTGCTCTGGGCTGGCCCTGCTGGAGCAGGGAGGTGGCACCAGAGCAGCCCCTGGGGGTCCCTCCAGCCTCACCTATCCCAGGACTCTGGAATATCTTGTACTGCTGAGCATGGAAATAAAATCCTATTCCTGTGTAGCATACACTGCACCAACACTGAAAGACACCTCCAGAAAAATAAAATGGATAGTAGTGTTAATAATCCACAGTCATATCCCAGTCTCAATGATCTGTTTATGTCTGTCTCCCTGCAGCATAAATGATTAAATGTGGTAATTCAATGTATAACAATTAGCTTGGGATTACAGAATCCATCTGAATGCCAAGCAATATGTCTTTACATTAAGATGGAAATTCTGCTGCCATCCATTTATTATAAAAGTCTCTCTGAGCATCTGATCTAACATAATATGTTGTCCAGAGTATGTATAATAATCTAAATAGCATTCCTAAAATTCGATATGATAGTGTTGATAAGTTAAGTGCATTTCCAGCAACGCAGTTTTTATGAAGACTGTTTATTACTACTATTGGCTTATATTCATCTCTAAGTGCTTGATAAAAATTCCTGGTGCAAAAAAGATGTGTAATCACTCATTCATCAGTAATTCTTTATTATCTCATTTTCTCTTGGGAAGAAAATATGTGTGTATGCATCAGTCAATTGATCAAACGATAACGTGAAAATCTTAATTATGTCAAAAGCATTCAGAGAATATCAATTTAGGGCCAGACCTATCAATTCTTTCTGACATCAGCTGGCCTTTCAAAACCAGTGTGATAATTCACATAAGGGAAAACTGTCCCTCACAGCAAGGACTTTGATGTCCTGATCCTTTAGCTGAGCACAGGGTAAATTTCTGCTGCACCTGTCTAGTTAGCCTAATCTTGCAAGACTAGAGTTAATTAATGTCAAATCAGAATGAAAATTCACCTTTTTCTGGATTTTTGTTGGTAATTTTTTTCCAGTTTCCTCCTGGGCCTTTCCAGCAGTATGAGCCAGGTAGCTTGTCTGTCTCCAAGTGCAGCATAACCCTCCTTGTCAGTAAAACATCAAATATGAGCAAACTCAGCTGAAGCAGGGACACAAACACATCAGAAGAGCATCGAGAGTCCTGCTCAGCCCCAGTTCCCCACTCTGTGCCTGTCAGAGGAAGGCTTGGCAGAGCAATGCTGAGAGTTAAAGCTCTTGTAAAGCACTTGCATCTCCAGCAGCATCTTTTCCTGCCTGAGCTGATTGAAGGGCAGGCAGCAGCGCTGGTGTGATGTAGGGAATGTTTGCTGGGAAGCCCTGGCAGTGCCAACTTGAAAGGCAGACAATGAACACAGTCTCACACACAGCAGGCTGTGACTGGATCCTTTGAAACCCTGGAATACAGATATGCAGACCTTCCCAATCTTTACAGCTCCTATCCTTCCACAGGGAGCATTGTACTTACAAAATCTTTACAGCATTTTTAGGGCCTCCTTTCTCAGGAAAGTTCCCACAGTAGTGTAGAAAAAGGCTATCAGTGCTCCAAATGTGTGTTTCTGGGCACACAAATCTGTTATTTCTCCTGGACCAACTCTGCCTACTGAATCCCGCACGAATAATGCAAATGTAGAAATATACAAATATTGGCAGCCAATAGGGGGCTTTTCATCTCAAGCAAGAAAACAGAAGTAATTCTGATAGCTTTTCCAAGAGAAGCCTGGTGGGGCTTATTTGCCAAAGTTTGACTCTGCAGTAAACAGGGTACTGCTGTTTCTGTTTTGAAGTCTTCCTATGAACATTCGCTGATGGATTGCCATGTACAGAATGTGGATAAACAAAGCAATGAGCAGAGAGAGGCTCCACACGAGTGCCATGAAGGCAGACTGTTTACACGGGCTCATCTTGTTCAGAAATCTTCCTTTAGTGCTCTGCTTTGTGAAATAACTCGGCCAATGAAATGCAATTTATCATTGGAGGCTATATGTGGAAAACACACCAATGGGGAATATGGAAACTGTTAAAACACCACCTGCTTTGCAGATAAGAAGAGGTGTTTTGGAATATCCCAGTGTTTTCAGTGAGGTTCGAGACAGAACCTTTCATTCTAATTTCCCTCTCCGTGGGATTGTCCTGTATAGCTCTGCAAGCATAAGCCTTCCCTTTCTTTTTTTTTCAGGTAGGAAGGGCTTCAATGCTCTATTATAACATTTAGTTAAATACCACAGCTTTAAATCTTGGTTACAGCAGAAATGTTCAAACCTTATTTATGGTATCATAGAATTATTGTCAGACAATATTGTGTACAGACACAGAAATGGTGCATACGCTATGTATGGCTCTATGATAAACCATGACAACACGAGAAAAAAAAGATTTTTTAGTATGAATCTAGGACTAGCTATGCATAAATATTCATGGCATTTTGTGGAGGAAAGAACATGGGCAGTACATTGCATTCAGATAACAATGTTGATGGCAATAAGGGGAAGAATTTGGAAGTACATGAAGAAAAAGATACAATGTTCTAAAATTAGGTTTATTGTTGAAAAATTTCTGCTTTAAAAATAATCTTTAGAAGTTTGTAAATGGATTGAATAACTTTAATATGTTTGACCCAAACTAAACCTATACATTCTAGGATCTGAATTTAAAAAAAAAAAAAAATTTAACCTATAAGTGGAAAGTTTCCTCTTTTCATATTTTTCACCTGTGATACATTTTGATATTTCCAAAAGAGCGATAGAAAAGGCAGGCACATGCAGAGTGGGGTAGGCAGAATTCACAGTGTGACAAACTACATATATTAGAGGTTGATTTTCAAAACAGGGCTATCCTGGAATTACTGTTGAGCAGCAGCTCTTAAGCAGAATATTTGCTAAGTTTTGGGAACATTATGGTACCTGCAACTTTTTCTTAATTTTTATTACACCTGCTAAAACGTGGTCACAGCTAAAATATGTTAAATGCCTTTTTGATAATTTTTCTTCCGTGGGCAGCATGTACAACAGAGAATGGCAGTTTGAACACATGCCAGTATAAGCATATGGGGTGTTAATGGTGGGAACATAAAATGCTTTAGGCAGCTTCATCTCTCCAAGAATGATGCACAGAAAATCAGTTTTCTCCTCGAGGATGAACTTTGAAAAGTCGTAGACAGGCATTTTCCAACACAATGTTGCTCTAGCACTGTGGGTCCCCAAATTAATATTTTAGTCAGAATAATGGAACTCAATAAAATGATCTCATACAGCCTAGACTTTCTTACCTCTGGGTAAAAATGATTGTTTCTTATTTGTGTCTCCTTTCTAGCACTTACAGCTAATACACCAATTTTTCTGCTGCAATCCTGCAATAGACCAAACAGGCTCATCTGGTAATTTTTTTAACAAAATAGGATCTTGCAGCTTTCTCAGCTTTCTAATGATTTCATCTTTTGTTAACACTTTAGGGACTATAACCTTTTTTTTTTTTTTTTCCAATTACATTGGCAATTTGCTGAAGGCTTGCCTCTTAAAGCTTAGTATGTGCTAATATAACCTGGTGTGAGTGTGAGGAGGTAGGTGGGAGGGATATTGAATTATGGAATTTGTGAATCAGGTCTCTCAATAAAATCAGTTTCAGAGGAGGTGCTCATCTCCTCTGCCAGTTCAAGGCTGATGATCCCCATGCCTGTTCCCAGGGAGTTCCACAGGAAAACTGGCGCTGTCTCCAACGAGTCTGGCAAAAGCAATTATAGCCTTGCTGAGAAATGTCTGGCTTCCCAGGCCCTCTCCTGTTGTACAAGGGAAAGGTAATGAACCAATAAACTGTAGCCTACCTGAAGACACAGCAAAATTCACCAGCAGTGATTGATCTGGGAGCTTTGAGTTTTGGTTGTGATTTTGGTTGGTTTTCTTGCGGTGGGGTTTTTTTTGTTTGTTTTGTTTTTTGTTTGTTTGTTTTGGGGTTTTGTTGTTGTTGGATTTTTGTTTGTTTGTTTGTTTTTATGTTTTTTGGTTTTTTGTTCAAGTCTCCTTAAAGCTCCGTACATTAAATTCTATGGAAAATCACTCCGATCTGCTTCAGCCATACACAATTCATACAGAACACATTGTGACCACAGATTAATACCATGTTTATTTTCCTTCTATATAGTTTCTACATAGTCTCAAATACTATATGTCTATTGGCAATATATGCACTGTCTTTGTGTTTCAGTGTCCATAAATAAGTTTTGACATGGTTTTGATCTTTTAAAAGTTGACTACAACTGGTACCAGCCTATTTTTGGATGGAAATCAGCCTTAATTTACCTTTACTAATCACTTTACATACTGTTTCAGCTGCAGCGGGTTAATGTGGTGGATGTACCTGTTATTAATTATAAAACTGGAGAACATCCTCCAGCTGAAATTAATTAATTATGTTCTTTTGGGTGAGAGAAGTCTAGTGTGGCAGTAGAGATGTAGGGTCATGATTCCTTGCATCAGGTTTAGAGCTGATTGTATTAGATGTGACAAGCTTTGCACTGAAACTGGAGTTTTGCTCACACAATAATGATACTGCTCTTCTCCTATTTTGGTGCAATTTACCAAAGATTAGAGTCTTTACACCCATTTTTTCTCGTTATTTGTTGGTATGTCTGGGCTTTCATAATTACAGGGTACTTCTGAATCCTTTTTGTTTCACAGCAATTCTGCTACAAACTCTTCTATTAATGTTTTTCACTTTACTTGGAAATATTAACAGTTTGACCATTAAGTTGAATGTGAACTCCTGGGCCAATTATTGGTATTTTTCATTGTTTCCAATGCCTGCTGCTCCTCATTGCCAAATATGATGTGAAGTTTTTTCACATTCCAGGACCCCGTGTGATTTTAAGTACCAGCAATTTCATGTATCACTCAAAGTGCTGAAGCTCTGTTAAGGCATAAGTAATTCTCAGCAGAACACTCTCAAGCTTTAGGACTACAGCAGTGCAAATGGAAAATGAAGAAAAGTAAAAATATGAAAAGCTGCTTTTCCCAAATAACCCTCTAAAATAAACCAACCAAAACATGAAGCTATAAAAGCATATTTTTTTCATGATGGAACAACTTGAGAAAAGGCATCAGTTTGCTCACATCCTGTAAACAAATGCAGCATCTTAGGGCTTTCCTCCATGGGTTCTGCTTTATCTAATCCTGCTGATGTAGAAGCCAACGTAGCTAAAATACAGCAGGAAAAGATCTATAATTAGGATTTAAGAGTGTAATGGTGTGACATGAAAACCAGTTCATTCCACAAAATTTAAAGGAATCGGCTAAACTGGTGGAACACCTTTACACTGGAGCTCCATGAGAGGCTGTTCCAGTGTAATTATCCTTGGGTAAAATGCACTGTAATCAAAAAGTTAGGGCAAAAAGCAGTGTGCAGGCAAGGCTGGGGTTTCAATGAGCTGGTCTATTTTTCTGTCAGCCAGTATACCCAAACATCAAACAAAACCGAAGCAATTATATACACTAATCCTTCCCCATGTGAAGTTGCAGCCCAATGTGAATTCAAAAGCACCAAGTTGCAAATCCTTCAAAAAGAGCATTTACAACTTATAATGGAAACTCCAACAGAGCTCTAACTATAATAGTGTGACTACTGCAGCGATTATTCTTTATTGCCATGGCATTTACTGCTGAAATAGTGGTGGGCAGATCCTAACATTCTCAAAATTAATGTGCAGTAACATCCTCATGTGAGGTATTGCCCAAGGTACGGTGTTTTGAAATGTAATATATCAAAATGATGATACTTCTCCATTTAAGTTGTTCTGGTCACTCACTTCACACAATTGCTGCTTCAAAGGTACTATTCATAATTTCAGAATAAATATATATGAAATAGGAGAAGCTGAAAAGCATTTCTATTCTGACTGGTATTAATGAGGACTTGGAAAATGCCAACCCATCTCCAGTGGAGCAGCTTTATAGCTGAGTGAACATTATGGTGGAGTGTTCTCTGGTAATGATTAATTTCCCCTTGTGAGGAATGCACTTGTGGCCCAAATCAGCTACTCCATGGATAGAACTCATTGTTCTGAGACACAATTCTGCCTCAAAACCAGAAGTGCACAGTCTGTCAGCCGTGGGAGATGGAAAGTAAACACGAGTGTGAGCAGCAGTGCAAAGAGGGTGGTGTAACTGCATCAGTTCCTCTGATGTCTTCATGTATAGCTTGGCTGATAATGATCCAGCCTATAATTAAAAAAATTGCTTCTGTCTCAAAATTCACCCAGATCATGATGCTGAAGATGCTGTAAAAATGTAGTGTTGCTGCCAAAAAATGCGGAAACATTGCATCATTTAGTTTTAATGTTAAAAGTATTTCGTATCTAACCTATATGCTTGTGGCGGTACATGTATTGGGGGTGATAAGAATCTGCTTATTTTGTGTCTTGTATTTGGTATAGTTACCCCAGTAGCACACTGAAAAATCTGTGAAAACAAAGGGAAATCCAAAATACAGGGTTAGCTAAAAAAGAGTTGCTCATCTGCCTTCAGCCTGAAGATTTCGAGAAGGACAAATAGCAGAGGAGACAGACTTCAGACTTCCCCTAATATTTATGAAAGTAGTCTGAAATATCAGTCTCTATTTTGCAACAAAGATGCAAAGGAAAAATAAATTTTAAAAAATAAAATTAAAGCCTTAATGCAGGTCCCAGTAAGATTCGTTCATTGTTGCTGTTTAACATAGCAACATTTTAACATTTCACATATTTAGCATGTTTTTGTTGCAATCACATTCAAACAGGAACCACATTGGCTTCATCCCACGGGCAATATATGAAATATAAATGCAGTATACAAATAGGAGTGTAAGGTAAAGACTGAGGTGAGCTTTAACTGGGACTTTTGGTTAGGAGTGGGTACCTGATGTTACCATATGAAACCAAAGGAACAGATATTCTCTGATGTTAGTTGAGGTGGGGCTGATAGTTCTTACCTTTCTGGACTTTCATTTCAGTCTTTTAGCTTCCTTTTCCAAGCTGATAATTCCCTTCAGTCATGAACGGGCCTGGCTGTCCCTTCATCTGGTTTGGAGCTTTCCCAGCCTCGGCACTGGGAGCAGGAGAACCAGATCCCTTCTGCTCCAGCAGACCTTCCACGAGTTCCTTCTCAGGGGAACTCCTGACCTCCATTCCTTGAGTTCATTGCTACTTTTGCCTTTTGTTTCCCTCAGAGGTGACTTTTGGCCTCAAGTCGAAAATAAACAAATAACTAGATTACCACAGCACCTTCAGCGCTTTCAGTGACCCTACACAATATTAACCTCTCCCCACACTGTAGGAATCACAAAAGCATGATCTTGTTCAAATGAAATTCTAATGGTTTTACTGAGAAAAGCCTTATACCCTGTGGGTTTGCTATACATACTTTTTATTTTGATTTTTTTTTCAAATAGATGATTTCTTTTAATTAATTCTTATTACAGAGACATCTTTGTCATAAGATACTTCTAGAACAGATAAGCACAATTAAATAAGTGCTTTTGTTTACAGGATAAGTGAAAGAATTTCTATTTCACAGAGGAGGAAGTGCAGCTGTAATTTTATCTTTAATTTTTCCAACATCCTTGACATTTAAACACGGTTTTAATATTATTATTATTGAATTGCAAAAAGAAGCAGGGTGTTGGATTTGTATTGATTTTACTTGTGTGCTTACACTCAGAAAGATGGCATTTCAAAATCATTTCTAAACATAAATTTTCCCTTTTATAGTAAACAATACAGAATGCATCCTGTCAGTGCCAGAGTTTCACTATAGAGGGAAAATGTTACTTTGCACCACAAAGCAGTAAAGAATTTAAGAATATATCTGCATTCCATTTTTGGCTGTGGACTAAAAACCGAGATGCCACCTAGGAAGTTCAAGGAACTTGATTATACAAGCACCAAGACTTTAACTACAGAAGAACTTCTACTGAAGGGTGTCACTTTCTTTGGCAATACAAGGAAGAAAAGCATTGAAAAGATGACTTGCTTTTCACAGAATCACATTTGGAAAGGTTCTGGGTTGGAAGGAACATTAAAGCCCATCCAGTGCCACCCCTGCCATGGCAGGGACACCTCCCACTGTCCCAGGCTGCTCCAAGCCCCAGTGTCCAACCTGGCCTTGGGCACTGCCAGGGATCCAGGGGCAGCCACAGCTGCTCTGGGCACCCTGGGCCAGGGCCTGCCCACCCTGCCAGGGAACAATTCCTGATTCCCAAGATCCCATCCAGCCCTGCCCTCGGGCACTGGCAGCCATTCCCTGGGTCCTGCCCCTCCATCCCTTGTCCCCAGTCCCTCTCCAGCTCTCCTGGAGCCCCTTTAGGCCCTGGCAGGTGCTCTGAGCTCTCCCTGGAGCCTTCTCTTCCCCAGGTGAGCAGTCCCAGCTCTCCCAGCCTGGCTCCAGAGCAGAGGGGCTCCTGCAAGTGCTTTTAAGTGTTTTGTCACATAAGGTCAAAATCAGGCCAAGCTTTGGATGGCTTTGTAATTCTGAAGTTTTTTTACAAAATAGAAGCAATAATTCAAGGTGATCATTTGGAAAAAAGCAAGCCAAAACAAACCCAGAGCAAACCTACAATGGTAAATTACAATGGAGTTTGGGCATGCATTTTCTAGGTTTCATTACAAATCAGTTATTTTTTACATCAGGTACAAATCTTGCCCTGACCTACAGGAAATTGAGATTTTCTTAATCTAAAGATCAAAATCAAAATCTAAAATTCATTGATGCCTCATTTTTTGGGTGGGGTTTTTATTGATAGGCAAATTGTTAGTAGTTTACTAAAGCCATGAAAGGAATTGCCATCACTGTAATTTATTTTAAGATACAGTACAGCTTCATTGGGTTTTTACTACTTAATGGCTTGTATATATATCACGAGTGCACAGTTTTGTAAGCAAAGTCAGCCAGTACCTTCCAGAAGGAAAACTGCTGATGTACAGAAGCCCACAATGTCCATATGCCAACATGGATCATCTTTACAAGAACAGTTCCTGAACATCCAAATCACTTCAGCTGGTTCAAGATAATTCAGCAAAAATCTCTTACCACCCCACCAAAGGAGAAAACATTAATTTATTAATCTTTTGAAAAGATGGAGACAGTGTTATTGAGCAAAAGAGTGATTCCATTTCCAGGAGGTGAATGTAAGCCCAAAACCTGACTCTATTGGTGTGCACTGAAGTGATGTAGGAGATTTAAGCAGTTAGAAAGCGAATTTATGCCTGACCTTATAGATGGCAGTGATTCCTAAAGGCTTGGGTCTGCTGGGCTTTTATGACAGCCCGTTAAAGATTTCTTTTCCTTCTTTTTTGCCCAATTACTTTGTGTTTATGTGGAATAAGGATAACAATCTGATTTAGTATGCATTGTTGGCAAGCACTAAAAGCACAGCTTGAACACCTACTTTTTTTGATGTTCCTCAGACTCTCAAGCTCTCAAGAGTCCTGTAGGAGGAAGGAAGGAAGGAAGGAAGGAAGGAAGGAAGGAAGGAAGGAAGGAAGGAAGGAAGGAAGGAAGGAAGGAAGGAAGGAAGGAAGGAAGGAAGGAAGGAAGGAAGGAAGGAAGGAAGGAAGGAAGGAAGGAAGGAAGGAAGGAAGGAAGGAAGGAAGGAAGGAAGGAAGGAAGGAAGGAAGGAAGGAAGGAATTCGTGGGACATTTTTCTGACACGAGGAGAGTGCTCCAAGTCAGATGGTCCTGCTTTCAAAGGCAGCTTTTGCAGTTTTCTCAGTTTGGAATCAAAAGCAATTGCTTGAAAGGCTGCTGGATAATGGGCTTCGTATTCTGTGCTCTAATCAGTGGGAATGCAAGTGGTGATTAAAGCTCAGTGTTTGTGGGAATTACGCTGCCACGCTTTCTCAGGCATTCTAATGCGCCCGTGCCGTGACCAGGGAGCATGAGCACAGCCAACATCCACGGCTGCACAACATGGCACAGCCTGCCTGATCAAAGTTGTAAAAAAAGTATCAAGAGCAGAGCTGCTCTCATTTCCAAAGCCCTAATGAGCGATTGTAACTATTACAGTACATAAAATATTCGTCCCTTTCAGTGAAGCTAATGCAGAACTGAATATTTAATCATCTATTTGCTTTTTTGCATAGCTTAAAGAAAGGTATTGCTGAATATAAATCGACAGAGATGAAAGGGCCAATAGTGTTTTTCAGACAAAGAAGTCTAGGTATTACAGACCTGTTCTATTTTTTTGTTTTTACAAATACAGCTGGTATAATTTGCACAAAATGGAGATCAGGTATCCACAGCCTGATCCAATTCCTTTGGAAGTGCTTTGCTTGCTGTCTGAATTTAAGTGGCAGTAGGACTTCAAAATCACTTACCATAGAGGTAAGTCCTTTTTGGAACATTGATTTCCCCAAGATCAATTATTATTTTTTTAAATCTTGGAAGTATCTGAGGAATCTTCAATTTTTATTTCTTCTTTGCCATCATTAAAGTGGGTATATAATGAAAGCAGAAATGGGGATGAGGAAGCAGGCTTTTAAAGGAAGCAATTAGAAATGTTTTGTATGGGGGACAAAAGGGTTTTCTAAGCCATTTTGAGGGAATAAGCAACATAATTCTCAAGCGTGGCTGCACAGCAAAAAACCTAAAAGATTAGTTAATCTTTACTTATTCCCATGTCAGTTTAGCATTGCTTCCTCTGCACTGAGGAGACTTCTAAAATAGGACATCTGCCACAAATTTTCCTTGGAGAACTAGTTCATGCACTAATCAATTTCTTCCTTCAGCACACATGTCCCTCTGAAAAATTTGGTCACAATATCTGTCAGATTCAGAAAGTTGGAGTAATGGGACTTTGTTTTTGTGATTAACAACATAGGTGAGGATTCACTGAATAAATTGAGGAGTCTTGGAAATCAACATAAATGAAAATAAAAGCTTTATTGTTCTATCAAATGGGACTAAAGAAATTAAAGTCAAAAGAAGCAGGCACCTCACTAATGAAAAAATATAAAAAGCAATGTACAGCTCGACAGCCTCCTGTATGATGTGCCTTTAATTCATTTCTTGTTCCTTGGACAAGGTGATAGCACTGTTCCAGTTTAATCCAATAACCTATCTCCAAAATGATCAGTGTTCTTATTTCAAGCCTTGGCTCTTTTCTGCTTTCATTCGGCTCATATGGCTCCTACCCTTTGATTCCGTGCTCACCTCTTCTGCATGCAACTTGACCTTTTGCAGCCTTTCTCCCCCCTCCCATTTGCCACACTCCCTTTCTCCTCTCTCTTTCATCTTTCCATACATATTAACTCAGCAGGATTTTTGCTCTAACCTTAATTTTCCTGCATCCCAAAGCTTCACAGCTAAAAGGTTGCTGCTAATCCTCTTTCTATTTCTCTTTCTTTATAATGTATTTTATTCATCCACTTTCATTTCCAGAAATACTTTGTATACATAGACATTTACTCAGACTTGTGTATTCTCCAGAAGAAGCCATTTTTCTAAGCCTTTTTTAATGCATTTTGAGGATCACCAGAGGTGACAAATGTAGAACCATATCTATACCAGGAAAAATTCTTATTTTTAGCACATCATTAAAGTTGTATGATATTGAGAAAAAATTGCATCCCGGCAATCAGGCAGAGGAAATCACTTCTGTTTACCATAGCTGAGAAAGGGACATCCTGCTATCCTTGCAAATCAGTCCAAATGAAGTGGCCAGCACAGGGATGAAGTGCCAGGTTATCAGTGGCTGAACTCTGATTAGGCTAGTTCTGCAGATCAGCTCGTCTGAATCCGGAGGTTGGTCAGAGGGCAAAGGTGCTCAAACCTGTTCTAATGTGGCACAGTGCCAGGGCCAAGAAACACTACCCCTGCTCGAGGACTTTAAGGGAAAGGCCTGCAGAAGTCTCCTTTGAACCTGCAGGCACTGTAGTTTCATTCACAGCTACAGATGGAAGAGGCAGGATAGTCCTTGAGGAAGAACTCTAGGAAAAAGCGAGGCTAGAGCAGAAGTTAGAGCTTTGTGCACAGATGGCCACCTCCATAGTAAAGAGAACAATCCATGGGAGAGGATTAGCTTTGACCTTTTTCAGCATGAAGGGTAATGCTTGGAGAAGACTGAGCAGGATGATTCCACAGTACCAAAGAGTCTGAACATTTGCATTTTATTTTTATACACTACTAATGAATAAAATACTGCAGCAAATGTTTTTTTCTTCTGTGGAAACCCAGCCTCCTGGAATTCACAAAATATTTATAGGCAGTGCACTTCATTTCTAGCTAGGGGTTGGTTTGGGGTTTATTTTTTAGTAGAATTTATTAATAATTTTGAAAATGACAGACGTTAATGATCTGCGTAAAACTCATATGCTCACTTGCATTAAAAGAAACCATTTTGTTAGGATATAGCTGTGTAAATTCTCTGGGAACATAAAATCTAATGCAATAAATTAAATGCAATATAAATAGTTCTTTTGAAGGTATTAGAATACGTGCTAAAGAAATGAGTTGTGTGCATTCATCCACCTGCTGAAGTGAAAAATTCCCATTGTCAGCAATGAGATGGTGATTCCATCCCATCCTAAACAGGAATTTCATCATCTCCCTCAAGTGTGATTTCTCATGAAATATTTTGACATATGGAAGAACAAAACAGAAAAAGAAAAAGAAAAAGAAAAAGAAAAAGAAAAAGAAAAAGGAAAAGAAAAAGAAAAAGAAAAAGAAAAAGAAAAAGAAAAAGAAAAAGAAAAAGAAAAAGAAAAAGAAAAAGAAAAAGAAAAAGAGAAAAAAAAAAAAAAAAAAGAAAAAGGCTGTCCCTTTACTCAGAACTATTTACCAGCTGGTGGAGAAGTGGCTTCTCAGCTGATGAAGTCCATCCCCTCCCTGCCAGGATGCCGGGATGGTCGGGGTGCACTTGGAGAAGGGTGTCCTGTGGGTTCCATTTGACTGTAAGTGGGACAGACAAGGCACTGCTCTGTGAAGTCTGGTGCAAAGCACCTGCAGAGGACTTTGTCACAGAAGTCAATTTGCCTGCCAGCTTTCGAAGAGCAGCAAGCTGAAATAAAGCTATCAGGTTTTGTATCTCTTCTGATCTTCCCACTTTACTGTATGCATTTAAGCATATGCTTGTAAAACAAAAAGATATCACGTGGCAAATTGTAATGTTATCTCAGAAAATAATTCCCCTTTGTGTTATTTGCTGCCTATTCTTCTCGCCAAGCCTTATATTTAACACATTTTTCAAAGGCTTTACTTCAGAGGAAATGCTAAATGTCTAATCCCCCATGCCCATCAAAAGGAGTGGTCCTCATATTAAACAAAAAGAGTTCCTCCTAACAAGCTCCCATTTGGTAAATGCATGCTGCTGCCTGTGCTTCTAAAATTAAACAATCCTGGCAGATATAACCCTGGAATACACCCAGCCCTGCACAGGACTGACCTCAGGGCACACCCAGAGGACAAAGCTCTGGTTCTTTAGCTTTGCTGCATCAGGTAAAGGTGGGTGTAGCCTGTGCTTTAGGCTGGATAAAGGCAAAGGCTGCTCAAATGTTGTGTTCACACTAGCTCAGCTCTCTTCTCTATAATACCTGGTGAAGATGGTCTCAAGGTGGGACATTCATGGGGAAAAGATGAAGGAAAATCTTCTGGGGGGCAGGACAGGAAATCTTTTGGAGTTTTTATTGAAAGTTTCCCTAAATCCTCTTTCTAGAAAGAAGTTTCCAGTACCCAAAGTTTCAGTATCTTTTGGGAAAAAAAAAAAAATTTCAATAGATTTTTGTCATGAGTTCTTCAAGAATATGTCTAAGGGCTTTCACACATCCATATCTGCATGTTTCTCGTGTTCTGAGACCAGCTGATGTAAATGCATCTATTTTTTTTTTTTTTTCATTTTCCAAACTTTAAGCAAATATTTACAATATTTTTTTTCCCCTTGAGCCTTTTTATAGGATCTAAAACATTAGGGCATTGAAAGAAATGTGTGCCTGATATGGCATGAAAATAGCTTTATAAAACCAAGTAGCACATCTACAGGAGCTGGAAAGGGAAGACTCATGGATATGTAATGTGTGGTGAACACTGCCCTTTATGGAAACACCTAAAATTAGTGTAGCACTTAGTCTAAGGTAAAGTCTAGAAGCATTCTAATGTAAGTGGAAATTAATATCTGACTAGAAACTTCTGAGGTATAGAAGACTAGAATTTGGATTTGTATCTGGAGATGTGAGCAGAGACAGACACTAAACCTCAAATATTTAAGAGAGTTTGGGAGCTGAGGGCCAGATCTGTTCCTACTTTTTAGATTATCTCTTCTTTTCCCTTCAGCATACCTTGACCTGCTAAATATAGTAACTTCTTCAGTATATCTGAGATAGAAATACAAACTTTGCAGATATTCTGTCTCCATGAGGTATGATTAAGAGCTTTTTACAGTTTGTCTTTCTAAGTGTCTGAAAAGCCATTCCAAATGCCCTGGTTTGATAGTGTTGTGATGAATTTTTAGTTTTTTGTTTTCTAATAAGCTGCTATATCCTCAGTCTTAATGTAGAGTAGAATAAACGCCGTTCTTTTCATGTTGCAAACTTGGAAATGAAAACTAATGCTATTCCAAGTGGAGTATGAAATCTTAGGCTGGGTGAGAGGTCACTATATAATCTGGTAAGCAGTTTAGATTAGAAGAGTATTTTGCCCTTACCAAAGAATTTATTTCTTAGAGCTGTAAAGTCTAAACCATTTAAATGCTATTGTTTCAACCAGCAGCAGGTGGAAAATGCTCATATTGTTCTATTGATACCCTCTGAACTTGTTGAAACAAATTAAGGATGACATTGATGATCTGTGGTGATGCTGAAAAACCTGCAGAGTTTTTTTGTTGGGTTTTCTGTTTTGTTTTTTTTTTTTTTTTTGTCCAGTTGTTAGTTCTATGTGAAGCTGAAAAATCACACATTAATCTAAGTGGTTTTGGGAACCAAAATACTCGTTCCTATGGGAGGACAACTCTTCCCTGGTGTTTTAATCTTTGAAAAGCTGATCCAGACCACGCTGGGCCAGACCCTGAGTTCCTGTCTGCTGTACAAAAGGCTGCAGGAGTTCAGTTTTCTCCTTTGCAGGGTGTGTGGGTGCTGTTGTGGGTATTGATCTTGGGTGGTAATGCCAGTCTGAATGCGCTCAGCAAAGCTGCACAAGATCACAGAGCTGCAACGGCCTCAAAATTGCTGCTTATTAGGAGAACTCTCAGGACACTGAAGAGCCCTGAGTGTCTGTGAGGCTGCTGGAATTGGAACTGTCCCAGGCAGCCCCGGTGGCAGCAGAGGCAGAGCAAAGTGTGTCAGTGCCACCCCCAAGACATTGATCCAATTACCCCGGGGAGGTTCAGGTGCAGCTTCTGTGTCTGTGCCACTTACAAGCATTTCAAGGCTTGCTCTTTCCCTTTTCCTTTCTCAGTCTGCTTTTCTGGGGGGAAAGATTGAACAGAAATATGTGAGGGAGATAACCAGAGGGAGCAGAGGAAGGAATCAGTTTGAGTGCTCTGCTATGGACTCCCTGCCTTTCAGGGTGTTGGTTTGCATGAACATCCATCTGCCTGGAAAAAACAGGATTATGCCATTATATCAACACCACTGAATGCACCACAACACCTGAGGATATTTCTATTGAGCTGGACAGAGAAGATGTAAGTGCCTGCATCTCTCAGGCAGTTTTGCTATGCCACCCAAGCCTCCAGGGCATTTCACAGCAGTTTTACAAAAAGAATATTTCCATACCTGGAATACTGACAATTATTTTAATTTGTTTAAATTGGCATAGCCCTGTGGACAGCTTATTTAAAAGCTACACACACTGTTATGTGTTCATTCCCTAAAGGTATTTTTACTGCAGGCACATTTGACATTGAATTAATTATCACTCTAAAATGTACTTTTGGAGTCAGCCTAGTTTAGCTGGATGAAAAAGCTTTTTGTGGAAGAAGTGGTGATTAGGATTTGGGGTCCATAATGGTTTACAAATGTCATCTCCATTAGTCACTTATGGAAACTGGGCTCATTCTTCTGAAATCAACTGCAGTGAATCTCTAAATGGTATTAATTGAAACTGCTTATAGTCATCCTTAGCATCAGGGAAGCTTACAGGCTTCTCAACTACATCTTTATGTTCTTTCTGTTCATTGCAGAAGTGGGTTCTGTTATATGCTCATTTCTAATTTAAGTACTTTGCTTTTAATTACTCTTTTCTTATTGATCTTCATTTTTTTTCTTTTTTGTTTTTCTTTAATTGTAGGTGGTATCTTTTTGTTACTGAAATCTACCCTTTCCTAAGTTCCTCTCAAAGTGATTTCTGTCTCACCACCTTAAAAGTGGCACCTGTGAAAATTTGATTTTGCTTCCCCTGATCATAGAATCATGGACTCATGGAATCATTTATGTTGGAAAAGCCCTCCAAGATAATCAAGTCCAACCTTTGACTGCTTGTCAACTAAAGTAGAGCATTAAGGGCCACATCCACTCATTTCTTGGGCACCACCTTCATGTGCAACCCCTTCCAATGCCTGACCACCCTCTCTGTGAAAAAATTCTTCCTGGGAAAAAAATTTGTAGACTATTTATATGAGGGTTAATATTGAAAATTGACATAAACATATTGCTAAAAAGCAGCCGAAGAAAGCTTTGGAAAATCTTATGTTGCACCTCCACCATGCTTTATTCAACTCTGTCCTGTCCCCCCATGGAAATGCCAGAGCTGCTCAGCTCCAAAAATGTGTCTTTTCAGAGTTGCTTTGCACAGGTGTTTCTGTAATTACAATGCATTTGGAATAAATGTTTTGTTTAACGGTGCTTAAATGCATACTTCCATCTGTGACAATGGGACCGACACCAGAGCTCTGATGAAATGCCTTTGGAAACGAGGAGAGCCAAAAGGTTTTTTTGCCTTCACCTGTGTCTGTCCTTACTTTATTTGTAAGAGGAAAATGCATCTGGGTTTAAGTTCAAGCACAGAATGAATTAATGGAGCCTGTGAAAGCAAAGCTAAAAGGGAACAAAAGAGTGAAAACTACAGAAATTTTCTACATGGTAAGTTCCCAAATACCTGACTGTTAAATTGGATGAAATAAAGAGAAGTCTCATGACAAACTGGGGTTATGCTAAAGAGTACAGTGAAACTATCAGCCTTGTGTTTGACAACAGACAAAACAGTGCAACAGATATTTGATATTTGATAAGATATTGAAGCTTGCTCTGAGTCTATGAACAAAACCAGAGCAAATCCTAAGTAGAAAAAACTGTGGGCCATCCACGTCTTGAGTGACTGCAGCTGTGGTTCCTTCCTTCAGAAGGACTTGTTAAAACTGGAACGTTTCAGGGAAAAGTGTTCCTGAATGGCTTCCACCCATTGTTCTGCTGGGCAAGCTCAGGCTCCTCAAAGCAGAGCAAAAAATCCATGATTCAAGAGAAATGTAGGACTACAGAGCCATGATTGGAATGGAGAGTGAGAATAAAGACCTATATTTGCCTTCTGCTTGAATATGAGAAGTAGGAGCTATCAAAACAAGTTAATGAAAGCCAGATGGAAAAGAGCCAGAACAAAGTGGGGTTTGACACCACATGTTGCAGACACATGAAATGTTTATTGAATGTTGTGGGTGAAAGAAATTCATGTGAGCTCAAGAGACCAGACAGGAATGGGAAGAGATTGGTTGTGGGTTATTAAATGAGCAAACCACAACAGCCCCAGAAGACCTCCAGAGTCAAAGAAGGGTCAGAGACTGCAAGGAAAAGGAATGTTAAAGAAATGTGTTCTCATGGTTGTTCTTGCTTTTTCCTAGATATCTACTTGTGGTCCCAGCTGGAGAAAGAGCACTGATCCAGGGGCTGCTGGGGCTGAATCAACAATGGCAGCTGTCTCTGTTTAATGGGCCATCAAGGACCCACTGCAGGGCTCAGAGAATGAGATCAGCCCATGGGGAGATGCTCCACCCAGGGGGAGGAGCCAAGCATTCCCACCTGGATAGAATCCAGGGTTTGGGACAGCACAGGGAGCCCACTGGATTTACAGAGGAAAAGAGCTACCAGACCTTTCTACAGGATCACTGCTTTGACAAGACTATTTTATCTGGACTGCTACTACCACCCTAACTAACTGGGTGTCAGGTAGTATTCTGACTCTGTCAGTGGTCTTTTGTACCATTGCATTTATTTTATTTTACTTTATTTTACTTCTTTTCTTTTCCTCTTATTAAATTGTATTTTTGACTTGGAGTCTTTCACTGGTTTTGCTTTTAAATCAGCACAACTTCCTAACTCACCTTTTCTAACATTTCCATGCCATGACCAGGACCAAAGGTAGGTGTACTGCAGATTTGAAGCTGTTCCATTGTTTTGAAGATAAAGGCTTGGGAACATCCTCGTAGAAAGCTGTTTGAGTACAGGTGATTGCACTGAGGAACATCCAGCCAGTGGGACTGGGAGGTTGGTGCTTTCCCCTGGAGGAAATTCAAGTTTGTAGCCATCAAGGCAGGAGACTGGGCAGGGGCTCTCAGCCCCTCCACAGGAACTCCATGATTGTGAAGAAAGAAAGAATACCATTGCAGATATTTTGAGGTAGAAGAAGGTTGAGAATGTTGAGGATAATGTGGATCAAAAATTCTCTAGCACAGAATGATTTTGTAGTGCCTGCTCCTTGATTAAACTGTAGGCAGGGATATAATGAGTTAGATATAAACAGTATCAATTGCATAAATATACACTCAAGTTATTTACCCAAAGTCTCAAGATCATTGTTGTCAAGTGCATTTGTGGTCCCAGGAACCCTGCATTTACCTTAAAAATCAGCTTTTCTGTTAATGCATTAATAACATCAAGGTGCATAATATCAACAAGCAGAAATTCTGAATTACATAGCAAGAGAAAAGGGTCTCAGCTGGAATAATATAGCCTGATATTTCAAAGTCTAAGTATTAGTTTCAGACTTGGCAGTAACTCCATCCATTTGCTTTCTGTGTCAAAACAAACAATTTACTATGCCTGTTTTGGTCACTCATTATTCAGGGGATATTCTGTGCTTCTCATCTGGCTGTATCTTAGTCACAAAATGCCCTCTTCACATCTGGATTTCTGTTTGGACGTACCAAAGGTGCAGGGTCTGTGATTTTTTTTTTTTTTTTAAATGTAGTCTTTTTGCCTCTTTCACTTTTGTTTTTGTTATGTTCTGACTCTATTGGCTCAGTCTCAAGTGAATAGAGTTAAGGTAACATATTGTGTGCATGTGCTGCAGCCGGGCTGCCACATTCCATCTTATTTCTGCTCCCAGGTCAGGATATGAGGCAATTGAGATATTCCCTTGTGGAATCTTGTATAGACTACTCCATGGGTTTGGTAAAATCTCAGTAATGTGCTCTACAACAACATCATACCAATATATAGACAGTCTTGTAATGTATGACTGGGTTAAATACAAAAGCACCAAGACAAGAAAACAACAACAACAACAACAACAAAAACCACACAAAAAACCCCACTGAAATGTTCTTCTCGACCACACAATTGTGAAATTTTATGTTGAAATTTTGAAAAAGAAACCACAGACAGATCATTTGGATCTTTTATTTAGTAGAGACTTTACAGTCATATATATTTGCCAGTGTACAAAATATATTCAAACACTACAATTTTGCTTATGTTTGAATGAGAATTATTTCTTCTTTTTAGCCATTTTGTGGCTTTTCCCTATCATGACCAGGAGTAAAAATAAAACTGTGTTTTCTTATCTGATGGCACAGACCTTTCATCATACCTTAATTTGCCTCCTGAGCCTAAGCTTCATTCACAGCAGTATGTTCAATTTAGCCGTGGGCTCAACCATGTACTTTTTTTTTATTTTTAATAACTGCCATCAATTCTACCTAAAATGCCCCCATATGGATCATTACGTTGTGACTTGGCTTTTCCCTTGCACTTTTCCCTGAAAGTTGTCTTTTAGCTGAGGCCTGGGACCCCTGCCTGTCACTGCCCTCCTGAAATGATCGTCTTTGGTTCACTAACAGATGATACCTTACCATGGTAATTCAGCCATTTTCATATCAGGTTTTAAAAAACAAACCCACAAAACCTCAGTAACCACCACCATCCCCAAACCTGTAGAATTTTCTCTTGTCTCTAATTTTCTCATTGGAATAATAGAGATAATTACAGATGCTTTAGGTGATGTCAATGCAGATGACTACTTAGCTTTGTTTACACCTTTTATTCAAAAATATTTCACATTATTACTAAGGCAGGAATAAAAAAAAAACAGTGAAAATGTAATTTAAATGAAGCAATACTTTTGAGAGTTACAGGAATAGCACTGAGCAGCTCATTGTGCCAAACTGAATGGCAAAATGTTGTGTACAGTTTTAAATAGTCTTATTACAGCACAGCATTTTCAGCACTTCACTTTGGAAAGTGAAGATTTAAGGTGAAGTTTCACATAAATATAATATTTCTGCCTCTTCTCAGCCCTATCAGCAGTGGAGAGCAGAAATGCAGCTGCAATTTTAACCTGCACTTGCAGCTTGAAGTGTAAGAACCCTTCAGCTTCACCTTGAACAAATGAAACCATGCTAGAGCTGGCTCTTCTCTACAGTGACCTGGCTTTACAAGGAAAGCTTTCACACAGCCAAGGCTGTGCAGGACTGTTGGCTGTGCCACACAGAGGCTGAGAGGAGAGCAGAGTGTGAAGAACACACACAGCAGACATTCCCTATGCACATCCTGGAGTTTTGCATTTTGCCCTGTGCTGGGTCCTGGTTTCTGTTCCATCAAGTCCAATGCAAAGACTTCAGACTGAAGAAAGACAAAGGAAAAGACAGGCTGGGCTCTCACACTTTTCTTCAGGAAAAGATTGAAATTCAGTTTCATCCTTTGGGTAAGAGGACTGGAATACCCATGACACTCTGTAACAGGAATATTTCAACCATCTGAGCTTACTGTTAGAACTGAGGTTTCTCTGAGTTTCTCTTTTGGAGATGTTCCATTCTGTTTTAAATTGAATTAACAGTGCAAATGTAGTCTCATTTACATACTCACCTGGGTGGTCGCAGTGAATATGTGAGATGAAAATTGACCTCTGTCAAGGAAGAATTTTTGTTTTGCCAAACAGGCTTCTGAGAGCCCTGCACAAACACCTTGATGGGAAATACCCTTTGAAAGAGGTGGAAATGAGACCAGGGCTCCTATATTCATTTTCAAGTGTCATTTCAAATGAACCGAAGCTATATAGCAAATCAAAATGCTATTAAGAACAGAGATGACTGAAAAGATATGCTTTGTGTGTTTGTTAAATGAAAAAAACCCATCAAACCATGAACGTTATAAGTAAACACATGCTGTTATCTTTTCATCCTCTATTGGATGTTTCTCCAAGCCCTTGCATTTACCTACTTAAAACTGAATTGTTATGTAGAGAGTCATGCATGGCTTTACATCAGCTTTCCTCTGTCATTTCAGTGCTCATGGGATAAAAACCCAGAGGGATAAAATGGCAGCAGAGACAAATCTCTCAGGGTAGCCACATTTGAATTCATGCAGAATCCTTCTCCATTTCCCATGCAAACTGCTCAGGGCCAGCTTTGAATTCTGAAAATTCTGAAAACCTCTCCTTACATTTACACATGTACTTACACAGTCCTGCAGCAGCACAGCGGGGTTGTGACTTGTCCCCTTTCCAGAGGAGCACAGGGATGGAAAACATCGTGTGCATGTTGGGGGCAGGGAGTTGGGGTGCTGAGGAAAGCAAGAGTCTCGTGGCATCTTGTCTGCAGAAGATAACAAACCAATCTCATATTTGCAAGCTGAGAATTACAGACTCAACCAGGAGTGATACAAGTATCAACTTTTTTTTTTTGTCTCTCAGAGACAGAGACTTCTAGGCAAACACTTGAGGACATCTAAGAGAATTACACTTTTAATATTATAGTGCTCATTATTTAAATTAATGGCTGCGAGAAGTTGCTTGGAGACAATTTTTTAAACTTCCTGAAATGATCATTAATATTTGATGAGAGGAAGAACACTATCTCCTGGAGTAATGAATTGGTGTGTTATGAAACCCTGTATCCACACACTTCTTGGGCAAAACGTGCCCATTCCTTTGGCTCACACTGCTCCCAAAGGGGCTGGAGCCTCCACTGGAGCTGGGCTTTGCAGCTGCACAGTCCTGAGCTGCTGCTTGCCGGCTTCTGCCTCTGCCACACCTTTCTGAAGGGGAAGCTGGTTGAAAACATCCCCTGCATTTGAAATGTTGGTGTTGGGTGTGTAGACAAAGGGATTTATGTGCTCTGGAGTAACCTGGGCAGTGAGAGACTGAGCCGCGCACCTGAGGCACCAAGGTCTGGTGGCAGGGCTTCTGTGGGACAGGACAAAGATTTCCTCTGCTTGGAACCCAGACATAACCACCTCTGCAAACCACAGCCCTGCAGTCTTGCACGGGGCATTCTCACAGTATGTGCCAGCTCTTGCATTTGTAACCAGCTAAATCTAGATGGAATTATCCAGATAGTGGAGGTCATTAAGAATCTCAATTGCAAGCTTTTAAAGGAGCAGATTCCACTGCTCTTTTCACTCTAAAGTTGATGTTTCTTTGTTTCTTTCCCTTTTTTTTTTGACTTTTCTCATTGTTCAGGTGCTCCTGTATGGAAATCTTCAGTCTCTCAGTCCTCTAGTATCTGCTGAAGGGTTTCACCTTTGTCAGGTATCCACTGACTGCCTTATTGTCTATTCCTTTCTCTCCATTCTTTGTCACCTGTTGAACAACTTGCTTGGTGCTCCTTCTCTGGTTTTCTTCCATTTACTATAATCCATAATTCATTTTCTAATAAAAAAATCCTTAAATATCCATTCAATAATTTTGTCAGTGGATTATGCAATAGGGCTGTCTTATACAAAACCTATAAAGAGAATAGCTGATTTCAGTGATCATGTGTGGAAATTCAGGCAGGAACCTGGGTCATAAAGTCTTCAACTCTGACAGCCAAATTTTGTCTTTAAGGGATGGTGAAGAAGAGACAGCATAAACTATACAGACCCATACCATTTGATCAAGAGAAATACCCATGTCTCAAATTTTCAGTCAATTTTCAGTCAGGCTCTTTTTGGATTCAAGGTGGTGTCTGGGTACTCAAAGTAGAGAACCTGGAAAAGGTATCGAGTCCAGATTATTAATCAGCCCTGTTAGGCTGGGCATCCAAACTTGGTGCTACCCAGAATTTGTAATTGTTTTCAAAATAAATCTGAATACATTTGGTTATTTGCAGTATTTCCAATTCATTCAGGATTTTTTTTTTTTTTGAAAAGAACCTTCATTTTTAGTTAACCAGTTACATTTCACTCAGCAAAAGTAAAGAAAAATATTAATTTAATGCTGTCCTATTTTAATAGCAAGATTTCTTTGTTTGAATGAAACACACAAGGTAAAAGGCATGAACTGAAATGAATACCTGAAAATTCTTGTAAGGACGGTCTTTAGCAGTTCTACAAGTTATTTTGAACTAATAAGTTATGGTTGGTGTTTTGCTACTATGTTGGTCTCAGTGGACATAATTAATAGAGAAGTTGTTTTTTATTTTTAACAAGAATATTTTCTAGTGCCCCTGAAAATGAGGGCATTTTTTCTAATTAATAATTCTCTCTGTCTCAAAGAAATAATATTCAGTTATAATAATGGCCACATTCTTTGCATGACTGGAAGGCAGCTGCTAAGCGTACTGTGAAGTGCTGTCTCCAAAACCCAGTTCTGAACGAAATTCTAAGCTGGTATAAACAGGCATAACTTCATGAAGTTGAGAGGAATTATGTTTGCCTGCTGCAGTCTGGAGATGGCCTTTATTACCATTCCAGACATTAGGCCTAGCAGAAAGTCACTGACTTTCTTGCTTTTGAAAAGCTTAGGAGCTTTTGGATGCACTGTAAACAAGAATGGAGTAGATTGGCAATTTAATATTGTCTAATGGCACCATTTCACCCAAGGTGTGTTATTAAGCAACACAAAGAATTTTTGAGGCTGTGCGAGGAGCTCTGGAGTCATCGGTGCCTTTGTTGTGTGACATGGTGCAACTCATTTAGAGATTCATTTTGCTAATTATGTGGACAAAAAACTGCGATGAGGGAAACAAAAGACTATTTCTCATTCAATTAAATCTATCATTAAAATGTTTTTTTCCAGGACTGTAGCTCTCTCAGCACTTTGGAAAGAACTGCTTGTTCTCGTTGGTGATTGGAAAAGCAATGTAAGACAAAAACAAAACCTTGTCCACTAAAGAGGACACCTTCCCCTGCCCCATCCTCATCCAAGGGGGCAGATTTACACTGTCTGTGTGCAAATCAAGAACCTGTTATGTCATCCTTGCTTGGTGAGGTTTTATTAATCGTTCCAAATTTGTTATTTTTGTGAGGGGGTAAAAAATAAAGCAGTTGAAACATTTTGGTGAGGAGAGAAAATTTTTGTCTTGCCCTGTTCCAATACCTATTAAAAAAATTGCATAACTAATTATTCTTTTCAAATTCCTTGATACTGAATGTTCTCTGTCCTACATGCCTGAGGTGTTACAGGTGCTGCTCCATCTAATGACTGTCTGAAGTTCTGGCACCACCCTGAGCTGGCAGAAATCTCCTGGCTGACTTGGCCAGGTTCACTCAGTCTCTTGAGGCTGTGCCTTCACCAGGCTCCAGCCAGGGCTGGAAGAGCCATGACTGTCCTGGAGAACTTCTCCCTGTGACAGTGGCAGTCTGGAACTGGCAGCTCCAGCAGAGCCTGGGAGTTTTCCAGCCTCCTGGGACAGGCTGAAGAGGTATGAAAAGACAGATGTGTTTTGAGCAAGTCTCCCTGGGAGCTCTCAGGTTCTAGCTAACTTTATTCAGCCCCAGCAGCTCTCCCAGCATCAGCTCTGCCAGCATCAGGCAGTGTCCCCTCTTGTGCCACAGCAGCAGGGCACCATGAAGGACACGAGGCTGTCACTGGGAATAGGTGTGAATTCCATGGAATTGGCCATGGCACCAGTTTCTAACAGAACAGCCTTGGACTTGTTATTGCTGGGAGCTATGCATTGACTGGCATGGATTTTTGATCTGTCCCCCAAAAATAAAAACGACAGAGAGGTGAGAGGAGGGAACAAAACATGAAAAGCAGATGAGTCTGACAGTAGCAGAAGAATCTCTGCTGAGGTCTGAGCACTGAACTAGAGAAAACCCTCACTGAGTACCCTGTATGGGCTCACAGCTGAAAAATATTTACTGAGTGCATTTAACCAAATGGATTTAAGTATACAGAATCCTTTTGCAAGATGTCTACAACTATTGGGTAAATTGAGTTCATTGTTTGTATGGTTGTCTCTGCAATCAAACTGTAATCATGTGTAAACTGTGAGCAACCATGTGCAGTTCATATGCAATTATTTACAAACTGGTTTTGTGAAATCCAATTGTATTACCAGTGGTAATGAACTTCAGTGTGTAATAGGTTTTTTTCAACACTTTAAAATGCTTCAGTGCCTTTCTTCCTATTTTAAGCCCTTCTAAATTTAAAGATAGAATAATATATACTACACATTTCAAGATTATCTTTCGTTTAGGGATGAAGTTCATGTCACAAAATGCAGTGCCTTGCCATAACCTGCTTTTGCTGTGCATACTTGATCACTCCAGCTCAAACCTGGGGTTGGTATTGTAATTCAGAGTAGCAACTCTGTGGGCTGATAAGACAGTGAGAAAAGTTTTAAGCTGTGCTACTTTGTTTTCAAGGCTGCTAAAATGTGTTTATTGTTTGCCTCCTTCCCAATCCATAAGCCTTTAAACCTTGAGCAGTAAGTCAGCATAGCTTTGCAGGTGGTGAGAAATGAATAGCATTAAAGCAATTTCTTTCAGAATTCCTCTTTCTACTTTCTCTGGGAAGCAAGTCACAAAAACTTCGTGGAGTTGTGAAGCCACCTGAAAGTTTCACTTTTGAGAGGACCTCATTAGTCTCCTCTTTACTGCTTGAAGCACATAACTGTTTAAAGTTTTAATGTCATATCACCAGAGAAATGTGTCTCCAGCTCATAAACACATAACAATGCTCTGTGATGGGGCTTCTTTGCCATAGTTTCCCCAGCCTCACAAGAAAGAGCAAAATCCACAGCCTGAGCCTTATGTCACAATATCACAGTTTTCACTGACATTTTGAGTTCTGTGGATCAGAATGTGGTTGGAAGGTGTTGGAGTCACAATTTTTGGAAAGGATGCTTTTAAGAGGTGTAAATCCTGAAGGTCCTTTAGACTCTGCCTTCTGTAAGCTGCTGAAGGCAGTGAGCTTTTTCCCTCCCTCACAACCACCATGGCTGTAGCACAGTCCAATGGAGATGTAAGAAAATAAGCAGATTTTTGTCCCCACATAAACCAAACAGCTGTGGAGTTCTACATAGAACTATTTTCCCTGCCCCAGGAATAGTCATCTCCCCTAAGAGATCTGTCAGAAGAGATCCTGGGAACCTCAAGAGGAATAAGGGGAAAAAATATGTTAAAGCAGGGTCTGAGAGAATACTGGTAAATGTTACATGAGAAAAGGAAACCAAAGTGATCCTGATACTAAAATTCAGATTAGATAAAGCTATGCCTCTTCTGAACTTCTTAATTTAAATAGTAGTTGTTTCTTTCCTTTCATGAGTATGTAAGTTCATTCCCGTTCTTACTCCCCCAAAATTTGTCTGATATGTCTTCAAAGAAAAATGTCACAGGACAACAGTCTGCTGCTTGGGGGAAAATGTCAAGGTGAAGCCTGGCCATGCATCATCCCCAAACGCTGAGGCACGAGGATTTCAAGGAGGAAGGTATTTATCATGTGCTATTGTTCTATTCCAATGACTCTATATTTCTGTAGTCCTGGGTGATGGATGCCTGCTGGGTGCAATCACTCAGAGTTGCAGTGGCTCACTGTGGCTCTCTTGTTAAACAGCTGCATCCCCATCACTGCAGCCATGGGCACTGCTGCCCACTGCAGCCTGGGAGCAGCACAGCCCCCAGGGCCAGGGCAGGCAGGATCTGCTCAGTGACAGATAGCACAGAAATGCTGGATTGCCCATCACGCTGCAGAGCAGCTCTTCTAAAAGCTTCTCATAAAGATTATTTGACAACGCTGGTGGGCAGCTTGTGTGAAACACAGAAACAATGTACAGGGAGCTGGAACTTTGGGGAAGTGGGAGGGGAGTCCTGAGTGCCTCACCTGCCAGAGGCTGGGTTCCAGCCCTGCCTCTCCTCTGAGCAGCACACAGAGCACTCCTGGCGACTCAGTGACACCAGGAGAGCAGTGTGACACAGACAAAGCAGCACTTCTTGTGGCACTTGTGTGTTCATTTCACTGGTGATTTGGGGTGGATTTTTGTTTGTTTTTAAGGCAGCAGGCTTAATCTTGCTTTAACAGAAATGGAGGTAGAACCAGAACTGACCTACCTACCCCTTTCAGGTGCCCCTGGTAGTCAGTGTTGGTGTGAACTCCCAGTCAGTCTGTAAAATCTCAGTGACATCAAAAAAGGCAGTCATGCAAATAGCCCAAGAGGCCACTTACATAAATAAGCTTTCCTTCATTAGAAAGTACAAAAAAACTATAGCAGGACTGGTAGAAACTTCATTTTTTAAAAGAGACCTTTTTTTTTAATGAACAAACGTGATGAAGAGATCTGATTTGTCTGTGTGAGAACATTTATTCTTGTCTTTGAGTGCTTACTAGTCCCAGAATCATTTGCAAACTAAAGTTTGTACTAAAATTTTCTTATGCTTCTGCTAGTTCCCATAACCTTGGAAACAAAATATTTTTATTTCAGGTACTCATTTATATAAATGACTTAATATTGATGTTAAATAATGTCAAAATTTCATAGTGCATAGGTATTTTCATGAATAAATGGGAGAATTTGTAAATATGATTAGAATGCTTCTAGCTGGACTGGAATCAACTGCATGCACTTGTGGAAATATCTACACTTTGTTCTTATTCACTAAGCTATAATTGTACCTAATATAGTTTTTTTACAGCTTTGGGTACTTTGCCATGGGAAATCTTGACTAGTTTTTCACCTTCCCAAGGCACGGTTGGTTGAGATTTGGGACTTCAGATAAAAATGCTCTGGGCACAATTTTGGTAGATGGTGGGAGTATCACTGAGCAGAAATTGTGTGTGAAATAGAGCACAGCAGAGAGTGAATCTGAAGGAGATTTTGTTCCCTCCCCCATTCCTGCATCAGCTCCAGTGGGTTTTTACTCTGAGCCATATTGTAATTGCTAATTGTTCCCCCATCTCAGAGCAGTGCCCGCTGCACTGAGCACTGCAGACATGGCTCTGGAGGCTGCCTGGATGGACACTCTGCTGAGCACTGGGAACACATCCATGGCATCTCTCTCCCAGACAGCAAGGAATGCCTTCCTTCTCATCCTGGTTTAGGGCATATTTGGGATGAAATCCTCTGAATAGGGAAGCAAACCCAAATAGACCCTCCCCACAACTGGTCAGGGAAAAAATCTCCTTAGAGAAAAGTGGAAAAAAACTATTTGTTTAACAAAGTCCCCACAAGCATACAAAATGAATAATAAGAAACAATAAAACCGTTCATTATTCTGAAGTGAGATGGCAAATTCAGAAAGTCCCTGCCGTGGGCACCTCAGCTCTCTCAGTCTCTTATTGGGCCCTCCGGAGGTCCAGGCCCCGGTGGGCCACAGGTGTGAGATCCATGCATCTCTCTGGGTTTTCCATTGCAGGACAGGTTTAAACAGTCCCAAGAAAAAGGAAAAAAAAAACCAGTCCAGGGAACTTCTCTGCCTCAGCTAGCTAAAAGCTAACTATAAGCACAGGAGATCTCTGTCCTGTGACAGAGACTCCACACTTTGCTTTCCCCCCCTTCGCTCTCAGAACCAGTCTGGAAGGTTCAGAACTTACTATCCAGCACAAGCAGAACATACAACTGGGGATACGAGCATCACAAAGTCACCCCAGGACACTTCTCTAGGTTAGCCACCTTTTCAGCACGTCCTGTGTGTCTGCAGAGCATTTTAGCTGCCACATATTGTTCTCCTGGCAAACAATCACCACAAAAAATAACTGCAGAGAGATTTTCAGGGAGCTTTCCTGTGGTTCCTCAAACCCACTTAGCAGAGAGTACATGGGAGGGTGAAATGTTTCTTTGTCTTTATTGCCCTCAATGTTGTTCAAGTCAGGACCAGCTACGTTTTTGCCATGTGTTAAAATCGTGCACTGACTGCCAGAAAACTGAAATGGGAGTATTTCATTTCATTTAGAAGCGACCTTTCTAGAGAGGCCTTGAAATCTATCAAAATATGCATTTCTATCATCCTTAAGAGATATTGCTCTTAAGTAATTTGATTGCAATGTAGATAATAGGAAAATGATTTGAGTCTTTGCTTTTGCAGAGGTATGTTTGACTATTATTCTGCCTTTCTACATCAAGAACTCATTCAAAGGAAATATGTGGAATGGATTGTTCAGGAAACAAGGTCAGTTTGTTTTATATCAACAACATATTCAGGCAGCTAGCTTCTGTATGTATATGGCTTTTGTAATACTGCTCCTTTTGTCCCAGTGCAAGGAAGGAGGTAGACAATTTAGGGTAGGGCTTTTTTAATAAGTAATGGCTTTTTTTAATGTCATGCACATTCCTTGTTTACAAATTTGGAAAACATTTGCAAACATTTATTCCATCTTTTAATGACATAAATTAGCTAGTAATCAAGATCAACTAAGAATTTGGGTTGGACTTTCAGGCTAGATTGAAAATATGATGACTCAAAAACTTCAAATGGAAATCTTGTAAATACTCACTTGGACTTCCAAAAAGTTTGATATGTTCTCTTTTTACAAGTTAAATTTAGCAGCAAAGAATCACTGATCTGTGAGACTCTTGTTTTAGGTGGGATCAAGCTCCTTCTATCCTGCTGTACTGTACAGACTAAACTGTAGATAAAATACAGCCTCACACAGCCTCACCCTTGAACCCCATCATTGTAATCAGGTGAATTCCTGGTCTTTGGAATCAGGTAAAAGTCCATGCAGCTGGAAGAACTTTTGGTTTAGAACTAGATCTCAGTTAGATGTGTGTATCAGAGTTCTGGAAGCCAGGACTGTCCTCTTGCCTGCAGGCCACATTTGTAGATTAAGAAATAATGAAATGTGTCACTTTATTCTGCCAGAACATTTCAGAGCAGCTTTGGGTGCAAATTCACATCCTTTGTGTTTGTTTCTGATTTGTTAGTGGAAGGTTTAAAGAGTCATAAAGCAAATGAGATTCTGGTCCTCGGGTCAGGGTGAAGATTTCAGTGAGATACATTACATAGCTTCATATTTTCATCTGGTTTTTAAGAGATGTTGAACTTTTAACTTTCTGAAAGAAGGGTATTCTTGTACTCTTTGCTTCCCTATATCTTTGCACAACACATTTTCAGTCCCACTGGGCTGGCACCAATTGCAAGAATGTGTTACTTACATTCATTTTTTTGTTTTACCACATGCTCTCTAAGGAATTTTCAAGCTTGCAAGACTATGAAACTATAAAAATGAAAAAGATTGGGGAGTTTTAGGCTGTATCAAAGGTACTTTTCATGGCTTATGCTCTCTGAGAGTCATGCACAATCAGGTTTCAGACAGTGCTCAAATATATCTGGAGTCAGTATTATACCACTGACTCCATTATCAGCTGTTGCAGTCCCAGGGTGCCAAGAGGAGGCCACATCTTTTTGCTCATACAGACATCTAAAAATGTTGGCTATTGTGGGATTTCATTTAATTCACACCATGGAAGAACAGGCAGCCTGGAAAAATAGATTTGTTTTGTCCATTGTTGAGTTACAATTTTGTCAATTTTTCTGGGAACTCTTGACCCACTGTTCCTGTTCCTCTTGCCAAAAGAGGATGAGTGCTCTGGTGTTGGCATTTGCTAGATCATTACATCAGAAGTCAAGAGAAATGTGAGAAATAGTAAATCTTGCTTTCCCAATGGAATAGAGTTGATGATTCAGATCAGAGTTATCAATCTCAGGAGTTGTTTTTAGGGGGCAAGAACACATTTGTGTTGTTGCAGTGGAAGGGGTGAGACTCCCCTTACTCTGGAGAGGTGTTCACTAGGGAAAGGTCTGACCCTCAGGATCTGAGCTGTCTGCTTGGGAAGCACATTTAGGTGCTCAAAGAGGGGCACTGGGTTTCTCCTGAGTCCCCATTCCCACCTACTTCTGCCTGCAGGAGAGCACTTTACAAAGAGCACCTGGGATCACAGAACCCAAAGCTGAGGTGAGAAGGGACCTCTAGAGATCTTCTTGTCCCATCCCACTGCTCAAGAAGGGTCACCAGGATCAGATAACTTTTGAATCTCTCCAAGCATGGAGACTCCACAACTTTTCTGGGCAACCTGCACCAGTGCCCGCTCACCTTCACAGTAAATAGTGGGCTTTGATGTTCTGGTAGAACCTCTTGTGTTTCAGCCTGTTCCCATTGCCCTGTCCCTGAGCACCTCTGGGAAGGTCCTGTTCCACCTTTTGTACCCCCTCCCTTTAGATCTTTCTGGACATGGAAGAGATCTCCCAGTCCCAGCTCTCTCAGCCTTTCCCTGTATGAGAGAGGCTCCAGTCTCTCAATCACCTCTGTGCCTCTCCACTGGGCTCTCCAGCAGCTCTGTCTCTTTCTTCACTGGAGAACCCAGTATTGGAATTGGATACTGATTTCCATGTTTAATTCTCATTTTTAGTGTTGCTATGCACACTTCCTACCTCCCCCCCCGCTCAGGTATACATATACATATTGTTTCCAGGAAAAGATCTAAATATCCACATGGAAAATGGTCACAGCCCCAAGGCTGCCAGAGCTCCAGAAGTGTTTGGAAAACATTCTCAGGCATGGGGTGGGATAGTTGGAGTGTCCTGGGCAGGGACAGGAGCTGGACTGGATGGTCCTTAGGGGTCTCTTTCAGCTCTGGATTCTGTGAAATGAGAACCAGTTTATATAATGGCAAACATCCAAATTTTTACAAAACCTGTGCCCCTGTTAGAATGGAATTCTGGAAATTTAATAAGCATTGGATGTTATAGAAAATCAGTTTGAATCAATGAAAAAATGTTAGCATTTTTCTAGGCACATGGATGGAGCAGAACAACTTATCTCCAGGTTTTTGGTCTGAGTACAGGAGTGCCTTTTCCATCTGATAGGAACTCTTTGAACACTTGCTCTGACTTTGGGGAAAAAATCCTCTTTAGACTCTCCAGTGGTATCTTCAACAATGAATAATTAATTTTTTGGAGTGAAAAAATCATTGTAATGGATTTGACCTTTCCCTATAGCAATAGGTTCAATCACTTCCATCTGTCTCAAGTTCTTTGCAAAATTTTAATTAATGGTGAAAAATGTTTTCTCCCCATGTCAGTGTGTTGATTAGAATCCCAAACACCTGAGTGCTTCATAAAAATCTGGCAATACAATTAAAAAAAAAAAAAAAAAGGAAAAAACACCAAACCTTCTGAGATCAGGACAGATTTCCTGGGGAAAAATCTGGAAAGCAGTAGAACCTCTATCTTTTCCCAGTTGGTCTTGAAGCCAGAAAATAATGACAAGTAATCAGTCTTCCCCAGCAGGCTGGGAACTGATGAATCCAGCTTTCCAAAGAGCAGCTTTGCAGCAACATGGCCACATCCTTTCAGAGAGCTGTGTGAATTACATCCATATGAAAATGGCTTTTTTTTTGGCCACCCACATCCTAAAACTGATAGGGTTAGTAGGACCACTGATTGGACTGCTGCTACAGAGCTGCAGTGAGGTCTGGCTTCACCAGTCAGCTGCACAGGTCCTGCCTGGGTCTTGTTGCCTTGTCAGCAGTGCCTGGAGGGCAGGCACAGGCTCAGGGATAGCTCAACCCTTCCTCTTGGGCAGCACAGCAGCTCAGCAGCAGCCCAGAGGAGTCTGGGGCACAGAGAGTCAGCCTGGGGGTCACTGCACAGCTGACCCTGCTGGGGCACAACAGCACACCAGGAACTGTCACTGTGTGAATGTGCCATGTCACTGTGTGAATGTGCCATGTAACTGCCATGGGTGAACGTTCCCTTATGGGCTCTGTGTGGGTGTGCCATGTCACTGTGGGTGTGCCATGTCACTGTGTGTGTGTGACATGTCACTGCATGGGTGTGTGCCATGTCACTGTGTGAATGTGCCATGTCAATGTGTGTGTGTGCCATGTCACTGTGGGTGTGCCATGTCACTGTATGGGTGTGCCATGTCACTGTGGGTGTGCCATGTCACTCTGTGTGTGTGCCATGTCACTCTGTGTGTGTGCCATGACACTGTGTGTGTGTGTGCCATGTCACTGCATGGGTGTGTGCCATGTCACTGTGTGGGTGTGTGCCATGTCACTCTGTGTGTGTGCCATGTCACTGTGGGTGTGTGCCATGTCACTGTGTGTGTGTGCGCCATGTCACTGTGTGGGTGTGCCATGTCACTGTATGGGTGTGCCATGTCACTGTGGGTGTGCCATGTCACTGTATGGGTGTGCCATGTCACTCTGTGTGTGTGCCATGACACTGTGTGGGTGTGTGCCATGTCACTGTGGGTGTGTGCCGTGTCACTGTGTGTGTGTGCCATGACACTGTGTGGGTGTGTGCCATGTCACTGTGGGTGTGTGCCATGTCACTCTGTGTGTGTGCCATGTCACTGTGGGTGTGTGCCGTGTCACTGTGTGTGTGCCATGTCACTGTATGGGTGTGCCATGACACTGTGTGTGTGCCATGTCACTGTATGCATGTGTGCCATGTCACTGTATGGGTGTGTACCATGTCACTGTGGGTGTGTGTGCCATGTCACTGTATGCATGTGTGCCATGTCACTGTGTGGGTGTGTGCCATGTCACTGTATGGGTGTGTGCCATGTCACTGCTGTGGGTTCTTTGCTCTTGCCTGTTGCCATTAAATGGTAAATGCAATCTCTCCCTTGCTCGTGTTGCCGTTCCTGCAGGGCAAACCAGAATGAGTTATGGCTGGTTTGATATAAATGTTGCTACCCAGCTTTCTGGTAGTTCATTATCTTTGCATTCAAGCTAAGATTACTTAAATTTTCCCTGCTGCTTACAAGGGTGAGTGCAAAGAGAGCTCTCAGAGATGCCATGGCCACATCCTGGCTGGGCGTGCAGGCTGCAGTCCTGCAGTGAGGCTGCAGTCCTGCAGTGAGGCTGCAGTCCTGCAGTGAGGCTGCCGTGCAGTGAGGCTGCAGCCCTGCAGTGATGCTGCAGCCCTGCAGTGAGGCTGCCCTGCAGTGAGGCTGCCCTGCAGTGGCCCAGCAGTGCTGGAGGCAGCCTGGCCGTGCTGTCCCTGGGAAGGCACAGCAGGGACAGGGCTCTGTGCTCTCAGGGACTCTTGGGGTGCTCTGCTCCCCCATTCCCCCTGCTCACAGCCTCTGTGCTCCCTCCAGGCAGGCCCAGCAGGCTCAGCCCTGGTTCTTAGGGCTGGCTGAGCTCGGCTTTTGGAGCGGAGCCTGCAGAAGCCGAGCTGGGGGTGAGACAAGGCAGTGAGGAAGGTTTAGCTCAGACCCAATTTTAGTTCTTGAGCAAATAGCAGCAGGGCTGCCAGCCTTCATTACATCCACAGATGGTCTGGACTGAGAGACCAGCAATTAATGTACAATGTGTTCTTTGTTGGCACTTACCACAAAGACATTTTTTGTGTGTATAAACTGTCTCATTCTTAAAACTTATCTTGTTTTGTGACTCTAGTGCCTGTATGGAGCTGGAGGGAAACAATAATTCCATATAGGCATTAAGTGGAGGAGTTGTTCTCTTTCTCTCAGCTTTCATTCAATATTCTAATTACTGAACATCATTTTTATTTTTGAAATACTCCTTGTTATCGCAGTTGATTTTCCCTAATGTATCTTCTGCATTGAAATGAGCTATTTGCCCCTTAGTATCCCTGTTAAATTGGGAATTTTATAATTTCCATCAGGATCTCCTGCATAGGGAGGAGAAATTTAAGTCATTGGAGTATATGCATGCATTGGGTCCAGATGTTTGCCTGGGTGAGAATCTCTGAAGTTTTGCAACCTGACAACTTTACTCATTACTTTTTTACATTATCTTTATCCTCTCGCTTATTATCAAACCTTTAATTCATTCCCTGAATAGAATCCAACATGGAATTAGCCAGATGCATTCCTCAAAGCCATTCCTGGCTCCCTGACTATTTCTCAACTACTCTATATCCTGAATGCCCTTTTGGTTAGAGCTCTATATTTCCAGATATCATTCAAGCTTGCAAATCAGAAGTCACCAACTTTCCAGGATTCCTGCTAAAGCCAGAATACCTGTGGAGGTGAGCCAGCACATGGCTGGCTGTTGCTTTTTTGCCAGATTCAGGCCATAATTTGAAGCAGAGGTGATGATCTGCGAAACCAGAGTCATTTTAATGCCTCATTTACCTGATCCTATCAATTCTTTCAATGAAGTTGGAAGGTTTTATTAGTTCTGCCTTTGAGGCACTTGGGAACTTATTTGATCAGGACAGAAAGCCTCAGATGCTGAGGACATAAATATGTGATCATGTAATCAGAGTCTGCATCATGGGCAAGAGATGAGATAATGTTCTGGGATTAACTTTCTGAGATGTCTCCCTCCAATCTTTTTTGGGTCTTCTTTCACTTTTAAAATTGAATTTTATATATGCAGTACAGAAGCCCAGGCAGATAAAAGTTTGGACTGTAATTATCAATGGTTATAAGTAAAAATCCAGCTTTCCATTCAATAAGGCAAATTTTCTTGGGAAGATTCTTTAACATCAGAGAGAGATGCTCTTTATTTACAACAACACTTACTTACACTGGATTTTGTAGGAAAAAACCCACTGTTAATACCATTAAGAACAACTCTTTTTTAAACATTTGTGGTGCAGTCCTCAGGTTAGATGTTGTTGCACTGGAAATGTTTTTCCTAGTATTACACATTTTTCCACCTCAGTTCCTCACTATCAATCTCTGGCTGATGTTTCTAAACTCCAGATTGTTGTGTAATAAGGAGAAATAAGCACTCATTGTTGGCAGATGCTGCTAATGTGGCTTTTCCTGACATTGTTTGTGTCTTCTAAGACTGAGTGTATGTGTGTGCATCTCTGTATTTTTTGTAGAGTTTCTTGTTTGTCTTTTTGCTTAGCTTTGATTGAGGGAGGGAGTTGTTTGGGTTTTGTTGTATTTGTTGGGGTATTTTAACAATATCTCAGTAAATTCCCAGCTGCTCTTACATATTCTTTAGAAACAGATCTGTGCCTGAGTGACAGACATCTCCTGCTATAGTTGTGCTCTTCAGCTCATGTCACATTGCTCATTGTCTCATGGAAGAGATGTTTTTTGTGTCCAGGAACTGCTTCTTGTAATTTATTTTTTTTGTCTCCCCTCCAGCCCTTTTCCCAGAATTGCTTCATTCACAACTGCGACTCTTAAGCTTCTAAGAAATTCTAAGAAAGCATTTAAATTTGAGTAATGTAATTTCCCACTTTGTCTTCCTCACTGTCCTGTTTTGTAGCAGCCTGAAATAAGAGCGACAGGAGGTGAATTACCCTGGTGGAGGGCTGTGTTTCACACAGAGTACATTCCCTTCATCCCTTCCCTGGAGGCACAAGGAGCAACTAGAGAGCAGTGCCTTGGTCCTTGGAATATTGCTGATCCTGAAAATTCACTTCCCTGTGCGCTCTAATGAATTGATCAGTCCTGCAGCTGCCTTACATATTGAACAAAATACATTTTCCATGCCTTGGACATGGAGAAAAAGGGATATAAAGGAGGTATGGCCTCGTAAATTAATCCAGCTAAGCCATCCTCACAGACTCCTCACTGAAAGAAAATATTTGTCTCCACTTCTCTTTACATCATGAAAGTCTTTATAGTTCTGTGCTGCGTTAAAATATAACTTCAGGACTGTGGAAATTCATGGTGGTCTGCAGTGAAGCCCTCTGGGACTGAGATTATCTGTGAGGTCTCCAAGGCATCTGTTGGGTGTCCTACATGTGGAATAGAAAATATCTGGCTTGGGACTGAACTGCTTGGGGAGATATCCATATTATGAGCAGTAGCTCCATTTTAAAGTACTTAGCTTCATTCCAGAATCCAAAGGCCATGAAAATATTAATTTATCAGCTATACTGTATAACCTTCTGGAATATCTGGTAAAGGAATCGTTTTCAGTACAGAATGAGCCCTTAGCTGCCCTTTTAGATGTGGGCAATAAGAAATGCAATGGTAACCACCTTTTCCTTCCCTATAGCAGTTCAGGCATTACTCTGTCTTCAGCTTCTGGATCTTTAGCCCACTCTGCTCATGGATGTTGAGACTGAAACAGTTTGATTTCAGTGTTGAAAACATCTAGATTTAGCTCTTATAAAGGAGTTAGGAATTGTCATTGGAGTAGTTTATTCACAAAGCCCCAAAACACAGTGCTGATGGAGAGGCTTTCCACCTCATTCCCTAGGTAGGAGAGGGATATTCCCCATGTCACAGATCCCTGTCAGGTCTGCAGCAGCATGCAGAGCCTGATTTGAGTGGACATGATGGGAAAAGCCAAACTGGGAATGTCAGGAAGCACTTAGTGGTTTGTACATAATGTCAAACCACATTGTTAATGTGGGATGAAGAGGATAGGGACTTGCAGGTTAAATTGCTCTTTTTCCCAAGTCTAGTGAGTTTTCTGCCTGCTCTCAGTGGACAATGAAATAAGCTGGAAATATGTAGGTTCTGCTCAGTGGCATACTTGTCCTTCTCAGGCTGTTTGCAGTTACTCTTTGTTATTACTCATGTTAGTTACTGATCATCTCCAGTTACCTGTTGTGTTCCTCCAGCACCACCCAACAAAATTCAAACCCACACTGGCTTAATGATTTCATTTAGGATTCAAACCCCCTCTTCATGCCTAGGGCAGCCAGCAAAGCACTAGATCTCTGGATTATCTGTGTGACTGAGAATCACTTTCTCATTACAGGCTAATTTACTATGCTGGAATCTCAGCACACTCTGTTTTACTACCACTGCTTTCTGGAGGAGTTGGCAGGAGCATTAACTCAGCTGTTGCCACTTTGTCTCATTGATGAAGGCAGGAATTCAGAGCCGGGAGCAGGGCTCAGCTCTGGGGTGCTGCTGCAGCACAAGGAGTGGGCTCTCAGGATCCCTCTGTGTGTTTGCACTGCCTGCAGAATTGTTCTGCTCAAGGTCCTGCAGGGGACAGAGGCAGCACAAACAGCTGGGTGCAGAACCTGATGGTTTTTGTGACACTCGTGGACCATCCCTGAAACAACCTTATTATAAAATTCTCAATATTTAGCATTAAGTTTCGGGATAACTTTTTTTTTTTTCCCAACTTCAGAGGCTGCCGCATAAATAAATAAAATTGACTTTTTGAAATGTTTTGCATCATTATTGTAACATCAGGCAAGGGTTTGTGGTTGGCCTAAGAAACAGCTTTTTTCTCAGTTTGGAAGCTGCTGCCGACAGAGCTGTAGTGACCTTTAGGTTACTACAACTCTGCTTGTTTGAAAAAAAAGATATTAAAATAAAAGCTGGTGTAAAGCAAAGCTTTCCAGCCACAACTCAGCTCCATTTGATTTTGCATGAAAAATCTGGTGAGTCTGCCCTAGCCCCCATGGCAGTGAGAAGGTGCAAACCAGACACAGGCACCTGCTTGGTGCAGCTTTGTTTTTGCAGTGTGGGTGGTGAGGAAGGGGCAGAGATTCCCCACTCCCTGCTGTGCTGCTAAGGTACCCAGTAAAGAAGGAACTTCCCACAATTCAGTAATAAATACTTGCTTTGCTCTAAGGTGGTTTAGGTGTTTGGCGACTGCAAACAAAGGTTATAATATTCTTCTCTCACTTCTTTGGCCAAAGTATAGAATTTTGGTAATAAGCTCTATTTTATTTTAAGATAATTCCAACCTGAACTTGTCCAAGGAAGAAACAAAGCTTAGAAAAATTTCCAGTGTCTCTTTTGCAGTTTGTCTTTGCAAGGTTCCCTCTCCCAAAGGCAAAGCTGGGGTGGATGCAAAGGAAACAAAGGGCAGGAGGAAAGGTCCTACAGGGCTGGGCCAAGGGTTGGAGCTCGGGAGGGAGAGGAGCTGGGGACCTGGAGTAAACAGGCACTGAGCAGAGAGTCTGGAGGGTGACCTCCTTCTGTCCAGTGTGTACAGTGTGACAGAGGGTTTTCAGACACCTTTTGGAGTCTCGCTGTGTGCAGGGCTTGTTTGGCTGCTCTGGAGAGCTCCAAGGTCTTGTTGTTGGATCTGATCACCAATAACAAGACAGGGTGACTGAGAGGCGTTCCACGAGGTTTTTATTTTGTTATCAGTCTCAGTGAAGGCAGAGGCATAAGAGATGGTAAAACTCATGCCACAACAACAGAAGCCAAAGTTCTCTTTGTTACAAGGCCTTTTAAAAGGTTTTAAACCAACAGGCCCATGCTAAAAGCTTACAAGCATCTACTTAAGCCAATCACTAAACACTGCACGTACACCTTACTGCATACAAGAGCTCTATTTTGTTCTATATTTTTTGCAGCTCAGAAAGTTTCTATGCTCCAAATATTTCAAGGCCTAAAATTCAACCCTGTTTCAAACCTCTGTCTATATAAGCTTATTGCAGCACTGTGAAAGTCCTCTGCTTTTTCAGTTCCCACCATTCCCCCTCTCGGTAAAACTACAAAAAACTTCTTTTGGTATCTCTGTCAATTATTAACTACGTTGTGTTGCATGGTTCTACCACAGTGCCTCTTTTCCCATCTAATAAAACATTCCTACAGGTCTTCTACACAAAGTTATGTCACCACTGCCAGCAGCCTCGTGTGGTTCTCTGAACCAAGCCCTCACGAGCTGATCACCCCTTACCCCAAATGGCAACTTGGAGGGGGAGTTTGTTGTGATTTATCGAGTCAAAGACAAAAAAAAACCCCTAAACATGATAGCTATGAACAAAAAGATATTTTTGGAGAGAGAAGTTATCTGCATTTTTAGCAACATTGTACTGATGGATATTTCAGTGTTGCAAACATTAATAAAAATCCTCAGAACTTTAGGGTTTTTATAAGCTTGGCCACCTAAAAGTGGCTGATATTTTTAATAATGTCTTAAAATGCCTGGTCATCAACAAGATAAAGGGCATATCAAACAGGATTTAATGCTTTTGAAATGTCAAATAACACTGATGCCTTAAAACAATACGAGTGTTTTAATTTCTCTGGCATTTTAAAGAAGTTAACTTTGCAATTTTATTGCAGGATGTAATGTGCAATTGTTAAAACATCATCAAACTGATTGCTTTATTTGATTTAAAATGTCATATTCAGGACGGTGATTTTCACTCATTAACATTAAACTTGGGGAACCATATGTTAAAACAATCTTGTCTATTGAATGAGCACACTCAGTTAAATAATATGAGCAGAAAAAATGTGAGACTTTCTACTAAGCACTTTTATCCCCATTTTAAAAATCCTCTAGAATTCATTAGGGCAAACCTAATCCTGCAAATGGTAAATCATTCTATTTATAGATTGCATGGCATTTTGATATTAAAATGCATAAAATCTGCCAATAGTTTAGAAATGAGGCATCAGCAAAGAGGATTATTGGTCTACCTAAATAATAATACAACCATTAAGAGGATAACATTTTCCAATTGCAATTACATGCCTTAATTTTAAAGAAGCTATCATTTACAATAATTTGGCAGATTCAGTCCATATTTCTTTCACAAATTTATTTCTTCATTATGCCTCAAAACAAATTTATGGTGCATTTATGTTTGTGAAGATAATTTGCTTAGTTTATTGTGAATGGAAATCAGTAATTACATACAATCTCATTTTCTACAGACATAAAGTTAATTCATGGTAGTAATTTTACACAGAATATTAGCCTGTGTTAGTTATGATGAAAATGTTACTGTGGCAAATGCTCTATTGCAGGATAATTTCCTTGGACTTGGTGAAAAGGAAATACTGACTTAGTAAATAACACTTAACTCATCGATTTTGTGATAATTTTGGGTGATTCTAAAGATGTATTAATGATTGTAGGGAAAATCCTTATCTGGACCTAAAATCACAATTTCTTTTGTGATTGGAGACTGGAAGCTTACAGAAAAATAAACATTTCAAGATGTCCAGCAGCAGATCAGCACTGCCAGATTCTGGAAGTGAGTCTTTGATACTGGTGATGAAAGCAGTAGATCCCATTCTCCAAGGAACCCCTGGATTTGGAGAGCTAAAATGGCCAAAGCTAAATAAGATGTCTGGAGGCAATGATTCTTTATTAACATTCCAGACAATGTTTTTTTATAACCAGTCTTTTCAAGCATGCTATATCTGAGCCTTTTGTGATAGATATTAAAGGAAATTGTATTAAAAAAAAAAAAAAAAAGAGATTACTTCTTTTGCTCATATCCTGGATATGTACCCAGAAGCATGAGCAGTAATTCAATGTAAACCTAAATGTTTTGCCCTGGACATTTTTGGGTTTACAGTGCATTCCTCCAGTTCTTTGACGGCGATTCCACCTGAGAAGTGGGAGAGAAAACCAAATTATTCATAATTTTCTCCCCCACCTCCCAAAAAAAATCTGTTGAAACACAAACATTTCTCATGGGAGGGGAAACAACAAAGGAATAAATGACATTTCATTTTATAGCATTGCAGAACTGTCTGCACTGTTGGCCTGGCCTTTGGATGTTGTGGTATCCAGTGGCAGAACTCTGTGCCAAGCTGTCATTTGCCCTACAGTGAAGCAAAAAATTCATTCAGCTGCTCTGGGAATTCTAATTTCCTTAGTTTTCTGAAACAGTTAAATAAGGATAATTTGCCATTTTGGAATGAACCTCCTTGGGGATTGGGTAGTGGTAGTCCTACCAATATGATGTTACAGGAAAGTGTTGCACTCCCAGCTGAACAGAAGGAACACAAATCTGTAATTAGCCTTTATATCACAAAATGTATGAAAATGTTATACACTGTAAAATATCTGCCATCTCATTAAAAGTAAATGAGGTTTGGCAAACTCTGGATCTGTAGAATAAGATTATTTCCAAAGTGTTATGCTGTTAAAAATTTTTAAAGGGATCTTTGATTTCAAGGACTATTGTAAGTATAGCTGTGTGTAATCCATAAATTGTTATTGCATAGGATTTATGGAAGTATTTAATCATTTAGCCTGAAGTTGCATTTAAAAGAAAGAATGTGAAGCTCCCACGGCATTTGAAAAAGTTGATTTTCATCTTTTTGGTTAATGTCACAAAGTACTTCTGACCCAAAGTAATGCTATCAAAAATAAGGAATCCTAAAGGAAGGAGATATTTCCATGCAGAAATTCCTGCTGCTGTCCAAGCTGAGCCTCCCCTGGGCCAGCCTGAGGCCGTTCCCTCTCCTCCTGTCCCTGTGTCCCTGGGAGCAGAGCCCGACCCCCCCGGCTGTCCCCTCCTGGCAGGGATTTGGATCATCCAAAAATATTGCTTCTCTTAAAGGAAATTCTAAAAATCAGTATGAAATGAATTCACTTCTACAAGACCAAAGTCCTTTTTCAGCTTAAAACTTGATCTTTTCTACTTTGAATAGATAGTGTTTTGGGTTTTTTTTTCCTCCTCCTTTCCTGGTCTTGCATCTTCTGTGTATCATGTAAAGTATGGTTTTATGGCAGAGATGGCCCTGTAATGGGTTCATGCTGTTGCTATCTGCCTGAGTCATTGATTTTGTTTGGAACTTCTAAGTGCTCCTGGAACACAAATTAAGAACAATCATTATATTCTGTATCTGTGCATTCTCTTCCAATAAGTTCTTAAAACTCTTAAATCAGTCACTAATATGCATAACACCTAACACAGAGAGCCTAATATCAGGTAATCTCTGCTTTAACAAAAGAAATAAAGAGCACCAGTAACCAGCTGCTTTATAACTTGTCATTTGGGCATAGCAGAAAACTGATAAGTCAACAACTCATCCAAAGGTAGAACTTCTCATGTATAAAATAGTGAATTAGCAGCAACAGAGAGTTTTCAGTCTGTTGTATTGTCTGTCACCTCAGTCTTCCCTTTGTGCTCAGAATTTGAGACTTTATATGGGAGATTGGAATGCTTAAGGAAAATATCTTTAAATGAATTGTGCCCTAGAACAACTGCTGTGGAAGTGTACAGCCTGAGCATTAAAGCAGGGAATATCACCTTGGTGGAATCAAACAGAAGCTGTAAAAACCCCTTTAAGTTACATGATTTGTCTTTTGTATATGTATGTATAAAAATGTAAATACTGAGATTTTTTTTTTTGGTTTCAGAGTCCTGATGTGTTCTGCATTTTACCAAGAGGAATGAATTCCCAAATGTACAATGTCCTGCTCCATTTCTAGGCAAACTGTTGAGGTGGCAGATGTCACTCTGTTCCTTAAATCTTCACAGTCAATGACCTTTTTTTTATCCAAACTCCTACATTGCTGCATATTCAGAGCTCTTAAGATGTGAGGTTGTCTTTTGAAAGGAATTTTAAGTATATAAGTATATACACATTTAGCAAAAACTAGATAAAATATTATGTAAATCATATTATCTCAAGGGGGAGATGAAAGCAATTGGAGACTGCAACATGTCACTCCAGAAAAACTTTTTGTTCAAAGAAGTACTTGTATTATTAGTTCAAAATCAACTCAGAAGTAAGTATTACTTTGAGGAAAGGCTACACAGACTTTGAAATGATGCAGCACAGCATCAAAACAGTCACAGTAATGACTTGTGATGATGTGGGTGTTAACAAAGCTATCTCCTTTTAAGCAGATCTTTCTGCTAAAAACAGTGGTTTTTTGGGGTTTCTCTTTTACAATCACAGAATAGACTTCTTATAACTGAAAAGTAGTTCAAGAGAAACAAAATGAGACTCTGTCCATCTCTGCACTGATCAAAAGATTTAGCATTCTACAGCATTCATTTTACCTGCTAAAAAAAATAAGTAAAGAAAAACTCCGTAGAATGATTGAAATTGAATTTGCAGGCTATTAACAACTTCAAAAATGGAATCATGACACAAAGTTCATTTCCTCTTGCTTCTCATTTTCAAATGAAGTACTGTAACTTCTGTCAAGGTGGGAGGAGTTTTTAGGAACGGCTTTGGAATGAGAAAGCTCCAGTTTGGCTGGGGATGTACATGTCTTGGTTCTCTCCCTGTTCCTGTTGCTGTAAAAGCAGCAGTTACCTTGTGCTGCCACCCTGACTTCTCCAAACGACAGGGAACTGGAAATACTCCGCTGAGCCATTGCTGGGTTGATTCCAAAGTCATTGAACTTGCAGGAGTTTGCTCCTGACTGCCATTCCCACGTTGCCTGTTGGGGTGAGGCTCATTTGTTAGCAGGCTGCTGTGGTGCCTGGTAACCTCAGCCGTGGATCAATGTGCTAAACAATGAGCAATCAGCCACAAATGGATGGGCTGTGTCCGGAGAGTTTCCAATCCAAGTGCTGCAAATGCATAACTTAGCTGGTGTTAAATGTGCCTTGCAGAAAGCCCTGCGTGGCAGAGCCGGGCAGATTGATGACAGGAGCTCCTGCTGCACATCAGCCATGCACAGGAGCCCCATCTGTCTCCAGGAGCCCCGTCAAGCACGCAAATGGCTGCAGGCTGGCACAGGGTCTGGCATCCCTGCCCTTCCTTTATCCCCTTTCAGAGGCTCCAGCCCAACTGGAACTTGTGACCTGACAGAGTTGTTGTGTTCTTCTGCTGCTCCTCTTGAAAGGCGTTCTGTAACGAAGTCACTCACAGAGTGATGGGTTTTGATGTAGTGAATCAGAGAATTGCAGAAAAAGACAAAATCATCCCTGTTAGTTCAAAGAGTGTGCCAAAAGAACAGCTTCAGCTGCAGGTACACAGAAGCCTTGCTGCCTCGAAGCCACTTTGACTTTCATTAGTTTATTGATTGCTTCCAACTGTTGCAGAAACAGTTGAGGCTCAGGCATTGTGAAATGGCTCTTTGATTGCTAACAATTTAGGAATTCTGGTGGCTAGCAAAATGAGCAGCCCTAAATGGAGAGCTTTTGCTGTATTATTCAGGGAGGGGGGGAATCTAAGGCGAATATGTACAGACTTTGGCCACACACACATTTAGCAGGGAGCCAGTGTGCCCCTGCTGTGTGGCACTGCTGTTGCTGCAGCCACTGCCTGCTCTGGTGGAGAACTACTGAAAGGAGAAAACTGGCACTGGGGGAGAACCTGACTCCCACAGGCTTCATTAACACCTGGAATATTTTTATGGGATGTAGTGAACCAGCCACTCTTCCATTCAGAAGGTGGAGGTACACTTAGATATTCTGCAGCTGAGAGTTTAGCTACTGTCCCACTGCTTATATTAAGCTTTATTGTCCTTCTCTAGAGAGGGGTTAGGTGTACACTCAGCATCTGCTTGGAGCCCAAGTAATGACCACGCTGAATATGTGTCCTGTTGGCAGGTTCTAGCAGCAGTGCAAAGCCAGAATTTAGGGGTTTATGCCTTTGTCTACCAATAAAAGCATTTTACTCTTTATCAGCAGAAGTTTAAAATCATTTCTATGGCACAGAGCAGTGTTACGTAGATTCCCCTGGAGCTGTGGAGGAGCTGAGGCACCAGAGCCAGTTTATCTGCACTGAAGTGCTTTGCCCAAACAAAAACAAGGCAAGGAAGAAGCCAAGCTCAGGTGCCTCCTAAAAGCAGAGAATTATACTGTGTCAAGGAACTCTAGAGAGCCTTGCTACTGTCAGGGTTAGCAAGGTGTAGCGGCGCGTTTTCTATTCTTTTATTTTACTGTTAAAGTTAGCTGAGTTATGTAATGGTACAGTCCATGTTCCCCCCATCCCTCTCCCCTAATGGTTTGTCCCTGCACTTGTCTGTGCAGCAGCTGTGCCTGTCAGTCTCCGGGAAGGACTCTCCCCTCTTTCTGGAAAGATCGGGGGAGATCGATCCCTGATTGGGACAGGCTGGGAAAATCCCCCACCCCTCATTTTTGATTTGTTCCTTGCCGATCACCCCATTGCCACCCCACTCTCCCAGTTGGTTACCCATCTTGTGTATGCCCCTTTTTTCTGGTCCTTTATAATCACTTACCCTGCCCGTTCTTGGCACTTCGTGCATCATGCTGAGCAGGTGCAGGGTGACAATAAACGCCAACCTGTAGCACAGCCACGAAGTCTCCTTTTCCTGCCTTCATCGTCGCCTCCTCAACAACGCCCGTGTTGCTAAAAGCCTGACCCACCGGGGGGACGTCGCCGCTCCGTCCTGTGACCGCCTAACCGGAGCTGGGACGGTTCCCTGCCAGGGCAGCCGGGACTGGCTGGGAAGCCGCTTCTCAGCGGGCAAGGGAGCTCGCCTCAGCAAGGGAAACTGCAAATGATGGAGGGATATAAAAATTGAAGTTTGCAACTTAGGTGCCCAGATCCTGTCTGCTCGGTGCAGTCTGTGGCTGGGAATCCGAGCCTCTCTGAGTGGCAGCTTCAGAACTGCTGTTACAGACCTGTAATTGGTTTTCCTTCCCTTACAATTCCTGCAGACTTTCCTTGGACATGCATGGGTTTCCTGCAGGTCATAGGCATATTTTAAAACCAGTAAAATGGAAAACAATTTTTCTTTTCCCCTGTGGCCTGCTCTTAGATTATTTTTTTTTCTCTATCTAAGACCATTCTATGCACTAAAAGTTTGCTAAAGGTGGTTTGCTTTCCTACTTGCAAATTTCAGGCTTGACATTAGTTGAGAAGAAAGAATTAGGGAGGATACTGCAAGTGAGTAAAAGAGGTTGTCCATTTCTGTGCCAGGGTTCACTGTAAGGGTTTGTGAAATACCTAGAACAATAATCGCAGTTTAATCTGGGACAGTTTCTAAATACTCTTGCAGTAAAAATACTTACTAACTGATTTCTTTCAGTGCACACTCTTCCCATTCCCCTCTGTATCCAAGTGCAGGAGCTCATGCTGCAGGTCAGGGATGTTTCTTTCCCACATTAACTTTGGGCCAGCCTGAGAAGTGCAGAGAGCCTTGCCATAAATGCTTTAAACTTTGCTGCCTTAACCAGGGTTCTGTGTGAGACTAAAGCAAGCCTCCAACGGCTGACACAACCTTTTTATGTGATTCTGACTTCTCCACAGAATGCAAACATGCTTCCTAATTAGGGCTAAGACTGTGAATAGGCCATTATTCTACACATTTCCAGGAGGCTGTTCTGCTGGACAATAATAAGGGGCCACTGGAAAACAGCTATCAACAAGTGAATATAGAATGGTATATAAAGCAGCCCCCAGCAAATGCTAAGTAAATGTAATAAATCCTAGGTTGTGGTGAAAACTGTAGTGTTTGGTGTTGGTGGCAAAGCACAAATGAGAGGAGTTTGGGAGCTGCTGGGCTGGCAAATGCTGGAAGGACCCAGCTGTCAGCCTGCCAGAGTCAGCAGACCCGTGCTGTGATCCCAGGCCAGTGTTCTCTGATACTCCCTGGCTGGGCTGGACATCCTTGGGAGCTGGGATTGTCTCCCAGGCTGTCCAAGCTTGCTCTGTGCTGGGTCACCCTGTCTGCAGTGCATGGGCTGATTTCCTGGTGCTCTTGGCTACCTGTGACCTGTGCCAGTGTGAAACCTCTGTCCATCCTGCACACAGGAGAGGTGGCAGGTACACGTACATTTTATACAGAATTTGTATTTCCATGTGCCATTTCCACAGCAGAAGTGTGTTTGAGGGGACCATGACACCATCACTGCTGTGTGGGAGGGCTCTTTGCTCTTCTCAGCTGAGCTGGGGGCTCAGTCCTTCAGAGCAACAATCTGGGTGCCAGGCTGGGGCTCTGGACTCACTGAGATGCACCAAAGGAGTCCAAAAGATCTGAACAGACACGTTCTGACAGTCTCACTGTGAAGCCTGAAGCTCTACCTATGTCTTTTTTTTTAAAGTTTCTAAATTATTTATTTTAAAGTTTCTAAATTAAATATTGCAGGGGAAAAAAAACCTAAAGGAAATCAAGACAACAACATTTAGCTCATTACAACTTGCCCTTTTCTCTGTCTGGGCATAAAGAACAGGAGAAGGGGTCCAGGGATTTCAGCTTGCTTAGTGCAAAGCATGAATACTCACCTGATCTTTATCTGTGCTGCTGGAAATGTTTTGAAGATGATCCCTCTGTATGTATATGTATATTTATATGCCAGACAGGGTGCCCAGAGCAGCTGTGGCTGCCCCTGGATCCCTGGCAGTGCCCAAGGCCAGGTCGGACATTGGGGCTTGGAGCAGCCTGGTCAGGGGGTTTGGAATGAGGTGATCTTTGAGGTCACTTCCAACCCAAACTGTTAATTCAAATCATGAATACTCACCTGACCTTTATCTGTGCTGCTGGAAACTTTCTGAAGACTCGCTGCTCCCCATGTGCAGAGACAGATCCCCTTTGTCTGGGAGCCTCAACCTTGGCAGGGAGTTTCTCAGCCTTCTGCCCAAGGGAGCTTCAATCTGCAGCAGCTGCCCTGGTGCTGCTGTCACTGGGAGCACAGGGAGCCAAAGGGCTCCTGCCTGCTCAGGGAAGTGTGCTGTGTGACACACAGCAGCGGTACAGCACACACCATAAATGGCCTCGTCCTCTCCCTTTGGAAGGAGGCTCTGACAAGGAAAAAGGCAAGGCTTTGACTGTTTTCCCCTCTTGTTTTGGGATCTTGTCATCAATGTCAAGATCTTTCTGCAGTATCAGAGATTTGTTTGGGTTTAGTGGGGATGAAATGTGTACAAATACTCAGAGAATTCACTCTCACGTTTCATCACCGAAGCACTTCCTCTCCTTAGGTCTTTTAATAGAGTTTGACCCATTTATACAGCAGCAACAAAAACTTTTATAAAGCTCTGAAAAAAAAATTTAAAATTATTTTAGCCATCTTTATTATTTCTTTTGGAAGAGCTGTGTTTTTGGGGGAAGACATCCTACTTGATAATCCCTCAGAAGATGTAACAATTATCTTGGAAAAGCAGAAGAATAAACACAATGTTGAGGTTTTGGCGTGTAAATTTGATGTCACCCACTTAGAGACAAATCAAGATAAACAAAGATAAATTATTCAGGCCAAAGCTGTCCTTTCTGTCTCTGGCATGAGTGAAAGAACACAGGCTCAGCTCCTGCTCTGGGACCAGACAGACTTGTATTGTCACTGTTGTTAATTCTGGTGGAGCTTTGTTAGTCCCTGGGCTGCAGTGAAAGCCAAGTGAGATTGCAGCTAAGCTGGCATTACTAAGTGGGAGGAAAACCAACCTAGAGTGGAAGAAAAGAGGAATAATAAAGGAAAATTACAAAAAAGGGAGGGTGACAGGGGTTAATATCTCATATTTCAAATTTGAGGAATAACCACATCTGGCAATACCTGGTGAATTCAAGATACCTTGATGGGAAACAAGACTGCAGTGTCAGGAGTTCGTGCTGCACTGCTTGAATGAGTTCACTTTTTATACTTCTTGTTGTGCTTTTCAGATAAGCAGTGTCTCCTAAAAGCTTGACTTTTCCAGTATTTAGACAATTGGAGGTTTTTTGGTGCCTTTTTTTGAGCTTCTCTCCCAGTTTCAAAAACATTTCAGCCCCTTTGCTTTGCACCACCTGATTTTACAAAGTGCCTTTCATTCCTCCTATTCTTCCAGCCATGCAAGTGAATTTGGCTGGGTCTGAATGTGTTTAATTTGCATTAACTCTCACACCAATTTGTGTGGCAGGCCAAATGAGATAATAGGACTGTTTGGAAGCATGAGCATCTGATTGGCAGCTCTGGATGCTGGGCTGCAGCCTCCCCACCTGTGTTCTGTGAGGCTGGGTAGGACCTGTGGTGGTCCCTGGTGCTTTCTGAAAAACAGAGCAGGATGCAATTTGGAGTTACCCAAAGGCAGGAAAAATGCAGGGAGTTTATAGTGTGAAAAACGAAGTTCATGTTCCTGGTAAAATTTAAAAGTTTAATAGAGGACAATAGGAGACCAAGCCAATAAAGCAAAGTTTTTAACTGCGCCGTGCTTGGCACTCAGACAAGAGCACACCTGCCATTTTGGAGACACCCCTTATATACCCTTTCTATTGCATCAGCCTATTGCATATTCATAAACAATTATGCACAATTTTAACTTTTTCCCAAACTAGTTTAGATGTTCCCAGAACTGTTTAGCACTGCTCCTCCTCGGGTCTGCCTTTTTAGAGCATGCACAGTGCTTGGCTGTGGTTTCAGTCTGTTCTTATTCTCACCTCCAGCCTGGGTTTTGGTCCATGCTTTCTACAGACAGCAGGTGCTGATAGCTGGCATTTCAGTAGCAGGGTCTTCATCATACCTTCATTGGGTGTTATCCCAACCAAAGAGGCAGTTCAATTACCACAAGCATAACTATGTCTGAGTTAATGGCAGAAATAAAAACTATATCTTTATAGCAAAGTTACTTTAACATGTAGCATCCATTTTAATGTTTGCAAAAAGCCAATATTAAAATATGTATTTATAACAATCCAAAGGCTGGACAGAGACTTTTCCTAAGGGCATGTAGTGATAGAATCAGGGGAAAGAAGCTTAAATTGAAAGACACTGGATTTAGATGGAATATTGGGCAGGAATTGTTCCCTGTGAGAAGCTGTGGCTGCCCCTGGATCCCTGGCAGTGTCCAAGGCCAGGTGGGGCTTGGAGCAGCCTGGGTCAGGAGATTTGGAATGAGATGATCTTTGAGGTCACTTCCAACCCAAACCATTCTGTGGTTCTGTTGTGTGCGAAAATTTTGAACTGATGTGTCATTGGAAAGGAGATTGACTCCATAATGCATGAATTCAAAATTCAAGAATTTCATTTAGTTCTGATTCCTTCACCAGCAAAAGAAGTAGACGTACCTAAAACACTTTACCCCAACACCAGGCAGAAATCCAGCTTATATGATGGCACTTAGTTTACTGACAACCTTTAAGGTGTGCGAATGAAAAGCCATGGTCCCTTTCCCTCTAGGGGAGGAATTTCAGTGCCATCTTATCCCTTTATTAAAGTAAATTCTGCTGGTCTCAGCTCACTTCCTGGTGACTCTATTCCATATTAGATATTACTGTATTAAAAAAAAAAAAAAAGGGACAAATTGACAGCATCTGATAGTGAGAGTCCTTGGAATTGAATTAGCTCCCCTGTCAGGATTGAGGTCGTTGCTGGGACAATGTAACAAAATAATTTTGCTCAGTGGCCTTTCACAGCAGCAGCATCCGAGAGCCAAAAAGTGCCTGTGCTGTTTTAGTGATGTCAGGGAATGTCAGAGCAGAGATGCACAAAACAGTGGAGCGAGAAAAGTTATCCATAATGAGAATTAACTACACCAAGGTTTATTTTCAGAGTGGGGGAGGTCTGGCCTGGTCTGGAAGAAGATGGGGTTGTTGTTTGGCAATTCTGTAATTGGAAATGACATCAGAATTACTCTGATTTATTCTTCACTTGCATAAATTATCCTGGGGCTTTATTTCTCTCACTCTGCCTTCTGTTTCCCATTGGGTTAGACTCAGAATTAAATAGAAGATACTCTTAGGGCAACATACCTTACAAGACAAGGCAGAAACCTTCTGTGCCTTCAGAATTAGATAATGAAGGGAGCAAGCAGCTGAGATGTGTTAACCAGCCAGCTCTGGCTCTCACACAAGGTCCATTCCATGTTTTCCTTTCATCTTGGGGTTTTTGTTGTCTTTGTTTTTAAACCTACTCATATTTTGAACACCAGAAGAGTCTATGATTTTGCACAGGACTTTACAAGCTGTCTTACTTAAACAGCTCCCAGTGATTTGTAGCTGAAAAGGATTTTTATCTTTCAGCAGTGTTGATCTAACGCATTCTGCCCTCATGTACTTATCAATATTCCAAAGAATATGATCCAGAATTTTAAAATTATAACTGTTGCATTTCCTTTTATTCTGCTTTTTCTTGATCTAACTTGCAAAAGAAAAAGCACCAAACAAAAAACCCTTAAACATGGGACTAACCTGCTGTGCTTAGGTGTTATAGGCATGTTCTGTACAGTGATTTAACTGTTCTTTCCCTTGTTAATATTTTATTACTCATAGGTACAACTTTTACCATCTATTTGATATACATGGAATAAAACTTTTATTCCACATTATCCACAAGGCAGAAATATTGACATGTTCTTTCCTACTAGCTGGTTAAAAGCAAAGAATGAAAATGGCAAGTAATGCACTAAAATTTCAAAATGAGGGGGTTTTTTGAGCCTGGTAAGAAACAATTACTAGGGTGAAATTTGTAACCTAAAATTGAATGTTTTTCTGATTTGTGCTGTGCTATCAAAATGGAAGTGTCAAAAGGAGAGATTTGTGAAATATTTACCTTGCAACGAAAATGCTCTTCTGGGAGATGTTTAATTTTAAAAAAATCTTCCTTGTGGTGAAACACAAGCCAGACAATACCAACCTGGCACTGCAGTCACTGGGATGTTAGAGTGAAACCGCTGTTAGAATTAGCTGCTCGATTAATTTCAGACAAGTATTTTTGATACAAACCTAAAAATTCTTATTGCTCTCAAAACATGCAAAAATCCTAGTCTCCACTGATACTTGAATTCCCTGCTGTCCATTTATACCTATATCAAGGCAATAATGCAGCCCTGGATTTAGTTCTAAGCCTTGTTCTTTTAATCTCCTTCCTGAGAGCATTGAGAGAAAAAAGCACTAGGCAGTGTTTAATTATCTCCTGCAGCAGTAGCTGTGCCCTGGGCCAGGGGAGGATTATTTGCCTCACATCAGCAGTGCAGGGGTTCTCTGTGTGCTCTGTGACCCACTTGCTGGGGATCTGCAGTGACAATACAAACACAGCGCCAGGAAACCACTCTGGGGAGAAAAAAAAAAAGAGACAGCATCACTAGCCCTGGCATGAAAAGAGGGAGTGCTACTTTCTCACTTTTGGGGGTTTTTTCATCACACTTTGAAGGCCTGCATGGTTAGAAGGACTGGGGGAACAGCATCAAAGCATCCACTCAGCTTAACTGAAACCCTCTGACCTGCAGGGCTTTGCTGCTGGGCCCGGCCTTTGTGAGACTGACTTCAGCTACTCCCTTTGGGTTGTTGTCAAGTGGCGTGTTCAGGCTGCACTTTGTATTTTTAATATTTAAAAGTAAGTACTTTTGCATTGAGAAACACTGAGAAGTCCCCTGCTGTTCCTGTGCTAGCTGGAACACATTTTAAAACAATTTACTTCAAGACAAAAAGTGTGTTGTTAGTTTGTTCAGAGTTAGCTTTCTTCCAGTTAGGTTACCAGTGGAAGGCAGATTTCTCTCAAATTTTTTATGCCACAAAATGTTGATAGAAAGCTATTTATGGGAGTGGGGGAAATTCCAGAAAATTTAAATCATCTTAGTGAGAGAGGAAAGGGAGCTGAGACACTCATTTTGTCTTTAAAGCTATAAGGTAGAGGTTGAAGTGCTAAGAACTAGTTTCAAATAAGAAGAATAGTTAGGAACTTGATGAATTAATTAGGGTCAAAAATTAAAATACGACTGCAATTCTGTACATCTGAGTCATTTGAATATACCCGGAATGGCAGTGAATAAAAATACTCAGACTTACCCAAGCTAAAAATGTCATCATTTTTTGGCTGACATAGGGAATATAGCTTAAAATCCTGTATGTCATTGAAATGCCAGAAATGTCTGATAATTCACAGGAAAATTAAGGCATTTATAATGACAGAGCAGTTTTATCAGTGTGATGCTGAGAATTGAACCTAAGCCCAGGCATCAAAGCAGTTCAGCAGGCTCACAGCTCCATTTGTACTCCTTGTTCCAGTTCTCCTAATCACAGCTGCCCAGGGACTCAGGGATGGGACCCATCATTGTCACTTTTGCAGGGACCCCAGCCATCCTTGAACAGCTGCTCTGCAGGTCTGGGCTGTTTTAGTTCCTCCTCTCCCTTGGCAGACACTTGTGACAGGTTTGCAGCGTTTTTTGACTCTGCACTTCATTTTCTCCACATGCTGAGATGTCTTGGGTTCAATGCAAGATTTATTCTATTCCCACTTGTTGAAAATGGTTGGGAGGTGTCTTTTTTTTCTTTATCTCTTCCATGACCCATTCCCCATAACTTCCCCCAGGTGGAAGGGGGCAGGTGCCTTCTGTTAATGGGCAGCTGTTAAACCAGGTGGGGCAGTGTTCTTTATCTCTTCCAGGACCCATCCTCCCTCCAGGGGATATCTGCTGTTCATGGGCCATGGAGGCTCACTGCAGGGCTGATACAATTCCATCATCCCATTGGGAGATGCTCCACCCAGGGGGAGGAGCCAAGCATTCCTACCTGGATAAAAGCTGGGAGTCAGAACACCAGGGCAGCCTGTTTGCACTGGATTGCCAGAGGAAGACTGGACCCATCTCACCACCACTGGATACTCAGAGGAAAACCACACCCTTCTACAGGATCACTGCTTCAACAGAACCACATCTGTCTCTCCAGGACGACTTGACTGGACTGCTACCAGCACCCTGACCAACAGGGTGTCAGGTCGTGTTCTGACTCTACCGGTATTTTTTTCTTTTTTGTTTGTTTGCTTCTTTATACTACTGCATCTTTAATATTCCTAGTAAAGAACTGTTATTCCTATTCCCATATCTTTGCTTGAAAGACTCCTAATTTCAAAACTGTAATAATTCAGAGGGAGGGGGTTTACATTTTCCATTCCAAGGGAAGGTCTGGCTTTTCCCTGGCAGACAGGTGTCTTTCCAAACTGAGACACGAGGCAATTTGCTCTTGGTGCTCTCTGTTATTTCCTCTGCTTTGTCCCTGTGACCTGTGAGGAGCTCCCCAGCAATGGCTGCTCTTTGAACACACACACGCTGCACTCTCCAGGCTGTCTGCAGCCCCGAGTTCGTGCAGGAGTTTTTAGCTGCTGGAAATGCATTTCTGTTTAAGTACCTTTTTTTTGGCTGCAGGCCATGTTGTCTTACAGTCAGGTTCCACTGGGTAGGTGATATCCTGGTTATGCTCCAGATGATTGGGGCTGGGTGAGGCGAAGAGACACGGGGTGTCCTGGTGCCTGCTTATCCTTCCCTCAGCCCTATGGACTGTGAAATGTGGGCACACCCAGGGAGCATCCCATCACCTCACCTGTTGGCCTCACAAACTTCAAAACTGGCCAGGAAAGCCTCACTTGACAGCACAGAGCAGATTCATTTGCTAAAGGTCTCTTGTTGCTCTTTGGGGTTTGAAGAAGTCTCTTATTTAGGAGCACTAATGCACTGTTAAGGTAATAGGAGACAAAAGAAACTAATGATTACTCTGCTTTCTACAGGAACTCAGGGAAAACAACCAAAATGAAGATAAAGTTCTGCTAGCATCACTAATAATACACTTGAAAATGTTTTCCTTCAACTTGTCTTTTCTTCTATTGACTAAGAAGCTCAGTTAATAGGTTTGTTCACTTAAGTCATATATGTGGGCTTTTAATACATGCTGGTTGTTTCTCCCATTACTTTGTCCATGATGTACCAATCAATTTTTAGAGCTAGGCTTTTTTTTTTTTTTTTTGGGTGTTTTTTTTTTTGTTGTTGTTGTTGTTGTTGGGGGTTTTTTGTGTGTTTGGGGTTTTTTGGGGTTTTTTTTGGTTTTTTTCCCTGACTGTTGGCTTCTCTTTTTTCAAGCTGCTCTTTCAAGATATGGTTGGTCAGGATTGTCTCCTGATAGATTCTCTAGGGGTTCAGCAGGGATAGACTAATCTAGGGACATTTTAAGCAGCCTCTTGACTTTATAAATAGAGACTCATAAAAATTAAAAACATTTAACCAGAATTCTGCACATCTAGAAAATGAAGTCAGAAAATTTAATACCCTACATAGTACACAGCCCCTTGTGTTCCATTGAAGTGACACATATTTGAACACAATTAACATGGAACTGGTACCTTGGGATGGTGCTGTTCCTAGTAAGACCTGGTCAGGAGGAAGACCTAAGACAGGTGGAACAGTAGAACCTTCACACTGCAGTTTGATAGTAAATCCTCATTTATTTAATATTGCCAAATGTGCAGTAACAAAGCTCTAACCCTCAGGGCTGGAATGCAAACCTACACATCCTGATTTCATAACCCCTGCTCTAGCCAGTAGATCCCACTGCTTTCTGCTGGGTTAGTCACTTTAGTCACTAACTCTTCGCTGTATAGTCTGTCAGTATTTCAACAAATGCACATATCTCACAACAGAAACCTCCAGGATCTGCAGATCCATGGGTGAAAGCAGCCCCAGCAATGCAAATCTGCACTTGATGAAGTCAGGGCACTTCACACAGCTCTCATTTGCTCAGCAGTGCTGAGGCTGAACAATATTATCAGATCCAGCAGCTGCTCTTCTGTTCAGCCACAGGCTGAAATACAGGAAGGAAACAAAACCGGAGCTCCACACCCCTCAACAAAGGCTTGGAAAGCTTGATGAGAGCTTTATTTTTCCTCTGAACATGGGCTCCACCTGTCAAACCTTTGGTGCTGCACTGCCATCAAGGCAGGAGCCACGTGCTTTGGGAGGGGGGGTCAGTGTGAGTCCCCTCCTTAACCAGAGCATGAGAGGATGCTCAGCAAACATTTTGAGAAGCTTGTGTTGTTTCTGATCATCAGATACACGGGCTGTGAGGGGAGGAAGGACCAAACCCATCTCCTGGGCCTGCTCTGCACAGCAGAGAGCTGCACTGCCTTGCACAGGAGCAGATACACTTCTACTGCTTTTGGCACATTTATGTGCCCATTTCCCTCTCGTTTTTAGCTTTTGTTTTACAGAAATGCTGACTGTCCCTATTATTTCTGCTCTGTAATAGCTGGCAGTTACCTGTCCTCTAGGAAGACAAAAACCAGCATTTTAAGCTTTATATGGAGTAAAAGATCCCATTAACACACTACATAATGAAGAAAGCTCTCTTTTAAGAAAAGAAAAGGGGATGGGAAGGAGACTGTGTATTTTAAATCATAGCTATAATATAACTGTTCCTTCTCTTTGTGAATAAAAATTGTATTCTGTCTGGACCTAAATTTTTGTGCACAGCTGTACACTCAGGTACAAATAACTGATTTTGTTTTCTACAATTGATGTTACCTAAAGAAAATGTCAGTCATATTAATGGATCCCAAAAATGTTTTAGCTGGGAAACTCCTTTAACAGAACAAATTCAATAATTTGCTGTAGGGCTCATGCTTGTAATGTAATGCTTATGGCCAGGTAGATTTGTTATTGACTTAGTTTTTATTAAAAACAACAGAGAAGGTATCAGCAGATCACTTGCTGTTAGCCAGTTATCTGAGGAAGGCATCCAAGCCTTATATCAAAAAGGGCATGAATTCTGAACATGAAGATTGATTCTTTAATGAAATACTTTCAATATTTCATGGGAAGGATTTTTCTGTGGCCAAGTAGTGCCTACCACGATAAATGTCTCCCGGGCAGAAAGCAAGCTTGTCTACTAAAATTTGTTTTCTTTTCTTGAATTTGGGTTTTTTCTACCCTGGCTCTGATCTATAACAACATTTCTCCCCTCTGCAGCCAACATCACACTAGCAGCAGGTGGTGCTGCACTAGAGAAGTGTTGTTCATACCTGGAGGTGTTTCTGGTGTCCCGGAATAACCACCTGGGCAGCTGCTGGACTTAATTAACACCCATGTGCTAGCTCAGAATCATAGATCAGAGATTTGCAAAAAGCAACAAGCAATCTCACTGCAATCATCCTCAAGTTAGGCAGGAAATGGAGAATAGAGCAATGAAATTGCAGGAATTAAGTTGCTGTTACAAGTGAAATTCTTTTATTCCACACTGGCTGCCAGCTCCTCTTTAACTTCTGACTTGTTTCTAGTACTGCCTGTAAACTTGCATGATATTTATTTACTTACTGCTAGTCTTCCTCAAACTTCCATACTTCCAAAGAAGAGTGATGTCTAGGAATTTCACAGGCCTAAGGGGAATGTAAGCACATGCCTTGAATAGGAAAAAAAAATCTTTTTGCACAGAGTAGATATTTCAGAGACATCAAATATGATTGCAGTAGACTATTTTACAGCCTGATACAGACTCATGAGAGTCTCATGGCTGTTTTCATTCTGATTAAAGGAGCTAAAATTTCTTCAAACACACACCACCACCCCATTTATAAAACTTCTGCAGAGTGGGAGTGTAACTTGATAGAAACTAATTGCTCTGGATTAAAGGAACAAGCCTGCAGCCTCCACATATATCAGCACTCAGAACAGACAGTGACGTTTTTTATGAGGAGGAAATTGCATGTGAAGTACTCTCAATATTCATAATATCTTGGGCTCTCTCAAAACCTGGGTGTGGTGTTATTTTAATGGTGCACAGGGATCGGTTGTGTGGAGGAGGCAAAATTGGTTTGTCACAGGTCCAGAAGTGATAAAGCTGATTTTGAAATGGAGATAAAGGCCTTGTGGAGGGGGAAATGACAGTTTTCTTTAACAGAAGAAATATTAACACATTAATGCTTGTTCATCTTCATTTTGATGTGCTTGCTCTGTTCCAGCCGGGTACATCAGAGGTCAAATACTGTGATTTATATTCTCTGAAGGGGTTTGTTTTCATGCTTAAGTTGTCTCAGAACAGAAAGTTCCTATCTAAGAGTGAACAAAATTTTGGGATTCGTGGATTGTTTGTAGCCGGCTCCAACAGCCTGTTAACTTGGACTGCTGGCAAAGTGTGAGTGATGAGCCCCAAACCTGGGAGGGGACAGGAACAGATGTGAGCTTCACAAATGGATCCTGTAAATAATGGCCTAAACCACAGAGGCAGACCTGTGCACATAAATATATCATCCATTTTTGGTATGTTGTTGTTTCCCTCCCTAAGGAAACTTCCCTGTGCAAAGGAGATTTCTGACCATCTACAACCTGAATGAGAATTCTCAGTGCAATTAAAAAGAGATATGTGGACTCTTCATGAAGAGAAAATACTCCACTAATTTCATGCTGTTTTTAAGATCAAACCTTGTTATTACTAGATTTAGGAAAAATAAAAAGAAACATATATTTTTTCTATGGAATGAGGCCACAAAAAAGTCAGAATCAGATAAAATACATCAGGTAAAATGTATCAGGCTATTAAAAACCCCTAGAATATACAAAGAGAATCCCACGGTGTGAAAAGGAAACTTCCTCTAAAGACATGGACATGTCCTTCTAAAGGCAGAAGGAACTGGAACTTCAGCTTTATCAGCCATATCAATATTTTACTGCAGTTACAAATTCACACAGATGCCAAGATATTTTATGTTGCCAAATGGTGCTTTTATTTTGCAGCACATGTTGTGCATTCTTTTTTGGAAGTGAACACATCTGCTGTGACTTCTTCCAATACCCATTTTTCCTTCCCTGCAATTTGGGCTATGAAGATTACAAAGCCATAAATCAGAACCATGGTGAAGGCAAGGGATCTGATTTACAAACATGGTTAATCTTTGCCTCTGAGGATGCTTTGAGCACTGCAGGGAGGCTGGGACACCCTCAGCATTGCAAGGTGGCATTTCTGCTGCAGCAGGGCCTTCTGTGGGGGGAAATGGGAACAATTGCAGCCAGAGTTCCCAAGTGCTTTAGTGATTAGATGAGGACAGAGTCAAAGAGCAGCTGCTGAACTCTGAAGTTACTTAGGAGAGAGACAAGCAGGTGATGGGATGGGTGTGGGTTTCCATAGAATCCCAGAAGGGTTTGGGATGAAAGGGATCTTAAGGATCATCTTCTTCCACCCCTGCCATGGGCAGGGACACCTTCCTCTGTCCCAGCGTCCAACCTGGCCTTGGGCACTGCCAGGGATCCAGGGGCAGCCACAGCTGCTCTGGGCACCCTGGGCCAGGGCCTGCCCACCCTGCCAGGGAACAATTCCTGATTCCCAAGATCCCATCCAGCCCTGCCCTCGGGCACTGGCAGCCATTCCCTGGGTCCTGTTACTTCATGCCCTTGTACAAAGTTTGTTGTTGTCTTGCTGGTCTCCATCTCTATTTCTCACAAATCTTAATGTGTCACAAGCAGAGCGTGAACAGAGTAGCTTTATACAGAACCCTCTACCTTGCAAAATACTGAAGCATTGCTTGAATATCAAAATATCTTCTGTTGTTTCATTCCTGTAACTTCAGCCAAAATTCTTTCAAACTGTTGAGCCTTTGTTGCATTCACACTATTAAGGGACACAGATCCCTTGTGGAGGGGAGTGAATTTACTGGTGCAAATGGAAGAGAACTGGCTGTGGTTTTTAGGGATTTGCAGGTAACTGTTAGAGAAAAGGGCAACATTTATGTTTTTTGCCAAGCTGATATGAACAAAATTTGGGGTCCTTGATAACCTCAGAATTTGTTTGGAAGACCCACATTTAGTCATAACACAACTAATTCATGTGACATGCAAAAGATTGTTTAATTTTCAAATATAATTTATGTAATGACATCTCCACCTTGACAGTGGGTCCACATCTCTTGTGACTTTCAGTTGAGGGTCTCATCCTTAGGTATTTCCTGGTCCATAAAACATGTCTCTCCCTGGTACACCCCAGAGACTGGTTTGAATTGTCATGTTTAGATCTGGGTTTCTAAAGGCCTGTTCTGCCTCCATCTGTCCCCTTATTACCTGTCTGTGTGTTCTCTTGGCTTCCAGGAGAAGGGAGCGTGGTAGCTTTCAGCAACTGGAGTAAATAGGAAGGAAATTTTTTTTCACTTTTCCTTGCCACCGTCAGCTCTGCCCCTACTCCTTCCCCTCCCTAATATTCATATTCTTACCAAAAGTTTTTTTCTTCTCTTCTGGTATAGAAAGATATTTAAACTGCATCACTTCTTTCTGCTGGTGAAGTTTTGAAAAGAGGGACATGGTGTTGGCTGAGCTAATCAAAATGTGCAGGTAGGGCAGTGAATAAAAGTGAAATATTGCCACCAACATTACATTTTCAGAACCAATCACAGCTCTATAAAGCACTAGAGCAGCTCCTCACTGCTCAACACCAATGACCAGTAGCCAGTGGCTATTTTTATTTTCGCTGGTTGTTTACATTTTGCTCTTTACTGGTGAAATGCTTGAGGAGCTGGAGGTTTTTTCCCCACAATGCCTCAAGTTAGAATTAAAGTTGCAGTAGTCTGAGCAGGAGTTAATTCATTCTGCTATTAAGCCTTCAGTTACACTGAGGCTTTATCATTCACTGCTAATAAATGGTATTTATAGTTGGCATATACCTCCTGTAGCAACAATAACAAATGTGTTGCCTGAGATAACCTACTTTATATAGCTGTTAAAAGGCACTTTCCATTGAAGTTTCACAATTTTAAAAATTCATTATAAACCTCTTGAATCCTCCAAGGACTGAAACAATGCGTGAAGCTGGATGCTTAAAGTGCAGGCCAGATTTTGAAAAGGGCTCAGAAGAGCCCACAATAGAGGGCTGATATTTAAGTATGCTAAGCACACAGCAGCTCCTAATGTGATACTTAGATCTGGGCTCTCAAAAGAGTTCACAAGAACCTTGTGTGCTGTGAGCTTTTCAAACACTGGCCATGTCACAACAAGCTCTGCTGGGGACTTTGCACTCCTCAGAATCTGCTAAGTCTGCCTTTGATTTCTTGGTCTCGAGCCCTTTCAAATACCTGGGCCTAAACAAAGATCTGTGCTTTATGTGGGATTAGTTCCTTTTATCTAAGAATATCATTATTCCATCCTTTCCTATAACTAATTAAATAGATAAATAAAAGTACCTGGCATGGTGTAAGATGTTTGTAGACTTAGGAGAACTGGGTAGCATTCTTCTGACCACTGTGTATCCTGTGTCTCAACCAGCCAGAACAGGGTTGTTCATTTTGTTGTATAAGCACAGCTGAGAATTCTGCTTGGGCAAAGCAAAAGTTGGTAACTCCTGGAAGTTGCTAACTTCCTTCTGGAAGCTTCAGTCTCTGGAGGAGCCAGTGCAGCTGAAGGTAAAAATAAGAGTGTGCAGTGCCTTGGCAATAAGGTGAGAGGAGTTTCCCTCCCAGAGGTGGTTGTGGTGAGGTGAGGATTGGGCTCTGCTCCCAAGGGACAGGACAAGAGAACGACCCCAAGCTGTGCCAGGGGAGGCTCAGTGTGGGAAATAGTGTGCAGTGTGGTTAGAAGACTTTCAGGAAGCTGTGAAAGCAGGCCTCAAACAGAAAGAACAGATAACTTAGAGTTAGCTGCAACTGTGAAACCTGAAACTAGAAAGGATACAATGATACAGTGAGCAAGGACATGAAACAATAGTTTGAGTTTTTAGGCTTGGCTAAGATAGACCTTAAGACTGCAGAAAAATGTGCTTAGCAAGATAGTAGAAGGTTTTAAGCTTAATAATGGAATATTGTGTATTGTTAATAGAAAGCATACAAGCAAGCATTGTTTGAAACAGGTGTATGTGTGCTTTTAGTGACTGGCTAGAACAATTGTCTGTAAGCTTTAGCAACGTTAGTGCCTGGAAAACCTTTAAAATGCCCTGTAACAAAGATCTTTGGCTGCCCATGGTAGAAGAGAGCATGTTCCATCTCCTGTATCTCACCCTGTAGCCAAGACTGGTGCCTGAATAAAGCTCCTGACACGTCACCCAGCAGTCCTGTCCTGGTTGTGAAAAACATCCACAGCTCAGCTTGGATAGACAGGGAAAATTCCTTCACTGAAAGAATGGTTGAGCACTGCGAGGGGCTGCCCAGGGAGGTGGTGGAGTCACCATCCCTCCAAGTGTTCAAAACCAAGTGGAAATGGCCCTGAGTGGTGGGGTTTAGTGGGTACCTGTTTGAAGGTTGGACTCAATGACCTTGGAGGTCTTTTCCAACCTTATGGACTCCATGATTCTGTGTCACCAGGCCTCCATGAGCTCCTTGTGTGGCCTTACCCAACCAAGGCTCAGACCTTTTGGGCCAGTCAGAGAAATGAGCAAATGGGATGGAAACTTCTGAAAACACACCAAAAATGCAGAAACTCCACCAAAAAGTGAATTTCCTGACTATTCCCAAACCCTAATTCCTGGCTGTTTTCACAGCTGCAGGCCAGAGTAGCAGCCAGTGTGGGTGGGTGGGCGCTGTGCATTGTGTGTCCTTGTCAGAACTGTACTGCATGTGTCAGATAAAAAGCAAAGCCCGTGGTAAAGAGAAAGAGCTCGAGTTCTTGTATTTGCTCTGCCTGATAGTGAGGATTTCACTTGGATGATTCAGCTTACCACTTCTACATTTGCTGTGAATCAGTATTGAAGTGTCATGTTGTAGGAGCTGCCTATTGATGGGAACTTAAATTAGCATTAAGGAGCAGCCACAGACTTTGCAAGATAATCTGGCTTTATTTGTGCCTTCCCTTCTTGGCTTCTGTGTGTGTATATCTTATTACCAGGGAAAATTACTTTTCTTTGTGCTGCCCTTTAGAATTGGGAAGAAATTACACCAGTCCATTGAATGAACAGCAGCACAGAGATTAAACACGGGGGGTGTCAATCTGCTAAAAGTTACTGTGCTAAACAGCCAGGAAACCCTTTGAAAGGGATGGCAGGGAAGGAGAGACTGAATTAATCTCAGTGTTGCCTGTGACAATGCAAGGACTTTTCGTCTGGGGGAGATGTGTTCTGCCAGAGCAGGGAAAGGGCAGTTCTGTTCCTTTTGGAAGCAGTGTTGGAGAGTCACTGCTGTGCAGGAGGAGACACCTCTGGATGGTGCTGCTGATTCCACACTCAGGGGAGCAGAACCAGTGTCCTGGGAGGAGGGATGAAATGCCTGTGTGGGAGTATGGATAACCAAGCTCTAAAAATCCTTTTTGATTTAATGCACAGACAGTGGGGCTGAGGATTTCATCCCCATTTACAGCTACAGGACTGTGGTTTGCTTTTTACATTTCTGATTTCCAAATCCCTTAAATACCCAGGGCCATGTTATTGTGGGGTGTAAAACTGGGAAATTTCACTTAAATTGAGACCTACCTCGAGGTGAGAGGTGAGAGAAGGGTCTGATCTCAGAGTTCTTTTCAGCTGGAGTAATAAAATGCCTATTTTTTTTTCCTGGCACTCACTGAAACTTTTGGGAAATGAAATGTATTGTTCCTACACACTGCTGGATGGTTAGAGAGTGAAGAGCTAATGGTGTATGGTTCCCTTTATCCAACAGTCCTTTTCTGACAGGGGTTGGGCTGATGCTCTGTGGCTGCTGTGCTCATAATTAGCAGAGCACCACAGTTTAGACTCATTTTAGGCTGTTTTCCAGTGTCCTGGAAACAGAGGCATTGTCAGGAGTGCCAGGCATTTGCAGCTGGCTCCACTCACTGACCAGTCCTTGGCATCAAACTGTGAATTTCAAGCCTTGATGTGTGAGACAAAGCATTAGGGACGTTTGATTGACTTTCTAGTTATTACTGAGATCAAAGGCTTGCTTTTGTTTGTTTGTTTGATTTTTTTTGCATCAGACTTCTTTATTCTACCACCTGGGCTGGGTTATTTATTGAAAGAACTGCATGCAGAGATGTTAAATTCCAGGGAAAACTCAGTGATCCAGCATCACTTTGTATTAGGTAACAGCTAAATGCACTGCCATTACAGGAACTTAAGCACAAGTTTATCTGTTTTTCCTGGGGAAAAGATTTAACTTTCTGGGTCAGCCTTGTATACAGGCAAATTGTGTTTTTCTTCTCTTGCACTGGAACTTTCTGCATTGTGGGTGGGAAGTCCTACCACTTTTAATAATGCTGCTCCAATCCTGAATTTGCAGTACCTTGATAGTCAGGGTTCTGGTGAATCCCCTGAGGTCCTGGTGAATATGTTTGTATATTTAACACAAACAAAACTAAAATCTCATCTTTTCAGAGGCTTACCTCTCAGCCAACCAACTAAGGTGAAATAGGTTTTTTGTTTTCCAAAATACTTCAAATTTATAAAGCAAAAGGCAATCTATTAATTTATATTTGCTGTATATATTCTGTGGCTGAAGTTGGTGCCTCTCCAAAATACATGACTGCTTATGGAGCTTTTAATAATATGTTGTGGTGCTGGTGATGATAACTCATATTTAACTAGGCAGTACCTGTCAGATTGCTTCTTTGCTGAGCCTGGGAGGATACCTGAGCTTTGCAGCAGACTGAAAAATGCCTGGGATGCAATGATTAGTGAGTGTCAGAGTCTGAGAACTCCAACACTTCCATTTGGGGATGCAAATAATAATTTTTCCCTATTATAATGTTTCCATACCATAAAATCCCAGTAATTCTTACTCTATGAGTAGATATTTCCAACATTACCTGAAATCAGCAGTAGATCAGTAGCGTGGGGTGTTTGGGATAAGATTAGTGTTGGGAAAACATTTACAATTTTTTAATGAAACATGGTCCTTTGAAAAATCAAAACCACTATTTGCTCATGCCAAACATGGTTTTAATGGATCTGTACATTTTTCATTTTAAAAGAAATATTTATAAAATAAATTTAGCTGAATGTATATTGCAAATATGCATGATCTTAATTAGATATATTTCAAAAAACTGATTATTTTTTTCCAGGTAGAATAATACACAATAGCCAAAGGCTATTTCTGCAAATTTTTAAAATTTTTTTTAAAGTATGAAAGCTTAGCATCTTGATGTGAATTGGCTTGTGGCCAAACACTTCACATTTCTCAGCTATCCAAAGTAAACTAGAGTGAGATAACTGAGAGATCATCTCCTCGATAGAAATCTTCAAACCGAGGCTGATTCAGAACATTTCCATGGGCTCAGGAATCCTCAGCTGAATATGGGTTCCCTATCCCAGTTTCCAGCTCCAGGTGAGTAACTGGAAAACTGCTCTTTGAGGTGCAGAGCTGCACAATAAAATGTCCCAAATCTTTTAGCTGATGAATACCAATAGCAAACTCCAGCATTTGTTTTCTCCATGTTGTTGCTCCCCAATGTACCAGTAATGCTTTTTTTTTTGCTGAAAAATCACATTTTTGTCCTGACAGAGGTGAAAGGCAGCTCTGACCCCAGTGTGGGTCTCTAAATTGCTGAAGTGAAGGGTGCCTGTGCAGAGGGCTCCCTCAGCAAGGCTGGGAGCTGTGTGTGACCTGCCTTTGCATTGTTTATTTACATCTTTGCCTGTCTGCTTTATCCATCTTGTCCTCCCTACACGGAGTTTGTTTGTCCTTACTTACTTCAGGCACTTGCATTTGATTTCCAGATAATCATTCTGTTGGAAAACATGGACCTGTGCTGTTATAAGAGGATAAATGGAATAACTTCCATGGGAATTTGTTAGCAGGGTGTAATCTACCTTTTAATCCCACCACTGGTTTCCTTCCTTCAGAGAATTTGCTTTTTCTTTCCCTGATTTTGTGATGTGTTCCCAAGACCTTTAATAACATCACGATTAATTCTCATTGCACAGTGGAAGAAGGACCCTGAAGCAAAACAAGAAGCATTTTTATCCAGAATCCACATCTATTGCTTTTGCAATTATGAGGATTTGAGTGTCTTAATTAGACCAAAAACAAAGCAGCTTTATTCTTCAGATCACAACATTCAGGCTATCAGAGGTACAGAGAGAAAACCTGAGGAAAGCTATTAAGGGCAAAATTATGCCTAACACTGCATGATCATAGGTAGACAGATGTTAGCAGCAAGGCAGCAGATGTCCTACTAGACAGCAATAAACACTGGAGGCAGGAACACAGTACCAGGAACAGCTCCCTACCATGGCACTGCAAAAGGAGGGGAAGGTGCAGGAGGTGTTCCACCCTTTGGTACAGTGAGAAAATGACTTTTATTCCTTGTGTGAGTGCCTTGGTTGCTGTGGATGCTCAGTGCTGCTCAGAAAATTAGTGAGATTGAAGGATTCTCTTCAGATGTGAATTTTGGTTTTTGTTTTCTGCTTTATGATTGTGATTAGGTTTTAATAATGCCCCTGTAGCAGACCAAATGTTGCCTTGCTATAGGGCCAGCAAACAAACTGAAAAGGGCTACAAGATCAGCTGTGCCATTGAGGTTTTCTGGTAGGTGAGCATTATCCTAAGCCTCCTTTTGTTATCTTAGAGATATTTTGCCTCAATTCATGCTGCTCCTCCTAGGAGCCAGGAGAGTTACCTCTTACAGCAGGTTTTATATATGACCTGGTGGAATTAAGAAAATCAGAATATTAAGGAGAAGGAAAACCAGGGAGGATATTTTGAAAGAATAAGAAATGGTTATTTGATATCTACAGGATAATCAGCATCCAAGAAGAGGAAACATTTTGGTAGCACACTACTAACTAATGATTTAAAACAAAGAAATAAAAACATTCTCTAAGGTACAAGTGATTAATTATTGAGGTCTTTGGGTTTGTTTTTTTTTTATGTCTACATGGTAGAACTGAATAAATTACTGGTCAAGTTGCCTCCTGACAGAAATCATAACAGAGTTGGGGTATTGCAGATTGTCCCAGATGAAAACCAGTCCTGTTACAGTCTGGAGCAGCCAAACAGACTGTCTGAAATGTGCCTGAGCAGTGTGTGTGTGTCTTACAGGCACTGTGACATCAAACAAACATCACTTGTCACTTGTTAGGACCATTAACTAGACCAGTCCAAAATAAAGCATAGACCAGAAAAGATACATCTTACATTCTATAAACTGTGTGGTCTGAAATCTATTAAAGCTGACAGAGAAGAGGGCTCTGAATTAGTGAGCGGGCTGATTACACCTCGTTCTTTATTCCCTATTGACTTTGGGTATGCCATACCTTTCCATTTCCTAGAGAAATAAATTAAAAGTCAGAACTAATTTGCCTGATGGAGGGTGCAGGTGGAATTTTGTTCAGACGAGCATTTGCACATTGTGAAATCCAATTTAACCCCTTGATGGGGTATAGTTTATTTTCTTTTGTTGACAGCTTTGTGGCAGCTAAAATAGGAACCTGATTAAATAGAGACAGTGAGAGATTGAGGTCTTGTTCTAACAGCAGGAGGATCAAGGCCTCTAATCTTATCTCCCTGAACACTGAGATGAGCTGAGGATGCTAGCAGTGAGATAAGCTTGGCTATTTTGAGCCATGAAAGACCTCAAGAAAAGAGAAGAGATGTGAGGTGTGGAGAGATATTATTTTTCACACACACAAATAATACTGCTTGTTTCAATACATTTGGGTCAAGAGCTCGGAATGTAAAGGATATTATAAAGGCAGTGATTGCATTTTGCTGTATGGGCATACATCAAAGGACAAATAATAAGCACTTGCTCCCTCTTTACAAAGAAAATACACGTCTGCAAATTCTTAAATACAATTCATAATTTATAAACTACCAGGAGCACAATAATAACAGTAGAAGCTGAGTGGGAGGAGACCACTTCTGGCACAAGTGGAAATGCTGCTTCTTGCAGTCAAACTTTCAAAATATTTTAAATGGAGCAACAACCTCAAATCACAAAGGAAAGCCTTTTTTCAGGTTCAATGCTGACCTGTCTCTACAGGACTGTGTGTTTGTCTTTTGCTCATTTATTTGGAAGTAACCACAGAAATTATCAAAGTTCTGTTCCTCCTCTGGTTCCATATATGGTGTTATTGGGTTTTTACATTTTCTTGTAACACTCTGTCTCATGCCAAATTTCAGGATGTTACATAAAATTGGGAATGAATGAAGAAAGGACAGCAATGAAACAACACTGAGCTGCTTATATTTAGTTCTCCTTGATTTCCTGAGAGAAAAAAGTAGAAGGAAAGGCTACACACACACAAACATACAAAAGCATAACATAAAAAGCACTTTCTAAAAAGTAAGCCAGAAGCTTCCACTTTTGCAAGTGTCTTTAACTGGTAAAGGTTTAAAACGAAAGTCAAATCAATTTAGCTCAGCCATGGACCTGTTTCCTGATCCGTGGATCTCTGCAGATCTGTGCTAGCTGAAGGTCTGCTGAGTCCATAACATTTACAGTTTAATCTTGTACTTTCCTGAGTACATTTTTGAAACTCCTTTGGTTAAGGATCAGCCTCCAGCACTGTCCAGCCAAATAGGCTCCTGTTGTCACCTGAGAAAGTACAACCAACATCTTATGTTCTACCTGGTAGGGCCAATCTTCTCTGATCAAAGCACCACTGATTCAGTTCTACTCTCAACCAGAATGGATTTGGAATGTCAAATTTATTTTTTCATTGGTGTGTAAATGTAACTTATTTTTTTCCATTATACATATTCAAACCTCTCCATCAGAACGTGCATTCCTGGCATAAATTGCAGAGGAGCTTAGTTTGTTCAAAAGTCTGTGAAAAATATTTTTTGAAGCCTTTACATATTTTTAAGGGGTTTAAACACCTGTGTTGCAGCAGCCCTCTTGTTAGAGGGTAGAAATGAGCTGAGGCACAGACTGCTTGTTTATCACAGCATGAGAAGGGTCCTGGTTTATTCCTCTTTACAGCTCAGCCATCCTGACTCCAACCATTCACTGACTCTGGCTGCACAAGCTCCTGCTGTAGGTTTCCCTTGCAGCCTCTGAGTGCAGGCATTGGTGTGCAGGCTCTGACTGCAGGCTTTTACCCAGCTAGACTGTGACTGCAGGTTCCAACAACAGGTTCTGACTGCAGACCCAGACTGACCCCACAGCAGGGATTCTCTCTCCCCAGGATCCTTCTACATAATTCTCTCCTTCATGCCCCCCAAGGTTCCTCTTCCATGATGGTCCTCACCAGCTCACCCCCTCTTTTATGTCACTCATCCCTATTGTCTATAGCTGTGACCCATCAGGGGCCAGGCTGTACTGGGTAATTAACACAGCTGTTACTTATCAGGAGTGAGGTCACCTCTATTCCCTTCTCCTACACCCCTATTGCCAAGTTGTGCTCTCAAATCCTTGTGATGATTATTAACATTGATTTACACTTTTAATATCCAAACTCAGTGAGTGCATCATTGCCCAGTTAAATTTGCCCAATTGCAGTGGTTCACTGGTAGCCAAAACCTGATATTTCCTTATGGGGTTTATTGCAACAGCAGAACAGAAGATCTTACACAAGGAGTGTGACAGGTCAGAATTCTTCTGGGGTTCCCATCCTTCTTCTAAAATATCTTGAAAATAAATTGTCTAAAAAGTAACTTGAAAACTATCTATTTCCCTACAAGGCTTTTTACAAAGAAAGAATGAAAGAGCTTTAGCATTAGCAACAGCATCATATTTCATAAAACACTTCATTTTTGTTGCTTCTGCTAAGCTGGGAGTAGTGCAGTAACAAATTACTGGCAGTGGTCTGACTAGAGAGGGAGTAGTAATCAAGTGCAGACCATGTACCAAAATTGTGTTTGTCACTTAACACTGTGTTACTGCTCTCAGAAACCTGATACTTAATTATATTACTTTAACTGGACAGCACTGAGATTGAGAAATATCTACTGATTAAAAAAAAGTAAGAACAATTTTCAAAAAAAACACCAACAAACAAACAACCCTAAAATATTTGGAACTAGAAACTGGTCTTGCTCCTAGAAAGGCCTGCAGTGGGGTTTGTTAAATAATGCTGTAATAATCTTTGAGCTACAGCAGAACCACTCTTTGCACATTGACATTTTCCCCATCGCACTCCAGGTGCCTCCCTGCAGAGGAGTTTCAATCCAAAGAGCAACATACTTAAAAATCTGTGTCAGGTGTGCCACAACCAGCTGAAATGCATTTCCCCTGCTTTGCCTAGGGATTATCCTGGGTGATCCAGAGCCTTGCTTTGGGCTGTTCCCCAGAGCTCAGGGCCATGAGCTGAGCCTGAGGGATGGAAGGGAAGGCAGGAGTGACTGTGCCCAAGCTGTGTTTGCCAGGGTCAGGGCAGCAGGATACCACCCACGCCTGCTGCTCAGGAATTTAGCTGTAAGAGCAGATGCAGAAAAAGGAGAGTATCAGGAACTTTCATTTTCACTAAATCAATTTTCTTGAGGCTGGAGGTTATTCTGGTTCTCACCCAGATGATGCATTGTGCTTAAGGGAATTGAAGGGCTTTGGCTGACGTTTTATAGGGATAAATAGACAGAAAACAACTTTTTTCACCCTATCAAGAATTTTTCAGATACCCTGACATTAATTTGACCCTTAGTTTGAAAGGACAGGTATTAGGAAAGGTAGAAGATAATACATTACCTAAGTGCCATTTAGTTTTAATTACTAATGGAATTGCAACATAGTAATCATCTGCCAGTTAAATATTATGAGGAGTTTGCTCATCATTATTGGAGTTTTGCCACAATCTTTAATGGAAAAAGGACTAAATCTATAATTTTTTGTAGGAAAATTTATGCATTAAGTCTTTGTTATTAATTCTGTGCTAGGTCTGAAAAGAGATTGCTCTCATTGAGCACTAATTATGGGGTATGTGAATTAGTAAATAAATTTCAAGGACTGAAGTTGCGTTGGCACAGTACTTTTGAAAATGAATCCGTTTCAATATGCACTCAGAGTGTACTTGAAGCAAAGACTGGGCTTGATTTTGTTTCTATCAAGACAGAAGTCAGGAGCAGAATGCCTGACCACTTTTGTGCTTGTAATCCATTTTTCATAGGAGGTTACTGGTGATTTGTCTCAACTTGTAAACATTAATGCCAAATGCATTGATACATTCCTTCCAGATGCAAAAAGTCTCTTTTGGCATTTCTTTAGATAGATTTTAGTTGTCCTTAGAAAGCTTCAAGTGGGATGCTGAAGTACCAAGAAAATTGCTGATTTGGCTTTAAGGTTCTGTCGACGATTATCCTCATGCCTGAACATTTTCTTTACACAACCATTGTGTTTTGGGGTTTTTGTTTTGGTTGGTTGGGTTTTTTTGTTATTAAGTTGTCCTTGATACACAAGTTGTTTTTTTTACTGAGCACAGGAGTTATCACAGTCAGCAGTGTATTATTACCTGGGAGGGTCAACACTTTCCTGACAGAGTTTGCTCTTCATCCACGTGGAAATGGCATTATGGAAGTGGCAGCTGTGATCAAAACTGAAAATTCAATATCATTTATGCAACATCCATCCAAATCATAATTACTTAAGCAACGCAAACCTTCTTACAAGTGCTGCGAGATCCACGCTGCTCAATTCCATGTTTTATTCTGGATGATCTGCCTTGCCCTGTGGAGTTAATAATTTCCTCTAAAAGGAAAGAGAGTGTTTAAAGCAGGTGTGATTATGTTAGCTAATTAGCATTCCTTCCTCATTGTCACACCCTGGGAGGGAGGGATTTTTTACTCTCCTTTTTTCCCCAACTTCAGACTGTTTGATGTAGCAACACCCTCTCAGAGTCATCTCTCTTGTCTCTCATTTCCAAATGAATACATGGCTGTGATATCTATCTATCTAAGCACATCCCATCAGATTTCTGTGTTGCTCTATGTTTTTAGTGGTGTTCATGCCTACAGGCAGTACTTGTGTGCCACACGGGATTATGGCCATGAGCAGACGGCGTGGTTGCCCCTGGCAGAGCTGGCAGGAGACTCTGAGGTGACACCAACCCAGGAACTGGATTTCGGTGATCTTTGTGAGTCCCTTCCAACTCAGGGCATTCTGTGACTTGAAATACCCTGGTGGCTGTTGAGAGTTCTGGTGAAAGGCTGATGGAGAACATCCAAAGGGGTGAATTAGAAGGAAAAAGAACCAAACCAGTTCAGTGTGTGATCCCTTCCCTACCTGACATGCAGGGGTCTGTGAAGAGGATCCTTACTGGCTGTACTTCAGCTCACTGCACTTTATGTCACCCTTCAGAGTGAAGCGTGCACTGGTGTTTTCTAACATTCCCATATTCCTTCATCAATAGGTGTTTAAACAATTCTCTCTTAATTATAAAACCAGCATTCCTACTGATACTTTGCTGAGTGCCATTTTTATTGTGTTTAAATTTGAAATGTATGTAGAACTTTCAGATTTTCCCCTTACAAGTAAACAAATATGTTCCTTTGGAGAGATCTTAAACCCTCAGTGCGTGAGTCAGATTTGGAGGCAGATTTATGGCATAGCAGCCATTGTTCGTTTGCATCACAGCTTTTACCCATAGTGTCCCACAAAATAAAGTGTTCACTTGGTAACAATAAAACCCCAACGAATTAATTGCTAGAAGCCTTTGGAAGATACAGAACATACAAGTGGTGGCAGATGACTCTTTATCCCTATCTTTAATTTGTTTTGGCCATTGATTATAGTGTTTGCAATCAGAGGGATGGGCTGTGGGCAAGCACAGTGCAGGAGTGACTGGACTGAATTCCTTTGTGCAGGAGCCCAGCCTGGCCCAGCTTCCAGGAGAAAAATTGAAAGCTTGCCACGGATCAATCATAATGGGGTTTTGATATTAACTCACCTCAGTGCTGGCTTGACCCTGAGCCCCACTCCCTCTGTTCTGGGTGGAGTTCACACTGCATTTAAACCTGGATCTCTCCAAGCAGAATTGCTGTGCTGCAGTAAATGTCCCTCCAAACTCTGCAGTTCTTTGTATAGAACCACTGGGAGGGTGTATTTGTGCAACAGCTTAACAATGCAATAGGAAATCTCAAACCTATCACCAGCTGGAAACATTGAAGAAACTGAAGTGGGTCTACAGCTTGAATGTATTTGCACAACACAGACATTTATTTTAAAATTATTTTGATTTGTTCTGAGTGTTCCTGAATGGAGGATGCCCTTTACATTCTCCTCACCAAAATAATGAAACCACTGGAGTCAAGGATGCCAAGTGGGGCTGTAAGAGTGAAGCTCTGTGAGTATGATGATAAGGGCCAGGCTGGGTGTGATCTGAACCTTCCTTTTTCCGGATTCGCAGCACCAGGCTGCTCCCTCTCCTACTGACTTCAAAATAGGCCATGAACTTGTTCACCAACTGTAGCTTCCAATCTTATTTGTAAACAATTATCTTGTGAAGTTATAGACAAAAAATATCTCTTGTTGTAACAGCCTGGTGCCTGTAGCTCTCTGTAAATGTGATAATTATGATTAGAGGGATCACACTGCAGTATTAGACCTGTACTAGGATTTAATTACCCACAGTTTCAAATCAAAAGACAGCTAAAAATATTCCATGTGTGGCTTAGTTATTCAGGGGAAAATAGCTCCAGGTTCACTGCTTTGGTTGTGGTATGGGGGTTAAACTGCAGTGTACACAGGGTTGGTGTGTAGCTCCTGTGTCACCTTTGGGGGCACTCCAGGCAGCTCCCCTGGCCTTCTAGCTGAGCCATGGCTGGAGCTGTGGGCATCCGTGTCCTGTCCCTCAAGTGCCCATCTCAATACCCAGGCTCCCCAGGTAAAAAAGCAGACACAGACTTGATTTAAAATATCCTCTCACAGCTGCAGTTCAAACGGCAGCTATTTCTGGAGACAAGGCTCTTGAGGCTACAGAGTTAACGTGGAACTTTTTTAATGGATTTAAACTGTCTGGTAAGGCAATTACAGCTGGGGAATTGCTACAAAGTCGAATCTTCCTGGAGCCTTGAAAGTACAGATTCTGGCTTCTACTTCACTTTTCTTTTTCTTTTTTTTTTTTTTTTTAAAAAAAGCCTTATCAATTTGGAAAGGCATAAAATCCGTAATGAAAAAGTTTGGATGTGTTGAAAAAGATGAGTGATTAAGATGGGCGTGCTTCCAAAACAACCCAGGACACTTGGCAGAGTGGGTGACAACAGTTTGTTTTTCACTTCTAACCAGAAGCATTTCAATATGCTTTCTGCAGGAGAGATTTCCAACTCAGAAATAGGTGTTCTGAAAGTCTTGGAGATCAAGGTGGAAAATCAGTGCAATGTGTGCTCCCACCAGGGTGCTGAATGCACCTGGGGAGGGAATGACCAGGGACTGATCAGGATAGGCAGTGCTGCCAGATAAATAATGTGGGGTCTGTCAGACAACACTGAAATGCAAAATAAGCTATAACCTACTTCATAACACTTGGTTTTTATGTAGAATCTTTTGTTCTATTCTTGCTGCTTAATTCCCGCAGTGTGCAGGTGAGTGGCTTTCCCAGCATACCAGCCCTAAGTGGAGAGCTGTTGGATCATTGGGAGACCAGCAGGGTGAGGTAGGATTTATGTTGTTTTCCTTGCTGGCTAGATTTAAGTTTGCTCGTGGTGTTTCTATTTTCTGGAAGGTGGAAATGTGGTTTTGGGCAGACAAAGGGTTTGCTCTTCAGGTGTGTGTTCAGCCACAGGGAGGGGAACAGGAGCACAGTTAAACCTGCCTGGGTTTAGAAGAATGTCAGCTGCCACTGCCTTCTCTGTGGGATTTATCCTGGGATTTTTGGTAAAGAATGCTTTTTGAACCCTTCCAAAGCAAGACCCTCTGAGAGTCCAGGTGCAGGAGTAGCTCACTTTGGTGTAGAGATCAGGCTTTTGAGTTAGTCAGGGATCAAATTATTTAGTTCTGGAAAGATACAGAGATACAATCTGGGCATCAGTGAAACTAAATAGATAAGGATTCTGTGGAATAATGAATTTCTGTATTAACAGTAAGATGTTGCCAGTATTTAGATGTCTAATTTTTATCTCATTCCCACTTAGCAGATAAATATTTGTGGGGTTTGGCCCTCTATTATTTCTCTCATTGCACATTATTGGAGTCTCTTGTTCTTCTCTGTGGTTTGATTTTTTATTTCATTAAATCAACATATTAAGGGACCTGTTCAGAGTCAATAAGTATCTAGAAGGGGGTAGTTGGCTTCCTAGCCTAGGAGACAAAAGATACAATGAGGTTCAAAGGCTGTATGTTGAAACTTGAGAAGTTGACTTGAGAAATCAAGTAACTTTTGTATTTCAGAGAAGTTAAGGAACAATGGAGGTCATTTGCCAATAGTTTATGGCATTCTAAGTCAACTTAATTTTGGGGTTTTGGTTGTTTTGCTTGGTAGGTTAGTCGGTTGGGGCTTTTTAGAAACAATGATTTTAAGGATCTTTAAAATCCAAATTTTAAAGGGGATTCTTTGAAGGAATCCTGTAACCTGTCAATCAGATATTACTGCATTTTGTCTGGGCTTTGCCCTTTCTGAATTTATAAGTGCCATTCATTTCAAAGGCTGAATGTTAAGGTCCCAGCCTTTTAAAGTCTGTAGGTACATGAATGGAGAGGGCCCTCAAGGCCTGGGATTGAGCTGTTTATCTGTTATGTATTTGTAACAATTAATACTGTGGAGATGAAACTTGGTGTGTGCTAAGAGAGTGTCAGTATCAGCTGGGTGAAAATTAACTTGTAGCTGTTTATTAAAATGTTCTCCCTGGAGCACTGTGTTGGTTGTGTTGGACGTCTGGACCAGATGGACCTTGGTCTGAGGATGACAGCACAACGTTCAGCTCAGCTCTGCACCCTCTGCCCAGCACATCTGTCAGGGAGCACTGCTGAAGCAGGCCTTGCTCTATTTCTTGGTTTTATATCCCCCCATTTTGTGTTGGCAGGAACCTTTTCCCCAGCTAGGAAAGAGATCTTGTGTAAGAAATTGTCAGGTTAAAACAGTATTTATAAAACAGCAATGATATAGCCTGCTCTGTGCTCTTGGGAAGGACTGGAATAATATAAAACCTAATTTTGGTTTAGGGCATAACTGGGAAATACTGTTCCTATGACCTGTGTCACAAATGTAGCTGAATAAATATTGGTACATTTTAGAAGTAACTTTAAACTTTCATCCTTTTTTTTCTGGGGAAGGAATATTAAACTTTCTGTAGCAGTGCTTTGGTCTAATAGGGAAACCAGTTTTTTCTTAACTAAATTTCTAGTAAACCAGTTATAGGAGACTCAAAAATAAATGTTCAAACAAAAGAATTTCCAGTTCTCTTTTCGAGTGTTATCTCCTGCAGTAGCCAGAAATGTTGGCATTAACAATTCTGGATATTTTCTATGATCAGAGTAATCAGAATTATGGAATCACAGGGTGATTTGGATTGAAAGGGCCTTAAAGATCACCTTACTCCACCCCTGCCATGGCAGGGACAGCTCCCACTGTCCCAGGCTGCTCCAAGCCCCAATGTCCAACCTGGCCTTGGCCACTGCCAGGGATCCAGGGGCAGCCACAGCTGCTCTGGGCACCCTGGGCCAGGGCCTGCCCACCCTGCCAGGGAACAATTCCTGATTCCCAAGATCCCATCCAGCCCTGCCCTCGGGCACTGGCAGCCATTCCCTGGGTCCTGCCCCTCCATCCCTTGTCCAAAGCCTCTCTCCAGTTTAACAGTGTGTGAAAAGTACAAGATCACTTTAGGTTTTTAGGTATAAACCAAGCAGTTTTGTCTCAGCATCATTTCAGAGTTTGTAAGACAGCTGACAGGTAAGTCCTGCCTGCCTAGTTTACATGACTGGGCATGGCCCTTTCCCCTGCCCTGTCAGGTCTCCTTGCAGAGGAGCAGCCACAGGAAAAGCAGCAGCACCAGCTCGGTGTTAACACAGCCACCACAGAGCCCAAGGGACCATTCAGCCCAATGAGGGCTGATAACTGAGCTGGCAAGGAGCTCAGCGGTTGGAATAAAAACAGCATCAGCTTTTCAGATCATACCCTGCTCTAATGTAATTAAATTCTGAGTCACAGACCTGGAGCGAGGCACACTTCCAACAGGGCTGCTTCCTGAAGGTCGGCTGGAGAGTGGAGTATTCAGCAAGTGCAAGCCAGAGAGAGGCAAGTTCCCTGGTTAGGTTTGTGTTTGAAGAGCTTCCCAAGGCCTCACTAAGCTGGGAAATTGCCCATTTAGGCAATAAAACATAATAACATATGACACTGCTGCTTAAAGTTATCCTGTATGGGAGAGTGATATGAACCAGAGAAATGGGTTCAGATTCTCCTTTTGCCAGATTTGGTGAAGCAGAAATGTCAGTTCTCTGGCTTGTCCTACTGCTCTTCTAAAATAATGAGCTGGATGAACAGCATTCAAAATATGTTTGATTCATCTCCCCATGCTCATAGGTTCTGATTCGATATTACATCTCACCAGGTTTTTCCTCCCCAGGCTTCCTGAACATCATATTCCTGCTTTGGAGAGGCTGACCTGGAACAGAGATGGGGCAGAGCTAGAGAATAAAATAGGGATTTATTAAAAGGCCTCTAGGATCCATCTTGGGCAGAACAAGAGACTGACCAGGGCTACAACCAAAGTGGACCCAAAATGGTCACAAAATGGACAAACGGTCACAAGGTCTCACACTTTGATAAATTTTGGTCCATTTGCATATTGGGGTTTAATTGTCCAGTTACAGCTTCAAGTTGTGAGGTCCCATCCTTGTTCCTCCCTCCAGCCACTGTTTGTGCTTTTGGGCCTGAAAGTTGTCCTTGATCCTCAGCAGGAAAAGGATTTGTTTTGTCTCTCTGCTCTGTGCAGAGAGCTGAGTGACACTGAATGTGAGGCTCAGAACTGCACCCCTGGGCAGCACAGAATCTGAAATACATGAAAGCTGAAACTTAAGGCATCATTTCCCCCCTTTAGGAATCCCCCTGCTATGTTTTCTCACTTAGCCATGCCTGACGCAGGTGAGGGAATTCCCACTCTCTGCAGCAGTTGCCAGGAACACCTGATATGGAAAGAAAGTTGGGAAGGCTGAGAAGTCTCCTGGCCTGGAGTCATCCAGAGCTCACCATGAGGAGCAGCTCTCCTTCAATGAAGGTTTCCAATATAAGGGGTAAGTGGCTTGAAAAAAAAAAAATTCTGCTAAGAATGTCATAGAATCATAGAATATTCTGAATTGGCAGGGGCCCACAGGGATCATCAAAATCCAATTCTGATGTCACAGGCACATAGATGAGTGGACATCTTTTCAAAGGTATTATGGGCTGAATTTTAGGCCCTTTTGAATTTTAATGATATTTAGGAATCTTTTGACATTTATGAAAATTTATTTGGTTTGTAAATAAATGTGATTTTTTTTCTTAAGTGTTGAATAATTGATATTCAGGTAATAATTGATATTCATCTCTTCAGGTAAGTCCCTAACAAAGTGTCCCATTGCTCAGCTATCCTACAAGTGTTAACTTCAGTGCGTGGATCGTGGGGGTTTCTGTGAAGTGAGATGCTCTGGGGGCACATTCATGAACAGCCTTAACCAGAATATCTTGGGCCTGGTTGTCTCTGAGTACCAGGTGAGACTGATTCTTTTGCCACTTGCAGAATGTGATTTATAGGTTAAAGACAAAAAACTTGAGGCAACATCTGAAGAAGTTGCTGTCAGTCATGAGGAGCTGTTAACAAACCTGATGGTGAAGATTTACTGTGATTTTTCAGAACTGCCTAATTCTTTAGGAATAATCTGTTTATCTGTGACAGTTGTCTGTTTGTATCTTCAGGTATTTATTTTAAATTAAATTAGACCTAGAGTCTCATACAATTGTCTATTTTTCAATGTTCACCTGGGCTTCCATGGGTGTTGGTGCTTTATAGACATAGTAGGCAGTGAAAATACAGTTTTGCATTCACAGCTTCCTTGTGACCCTTTGAAACTCTCTGCCAGAAGTTCCAATGTGCTCACAGTCATTTTATTGTACCTCTGCTCGTGATCATGTGGTGGTTTTTCCCTCTTTAACATCTCTGAGGAAGAGTTCACCAAATAAATTGTTCAGAACAGATCAACCAGCCTGGCAGAAGTCTGCTGAGCACTTTAATTGCTGTCCATTAAAAGTGCAAAGCTGTTCTGCTATGATCAGACACCCTGAGATGCACCTACAAAGGATCCTCATTCCATTAAATCACTGGATGCTGCTTCTTATGTAATGAAAAATTAAGCGAGCTTTGACCAAAGCTTGGGAACAAAACTCAGCAGTTAGCAATGGCAACACAATTAAAATACTTTCCATGTACTTGTTTTTAAATATTCATGCTATTGAACCATTCCCACTTAATGCATAAATGACAACATAATATCCAACTGTAACAGTTGGTGGAAGCCATTTTAAGTAGGAGTTTAACAAACAGAGATGGATTTTAATTTGCAATGCCAGTTGAGCTGTAATAAAAACTAGTATTCCAGCTGTGAAAAAAAAAAGTAAAACACAGCTTGGTTTAGAGTTATTTACAGATGTGTAAGGTTTTTTTTTCCTTAAGCCATACAATGGAACCATTTGGTCATTATTCTTTTCAAGAAGCATTTGTATCAGATGCCCTTCTTAGCCTTTATTTCTGGAATCAAACTCTTAGGAAAATTCACATTAATGTATTATGGCGATTCTTAAGTGCTCATTCATTACAGGATTCAATTTCCTGTTGGAAATGTGACTGTTCAGTGTTAATATAGCTGTTTACTTGTTTTTATGGACTCTTGATGAGTTTCTGTTGACTTTGAGATAAATCCTATACTGCTGTCTTTGAATGATTTCCATGGGTTGGCATTGTTGCTGTCTCCTGGAGTGTTATTAGGATTGTTGCAACTTTGATTTCTGTTTATCCTTCTCAAAATAACAACTGCTGAAATCATGTTATTTTGTGAAAGTTTTAGCACTTTGTCTTTAAAAGTGAAATTCTTTGTAGCACAACAAAAAGGTCTGCAAGTAAGGGCCAAGCACATCCTTGAAATCTCTTCATAAACTCAAAAAAAAAAAAATCCAAGTTTTTTTGAGTATTATGTTAGGGCAAGAAGAAGACAGGTCACATACTCTAAAGCAAGCCTTGAGGAACAGCTCTTGGTGCAGCAAGAAGTTGTCGCTGAGCAGCACAGTGACCTTTCTGCCCTGCTCTATGGCTTTATTTAACATACACAACATTATGGTCCCTGGAGATTCATCTGTACAAGCTCTCATGACCAAAATGTTCATTGCCCTGGGAAGGGGTAGATAAAATACTTCTATTATTTGGATTAAGGGATTTAGCCAGCTTTCTTGCTTTTCAGTTTGCTTTGTTTGTGTGTATCGGCATAGTCTTATTAGAGTCCAAATGATGGTAAAATGGACCACATTTCAAGCCAAGCTTAAAACTCAAGGGCCTGAAAGTCTGAAAACAACAAGCAGAGCAGCAAAACTCCCAGAGAGGACAATCTGTAGAACTCATAAGCCTGAAGTGCTTTGGTAAAGAAGTAAAGTTCAGAAAATAAATAGGAGCAGCTTCAAAGACACAAAAAAGTTGGGATTGGATGTTTGAAATACACAGACAAACAAGGGGAAGGGAAAACAGCTCTGGTGCTGGGAATCAGGCTTTTTTAGAGGATAGGAGAATGCCACAGATCAAGGACACAGCTGGAGTGCCTCAGGAAATGTGCCCAGCAGGTCAGGGAGGGGTCCTGCCCCTCTGCTCAGCCCTGTGAGGCACAGCAGGAGTGCTGTGTTCAATTCTGGGCTCAACAGCTCCAGGAAAACAAGGAGCTGCTGGAGAGGGTCCAGCAGAGGCTGCAAGGATGATTTGGGGTCTGGAGCATCTCTGTGATGAGGAGAGGCTGTGGGAGCTGGGCCTGGTCAGTCTGGAGAGAAGCCTGAGAGGGGATGTCATTGATCCTCACCAGTTATCTCCAAGGGCTGTCAGAGGATGGTGCCAGACTCTCTGCAGTGGTGCCCAGGGACAGGACAGGGAGCAATGGCCATAAACAAAAACAAGACATTACATCTCAACCCAAAGAAGAACTTCTTTCCATGGAGGGGGGCAGCGGACTGGATCAGGTGCCCAGGAAGGTGATGGAGTCTCCCTCTCTGGACACATCCCAACCCACCTGAACATGTCATTGTGTCACCTGGGTGATCCTGCCTTGGCAGGAGTGTTGGACTGGAGGTTCTCCAGAGGTCCCTTCCAACCCTGACAGTTCTGGGATTCTCTGGCTCTGTGTAAGAAATCACATTAATTATGCCTACTTCAGATTTAAGGTTTCCTACTTCAACTAAAATTTTCAGAACGGTCACAGGTTTCACTCTGAGCAGCTGAACTGAAGTGCAGGACTGTGGAGAATACTTCAGTGACAAATGGAGAAGCTGCAAGCAAAGGTCTGAATTATAGGCTCCTTAATTGGGAATGACATCAGGAGAGTGTGACACGAGCTGCTGTGGTCTGAACCGCGTGTGTGTTAAACAGATGAAGAGCATAACAGTGCCTGGTGTGCTCAGGAATTGTTGGGGATTGTGGGGAAAGGCTGAGTTGCAGTACAGTGTGTGCAAGCCCCAGAAATATTCTTGAGCATTGCAGTGAAATTGATAGAGCATCTTGTGAAGGATAGAAAGGTTAAAAAAAATCCCCCGAGAAAAGAGTCTTGAAGAATGTAACTTTTATAAAGAGTGAAGGATTTCAGTTTTACCCAACAGCAACTGCAAAAAGTAATTTGTTTCCTTTATGGTATCTTTTTTGTTTTATATTTGAGTTTGTTGCAATGCAGGATGTAACCAAAAGTATGTGTTCTGTTACCAGCTGTTAAACCAGGTGGGGCAGTGTTCTTTATCCCTTTCAGGACCCATCCTCCCTCCAGGGGATATCTGCTGTTCATGGGCCATCCAGGCTCATTGCATGGCTGATACAATGAGATCATCCCAGTGGGAGATGCTCCACCCAGGGGGAGGAGCCAAGCATTCCTACCTGGATAAAATCTGCGAGTCAGATCACCAGCACAGCCTGTGTGCACTGCATTCCCAGAGGGAGATTGGACCCATCGCACCCCCACTGGACCTTCAGAGGAAACCTACACCCTTCTACAGGATCATTGCTGGAACAGAACCACATCTGTCACTCCAGGAGGACTTGATTGGACTGCTACCAACACCCTGACCAACAGGGTGTCAGGTCGTATTCTGACTCTGTGTTTTTGTTTTGTGCTACTGCATTTTAGTTTAATTTTACTAGTAAAGAACTGTTATTCTTCTTCCCACATCTTTGCCTGAGAGCCCCTAATTAAAATTATAATAATTTGGGGGGAGGGGGTTTACATTTTCCATTTCAAGGGAGGCTCCTGCCTTCCTTAGCAGGCACATGTCTTTCCAAACCAAGACAGAGTTTAATTATCTTTTCCAAGAAAGAGGTAATGAAGAATTTTTCTATCAGTGCATGGCAGGTGTCAGAGGTATGGGAGGTGTGTCCTGCTGTGCTGCCAGGCCCCAAGCCCAGGGGACTTCATCTGACAAACAGGAGGCAGGCTCAGCTGGCCCTTTCCTTAGCCCTGCCCTGATCTGATGAGAGAGGTGCTGGCTGCCCTGGGATCTGGGGACTGACTGAATAAGCTCTATTTGAGGTGCACCTAAAGAACCTGTCAGTAGAGAAGCTAAGGAATAATGGCTCCTGTCTGCAGCCAGGATGAGAACTTCTCTGCCTCAGTTTCCTTTCCTTCTGAAACAATAAATATCATTGATGTGTGATTCTTCTGGGAAGAGACTGAGAAAAACAATAGGAAAAACAAATGAGAGTGTAACACAAAATCTTGATTTGTATGCCAAGACATAGGTAAGAAAGGTGAAGAAAACATGAGGCAATAATTCCCTTCCATCCTTTTGCAGGAGTGCAACACTAAATAGCCATCTTCTGGCAGGCACATGCTCGTGTACATTCCCTGAAAACACTGACATCCATCCTGGCTTAAACCTTTTGAGATTTCAGGAGAGACTTTTCAGAACTGGAGCTGCTCACTTAGCTGCCTTCAGGGCTGGATTCCTGTCATTCTTAGTTAAAAGCTGGTGGCAGGGCATTTTTGCAGAGGGCACCAGTATTACTGCTATGCAGATCACTTAATTATTCCGAGTGTTATGAGTGCAAGTCTCTGAAGATGACAGAGTAATGCAGGGAAAGCTGAAATGAGAGGTAATGGAAGGTAATGAAAAAGTCAGAGGTAGACAAGATGATCCCATGATGTGAGGTCGAGCAAAACAAAACACTTAATAAAGGACTGTGGAGCTGGAATTAGTCAGGATTGCTGAATGGGCCACCAGTGTCACCAAAGCAATATCCTCCCTTCGAGTGGGGAATGCGCGGGGTCAGTGCAGTGCAGAGTGAACACCCCACACTCCCTGCAGGCTGCTTAAAAGCCAACAGTGCTCCTCCTGCAAAAGAATTATCCTGTGTTCAGCTGCTCTGAGGAATAGGAAAGATGAAGCTTCTTGAGGAAAGTGACAAAGCAAACACAAAATTACTGCCAACCCCCCAAAAGGGATGCCTGAGTGAAGGATGCAACCAACGGCATGGACATCTCTGCCCAAAATGAAAATGTTAAAATTTTCATTTTGTAGGGAAAAAAAATCGCAGCAAATAAATACTTTGCAGTACTTACTTTTCATTCAGATCCAGGACCAAACTATTCATTGTCAGGATTTCAGTGCATGACCAGGACTAGAATATTCATTTTATAGGGAAGAGGCTATAGGAAACTGCAACATTGCCTTCCTTCTGAACTTCCCTGCCAGGGGATCTTGTTGGTGTCGATTACTGCATTTATTTATTGAGAAGAAACAACTTTCTGGCTTGGACCATGACCCTCCTGTGCTAGGTGTTTTACAGATAAAAATTAATAAGACATTCCCCATCCTAAATCACTTTTTATCTTAAAACAGATAACAGATGGATACAGGCAGGTGGCAGAGAAAAAAAAAAAGTGACTAGGTCTGATCAAGAATGTTTTCTCATCAAAACCATGGTGATTGATAAGCTCTCCTTTAAACAATTTAGATTTGATAACCTTGACAAAAGTTTTGCTGAAAAGTAAAGGAGAGAATTTCCAGTTAAGGTAAGGGGGACCAGCAGGGATTAATGATGATGTCAGTGAAGTGGGCTGTAGCAGATCAAAATTCAAGTGTTTTCTCAGAATTAGGTATGACTAAAATCAGGCTTTCATATTTCTGTGTGACTGCTACCCCTTCATTGAATCTGGAAGAAGGCCCTGCTGATTTTAAATACACGCACACGCGTGTGTGTACAGGGACACACTCACACACCCAAACACTCATGAAAAAGTCTCAGATTTGTCTCACTGCAGAGCCAGTCTCAAGTTTTCATGAGGAAACCACTTCCATTTCCTGTGCACGTGGAGAAGAAAGAAGCAGGAAGGGAAAGAACAGAAATGAATTATCTGAAAAGCAAATGTTTGTGTCAGTCTCTGGTTTGGCTTCAGCACTGTTCTCAAACTGCAGCAAATTGTTGTCGCTCACCCAGCCAGGATGGAGAAGTCCCAGTTTAAACCCTCGGGTGTGTGTTCCTGGGGTCCACACTTACTTATTCCTCTTATTATTAAATTTATTTTTTATTATTTATATATATATATATATATATATATATATATATAAAATTAAATTCCTCTTAAAACCCTGGGCCATAGGGTGAGTTGTGGTGATTCCTTCCCCAGGGAAGCCTGCAGGCTCCATGAGGGATTTCCTATGGGATTGCTGCTCTCACAGGGCAGAGCTCTCCCTTTGAGTTCTCCTCCTTCACTTTCTCAGCTCACAAGAGCACAGCATTTCCTCTCTGGGGAGTCCTCAGCAGTGTCTGGCTGCAGCTCCTGAGTGTCCCTCACTTGGTGGGGATTCGCCAAGGAGTTTCAGCTGAGAGGTGAGAGGGTGGCTGAGAAATGGGAAAAAATCTTGGGTGCCATAGAATAATTTACCTTTCTATTAAAAATTGTATAAGGAAACTGTTTCTGTGACCTTCAGAGGGTGAAATCTTTGAGGCACAGCCACCCAGCAAAAATGTTTGGCTTGATATAAATAACCTCTCAAACCATAACAATAAAACAACTTTATTTTCAGGATGTTTGCCACACACTGCAAAGAATGGGAAAAACAAACAGGGATCTCTCTGTCTCATCCTCTACAATTATCCCAAAGCAAAAATATTTTAAGGAAAATTTTTAAAAAGAAATTTTATTTGCATATAGATATACATCTTATTCAGAACTAAACTAGCAATATCAAAGCTAATTGAGGGTAGGTATTAATTGAAAGTCTGATTTACATAGCTGAACAATGGAATAATGTAAATATATGTTGAGATGCAAAATATAATATGAAAATTAACTACCAATATCCCTTTCATCATTGTGTGGGTACAATCAATTAATGCATCACTGTCCCTTCTGTTTTGACATATTGCAACATTTTGTCCGAGATTACTTTTAATACATTGAAACACCCATAAAATAATTCAGTTCCTACTGTGATAATTTTTGTGGATGAAATCAAATATTTCGTGGCTTAGATTACCCATATTTCTTATATATTTATCATGTTTAGTGTTTTATGGACTTAAAAATGTTTCTTGAGTTTTTACTTGAGTTTCCCTTGCTGCCTGCTGGGTCATTTCAGCATGAGCAGACCTGCACAAACCTGGGGAAGCTCAGCCCAGGCTTTGAAGGACACTGTTTGTGACGAAGGTGTTTCCTTGCAAAGCAGATCTACTTCTGTGAGGGAGAATAGAAACACAAACAAGAATCTTTTCTTTGTTTTTCTCTTGACCAGAATTAATGGAATAATCAGCAGTAGAAAATTAAGTTTTCTCCCCTAGCAGGTACAAATTAGTTATTAAAATTCATAAAGAGGTTTTTGGCTTTTTTTTTTAAATTGTATTTTGATGTTTTTCAGGCTAAATATAAGTCAGAAAATGAGATTTGCCCCATGGTACCTCTGTTTTTACTCCAATTTTAAAGGATTGCAGTTGAATAAGAAACTTTCTTTAGTTCTTACAGGCTTAGTTATTCTTTTTAAAGATTATAAAAAAATATTCTTGCAATATAAAAAAAACCTAACCAAAAAATCCTTTCAGTTTTTATTTGAATTTAATTATCCCAGTAAGAAAATCTTTAATTTTAACATTTCCTTTTAAGGATGGAAATCTGTTTCTGTAATTTAGAAGTATGTCTTGTGAAATAAATTTAAAACACCATCAGTGTACAGAAAGAGGCACATAATGAGGAATTCAGACACTTTTCCCTATATTCTCCGATTTTTTGTTACTCATTTCCTCCTTACAAGATTGAAAATGGGAATAATGTAATTTCATCTTTTCTCCAACACAGTCTTTTCAAATTTGATAGGAGGCTATGTTATATCTAAATACTGAACAGAAAGTGGGAGGAAAACTTCCTGTGTTGACTAGAAGTAAAAATACTAAGTGAAAGCATTAGAAAACCAAGACCAAAAGAAACTTTAAAGAAAAGTTTAACTCCAAGAAAAGGATTTGGATTTTTGGAAGGAGCTAATAATGGGAACTTAACTGGAAAAGAGCTGGGTTTGTGAAGAAGGTCTCAGCTGACCTGCTCCCTCTGCACCCCACGGAATCTGTTTTGCTGTGCCTTTTTGTCCATTCAGTTTCCTTCTGGCCCCAAATATGGCTCTCTCTTTATCCATCCTGCTTTCATTGCTTTCAGCCTTAAAATCACTGCAAGATACCCCCAACAGCAATATTTTTAAAAATAAATCTTAATACAAGATGTGTATTCTGTCTCTGGACAACCTTCTTCTTATTCTTGTTTAGCTTTCCTAGTGTCCAGATAATTTTTGTCCCTAAAATCATGGCTGAGTAAAAGCCATGTGGTTTTATTGCATTGTCTTTCACCTGGGACTAACCCAGTCCTACCTACAGTGGCACAAATGATACAGCAATTTTTAACTTGTACATAAGGAAACTGCCTGAGCTGCCACAGAAACAATTCCTTTTCTGTCTCAGTTAAAAAAAAAAAAAATAAAAGCGTACTCCTGTTCAAGCTGAAACCTTAGCCAGTAAATTTGGAATAAACCCAAAATCACTGTGATAGTTTTTCTTTGCCTTTGTGGCAGTATAAGAAGGATTAGTGCACTGTATGGGCATACTGGATGATAATAAAATAGAATAATTAAAATCACTTCAACACATTGTAGATAAACCTTTGAAAATAAGTAAAAATTCAGTCTTAAGTATGAGAATCATTGGAAAGCATGAGTGTGAGTAACTTTTCCTAAGAAAAGCTACTTTTAAAATGCTCATTATCAGGGTGTAACAGAAGCAAGCCTTGCATTGCTGAAGATAATTTGCACAGAGGGACGAGAAATTGAAAAGGTGGAGAAGTCTGCAGAAGGTCAGGGGAAAGAGAGGAAGATGATCCATCTATCATTTCTGCCACGATGCAGCTCCCTTTTTTTTGAGAGAATAGTGTGACCCTAGAACAATGAGAACAAAATTGCTCTGCTCTACTATTTCCAGTGTCTTAGCATCAGCATGGAAGTCTTTCTGATCACGAGCAGTTGTGTTTTGTAAGTGCTCATTGTCTCAGGAAACACGATTCCAGTGCTTTAGTACAGGGCACTGAACGTTTCTATTTCTGGCAAAGAGCAAATTGCTGGGAAAAAAAAAAAGAAGAAGAAGAAAATAAAAGGATTATATTTAATGAAAAATGAAATAATAAAAAAAATATTATATATGCAGGATCATCTCTTGAGTTGGTTTCTGTAATCTATCACATCAGGCTGTACGTTGTCTGTGATTTTTTAAATAGCTGTAGCAGCCACTAACAGCAAAGAAACTGCAGCCATTCGGGAGCTGGAGGATGCCAGAGCACTTGGGAAAATCCTGTGTCACCTCAGCCTGGAGGTGACAGACTCTGAAGCTGGAGTGCAGGAGAGAAGCAGTGCTCTGGTGCCAGCAGAGATGTGGGTAAAGGGCAAGTGTGGCTTTGTGTTTCTCTGAAGAGCAATAAAGAAATTAAAGCACAATTCCTTCTTAGACTTTTTTTTTTTGTTGTTGTACAGAAGATCTCAGAAACTGAGCAGCATCTTTTTTTATAAAATAATAGGGAAAACTGGTATACACAACACATAGTACATTAAAAGTCATAAATAACTGCTGATCATAATTAATGTTAGAAGACACAAACAGACTTGCATTAATCTGCTTTTTTAAGTGCTGGAAGTTGTTCTGTGCTTAAGTAAGGGGTAGGATTATTTTGTCTTTGTGGCTATGCTGGAGCTGGGTAGATGTTCAAGTCCCTATTCTGCCACATGCTTCCTTTATGATGTTACTCAGAGAGCTTTTATGTCTATTTTTTTTATATTTGAGAATTGGACATAACAGATCCTTTCCTCACAAGAGCAAATATTGTGGCTTACGCTAATTTTATAGTGAATATTTATGGAGTAAAGCAATTTTATTTCCACTGTATATGGATCGGGGGAGACAGGGAATTTTAAATATTGGCAAATATTAAAAAAGAAATAAAATTGGAAAGAAGAAATAAAAAAAAAAATTATAAAAGCTCAGCAAACATTTGAAGGAGAAGCCTGTTCAGAAATCTGATAAAATATATCATAGCAAGGAAGGTAAGAAAAGGCCAAACTGTTTAACTTTTGTCAAAAGGAGACTTTATCTTGTCTTGATGTTTAAGAATTTTCCCATTGCTCTTTAATTTGTGGAAAAGTATAAGGAGTTACAGCGAGTGGAAGCCAAACCCAGACCAGTTCAGAGTGGAAATAGAGGGACTGTTTAAAAAGGCCAGCGAGGAAATAATTTCTGACAGATTAGAATTTCTATCAGCTGTAATCTTTTAATGAAGGCTAAACAATGTTCTGAGAGAGATTTTATGGCTCAGCTGAACTGACAGACTTGATGCAAAAATTATTGGTCTGCATGGGGAGGAAGGTCAGTGTGGACTGTCCCAATAGTTCTTTCTGGCCCTGCAACCCATAAATCTCGGAATTAATGTTTGTGAGTGAGGCTGATCCCATAACCATGGGGGCATGGACACATGTGAGTTATGGGACCTTCCTCCAGGTCTGGGCACTGGGGAGGACGAGAGGGAGCTCCCAGAAAGCTCTCCAGGAACAGCTCATTGCTGCATTTTTCACAAGTTAATTCTGTGAAGGGCATCTTATGTTCTGTAATGACAAGTTCTTGTGCATGACTGTGAATCCATCTGCTTTGTTCTCTGGGTTAGCTGATGAGGGAAAATTGGATTTGTTGGTACAGGGGGTTATGTCTTAAATGAGTGGTACAAAAATAGGTCACAAAACTGAGAACTAAGCTTGCTGTTTATTTATTTCTTTTTTATTTTAATCACCCCAGATCCTGTATTTGAAAAGAATGGACTACATTGGTTGCCTGCTCACAGATTTGGTCACATTTGCTAATAATTTCAAAGATATGGAAAAATGGTTGTCAGCACTCAGAGTCCTCATGGAGATGTGGCAGGATAATCTCTTCCCTGTGTCCAGGAGCTGAGCTGCTGCAGAATTCATCAGGAATATGGCAAGGCTGGCAAATCCTGGCTCCTGGAAGAATTTCAGCTCCAGTTTCCCAGCTTCCAGGGAATGACCCGTCCTGCAGGTGTCAGCACATCCTGGCCGTGCAGAGGCAGGACCAGCTCCAGGTGAGCTCTCTGATTATTTGGTTCTCACTGTTGGCTTTGGTGTTCATGGAGATTTAGGAAGAACTGAAAGACTTTCCTTAAAAATACCATTTTCTCCTGGCAGTAGAGATAGTTGGGGGCTCCCTGTGACCTGTGTGCTTTAGTCATGCACGATTTTTACTAAGTAACTTCCCTGGAAATACCATGAATCCTAGTCTTCTTTTGCTTTTTTTTTTTTTGCCTTTGTCTTTTCCTTTTTTTTTTTTCAGCTTTACTCAAGCTATCACTCCAATACATCATTTTAGGAGGAGAATGTTGTACATAGGGCAAAAACAATTTGTTGGATTATTTTCCTTTCTCCATGAGAAAAAGGCATATTATCTAAAATCCACTTGAGGCAAAGTATCCACTGCTTCTTTTTGCTTTTTTTTTTTCTTCATGTGCTGCCTTGGACGTACTTTTATAGTTCTGTGGGTTCTGGAGCATGGTGAAAATTGAAATAGTCAAATGGTTGCTGTTAAAGTTAAGATGTGATAATAAGTCCCTGTGTCTATGCAGACACTGACTTGACTTGGATTGTTTGTATGTTCACCATGAACAGAACAGGCTGGAGTTGGTTTTGGTATTGTGTTGTGCTGAGATAACCACTGATTTGGGTGAAAATAGTGTATTAATGTCCTGAATCATATCCATACAGCTTCAAGTTGTTCTTCTTAAAGAAGGTCCATGGCACAACTGATGGCTCTTCATCGTGCCCCTATGAGAACCAACAGTTTAACACACAACAGGGGGAAAAAATAAATGTCTTTTCTCTGAGTTTCTGACTGCTCCAAGCCCTTGCACAAGGAAGGTCACAGGCACCTTCATTCATCCCTTATCTGCTGACATTTTTCAAGGCATGCGTTGTGCTCGGTGCTGCTGCCTGGGGCAGCAGATATCCTTAGCACACCTTTCAGACACTGCCCCGCTCCTGCTCTGCCCTGGCTCCGAGAGCAGCTCGGCTCTGCCTCAGGAGAGGCTGCAAGCCCAGGAACAAAAGCCAGGACAGCCACTTGCCCTCGGCTCTGCCCTTCCCTCCAGCCAGGCTGCGCATTTGCTCTGCTCGGTTCCTGTCTGTGTTGCACACTTGGAATTATTTTAAATTTCGCCGCTTACAGGAGTGGAAAGCACAAAACATGACACAAACATGTAAGCTAGAATCCACTTCACAAAAGGTTTTGGGTGACTGATGTTCGTCTGCAGAGTACAAGTAACTGGATGTTGTTCTCAGTTTTAAAAAGGACAAAAAATAGGTCAAACACAACGTTTGTTCCACTCCAAGCTCTTAGTAATATTAATATTGATAACTGAAATACAGTTTTAAACAAAACCTGATTTAAAACACGACATTGAAATAAATGTTGAAAATATATAAAAATATTTTCTCTAGCAGGATTAATTTTCTTGAAAATATTTCACGTAAGCTCAAGTTTTGGTCAATTTGAGTAATTGCTTGGGTGGTCAGACTTGGTTGAAAGTAGATTCTGTGTATGTGTTGCAGCAGGTCAACAAGCACTGAATGAGTCAAAGAAATTGATATCAAAAGTCATTTCAATTACTTTAAACAATGTCCCTCAAACTAGGAAAATTGGAGACTACTATTTTTAGGAGTTAAATTTTCCTTCCAACTCTTATGTGTTCTTTCTATTTTCTAACATCCCCTCACTAACATGCATGCAGTCGTTGTGATTGTCCTTCTATATTTCAGAATACATTACTTAAGCAGCTTATAACAGATGTAAAATCTAGGCAAGATACTGCATTATTCATTCTGGTCCCTTTGAGTTATTGATTATGGCATTTGGAGGTATTTCTGCACTTGTTTTTTTTTTCCTTCTCCCTCCTAGACTGATAATCTAGAAAATGAAAATGAACAGGGAAAAATAGGAACACAGTCTAGGTTTCATTTTCATTTCTTTGTTAAATTCAATAGCACATTAATGAGGCTTTTTTTTTCCTTCACAACATTCCCATTTCCATATCCTGCACATGGCCATCCCTCAGAGAAGCCTGGCTGCACACATCGTGTCAGCCTTGGCTTGATATGAAGGTGCAGAATTTTCATTCATAGAGGCATGGTGGGTTTTTTTTTTCCTTTATAAATGCCAAACTGAATGAAAAATACTCCTTAGAGAGTTAGAAAATAATGAATGATTGGCATTTGGTGCACAATTTCTTATTCTAGTGAGATTTTGGCATGCCATTCACTGGGAAATTCGGAGCACTGAATGACATCCACATTTGCCAGCTGGGCTGTCAAGGCATAGTGTGTGTCAACACCTTTCCAGGATATCACTTGAAGCCTAATTCCTCTTGTTTGTGGACATCTGATTTGGTGCTTTCTGAATGAAATACTGTATATATTTTCTTCCCACCCCCAAACTGTTCATGCCACTAAAGCTACAGCTTGGTCTGTTCACCCACAGAGGGTTGTTTGTATGTGGGCATGGGGATTGGGGAAATCCATGGGAGCACAAGTTATTAATTCCATGAGGTTCTCCTGAGCTCTCTCACGTGCTGGTACCTTAAGGAAATATGGATCTTATGGCATTTAACTGCCAGGAGCTGGTTCAGAGCCCAGCTGGTGGTCAGTCAGGAGTTACCTTCCTCAGGAGTCCATCCTAACAAAGGGCTGCTGTAGTCTAAGCATCCAGGGATGACCTGTTTGTTGAGATGAAATCCTCAGCAAGTTGGTGGATTACATCACACCGTGTGGAATAGTTGATCTGTTCAACCAGGATGAAGAAATGGCCTGAGAAAAACTTCCCTGGGGTTTACCAAAGACAAAACCCCTTTCTGTGCCTGGGATGTGACAAAAGGTGGGGCACAGCAGCTGAGTTGTCTATCAGAGGACAGCTCTGCATGGATACTTTGATAACATAATGCAAGTGTGGGTGGGAGAGAGATGGACACTGATTTTCCAGTTCTCTGTGGACACCAGGGGCCACTGAGACATCACACTAAGTATAGTTTGATGTTTGAAATGTATAAACGGTGGTTAATGCATAAATGGTTAGTGCATAAGTGTTTGAAATGCATAAATAGTGGTTAACACACTGCAGTGTGCTGGAAAGAACCACAAAATCCAGTTCAGCTGTGTTCTTTCAGGGTCTGCTGTGCTCCCTGCAGCAGGGTGGCTCACAAATGAACCCATTTCACCCCTCTATTGTTCCCCTTTCTGCAGGTTCTCTCTGCCCTCTAAGCAATCCTTTGTTGCAGTGTAATCCCTCAGCTTGTTGCCCTACTCACCACAGCTTGGTGAGCAGATTGAATTCGCCATTCGATGATTTTTTTTTTTCTCTTGTCAGCTGTGTTTCCCAGTCTCTGATATTTTTTTTCTCTCACTTCTGGGTTCTCTCAGATTCATTTGTGTCTCTCCAAGTGTGTTTCCCAAAAGTGGACTTAAATTATCTGAGGACTTAGGAGTGCTGAGCTGAGCTCAGATAGTTCTCTGTGTGTCCTGCAGGTCAGAGTTTGGCTTATAAACCCAGTATGGGGTTTCCTTTTGTGCAACACCTCAGTGATGATTCATGTCCAGCTTGCAACCCACTGTAACTCCCAAATCCCTTCTTATGAAACTGCTATCCAAGCACTTCACTGTGTGGTGATTTATCTAGATTTTGGAGTAACACAATGAGTGGTGACCACGGCTGCCTGGAATAGGTTTCATTCTTGGCCACAGACCATCTAAATAAATATCTTTAGAAGGTTGTAGCAGCTGCTTGTTAGAGCATGTAGCCAAGAACTAGAAAAATTCTGAGATCAAATCCTAATTAAACTACTGACTTGCTGCCTGACCTTGGGTGGCCGCACTCTTTGTGCAGCCAGGAGCCCCAGACCAAAACCTCTCCAGTGAACTCTCTGAAGAGAGATTTAAAAAGCTGCACAAAGCAGAACCCATGTCCATCACCAGCAGTAAGGGTCTATTGGTATTGAACTCCTCACCTAACCCCTGTCACTCAATGCAAAATATAGCTATACCTTCCTATATTCTTCCTGTGCTTATTTGTTTGTATTGCTTTGTATCTGCATTTTAATTAAAAGAGATACACCCACACAGGATTACAGACAGCAGAGTTTTGCACATCTGATTACCTGTTTTATCACACAGAGATGTGGACATTTTTTTGGTTCAGCTGGTGAAAGGTGATGCATTTTTGTGAGGAGGTGTGTTGGTTGTAGTGCTCTGTATCCGAGCTTCAACATAGAAGACATAGAAGATTTACTGCTCAGCACTCCGGTAATAAAAACTAAGTTCTTGACTTAAGTCAGGCTGTGTGCAGAAGACTAGAGTTTGGGGTAGCTGGGAAAAATTGGAGCTGAATGACTACAGTGCTGCCTGCCTGTGAAACTGGAGCTGCAGGAGGAAAACAAGAGCGGGGATATGTGGTTACAAATGGGAAAAATCAAAGCACACGTCTTTTCTTGCAGTTTGCCAAGGACCTTGTCTGGAATGTGTTTTAAATGCTAACCATTCATCCAAACAAAGCTGTGCTGTGCCAGTTTGCACAGCACCAGCTGACACATTGGGCAGCGGAGCTGATGGGAAATCTCTGTGAAGTTTGCAGGATTCCCAGTCCCAGGGGAGAACCAAATGCAGGCACAGCTGCCTCTCTGCAGCTCCGTGCAGCTGCAGCCTGCAGTGCCTTCCACTGATGGATGTCTTCAGCTGGGTAGTGCTGAACGCCCCCAGACTGGAGGAGATATTTCTGTTGTACACTTGGAGAGCTCACAGAGATGCCCCAAACAGGGATGAGTCAATGCAACTTTAAAGGTCAAACTATTCTCAGAGCCAAACCCCGCCATGCCTGCACAGCATTGCTGCAAGAGTGGCACCTTCCCATTGAGTGGAATGCTGATAACTCTGGAAATAATAGATGTGCACCTCTGAAAGAGCACAAACTCAGTTTATTTTACACCCTACAAGGGATTATGGGGTGAATGAATAAATAAGATGTGCCAGCTTTAAAAGATTTCTCAAATGATATAGAAACACAGAGAAAGGAGGTGAGAGTAGAGAAGATGGGTGTGAGGGCAGGCACTATTCCTTCATTAGCTTTGCAGTTGCCTGAGGTGGTTGCTTGGCTGGATAGTTTTTGGCAGGGTGAGCTGTTTGGTATTTTTCCATGTGTTGAATGGTACCCAGTAGTCATTGCCACAGTGCTGTGGGGAACTCACAGAGGTGCTGAGGGGACTGGAACACCTCCCCTGTGGAGCCAGGCTGGGAGGGCTGGGGCTGCTCAGCTGGAGAGGAGAAGGGGGTGTGGAGACCCCACAGCTCCTTCCAGGGTCTGCAAGGAAGCCAGAGAGGGATTTTTCATCAGACACTGGAGTGCCAGGACCCAGGGAATGGCTGCCAGTGCCCGAGGGCAGGGCTGGATGGGATCTTGGGAATCAGGAATTGTTCCCTGGCAGGGTGGGCAGGCCCTGGCCCAGGGTGCCCAGAGCAGCTGTGGCTGCCCCTGGATCCCTGGCAGTGCCCAAGGCCAGGTTGGACACTGGGGCTTGGAGCAGCCTGGGACAGTGGGAGCTGTCCCTGCCCATGGCAGGGGTGGGGCTGGATGGGCTTGAAGGTCCATTCCAACCCACACCATTCCATGACTGTGCAGAAGAAAAGTGCTCCACTCTGAGGACACTTACCCAATCTTCTGTACAGGAGGTGGATGGTTTATACGCAAGGTCTGTACAGAGTTAAGTTATATAACTTGTTATATAACACAGTTCATCTGTAGCAGTAGGAAATTATTAATTCCCTCCTTTTCGACCTATTTTATCCATCAGGTAAGGAGCTCTTATAGAACTCTACAGAATCATGTTCTACTGATGATTTCAACATAATTTTTGTGACAGCAATTAAAGCTTGACATTAAAACATATCTTTAATGCTTATAACATGAGCAACTGAGCTAACAAAAAATGATGTTATTCTTTGAATTGTATGAAATTTATTAAAAATGAAAATTTCACCTGAAACCTCTCTTCACCATCTCAGTGTGGGTAGTGGAGTAATAACTATTTCTCATCCAGTTCAAGAACCTAACGCTGGATTTTCCTTGCTATTAAGCTGAAAAGACTTACTTTCAAAATGTTGCTGTCACTGAATTTAATACTCATTTTAATTTACGACAGTTGTTATCACTTGTAATGTTCTTAGAGAATATTGTTCTAACACTTGAAGAAATACTATTGCAAATCTCACAAATAGCTGGTGGCACTATTTATCACTCTTTTCCATATGCACCACTGAAGAGTTTTCTCTAAAAGAGTCAGCTCCTTTCCCTAGCTGGGATTAAGGCCTCAGGAAGCCTCTCGGCAAACCCACAACTTCTAAGGATATATTTAATATGACTCAAGATAAGAGCGTGTGATAATATATCTCTAAGAGCAGGTATCATGCAAAATACTTTAATGACAGATGTAGAGTACAGAGATGCCACACAAATAATGCTGAGGGCCCAGGTGGGCATGCACAGCTGAGGGATGATCCGTGCTAAACAGCCAAACACAGCCTGCCTGCAAATAATAGAGAATTTCTGGGCAAAACATCCATGAGAGGGAATGACCTCCCTCAGTACCTCCCACAGAGTGAGCAAGAATGTGAAATTATTGAGGAATAAGGCTGCTTCATCTGGAAAGCTGACTTCCCAAGAAGAGCTGCTGGTAGAACAGCTCCCTTTGTGGAGTCCACTCTTCCCATGGAGTTTTCTTGCTGCTCTGTTCGACTGTTTATATCACTAATTACTCAATCACAATGAAAGCACCAACTCCACAGTCAGCTTATGTAGATCTAAACATCAAAGCTGACTGAATGATGTGAAAAGTCAAGGAGGTTGGAGTTTAGTATTTTATGCATTTGGAACCCCAAGTTTCATGAATACCTTGCAGGCAATTCTAGAATCTCGTAGTTCTTCCAAACCCAACAGGAACTGTGGGTCCTGGCTTTCAGCTCTGGCTCTTACTTCAGTTAGTTATTTTTTTTTAAATGAAATTCACAAGTTTTCATCCATCTAAAAAAAAAGATCAACCTCCTCAATTCTGTTTCCTGTGCTAGTTATCTGAAATTTAGCAGGTAAAAATATATTAACTGAATGTAGAAAAATTGTTTTGCAGTGTAAAGGATACAGAATGCTTTCCAGTTTAGGTACACAGTAGGAAATAATATGTTATTCAAGGCAATTGCCTTCCCCTTGTTTCAAAAACCCTGCAATGAGGCTGATGTAAAAAATATGTAAAGACAACTGAATTTTAAACAGAGGAGGTTTTCTGGAACACCTATTTAAGGCAGTGTGCACAGCAATTGCTCCTCATCTCTCAGGATCTAACCCCTTATGTGAACTGTAAAACTCAAAAATGCACAATAGACACAGAAAACTAAAAGAGAAAACAGGAGGTCTCGTACAGTGTGGAAAAAGAACAGCACTCTGCTAATAGGGCTGAGAAGAAGAATGTGCTTTCACTCCAGCTGATCTGTCGGAAATCACAGTACACCCGATGTTTTCCCTGATTCATCTGAACAATGTGAGATTCTGAACTCCAGCGAGTGCTCATTGCTCATTGTTCTCCCAAGCAGCCACATACCATTCTGTTTCATCCAGCCCAGATGATCACAGATGGATTTGAGTGGAGATTTTCAAAACTGTTTATGCTAGCAGCAGCTGATAACTGAATAAAATGTGTCAAATTGCTTTCAGGACCAACCACTTCACTCAAACACAAAGGCAAACATTTGAGCCTATTTGCAGCTTGAAAACTCCCCCCTAGAACACAGCTGCCTCAAGTGCAATTGTTAATGTAGATTTAGTGGCACTGAGGAACACCCCTCTTTCTCTACCCCCAAAAGCCTTGAAAGCTGATGACCTGATTTTCTAATCTTTTCCCAGGTATTTTATCTGCACCTGACCAACGTTTGGCCCATTAAAGTAAACAGGGCATTGTCATTTAATAGAATCAAGATTACTTGAAAATCCTCTTGACAGCCATTGAGAGCAGCAATTCCCAAACATCTCTCAGCCTCTGATTGAATAAGAATTGGAAGATTATCAAATGGGTCTATTTAGAGATTAAGTAGAGACTAAAGCCACACTTAGATGTTATTCTCTAGTCCTGGATACCTAAAAAGGACTTGTGTTCTTTAATTCAGAATTCCTGCTTCAAGGCACCTTTTGAAGTAGGGTTCCTGCTGCCTTGGAGAAGGCAGAGAAGTCCTGTGAGATTAAATTGGGAATGGAGCTAAGAAGGAAACTTCTCTTTCCACAAGGTCAAGAGTGTAGATAGACATTTTACTTCATCCTCCTGACATACATGGCTCAGCTCCAAAGGCTTGAGGATGTTTAGAGCCAGGCAGAGGTGGCAGCTTTTTGGGTTGGGGATTTTTTATTTGGTTTTTATATTATTAGAGGAGCCTTAATGAAAGCTAGGCTTTTTGGTATTTTTTTTAATAAACTTATTACAAGGTCTGTGTCAATACAGTATTAAAGCCTCATTTTTTTCCTTAGAAAACATCAAAGAATATACTGTCTTGGATCTTTTGAACTCAGATGGTTGGTTTGCACCTGTTCAGACTATTGTGATTGAGAGGAATGACAACATTTGTCTTTACAAACATGTGGCGGGTCTGCTGGTAGATAAAACTAGCACTGAGGGATAAGAGAAACAGTGGGAAGGATTCTGATTGATGAATGGAAAAGAAGGTATTTGCTTTTACAAACAAACCATAGGTTTGCTGATAATGAAATTGGATATTGAAAGATGAAAGAAACAATGGCGAAAACCCATAAATCCCATAAAAATTAAAAATTAGGGGGGGTTATACATTAAAAGGGGAATCTAGGGTCTTAGGCATTCTGGGAAGTCTGTACCTCTCAAGTACCTCAGCCAATGGGGAAAGAGAGAGGGAAATGCGGCCAGGAAATTGGGATAAAAAGGAGGCTGCATCCTCCAAAAATTGGAGAGACCCCAGCGGAAATGGCCCTGAGCCCCATGGCCTCTCCCTTTACTCTAATAAAGTTACAAGACTGCTTTGTCTCCTTTTTGGACATAAACCTCTGGCGTTTGTGGATTAATTTTCCTAACATGATCTACTGTCTCTGAGTGTCAGCCTAAGCAGCAGGAGCAGCAGGTCAGGAGGCAAGGGCAGTGGGTACAATAATCATGGCTTATATTCAGGTATGGTCACACCCTGGGACTGCACGGGACAAGCACTGAATGTGAGCGCTGAAGTAAGAACCACCCTCCTCTGCAGCACAGCCAGTAAAGAGCAAACAAACATCTCAAAGAGCAGCTTTGGATCACACAATTAGCATAAAATAATATTTCAGAGGTGTCGTGTGTGCTGTTATAGCTGAGGTTGAAAAAGGATTTCACAGTAGGAACTCCATTTTCCGTGGGATTTGTGGGTGAGACAACTTGAGTGAGCCGTTCTGGGTAGAAGTGTCAGATCCTAGTCCAGAGGGGGGTGTATCTTTTCTGACTTTAAACCCAGGAAGAATTAATGTCCTGCATGTACACTTGTGTAAATGTGAGGGGCCAGACATTCCACTCTTGCTAAAAGCACAGGTAAATGTTGGAGGGTCTCTTTTCCCTCACATTTTTGTGTGTGTCACAGCAAAGTGAACTGGAGATGGGCACGAGGTGAATTCTGAGGGACCATGTGTATTTAATAGCTCCCACTCTGACTCCCCCTTTTACCACTGTCAGCCCCCCCTTGCCCAGCATTTTTATCTGCAAATAGAGCTGTGCAGGTGTTCAGGCTCCTGTCCTTAAATAGGGGATTTTGTACAACCTCTCCATTGGGCTCCTTAAAGTCTCTGTATCCTGTGGATCTGATGGGTTCTGAGTATTTCCTACAAGATGTGGAGTGCTTTCAAATCAAAGTGGGATGAAAGTAATAATTTTGGGCAAAGACTCTGATGCAATTCAGACAGAGTCCAGGGCATATTTCTTGTCTCTCCCAAAGTTAGGGTTTATTGGTGTGCATGTCTGTTTAATGTAAACCGTATGCACCTTATACATCTTAAATATGTATTTGCACAAGAGCTGGAACCAGTCCAGGAAGAACCATTACACTTTAGTCATTGACTCTATGGATTTTATAGCATTTTAAAAAAGGGTTTTAGCTAGAAAATGTTCCCTCAGAGACAGTCCACACCTAATACACGTTTATAGGACTCCTCTTTAAATGCATTGTTTACCAGGGGGAGACAGGAAATTATTTCTGCTATGTACACACATATCATTTATCCAGAAAGGGCCATTAAAATATTACTTATTTCTGCCTGAGCCACTTCAGTCCTGCAATTAAACCTCAGTAAAGTTCTCATGTGTTGAAAGGTGTGATATCAACATTATTGGTGCATTTTCTTTGAAGAGAAATGAGTATATATGAAAGACACAATGAAAAAATTAAGTGCATGCTTACCCAGCTATGTTACCCATAATATGGTTTTTCTTCAATCTAAATTTCTCAACAAATATGAAAGGAATTCTTCCAAAATATTAATATGCTCAATATTTCACAAGCAATGTTTAAAATGTTTTGTACATGTTGATGTGACTGCTCATACACCCACACTGTCAGTCTATGAATTGCTGAGCCCAGCCCTTCCCAAGCAGGGAATTTTATAATCTTTTTCATAGAGTTAAGACTCTCACTTTTAAAACCATTGAAGACTACTTTTCAGGAGATAGGGAGTGTTAACCATTTAACTCCCTACATTTTCCATGAGTGACTGGTTTTTTGATTATATTATATATGCAGAGATATATTGTATCAGAAATTTTAAACCTTTTGTTTGTTTGTTTGAACAGGAATATTGCCTTCTCAAAAACAAAGCTTTGAAACAAATTGTTCTGGATTGGAAAAGCATTTTCCAGATTTGAATTGTTGTGTGAAAATCAGAGCAGCTCTTTCATGCTCCAGACCAATGCTTGATAAGCAGACTACAAGTGGACACTTTTCAGTTTTCGCTTTTCAAGAACTCCCCCTTTTTTTTTTTGTCTTTCCTTTTTAATGGTTTCCTGATCTTTGTTTCCTAAAATTACTCTTTCAGGGGAGGATTTTGAAACCTCAGTGCTCTGTGGGACACTAAAATATATTTTCCTTTCAAATCTCTTTCTAGTAATATTTCCTGAGTTGAATCACCCTCTGAGATTTCTCAGGTGTGAAACAGGTCAGTTGAACTTAGGACATGGCTCTCATCTTCTCTGGGATTTTTTGAAATGCCCACCATGGCTGGTGAGAGGTAAGTGCCCTGGGATGTGGTTAAAAATCCCAGGAATGCTTTTTGACTTGTGGATTTATCCCTCGTACAACCTACCAAATTTCTTTCAGGCAATTTGTACTGATTAGCTCTGAATTACCTTTTTGTCTGCCACATCTCTGACCTGAGTTTGTAGCCGTGGAGTTTTGGGTTCCCTACAGCTCTGCACTCTCAGTGCAATCTGGAAGTGTTCAATCTGAGCATTAGAGTATCTTGTGAACGCCTGAATTTTCCTTCTCCTCTACCTGCTGGTACCCCTACACCCCAGCTGATGAATTGGGCAATTTGTTCACTAAAAAAAGCTTTTTAGTTATTGCAGGAGGCATCCATGATGGTTCTTTCATGGTTTTTTTCTTTTATTTTTAATGAGCCACAGTCTACTGTACTCTTAATAGGCCTCTCCACCTATTTCCATTTCTGTCCAACCTTCCCTTTCATGCTCTTCTGCCAGATCTTTGCTCCTTTCTCACCTGCTCTGTCTTTCCCATCCACACGTCTGTCTCTTTTTTCCATTTCAGCTATTGCTGTCTGTCTGGCTGGCTGTCCTGGACCCACCCTCCCTCTCCCCTGAACTGGGACACTGTCCAACAGTTCCTGGAAAGAGAACTCTTTCATTCTAGTTGCTACCTAGGGAAAGAAATACATATCATTGGAAAATCTGGTGGACAGTTTGTTTTGACAGCAGCGATTTTGTTTTGTATTAATGTATAATAATTATTTGGTATTACTAAAATTGGGAATAAAAGTAATGCACAGTAGTTCAGATGTTGTCATGTGAAAGTACTGCTGTTAAACAGTTTTTAGATATTCCAGGAAACAGAGGGGAGCTTGGGATTTTATTTTAGGGCAACAATGATTGCTAGATTATCTGAAGATTCTGGTTTATTCCTGGATTAGTTGGGATTAAAAAACATTGAGAAAAAAACATTTATTCTCTCACATGTCTGAGCTGAGGGTGTTTCACCAGAGGGTTGTAGTGTGTGGACAGTGATTGTCTAGAACCCTCTTGCTGCTAAGGAAAATAACCCTTCCAGAGATAAAACTGTCACCAACACGCTGGGGTGTTTGAAAGCATATGAAGAGATATTATCTTAAGATAAAACCCTTCTAGCTGAGACAGGTTTCAGTATATTCATTAGCTTTAACCTTTGCCCAAATCTCCTTCCTTTGCAATTTAAATTTGGGATTTTATGCTCAGAAAAATTCACATTTTGTGAGTAGCTCTGCCAGTATAAAGAATGTTTTGTACTTTAATACAGAATTGCTTTACAGTACAAATATTACATGCAGTGTGAGTGCACTATCAAGGAACCTGTAAATGTATTCCTATTAATATGGCTTTTTTTCACCTAACAATCTATCTGAAAGAGAAAATCCTATCAGCATCAGTAAATCCTTCTTTAAGGTTTCATTGATCTTAGCCTTAGAACAAGATTATAGAAGCAGTCCTACACAGAGATAATGTCTGGAGAATTTTGGCTAATCTCAGCACTCATTTCAGATCAGATCTAGTCATATTCAGGCACACATTTCTCCTTGTAGATAACAGATGCCTACCAGTGTTTACCCTTAATTAAGATGCAATAACTGCTTTTGTTTCTTTTTGTCCTAACCAGAATAAGGCCAAATATCTTCAGAGACCTTTGATGCTAAATGCCTCATCCTTAATGTACAGCATTCCAGGCTCAGGATCGATTTCTCCTGATGAGGATTCCTTTCTAACAGTGAAAACCTGTGCAGGGAATCACGTCATCTCCCTGCATCCTAATGCCTCGCACTGCACTTGGGTATTCAGCTCCCTCCTTTATTCTTTAGCTTCCATTCTGCAGAAATTTGTATATTGAAAGATTATTCAAATAGCTTTTTGTCAGTGAGTGAATTATTTTTTGGGGAAGGACAGCACATAAGAAAAATGTTGAAATTACCATAAAAGTTGAAGAAAGGATTTCATTTTCACTGTATCAGTTTTCAGATGTCAGGCTGTAAATAGAGTCTTACAAAGACTTAAGTTAGCAATACAAAGAAACCAGAATTTAGACTCCACTCTTAAAATAATACTGTGGGTAATATTCTATACCTCAAATCTGTCGTTTGGTAGCATAATTCTTCACGGATTTTTAGGTTCAGCAAATCATCAGTTTTCAGGGTGCCTTTTTAAACGCACATGCACATTTGTCAAAATGTCTGAGTCTTCTTTCTAAAAACTCATCGGCAGAGCGATCATGGGGGATCTTTTATTATAGCTACATAACATTATCCAGTGCACTGCTTTCCATGGGGGGAAACAGAAGCCTCCAAGGGTGTAACATTTGTTTGCAGCTGGATCTTTTTCTCTGTGAGAACGTTTTGCTTTGCATTATTAGTTAATAGCAAGGGAAAATGGAGAGGGAAATTACTGCTGCATAAACAAACCTGTTATACAAATGCCTTCGATATTCCAAATAATGATGTTAGAGGTTGTATGATCTATTTATTTTTAGTTTGGCAGGGTCACTTTCGAATAACACATCAGTTGAGCTTACACAGTTTATCAGCTGTAAAATGGCAGAATTATTTAGGACTCTGTTCTTAAACACATTAAAGTTGATGATTAAAATCCTCTTGTGTGAAGCATTTGCACAATAAGCCCAGTCTGTAGGAGATTTGTGTTGTGTAGCTAAAAAGCTGCATTTTTTTCAGCAGCAAAAGAAATGGTGTCTTCCAGTAACAATTTCTGTTAGGAGACTGACAAAATATCTTCCTGAAAATGGTCTCAAGTGTGTGTTCTAGTACATCCTAACCTCCAGCAGGGCTGGAGAGCATTATACTCATCCTTCTTACGTGGATAACGTGATATAAATAACATGGTAGAGCTGAGAGCTGCAGCAGCAAGTGAAGCAGTTGCTCTCTTTCCACAAGGGTTACAATTAAGTGTTGTTCTGATGAACAGCTAAAGTCATGTCTTTACATATTTCTGCTTAAGTTACACAAATTTCAGGCTAGTGGTGATTGTTATTGTTGTTATTATTATGTATAATTACTTTGTGTCTCTAAAGTCATTAATGCCCTATTTTAAAGCACCTGTTCTGACTAATGGGGTGTGACGTTGGAAGACAAAGACAGGACGGGTTTCACTCTGCTCCTGTGAAACAATTCATACACTGAAAATAGCACAGAGCCCAATAAACATTCATATTGTGCTATACTTAAAGCTGAAACCACTGAGGGTTTCTCACCTTGGCTTGGTACCTCAGCTGCTCTCTTCCTTTTTATTCCTATTTAGTGAAGCACATCAATGTATTTAGTTTTTTGCATCTGCTTCAGACTCGGTGCCCAAGGATATGATTATAATTAAGCCTGTACCCTATTCCTGCTTTGCATAAACATGGCTGTGCATCAGTGGGTTTTCTTTTTTTTTAATTTGATATCGAGTTTGATATTGTCTCCAGGAAAGTAATCTGTTCATTTATCACAAAAGATTGCTCATCTTAGACTTAAGCTGAGTGGGCCTTACTCCATTCCTGTGATAATTAACAATAAACTTCCCAGTGATTTCATTCAGGATCCTACCTCCATGTCTTTTTTATTCCATAGCACATCCCTATCCATTTATTTGAGATATTTGAGTAAGTTAATCACATTATCCTTTGGTGGGAATGGCTAAACTCCATTCATTTTAACATGGTTCATATGAGAAACATAAAGATATTAATAAGAAATAATCTGCTTCGTTTAACAGATCATAAATTTTATAGCCAACGTATTGCTAACTTAGGCATGAAGTATCAGTGTGTATTCTCTTAGCAGGCTTGTTCTCCTCACTGAATTGTGAGGGAAGTTTGCCATGTTATGCCAAAGGAGTTGTTGGTTTTGTGAGGTCTGACCAGAGGGACCTCTCTGGTTCCACGGCAGCTCTGCCCTGCTGGGGCTGTAGAACCTTGCACAAGCCATGGAACCAGCACTAAGCACAGCTGCAAGCAGAACCTGAGGAAATTCTGCTGTGTAACCTCCAACCCCCAGAAGCCAGAGCTAGCCCAGCTCCCAGGCTTTTGTCTCTATCCCAGAGCCATTATTATCCCATAACATCATTATTAATTCCATTAATCAGCCAGGGCTTAACCCTGAGTGTGTTGGTGCAAACATCAGTTTTCCCGTCTCCATATCTGGAGTGGGGACAATGTCTTCACCCAAGAGCTGGCTGTAAATTGAGAAAAGCAAAGTTGTCAAGTGATTAGTACCTGACTTTTGGTTTGTGCTGGAGATTTCTAAAAAGATCCTTTTCAACATACTTCTCCAAACTGCAACATATCTCTGAAGCACTGATGATGTTTTCGTGCTCTGAAAGATGTGTTGTGTATTACCCAAGCTTTTGACAAAGGTGTGACTCTGTGAATGCACTGTAAAGCTGCTTTCCACCTGCACTGACTGCTGCTTTTGGGGCCCAGTGAATGTACACTGCATAACCTACAGCTCCTAGGCTGGCTCTGCTTCCTGGACTGCTGGCAGAACTGCTCCTCTAAAAGCCAGCCAGAAGCACTGGACTTGCTTCACAGGCATCCATCAGTTTTGTGAGATATGCACCATTTCTTTCTGAAAGTGGAGGGAATTAGAGACTGAAATACTTTATATTTAGAATTCACTTCTTTTCACTTTGTTTCTGGCATCTCTGGACAAAGACATAAATCTTTAGGACTACAGTAAATTCAGAAATAGTATTAAGGCTTTCAAAACATTACCAGCCCATATTTCCAAGCAAATATCTGAATACACAGGTGCCCTGAGCATAGTGCAGATGTAGCATGGGCCTTGTAATTCCTCCTGTAGCATGTAAAATATACTAAAAAAACCTGAACACAGGACTGGTTGGAAAATAATGTTGCAGAAGTGAAGGATGTTAAAAGTCTTGGCCTTTCTGCATTACCAAATGGAACAGTCAAGCTTAGATGCATAAACCTTTCAATTAAATAATTAAGAAGTCTCAAATGTTAGGATGGTTGAGATGTTTAATTTTTTCATCCTGATATTTCTCTTCAGACCCGCTCATGCGTGCATTTGGCTGCACAAACACCAAAACACTCAGGCTACCCAAGGCTGGCACACAGCTCCTCCTCCCCAGTGCCTTTCCATCTGACACTCTGCTCTCTATACACTTGTGAGCTGGTGTGTTCCTGCCAGACACCACACAAAGGCGAGGAAAATCAGGACACAAGTGTCAGCCTTGTTGTTTCCAGCAATCCAGCCCAGATCCTGAAATAACCATCTGGAGTGGCTCTTCAGGGAAAGGTAACCAGAGCCCATCAGTGCTTCATTGTGTTTGGAAAAGTTCAGAGGCTCGAGTAGTATAATGCTGAGTGATGTCTGCTGCACTCTAAACATTTTATGTTTTTAGCTCAAACTTAATTTATTGTTGACAGTGACAGTCTCTCTGTTTATTTCCCTGTGTAATCTTTGTCTGATTTCAAGTGTGCCTGTAAATACTCCTGCCGTTTCAGCAAACAAGTTATTAGCTCTTTGAAAGGAAAAGACATGAGAGCTCTTTGAAAGGTTAAGTCTTCTGAAAGTGCCTCTTGAAGGCAGAGGCCACTTTTCCTTTCCTTTGAAGACAATCAAAGTATGGAGAGCAGCTGGTCATGAACAAAATGATCAGGGTGGCATAACTAAAGCTTATTGAATTTGTGCGGAGGATCCAAAAAATGGCAGTTTCATTTGTTCCACACAGTTTTATCCTCTAATTCCTAATAACAATGCTGTCTTATTGTGCACAATGAAAAGACTAATTTGACTAAATCCATTCATAAATGACAAAATCAATAGTTCTCCTTTTGAAAGTCACTCAGCATATAGAATATGAGAATTTATGGTTAGTTTACTGCTGTCATGGATGGGTCTCTCTCTCTGGTAGGAACTGATAAAGCAGCTTTTGAAGTCAGACTGTCTCAATAAAGTACTTAAATCCATCCTAATGTACCCCAGGGAAGCGAGTCTGAATTAACCTCGTACCTTACTTCTGCGACAATAATAAGGTGAAAGGGAGTATACAGCACAAACTGATTATAATAGGTGATACAAAAGGAGACAGCAACAATGAGGCAGAAGTAGAATAGGAACTGGGATTAAGGGATCTCTCACCCAGCCATGTGCAAAAATGTTGAAAATTAATGTTGTATTGTTTAGCTAACAGCTGTCAAGTCATTCAAGTCATTGTAATGTGCTGTGTGCTTGCTTTCCTCCCCAGCTCACCAAGAGCATGTTAGAAATCACATTCCCTTTCTTCTGCAGAATGACAAAGTTAATCCTGCCTTGCATTGCTTTTAAGACAAACTCATAGCAAAGGCTGTCTCTTAAATTTGTCAGTTAGGATATTAACGGAGCGTGAAACTTTGATGTTAAACTGGCATTTGATGAACAGGGTTAAAAATCACTTAGAGCCACGTTCTCTGTAGTTGCTGTGTTTGTGTGGAGATGCAAAGGATGCAAATGTACCCTCAAACGTTTGTGGGGCTGCTGAAACCAGAGAGAACAAGGTGTTCCTGACATCGGCTGAGTGGGAGGTGCATTCCCTGGAGAGCACCCAAAGGAGACCAAGGAGGAATCGGAGCTTCTTTCTGTTTCATTAAAATAGTGTTTGCCTTATAGTAATAATGCAATAACAGTAGGAAAAAGAAAAAAGAAAAAGTCTTTATCAAACCAACTTGAAAACCAGTACTCTGAGACATTCTTAGAATCTACTACCCAGGCAATGCCCATTTCACTCTATTCTGACATCTGTTATTATTCCTCCAGTTCCAGTTAGCCTGGCTCATTGCTCTCTTTTTATACACAAGACATTGCATGAATAAGTTACACTTGGAGTTGTAAAAGATTTAGCAAATTTACTAAACCACAATTTTAAAAACTAATATTAAAAATTAAAATTAATGTGGTTTGTGATATTTCTATAATTTTTTACATGGGTGAAATCAGAAATCAAAATAAGTTGGATGGGACAATTTTCATCTCATAGATTCAAATTTTGTCCTTGATAAGCAGGAGGTGCTCATGTTGTGGATGAGGAGACATCTCATTCTTACACATTCCTTTTACTCTGATTCTCCTGTTTGTGAGACAGGGCAGCTGATTCAAGTACAAGGTGAACAATGGGCACCTTTTAAGGACATAGAACAAAGCTTTGTGTACTTTTCTTTGATGTTTATGGTCTCTTAGATATTGTTAAGGCTTTTTTACCTTTTCAGATGTCAGTAGATTCTTATGAAAAAGCAAACTGAAAATATTCCTTCAACTGTTCTGTTGTTCTGGTGCTGATTAGCCAGAAAAAACCTGTGTTGGAGCCACTCTAGGGAAGGGGTTTCATCATTTACCAGTAGCACTCTTGCAGAAAAATCAAAACAAAATCAAAATACATCCACCGTTAGCTTGTGGTATCTTTAATGTATATGGAAAAAGAAGAATAGCTTCATTCATATCAAGGTAATCCTAATTTTTGATGTGTAAGTGATTTATGCCTGAAGCAAGAAGCACATGAATCTTGCAATATGAGGATACTCTTGCTCTTAACAGTCTTGACTACTGTTGGCAAATTTACTTCTGAATCCCTGCAAATATGTGCTCTATTGTTTCAGGGAAACTTGCATTCTGTGCATCAGATGTGGGTTGAAAGATTACCCTGCACTAGCACTTTGGATTAGGAACCTGCTTCCCCCACTTTGAGTGCCTCTGCTGAGGAAACGCTGCAAATGCAAGACCTGTTTGAAGCTCTTCTGACTCCAAGCTTCCAGAAATGAGGAGAAACTCAAAACTGTGTAGTGACCAAGCTTTTAAATAATAATCAAAATCTTCAGAAACAATTCTCTTGGTAATTTGACATTACTCTGCACAAAAATATGATGCGAGATGGTGCTTGCTTAGTAAAGCAAACAGAATATTTTGTTCCTGATGTGAACCAAATAGCACCCCTTGGAACCTTGAGCAGCCTTGAATCACAGAGCACCCTGAGATGGATGGGATGCACAAGGATCAAGTCTGACTCCTGTCCCTGCCCAGACCCCCCAGCAATCCCCCTGTGCACCCCTGGCAGCGCTGTCCCAACGCTCCCGGAGCTCTGGCAGCCTCGGGGCCGTGCCCATTCCCTGGGGAGCCTGGGCAGTGCCAGCACCTCTGGGGGAAGCAGAACCTGTCCCTGCTCTGCAGCCTGGCCCAGCTGAGTGCTGGCATCACAGACAGCACACACTGCATCAGGTGGGAGCTCAGCCTCAGCATTTACTCCAGGGTGACCTGAGAATGTTTCCATGGTGATTTGCATTTGCTGTTACCCCAATGCTTGGCTTGAGTAGGACTGGCAATACTTGAGTGTTCTGGAATTAATCTCCTCTAAATTGACATCCTTGCACCTTGTAATTTCTTAATATTCTCACCATTACCACTCAGCTTTGCATTGTTATTTCCAATCCTCTCTGCTCAGTGCAATATTCCTCTAAAAATTTCTTTTTATGATTCAACCTACAAATGAGCACTACTTTGTTACACATCACTTAGTTACGTTCTCCCTGTACTCATTATATCACCCCTTGTGGGTAGCGTTGCAAAATACCCAAGATATTTGAAACAAGACACTTGGGAGTGTAAAAATTCAGTGGGAAAAAAGAAAGCAAAATGAAGTGAAATAAAATGTTTTTTATATTCAAGTATGATTAGCTTTTTATTGGAGTTTTCTATTAAGGAAAATTATCTCTAAAGCCCCCTGTTTATCATAATTTATCAGTTTGGTGAGAAAACTCCCAGCAGGAATGGTTGGTGCTGTGGGAATATTGCCTCTAAGCAGGAGCAGGAGCCATTCCATCATTTTGTGCTGGCAGCCGTGTGTGCAGAGCCTTGGCAGCAGCGCCCACCATGAGCAGGAGCCTGGCTTTTCTTGGAGCCCTGTTAGTGCACAGTGCCCTGAGAGGGAGGCACTTCTCAATCCTGTGCACAGAGCTCAGCACTCCTCAGTTATTGCTTTGTTTCTATTCTTTTCTCAATTAAGAAAGTTGGAACAACACACCTGGGAAATCATTGGGATCTGGACAGGCTGGATCCATGGGCTGAGGGACAACAGGGCCGGTCCTGCCCTGGGGTCATCCCAACCCCACGGAACTGGGCTGGGGCAGAGGGGCTGGAAAGCTGCTGGGAAAGGCCCTGGGGGTGCTGGTGACAGGGGCTGGACACGAGCCCAGGGTGCCAGAGGCCAATGGCACCTGGCTGTGCCGGCCCTGGGGTGGCAGCAGGCCCAGGGCAGGGCCCGTCCCCTGTGCTGGCCCTGCTGAGGGACCCTGAGGGCTGTGCCCAGCTCTGGGCCCTCACAAAGAGGGACACGGAGGGGCTGGGGGTGTCCAGGGAAGGGAACGGGGCTGGGGAAGGGAATGGAGCCCAAGGAGGGGCTGAGGGAGCTGGGCAAGGGGCTCAGCCTGGAGAAAAGGAGGCTCAGGGGGGACCTTGTGTCTCTGCACAAGTCCCTGCCAGGAGGGGACAGCCGGGCAGGTCGGGCTCTGCTCCCAGGGACACAGGGACAGGAGGAGAGGGAACGGCCTCAGGCTGGCCAGGGGAGGGTTAGATTGGATATTAGGGAAAATTTCTTCATGGGAAGGATGGTGAAGTGTCACTGTTGGGATGGTCATGGCACACAGTAAAGGGACACAGTAAAAGTTCAGAAGGCCTCTTTATTATGGCATCATGCTGTCTTTTATACTGCTTTTACAAACTTTGAAGGTAACTTTTAATTGGTTAATAACTTTCTTGTTAATTATTCTATGTGTTAGTAAAAGGTATTTTACTTTACTCAATCTTACATCAGATTTATCTATTCTTGGATTGTTTACATACTTTATTTACTGATTCTTATGGGACAAATCCCTTGTTATTACAGGTGCTTTTCTTTTTCACCCTCAGAATATATTGTTGTGTTGAAGGAACTTCTCATTCTCAAAATAGCTTTATATGGGAACTTATAAATTGCTTAGAAGAAGTGACAGGTTAACTTTAGCAAAATGTCAGAGCAGGCCTGATTTTGTGTGGCCTTTCTTTTATAATTCTTTTACCTGCCATGATAGTCAAGCATTAGAATGGGCTGCCCAGGGAAGTTTGGAAGACATCCATGGAAGTGTTCAAAAAACAAGTGGATGTGGCACTTTATGATGTGGTTTAGTGGAAGTGGTGGGATTCAGTCAAAGGGTGGAGTGGATGATCTTGGAGGTCTTTTCCAGCTTTAGTGATCCTGGGATGAGGTTGAACAAGCAACCATTGCTGAGCCATAAATACTCGCCTTCAGCCACCCTGGCCACGCTCTCCATATCAGCTGCCAGCCAGTCAGAAGCTGATCCCCTTCAGTCCAGCTTTGCTCCATTAAAATATTCTTTCTTCAGCCAAACTGTTTTAAATCTAGAACAGCTTACATTGGCTGTTTTCTATTAGTTTATGAACTGAAACCAACCTTGGCACATGCTTTCCCACTCCTTCCAGAGACCTCTTTTCCATGATTCTGGCCTGCTAAAATGGTATTTTACTAATGATTACAAGGGAAAGAGCAACTGTAAGGAAATTGATACAGAACATAAGGTGCAGATTCTGCAAACAAATACTACTTTTCTCTAACAAGAGATTTTCTCATCAATCTGTATTTTTTTTTTCTTGCCTGAACAGGGGTCACTCCAGTTGTATTGCTGACTGTGATTTTTTGAGATTGCCATCATTACATAGCTGCAACATCATTTTCTATGGGAAATTTTCCCCTTTATTGGACACAGTCCTCTTTCCTTGGCAGTTTCTCCCAAATAATATGTTCACAGCTGTATTTTGGTGCATAGATGTTTGATGTGAAGTCAACAGATGAAGACACAAATGCTAAAATCTGCACTCTCTGTTCATTTTTACAGGAGCCATAACACAACTTTGTGGATACTAATATTGTTTGTTTGTTTGTTTGTTTGCTTGTGAGTGTGTGTGTGGTTAAGATTTTTGAGCCTTTTGGTTTTTTGAATTTTTGAATTTTTTTCTCCCAAATGCTTAGGTGGAACCCTTCAACTGGCAGTTTCTGGGCATAGCTTTGTCAGCAGACAGCAGACAAGAAGAAAGCCAGGCTAATGAAGGGCCTGGAAGGTGAGCACATAAACCCAAAAAAGCTGGTCCAGCCAATGCCTGGGAAATGAATGTCAGTGATAAGATGATAGATATCATTGCCAAAAAGGCTTTTTTTTTAACAGCTGTTCAATAGAAAGACTTTAAATGATCAGTATCAGCTACTGGAGGCATTCAAAAGGAATCACAGTAAACTGACAGTCCGCATCGATTGTTTTAACATTCAAGACAAAGGTGCAGGAGGGAGCGACCCAGACAATGACATGGATACAGCCAGAAAATCCGAGAGGGAAGGTAAATAGCACAGAGACTGCAAAGACAAGCACTGAAGATATACAGGATTTTCCAATGATGATAAAAGGGAGAAAGCTTTTAAGAGTACAGCTTCAAGAGCTCAGTTTTTATTACCCAAGATTTTTTTAAAAAATTGAATAAACTTTTCCTCATGCCTCAGGTTTAAAATCCACAGGATGCAAGGTGGGTAGATGCTGGAGGGTGGATATACATTGATTTCTCAACTAGCTTTTTTCGTTGAAAGCCTGTTAAGTAAATGCATTTCAAAATGTGAATGTTCTTTCTAAAACTTTCAGCAAATGCTGGTTTCATGCTACTAGCTTTGTGAGATGTAAATTATTACATTGGTGCACCCTGGCTGCTCAGATTTGAGACCAGGATTGTTTACAAATGCACAAACAACAGAACCACTGGCTGTTTGTGAGCATGGAAACACTAGGATTCCACATGAATATGCAGGCTACCTGGGCCAGCTTAGATAAGACAACTGAGAGGAGGTTTATGTTCTCAGAACAAAAAATAGTATGTATTTATATCACATCTATGAGGTTTTGGAGTATGAAATAGAGGCACGTCCCAAGTCTGACCTCCTCCAGCTCCAGCTAACAGGGCATCACCCTCCAACACAGCATATGAAACAGAAGTGTTCTGTTTCTAAGGCCAGATTCATTCAACTTACAGTTTTCTACTTGTGTTTAAAATTCAATTTTAACTACATATGCTTTTTTAAAAAAAAAATAAATCAGTATAAAAGCTAACTCAAGTGAAAAGTAAATAATATATATTTTCCTTACTGTTTCATGGTTTAAATTGTGGAGAAAATAATTTTAAAAGCTTCCTGGGGATAATTTTTTGGAAGGTGCACTGTTTTAATTTCTCATTTTAAATGCGCAGACAACAAGCACATTTTAAAACCTCATGGCACAGTGCATCAGGTTACCTAATATTAATTTAGTTTTTATAATTTATTTACTATAGTATTGATTACATTAGCATTTGGATTAATGACCTTTTAAATGCTCAAAGACTAAAGGAGTTGTCTCGTAAGATGAGAAGACAGTCATGAGGCAGAAACAGTTGGCCAATCAGCTTTTTTAAAATAAATTAAAGATTGTGTAAACCAAAGCAATGTTAAGAATTAGGGCTTTCTAATGAGATCATCAGTTCTAAATCAATACCAACAGGGCACACACTTTTGTTTGATGTTCACTGTGTACTGGAGAGAATTTCAGTAATCAATCACTGGCTTTCTGACTTGCCGATGCAGAGTCCACCTCAGTGAAAGGCTGGAGACTGCAAAGGTTTGAGACTCTGCAAGTCTGGGGAATGTAAATTGGACTGTTTCCAAATGGGATAGCTGAACTTTCCTAATTGTATGTTAAACTCTCTGAGAATCATACAGTGGGCTGAATTGAAGCTGATCCCTTGTGAAAATAAGGGGGTGCATGATTTGCCTAATCCAAACCTACCCTGGATGAGAAGAGTCTCAGCTGCCAATTCTTTGCTGATATCGATATAATTTAAGGAGATAAAAACCACAGGCATGGCACTGGCAGGGTGTTGAGGGGAGCAAAACTTTCCTACTCTAAGTATGGAATCTGACTCTGGGATTCTCATCTTCAATTGCTTTTGCCATACCTGTATATCCATTTCTTCTCATGGTTATTTGTCCTTGGGGTTTTTTTTCCTCTCCCTTCCTCTCTCTGTCCCTATGACAACTTCCATGGGCTGAGTTACAAACACCTGTGAGCAACTAAGAGTGTAAAATCAGCAACGGGATCATGACTGCCCTTTATTGTTTCACTCTTTATTTTCCAGTTTGTTGAATAACTGTTAGCACCCTTAGGAGTACATTATGGTTTGCTTTTTTCCCCCCCATACACCAGTTAAAGCACATAGTGAATCCCCTGGATAACTTATGTCAGTAAGGAAGTCCTGACTGGGTTCTCTGGTTGTAGCAGCCTGATGGGTTTGCAGCCCCTCCATGGCTCTGTGTCTCATGTGAATCCAGTTTGTGCAATCTGTGCGGTTTTTCTTTAGTTCTCATGAAACAAGAGTCATTACTCTTCTCTTCTCTGTGGGATATCCCAAATATCTTTTTTTAGTGGAGTAACTGTTATCCACAGACCAACCCAAACAGTAATTTGACTAAAGCACAAGGGTTTGGTGAAAGTTTTGTTCTGTTCTCTTGAGCACTGTGAGCAGAAGGGAAGGACAGGCTGGGGCCCCAGCTGGCAGCACACAGCAGAGTACAGGGGAGTTTTAAACCACCTTTGCACTGTCTGGGCTCTGTGGGCAACTCTCAATAGCTTAAACTATAGGGATTGTTACCAAATGTAGGAAGGGCACAGATAAATGCTGTCTTCAGCTCATTAACCATTCTCTGATGAAGTTTTTGCTGTGTTTGTGAAATTGTGGGAAATAGTCTTTTGCTAATACACCATTAATTTTTAAGTATGGTTTCCAATATGAAATATTTTTATTTTGGCTATTCATTTTTAATGACTCCACAATGCAACTCAGCAAAACTATACAAAGCAAACCAATAAAAATATGATCCTATTAACATCAAATATTTGCATAAAAGCCATGAAATACTGAAGCAAAGAGTTTGTAGGTAACTGACAGTTCATGCAATGAAGACAAAATGTCCAGAAGCTGCCATTAAAACATTGATTTATCAGAACAAGCTTAGAGTGCTGCATTTACTGCATATCCCCTTCTGGCAAACTTTTGCTTTGGAGGTATAATAATGGAGGCTATTACTAATTTATTGTGTCTTGGAGCCATGTTCATCAGGGTCCCTGTTGTGAATTCAGTGGGTGGTCAAACTCGTTACCTTTTGCTAGTAGCTGTGCCTTACCTTAGCCAGGAAATTGTCTTCAAAACACAGATTTGTGCGTTTTGTCTACCCATGAAACACACAAATGATCAATTTCACGTTATGCCTTCTAGGCATATATCATGGGAACTTAAAATGAGGTGTTTTACTTGTACTGTATGTACAGCAAGGCAAATGCATCGTTTTACAGAATATCTTTGTAGATCCTCAAAATATGTGGTCAAGAACAATTCAGTCTTGTATCTGGTGGAGCTGCATTATTTGAAAAGCAAAAGGGTTACATGATTCTAAAAACTGGGGAAAGAGCAGAACATTGGTAGCCAAAGTATGAAAAGAAGTTAATCAATATAAACTCGTTTCATGCCTTATTTTAGAAAGCAGATTTTTGTGGTTTGATTTTTTCTTGTTTTATTTTTTTTTGGGGGGGAGGAATTAAATATTTTGAATTCAAAATATTTAAAATTATTTTTTGAAGATCTCTGAGATTTTTGACAATTTCCTTTTCACCTTCAACAGGGCCTACAGGGGCCAGTAATGAGCAGAGAACACAAGACAGTATTGGTTACATCAGAAAAAAATCACAATTGCTAACCAAACTAGTCAGGGAATCCAGGAAACCTATTTATATTTATACATTAAATATGTATATCCGTAATAGTATAGTAGCATTTGAAGATGTATTCATGGAAAAACACATTTGACCATTTAAATGTGCAAATATGCAAGTTGTTATTTTCCTTTACTAAAGTACTCCAACTGGCAGTTGTCCTGGGTGCCCTGAAGACCCTAAAAACCAAATTAAGGCAAAGTTACAATGCAAAGTCAACTCTTAAGCTATAAAATGAGGAATATATTCATATATTAGTTTTGTATATCTCAGACCTCTGAGTAAATTCTTGTATGATTTAATGATTCTCCTGAAAATCAGCTTGATACTTCCCATGACCTGTACTATAGGAAAATATTCATTCCAGGATCACAGTTAAGTTCATATTTCTTTGATCTTTGCACTTAACTAATGCAGAAAGTTTCAGATACAAATTCTGTTTTCCAAGTGTTTAATGAAAAAGGAAGGCTTTGGAGGCAGGAGGTGTTTGTACACTGACAGACACAATAATGAGCATGTGTATCTGTGTCTGTGCAGATATGATAATAAATATGTGTGGACATGGATAGTGGATGTTTGTTGTCATCAGCTGTTTAAGGATCCAGAGATATCGGTCAGACTTAAGTCCTAATCTCTAATGTGTTTTTTCCCTCATTAACACCAAGTGCACACCTTCATCCTCTTCAGGAAGACCCGTGATAGGCTGATCCTTGTGAAATACAGACTTGCTGATGGTTCAAATGGGACTCTGAGCACTAATTAACATTTCATTTTATGGCAGCCCTTTCCTCTGTCCTATGCCTGCACGCTCCCTAGGTGGAGTGAACAGATGCAGTCACACATCTCGTGCTTGGCAGCAGAGGGATGTCACTCTTTAGAATAAAAGTAGTCAGTCACCATCAACATCTGTCTGTGTGGCTGCTGTCCATGGACGGAGGATGGGAATGGCACTACAGGACTTGGCTTGCTCCTTTGCTGTCCAGGGAACAGCTTTTCCTGTTCTTTGATCTTCATATTCTATACTGAAGTTTGAAATGTGTAAAATATTTCTGCTTCTGGCTGCTGAGATATTTATGCAGAGTATAATGCAAGAACATTCTGTGAGGTAACAGTAATTAAAATTTGTCCTATTAAAACAATTGAATTTTCTGAGTTGTAAAACTGTTACTTTTAAAAAGACTCAGTGTTTTGCCCTCAACATCTCAACCTTTGGTGGTTTTATCTTCCTTAATTATAGTACATCAGAGCTACTACATTCACTTTTAAGTGACCTGAGAAGGTGCTAAGCACTTTCTCATAACTAATTGGCCAGTTTTGTAAATGTACATGCACTGTTGAGTAAAATAACACCGGGTTTGTGTATGACTCAAGGACTCTATTCAACTGCTTCAGACACATTTAGTGATCTTTTTGCATGATTATTTTAAAATATTGTATCCATTAGTACTGGGTCTGTGTCATTGCATGTCATGCTTTGTTTTTGCTAACATGTATTAAAGGGACGGGCATCAGAGGAAGCGCTTCTCCCATCCCTGTACCCCGGGGCATATCATTTTTTCTGTTGTACATTTAACTTTTTCTGGCAGTTTTCTGCACATTCAGACATTAATCTGTGCTGCATCCTGTCAAAGCTCTCTTTTATTTCACATGTTATGCACACGTACATGAGCAGCCCAGCACGGGAGCCAGCAGTGCCCCGGAGCGGGCAGGGACATCCCTGTCCTGGGGACATCAGGCCCAGCATGGCCAGCCAGGCTGGGAGGAGATTGTCCTGCTCTGCTCTGGGCTGGGGCAGCCTCACCTTGAGTATTTTGGTCACCACAATATAACAAAGATGTTAAACTATTGCAGAGTATGCAAAGGAGGCTGTGGGGATGGCCAAGGGCCTCAGGGGGAAGCTGCATGGGAGCAGCTGAGGGCCCTTGGTGTGTTCAGCCGGAGGAGACTGAGACTCATGGCAGCTCCAGCCTCCTCATGAGGGTAAGAGGAGGGGCAAGCACTTACCTCTCCTCTGGGATTGGGGACAGTACCCAGGAAATGGCCTGAAGCCATGTCAGGGCAGGGTTAGGTTGGGTATCAGGGACAGGTTCTGCTTCCCTCAGAGGTGCTGGCACTGCCCAGGCTCCCCAGGGAATGGGCACGGCCCCGAGGCTGCCAGAGCTCCGGGAGCGTTGGGGCAGCGCTGCCAGGGGTGCACAGGGGGATTGCTGGGGGGTCTGGGCAGGGACCGGAGCTGGATCCGTGATCCTCTTGGGTGCCTTCCAACTCAGCCTCTTCTGTGACTGTGGTGTCTCTCCTCTCAGACATCCACCCCCACAGACAACTCTAATTCTCATCCCAGCCTTTCCAGAGAGCCAAGGAGGCTTTGCCACTGAAAACTTTGCAGAATTCACGTGTAATAAATGGGCAGAAAATAATAAGAAAGGGCGGCTAAGATCATCTTCTCCACAGAACAACATTACAAGGTGTTACTGCAAATTAGACTTGTGCTGTAAGGTTGGGGAGCAGTCCCTGCAGGGTTAAGGGTTGCATTCCATTCCCATTCCCATCAAATCTTTGTTATGGGATAAACCTGTCAACATGGGTGTCAAAGCATGGCAGCTCTGACAGCATCCTGGTGCTGTTGGCTCCTGAACACCAGCAACTGAAGTGAAACCTCCATTTCCTCTATTTATTAGCCTTATTTCCTGTAGGCCACAAAGTAACTTTGAGAACAGCAGGATTTTAACTAAGTCATGCAAAAGAATGACAATAATGATCTTTCACATGAGATCAGGGCCTACACCTGCCTATGTTGGATCATTTAATTGCCTTTTCCACCTGCGTTTTGGAATGAAACTAATTAATGCTCTTTTCTTGCATGGCTTCAGTTTGATATTAAGGAGCTCAACATTCCCATTGATGACTAAAATTAAATAATCACTCTCTAAAAAAGATATGATTAATTAATAAACTTTGAATAAAATAATTCATTTTTGCTTTTAGAAAGCATTTTACAGTTGGATATTATGAGGGCAAAGGACACAATCGTACGTGCAATAAAACTGTGTTGAATTCCACTTCCTCATTTATCTTTCTCCCTCGCTTTTGTTCTCCTTGTAATAAATTCCTCAAAGATTATTTAATTTAATTAAAGAAAAGTACCTAATTCAGGTAAGTAGGCTAGAGGTTTCTTCTCTACCACTGTGAAATATTAGTGTGAAACCAGTGCCAGTTGCCACCTTTCCTTTTCAGAAGAAGTAGGATGGCTTCTACCTGGCAGTTGCAAAAGCTGCATTTGTATTTCTGTGTGAGTAGGATTGCTGAGTTATAATTTAATTGAGTGCATGTGTATGTACACACAGATTTATGGATCAGTTATATCATATAGAATCCTTATATTAAATGTAGACCCAGCTTGTTTGACCTGTGCTGTTATCCTTGTTTTAAGACCCCAGCAAAAGAAATTGGCTTCTCTCTTTTAGGGGAAAACTTTCTCATTTTCTCCCAGGCTAGAAAGGGTCCCTTTGACTTTCAAAGTGCTGCAATAGGCAAGCTGCAGTCGGGTTTGTACCAGTTCTGTCACTCAGTAACATTTAAGCCTGTCAGCTGAGTACCATGTACAAATGCTAAATGTGATGGATTTGTTTTCAAAACATTTTTTTTTAAATAAGAAAAAGGTGGAGTGTGCTCTACACTGAAGCTTCCATGTGAATTTTAACACACTGTGGTGTAAATATAAGAAGCTTTTATGCCAAGATTCTAAATAGAAGCTGGTGTGCTCAGTAAATGTTGTTTGCCTTAAATAGACAAAAAAATGTGTGATGATAGATAGAAGAATGTGAATTATGTGTGTGTTTAATACATTTTCATATTCAGCTTGTGAATATGAAGCTTGTGGCTTAGGAGTCATTGCAGGACCTTTTCCCAATTGATCCATACCCACCTGACATCCATAGGATCACTGCTTTTTATATTTCTTAAAGCATCTCCAGCATTGGAAAGAATTAAGTTTTTCTGATTTAGACTGTTATCTAAATCATGTGACCACTTCAATCACAGTTTTAAGGCTAGAAATCAGTGGATAAGATGCAGGAAGACATTAGCAGATGAGAAGGATTGCAACACATTTGAATTTGTGCTTATAATGTGTTTGCAACTTCTGGAACTGCTCTAATGTTCAGTGTGTATGCAATTACTTCTGACACTGAAGGGAGAAACTGCCCTTCATGAATTTTAATCCAGTGGCCCTTTGGATTCTCCTCAGCAGCTTTTCACTGTCTTTTGTTGTTAAGGCAATGCAGACATATTTGAGAAGTGGTGTTCACAATACATTTTAAGAGAGTGTACTGCTTGGAAAGGTTACTGGAAAAGTTAATTTACATTTGGAAAGCTAAACAAAAAGCAGTTTAAACCCCCCAATTTTTGTAAATGGCATGTGACATGAAAATATCTCACTTGGTGGAAGACTTATTGATCCATCATTGATTAATGTAAATGATAATGCTACCAAAAATTAACAATAAGCCGAATTTCCAATGTTTTATTCCCAAAGTTGAGTTCCTGGCTAGCAGAAAAAGACCTAGTGTTGTGGGTGAGACACTGTGGCTTAAATGACTAATGTGAAGCGAACAATTTGTCTGTCATGAGCTGCATAACTGATATCACCAGCTGAATGGGGCAGTGTCTGAGATTTGGGGTTTTACCTCACTGCTCAGAAGAGAGGTTCCTAAGAAACCCTCTAATCACCTGGGAACATCAATAGCTTCGATGAGAAAAGCACAATGATCAATATGCTGTGCAAAAAAAAAATGTGTTTAGATAACCAAGACAATAAAAACTGTTTACTTGAAATTAGAGGGCAGAATACTTGCAGAAACAACTGAATTGTTCAGCAGTCCAGAGAACATCTTTTATTTGTTGTGATACATGTATATACATTGGTGCATCACAATGAAGCTCACAATGCAGAATGAAACCCTTTGATATATTTTTTAATGTAAAGGTGGTTGTGGGTAGTTTAGTGAGCTGTTCCTTAGCTATTCCTCTGAAAATACTTCCTTGGGAGCTGGCACTGGATGTTTAATTTTCTGCAAAATACAGCACAAAATTTACCTGGTGCACTTTTTAAAGAGTTCTGTTACACCTTTGTAGCCTCAATCTGTATTTCATCAGCTGTTCCTTCAACGAGAACACAGATACTTTGAGACTGACATATCCTATGTGAGTGTGTTTAAAATGCTGTAAAACACCTGGCCATCACCAGCTTGGCATTCTTGACAAAAAAACCTCATGTTTTCCATGCAAATCTTGGAGTCCTCAGAGAAAAACTCAAGCTAAAAAGAAAGAACATCCTGTTCATTAAAAATATTATGGCCAGTCTTCTAAAATACTCCATGAAGAAAATGTCTATTGCTTTTTTTTTTCTCTAGACCTTTCTTTCTTGCTTTCCCAGTAGCCATCAGATGAGACTGGATCAGTAAAATCCCAAATTCTGATTAGACTCTTGTGACCATTGTGTGGTGCATTGTGTGATGACACAGCCTAAATATCGCATTTGGAGCCCAGTCTGATTCTTTGTGTAACAAAGATGAATTTCAAGTGCCATAAAGTTTATTAAACCAGACTGAAAGAAGTTTAGCAGACATAATCCTCTTTTTTTTTTCCCCCAGGTTTTAACAAGCATGTTTTTCCTGCACAAATTCAGGCATAAGCAGTTAACTCCCAGTGGTTTCAAAGCCATGGGAATTAAGCAGGTGCTTAAAGTTAATGAGGTACTTAATTGCTTTGTAGAACCAAGATGGACTGTTGCATTGCAGGTACAGTGAGAAATTGTCCCTGGTTTCCTTTCTGAGAAAGATTTTTAAGGATCAAGATCTCAGTTGCAGGCCATCTTTTCACCATTTATGCATAATTTGATGGTTGAAAATTGAAATGTTCTGCAGCAATCTGGGTGGGTTCAGTTGCAGCATCATTAAAACCATTCAGGCTTGACACAAAGATTTGATAAATTTTCTAAATAGCATGACAGAAACCACAGAGAGCTGGGTAATGCCTGAGCAGTGCTATCACTGTTTTAGCAAAATACAGCCAATGCCAAGTCACACAGACCAGAAAGTCTACAGCAGTGAGGTGAATGGATCACAAGAACAGACTTTCATCCTGACAGATGGGGCAGATTGTCCCGGGGGAATGGACTGGGGAGAAGGAAAAACACTGATGGCTTGAAACATGAGCGTATTTTTGTTGTGAGGAGGCATTTTTCTCACAGGAGATAACTTTGCATACGGAGATGTTACAGCAGATTTTAGTTCTCTATTGCACTGGTGAAAATCCGGTCTAGTTCTTGGCACACCGAGTCGCACTCTGGCCGGCCGTGGCCTTTCCAGGTGAAACAGGATTCAAGGAACCTTACCAGCACTTTTTTAGATCAGATACAAAGCAGGGGGAGTATTTATTTCTGTCAGAAAACAACATGGCTGTAGCTGTGGTTTGTCACTGTGCAACAGCACTGCACTGAGAGGTAGCACAGAAATTCACCTTGGATCATTCCTATTGCTTTTGTGCTCTAAATCTGACCCTAATGGAAAGCATCTACTCTTTTGTGCTGGGTTGGGTTGGGATGAAGTTAATTTTCCTCATGGTAGCTGTTACAGTGCTGTGATTTGGATCTGGATCAGAATGTTGGTAGTACAGGGATGTGTTGGCTGTTGCTGGGCAGGGCTTACAGGGAGTCGAGTTTTCAGCTCCTCATCCCTCCAGTGAAGGGGCTGGGGGGACACAAGGAGTCAAGAGGAGACACAGCCAGGACAGGTGAACCCAACTGACCCAAGGGACATTCCAGACCCTGTGACATCATTCTCAGTATATAAAATGGGGTGGAAAAGGAAGGAAGGTGGTGATGGTTGAGTGAATGTGTTTGTGTTCCTGAGGAACCATTCCATGGGATGTGGCCCTGCTCTCCTGGGGATGGCTGAACTCCTGCTTGCCCATGGGAAGCAGGGAATGAATTCCATGCTTTACTGTGCTTGTGTGCATGGCTTTTGCTTTACTATTCAACTGTCTTTATCTCAACCCACGAGTTTTCTCACTTGGACACCCCTGCCTCTCTCCCGGATCCCAGCGTGGGGGAAGCGAGTGTGGCAGCGGGGATTTGGGTGCTGGGGAGGTTAAACCAGGACACTTAAACCACAAATGCTCTTTAATTAACATGGCCAACATCTGTTACATTTCCTCATCTTTAAAGCAGAGCAACATTTTACTCTTGCATGTTAATGTTTCTTGTGGCAACAAAGACCCCGCTTCAAGAGGAAAAGAGGAAAGGAATTTTTTATTTTTGTGTCTCAGAGTAACTTTAAACCGTTTATGGTATTTCTGTTTAGAATAATTCCAGAGGTGTGTCTATTTATCTTCTGCATTAAAATTCAAGAAAAAGGTTTAGCTTTTGGCTTGCCTTGGGGGCTAAGCTGTGCAGCAGACATGCTTCTCTGAGATAATTTGTTTTCTAATTGCCAATCGTTTGCTGAAATACAATTAAAGTTATTGCTCTAATATTAACATCAACATCTTGATTGCCTTATCAGAATATGAATATGTATTTTTCTTACTCTGCTTGGAGACATCTTTCACTAACTTTCTCTGAACATGTAGCTCTTAATTAAAGAGAATTTTTAATTCAGATGTAACAGTACTTTTCCAACGACTGTTGCCAGTTGGTTGGAGGGTCAGAGGCCAGACTTTCATCAGGTATCATCATAACACCAGGGCATGTGTTTACCTGGAATATCTGAGTCTTTGGATCAGCCCTCACAAGTGATCCCATCTTTGTGCAATTGCCAGAATTTAGTTTGCAAGCCAGCAAATCCAAGCCAAAGAGAGATTTCATTAAAACTGGAATATGGTGAGGAGCTGGGAGAGCATGGAGCAGCCAGTCTGTCTGAAGGGAAAAGGGGCACTCAGGCCACAGGAGGAGAAGGAGAACTCTCAGCTCACTGAGCAGTAACAAGGGAGTGATCCTGAGCAGCTCCCCTCACTGTGCTTCTGGTATAGAGAACCACTTGTGTTCTATAGTCAGACCAGAATTACAAAAAGAGATTGAGCACAGCTTTATATTTAAAATGGCCTTTATGTAATTCTTTACCTTGGCTTTTTTTTTCTTTTGAAAATTTCTTTACAAAGATGTTTAATGAACAGGATTCTTTCAATCAGTAAAAGCAGAAGAATGTTCCAAAATAGTTACATAAATGAACAGGCCACTTGGGATGACAGAAACCAGAGATATAGCGAAGAAGCAGTCCCATTTGGTGATGAAATTGTTCTTTTTCACTCCAAGAGATCCTTTTTAAAATCTTTTTTCTCATTTAGTAATTTTCCTTTTATGAAAGCGTATCTATTTCCCATACCTCATTAGCTTCTGAGCACATATGAATATCCCACTGAGTTACATTGAAAATTATTTTTTTGAATATGATAGAAATGCAAAATTGAATCCTAGTTTTTAAAAAATAATAATGAAATTGACATTTATGCTCTAGCGAGTTGTTCTTGAAAATGAATTAAGTGTATAATAATCAGCCAAAAATTAATTTTTAATTTGCATTGTGTAGGGGTTAATTGATCCATGTTATAGAATTTGGTGTTTCAAAACTGAAATATGATCTTTAGAGGCCTTCCAGCAGACCTCCGGTGACAGGGATCAAGTGTGAGTTTGCTTTCTCTGGGGAAAATTTGTTACACTAAATGTGTCTGGCAAGGAGGGTGACCAGTTGAGTAGAACCGGTTATTTGGTTTTCCCCAGGTCCAATTTTCCTTTTCAATTTCAAACTCACATATAGGCTTGAATTCCTTTTCACACTGGCTTTTATACCTTAATGAGTCATTAATTCAGTTCAGACCAGAGTCATTCTGCAGATTAGGGTGTCCAGAAATTAGGACTCTGTTAAATATACTAACACATGTTTATATTGGGATTTATTCCATGAATAGGAAATCATCAGAATTACTACACATTCAATAGCTGGATAAATGATTTTGCTTTTTGGTGAAGAGTGGCTTCAAGTAACAAAGAAGAATTAACCTACAAATAAAAGCCATGATGTTTAAAAGATGTGCTGCCACATTATTAGTGTGGTATGGATTTGAATATCCAAGCCCAAAATATTGAGATTTAATATTAATAATATGAGCCTATCATAGCAGGCTTCAGCTGAGCTCTTATGAAAACAAGTCCATTTAGCAGTAGTTGTTGTCTTGGAAAAAAACACCCATGCTGATAGTCCTTGGAGAGATTTTTCAATTAAAAAACACCCAAACTGCTAGAAAGAGTCTGCTGTGATGAAACTCTAAGGATCACTACATCTCCTTGTACATGCAGCAATTGTGGACGTTTTTTATGAGTCCCACTATGATAAAACACATAACACTTGTTTAGAAGTGTACATAGTAGTAACTACAAGCCTTGTAGAGCATACAAGCTCTTTCATGTTTCAAAGAACTCTCAGTGTTTCCTGCTATGCTGTCTCATGTTTGGAATTGCCTAAAGTGCCTTTTTAGCGCATAGATGCTGCATAAAAATCAGCCTGCCTCATTGATTTCAATGAGCAGTTCCAAGGTCAAATGTTATTCAGCTGTAAAATTATCTATTAAATTTTTTTACTAAGGGAAAGCATCTGACTACTGAAGGACAAGATAATAGTCCATTTACTGAATACAAAGGAATGCCTTTTGTTTGTTCAGCACATCCTTACAATAGGGATGTGTCTTGCTTCTCAACTTCTATTTATAGCACTACAAACCTTAGGGTGATCACCAGTTGTGAACAACGCATCGTTAGAAACACAGGGCTGTGGAAATGGAGTTCTGGATATATCACAAGTGTATGCAGAATAATTAGAACTAGGAAATGGGAGGAAAGCTTAAGATTTCCTGAAAATTGCCTAAAACAAGAAATAAAATCAACCAACCAAAAAAATAGCCATTAAAACTAATGTATGGCCAGGAGATAACGTTGTAAGTTGTTTTTTAGAGCATTGTCAATGCATGTGGGGGAGACAGAGTAAACTAAACTCCTTTAATTCCACCTGGAGATAACAGGCATTTTCCAACAGATCCTCTTTTTCAGGGATATGTCTGAGCTGTTGCACTTTTTTTTTTTAAATATTTTGCTTTGGAGGAAAAAGAATATTATTTTTTCAAAATGTTTTAGCACAAAGCAAATTTTGTTTGGTTGGTTGGTTGGTCAGTTGGTTTTTTAAGTTTTAGCTTTACATTAGATTATTTTTCACTAGGAAAATTCGGACATTCTTACTAGTAAAAGCTGTGATTCACCATGCCCATGAGTTGAGGCAGTAAAACTTTTGGCAGAGCACGCTCCCTCTTGAAGCCAAGCACTAATAGTCTGTGTGCATGTAATATTAGCAGGTAAGAAAGGAGTAAGTCCTTCTCCTGCTTCCTAGCTGGAGACTGCAGTTCAGAGAGTGAGACTGAGAGAGCAAAACCCCACTAGGCAGATCAGCAGGGGGGAGAGAAAGCTCCTCAAAGTCTAAAAAGTATTTCCCTGTAATGTACTACCCGCTTCTTCCGAGTCAGGAATGAGATCTTGCTTTCAACAGGAAAAACTCTCTGGTTTCCTGTGCTCTTGCCTTCCCTCATTAAGGGATACTTGGCTTGCTCAATCTCTCCCATTAAATCCCAGTCTTCATCAGAAGATTATGGTAATTTAGGTTATGACTTTGAGGAATCCTGCTAAATTGGAGGTGTCCCAGCTCTGCAGTTGGTGTAGCCAGGCTCCAGCAGAGTCTGCCTGACAAGGTTGGGCTTAAATGGCTTCAGCCTGCCCCATGTACAGAGCTGTGGTCAACACCTGATAATGGAATTAAACTGCTTGGATTCAGCTGCTCACAGTGTCCTTTCCTGGAGAAAACTCCCCAGCTTACTTCTAATAGGAACCTCCATTTCCACTACTTATTGCCCTTAGTTATCCAGCTAGATTGGCCACAGAAATTCAATAGCAGTTACTGAGGCTCTGTGCACAGAGTCATCCCCATCTTTGAGATAAGGCACTGAGATACCCATTTTCATGTGAGCAATTACTCGCTCACCTGGTGACTGTAAAAATGCTTCCAAACAAATTGTAATATATTCCCTGCTATTGCACCACTATTTCCCAGAGGACCCTGCAGATAACACAGATGTGGCAGGATAACTGGCATTCCTTTATAATGTAGTAAAATAAATTGTGTTTTTATAGGATGGCCTTAATGTACAGTAACACAAAATTCTTCAGAGAGGCATCAACAGTAAACTGGAGTTAAAAGGAAAATTTTACAAAGGAGTTGCTGAGGTTGTTGAGTTTTCAGGGGATGATGAGGTATGTGACTGAACTACCAATATGAGTTAAGACAAGTGAAAGAGTAACTGAAAATTATGAAGCATCTTAGCTAAACTGAATGATTTTCATGCCCTTATTTCTGTGATTAAGATTTTATCCATTAGCATACAATTTGTCAGCCTAGGCAGACATAATAGAAGAATTCTTACAGCTCTGTATGCTCAGTAAGATGTGGAGAATGGATTATATAATTTATCTAGCTCTTTCTTGACAACAGTTTAACATTTATTACAGTGGTCTGCACCGCAATGTTTCTGTCTTGACATTAAAATTATGACTTCCGTAATTTTACCATAATTGTTCTTAACTCTTTCTCTGAGAAGAAATCAGCAGTACCCAGTCAGAGCGGAGGTGTGATAGGGAGAGAGAACTTTTATCAGCTTGTCTGATCATTAGCAATAATATTCTTTTTCTTTTTTCTATGACTTCATCATGCTCATATCCTTTGAGCCACAGGAAGATATCTTCAAGCAAACTGAGTACTGGAAAGCCCAGCAGTAATTTTGCTCTGACTCTTAACCCCAAAGAATATCAAATTATAATTTTACAGAGGGAATATTTCTGAGGCTTCAGTGGAAGAGGAACTGAAATTTCCAAAACTTTCAAGTTTTGAAAACAGCTTCTAAGTGGAAAACAACTTCCAAGTGGAAATTTGGAAATGCTATCCTTGTTTAGTTACTTGTCACTAATGTTCTTACCTGCTTCTGATAGTGCCTCTTTGAAGATACCAGAGCTCTGGAGTTCTTTATTTATGTACAAGGTGTTTCTGTTCATCAGTAATTGTCAGAGCTGTCCCAGCTCAAGGAGTGGTACATACAACCATGAGGAACAAATAAGAAATTTCCACATGGGTAAAGCCCCGTTTGAAATGTGCTTCTGAATGTGATTTTGATAGTGGCTTACTCCTGTTTCTTCAGAGGTCTTCTGGTTTTTGATTGGTTGTTTTATGAAACCTTTTCAAGTAGTTGAGGTCTTTAGATGAAGACCTGTCCTTCATAACTTTCAGTTAATAACTTTACTATTATCATTTGAAGAAAGGATTGCTTTTACAGTTAAATCAATATGACAGGAACATCAGAACATACTGAGGACCCTAATGGCTGCAAAGATTTGGAAGTGGTTTTAATGAACACTCAGCAGGCAAGAAAATGCTCTTTTATGTTCACTCCAAACAAAAATTTACAAGCTGAGGAGAAAAAAACAGGCTGTGGCCAACCTTATTAAATGAGAAGTGGCTGTGAAATTATTTATTTCATCTAAACTAAATAAGGCCAATTATTGGCTCTTCATATAAAACACAAGGGAAGTTTTCAGAGGGCTTATGAAGCAAAAACATAGTTTGATGGATAATTACAGAGTCAGTTTACAATTAAATCATAGAATATTCCAGGTTGAAGGGGATACATAAGGATCATCCAAGTCCAGCTCCTTACCCTGCACAGGACACCTCAAGTATCCTACTATGTGCTTTGTCATGCTTTAAAAAAGAAGCTATTATTTTTCTTAGAGATAAAGTGCAAGCTGTACCCAAAACCTCAGGGGCTGAGATTCTCTTCTACTTTTATGTTGGTATCTGTATTTCTATAGTGTCACATAACACATATGGTGTAAAACTTAATACTATATTGCTATCACTATATTGCCATATTTACAGATATTTACCCAAGTTTAGAACATTAGTAAGTGCTTTTACACTGAAAAATTTCTCCAGCTGCCATAGTGAATCAGGTGGAAATATGGTTTAAAATACCCACAATATTCCCAGGAATCCTTTGTTTAGTAGAGTCCAAAACACATGGAAAACCATCTCTGTGACACTTCTGAAATCCGTTTCTGTAATTTCAAGTGTTTTTTTTTTTTCATCCCACTTCCTGTGTCCCCTCTAAGAGCTAAGTGTCTGGCAGGCTGGTGTGTCAGGAATGGTTGCACTCAGAATGTGCCTTCTTCCATTTAACTCTCTGAGGAGTCCCAGATGATTTAAATGATTTAGTGCTCTCTCGCCCAGAGGGAAATGAGCTGGAGAACACGATGGAGCAGAGCCTGTGGCACTGGGCAGCCTGTAGGAAGGGGCCACAGGGGTGTCAGAGGAACAGAAAGTACCTCAGACAGAAGTTCAAGCCCCATAATTTGAAAGGTGATTTCAAGTCCCGTTCTGCTCTACACCATGTGCCTGTGTGCTGCAGCTCTCTGCCTGTAAACTGGCTATAACAGTATTTCCCTTCCCGGGGGCTTACTAGGAGAACAGCTTTGTTAAAAGGCACCAGCAACTCCCAAATATTGTGATAGATGCACAAAGACCGGTGTCATAAAGCTGGTGTCATCTCTGGGCTTAGCAAAGCAAACATACAGGTGTTTCAGGTGTGATCATGTGGTTGGTTTTCTTTTTCCCTAGCAGAAATGTGAAGCTTTCCAACAAAATAAACACATGAACATGGAAAAGAAGCTCTCAAATGAAAGTTAAAAAAAATCAGACTAGTTTAGAAAGCCTAAACAAACACTGTAACATCTGTTTCCTGAGTTATTGATGGAGTCTGTCCTCAGGCTCATGTCTGCCTTCAACATCTTCCAAAACTTTCTATCTTCTGTGTGGTTTCAGAAGTCAGAAAACAACTGGTTAGATGTCTTTCTGGAAAAAATAAAAGTATCCCTCTTAATCTGAAGCTTATATATGGCTTAACTGTAAAGCAACCAGTGAGAAAGGTGTTTGATAATGTTCAAGCTCTGCTAACCACGTGGTAAAATTACTTGTCTTATTTATTAGCACTGCAGTAACCTTCCCATACCTCCATTCTCTACAGCACAAGGAAGATTTAAAACTACTCTTATTTTAAATGGCAGAGACTAAACCTGAGCATTTAACAGTGGAGAAATAAGTGTCCAATGCTATGAATAAGCAGGCAAAAACACTTTCTGCTTGTGGTCTGCTATGAACACATCACTAACTAATTACACTTCTCTCTGAGATATTTTATTTATACTGCTCTTTATAGTATCTGCCTATCACTTTCTAAAGTGTGTCCATCTCTGCTTGACAGCAGTCTGAGGGCAACATCTTACCCACAATATTCTGCCCCACTCAGGGGAGCCCCCACCTGCAGAGCTGCCCCAGCCCTGGGAACCCCAGCACAGCAAGGACCTGGGGCTGCTGCAGAGAGCCCAGAGGAGGCTCCAGGAGGAGCAGAGGGATGGAGCAGCTCTGCTGGGAGAAAAGGCTGGCACGGCTGGGATTGTTCACATGCACAGGAGAAGCTTTGGGGTGAGCTCAGGGTGGCCTTGCAGGGCCTGAAGGAGCTGCAGGAAAGATGGAGAGAGACAATTGCCAAGGGCTGCCGGGGCAGGACCCAGGGAATGGCTGCCAGTGCCCGAGGGCAGGGCTGGATGGGATCTTGGGAATCAGGAATTGTTCCCAGGCAGGGTGGGCAGGCCCTGGCCCAGGGTGCCCAGAGCAGCTGTGGCTGCCCCTGGATCCCTGGCAGTGCCCAAGGCCAGGTTGGACATTGGGGCTTGGAGCAGCCTGGGACAGTAGAGGGTGTCCCTGCCCATGGAATGAGATGATCTTTAAGATTCCTCCCAACTCAAGTCATTCTATGATTCTATAATTTAATGATCTGAGTGTTTTGCTGGTCCATTGCTGGACCCAGACATGGAGTTCCCCAAAGAGCAAAAAGGAGAAATCTTCTTTCTTTCTTGCTCTCCAGAATCTGAGGAAGGTGGATAGAAGTAGATCAGGCTTGGAGAGGTGTGGATTGGTCTTCCAGTCTTTCTGTAGGAGGCCAGATAGATCAGGCCTACATTCAATACACTTCAAAATGTAGACACTCAAGATTCTTAGCTAAGGTCTAAGTCTGCATCATCCAGTGTGTCAGATTTTCTAGCAGTGATGTTCTCTAGGGACTCTTGGATTTCTGAAATATTTAGTAGGCAAGGTTTTCAGCAAACACAGTTAAGAATCTGGAAACAGTTCCAAAAGGCTAGTTTTGATCAGGACTGAAGTTCTGGAAAAGGTGAGAAAAACTGGGGTTTTCCACAGTAAAAGTTGGAATTCCAAGATATGTTCTTGCATTTCCTTGTGTCTTTCAATGGCTCCTTGAATTGGATGCACAGCCCAATCTGATTATATTGAAGACTACTTATGTTATCTGTCAGCTGCTTCATGCCTCTGAGTGCACTGAGCTTGGTGACAGGATAAAAATATTTTCCTATAATGGCAAAAGAGAGAATTGCAGTCATTTGGAAGCTGCAGACTGTTCCTTCAGCAAAAGATTGGATGCTCAATTTAATTGGTTGTGCTTCACTAGAAAAAACATAGTGCACTCATTAAAACATCAAAACTCTAACTTCCAAGATATCTGCTCCTTTTTTGAATTACAACATGAGTAGAATATGAGATTTGATAATATTTCATCGTGATTATACTTTTGTACCACCATTTATAATTTGCAGACAATCTGTGGGGGACAGGGAAGCTCTGGGTATTATTGATTTACACTGTTGAGATCAATGTTATAAGCATATTTGCATTTATAAAATAGATAGAACAGCTTTATTCTTCTCCCTGAAGTCCTAAATCTACGTGAAGCTTGTTTTCTTCTTTGCTTCTTTTTCTTTCATTCTTTATTACAAAAATATAAAATAAAAAAATCAAAATAAAAGACTAAGAAATGCACAAAGCCTCATCTGCCACTACTCCAGTGGTTTTGTGGGCAAGGAACACCACACAGGTATTTCATTTCAGCAGTGTAGTCACATCCTCTGTAGGACAATATCCCAGAGTGTTATATGACAAGCCATAAAGTATTAGAAAGACAATGACTGCAGTGCGGGAGGGAGGATTATTTAGAGAAGCAAAGGCTTCATTTTGTTTTCCAAAGCATTCTATCAGGCAGTAAATTAAGTATCAGAGGCGTGAGTTTCCTCTGGCAGTGCCCTCACACCCCACAGAGGGGGACAAGTGCTTTTCTAGCAGGGACATCAGCCAAGGAGCCATTGCTGTAATGAGCATGCAGAACTTTTCCCCATTCATTTTTCATGTTTGATACAACCCAGTTTGAATATTATGGTATCTCTGTTTGCTCTCCCCCCTCAGATTCCATGACCAACACCGAGGGGCTCTGTTTGTGTGCAAGGCTGTGCTCAGCTTTAACCAAGAGCTCGGCTGTGTGCTCCCGGCTCCGCTGAGGAGCTGGGAGGGCACAGAAGTTTGTACCTAAGCTGCCTTTGGATAATCATGGGTTTGGAACACTGAATATCCTCCCCATGTCAGTTTTTTTTGGCTCCAAATTACTTTGCCTTCTAAGATGTTTTGGAACCTTGATTGGAAGGTCTGTTGTGTAATTCCAGGTTTGGTGCAGCTCTAGGAGTTGTCGTGACTTACTGCTCTCTCTGCTTTTTGCAGCTCTGCTGATTTAGTTCCTCACACCTGAGGAATTCTAAAGGCTATTTGCAATGTTCAGAGAATGAAGAATAAAAAATCAGTTTATCTGCCCAGATTTTTTTCTTTAACTCCATCACCTTCTCCACTTCCCATTTTCCATGCTTTATAGCATTCAGCTGGATACAAAGTGCATCTGACCATGTATTATTAATCTCATTACAAACTAATTTTGTGAGAGAGATTGGAAATAATCACAAATACATGCACATACATGCACCATGTCTTTACAGCTCGTCCCTCTCAATGTGCAGCAATTTAGAGAAATTGTAGAATCATTCTCTCTTCTTTGTAATAAGGTTCCATTGAAGAGTCCAATATTAATGAGATTCTTTTTTTGCTCTTTATTGTAAGAAGTTCATTTAGAACTTAGCAGTGAATAGAGGATGCTTAAGTATTCTTTCCAACCCTGTGTCATTTCACTTTGTGTTGGGTGATGTGCCTTCATTCAGCTTTGAATAATCACACTGCCAGAAATTGTCCTGTCACCTTGTACATCCTAAGAAATTGTGTCATCTCTGCAAATTTTATCTCCTGGCTGTTCATAGCATTCATCAGTTCTTCTGAGTTCTATTATGAGAGTTGGGGAACTCTAATTGCTAAACTTGAAATCTTAAATACTGCCAGGACTTGCAAAGATCCTCCATCCAGGAGTGAATTTCACCAGACTCTCTCCTAGAATATTGATGTTGGGGTCCTTATAATTATTTCCTCAAGTAGTTTCATCTGTGCAGCTCTCTGAGAGTCTTACCTGACCCAATGCCATTTTATTTGGAATTCTGGGACAGCTCTCAGCTCACTCTAAAGCTGTGTCAATCTTCAGGTACAGTTATTTCTTGATCCTCTTTTATATGAAACTGATTCCCTTTGATATCTCACTGGAATTTTTTATACAATTTTATTTTCTTTTAGTGTCATCCTCTGGCAAAAAAATATATTTTGTGTTCTGTATCTCCTTTCCCTGCTGTAGTACTCCTTCAAGCCCTTGTAAAGCTCTTTTATTTTCTTTTCTTTTCTTATACATATTCTAAAGCCCATTTCAAATACAATTCCAGCCTATTCCCTTTTCTTTCATCATTGTTACAGTCTTTTAACTTCATTTACTCTTATGTACCCTTGTGTTTGTGAATGTTTTAGCTCCTTAAGCTTTGACTGCTTTTTGCATTTAGAGATTTTATTAGAGTGCTTGCTGCTGGATGTCCTGCTATGTACTACCCTCTAGGACATAGCATTAATGTAAAGAAGCAATTTTTCTTTTGCATCTTCTTCCTTCATTTCTTTATCCAATTTCCTTTTATCCAACACTTACATGACTTTTCTAAATCTCCAGTTCAATATCCTCACTTAGAAATCTTCTACTTTTAGGATAAAAAATGAAAATAATAGGGCCACTTTTTAACCAGTAGTTTCATCATGTCTGGCCTTTTTCCAAATTTCATTGACTCTGTTTTAATTTTTCCTCTTTATTAGATTGTGTGCAAACTGTACTTCTACTGCTATGCCATATTTTAGTGATTCCTTCCTCTTCAGAATTTATATCAAAGTGACTGAAAAGTGTGGTCATTAACTTTCATATTTGGTCCAATATCTTTTTCAAATCATTGCTTCTTCCTGCCAATTTTTTCCTTCGTTACTTTTAATTCTGTATTATATTTCTATCTCCACAATGCACAACATGTTAAACATTTCCTGATGTACCTTTCCAAAAGAAACCTTCTCCCTTGCATCTTACAGGCTTGTAATTTAACATCTGATTTGTACAACACTGGTACCTGCAGAGCGCAGCACTGGGCTCTTCATTCCAGGTGTGAAGGCAGCACTATATCAGGTGCATTTTTGGCTGGATCACTGGAAGCAATAAGATTTTTTAGGGTCATTAAAAGAAAAAATTCTGAAAAAAAATTGGTCCAGTGTCTTGAAAACTTCTTGATACAAGTGTGAGAGTCACTCAGTTAATGTATGTGCACTCAGTATATGGTTAAATGTCCAGCCGTGCAGGGTTGAAATCAGGAATGTTGACTCTCTGGTTGTGTTTTGACAACTTAAAGCCTTCAAGTGATGATGTTGAGACTGAACTGTATTTCTTATGTGTTCTATAACAAAAGATCTGTCAGCTATCAGTGCTGAATCTTGCCTTAAGGTCTTTCATCAAGATGGATTAAAAATCAAGGAATTATTCTCTTGGGAATCATTTAAACAATGGTAAATTTGTAGGTGTGCAATAGAGTTTTGATGGCAGATCAGAGGTGTGGAAGTGAAGGTGCCCAAGGCCAGGTTGAAGGGGGTTGGAGCAACCTGGTCTAAGGGGAGGTGTCCCTGCCCATGGCAGAGGGTGGAGTGGGATGAGATTTAAGGTTCCTCCCAACCCAAACCAGGATTTCTGATTCATCCAATAAACCCTTCTGGATATTTTGCATTTGGTCAGGGGCTGCCTGACATATCCCCCAGTGAACTGTTGCTCTTATTTTAGAATGTTTTTTCCACCATTTTAAAGAGCAAGTAGGCCAAGAGGATAAGCTCCATTTGCAGAGTTTTAAGAGATTAAACAATGCATGTACCTGCATGTTCTGCAAACTGACCCCCAGGGAACTGGAGATTTACTTAACCCCTTGCCTTATACAAAGCTTTCCAAACACAGCAGGTTATTGTAGGAAAGACACTTATATTTCATCATTATAAAGTCTGTCCAGGAGATTACAAACTCTAAAACAAAGACTCTTCATTTAAAAAAAAAATTCTCAGTGGGAAACTAATAGGGAATAAAGAACACTTAGTGAGAAAGGAAAATAAAGGCAAATTTGAATTTGTCTCTTATCCTAATTAACAGTGGGTTGTGATACAATCTAGAAAAAAAAATCTTTCAAAATAAAATACTCTTGAAAAGTAAAATGATGTTTATGGGCTAGCAATAAATCAAAAGAAAATACTGGACATCTATGTGCATTTTGGGTTTAAGTGACATGATGCCCCATTAAGACCACAAGCAAACCATGCATTCGTTTCAAATTCTCAAGGTTAATAAATATTTCAGCAGTATAATATTCCTGCTGATTTAGGACATAAAAACTTGCCTTTTATACATTAACTACTCTCAATTTCATTGACAAATTGATGTAAGTCTTCAGTGAAGTTGAAGTTACAGGAATTATGATTCCAAAAGTCAACATTTGTAAGGCATGGCAGCCTGTTACTAGCTAAATCCTGCTTTTAAATTACAGGGGGAAATCATCTGCCTTGTTTCTCAGCTGCTGTGGAGGAACTGCTGTTGGAACATGAGCAGTTTAGAGGATGGTAATTGCTCCTGCATACATAATACATCTCCTGAACTCTGCGTCTTGCAGAGGAACACAAGAAAGTATAATGGACATTTTACTGATACCTGCAAAGGCAGTGAGATGTGCTCTTGTCAGGGGGAATCATTTTTTCAGGTGATTGCTCACACAGAGATGAATTCCAGCAGGATCCCACATTCAGTGTCCTGGACTGAGCCCATGTGCAGATCTTTGTGAAAGGCCTAACCAGGGTTGTAGTGGAATGATTTTTCTAAATCTGAATAGGGTCAACCCAAAGGGCTTTTTAGATCTTATTTTTTTTCTTCTTGGTTTTTTCCTTTTTCCCTTAGGATCCCACGGATGACTGACTGGAGGCCTGAGACAGTCAGGGACTAAAACTGACACTGAAGAGTGACCAAATAGTAGCTCTTGCAACATTTGTCCCAAAAAAGTTTATTTTCATAGCTATGCAATATTTTGTTCTTGATCCCAAGCTTGTGCACAGCACATCTAGCATGCAAACTTTACTTTCCTTGTAGCCGTATCCTATTGTAAGCGCACACAATTTGCAGTATTTATCAGTTTCAGATGATAATCTGGGTCTAGCAGTTGAGGTGCAGCTTCTTAAACTGCCCATGTGTTCATGCTTAGGACAGGTTTCAAGCAGCCACCACAAGAGAGGGAGGAAGGGGAAAAAAAATGAGGGGAAAACACAGTGAGAGAGGAAGCTGAGGGAGCCAAGCCCTCGTGGTTCAGGTGGGGAAGCTGAAGGAGAAGAGCTCCCCTGGCTGGCAGAGGAGCAGCCCGAGGCTGGAGCGATCCTTTGGCTTGCTGCTGGAAGCAGAAAGTGCCAGTGATGTCCAATATCCCTGATCCAGAAGGTGTTGCCATAGTAATGTGCTGGAGGAGCCTGATATGCAGATTGGAGATGTGCTGTAGGATATAATCTATCAATGGTGAGCCATGAAAACAAACAAACTGAAACCCCAGGCTTGCCTCTGTCTGTGGATGCACACGGGCTGTCATGGTTGTGTCCGTGTCACCCTGTGCCTGTGGCAGCAGAGGAGAGGTGAGGAAGGAGGGACATGGAGCCAACCTTCCCCTGACAGCACCAGGAACAGCCTCAGTTTTCACTGCTGTCCCATCCACTGGGCTTTCTGCCACCAGCCATTATCCCCAAGCCTGCTTCTCCCCCCATGTCACTGAGGGTTTACCTTTGGAGAGCAGTGATGTGCTCTTTGCCACGGAGCATATTTATTGCACCCTGTATCCCAATCAACTCCTCCATTTTTCACAGGCTTTCTCACTTTCTCTAAATTCATTTTTCCTACTGATTGACTCCCTCTTTCCTCTCCAACTAATCTTGTTTCATTTTTTTCCTTCACTGTGAGGAAGACATTGCCAAAACGTCACCTCTAATCTTGTTTCCCATTTCTAGCATGTAATTTATTAATCCTCTCTCTCACTTTTTTCCCTTTTATTGAGCAGTCTACATGCTAATACAGCTCAAGTTTTATTTTCAGATTGTCAAATAAATAATTTCCCAAGCCTTAAGAGTAGGGGGAAAATAAGAGCTTTGAAATAATGATCAACCCTGTCTTTTGCTGAGGCATTTGCTTTTAGATCTATACAAATCACCTTATTCAGGGATAATATAGCTGTCCCATATCAGCTAAATTAATTATTGGATGGGGTATTTAAGAAGCAAAGGTGGAAATCCAGCCTTTGTCTGATTGATAAAGACCCACTTCATGGAACCTTCATGTTGATATAACTCTGGTGTCTTAAATATAATATTCCTCCCCCATTCCTTAACTTGGTGTTGTTGGGTGGCATTGGGAGAGGCTTTTTCATTTTCTCCCTTCCTGATTTTGATTTCAGTAAGAGCTTTCCTTGGCATCTTGCATTGGTACACTGATAACATGTTTTTGGCTCTTGTGAGCACTACTGGATCTCTAAGTCAAAAGGAAAGAGAGAACTGTCATTCCTTTTTTCAGCAGACATGAATGACCACTAAACACAAGCACAGTTTGGTCTTGCTGTCAGGCCTGCTTTGAAGTGCAATATTATATTTACTGATAGATATTTTTACCATTGCTGTGTTCAGTGGGAAAAAGATCTTTACTTCCTAATTTATCCACCATGCTGTCCTCTCAGAGCCTAAGACATTGTGGATGCCCTTCTCATTTCATGGGCTACATCTGGGGACCTTCAATCTTTTAAATGAAGATGCTAATTTGGCTACAGGAGAGCACAGAATCCCTGAGTCCCAGGGTGGGTGAGGCTGGAGGGACCCCCAGGGGCTGCTCTGGTGCCACCTCCCTGCTCCAGCAGGGCCAGCCCAGAGCACAGGGCACAGCAGAGTGTCCCGAGGGCTCTGCAATATCCCCAGGGAGGGACTTCCCAGCCTCTGGGCACAATCTGCTCAGGGCTGGGCACTGCCCAGGGCAGAGGTTGTGCCTCCTGTGCAGGGGCAGCTCCTGGGCTCAGGCCCTGCCCGTGGCTCTGGGGCCATTGCTGGGCCTGGAGCAGAACCTGGGCTTGCCCTGTCCTCCCTGCACACAGGGACAGACAGGGACACACAGGGACAGACAGGGACAGACACAGGGACAGACACAGGGACACACAGGGACACACAGGGACAGACACAGGAGCACTCAGGGACACCCAGGGACAAACACATGGACACCCAGGGACACACAGGGACACGTAAGGACACCCAGGGCTGAGGGCCCCTCTCAGCTGGGGCTCCTCTCCAGGCTGAGCAGCCCCAGCTCCCTCAGCCGCTCCTGGGCACGGAGATGCTCCAGGCCCTTCCTCAGCTCCAGGAGGAGCTGTGCTGAGGATCCAGAGCTGGACAAACACTCCAGAGGTGCCTCCAGGGTTGGGCACAGGGACAGGATCCCTCCTGACCTGCTGCCAAGGCTCTTCCCCGTGCCCCTGGGGCACCCTTGGCCTCCTTGGCCCCAGAACACTCTGCTGGCTCAGGGACGGCTCCATGTCCCCAAGAACCCCCAGAACACTCTGCTGGCTCAGGGACAGCTCTGTGTCCCCAAGAACCCTCAGGACACTCTGCTGGCTCAGGGACAGCTCCATGTCCCCAAGAACCCCCAGGACACTCTCCTGGCTCAGGGACAGCTCTCTGTCCCCAAGAACCCCCAAGTCCTTCCCCACAGAGCTGCCCCAGCAGGTCCCCCCAGCCTGTGCTGGTGCTGAGCTTGTTCCTGCCCTGGAGCAGGGATTGCATTTGCCTTGGTTGAACTTCAGATGATTTTTCCCTGCCAGTGTCTCCCTGAAGGGCTGCACAGCACCAAGGAGATCGAGGATTGTGTGGAGCAGATGAGCTGTGACCTTGTTCAAATTAGATATCGTGTATATCTTTGTGTGACAACAGGGTGGTTTCTTACACTGCACCATTCTGGCAGCATAAATAAAATCATTTAGTCAAATATTTGATGTAATTTTCAATGAAGAATATAGGTTCATGCTAAGATATTCTAAGCATTACCCATCCCTAAGTCTGGCTGCTTGCCTGTGAGCAGAGTTTTCATCTCCCAAGACAGGTGTCATGTATGAACCCACAATGGCCTGCTCAGGAAGATTGGCTGGAGTTTCTGTGCTGGCCTGGGATGTATTGAGGAGCTGGGCAGGGAGAAGTGCAGCTCTGTGCTCAGAGAGGGATCTCCCCTTGTGCCCTCAGATTATCAATGCTAAACCCTGCCATGGAGTCGGGCACTCGGTCAGGATTAGGTGGTTTTGTGCCCAGGTTGTGTTAGTTTCCTTGGAATACACAGGTTTAGAAAGCAAACGCTGTAAATATGACTCCATCACTGAGACAACTAAGCAGCACACTTAGTTCTGTTACTGTCCAGCTTTTGCAGAAGTATTAATCTCATTGATGAGCAGCTCTGCATCTGCATGTGCAAGAGCCATAGGTACAAGAAAATTACATGCCAGGCAGGTAAATCTCATAATTAAGTACCTTTGAGACTGTAAAGGTTTTTCTTGCTTCCTGATGAATTCTTTAGGCACTGAAATTCTTTGAGTGGGGGCACAGCAGGGACATCACTGTACAGCTACAGAGTCTGTCTCCACCCTTGACACCCTCTTCACATCCATTTCTGCTTCAGGACACATGCAAAGACAATTCATATCCTTCAGTGCTGAATATCTGGGGATTTTGCTCTTGGTTTATCCTGTTTACATTTTACGTTTCCTGGTGTGCCTCCCTTGCATGGACAGTGAGCCTCAGGAGGAACCTTGAACATGATGGATTGGCCTGATCCAGAAGAACCAGGCTGGCTGATCTCTTGTCATCCAGCCTAGAGTATTTATTGTTTTGGAGACAATTTCCAGGATTAAGTTTAGAGGGAGAGTGTCACCTACCAGATTGCCTGAAACAGCATGTATAGCACGTTTTGGGGCAGGACTTCACCCAAGCTGCTTAAGTTATAATAAAATATTTCCATTATTGAATTTACATAAGCTATAAAGGTTATTATTTTAAAATAATGGAAGGAGCAAATGTGAGCTAACATTTCCCTTACTCAGGTTGGTGCTCTGCTCACTAGAACCAGTCACTCACTCGTGTTCCTTCCACTGGTTCAGTGACCAGATAAGTGCTGAATGAACCAGCTGTGACAGGAGCCACAGAGGTGCAGTGTGGTGCTCAGTCAGACCTCAGGAGAAGAGCAGGGGAAGCAGGGGAAGCTTCATGTTTTGTGTACAACCTGTTTATGGCAGACAAGGTCTTTGAATGATGTCTCCCTTGGTTCTGCATGTGACAGATGAAATGCCCAATTTGTACCTCTCAGCTCATACAGTTTTGTGCCTCATTGCTTGGTGTCTGCAATATTTGGGCAAACATTCTCAAAAAGAATCTGTTAAGAACTTGGTGAAAATCTAAATGGTTTAGAGCTTCCTGATGAATGCAGGGTTTAGTTTACAACTGTGTGTCTAAAATGCCAAGGTCTTTTTATAGGTCTGCTGTAGGTGTCTACAGTTCAGGCCACATTTCACTCCTTGGAATTTCCAGGTGGCAGTGCCATTTCACACCCAAGCCTGGTGCATCTGTCAGGTCTTTGTCATTCCACTGGGCTGGATGCCTGAGTGCCCTGCTCAGAGCTGCAGCTTGCACTAGACAGCAGGGCACTCAGGAATCAAGCATTAATTACTGAAGCATTCTGCCTTTCCAAAGTAATTTGTGTTTTTCATCCCACATGTGGGTAGAGATGCTCTGTGAAATTTGCAGACTCAACAGATTCTGCAGTAATTCCTGCTGGAGTATGACAGCACACATGGATCTGGGAATTGACTGCAGATCATAGGCATACAATGTGTTCAGATACAAACATTCAGGAATTTGTGAGCAGTGCTAGGGATATTCTGCTTTTGAAACAAGGAATACTGCTACTTAAAGGAGACAGAAGCATTCTCCAGTTCCAGAAAAATCAAATAAAAAACCACAAACCAAACCAAAACCAAACATCCCAACCTGGTACATCTCTCTGCTGAACTTCTAGTATGTACTAGTAACCAGGAGATCAAACATCACTACCAATATCTGTTACCTCCTTGCAAGTATGATAGTGTTCTGTGCCAGTGTTTGTCAAGCTACCATGAGCTATATTCATATTCCATATGGATACGTATTTTTTCTTTGTTTTCCTTTGACATTAATGCTCTGGCAGAGCTTTCTAAGTAGTAAAGCAATGAAATTACCTTACATTTTCTAGCTTGCTAAAGTAAATTAGCTACACTTTTGACTTTCTGTGGTTTCGCTCTGAATGGGAGAAGCAATAAAAATGAAATAAGGCTAATCACTGTTGTTCTATGGTTTTCTCTGTGGTGTGTTAAGAGGAGAAGAACCCATAACAAAAACTCATGAGTTCATATCTGCTTAAAACAGGTCTCTAATTAGCTTCTATAATCGATCTCCCAGCTCTAGCAGGTGAACCAGGTAATTATCTTGTTTATACTGTAGGTGAGTCACAAAATGTTCGAGAGCTTTCTCTGTATCTTTGAAAGATAATGCATTGTAACAAGTGTTCCCAATATGAATGAACCACTGTCATATCCCAAGCCATCTGTCTCACACACAGCAATGCGAGATCTCATTTTATTCTTTGCTGCAAAGAGCTCCAGACATCAAAGACCTGTCCCTTTGACCGCTGTCCCAATCAAAGGATTTTACTGAGACAAGTCTTTACTTCCCATTACAATTTCAGTGCTGCAGAATATCAGGTGTTTCCTGGCATGAAGAGGAGGAATCCAGTCACTCGTGCTTCTTTTCAAGGGCCAAATCTTGTCGCTGTTCACTTCCCATGGGCCCTTTGAGTAGCACAGAAACTCCAAACTCAACAGTTAATTAGGGTTAGTTACTTAGGGCCTGAGGCTTGAGAGACAGACTGTGGTGCACTATACAATGCATGGCTTTTATTCAGTATAATGTGTCTATCTGTTCCCCTCCAGAAGGTGAAGTACAGATAAGTTGGCTCAATGCATGGTTAGGATTAAGTTGATGTATAGAGAGCACTATCTCAGTGTGTTTAATTGCTCACAGAAGAATCCCCGTCTGACATACTTTTGAGCCTTCTTTATTCTCCTGTTATTCAATCTGTGCTTTATTTACATAATACAGATATTTCTCTTTCTTGCAGGCCATTTCATAGGAAGCTCTACAAAGGAATAATCCTTTTTGACAACCTTTAAAGGGTCACAGTCGCATTTAAAGCCCATGACCAGTAGCACTATTAACGGTGTATTTGCAAAGAGAGGACACACAGAGCAGTTCTTCCCAGGATAATGTGGAACTGTTTAATCTCTTCTGTATTACAGAAGAGGCTTCTTGCTTGTGGTGAATGGCTGAAATATGAGGCTACATGTTTTCCATAATCATTGAAACAATAATGTACCAGCTTCTCCCCAAGCTAAAAATAATCCTGTCATGTGCATGCCCCTTTTCCTCTTTGCCTTAATAACTGAATTCAAATTCCCATAAATAAGGTTCCTTTTTTTTCATTTTTCATAGACCTGTCCCTAGCAAATTTAGTTTCAAGGTCTTTTATTTCTGTTTCTAAAGTAATTATCCTCTGGGCCTCTTCCTTTCTTCCTGGTATGATGCTAGACTAATTATTCTTCTCCTAATGAATGCCTGAAATGTATCCCATATGGTGGCATATGTGCCTTCAGATGGAAGCTTCGTTTGAATAAAATAAGAAAATTCTTCTCTTGGGGCTCTCTTAAATTTTTCATTCTGTAACGATGAGTGAAATCTCTGTCTTGGGGATAGATGCAGCCAACTTGCTTTCTATTACACACTGAGCTTTCTCTGAACTGGAGGTTTCCATGTCTTTCTCTCTTGCCGTGGCCACCACAGCTCTTCCTCCACACTCTGAAAAACATTGCTTGAATGAGGCACAGCATCAGTACAACTGACCTGAAAAATACTGTGTACATCATTGTTCCTCTCACAGTTCTTTGTCCCCTTTCTCTACTCCTACCCCATGCAATACCTACTGCAATTACCTATGGAAAACTGCAGACTTTAGAGGTCCTGCTCATGAATATGTACAAGGATATGTACAACTTCCACTTGTGGATATGTACAAGGATATGTACAAGTCCTGCTCATGGAGGATATGTACAAGCTTCTATTGAGAGTTGTGCAGTGGAGAAAGTTTTCACTCACTTGGGCAAAAGTAGGGTCTTGGATACAACTTTCTGTAGGTAAAACAAGTCACACTTGAGCTCACATCAAACAAATTAAAACACGTGAGACATTACAGTTCTGCCATCAAAACTCTTGGCAAATTCAGTCTTTCTATTGCCTAAAACCCAGAGTTTTTCTATAGATTTAATGTTAATTCTCTCATGTTTTGTGGATGACTTTTAGTCTTTTATTTATGGAAATACTGGAGTGCTGTGTCCAGCTCTGGATCCTCAGCACAGCAGGGCCAGGAGCTCCTGGAGCTGAGGAAGGGCCTGGAGCATCTCCGTGCCCAGGAGAGGCTGAGGGAGCTGGGGCTGCTCAGCCTGGAAAGGAGCCCCAGCTGAGAGGGGCCCTCAGCCCTGGGGTCATAGAACCATCAAGGTTGGAAGAGACTTTCAAGATCCTCCAGTCCAACCCCAACACACCGTGCTTGAGCCCACCCTGCAATCCTATACTGGGTAAAAGTGCACTCTCTAACTCTGGGGGTGATACAATGGCCCGGGCCAGCCTGACACAGGGCTTTTGATACAGCTGCATGAAAGACATGCCAAAATGGAAATATTTATAGACAAATGAAATTGAAATGCTCTTATAAAAACCACGGATTCTGCAGAAAGTTATTTTAGGAGCGTATCACTTGAATCATGCTAATGGCTTGGGAAAACACAACCATTTTATCTGCTGTAGGTATTTGTTTTTGCTTTCAGAAACACTGTGGGGAAACATTCCATTGATTTTTGTTGGAACATTTGATCCCAAGTTGATAAAGGACAGTAACTAAGTCTGTCACTATTAATATTGAGTTCTGCTTGGGTTTCAAAAACACCTTCAGCAACATCTGATTCTGCAGGCAGGAAGAATTGTAGAATAGGCCAAAATGCCTGATTTTAGGATGTGCTGAGAGGCCTTTATTTCTGTTTTAATGGAGAGAGTGTCTGCCTCTGACCACGTGGTCTCAACCATTTTGTCCTATTCTCCAGAGAATTTTCTGGTACACTTGTGAAGATTTTTAGCAGCCCAAACCTGGGAGAGTCCCCAGTGATCTGTTCAATAGCTTGTGTCCTCTACCTGACTTTCAATCACTCACACAAATAGCCTAGGGAACATAAACCATTTTAGGACAAAATAATTTATCCTTTGCCAAACAGTTGGTTTCTTTTCTTTGCTGACTCAATGCAGTGACCATCCAGAATGCCTAATTCAGGGTTCAGCATCAGCTTCTTGTTCAGCTTCCTTATTAAAATCCCAGAGTAATTTTCTAGCAGGGCAGTATTTGCATAGATAAACTCGATGAAAGACTGGAGGCCAATAGGGCAAGGGGAAGGGGTCATTTCTTATTCCCATCTCAGTACTGGTTGTTCTCCTACTGGACAGTGGTTCTGAACACCTCCTCTAATAAGATGTGCTGCTGAAGTTAATAAATAACTGAGAAGCTGGGCAGCAGTAACTTTTCTTAGAAAACTGAAGTGTTCAATGTTGGCTACTTAAAGTTAGGCACCTACATTCATTGTTAAGTACCAAAACAAATTGCTGTGATGATGAAAAACTCCACTTAGCCACAAATCTAATTCTGCCAATGTGAGCTGTGAGTTCTCAGAGCTTTGTAGCAGCAGACCACTTTGATCTATGTAATCAGGTTTGGCATTCTGTCTGTGCTTACATCTCTCCAGGAGCAGCATTCCAGGACTCTCACTCAGGCAATATCAAGTGCAGGACACTGCCATTTCCCTAACGAAAAGGAAAAACTTTGTTCTTTTCTCAAGTTACTTTTTCTTCATGCACTGAGTGCCAGAGACAGGAATTTCAGGAGTTTGCTGGATCTAGAGGACAGCTGCAAAATCAGCAATACTAACACCCTTCATAGCACCAGCTGAGACCCAACAGTTTTGAGCCCAGAATGAGGGAACTGTGATGGCATTCCAAGCTCATGTAGATGTCTGATGGGATCTACAGGATTAGTGGAGCAGAATGTAAGCTGGGGAGCAGGATTACATTCAGCAGGATGGATCACCTCACCTGCTCTATCCATTCTGAAAATGCTGTGGGGGAAAGAATCAGAACCTGATATTTATTCCTTTGAATGTGATATTGCAGGAGTAATTTTCAAAAAGGAATCAAGTTTTCTTGAAAACCAGTTACCAGTTTATCCACCCTTAGGAACCCACATTAGTTACTTCAATTTCTTCCTGTGGAATTGGCATAATCTTTCTGCTCAATAAAAATTCCAAATTTATTTCTTAGCCCTTGGGCAGGATCTATCTGCATCACTATGTACCCAGATCTCTTTAGGAATCTTGTTTTTTATAGTTTCTGTCACACAAAAATGACAGGCTACATGCTGGGGTTTCTTTGCCTGCTACAGGTGTGGCAGGACCCTGAGGGACAGTTTAACCACCAGCCTAAATAAAACTCTGACATAAGATGATAAAGGAAAAAGAAAAAACATTCATGTGTTACAAACCCAGGGAGAGAATGGAATGGAGACGCTACTCCCATGGAGAAATCTCACTTTTTTAACAGCAGTCTAAGGCAGTGACATGCTTAGTGGTTGGACTGGTTGATCGTAAAGGTCTTCTCCAACCTAAATAATTCTATGATTCTGTAATTAGACCATACTAAAAAAGTCTGCAATTCCATGGGCTTTTTTACTGTACCTATAGAAAAGCCCTCTAAATTTTACTACTTTCTTTCTTGTAACTGCTTATCTGCTGTGTGTTGGCATCTGGTAAGAAGCATAACAAGACAATAAATCCCAAAAAGCAAAAAAATTTGGAAAGCTCCAAGCAATAGTCTCAAGCACCCCTGAAGATTTCTTTATCTGACACTTTATATTTAAAAATTATCCCAGAGCACCCCCACAAAAAAATCCATTTTACTTGTTTAACAAAGTGGAGTATTGATTTGCCAAAGCCTAAACAAAGCAGCCTACATGATTCATTGATCATGAATTTGGGCTCAGTCCATATGATCATTAACTTCTTTGTCAGATGCATTAATTTATTCATAAGCTTTGTTTATGGCAGGCCCTTTTCACTGGCTGATTTCAAAATAACAAAACCCAAATGCCTTCTTTACCTTCCATGTCTCTGAATACAGAAGACAAAACAGACTGTGCTCTCAACTTCAAAGATTTAATGAGCCTTGTGAAGAATCCAGGAAATCTGGAAGTCCAAGCTCCAGTACTATTTTGGAACTGTACTTCATGAGCATAAAATTCTCTGAAGAAAGCAACCCCTTGTGCTGCCACATGGGGAATCTGCCCAAATCTGAGAACATCAGTAGTCAAACTATGAGGAGCTCCATATGTTTTTGTAGGATTGTCAGGAAATGCTGGTTGTGTGACACAAAGCTACTTTTTTTGAAGGGCCATCATGGCAATAAAATATATTGGTTGGAAAGTCCTGATGGTCAGGTTAAAGGATTTTAAACCAAGATCTGGTTAAAATCCATGGCTTAATAACAAATCAAAACCTTTCAGCTTTTCCTTGGTACATCCTCTGTGATTTAAAGAAAGTAAAGCAACAGGAAGGGAGTTCTGGATTCTGGTTTTGAACATAGTACTATTTTAAATTCCAGACTTGGCTGTAGAGCTGAGTGGGCAGGAGATATCTACAATGAAAAATGAGTCCTCATAATCAATAGCTGAGTGTTTGCTGCACTCCATTAATCTGGTATCAAGAAGTAACACTGCAGTCATGAAGCTCTTCTAGGGTAGAGCAGGGTGTGATCTTACTCTGAGTCAAACAGGTTGTGATAACAGACAGGGTTCAGCATCTGCCCAAAACACAGGGAAGCCCTTGGAGGCAGCTGGATAAGCCCTGCTGCCTTTCCCTCAGGGTGCTGGGGTTAAACACATACCCAGAGCCATCTCCCTCTCCGGAGTTGGATGTTCCCTCCTTACATTGGTGGAATTCCATGGCAAGTCCATCTCCTTAGCGAGCAGCTATCAACTGCCTTTGAACATCAGCAATGGAAATGCTGGGAAAGGAAGATGAAAGAGTTTGTGCTTTTCTTGGTCTTGTTTAAAGAAAGAATAAAGTAGTTCTACTCTCAGAAATTTATGTGGCTGGAGTCTCATTTGCACACTGGACAGGCTGCAATGGAAACGACAGAATGCAGCTGGACTTGTGAGCCTGGGAATGGCTGGGGATGTGGAATTGTGTCTTCCTGCATTTCTGTGAGTTCTTGCAAAGGCAGTTATTGAAATCCCTCCATATGAGTCATGACATTACTGAATAAACAGCAAAAAGTATGTCTAAAGTAGGATATACAGGTCTCATCCAGAATGGTGAGGACAGAAGTTCATCCACAAAATAGAGTGGATTTTGGATGTCATCCACAAAATGGAGCAGCTTTTGAATTACACACCAAGTCTGTAGATGCTACACAGCCATGGTGATATAGACAGAGAGTCCAGTATCTCAATGTTTATGTATTTGGAAAAATTACCTTTATCCTGACCTAACTTTGTGTGGGTAACTTGATCAAAACCGCCAAATACGAAGCGAGTTGAGTGCACCTCCATGCTGGGCAGCCACCTGAAACCTCAGTGATGAGTTTCCTTCCAGAAAATTTTGGGTCCCACTCTTAAGACTGATGAATTTGGAAACCTCACATGCTGAACCCAAGCATCTCTTATGAGAGACAGGCTGATTTCAGACTTACCTCTGATGTAACTGCTGATTTTGTGCCAACACTGGAACAGAAAACAGAATCACACCTTGCCTGAGGCACAGTCCTCACACAGTCTATTCTATCATCAATACAAATCACAAACTGCTTCTGCACTGAGATCTCATTACAAATATTTTTATGCTCTACAATTCATTTGATTAAACTTTCCTTCTTAAACTTAAACTATTTGCATTTGGACAGAGACAGTCATGTATTATGAGCCATAAAAAATGGGTCATCATCTATATGTGCAGTGAATTCTGTGCACACACACAGTGTCTACACCAATAACTGCTCAAGCTGGCTCAGAGAACAGAAAAAAATAAATTAAAACATTTGCTTAGTATTAATGCTATATATGTATATATACATTTTTCTGTTAACAACATATTTTCACAATGCTTTCTTTCTGCTAAAGATTGAATATGTGCCTCAAGAAATAGACTTTAAATGGATGCACCATAGCTGGCTACAATGGGTAATTTCATTTAGGCACAGAATTACAAAGTAGCCATTTTTAACTTCAACTGGATTGCACATTTACTGAACCCTCAATAAATTCATCATTTGGCTGAGTCATGTTGAGAATTGTTTTAAATAAATCTATGTGAAAATTAAATTTAAGTTGAAAAGCAGCAGGAAAAAGATGTATAGTAAGTACTTCATTTGTTGTAATAGGACTATTTGGAAGGAATACAAATGTACTTCAAATTGTAAAGAGCATAATTATTTTTCTCCAGAAGCTGAATGAAATAGAGTTGCCTCTGCCTATATAATATTTGATATGAATTATCTTCGTAAAATTCAAGTTGGGGTTTAAAAATTAAACTTTTCTTTGGTTTACAGGAAATTTCCAAATGAGTTCTACATTTCTTTTGTTTTATAAAGTGGCCAGAAAAACCATAGGAGTTGTCTAAGCTGGTTGGACATGTAGTTTAGCTTCCTTTGGCAGTGGGCACTAACAGATGCTTCACAGGCATTTCAAAAACCCATCTTTTACTCAAATCAGGGTGAAGAGGATGGGAATGGATGGAACATGGAGGGCATGGACAAAACCCTAAACCTGAAAGGACCTTAAAGAAGTCACCTAGTCCCCAATAATCCACAGAGGGGAAATTGCATTCTACCCCCAACAGTGAATCTTGGCATCAGGGTCTCTTTCCCTTCCTCTAATTTCTAACAAAACTGCAAACGTGCACATTATCCCTATGATGCCTAATCCTTTCCAAATGCCATATGGAGTTGGTGTATTGGAAATGACTGAAAGAGACCCAGAGTGCCACGGAATAATTTATTGCTAATAGGTGGTTGCTGGGATTCAGAGGCACTTTGTATGGCTTGGATTTGGTGGGCAATATCAGCAAGAATGAGGATGTTGTTCCAGACAGCCATCCATCAAGTGGCACTTAGGAGCTGTTAATAAGCCATGTCAGAACTGTTAGATTTAATTACTCCAACCTCCTTTTCCAGACAGCCCAATGACGTTGTTTTACACCACCACGACACAGACTCCAAGATTCAGAAGTCTAAAAAATGACTCTTTATTTTGGGATGCATCTCTCTTTTATACCATTTTAAACAGACCAATTTGATTGGTGAAACAAAGCCAAACCTCTTCAATCACGTTGGTCAAACCAGAGGGACTGTCCTAGGTTACAATGTAAAATTGTGCCCAAGGTTTGTATTCTATCCCCATGAGCCGTTGGAGCCAAGGTGGGGCAGTGTTTTCCTTATCTTCTGTTAATGAGCCTAACAATGCCTTGCCACATGACTCATAGATAACTTCCTCCGGGAGTTATCTCTGGTTAATGGGCCATCAAGGACCCACTGCATGACTCATAGAATGAGATCAGCCCATTGGGAGATGCTCCGCCCAGGGGGAGGAGCCAAGCATTCCCACCTGGATAAATCCAGGGTTTGGGACAGCACAGGCACCTTTTTATCCACTGGACTCCCAGAGGAGACAAGAGCTACCAGACCTTTCTACAGGATCACTGCTTCGACAAGATCATCTCATCTAGACTGCCACTACCACCCTAACAGGGTGTCAGGTTGTATTCTGACTCTGTCAGTGGTTTTTTTGTACTATTACTTTCATTTTACTTTCTTTCATTTCTTTTCCTCCTATTAAATTGTGTTTTCTGACTTGGAGTCTTTCACTGGTTTTGCTTTCAAACCAGGACAGGGACATCAAGAAGAAGCCCCTCCTGTGAGAAGGAATGAATAACACAGGTACAGTTACAAAAACATTTCTCTTGTTTACAGGAAATTTCCTGGGAAAAGAATTTCAGAAACCAAAACATCTCAGGCATTAAATCAGGGCTACAGCCCACCAAACTAGTTCTGACAAGAAATAACTAAAGACTCATCCCTAAAAAAGAAGAATCACCAAAAAAAAAAAAAAAATCCATGACCAGCAAAGCAACAGTTAGAGCAGGAGGTTTTTAACAAAAGAGAGGGATGCCCAGCGGAGCGCTGAGAGCAGCACGGGAGCGTTTCCAGGGCTCACAGCCCTGTTTACACAGGCTCAGCGCTGCCAGCAGATGGGGCAGCCACAGGGAGTGTCTGGGGCCAGCCGAGCTGCTCGGGGCTCACTGACAGCACCGGCTCAGGGCCATGTCTTCACCTGCCTCCCGGCTTTCCTGGCCGTGCCTGCAGCCAGGAACCAGCGCAGTGAACACGGGGTACCCGGAAAAGCTACCCTGGCTTCAGCCAACTACTCCCTCCCTGCTTAAGCTGGCATTTCAAAACCTCCCCTCAAAGTTTCTGTCCCTTTTTGTTTTCCTTTTCCTCTTTAAAGATTTATGCCCACAGTCAAATGTCAAGCAAAGAATACTTTTCTTCTAAAAAATGTTATTGTGGCGCTGACCTTCCCTCATGCATAGAATTTTTTGGGGGAGTTCAACCTCCAGGGAAAGAATGATTGATATCCTGCATGTCGTAGCCCAGGGCCTGGTCTAAAAATGAAAAAAAAAAAAAAAAAAAAGAGAATTCTCCTCAAAGGAGCCCTACAAGCCAGGAATATACACTGGACAAGGGAGACAAAGATGCAGCTGTTTGACCAGCACACTGCATCTTGGATGACAACGGAGAGTTACACTGGGCAGTGATAAACTCTTGGCTTCTGTGGGTTTGAAACGCATTGCCCTTGTCACCATTAGGAAGTTTAAACAAGAATTTTTGATTTGCTGTGTCAACCATAATTTTGTACACTCCCATCATCTTCACTTGCCTGTCTCACAATTGTTATTTACTCTTTTTGAGATAGTTCTTGTCTCTGTTGTGTGAGTGGATGATGCCATTTCTCTGGTTTGATGCAGCATTAATTAAGTACTCTTTGAGTACTTTCCTTAAGAGAGACAACACTAAACTCTTTAGTGACTTTGCCTAAAAATAAAATCGTGCCAAAGAAACGGCAAGCATTAAATGCCTACTTTATAAATAAGTAACTGCCTTTGGAAAGGAAACAAATGCAAATTCTAGTTACTGAGCTTGAAAGAGGTGACAAGGAGAAGTGCCAGCATCTTGGCTCCTGTTGCAGCTTTATTGTCACAAATTGTTAGTTACATTTGAAAATTATGGATCTCTCTCATTGTGAAAGTTGTGTCTGCCAGTTGGTGCCTGTACACTAGAGTGGGTTTACCCAATTAGCAGGATTTCCCATGCAGGACCCGGAATAGCTGTGCATGAATCCTAAAGGCAGCTGCGGCTCAGGCTGGGGCCATGCCGGGCTGGAAGCGAGCGCTCCGGCAGGTGAGCTCGGCGCAGGGCAGCAGCCTTGGCACGGCCAGTCTGTGCCGCTGGTGGTGTCTGTCTGTGACAGACGAGCCTGCCCCCATGGCAGACACGCCGTGCAGCAGGCAGAACAGGATTTTTAACCCCAGCGCACTCAGGAAATGATCCAGGTCACGGAAACAGAGCCATTGAAGTGCTACTTGTAATCTTCATCATGGGCCATCTCCAGCTATTTGCATCTCTCCGCTGGCACTCGACCAAGCGAGACTCACCCTGTGCGGAGCTGTTCAAGGCACATCTGAGGCTCTCACTGGGATGATGGGAGGGCCATCAGGAAACTGCTTTAAGGGAAAAACATCCGAGCGACTGAAGAGATTGGATTCATGTAAAAGCAAAAGAGGGCTGGGGAAATGTAGGAAAAGGGTAAAAAGCTGGACTGTCATATCTTCTAAGTGCAACTAACAAGCAATTTGCAAGTTCCCATAAGCTAACAAGCAATTTTCAATTTCCCATATGAGACTATTTTAAGAATGAGAAGTCTCTTTAACACAACAATCTATTCTGAGGGTGAGAAACAAATGCACCTGTAATAACAAAGGGTTTGTCCCATGAGAATCAGTAAAGAAATATGTAAACAATCCAAGAATAGATAGATTTGATGGGCAAGTAAAATACCTTTCACTAACCACTAGAATAATTAACAAGAAAGCTATTAACCAACTAAAGTTGCCCACGAGGTTTGTAAAAACTGTATAAAAGACAGCATGCAGCCATAACAGAGAGAGCCTTCTGAAAACTTTTACCGTGTCGCTCTGTGTGTTGTGATCTCAACAGCGACAGGGAAATAGCAGTCCTGAGAAAACACAACCCTGGCTGCATCTCCTCATCTGCCCATGGGCCAAATTGCACGTTCCCCATTTTAGTTCCATCAAACGGTGCAAACCAAGAAGCGTCTGCCAGCAATAATGCTGGGCAGGCACCTTCCCTCTCCTTTTGCCTGGATATAGATATCAGTACTTTCTTTAGCAAAGATGAGCAAAGATGCAGCATTTCCGACCAAGTCACAACATACAGGTCATACTGGGCTTCAACTAAAAGTTATTATAGAAGAATATGTAGTGATGGACTGAAAAGTATGAACCACGGATCATGAAGAATCTGCTGCTTTTATAAGTAGGTGGACAAAAAGTAATAATTTGAAAATAAAGAAAAAAATAACTTCCCCCTAGCAGTAGTTAGCAAATCACCTTTTCCTTTCCTTTAAATGCTAGGTAGTGTTTGTAGGTAAATTTTTTTTTCTCCAGCAGGCAGTGAAAATGATCACTTCTATATAAAGAAAACCAAAGTTGCTACAGCCTTCCTAATCAGTGTTTTGATGATCTACAGATCATGGCAGGCACTGCTTTATTAATTGTTCCCAAGTTAACAAAAGCAGCATTGTTCATAAAGACATTCCAATAATAATAAGTGCTGGGAAAATGCTAAATTTATTTATAGCCATCACTATTATTTTAATGGTTTGAGGAGTATCCAAATATATCTAAATTATATTGAAAAATGTGATGGAATTTATTTTATTGATGTTAATGACTTCAAGGCAATCATGCTCCAAATACAATAAATAAATATAATAAAGACTGGGTTTTAATATTTTGTCTTTCATTAATTTCTAATTTGCCAATGGATGTAGTATGATGTAAGTCATCTCCTGTAATGATCATCTAAGTGTTAATCAGTATGAAATCTTAGTATAGTCTAATTTGAAATCATGTATTTTGTATTGTGTGTGTCTCTTCAACATTCTTCTTTATTTTCTTCTTCAAAAGTATTTCTACCTTACTCTGATATTTGAGTTCCTAAAAACTAAGTACAATTTTTCCTATAAAATTAAACACAATAGAAAAACTGTTTTCATGGGGATGAGTATAAAATTGGATATAGAATAGCTTGATTTTACTGTGCTAGATATGATTCACTAAGTGTTTTTTTAGGAGCAGGGTAAAGGTTTAAAATTTAAACAGATCCTAATGGTTCTATACTTTTCACTGTTAACCAGTGTCATTTGCTGTGACTGACGAGGGGCAGTCGTTGGTAACTTCCATGTGCCCCTGGTGGTGGTCAGAGACTGACAACAAAACCCAAAATATCAGAGATCTCACTTTGTGCTCCTTCATACGCACCATGAATCCGAGGGTCCGTGGATCCACAGGAATTTTAAAAGTGCCTTTGCTTTACGTAAGGAATCAGTGCTCTGGGTGGCTACACTCCCACCTTCTGTGGGTCTGTGAAAGGACAGCAGTGATCCCAGCTTTAACCACCAGGTAATGGAACTTAATCCATTACTTCCCATCAGCTGTGCTGCCATAATAGAACACATCATGTGTGTGCTCCAGCCTCCCCTCCTCCTCATGTCAAATTAGCCCTGAACTCTTCCCTACGTTTTATTAGATCACAGCACAGAACTTCTTAGGCCAATGTAGTTTAATCATGAAATCATAAAATCATGGGGTGGTTTGTGTTGGAAGGGATCTCAAAGCCCATCCAGTGCCACCCCTGCCATGGCAGGGACACCTCCCATTGTCCCAGGCTGCTCCAAGCCCCAATGTCCAACCTGGCCTTGGCCACTGCCAGGGATCCAGGGGCAGCCACAGCTGTTCTGGGCACCCTGGGCCAGGGCCTGCCCACCCTGCCAGGGAACAATTCCTGATTCCCAAGATCCCATCCAGCCCTGCCCTCGGGCACTGGCAGCCATTCCCTGGGTCCTGCCCCTGCAGCCCTTGGCAATTGTCTCTCTCCATCTTTCCTGCAGCTCCTTCAGGCCCTGCAAGGCCACCCTGAGCTCACCCCAAAGCTTCTCCTGTGCAGGTGAACAATCCCAGCTGTGCCAGCCTTTCCTCCCAGCAGAGCTGCTCCATCCCTCTGCTCCTCCTGGAGCCTCCTCTGGGCTCTCTGCAGCAGCCCCAGGTCCTTGCTGTGCTGGGGTTCCCAGGGCTGGGGCAGCTCTGCAGGTGGGGGCTCCCCTGAGGGCAGAGGGGCAGAATCCCCTCCCCTGCTGCCCACGCTGGGCTCAGCCCAGGGCCGGGTTTGGGCTCCCAGGGCCGGGGCAGGCCCAGCTCTGCCCCACAGCTCCCCAGGGCTCTCCCAGGGCTGCTGCAGCTGCTCAGCCCCAGCCTGGAGGGATCCCGGGGATCCCTGAGCCAGGGGCAGCCCCAGCACTCGGCCTTGTTAAACCTCAGGAGATCCCCAGGGGCCATGGCTGGAGTTTTCCAGCTCCCACTGGAGCGTCCCTGCCCCCTCAGCTCCTTGTCACCTGTTGAGGGTGCATCCCATTCCTTCATTTAAGTCATTAATGAAAGTATTAAATAACCCTGGTCCCAGTACTGTGTCTGATCGCCAATTCCTCTTGCTGGAAATCTGTGTCTTACTTATTTTGGAAACCTGCTTTCCCCTCAACATAAATTAATCCTAGCTACCCTTAAAGAAACTTTCAAGTTTTCCAAACCTATTAATTGCTGTTTTTCTCAGTTCGTTCAAAGAATATGAGGCAGCTTGGCACATTTAAAGGGAATAAAATGAGGTTGGAGGTTCGAGCTCTGATACACTTGACATACTTTGCTATGATAGGGAGGTTTTGCTTCACAGAAGTTTAATTGCCCCTCATGCAACAATGAGGATAGACCTTCTAGGTCAAGGTCAAGGCCTAGAAGGTTCTTCATTTGCTCACAGGTGGCAAATGAAGAACCTTTCTCTGAATTAGTTCTTGCTCTAAAGACAATCAAATGTATTTCCCGAGTCCATGTGGGATTGCAACTTGCAAAGACCAGATGTTATTTTCTCGATTATTACTAAAGAGCAAAACTGTTCCAGCACAAAATGCTCATTTTTAATTTTGTGAGAACTTTAAAATTTCATGAGAACTTTAAAATGTGGGATTAGAAGAATGCAGGAATGATAATCAGTGGTAACTCCTTATATCAAGTGTGCAAAACACAGCAGAGTGCAGGAGGTCTCTTTGGAATGACTTCCCATGTTTTAGGGAATCTGAACCTAAATGTTTCCTCCTTCCTAACCATAGGATCAGAATGTAAAGGAGTGCATCTGCTATATATTAGTATATCATGCAAAATAAACAGCTTCCCTTAAACACCAAAGGAGAACACTCCTTCCCGTGCTTACAGAGATGAGCAGGGTGCAGCACACGGTGGTGATGAAGCACTCTCCAGAAAGACTGATAAGCATTTAAATTTGAATTTCAGTTCCCTGGATAGAAGAAGCTGTGATCTGAAGTACCCTACCTCTTCAGTGAGCATTTTAGCTGCTGAGGTAAATGAGGGTAGAAGAGGGAACATCTCCATTTCAACCATCTGTCTCAAAGAAGGAAATGTTCCTTATTTTTTCAAAAGAAGCCATCAAGGAAGATTAGCATTTCTCCCTAGCTTAAATCCACAGAAGGAGGTGGCATTTAAGATATTCCTGACCCTTCAGGTTTCCAAATGAGTGTGTTATTAAGTGGCCCTCTCTACATGCTTTTGCACTCCTGTTCTTTATTCCCACAACAAAACCTCCAATGCAAAGAGAAGAAAAAAATTTTAAGATCTCCTTGCTCAAAATTCTTGATGAAAAAATGTTAATGTTGACCAATGCAATGTGGGAAATATGGGCAGGTGTCTGGGCAGGAGGCAGCTCAGACGCCTCTGCACATGATGTACCTGCTACTGCTGATAGAAGCTCAGACATTTGGGCTGATTCAGGAGGAAAGTTCGTTTTCCATACAGGATTAAATTCTACAATTGCATAAATTTTAATGTTGCTCTGCACCTGCACAGAGCCCCAGTCCCAGGGTCTCTATGTATATGAAATTACCCACAGAAGCCTATGTAACATATTTATTCATCATATTTACTTTTGCACAGCAAATTTATATGAACACTTGAGACCAAATAAGATTTTTTCCTTCTCTCAATGTGATTCTCTAAGATATCATCATTCACAATATTAACTATTTATTTGTGTGAGAGATTGTATCATTATTGTCACAGAACAAAAACATCTACAAATGTAATTGCACAACCTTGAAACAAACACACAGTTGCTGCTTTTTCATGTCCCTTAGTGTCACCTGTTGTTCATTCTCCTCAGAGAGAAGTAAAAGGGAACTTTTTGTGAACACCTAAAACAGTCTTACTGAAAAAGGCACTTCCTGTCAGGCTGACAGTCTTACTGAAAAAAATAAAAAGAAAAAAAAGAAAAATTCATGTAAACCTCTAAGAAGAACTAGTATTTTGTCTGGATTTGCCAAAAGTGTTTTCCTGAAAGATCCAGGAGGAAATCTGCTTCCTAAGCACCCTCAGTGCAATCTGGATTATAGAGATGGAAGAAGCATTTCAGTTTTAAGCCATATCTGTGGCATGTTGTGTTGAGCTGTCCAACACGATCTAATAATTTATTAGTCATGCTTTGTGTCTGGTTAGCAATGAAAAGTTTTAAGTTTATAACTAGAGGGCAAAAATTAAGTTAATATTGATAATTTCCTGGCACCATGAGACCTCTATCTATTGAAGAAACATCTGGAAGGTACTCTAGAGAGTCTGTCATGTGGGAAGGTACTCTAGAGAGTCTGTCATGTGAGGGGCAGCTGAGGGAGCCAGGCAAGGGGCTCAGCCTGGAGAAAAGGAGGCTCAGGGGGGACCTTGTGGCTCTGCACAACTCCCTGCCAGGAGGGGACAGCCGGGCAGGTCGGGCTCTGCTCGAAGGGACACAGGGACAGGAGGAGAGGGAACGGCCTCAGGCTGGCCCAGGGGAGGCTCAGCTTGGACAGCAGCAGGAATTTCTGCATGGAAAGGGTGCTCAGGCCTTGGCAGGGGCTGCCCAGGGAGGTTTGCAGTGCCCATGCCTGGAGGTGTGCCAGGAAGGGCTGGAGGTGGCACTGAGTGCTCTGGGCTGGGGACAAGGTGGGCATGGGGCACAGCTGGGACTGCAGCCCCAAACTTGCAGGGTTTCTCCAACATCAGGAATTCTGTCAAGATTCAGTGGAATCTCCATAACTTGCTGTAATGGTTGGCAGATTCACAGAAAATTTGAATTCTAAATTCTACTGAGGAAAATCTGCTTACTTGGGATACTGAGCTACAGCTTGGGAGACTGGTACCTATTTTCTTCTCTCTCCCATTGTCTCCCTGTTCAGATAATCTGAATTGGATTTTGTGTGAGAGTGTTTCGGCCATGGTGATCATTATTGACATTTGCTGTGGAAGCATCAAAGTCTGTACTGGGCTGTATTCTGAGGGGAGGATGAGCAGCACAGACTTTCTGTGTGCATGTTCACAGGATTATGCAAAAACTATATTAGCAGAATTCATCTCAGAAAATGCTGTACAGCAGCTCCTGGAATCCTCAAACCACAGCAGATGTCATAACGACAAGCCCTCATCCCAGCAGAGCACAACATTAAAAAAATTGTTACTTTTGGTTTTAATTTACTACTCTATGGATGAGAGAAGTCCCATCTGCTTACTTTATATTTAAATGAAAACATAAACGTTGTCCTTCGCTGACATTAGGCTGGATATTACACAGAAATAGAGACCCCAAGCAGCTAAAATTTACATCTAACAAATATGTTTTCTTACATGCAACCATCTGCATGAGAAAAGCAATGAATAAGTTTGCAGAGCTAGTGTAAACAGGATTCAAAGTGTGACCCATTTTTGTGACACCCTGGGAATAAGAATGACAGAATTTTAGGAAAGCTGGAACCATAATTCCTCCCATGGGAGAAGTTTGGTCACAGAGGATAAAGAGAAAATCAATTGCTGGAAAGATTAGATCTGAAGAAAGTAGTGATTCAGCCCAGCTAAAAGCACACAGCTTTTGAAGGGCTTCTCAGGACTTCAGAACCACCTCTAAAATCTTAAGCCTGTCTCTGATCCTGTGTCAGTGGGAGTTCTGGTTTCACAACCCACTGTTGTAAAAGAGTGGCTCAACACAACAGAAAAATGAGGAGATGTGCTCTGTTCAGTTTGAAAGGGAAGAGGAAAAGATGGTGAGGATATTAGAATGTTCTTTCCCTCAAAAGCTCGATTCTTTGAGGGATGAAAATAAAAATCAGCATGTCAGAATAGTTGTCTGGGATTACTATTAATGAAAGCACTTTTTTTCTGTGGGGAAGTAGCCCAGCATAGACAGTTTTGATAACATGCTAATAACTTCTTAAACTTTTCAGTGAAACATGCTCACGTCTCAAAGCATAGAATTTCAGACAACAATTTGAGTTTTGCTTCCCCTCTCTCCCCCCCTCCTCCCCACAGCTACATTTCCAATACTGAACTTTATGGCTGCAAGCCTGCAGCCTCTTCCAGCTCAAGCCTGGTGAGATTTGGGGTAAGAACTGGAACTAGTGGCAAATTCTGCCCGAGCAGGAGCTTCAGGGGTCAAGTTGCTGTTGCCCCTTACAGAAACTTGGATGGTTTCAGTGTTCCATCTGCCAGTGACACTCCATACTCTTGCCAGGATGAACAGTAACAGGGTCAACAAGATCCCAGCAAGAGGAAGGACCTGTTGGAAAAGGAGGATGGCCTCCTGAAAGCAGAGCTCTCTAAATATGTTTTACTGCTCGAGGTAGAACAAGGAAACTTGGGGAACTTGGGAATTCAGGAGACATAGTGCAATTCCAAAGCATTCAAGTGATATCGCTGGAATGGATGGAAAGGATGGAATAAATTAACATGTCATTTCTTCGACCTCTTACAGTACTTCTACAACCTTCCCCACATGTATGAAACAGTAAATTGTACAGAGAACACAGAAAAGCAGAAAATAGCAAATGAACTTACTACTCCTACAGTCTGGGCAGCAGAAGAAGAGAACTATTCTCTTTCTTCACATAGTTAAGTGAAAGGATGCCTGTTCAAGGTAAACAATTTAAAACAAAAGTGCTCAACAGGTTCTTGTTTGGGTTTTTTTCTGGCTTTTCAGAAAGTGAGAGCATCACTGGCTGTCACACAAGTTTACTGGCCCCAACATGAATTATCTTTTTTGTCTTTAGTGGGAGTTCAGGAATTGGCACCATAAACTCTGGCTATGACTAGTTCCATCTGGGACTTCAGCAGGTCTTCTCAACTTTTTGACTCAGCAAATGAATGGAGATTCTACTATTTACCTTCTGGGCATATTGTGAAAATTAAGTCTCTGATGTCCTTGTAGATGGACAGAACTGTAACAGCTGATTACTAATATCCTTAGATTCAGCAAATATTCACAGACTCCCTTTCATGGAGCTGTAGATTTCAAGGCCAGGAGGGCCTTGATCTTGTCTCTGATTATCTCAATTAGCATGCTTCCTTTAATATAATTTTCAGACCTTTTAATTGCAGTTATAAATTGTTGTGAAACATAACAGTTAGAGATGCTCATGGAAATATTGTAAAATAACCTGCATTAGCATACATGCATGCATTTTCATATGTATTTATGCATATATGGGCAAACCAGTGAAATCACCAGGTTACTGCTTTACCAACAAATTAGTGAAATCACTAGTATTTTTTTGTGGGATTGATAGGCTGCATTGCAAGATGAAGATTAAAGGAGTTGGCAGAACTCTTGCTCTCCCAAATCCTTTCACTTTCCATTTCCTTTGTCCTTGGAGAGTGTCATAATGCAGCTCTGTGCATTTGCAGCTAGACTTTGCCAGATGTCTACTTCTTGCATATATTTGGAAGAAGCTAAGCTTAATTTAATTGTGCCCCAATTCAAGAGAGTATCCCTATGCTGGCAAGTTGATTAAGCATGGTGGTAATTTTAATTATCTCCTTATCTCTCACTGGAGTGCAGTTAGTGGAGCAGATGAAGTTAACCCCATGGATAAATACCCTTTTAAAACTGGGGCCTGAGATAAGAAGGATAAAGCTTTCTTTCTAATATCAAAAATTAGCCTTTACCTGTCTGAAGCCATTTCTTCTCCACTTCTCTGTCCATCTGTGGATCACTCCTCGAGTGACCCTGACATGACACTTGAATCACCTTTATTTCAGGTTGTTTTTCCCCCTGGTAGTTCTGCTCTTGCCTGTGATTCATTGCTGTATTTTACCTATGACAATGAAGTTAGCTGCTCATGGGTTTTTTTTTTTAGTTTGGGGGTTTTTTTCCCCCTTTTTTTGCCAGCTATTCCACTCTCCTCATGACTAATTCTTTTGTGTGAGTTCAACAGAAATGGCACAAGGCCAGCATTCAAGGATGCAAGTTAATGCACTGAAGATCTGAGGAGCTGTAGTTTTGGCTTTCCATGTCACAATCAGGGTGGAATCGTGGAGACTCACAGGGTTCACTTTTCATTTAAGACTCAAACACATTAAGTTATTATTTTCAAGCATTGCATTAAAGTGCCTTTATTTTCCTTTCTGAAAATACCCTGTCAGAAGCCTGTAGGAGGAACAGCAGCATAATTTAAATGTCACTTTCCTTCCCACTCTTGAGTTTCATACCCAGTCAATCTATTCCAGTGACAAAGCTCCTGTGTCCACTAACTTGTTTCTGGCCATTTGGCCCTGTTTTCAGCTGGGTGTGCACAGCAGCTTGAGTGCACTTTTGTATATTTAATTGTCTGGGTTTTAATTAACACAAAAGAACAACAGCTTGGAGAGAAGAACAGAGAGGGATTCCACAAATGAGAAGGTCATTCACGACACTAAGGCAGAAGGTCCTCACAGGAACAGAGCTGTAACATCCCAGCGTGCAGCATCTGAACTTTTCCTCTGTTTTATGAATACCCAGCCATTTGCAGACTTTCTGTGCATCTCAGATCATTAATAAACACAACAGGGTTCCTGCTTGCCTTATAAATACTCACCCGCAGCATTTGGCTGCAGAGATGTTCAGCTTGCCCTGGATCTCCAACCTGGCTGAACGGCTGAGAACAGTTCCATTTCCACAAAAATAGCCTAATCTCTAAACATATATTTATGCATATATTTAAAGTCCCTCATGCCCTGGGGGACAGAAAGCTGGCTGTGCATGTCCAGCAACATAATCCTGACTCATTTTCTTGTAAGGATATCAAAAAGACACAAGGAAGCTCAGACTGTTCACATCCAGGAACAAGTACAGTGTTTAAGAGAGCAAAATAGTGTGCAGACATTTGCAGGGCTCGAAACTGCTCATTTCAACCTGAAATGCTGTACAAAATTGTTCACTTTATCCAGCCTATAACTCAGGCATACCTAGGGTGACACATCCTCTGCTTTAACAGCAGAAGGGAACAGCACATCCCAGCTGAGAGGGGTGAGTCTGTGAGTGCTTCTTCCAAAAGCAATTTAGGACAGAAGAAAATCATTGCTGACAGCAAAACCCCACCCCTGGGAGCAAACTTACAATCCTGCCCGGCACTGAAACTGCCATGTGAATTTCCTGAATTCCTCCATTTTGCATGTCGTTTGCAGAAAACTACCTCCAGTTACAGCAAGACAAAAGCAGATGGTGAGAGGCTGCACAGGGCTGTGAGAGATTGTTCTGGTTATTGATTCTTCATCACAATTTCTGCAGCCCTCGAGATCCAACATCAGAGTCTTGGCCAGGCCAAATCTTGCTTCACATGTAAGAGCTGCTGAGTTTACATCTTAAGGAAATATTGATCTACAACTAATAATCTTTTTTTTTTTTGTTTCCAGCAAGCTGAAACTCCAGAGAGAGGACAGCAAAACCCTTTGCCAGTGCTTATAAAAAACATCAGAATAAAATAGTATCACTTTGGAAACCTGCAAAGAGAATCCAAATCTTGACAGCAAATGTAATATGAAGAATGCAATATATACATATATATATATATATATATATATATATATATATATATATATATATATATGGTGCCTCCTCCTAACTGAGCTTGAGCAATGTCTGGCACAACTAACCCTTTAAAATATCACTGCTGTTTATTTGTTTACAAAGGATCTAGGAGGCTGGAAATGAAAGGGGAGATGCTAAAGGATAAACCCGCTCAAAAGCATCTTCCCCTTTTGCTGGTAAAGAATTGGGAACAGGTGTTGCCAGCCTGTTACTGGTGCTATCAGCCAGCATCAAAAGCATTTGGCAATGCTCTCATCATGCAGAAATTCCAATCAGATTTCTCAGTATATTCTAATTACTGCAGTGACACTTGTTGTGGGCCTAAATGACTACCTCATCACAGCAGACAGGTCTGCCTTCTATTTAGGGTTTATTGGCTCTTAAATCTCTGCCTCCTCTAATTGCTTATCTATCTCAGCAAACACATGTAGAAGTCCACATTTATTCACCCTCTGCACGTTAAGGGCTGTGCTGCCATCTCTCCCCACGCTGTGGTTGTGTCCAGCCCAGCTTCATCCCAAGAAAGCAAACTTGCTCTCCCTTTCTGCACAAATTCTGCCTTTGCCAAGGGATTCAGGCAAATAATGGCTTGTTCTGCTGCCTGTGCTGGTGGTACCCACACACAGGGACTTGGCAGGAGCTCTGGCACACAAATGGCACTTTCTAACCCCATGATTCTTCACTGTCACAGATTTTTCATATAAAAAATCTAAGGCTTGTACATACTTTTCCATCCCAAAGGCCTTAATTTCATTCATACCTACCAAAGCAACTGGCAATTGCCCTGCACAGCCAGTGCCAGGAGCCAGCTGTGGCACCATTAATTGATGCGTGTTCCTTCACTCAGGCACACAGAACGTATCATTTATTTCCCTGATCTGGACCTGGTTCAGATAAGCTGGAGATCAATACAAACTTCTCTTTTGATTTCAGCAGATATTGGATCCTATCCCTGAAATGCATGTTAATCCTACTGAGAAACAAGCATTTATATACAGCAAGAGATACACAAAAGCAAACCGCATTCTGCTTTCACAAGCACCATGGTCAAGATGAGTAAATGAATAAATGAACAAATGATGAAAAGTGGGATTATGTAACTGTAATTTCCATCCCTCGTTTTGCTGTGCCCTAGTTGGCTTTTACTCCAAATATTTTAATCTTTTGCTGATCAGGCCATGGATTACCTTTCCAAATTAATCCCCGTGTACCTGTTTGCTCACGTGGTCCCGTCGGTGCAGAACTGCTCTGTGCAGCAGCATCCAACTCAACACAAACATCCTTTTCACGCTCGGAACCCGACATCTGGAACTTTTCCCTGCTGCATGGCCACGATAGAAATCTGATGCTCTGGTAGACATCATGCTTTGAGCTTTAGCTAATCCAAGTTTCATGCAATTACCCTGCATACTGATTTTGTATAGGCTCAGTTAAATGCTGGGAGTGTGAAGCCAAGACTCAATATGCCTTGAAAGTTATCATAAAGTCACTATGAAATTATGGGAGTTCCAGAAGTGCAGTTGTGCATCAAGAAAAAAACAGACACCAGGGAAAAAAAATAAAACCTTTTGAAAAAGTCTGAGAGCAACGGGAACATTGATTTTTGTCCTCTGTAAGTAGAGCACTCTGCCAGGGTATGAAACCTCTGGCTGCAAATTCCTGTAGTTTAAACATGAGATTGACTACAAGCAAACATAAATGTTGAATTATTGTCATCAGCCAAGCTGAGAAAACTGCAAAAACAGAGAAAACAAGCAGCATGAAAGACTTATAAATTTATCTCACAAATATAATTGATTATTATAACTATAATTATTATTATTATTATGCTTAGAGTGAAAAGAATTGTTCCCACTCTGATTTTAAAGTTTACTTTATGCCATCAGTCAATTTTCTGTCATCTAATTAAGCATTTAGACTTTTTTTTAAAAAGAAGCTGTTAAGTTCTGCATTCTTCCTTGTTCCTAGACATAAAAATAAATCTACAGTCATCACGTTTGACCCCTTCTCATGGAAAAGAACTTCTGGTTTTTGACCACAGATGGAAAAAGCATTAATTGCCTAATGATAATTGACACAGTTAAATTAATGTAACCCTTTTCTCTCTCTTCATTCTCAATACAAACTGTTCTGTCACAATATTTTAAATATTGTCTGCTCGTGGTATCCACTGTGGCACTGAATGAAGTCTCTTTGTATGAATACTTTTCTAAATGCTCAGCTACTGTCTTTTATCTCCTGCTGACTAAATGATAGCCCCAACATTAATATTGCAGTGGAGCTCATGGGCCAAAGATTTTTCTGTGAAATGTAAGTTAAAATGAGTTCAGGCCACAATTTGTGTGCTACCTGATGTGCAAAACACAAATGATATAGAAATATCTGATGTATCCTCCAGCTCCTGTGCCCTGGGACCATGTAACTGTGAGTACAAAAGGGAGCAGTAATCCAGATAATTGCTACTGCTAATTGAGACAGGGGAGCAGAGAAGAAACCAGAAATTCATTAAAGCATAAATTGTGAGTTGCAGATGAGTCACTATATTTGGGCTAGAGCCTCCTTGGTTAGCAATACCATCCATGCTGATCATCACTCCAGTTGCTGGTTTATTTTGGATTGTTAGGATTTTTCTCCTACAACATTTTTTTTTTCTTTTTATTTTATTTCTTTATCACAATGGCCAAGCAATGACAGTCCCTGTTGTGGAAAGTGCCATGAATACACTGAAGAAGAGGGACCCAAGGCTGCTTTCCAGTACAGTCACCCAGGCCTGGCTGCTTCCAGCTGTGCCAACAGCAGAGCCAGGGCACTGCACTGTGGCCCAGCTGCCCCTGGCAGGAAGCACAAGGCAGGGGAGGAGAGGAAGCTCCAGCAGACCCTTGGCTTGGATGGCTGCTGGCCAGAACCAGAGCATGCCTTTTGGACCACACTACCCAGAAATTTAGGCAGAAACTCTAACTGCATGTTAGAATTTTGCATCAAACCTCTGCCAACCAAAAATAAGATTAAGTTAAAAAAAATTAGTGGTATCAAACATGTAACAGTTTGGAAGAGAGACAAGTTTCTGTAGCAGAAGTAAGACTACACTCCTGTCTATTATCAACTTATTTTTAGATGTCCAGACCGAATTTAATTGAAGCTGTCTAAGCTCTCAAAGTAAAGAATTCAGAGGAGGTTTTTTATAGATTCATACACAAAAGTACAATTGCTCCCCTGAAGCAGGATTTTTATTTTATTTATTTATTTATTTTCACCTTTAGAGTTTACCCAGCTCTTTAAATGATTCCAGGCTGGTTTCTCTTCGATTGTTACTCGTTTTGATGCTGCCTCTGAATTGAACACTGGCTTCTGGGGCTTGTCAGCATGGAGAGCTATTGTTGTACACTGGGATAGAGGCTGGACTTCCTGCTGGAAAAATAGCCATGGCACTGCACACGCTGCTCCAAAACACAGCTACATGTGCACACAGCACACAGCAGCCCAAAAAGAGAGAAAAAACATTCCTCTTTCAGCACATAAAGAAATGACGTCTATAAATTACTGTGTTGCACAAGAGGCCAGTTGTTTCAATGACTGCATTAGATGAGGTACAAACAGATATCTCCTCTTCATACAAGTACTTTTCATTTGCAGCTTTAGCATTACTCTTTTTAAAATTACTATTATAATTTTATTTTTGTTTTGGGCACTTCAACAGCTGAGGATTTTTCATTTTTATTTTTTTCTTAAAGTTGACTATCTTTTATACACATCCCAGCTTTTACACAATTGTATAATGCTTCCTCTTTCTAATTTATTTTGTTACCTGTGTGGATAAAATGAATAGTGAATGCTGTCTTATTTCATAAACTTTATTAAGCCTTTGGAGAAACTTCAAAGTGCTCATGTGGAGAAGCAATATAGAATGTATCCAGTGTATCATGACTGGAAATGTAAGAAATCACAATCCTAAGCAAGAAATAAATAACATTCCAGAAAAAGCAGAGGGAACAACATTTAAAGAGTTAATAATGAACCACTTGTCTTCATTTTCAGGTCCTCTAATCCTGCTATTGTGCAGTTTTCACACAGTGCTAAATTGAATTACTGCATCATTTTTTACAATTTCTTTGTACAGTTGACCCAGTTTATAGCAGGTTTGGAAGCATTATCATTGCTTAAGGTTCAAAAATGCTGCTGTGTATTGCATTACAAGTCAATCAGTGCAGAAGGATTTTGATGTAATTTTGCTTTTGGATACAGAGGAACAGATATCCAAATGAAGGCTGGTATTTCATTTTGTCATAACAATGTCACATAAGGCAGCATGCCTTTTTTATACTCATTTTATTGTACTTCTTTGTGCTTCTAGTCCTAGTAAAGTGAATTCTCAAGTTTATGTCTTCCAATGTTTTGATTAACTTGTGCAAGAAGAAAACTGAAAAAAAGCTGTAATGTATAGATTTTTACTGGTGTGTAGCAGATGATGTATTTAAAGGATATCAAAAAGACACAAGATACCACCAAAAAAAGAGCCTAATAACGAATGCAGAGTTTTTCAACATTGTACCACTTCCAGAACGCTCCAGGTGAGAAATTCTTAGAACAGAAATGTTCCTGTTCTGAGGGGCAGTGCTTCCTACAGCTGTTTTAGCACATAAACACCATGCTCAGCTTAAATACACTCTAAGCAATGTGTTTTACATAAAGCATTTCATTCTCTCAAGGTCATTCTTTATGCTTCAGGTGTTAATTTGTGTTGTTCTTCAAGTATTCCTATTATTGATTGTAGAGCCCTTGGTATATGTTATATTGAAATATTGCTAATGTATGAACTGTAACATTAAATTTTTAATCTAATCAATCAAGTGGCATGCATATGCAGTAGATGCTTGGCTTTTACTAAGATTAATTACCATGTGCTGGGGAAGGGAACTGTGTAAGGTGAAATATTGCGTGCACACTGACACACGCACGGAGGAGCAGAGAAAAGAAAGCCAATTGTGCAAAGGGATGAGCACTGTAATAAGTTAATGACTACTTCTGTCATTCAAAACATATGCATAGCCTTTAAGACAACACAAAACAAAGATTAAACGCATGTTAAATCAACTATCTATTAAAGCATTTAGAGCTTTTCTCCAGATTCTATATGGAAATTATGCAATCTGTTTCAAAACTAAACACTTGTCTCCCAGATGGTGCTCAGAGTCTGTCTGAGCAAACACCCCTTCCATGCTCTGTGTAACAACTTGTGCATATTTTTCGTTCCCTGTGCTTTACTTCATCATGTGGGGACATTTGCACTGAACAGGCTGTGTAGACATGACCACGTTTGCATTGCAAAAGCCAGTGGTGCTGTATTTATCCACCGGATTGCAGCCAGGAAGCAGCAGATCCCTCACCATGGACAGCGGCGCTTCCCTGCCTGGAAGGTGCAAACTTGGGTTTCCTGTTGATAACAGCCTGGATTCTAATTCTCACAGGACATTGACAGCTGCCCACTAAATAATAAGTAGCTAATTGTTTAGGGTGTTTTTAACTGTGCTGCAAAGTTAAGCTTCTATGAGCATGCTTTGAGGGAGTGTTTTACCATGCCCAATACCAGTTGTGATTGACGTGAAAATAAGATTAAAGCAGCACTAATACTTCTAAAATGTTATTAAAAGGTACATTATTCATTCACTAGACATAGGGATTACCCTTCTGGCTGAGACTGTGGTATAGCAAAAAAAACTATTGAAAAGACACCACAGCACAAGACAGTCACCTGCAGTTGAGGAGGCTGCTGTTAGCAGTTTTTGCTCTTGCCACACGCCTTTAGTATTTCCTCTGCCTTATTTTCTACTTGTGCAAAGGAGACAACAGCAGCTCCCTGTGTCACAAGAGGAAAGGTCAGGATGTTGCTGCTAGTGAATCACTGAAATGCCTGGTAGGGCACCAGATGAGTACCTGAGCTTAACAAACCTCCCTTTGGACGAGAAAACCCATCTGACTATCATTTCTAAGCAGTTTCTCCAATCTTAGCCTGCAGACACCCCAAAGTAGTGTCCTTTGGAGATTTAGTCATCCATTTTGTTTACAAAACCCAAAACCAGGAATATTCACTTAGTAGCATTAGTTATCACATGTAACTGTCCATGTTTTAAAAAGCAAAGATACTCATGGGCGAAAACTGAATATAAAACTTAAGCAATGAGAGAACTTGAAACATATTTCCCTGATGAAGTGCTCTGCAGTATGTCTTTCTCTTGTTCATTGTTTTAGCTCCTGTCATAGAAGAAGCCATTGTATTAAGAGAAAGAACTAAAAAACTGAATTGAAATAATATCATTTTTAGTTCATTTCTGGAACTTTTTAATAGAGATGTAATTGTCTCCATTAATCAGCATAACTTTTGTTAAATCCGTTGGGTTTTAGAGACACTTTAATATTGCCTCCATATTTTGGAAGGATGAAAATGATGAAGTTCAAAAGATGGATGCATAGAAATTAGATATATAATACAGCAAAACTGCAGGGGGAAAATTTAGCTGGCAAGCCCTTCAAAGCATAATCTGTCATGTCTTCAAAATGTCAAGAGAGATACCCAGCATGCCAGCAAGTAAAACTCCATGGGATATCTCAGAGCAGGGTCAGCTTGAAGTTAGATCAGGGCTTTGTCCAGTCAGACTCGGGCACCATCAGGGAGAGTTACCACAACCTCTCTGCACAACCTGTTCTCTGCTTTAACCCTCTGCTCTGGGGGAAACTTTCCTCGTGTGCAATTCCTCCTGATGCCCCTGGGATTTGTTGCTTCTTCTGCATTTTGAGAAGAATTTGGATCCATCTTCTCTACAGCTCTCCTTTAAGTAGCTGCAGGCAGCAGTTAGATCCAGACTCAGTCATCTCTTCTCTACAGTGAACAACGAACCACTTCCCTCCAGTGTCTGTCCCTGTGTGTCCCTGTGTGTGTCCCTGTGTGTGTGTGTCTCTGTCCCTGTGTGTCCCTGTGTGTCCCTGTGTCTGTGTGTCCCTGTGTCTGTGTGTCCCTGTGTGTCCCTGTCTGTGTGTCCCTGTGTGTCCCTGTGTCTGTGTGTCCCTGTCCCTGTGTGTCCCTGTGTGTCCCTCTGTGTCCCTGTGTGTCCCTGTGTCTGTGTGTCTCTGTCCCTGTGTGTCCCTGTGTCTGTCCCTGTCTGTCCCTGTGTCTGTCCCTCTGTCTGTCCCTGTGTGCAGGGAGGGCAGGGCAAGCCCAGGCTCTGCTCCAGGCCCAGCAATGGCCCCAGAGCCACGGGCAGGACCTGAGCCCAGGAGCTGCCCCTGCACAGGAGGCACAACCTCTGCCCTGGGCAGTGCCCAGCCCTGAGCAGATTGTGCCCAGAGGCTGGGCAGTCCCTCCCTGGGGATATTGCAGAGCCCTCGGGACACTCTGCTGTGCCCTGTGCTCTGGGCTGGCCCTGCTGGAGCAGGGAGGTGGCACCAGAGCAGCCCCTGGGGGCCCCTCCAGCCTCACCCATCCCAGGACTCTGGGATTCAGCCTCTCCTTAAATGTCAGGTGCCTCAGTCCCCAAACCATGCTGTAGCTTTCTCCTGGACTTGCTGCAATGTCCTCCCTTGTCCATGGGCTGCAAGAACAGACAGGGTTCTGCCTCTGATGTTTTATTTGTGCTGAGCACAAAAGCATCAGCTCTTCCCTGGTTGTGCTCTCCACAGCAGCCCTGTGCTCCAGGCACAGCCAGCTGTCCCTGCCATGACCATGCCATGGTCACCAGGGCTGCAATTCCTTCCCCGAGCTGCTTCCTGGTGAGTCAGCCCCTTGCTTGTATCACCAATTCCTCCAAGCTCACAATTACATTTTTGCTAGCTTGGGATTTTGTCCACTCTCATGAGGTGCCACCTCTGTGAGTGACTCTGCCCCAGGGTCCCACAGAACCTGGTCCACTCAGTTTGGTGTCAGCCATGGCTGGGGGTGTTTCCATGCCACTGTTCTGTTGCTCTTAAAAGCAGTGGAAGTGTCAGCGGCAGTCCCAATCTGCAGCACACCTCACTTGGAGCTGAGGGCTGCACTCTGCAGCAGTGCCCCTTTGAGCCCAGCATTGTCCATCCTGTCTGGTCCATACCTGCTCCTTTTGGCTACAGAGGCACTAAGGGATGACTCCTGGTTGAAGGCTGGGCTCGGAGGCAGCCCCAGGCCAGAGCTGTACCTGCCCAGGCTGCACAGCTGGCTCTGGGAAATCCCTGCTGGCAGATGCCAATCACATCCCTGTGCCTGGAAATGCTTTCCAGGACATTTTTCTCAGGACTGCCCTGAGGCTTTAGGGGCAGCATTTCTTAAGACCCTCTCACCTCTTTTGAAGACAAGCATGACTTTTTCTAGTCCCTGCTTGCAACACCTTTTCAGAGATGAGATCAACCTTCAATGACATCAGGGTCTTTGGATGCATCTTGTCCAGCACCACAAATGAGGCTGGACAAGGCTCTGAGCACCCTCTTTTGTTGATGCTGCTTTCAGGGGCAGCAGGCCAGGCCAGAGGCTCCAGAGGCTCCCTTCAGCCTCAATTATTCAATGACTCTCTCAATATATCCAGCTTATTTAGGCAGACCCCAACTTTCTATTAAAACCACACCATGCTTGTATGTTTTGCATTGCAAAGCAGATTGTCCAGTTTCTTGAACAGCACAGTCTAAGGCTTCATAATCTATTCAATATGATATGCCTGTTTTAAATTTATGAAGCTGTAAACCAATTTCCTGTACTAATAAACACCTCTGTTTTCATTCCTATTTATCCTCCCTATAAAATTACTGCACTCCCTTACTGTCTTTCTCTTGTCCTTGTCCTTCCCATCTTGTAAGATGGGAAAAAGAGATGGGGGCAGGGGAGACAGAAAAATAAGAATAAACCATCACAACAACAACAAAAAAAACCCCCAAACCCAAAACCTATCAGCTCATAAAAAAAGGATATTTGGTGAGAATCCAAGATCAACAGACCAGCAAGCCCACTCATTGTTCTTTATTGTTTTGGCTCTCTTCCAGTCCCTGTAGGTTTCTCTCTCTTTCCAAACTGCTTTCTGCATTCTCACATATGTTATAGAAAGTACAACGATTTCTGAGAAGTACTTTAATTTATAACAGCTTGATCTGAAAAAGAAGTTGACCAGTTTGTAAAGGAGATGAGGGGAGCTTGGTGCTCTGGCTCTGATTAGTGTTTGAGTGTAAACTCTTATTCTTAGCAGAAGATCCGTGTGTGCGTAGTATCGCTGAAGGAGAAATGGGTGCCTTGCACATAAATAGTGGGCATAATTATCTGTAAAACTGTTTGGGTTTGGAGTTGCTCTGGCAGCACAATAAATATTTCAAATCCAGCACACATCAGACCTGCCAACATCTTTACAGGGAGCACAGAAATCCAACTTTGCATTTTGTCACAAAAATGATCCATTTTTCCAATGCAGCAGAAAAACAGGAGGGTGATGGTATAAAAAGGCATTGATGTGGCTGATTTTATCTGTGGTTTTAATAGATTCTTACCAAATGTAATAAATTTTGAAAATTACTGATAGGATCTGCAGAGTTACTAGAATATTTCAACCCCTCTTATCTATGTGGCTGCAGGATGGAAACAAGTTCATAACTTAAGAGCTTAAACCATAAAAGCTTAATTAATTTAATCATTATAGGAATAACTCTCCCAGGTAAAAACAAAAAGGCCAAACTCTATCACTGATGTCCAATCATGCCCCTTTGCTCTGCACTCTCTATCCTGCAGTAGCAAGGTGCTCAATGCTTGGCACAGACTGAGCTCTGCCAGGGCTGCCTTCCCTGCTGCTGGATGTGCTGTGAACTGGCAGGGACACACCAGGACGCTTCCAAGGGGAAGCTGCAGCCAGTCTGCACCTCCTCAGGGCCACTGGTCCTGCTGGGGTGCAGAGATTTCACAGGAGACATTTTCAGAGGTGAGACCAGCACAGGAACATCCTCAGCCTGCAAAGGACCCGCCCTGGCTGCTGCTGCTTCCCCTCTTGCTGGCCCATTCCCACAGAATTACAGCCAGGCTGTGTGAAAACCATTCTTCAGAGCTGGGAAAAGACCTGGGCATTCCAGATACAGACTTGAGTGGCAGTCTCAGAGAACTGTAAACAACCAAGAAATGTAGATTGGGACTGCTGGGGAAACCAGGCACCAATGCACCCAGGGGTTTTTCCTCAAAATGTGAGAACAGCAGCAGCCTTGGTGGTGCTGCGTGAGCAGCCTCACAGTACCATTGCTTGGGAGCCCCTTAGATTTGGATTATTCAGGGACACTCACTGAGCTTTCAGTCTGAGATTAGTCTGAGAGAACGCAGACATGCACTAGGGCATGAATGTATAGATAAAATCATGGATTTTTCAAGATTGTTGTTTTCCTTTCTTCTTTAATAATTATTCTGAAGTGAACTGGTCATTTAAACAAAAAAATTGCATAGTCCAAGGGGTTACCTAATGTTTAAAGATAAATGGAAATGTGTGTGTTGAAAAATATTTGAAAAAATCTAACTCTTCAAACTTTTCTGGGTATTGTACTTCAAATTATTTAACTTTTTTTTTTTTGTTCTTAGTGATAACATCATTCAGACACGTAAATATGAGAGATAAGCCTGTTTATTCTTAAATGTGTTACAAGATATTCATCTTTAGCTGAAGAGGGAATGTTGTTATCAAACCCTGAGTGCAAATCCAGAGACTGTGAATGGGAGAAAAAGAACTCAAAATCGTGCTGAGACTGAGAGTGGCTCATTTGGACCAGTTCCAAGCAGAGACAAACCAAATCACCTGAGTGTAGAAATGTGACAAATAAATAAGTAATGTTTAAAGCTTCTGTATACCCCAGCCACCCCCATGCTTACTCTTTTAGGAATTTTGCATCTGTAGGTGTAGAAAGCTTTTAGAAAGACATCTAATTAAATTCTCACTTTGACTTTATTTTCATTGCTTTTACTTCCTCCCCAATATCAGCAGCAATCAGAGAAAGCTGCTCATTTGAATTTCAGAGCTGGGAATGTGGAGGTTTGGGGTGCAGCCTTGCCTTTCAGTGGCAGAAATTGTTGTCACCATTATTAATGGTGACATTTACTCCCTTCACAGGTTCTAGCCATGCCCACCATGATCTCCATGGCACACAAATACTGCAACCTACAGAGGGGTGAAGGGCAGATTTACAGGTTTAACATTTATATGGACTGCAGTTCCTCAGAGAAAATGCTGACTTTTGGGAGGGAGTTATTTTGGGATTGTTGATTTGTTCCTTGAAAATCTGCCTGATGAGCATTTCTGACACAGTTACAGAGCTGTGCAAGGGAGTCTAGCAAAAATAACAATCCCTTCACCTGGAATGTTCGACAGGTTCTGGTTAAGTGCTTCTGTCTCAGGTGACTAAAAAAGGTTTCCTCTATTCCAAGTCTTTGTTATACATGCTGTAATAATTTGGTTACACAAACCCATTAACTTATACACACACACATATAATATACAATGGAAGGAAGAGATACTTGTAAAATCAAACCACCAATATGTTTTGCTTGTTGATTGAATGGATCATAAGTTGCCAGGCCTGGGAATGATGTGAATTCCAGAAAGACCAAGGAATGGGCTGCCTGTTTGGTAGCTAAGGTTAAAGAGAAGATAAAATGTGAAGCAAGAAGCTTGGGGGACTTTCAAAAGGGAGGGATTTTTAAAGGCTGATTGCTGGTACAGATACAGCTACATGTGATAAGCCTAGTTTTATGTCTGTATTTACATATTAATTGTAATTCATCTCTGGCATAATTAAAGATGCTCGATACAGGGTTTTATCCAAACATCACTTGCATTAACAATAAGCTGAAGACTTTGGAGTAGTGGCAGTGGATTCACTTAAAATGCTGTGATTGCTCTGATTGCCTGGGGTTTGTAGCAGGCAACTTTCTTCTTTAAGGATTCTCACTACAGCTTCTCAGAGATTCATGTGCAGAGATGTATTATACAGAAATGCCAATTTAAATGAGCATAAAGTGAACAACCTAGAAACCCACATTATTATTACTTATTCTTACTACTTCTGTAATCACTATCAAACATCTGTAATGCCACAAATATGTCTCCTGAAACTGTGTAAAAGAAGAGGAGCATCTAATGAAAGGAAAGGCAAAGAGACAGACTCTAAAAGCTGATTAAGCTGCTGGGTATTTGTTGTATTTCAGGCATGTAAGTAATTTCATTGGCTTCACTGAGATTTCTGGAGTAGATCTACAGAGCAAAACTGGATAAATGCTATTTCTTGCCCAGTTAATAGTCACAGAGGAAACAAAAGGACACTGTGTGAATAAGACATCAGAGAGGGCAAAAAAGGGACTTTAGGGAGAGGTGAATGGCACGGTCAGAGGGCAGAGCATGTGACAGGAGTTATGCAGAAAGGGCACATCAGGACCTCAAAGGGGACAAAAAGAGATTGACTTCAGCTACAGCATCATCCAAATCCCAGCTGATAGAAGTTGTGTCCATGGTGCAGGAAACCTGGCAGTGCTGATCCACACACATCTGCAAATGGCCACAGTCTTTTACATTCCATGTGCAATTTGTTCTGGCTATTTCTGATCTGATCCTTAAACAAATTATGGGTCTGGTTTTGGCCAAATATCTCTTTCTGTAGTCCATCTGCTTCAGACATTTCTCTTAATGGAACAGAATAGAGTAGGATGGAATAGAATGATCATTCTGTGATCTATGATCTATTTAACTTGAGCAAAGGACATCCTTTCTTTCCATTGATTTAAGAGGCTAAACTATGGACTACAATAGATGTACAAATCCCCTTAATTAGTATTAAAAAAATATATTTAGAATCAGTTCCACATTAAAATCAAACCTGAATGTTCTGTGGAAGTGTAAGGTTAGTAGAGCCAGATCATCCATGAGCTACTTTTCCCCACTCCCAACTCTCTCTGTGTTTTAAGAGCATAAACTGGGATGCTACACCTCAGACATTTTATTTCTTTCGCTTCCACATCATTATCTTTTTCTAGATCTGCTCATTTTGATCTGTTTCTCTGTCCTTTAGTCAATGAGACAGGTTTTAAACATCAGTCCCTTCCTCACTCACTGTTGCACACGAATCATCCAACCTTGTCAGGTCCTTGTTCATTGGTAATAAATATAGATTAGAAATGTTGTTATTCTTTCCAAATCAGCAGTATGTGTACAAAACTCTGTGTGCATGAACAGATGGATGCCTGTTAGATCCAGAGGTGGTTACATCCAAGACTTCCTTATCTGTGGGATTTTGGGGTTTTTTGGGTTTTGGGTTTTTTTTTTTTTTTTCTCTAAAAGGGAGATTGAGCTACATATAATAAAATACTGGTATAGTAACAAAGGTTAAATAATTAATATAAAAATATCCAGAAGAATACAATGATTTACATTTGAACCCTGAATATTTAAAAATTAATAGAAAATATTAGCATGTTAATAATTGAAATCACAGGAATGTATAATGAGATTGCACTTACTGCAGTATATTAACCATTATCTGTAGCCTGGTAGGAAAATTTTTAACCTCAGAATAAATAGGATGTGCATTCTCTAAGCCCCTAAGGCTTTGCTACTATTAAACCAACGTGATCCTTGAAAACACGTACACGTGCACATCTTGTGGAATCAGAAATACAACATGTACTCTCATAGCAATTTCCTTTGTCTGAAAATAGTCCTTTTATCTGTAAATCGGGGGGGGGGGGCAAAATGAAAGCACTGAAGAGTGACTTAACTACAAAAGAATGCAATAAAATTAGCACTACATGAATGTCATTTTTCTGAGTTTTTCACTGTTTCACATACAGTTTCCTTTATCTTTCAGGAAATTCTGGCATAGCAGCTCAGCAAGCTCACAGCAGAAACAACATAATGACTTTTTGGTCAAATGGTTTATGACTTCACACCTACACTGAGAGCTTTAACCTCTATCCATATTTATATTTGTCCTCTATTCCTTCAATTCAGATGTCCTTTCAGAGAAGATTGGTTTCATGCAGAGTAGATAAAAATCAGAACCCATACCTCACATGCGATAAATTCATCGTATTTATTATGTCTCTAACACTGGTGAGTTAGAGGGAAGAAAAACTTCAGCTTTTCATCCTTAACATTTAATTCATATTTTTCTTACCGTTAAAACTGTAAAAAGGAGCTGGGAGGAAGAAGGGCATGTTTTGTGTGGTTTTTTCCTTTCCAGTCTGTGTGTTTTTCAGAGCTACAAACATTGAAATATTCATACTAGGAAGGGTGCTAAGTTGCTGTGGCCCAGAATGATGAGAAAAGGAGTGACAGGATGATTACAAAGGGTGTGGTGCAGCTGTGCTTGTTAAACAGGGAATGGAGCTAAAAAATCCAGCGGTGCACAGATCCAGACACTGCCCAGGCATGGACACGAGGGGGTTGGTGGTGGTGCAGCTGGAAAACTCCTTGGCCAGCTGGATCTGGATGCTGGGAATGCTCTGTGGGACAGGGCTGGTGCTGCCCCAGGGGGGAAAACAGCCTGCTCTGGCCTTCAGGTGACAACTAAACCCTCACAGCAAAGAGCAGGCAAAGGAACACACGCAGTTAGAAAATGAAACTTCTGGTTTCCATCATAAATGCAGCAGTGTAGAGAGTTTTGCCCACTAATCCCTAGTAGCACTTTTTGGAGTTTACAAAGGCATTTAGCACCAACCTCTGACTCAGACAAGAATTTCTGACTCACTTGAGCTTAAAGATGTCCCAAAGACAGGACTCCCAGGCCTTGTTGAGTCAGAGATATCATTGTACCTCAAAAGGTACCTCTTAAGAATATTAAGTAAAACTAAAAATAGGTTGAAGTTATCTGGTTGTTTTTAATCATTTGTTCTTATCTTTCCTAAGCACAGTAATGCCGGCACATGTTTTTTAAGTTCTGAGTAAACTTCATACAGGAAAATACAGGGCAAAAATGGTCTATAGACCACAAGGGATATAAATCCTTTATGGGTTCAGTATGGATTTATTCTATTTGAACATCTGACCCTGTTATGAAAGATTTACATGGAGGAGTAAGTCAAGTATAATCATTTTCAATGATCTGGAATTACTCAGCCTACATGAAATACTTGTTTATTGCTCTGTTGATGCTTATATGAGAAACTAATAGATTTTTCTTGAAATATTAATGTGGAACAATAGAAAGAACTGAAAAAATATCTGTTTTGTGCTGTTCTGTGTTAAAATTAAATGTTGCATCAAAGGCTAGTGTGATTTGTCAGTGCTGGGAATGAAATGCCTCTGCCTTTTACTGCCCAGCCCTGTCTTAGCAGCACTGGGGGGTTTGGTGTGACAGAAGGTCAGTCTTGTCTGCAGCTCAGTGTCTTGGCTTCTGAAGGCACCAAGGAAATCTTGGGGGTTTAGACAATCTGATTCCTCCCATCTGTGAATCCCTTTTAATTTCTGATAAGCATGGCTGAAATTCACATCCTCTCCTAAATTATGTTGACTGCTGTATTTCTGTGTTGTGCCAAACTCCTTGTTGTGCTTTGAGATGAAAGCAGAGTAGAGTCTGCTGTCATTAGACATCAATGGCATTACTTAAGACACAGAGACTTTTCTTTCATCCTGTTACACCTGGTGTTTTTCAGAGTGTGTGTGACCAGAGGAAAAACACCCCATGCTGGAGCTGTCTAAGGAACCCAACAGGGTAAGAACAGAGTCAGTGATGCTCCGCAGTTCCTGCACTTCAGAGAAGTGCAGTGCTGGTAAATCAAAATATTGAGCTGAACTGGGCCATTTTGTTTACCAAAGTGCACATTTTGTTCTTTTCCTCTGTCAATTGACTAAAGCTGCCTTACCGGTACTTGTAGTACTTTGTCAGTTACTAACCTCTAGACTTTTCAATGTTTTTTTATCTATTCAAATGGTTTTATGAAAAATCACAGAATCCCAGAATCCCTGAGGTTGGAAAAGCCCTCCCAGCCCATGGAGTCCCAGCTTTGCCCAATGCCCACCTTGTCCCCAGTCCAGAGCACCCAGTGCCACCTCCAGCCCTTCCTGGGACACCTCCAGGGATGGGTCCAACACCTGCCAAGGCCTGAGCACCCCTTCCATGCAGAAATTCCTGTTGTTGTCCAACCTGATCCTCCCTTGGCACAACTTGAAGCCGTTTCTTCTCATCCTGAAGAGAAGATAGATAGAGAAAAATAAGGAAGTTCTGCTCTCCTTTGTATCCTCCCTGCCTGAAGATGTACAGTCCCTACAATCCCTATTCCATCCAAAAAAAGGAGGAATCTATCCTAAAAGGGCTTAAAATAAATCCTTGAAGTGTAAAATTAAACCAGTTAGAGGTCAAGATGCAAGGACAAAAGTGTTAATATGGAGGAGAAGTACAGTATCACTGCACCTATATGAAGGACCAAACAGATGTGGGGGAACAGATGCGAATCCTGCGGGCAGGATGTGGAGACAAGATTATTTCAGGTAAGGAAAGGCAGGTGCTAGAGGTTCTCTATATGTGTGCTGGCCAATGGGAGGAATCAGGACAAGCAGATATGAGTGCCTGGAGTTACTCTGACACAAGCAGCTCAGAGATACATCTGAAGGGTTCCCAAATGCCAGAGCACCAGGACATTAAACTTTTAAAAAGCCAGATATTCAATGAATTAGAATTTAAAGACTGGAATCAGACGTTACGCAGGAAAACCATTGTGGAGAAGTAAATTATATTTAAAGGGCAAGTGGTGAAGAAATAGCACTAAATAAAAATGTGAACTCCTGTAATAAACCTGAAACTGCTGTGATTATTAATAATCAGAAAAATAAGAAAGAACAGGTACATGAGCAACTGGAAGACAGGCTGCTGGCTCTGTGATTTTTGGTGAGTTAAATCATGGAGAAAAATTTTTAGGGAGAAAAGCACCAGGGAGCCAAGCTGAATCTCCCATCCATAGCAAGGGAAAAAGAGTTGGGGAAAACATTTGCACACAGTAGGACAATATAATGGGAGAAATGTCAAGGAAAATTAGTCATGATTCTATGATGCAAAGAGCTCTTTTATTGTACACCAGTTAATTTATATATACTCTATTTTCAGTTTATATATACTGAATTTTCCCAGCCACGCAGTCATCCTACTTGTTTCATTGCACTGCTTTAATTAAAAGCAGCACATAAACATCCACTTCTGTGTAAATCCTTGTAAAAACACCTTCAGATTTGAATGCTTATCTTATATCAGATTATTGACAGGTTTTGCTAAATTGGTATAAATGGATCTGGGAGCATTTCCAGAGAGATTATAGGGATTCAGTTCATGCAGCACAGGCAGTGTGTGCTTTAGTACTTATATGTGTGTTTATCAATAATATGTGCATATATTCATGTATAAGGACCTAACTGTATGAGACACTTCACAGTGTTAATTTAGATTTTACTATGAAGTACTGCCCGTCATAATTTTTCACTGTTCAGAGATTTTTCATTTGGAAAATAAAAGCTGAAAAAGAGACAAATAGTTTTGTCAAAAATTCATTTTGCTCTACTGTGAGCTATCAGATAATTTTGATCTTCAACACCTAATCATACTTCTACATTAGGAAAAGAAACAATAAAATATTCCTTAATATTTTCCTTATTTTGTTTCTTTCAAGCAGAACTTCAAGTTTTCAAGACAAAGGTAGCTCACATTTGAGAGAATTACTATTCCAAATATTTCAGATAGGAACACGAGTACCTTCCAGTCTTGTAATTCAGAATCTGTGGTTTTATTCCAATCTCATTGTTTCAATTACATTGAATTATGGATCTAATGTCCTTAATGCAAATATGCTTCAAGTATCTTGGTTCTCCACCCCTTCTCCTCTGCAAAATGACTTAGAAATTATAGAAGCCATGGGCTTAATTTTAGTACCTTACCTAGATCATCAAAGACTTGAATTAGAGAAAATTCCAAACCTTGATGCTCCAAAAATTAACTTTTTTTCAAGTGCCTACATTGAAATCAGAGAAAGTGAGGCATCCATGAGAAATAGTTACTTCGGAAATGGCAGCCTGTGTCTGAGAAGCTGTGAGGATTTCTGCTGAGAGCCGCAGGCATGAGCCAGCCAGCACATATGCCAGCAATAACAGTTCACTATTAATGAAGTGTCTTTTTTTCTGCCCATAATGAAATTAATTCCTGGCGTTAGAACTCTGCCTCACATCGGGGAAAGTAAATAGAAGATGAACAGAAATGGCATTTATTCATTAAAATTGCAAAGTAGCAATTAAATCCTTTTCTCCTTTCCTTCTGGATCATCTGTTCCAAAGCATCTAAAGTGGGGCTGTCTCATGGGTCAGGCTGATCAGGTGATAAATGCTCTATTTTGGACCAGCCTCAGACATTTGGGGACTTGCTTGTATTTGAGCCTGTTTGTTTTCAAGAAACAAAGCCCCCAGAACAAATACATGCTCAAGAACAACCTGGAGAAGTCAGGGAGTCCCACCATGGACAGAGGAAGGCTCTGGATCCCCGCAGCCAAGCTGGGACATGCGAGAGGGGTTCAAATGTCCCTCTGTCCCAGAGGACAGGGCTTTTCATATCAGCCAGCACACACCAGCACAGGTGCTCAGCTGGGCATCTCCCTGCCTCCTCAGTGCATCTCAGATCCAACTACTCCTCGAGAGATTTTAAGGAAACTGTGAGGTGTCCAGGAAGGATCCCAGCCCCTCAGAAGTGCCTAGGCAGAGGAATCGGCACAGTTTGCTCACAGTGCTCACCCATCTGATATTCAATGTTACTGTAACACTTCAGCCAAAAGCACTTGTCAATGGGAGTTAAGTATCATCATCCTCATAACACACTTCTGAACACAAGTGCAAAAACAAGGCAGGCATTTTTGAGATCACTCAGCTCCTGTGAAACTCTGCCAGGACACAGACCCATCACAGAGCATGTTTCATTAGCAACATCTGTTCTTTTTGACGCCCCATTTTCTATGCTTCCTTCCACTTTTTTCCTGGTGACACTCATCTGGCACAGCCACTTTGGTCTGCCCTTTAAACCTTTCCTGTGCTAAGGAGCATCTTTTTTATTCCCTGGTAGACACTCAGATGGTAAAAGGGGCATACAGGACACCGACAACAAATTGGTTCCATAAGTAGCTGCCGGTATCCTGCAGTGAGTCGGTCTGAGCTGGACGAATTAAGAAGTCCAAGGTGATACTGTTCTACCTCTCCCCCCACATCATTTGCTATCATTCCATATGTTCCATCCTCTTCAGAAAAGGTACATGTCAGCCTAAAATAATGAAGAATTTATCTCCTTTCTGGGAATGACAAACACGCCTTATGGAGATGAGGAGTGTGACAAGGATTATTTATCTCATTACTCACGTATCAATCATACAACAGCGTAAGACAAAGGCATGGACAGCAGACCACAGGTGAGGAGTTAAATGGGATACTGGCACAATTAAATATATTACCAATTAATACAAAGCCAGCTTCCCCTGCAGCCACATGGGCAACAACCTGAAAAAAAACCCCAAACAAGCAGTAGAACTGAATGATTTTACTGCTGCCCAGTAAATCATTATAAGCTACACGAGTCATAACATCCTGGAGTCTTTCTGCCGTGTGATATTTTACCTGAATAATAAGTCTGAGATTGGTTTAATAGTTTATTGCTGAAACACTAATTTAATTAAAATATTCTCAGAGCTCTCCTACAGTAATGCAGTGTGGATTTATATCTACATTCTGCCTGGGGTCTCAGTGAAATTGCATCAGACTTGCCATGTGTGTGGCAATCTAAATCTACAAATGTAAATGCTGAAGCTTCTTGCCTTACTGATTTTTCATCACATCCATCGAAATATTGCACGATAGCATCAGCCTCTTGAAATGGGAGATCTGAAAACTTCAATTTGGTTTTTTATACATGGAATTTGTTGGGAGCCACTGCTCCTCATATAACACTTTGATACTGATGGATTTTGACTTATTCTTTTTGTTTCTCACTCTTTCTAGTTAAATAAATTTCACCAAGAGATTTCCAATCAGTCTTCCCTCTGTCTCTAATGTCCATTTTCTTAGTGCTGAAGCATACAGAAAAGCACTGCAGATGTGTATGGAAAGCATATGGAGACAGGGAAATAGCTGTTATAATGCAACATCAGAGGAAGCCACCATAATGCTTAAACGGGAGCTGGGAACTCAGAATTCAGAAGATCTGCCCATAAGCAGCTACCCCAAACCCCTGACTTTGTGCCATATTTATTAGTGTGTGTTAAATGATAGTATAGGCAAGGAAGAGCTACTTTTGCCTTTCTTGGCATCCATAAAGGCTCAGCACCAGCACTCATCTGTATTAATGGCCAATACAAAACCTACTGAATTACCCAAAGGCTTTGGATCAGGCCCTGGTATTAAAAGTGCTTTATATTTTTGAAATCGCTAGTTAATAAATAAGGGGCCAGCAGATGCTACAAGAAAACAAAGCAGTATAGTTCCTGGGATTTATTAACCAATAAAGCTTGCTGTTATTGTGAACTGCAAATGGTTTCCTATGTGCAGCTCTTTACATCAGTTTTTAACAGCTCCTATGGAGAAGAAATCCTTTTTCATTGCGTTATTGGTGCACCTGGCCCCAGGTAAGTGGACAGAGAAATGTGGGACAATCGGGGAACATCTAAAACACTCAGCTCCAGGGGGCAAAAGAGTGTACACGAGGAAGTGCAAACAACCAGAACAAAGCCCACAGCCTGGCGAAGAGAAAATTTAGCACTTGTTACAGGAACAATCCTCAGAAGCTTTTCAGGCTCCCGTTTGGCTGCTGGTAACTGGGATATCCGGGCTGGTGGGAGGGGAGCTGGGGACAGTGTGACCAAAGCAGGCGTGTCCTGCCCTGGCTGATCACACCTCACACAGGGCAGGAGAGCTGTTGTTTGTCACCCTTCCCGAGACAAGATATCATTTCTCGTGAAGGGATGTAAAACTGAGTGACTCCAACAGTGCTGAACTTCAAAGATTTAAAATGTGAAGGATGGAGAAATGTTAATTCACAGCCAGCCTGACAAAAGCAAAGATGACAAATTTCTCTTCAGTTTGCAAAAGATTTAGGAATCAGAATTATGTCTCTCAGTCATTTCTCCTACTTTTTCTCATTCCTTTTATTATCACATTAAATAATGCCACTCTGGGCAAGTCACACAGTGGCAAAGGGTCTGGAGGGTGAGCTTGGGTAGTAAAACTGTATTAAAAAACAGTCACCATGCATGCATGGGAGTTTATGTGCAAAATATTCTTCCGCAAAATTTGGATTAAAAGGTGAAATTGTGTTCCCAAAAGAGGAAAACTGAAACATTGTTTCAATTATTTCAAAAATGCATTGGGTTGTTTTGTCTTTTAAATGTTTCACCTGCATGTTATTTATATTTCAAACCGCAGTGTATTTTGTTTTCATTAGAAAAAGTTAACTCATCAGCAACTTGAAATCATTCTTTTCAATATTTTTCCTGAAGCAAGAAGTTCAAAAATGCTAGTTTTTTCCAAGTGTTAACATTTTCCAAAGGAGAAAAAAAAATCTCCAAAGGTCTATTTCAGCACCATCCTGTGCAGCCTGACACAGTTTGATCCAAAGGCCACTGAAGTTAATGAAATTACTTTTGTTGGTTTTGGTGATTTAGGGGTCAAGCCTTTCACTGACCAGAAAGAGACTGAAATTCTACTGTGGTTACCTGCACTGCACACTGACCATTGGCCAAAGAGGAGTGGAAGTGCTCCACAAGTCAGAACAGTTCTGAGCTGGGACGACAGTGGCAAGGCTGGTTTGCAGAATCCAAGTGTAGAGGGCAGGAGTTCAGCAATTTCACCTGTTAGATCTGCACCCCAGAACGTGTCCAGAGAGCCCTGGAGGGGCTGGGGGTGTCCAGGGAAGGAAACAGGGCTGGGGAAGGTTCTGGGTAGCCCTGGAGGGGCTGAGGGAGCTGGGCAAGGGGCTCAGTCTGGAGAAAAGGAGGCTCAGGGGGGACCTGGTGGCTCTGCACAACTCCCTGCCAGGAGGGGACAGCCGGGCAGGTCGGGCTCTGCTCCCAGGGACACAGGGACAGGAGGAGAGGGAACGGCCTCAGGCTGGCCCAGGGGAGGCTCAGCTTGGACAGCAGCAGGAATTTCTGCATGGAAAGGGTGCTCAGGCCTTGGCAGGGGCTGCCCAGGGAGGTTTGCAGTGCCCGTGCCTGGAGGTGTCCCAGGAGTGGCACTGAGTGCTCTGGGCTGGGGACAAGGTGGGCATGGGGCACAGCTGGGGCTCCATGGCCTTGCAGGACTTTTCCAACCTCAGGGATTCTGGGATTCTGTGTTTCTGAGCTCCATGTTCCCATCTGTCAGAACCCATACAAGAAGAGAATCATGGCAGCTCCTCTGATTTTCAGGGGCAGATTCTCAGAGCCTCCTGGCAGAATTTCACTGGGCTGCTGAATGGTAACCCAGCACAAAAAGCCCAGGGGAGAGTGAAGGGAGGGCTTAAGGATGCGATTAAAGATTAGAATATATGTGAATGAGAACACATAGAAGTCTTGAATAATTAAGCACTTAGCATCTCTTGAGTACTGCTTTTAAATTATGGCATGGAAATGTTTTGAGACCATTTGTCTCCTCACACCTTTAAAAGTGGAGAATGCTCAGAGTAAGCAGCAGTTAGACATCTGACCTCATGCATGTCCTGAGACAGAAATCACACTGAATAAGCTCAAAAAATACACAAGTCCAATTATCCCAGAACCACAGTTGTGTGAAAATTCTCGAGGAAAATTCAGTATCAGGTCAAACTGTCCAGCTTGCAATTTTGCCACAAGACTTGCACTTAGACCAGACCTCCCACTGAAGGAGTTTCAGTTTTCAAGTTTGCATGGAAACCAAACAAAATCAGGAGAAATTACTGTGGTGATTCTCAGGGCTTTGCTTTGTACTTCTAGGTATTAGATTGTCAGCTTGTAGAATACTGTACAGCTCAGCTTCACTGGGTTTGGTGAAATGATACTTATTTACACCAGGTGAAAATCAGGCCTGGAATGTATAAACCTACATGAGTGAAAACAAAAGGGTTTCATAATCCAGATTTTGCAAAACAAAAAGCCCTTCTGCTTTGCACAAAGAACTTTGGATTTGAATTATCTCATGCAAAGTGAGCATAGTTGGCTGCACAGACACTGAAGCCTGTATGTTTGGCTTGCCAAACTCAGAAGGCTTACAGACCTGTGAGAGGAATCACTCTAATAGTTCTTACAATAGATTCAGAACAAAACTATCACTGGGAGAAAGGCAAGCAAAACCCAGCTGTGGCTCATTCATTACTTGTATTCATAGAATTATTAAAGCATAAAACAAGAAAAAAAAATCCCTCAGCAGACAAGTGGGGAATTGTTATCATCTTACTAGAGGCCTCTAGAATAACAGGATTTAGAAATAAAGAGGGCTTTTTAAAATTGACAATTGCATGTCTGGTAAGTAGAGAACTTTCAAGGCAATGAGCAAAGGAAGCTGGAGGATGTTACAGCCCTGTAGAATCGTGGCTGCAGTGCACAGACTGAACAAAACAGAAAACTATTAACCAAAAGGCAGTAGCCAAAATAGCATGTATGAGGGCCAGGTACATCTGGCTGGTGTGTTGGCACAGGGGCAAAAAAAGCACAAAGATGTTTCATCCACTTTGCTCCCTTCCTCTTCCAAATCCAATTGACTTCAGAATTCTTTATTGCCAATTTTCTTTGAGGTACTATTTGCCAGAGAGAGAGAGGGAGAGCATCTTTCCAGTCAAAATAAAAACCAAACAAGAGCCCAGCTCTATCACTCTCAGTGGGAGATTGGGCTCCCTTTCTCCCCACAGGCTCAGCCAGAGACATCCTGCCTCTTTCAGTGGCCCTCTGGCTGACACTGCTCCTTGTCTCTGGCACAAACTTCACTTCTCATGGCACAGCATGATTCAAATTAAACGTTTCAGAAGAAGGAAAATAATGGACTCTGCTGACTTTTAAGTTACCATGTTAGTGAAATTCAGGCACAAAAGACCCACAGTCCCAGACTGCACGAGCTGATTTTCAAGCAAGCGCCTGCATGGGCAAACACTTGTATTATGAAAATCCAAGCCCCATGTGGCAGGCTCTCCAAGGCCTGTGCAACCAGGGAAATGCATTAAAAATGTCTCTAGTAAGGACAATATATATTGGAATGATATGCCAAATTTACAGGCCTTTTGAAAACCAGGTTTCATGTGTCAAAATTCAAACTCTTTTAATCTACCTATAAAAACACCAGTTGGATATCCTAAAATGAAACTCAGAAGCCTGTGATTTCTGGCTGGAGAGGCAGCAGCATTCTCCCAGCAATTGAGTCAATTCTCGTTAAGAGTCATGACTGTTTGCATAAATAGAAATGACAGTTTATAGGTAAATCCTACCCAGTGTGGAGTCCATTCATTTTAAATGTTATGCTCAAAAGGCCACAGCAGCATAATAATGTGAAGGCAGGCATGGAGCCTCCAATAAAGCTGCCCCCACTGGGCCAGTGCCATTGCACGGCGTGCTCTGGGTAGTTACAGAGTGATTAGACACTGGGTGGTCAATCAGAGCTCAGCCTGCCTGTCATAAATATCAGACCTAAAGGCCACAGGTGTGAATTTTACAGAGCTGCTTCTGCTCTCCATTCTCATAGGGTATAATACCTATGTGCCTTGATGAAGAAGCTGTTCTCATTCATTCAAGCATTTCTGAAAGTGACTCTTCTGCACACAGCATCTCACATGTTGGGTATTTATTAAGGGTACTCCCCTGGTGCTCATACCTCAAGGCAGAACTGTACTGGTATTTTTTTTTCCTTCTCTCCTGTGGTCATGGAGACAATGCAGTGGGAGCTCTGCTGCTTACAGTTTTCCACTTACACAATCTTATCACTTGATGGCAGATGGTTTGGGGAAATCTTAGGGAGGAAAGAGCTCTGCTAATGTCACCATCGTATCTTGAACTTTAGTCTTTCCCCACTGCATGTTATTTGTTAGCAAAACATGGACACCAGAGCAACAGAGCAGCCTGTCTGAACTGTGAGAGCAGCTTTCCTCACCCAGGGAGACAAACCACAAATAGCTGTGTTCTGTATATCAGATAGAAGGGAAAAAAACCAAAACAGCCACCCAGCTACCCAGAAACACTCCCTTATAGTAGTTCTGCAAATCAGTCACTAAATTTGGAGAAAACCTGTAAGATTATCGAGTCTAAACATTAACCCAGCACCACCACATTCATCACTAAACCATATTCCCAAATGCCACATCCCACACCTTTTGAACTCTTCAGGGATGGTGGTTCCACCACTTCCCTAAACAGCCTGTCCCAAAAGTCAGGGGTTAAATGCTTTGTAGTAAAAAATTTAAATATAAAATATTTGTTTTAGAGAAAGAAGTCAAAAATTTTCCCCTACTGCCCTCCCCCCAAAAAATCCCAAACAAACCACAAAAAACCACAAAATACCAAAACAAAAAACCAACAAACAAAAAACCCAACCAAACAAAAAACCAAACCATACCAAACAAACAAACAAAAAAACCCAAACACATGAGTAAGAGCAGAAAAGTTGTGTCACAAGGGTCCAAGGGGAGTGGAGCGTGCCCAGGGTTTGCACAGAACAGGCAGCATTCCTTGGGGTGAAACAACACCAAGGCACAACTCACCCAGCGTAGCTGCAAGGGTGGCCAGCACGGAGCACCAGGCACAGCTGGGTGTGTGCACAGCAGAGCAGAGACCCCCTCAGCCTTGGAAATCCGAGCAGAGCTCCCTCAGACCAGTTAAGGGCTAAGCACTTCTGGAACACCACAGGTGTGCCATCAGGTGTGCTGCTCTGGCCTCCCTGGGCTGAGCTGTTCCACTCCTCTGGAGGAGCCCAGCACCAGCTCAGCCCCAGGCAGGAGATGATGGTAATGTAGTTTTGCAGTTTATGGACAAGTTTAGGTTTTTCCTTTGTGGGCAGCTGGGTTTTTTAAGTTGCTTGGGTTTTTGACACACAGGAACTTTTTCAACAAAATTCATTAATGGCAAGGAGCTGCCTCAAACAATATCTCTCATCTATGTTACAAAAACTTCTGAGCTTAATTACAGTATTTTTGTGTTCCCCTGTAATTTCAAACCCATCTTAACGGTTTAGAAATGGTGCTGAAGGCTTCACAAACCTAGGGGTTTTGCATAAGTCTTGAGCATATTTAAACCACATCTCCAAAGTGAGCAAAGTCTTATTTAAATATGTAGGAGCACAACAGAATTGCACTGGTGTCCCAGCAGAGAACCTGAAAGTGACACAAACAACAATCCCATTAAGATACAGAACTCTGCCATGAGTCCAACCCACTTTTATGAACTCTGACTGCTCCTTTCAAAATTATTTTAGCTCAGACAAAGTCAGCACTACTCACCATAACATCTCATGGTTTCATACATGCAGAGGACAGGCTACTTTTGGCATTGCTCTCCTTTATGTAGGACTTTGAATTATTTTCTGGGGACCCAGGGGGAATTTGTCCTGCCTGGAGTTAAATGAACTGCTGTAGCTCCTGTCCCAAGCAGAAATTGGTTGTGTGAGAAAATAATGAATCTCTGTAAATTCTCTGGTCCAGTCACTGACAAAACCTGTAGTTTCTGCTTTAGGCAGCACTGGATTTAGCAAAGTCTGGACACACTGAACATGTCCAGGCAATCCAAACCATTTTCTAAGGCTCACGGGAGGGCTGCAGGGATTCTTCACAGTGTTGTGGCAGGACACCAGCACCAATCCCATATGTTCATTTTTCTATTTGATGACTGCAGCTGAGTTTTCCCAGTGACATTCAGGAAACAAATCATAGCCTGTTTGGTTTTGTACTGGAGCAAAAATCTATTTTCCCACAGAATTATCCAATTGTCAGATTTTAGCTAGAGGCTCAGAGGAGATTTTTTTTTACATGACCAGGAGGAGATTATTATAGCAGTCAATTCTTTCATGAAATTGTGAAACATGTATCTTCAATATTTCATGTTAGTAAAATTATAGCTGTTTTGTACTAAAATTCATGTATACAAATTAGCACAACAGGAGACTCTTCTGCCTTCTGAAAGATTTTAAAAACACAGTCTCAGAGTACAAGTCACTTCCACTGTGGATCTTAAAACTGGAAGCAAATATTTATTGCAGAATACTAATAATGTGTTTACACATAGTGAATGTTTCAAAGAACTGTCAGATGCTTCTCTTTCTCTCCAGAAAAGGCATTTTCCATCCATAAATAAAGATGCAGGAAGTATTGCCAGAAATTGGGTGTGCATTGCTATGATTTCAGATTAGGCATGTTCCTGCTAAAAATGGGACAAATCTGACATTCCTTACCAAAGGAAAACAATCTCACAGGAGTGGATGTGTGCTCACTTAGGAGCTCTCCAGAGCTCTCTTTTAGTTTCAACTAGTTTGTGATTTTGTGAATGTGAGGAAGAGAAACTCTTTTCTGTACTGTCAGGAAAGCCAAGATATTCATTTGTTTCCACAGACTCATAATGTTTGGGGTCTTTTATCATCTCCAATCAGAATAAAAACGAAGTTATGAAACATTTCATTTTGATCATCAAAATGTTTCAGACTGACAAAATATGCTGCATTGTACTCTTATACAGTAACACAATCTCCTGATCTTACTGAATATTTCAATATGCTGAAAACCCTGACAAAGGCAGCAAACCCCATGCAGCATTTTTATTTATTGTCTTCCTATATAAACTTTTCTTCTGGAAATTGTTCTCACCCACAGTTTGCAAGTAGTTTTTGCTGAGGAATACATTAGTGAAAGCAGTGTGGTTGCATTGAGGTGTGAGTGGCTCCTGGATGGACAGACAGGGAAGATTCTTTAACAGATTTTTGGGTTTTCCTTTTTTGCCCTTGCTTTGTTGGTTTGGGGTTTTGCTTGGTTTGTTTGGTTGGGTTTTTTTGTTTGGTTTTTGAGGGGCTTTTTTGTGTGGTTGGGGTTTTTTGGTTCTGGGGGTGGTTTTTTGGGGGGGTTGGTTGGTTTGGGGGGTTACTTTTGGGAGTTTGGGGGGCTTTTTGTTTGTTTTGGTTTAGGGATTCTGTTGGTTTGTTCTTTTTAATTGTTTTTTGGGTTTTTGGGTGGGAGTTTGTTTGGTTTGGTGTTTTATGTTTTGGAGATACATAAAACTTGGAGATACATCATTCTATCAAAATTGAGACAATAAAAGACAGGAGAAACTGCTGGCAGAAGTGGAAAGAAATGGGTTGCAGAGCAGGTAGCAGAGGCCTCCCAGGTAAGTCTGCCTTCCTAACCAAACCTTCTTTCCCTGCAGCTTCCAGCACCAAGGGAAGGGACCCCGGGCCAGGGGTGCAGCAGCAGCTCTGAGTGCTGGCTGCAGCTCAGGGGCAGAAAGGTTCATTGCAAGCTGCCAAATGAGGGACCACGGTAATTCCCTGAAGAGGCTGTGGGTAATGGAATTAGATAACACATGCTGTTCCATTGTGCTGTGCGTACAGCACCATCCCAGAGCTGCTGGAGCAGTGGGAGCAGCTCTGTGAATTCTCCCTTCCACGTGTGGATCAGCCATGCAAAGCCATGTTCATCCACTGCACACTTCCCTATTTTGTTACAGAATTCCTTGCTTCAAACAGCCTGCAGCAAAGCCTGGCTTTATTTGTCTTTCTCAATTATCATAGACCACTGCATGCAATAACCCTTTTATACATTCTTTTAATTATATCATAAAATATGACCAGTTCCTTGCTGAAATGTATATTTATCCAATTAAGAAATAGATAACTACTAGTATTTATCATTAATTACTATCTCCCACATCCAAGGCAGGCATTTGCATTTTATGACATGCCATCAATAAGTAAATGCAGAGCCAAGCTCATCTCCTGCAATTACTCAAGGTGCACCTCACCCAGAAGGTGCCTCACTCTAGGCACCAGTATTGAATAAATGGGTGTTAAACACACCATGGGGGTGTGGGACAAACCAGCACACGTTTAGATTGCAGAGTGTTACAGGAAAATGCCATCACATGCATGGCACTCCTGCTGCTGTGACCCTGGTGACCCTGTCCAGCCCTGCTCCTTTCCCACATCCCTGTACCCACAGGGAGCTCTCCTATTCCTTGGAGCCCAGTTAGACTAAAGCTAGGTAGAGATGTTTTCCTCAGAACAGTGTCAGCCAGGAGTCTTTCTGTAGCAGTGAAAGCCCTGGGGTAGACACAGTCACACTGAGCAAAACCAGCTTATTCCGTTCAGGGAAGTGGCAAAAGCAGTTCTGACACCAGCACTCCTTTACTGTTAAAAGTTGCACCCAAACCAGAGCATTTTTTAGCAGAACAGCCTGTCTTTTTGGTGAATGGCTGAAAGACTGGGATTCAGTGAATTCTGTCTGCTGCTTTGATTATCAATTTTCCCAGTAAAGAGCAGGTAGTGACAGAGGACATGATAAGAGCACTGATTTATTGCTCCCCTCCACAGCTCTCCCAATATATACCACAGCAAGCCTTTGCTAAAGGGACTAGCTCAGAGGCCTAAATAAACCCAGTATTACAAAGTTAGGGCTTTGTCTACACACAACAGTTCAATTTCTTTAATTATATCGTAAACTGTATTGATAAAAGTGTTCCTTTGCTGCTATAATAAACTCTCAAATATTTAATATGCTTAGCTGGTCTGAGGCCCCTTCACAGTGGTAGAACTAAAAACATACCAAATGAAAAATGATATCATTGCATTTCATAAGTGGTTCACACTAAATTAGGGTCTTGCAGAGAAGGTTTAAGAGCTAAAACAAACAGGGAAGAGAAATTCTTCTGCAGAAGAGAGTGCAAGTAGATAAAAATTAATTTTTGATGTCCATGATGGAATGACAGATGGGAGACCAAGTACTACAACACAGAGAAAATAACCTCGTTGTTCCTCCCTAAACAATGGAGCATCATGTGCAAAGAATTCTCTTGGAGAGACAGACAAACCCACAAAAGCACTGGAAAGTTTTCATCTTGGTCTTTGGAAAGTGAAGAAACCACCCTGCTTTTTGAGCTCAGATTGAAGTCAGAGATAGTCAGAGCTGTCTGAAACTCTGCTTCTCCCACAGCCAGACAAGAAGAGAAAAGAGGATTGGCAGAGTGAACCGTGGCTCCTGGAAGTGGCAAGAAAATGTAGTAAAAGATGGAATAAGTAACATAACTTGGTTCTCTCACTGTAATATAGTCGAACAGATCACGCACCTTGCTTGAGAACTCAGACAAATGCCAAATGATGGTAATGAATTTGTAATCCAGCCATGCAAATCTTTTTTTTCTTTTGTCAAAATTTTAATTAGAAGTACTTCATTTTAAGAACATGGTTTATCAACTTCTTTCAGAAAAAAATGCAGTCAAAACTGCAGGGCAAACAGACTATCAGGAATAATAAGGCTGTATGTGCCAATCTGGACAAAGTCCTATTGTCACTGGAAGAAAGAAATCCCAATTTCCCTCCAAGATGAATATTTGGTATACATGGGTTCAAGGGAACCTGACTGGGACCAAACTCTGAGACTTCTGCTTTAATTATGGTATTTGTTGTACCAGAAGTCAAAATAAAATCAAGAACAGAAACAGTGTTTGGTGTCAAAGCTATTTACCAAAAACTTAATCATAGAAAACAGAGGCTCTAAAAAGGAGGAATTTAATTGATCCAAGTGTCCTGATTTGTGCTGGATAAGAACCTGCAGGTATATAAACATCTAGTTAAAAATAGTCCCTGGTATGAGAACGAGAGTATCTAACTCAGCCTAAATAACATTGTGACTTAGAGATTCTTTCTGCCTGTGCTTTTGGCTGAATTGAGTGCACTGTATGCACACCTGCATGCAGAGACTGAGCTACCTGAGGAGGGGAGCCACTGTGCAGCCAGACCCGAAGAAGCAGAAGGACCCATTGAAAGAATTACTGTCCTGTTTACTGGCCAAAGATTTGAAAAATGCTGATATTCTCTTTTTCAGAGTGTTTCATTCATTGTAACAGATTCAAACACCCCATGCTACTGACTAGCTTAACATCCTTTGACTTTCCAGCTGCACAGTGGTCCAGTTTCAAAGAGAATATTTTAGATTCCTTTGGTTAGTGTCTCCAAGGTCTCTGCTGTTTTCTTCTCTCTTTCACTCCCTCCTTCCCCCATCTCCCTTTTGCAACATTTCCCTGATGCTCCTGAGTGCAAAACTGAGTCCTTAGACCTTGGAGCTACATCTTCAAAGAGCAGGAGAGGGGAGAGGAAGAGTGAAGAAGGGAAACAGGATGAGAATTACACCCCACTCATCTGTTCCAGCTCATTTTCAGAGCTTTTCTTTGCCTTAGTTTACTACATGTTGAAAAAATGTTCCCAGGCATCAAACCTTGATCTCCTGACACAGAATTTAATCACCTGAATTTAGCTATGAATTCTACTCCTAAATAGTAGGTGATCTGCTGGAGGTCTTTTTTTTTATTTTTGGCACTTCTGGCAGATCTCTGATGGGACTGGTGATGCCACACTTGCTCTAGAAGCAAAATACTCACAGGGTTTTCTGCTCTCAAGTTTATCCCCCAAACACCGCTGTGTATTCCACCACTCCCACTGAATTTAATTCTATTCCGCTTTGAGCTAAGACTCTGAGTTTTAGTGCCCCATCAGGGCTTACTATCAATGAAATAAAAATCTTCAAGAAGAGTGGGCACAGCAGTCAGAATTACACAGAGGAAAGCATGCAGAGAGCATTGCTGTGTACAGCCATCCCAGAACAGGGGACCATGGCCCTTCTTGTCAAATAAGCAACAGCTCAGGTCAGTTTGCAGTCAGGAGAGAAATATCTGATAAAGCAATCTGAGGTTTTGCAAAGCTAAGCGTTGCTGGTACACAAAGTGCTGCTCTCCCTTTCCATTCATCTCCAAATCAGTGTTACATGGCTCTCAACACAGGTATCGGAAGCAAAGTGGTTTTGTGAAGTGATCCTTTGGCTGAGAGCCAAAATCTCCTAAGTGCTATTCTTAAAAATGCATTATGGCAACCCGGGCTTCTCAGCAAATCATGAATCCCAACCACATCACTCTCCTTGTTTGCAAAACAGGGAAATAAAAGGCACTTCCAGATTTTCCCAGAGATCTTTGAAATCCACGCCTTGAGAGGTTTGTAAGAGCATTTGATAGTAATGATTACAATTGCTAGTTAACTCACAGGACAACTGAGAACAGCCACTAGTTAATATTTAAAAGGCAACATGAACAGTATTTATCTCCAGGGCATGAGTTAAAGGGTGTCTTTGACCTCCTGTCAGCACTTGTTATGGAGGAGAATATTTCAAATAATATGTGGCAGATAATAGTTGTGTCTTGGCCATTTTCCAGTATAAACGCTTGCATCTCACTTCTTTAAAATTTAGTGAATCATGTTATTCTTCAATACATGCTTCATATTATTGTAGGATGGTTTGGAAAAATGCAATTGCTTTTCTTGATATCTCCTATTTACATTGGATAGTGGTGTAGGGTCAAAATCTGCTCTCGGTGCCCACACAACTCCAGGAATATGTACATGAAAAACTGTGGAGCTTCCTGGTTGTAATCAAAGTCATGATTTCATAAACTGAAATTGAATTCTATGGTCCTACAAAAAAGTATAAAGGGGGAAGGGAGCACAGACTGGAAGAGTGACCAACACCACCATCTGAAGGGCAGGAGACTGCAGAGTGCCTGGAGCTCTATGGCCACAGCTCCACGTGCAGGGTACAGCCTCCTGTGAGCACCCCAGGAAGGGGATGGATGCTCATTCTGGGGCTTCTCCTTTCAGAGAATAGAACTGTTAAGGCTGGAGAAGACCACAAAGATCATCAAGTCCAACAATCAACCCAGCACTACCACCATGTTCCCCACTAAACCACATCCTCAAGTGTTGCATCTACTTGTTTTTGAAAACATGGTGATTGCATCACCTCTCTTTGGCAGCTTGTTCCAAAGCTAGACAACCCTTCCATGAAGATTTTTTTCCTAATATCCAATCTATACCTTCCTTGGTACAGCTTGTGGCCATTTCCTCCTCATCTGCCATGTGGGAGCAGAGCCCAACCCCCCTGGCTGTCCCCTCCTGGCAGGGACTTGTGCAGAGACACCAGGTCCCCCCTGAGCCTCCTTTTCTCCAGGCTGAGCCCCTTGCCCAGCTCCCTCAGACCCTCCAGGGCTCCATTCCCTTCCCCAGCCCCGTTCCCTTCCCTGGACACCCCCAGCCCCTCCATGTCCCTCTTTGTGAGGGCCCAGAGCTGGGCACAGCCCTCGGGGTCCCTCAGCAGGGCCAGCACAGGGGACGGGCCCTGCCCTGGGCCTGCTGCCACCCCAGGGCCGGCACAGCCAGGTGCCATTGGCCTCTGGCACCCTGGGCTCGTGTCCAGCCCCTGTCACCAGCACCCCCAGGGCCTTTCCCAGCAGCTTTCCAGCCCCTCTGCCCAGGCTGTATTCACACACCGGCCCGGGCTCAGCACAGCCTCAGAGCCAGGACCAGCCCCATTGTGGGACCCGGACATGCTGACAGCCCAGCCCACATTGTCAGGGACAACAAGCTGTACTTGTGTGCATAACATTATGGAATGGCTCTTCTCATAAAAATAGCTGTTGTCTGATCACCTTTGAAGGCTCTGATTTTAGCAATAATATCACGTACTGCCTTTAAAAGGGAATGTTTAGATATAAGCAGGGTTTACCCACTGGCTCTCCCTCTGCAGTGGGGAGGGTGCAATGGAAGCAATATCAGCTGTACAGAGATGTGTTTCATCACCCAGGAAGCCATCAAGAAACTCTTCTGGAAGGGGAGACCATATGTGAGCTACGACAGTGTGATGTATGAGTCACGTTGCTGAAATCAACTCTTGGATTCCACAGTGCCATTTGAAGGGACAACACCATTATTTTCTTTAGCCATTCAAGCAAGGGAAACACACTAACTCAATTGCCAGCACAGCTACCAGAATGAAATTGTGTATTCCTTTTAGTATTCAAGACATTGCTCTATTGCCTTATTCATAGGAATTCAGCATCTCTTTTGAAAAAAGCAAAACAACGACTTTGTCTCCATTTTAATTTGGACAGAGTCCAAATTAAGCTATTACGAGAGATAAATGATATAATGAGAGCTGCATGCAATTTACTGTAAACAAATGAACAAGCAGAATGACCTCTCAAATGTTTGCATTTTTCTTTTTTGAACGTACTGAAATTTTAATGTTCTAGGTAGCGAAGTCAAGTTTCATATTCAGCTTTCCTGTTAATGTCAACATGCACATGACAGGTTCCAACTAAGCAGAAAAATAGGACATTAGGATGCCAACCTAGCATTCCATTATTATCAAGAATAAATGAACTCAAGTTACACAGAGGTTCTATATTAACTGTTTCCAGAATACACTTCTATGTACAGTTCTGTCTCACAGGAATATCTCTGTCTGGCAAATATTAGATGTTCTGGCAGTGAAAAAAAAAGTCTGAGAGCCTTTTCTTTTTCAGAATTATAACTGTGAACAAAAGTATCTTTGAGGTACTGGAGCAAACGGATCCTGGACCTACAATCCCAAACCTTTGGAGCAGTAAAGTCCTCAAGCTCCCAGCAAAGGTTGTCCTCAATTTTGCAGCTTCAGGCATTTAATCCCAAGTAAGCCAGTAAGATTCATACAAAGTGATGAAATAACATATTATGTTAATGAGCATAATTATGCTAATGAACATTCCTTCAAGGAATCCTTATTCTTAATTCATTACTCAGATAGTGTCATCTGAGACCAATGGAAATGTTTTGAAAGACTCAATTAACCCCTCTGAGGCAGTCCCAGGCCTCAAGAAATCGGCTTTCAATACCACCTTTCCTGTAGATTCCCAGAGTTACACCTGCCTATGGTCATTGTTTCACTCGGAGTTCTCTGCCTTTTTTAGATTCTTGATTTTCTTCCAACAGGGACTTCAGCCTTGACTGGGAAAAAAAGAAACAAACCACAAGAATCCACCAAAAAACTAGAAAACCAAAATAAACCAACGACCCACAGAAAAGCCCTTAAATCATGTTTTATTCCAGAAGCCCTCTGTGTTTCTCTGCAAGAACCAATATCTTTATTCAGTGATGGTGGCATTGGTTCTGCAGACTGTCCCAGAGGAATCATCTCCTGAACAAGAAGGGGAAAGCACTAAAACAGCAGGAAAGCTGCTGGAGTCTGCCTGCACAGGGCTGGGGTGGTATGACTGTGCTGGGACTAGCCCTGGCCTGGCACTATCCTGACCAGTGGGTGCTGGATTCCATAGCAAAAGGATTATTTGCTACAGATATTCTGTATCAGACAGCTCCTGCCTCATATCCCTGATCCAGTGTGATCACAGCCATTCCTAAGCTTCTGCCTACCCTCTGGTGCATTATTGCACAGCCAATACCATGCACAAGTTTTTAAAGGCTACATGAATTTAAATATTATTCCATTCTTGTGCTGGTATTAATAGCAACATTTATATCAATGGATAAAAAACATCATCTCTGCAGTAAATTCAGGGCCACATCACCTCAGCTCAGCAGCTGTGGCAGGCAGTACAGGGTTAAAAAGGATACACCTAAGAGGGAGTTTTCTCCAGATGAAATACAGGAGTATGTCCTCTGATGGTTCTGTTTTCTCCACAATAAATCTCTGCTGTAAGATTTGGCTTCTTTACTCTCTGTAATGAGCACTGCCCCACCAGTGGGTTTTTAACATGCTTTATTAGCTTAATATGCCTGAGCATTTGTGTGTAGGAGGGCTGAGAGTGTCAGCCCAGGCTCAGCTACAGTGAAAGCAGAGCTCTGCAGCCCTGGCCCCCAGGTTTAGGGGTGCACACACGGCATCTGATGGCGTGGGAATCACAGAATCACCAGATAATTAAGGTTGGAGAAGACCTCCAAGACCAACAAATCCCACCTTTCACTGAACACCATCTACCACTGTCTACTCATTTCTTGAGCACTCCAGGGATGATGACCACACCACTTTCCTGGGCAGCCCATTCCAATGCTTAACCACTCCTTCAAAGAAGAACACTTTCCTAATACCCAAGCTGAATTTCCCCTGGCACAGCTTGAGGCCATTTTCCTTTTTTCCTAGGTCTAGTTGCCTGGGAGAAGAGGTTGACTCCCACCTGACTCCACCCTCCTTTCAGAGAGTTGTAGAGAACAAAAAGGTCCCTCCTGAGCCTCTTTTTCCTCCAGGCTAAACCACCCCAGCTCCTTCAGCTGCTCCTCACAGGACTCATAGTCAGAAGTGATGGGTCTCCTCCTCTCCTCTCACTACTGTGTCATTATTCCCTCCATCAAAGCTGAGACACGTGGAGCTCTCTGCAGTGACCTGTGAGATCCCTCAGAGGTTACAGCACTGACTGATTTATCATGATTGACAACTGCCAGTGATTATGAAAATTGGTAGCCAGTACAGCATGTATTACTCATGCCTGCAGAGCAGGGCACAGAGAAATCATTTTTCTTTTTAGTATTCCCAAAGGTTTACTGTTCTTAGCTTTGTGCAAAGAAACTGGAGGCCCTGGGAAAGTGATGCAGTTGTATAAATAGTTCAGACATCATGTCAAGCTGTTTTAAAAATGTCACTTAGTTGCCACAAGGTTCTGACTTAATATGTAAGAGAAAACAAATGAGTCTGAAAATCTGTTTAGTAGTTTAGAAAATGGGATCTGGGATTGCTTTAAACAAGGTCATAAAGACCTCTCAACCTTTCCCTGGGTTTTTCTTTTTTTTTTTTTTTTTGCGAATATATTGACTAGCCTGATGGTGCACTGCAGACAAATATCTACATGCTGCACATAATGAAACCATGTCGTTACTTCATCTGGACAAACTCCCAGTGCAATTGCAACCAAAGTAAAACATCTCTGAGCCTGCGAAGAAGTGTCAAAACAAGAAATAGAACAGCACAGACCTGAGATGTTTTCCATTTGCAGACCTTCATTTAGGTGTCTTTTTTCATACCCTTAGCTGTATATTGCAAAGCATAATTTGATGATAGACGTGAAACTGTGTATTAGTTTTTATTTTGACAAATTCATTAAACATCACATAGCTTGAAAAATGAACCAGGAGGCACTAAGCCAGCCTGGGAAGATTGTACTTCATAAAGTGAATTGCTCACATGGGCAACATTTTGGTGGAAGTTATAGATTTTCTAGCATATCCCTGATAGATAGCACTAATATAACTTCAATAAAAACTCTGGATATGTCAATATAAAATTTTTTCTAGCATAGAAAGATGTAAGATACTTCAGTTAATAAATTGGAAGGCTCCCTATTCCTCACGGAACGCTAACTCACACATGGATTAGAGCAGGTATTGAAGCCATCCAAGGTGCAGCAGGCAGCTCAGGTGGCTTATAAAAATTGTGCGAAATTAAGTTATCAATGTACTATAGGCAATAATTGGAACTTGAGATCTAGAACAAGCATTTCTGCACAATATTAGCATTCTTCTATTTTTAACCCTTAGATAGCACGTGGTTTTTCAAAACTGACAGAAGAATGAAAAAGGTAAACTGTCTCTGCTGCATATAATTGATTTTTTTTCTCTTTGTTCCCAGTATACAACTTTTCACTTACTTCCCTAAGATTTACCGGCTCTTTTCTAATTTCCTACCATTTCCAAATTGATCTGAGGTATGAGGAGTGCAAAGATGTTTCTTATTTTGGAAGAAAAACAGACAAAGGACTCAGAGGGCTGCTGGAGCATGAGGTAAAGGTGTACATTTACACACCTAGAGGTGTACATGTGCATATAAAGAAATATAGACATAAAATATTAGTTTCTGCCAATGTTTAAATTCCACAGCAATTTCTGCACCTTCCAAATCATGACCTACCCCAACAGGATGCACAAAAAGGGACTGGAAAGAGCTGCCTGCTTGTTTTTGCACATTCAATCACCAGCGATTTTGAATAGAAAGGAGACGGAGAAATTCACAAGTGTTTGAATGAGGACAGTTTTGAAAACTGAAATAAAAGGCACTTGAAAGGCCCAAAACACTGCAATGCATGTGACTGAGGGAAAGCAGTGTTCATTGCCAGCTTTCATATTCTTCAATCACAGATTCCTGTATTTAAATGTTAGCACCAGCACAGGGTATTCATTTATCTATCACAGGCACCTCTTTGTACTTCTACACGGTATTTACCTCTATTCCCGCACTTGTACATGATGACATAACATGAAACATTTTTTCTTTTGAGCTACAACTAGAGGAAAACACATTTAAACTTTTCAGCTGAAGAAATCAACAAATTTTCAGTGATCTGAGACAGCTGTTCTGTGTTCAGGGCAGGTAGATGCTCCATATTCATATGAGAATCAACAAGACAATAAATTTGGAAGCCTGCTAAATTATTATTATACTGACATGACTGAAAATTCAATCTCTTTCCTCTCAAAAGCTATATTGCATAATATAGGAAAACTATTTATTCTTTTGGTTAGGACAATGGATGATTTTCTTCTTCCTGAAAAAAATACCCACAAGGTGCCTCTCCTTTTAATCGCTAAGCTGAAAAAATGCACATATGTAAAAACTTTTGGGTTTTTTGATGGCCAAGTACAAAAGAAGGGGAAGAGAGTGTTATATCCACAATATGGTTGAATGGAAGATTTTTCTCTCTGCAATATGGAAGATTTCCTCTTCTGTGAACAAGTGCAGAAATTTTCATAATTAATTCATTGGAATATAGGGCATAAATTCCCTTATGTTTTTTTCTTGCAACAAATATGTGATTAATCTAATATCCATGCTGCATATTCTTCCTAAATTACGATTTCACTTCTGAAAAGTGATGAACTCAGAAGCCAAAAATCAGCAGATGATACTATCACTATAACTGTGTTCCAGAGAAATATCTGTAGTTAGAGCAGAATTCCCACATTGGGGATCAAATCCAGAATTTAAACTGAATTACTGAAGTACCTATAGACATTTTGTTCCCAAGAAGATTAGGCTGGGAGAAATGCCATCCTATACAGAAATAGTAACTTGTACTTCAAGTTAGGGGTGCAGAGTTCTCACCACAAGCAGGAAAAACAAAACCATTTTATTCCTAAAATCTTTAGTCCAATAAAGCATGTATTTACATGCTCTGTGTGTTTCTTGTTTGTTTTCAAGAGAAGATGTCATTTGGAAGCTAAAAGATCTTCTGAAGGTGAAGTACTCATCAAAATGAGGGTGCTACAGTCAGGAATGTTTAGAAGGAGATTTTGGTAGCAAAGTTGCTGAACCCACTCAGCAGTTTGCCTTGGTTTGCCCCCCTGGCCAGAGAAGAAAGTCAGGTCCCTCTCTTTTTACTTCAGTCTGGAATCTAACAGCAAACCTCTCATGAGGGCCCACCCTGATGGTTTGCCAGCCAAAATGCACTGGAATACTACATCAGATCAGTAGGGGTTAATAAAATTTGAACTGCTTGGAGATTTGACTAGGCAGAGAAGAGCTCTTCAAGTCCCTGAATCTCCTTTCTTTGCTGTTACACTCTGGCAGAGCCTCCCCCACAAGTCAGAGGAAGCAATTTTGGCAGGTGAACAGGCTGCAAGGATGACCTGAACCTTGTCCACAACAGATGAGAAAATATGATATATTGCTCAAATGTCTGAAAGGTTTTCAAGGCTGGCGGAGAGGAAATTCCTGTGGAAATGGGGAGATTGAAGGCTGGGCAGAGGGTAGGTCCAAGAGACCAAAACACACCAAGAGCAGGACTCACTGTACAGACATACTGGAAATTGCATTCCGTAAGAACAGCAGCCTTAAATGAGATCTATGTTTACATTGTATGTAAACACATACATATCATACTGATCATTGTATGAGATCTATGTTACAGGTATGTGTGTCACACAATGAATCTCACGTGTCCAGTGATGACAGGAGAAGCAGACACTCCTGCCTGTGAGGATTCCATGCTGGCAAAGCTGCATCTCACACAACAGGCATGAGTTTCTGGGGTACCTCTAACTAGGCTAAAACTTTGCCTCCTGTAATGTGAAGGAACTGGCACCAACTTAAAATTTAATTTCAAATTGATTCAAAAACAGTCCAATTCAGACTTTAAGAGCAGTACTCTGAAATTAAATTTATTGGCCTGACTAGCAAAGACATAATATGATCGAATATACTCCCCAACTTTAAAACTTATACAAATTATTTTGGACACTGCAACAGTTAAAAATTTATGCAGACATAGAAAAGGAATAATGTTGCTGAATGTTTAATGCTATTCATTTCCCAGCACTGCCTGGAGTAAACAGGAGTGACACGTTCCTTTCTGATGATGGGCTGTGAGGAAGATCTCTCAGTTCTGAGGCTGCTCTCCCAACCCTTCTCATCAGCCTGAGTGTGGCTGCCCGCTGGCATATGCTGCACTTGGGTGGGAATGCACTTGTGCAAAACTGGAATGAACTGGGGGTTTATGAGATGCATTTCCTTTAGCAGAAGTGGAAGCTGTATTGTACTAGACAGATAATGATCTCTAAACACATTCATTGCCTTAAAATCTTTCCTGCTTGATTTTAGCTCCGCTGTGATTTCTTTCTTATCATATCTCCTCATCACAATAAAAATATCTAAGAACAAAGCATTAAAAGGAGGAGATTTAAGTTTTCATCTATAAAGAAATGCATTTTCTGGGGCTGTGTGAATACCATCCTTGGATTGTTTTACCACTGTATCTTTACTTACACAGTATCTAATTGATTTAGGTCAGATATTAGGAATCAGGAATTGTTCCCTGGCAGGGTGGGCAGGCCCTGGCCCAGGGTGCCCAGAGCAGCTGTGGCTGCCCCTGGATCCCTGGCAGTGCCCAAGGCCAGGTTGGACATTGGGGCTTGGAGCAGCCTGGGACAGTGGGAGCTGTCCCTGCCATGGCAGGGGTGGGATGGACCTTAAGGTCCCTTCCAACCCAGGCTATTCCATGATTGTTATTTAATTTTCAAATCCAGTGCAGAACAGACCTTAATCTTAAACCACATTATCATATATTTTAGATTTAGAGAAAAACAAAGCTGAATATATGAATAAGGCCTCTGCTGATGTGTTTTAGTTTACTTGGGCATTCTTCAAAATGATGGTCAGCATGTTGATTGTGACTAAATGGAGCTGAAAATCAGATTTTCTCAATATACCACATCAGTATACACATCTGCTGATCAGTGCTAATTGGTCCTATATTTCCCTATTTGTAATCTGTGTATGTTTTATTAGGATGTAAGTAGCAACACATTAACATATATAATGTCTCTTTGGAAAGCTGCTGCTGAGCAAGTGACCAATAAATTGCTGTTAACGTAAACATTAATCAAATTGAATACTAGTATGGAAAAAATATCCAGTTTAGAGGGAAAATCACCTTTGTGCTGTGTATTTTGCTGTTGAACTGTAGCTAAATAACACTATGATATTTTCTGAAATTCAATTACAAAAAAATATACTTGCTTTAGCATATTTTATGCCATCTTTAAGAGCTAATCACTTCACCATTGGTATTAATGCACACTAGTCTGTCTGCAATCCTAAATTAAATGTCTATCAATTGACTAAAGGAATTTTAAAAAATGGAGGAAAAATTTGCATAAGTTAGTATGAAATTATTTAATCTGAAAAAGAAAAGGTCAGCATACAATGCCAGAGAGCAATGCGTACTTCAAAGAAGTGTAATGACCTATATTTGGCCTAAACAAGCTATTGTCTGAGCATAAATGTTCATGATTGTGAACAAATGAGAGACTGCAGTTTGGGCACATAAATGGTAATAAAGATATAACATACAGTCTGTTGTCATGAACAGAGAAACATTTAAATTATAGTGCTCCTATGAACTTTAATAACACTTTTATTGTTTCCTATTAAAAATTGCTCTTATTCTTATAGGACTTGACTTTCCTCAAAAAAATCCCAGCCATTGAACGAAGTGAAGCTAAACCAGAGTTTTTAATGAACTTCCCTAGGTGAGATTAGCAGATATAGAAACTGAACATTTCCTCAGAAGAAATGTTTAAATTTGGCCAAGAAAAGAAAGCATTGATGAGCAATTCCCAGAAAGGCCAATTGGAACACTGGGATTTCTCAGATCACAAATACAAATAAAACCTAAAATAAGAGAAAGCACTGATGCCTTGGGAAGGCTGATCTGAAACAGAGACTGTTCAGAGCTAGAGAATAAAGTAGGGATTTATTGAAAGACCTCCAGGATACACCTTGGGCAGGACAAGAGGCTGACCAGGGCTACACCCAAGGTGGATCCAAAATGGTCACAAAATGGAAAAATGGTCACAAAATGGAAAAATGGTCACAAAATGGAAAAATGGTCACAAAATGGAAAAATGGTCACAAGGTCTCACACTCTTATAAGTTTTGGTCCATTTGCATATTGGGGTTTAATTGTCCAATTACAGCTTCAGGTTGTGAGGTCCCATACTTCTTGTTCTCTCTTCAGCCACCGTTATTTGTGCTTTTGGGCCTGAAAGTGTCCTTGGTCTCCAGCAGGAAAAGGATTTGTTTTGTGTCCCTACTCTGTGCAGAGAGCTGAGTGACACTGAATGGGAGGCTCAGAACTGCAGCCTTGGGCAGCACAGAATCTGAAAAACCTGAAAGCTACAACTTAAGTCATCAGAATTATGTAAAATATGGCCAAAGGAGTGGGATGACTTAAAATTTGGTTATTGATGAACTTTACAGATATTCATTTCTTTAACAGTGTCAGGGGTATATACAGAAATGTGCTCAGTCCAAAACATCCTCTCCCAAAAGTAACTGGAACAGAAACACCTTCGAGTTCCCATGGGATGATTAGAAGGACACTGACCCAGCAGGAGAAGTGATGATGCTGAGGAAAGCTGGGGGACCAGGGCCAGGTGCCAGAGACAGGAACTGAGGGAAGGCAGGAGGGATGGCAAGCGTGATCTCCAGCCCAGGCTGCTGAGCCTCACTCCCATCAACAGGAGCTGCACAGCCACAACACCTCAGAGTAGCCTGGAGAAAGAACCAGGCTGAGAGGGGAGAAGAGACAGAGACAGCGTGTGAATTTATGCAAACTCTAGGCTGGAAGCAAAGCAGCAGAGCTGAGGTCTTAAAACAAAGGGAGATAACTTGTCAGAGCCTGCAAGTCCCAGCCTGCCAGGCCTAAATAGTCACCAAGAGAAACACAGAATGGGACATCTGGGGTTTGCCTGCTTTTTCTGTCCTTGTTTGCTTTCTAGATACTGAGCACTGGGGAGGCTGGAGGGTGAGGATTGTTTTACAGCCTTACATTTATTTTCCTTTTCAAAAGGGCCATTGCTCAAGCAGATCCTGCATACAGAAAACATGAAAAGTTTTTGCAGGAGCATACAGGGGTAGGTGGAACTTTTTCTCACTGCTAAGGAATGAAGGAAATACTTTATGAGGCAGGTGGATGTCAAAAAAGGATGTCTGCCTTTTGTAAAATAAGTGGTGGCTCATTTCTTAATTTCTGAGATTCTAATGAACTTGGTCTCCTGATCAAAATGGCCATTTTTTTTCTGCACTATTTCTCACTATTTCCTTTTAGACTTTTCTGAATAATTTATTTTGACTGATATTGGTTTAATTGCAGTCATAACCACCACAGGAAAACTAAAACACAATGACCTTTTAAATTAGCATTATTTACTGAAAAGAAAAAGGAAACATTATTTCTCTGTGCAGCAAAGCTAGTAAAAGCTCAGGAGGTTTTGGTATTGCTTTTAGTACAATTGCAAAGATTTCATGGGAAGGGAACTATAATTACCATCAAGTACAGCTTTGACCTTAAGAAATACCTCAAAGGACAATTAGGTTCAATTCTGAAGGTTTTTATCTTTAACTTTCACGCTGAATAAAACCATTTTCTTTCCACAGTCCAAACTTCATTATGTACCAAGCATGAACATGGTATCTTTGGCTGCAGGGAAGCACCAGAAGGTTCTGGCCACTTTAGCATGTGCATAATCACCTTTGGATCATGCAGCCTTTATAAGTTTTCCTCTGCTGACTCCCTTCTAATGGATCTTTAAAGACATTTGTGGTATCATCCTTTACTCTTACAAAGTGCTTGCATTGTGGATGAATGAACCTTCAAGAGGTTATCAGAACAGTTATCTCTGTGGAGATTGGGTTGTTTTCATTAATACACGTAATACTTGTACTGCCAGACATTAAAGTAATGGAGCTCTGATGAGGTAAAATTAGGCCTGAGCAAAGTAAAATTCAGGCTTAGCAGCAAATGTCAGTAAAACAGCTGAACACTGAATCAGTGTTGTGGTATTTGACAACATTTTGTAAGCAAGACAGAGGAATCACTTCTCTAGACCTGTTATAGCAAGGATCAGATAGGTCTAGTTCAAATATCAGGGGAAAATTCTCCCCCAAAAATACAGGTTTGGAAGTTCTTTGGGGTTTGTTTTGGTTTGTTTGGTTTTTTTTTAAAAACCCACTAACCTTTTTCACAGTATATTTTTTCCCCTCAAAATCTTCCCCTCTGTCAATGAACAAAGCACAGGTCTTTTGAAAGACTTTTTTTCACTCTTTCCACATTTTCTGAGGCAGCTATTGTCTAGGAAAAAACACAGAATACGGTTATTTTCCAAACAAAACCAAAGCTGTTTTCATTGCTCTGTGAATGAAGTCCTTGACCTGCAGAACTTTCTTCATGTCTATGAAAATCTTCAATTTTCCTTATGCTCAGAATACACAGTTTTCCTTTTGTTGCCTTAAGAATCTGCCACAAGACAAATCTTTATTATTCCTTATGATCTGACCCTTGTCCCATTTAGAAGTTTTAATAGGCACAGAAATCTGGAATCTGACAAAAAATAAAAAACAAGAATCTGAAATCCTGATCTACAGACTTTTCTCAATGGATAGCACAACACAATTTGGTTTTTTCAGAAGATAAAGCAGTATTTTATTCACCAAAAATCAAGGCATTAGATACCTAATTCTCTCCAGCAGGAATGAGATTTAAGTGTGTAAATATTTCTGCAAACCCAGGCCTTAGACAAAGACGAATGATCCCATAATGTGAATGATGGTGGATTTTTTTCCCCAGTAATTTAATTTTTCCTTTGTTATCCCCTATTCTTTCCTTCCCCTATTCCCTCTATGTTTTTTACAATTCCTTTGCTAGTAAACAAAGAGTTCACTCTTCTAATTCCTTGATTTCTGTGTGTTACAAGTCAGCCCAAGTATTAAAGTTTCAGAACTATGAAGCAGAGGATGGGCTGACAGAAGCAGCTCTTGCTGAGGGCTCGGTGCCCCAGCACACAAATTCAGGGGGATTTACTCTGGACTGAACTCAGGCAGAGAGTTGGGTTGGGAAGAGATCAGCTGGTTTAAGCTGAACAAGCTGGAATCCAGTTCAATCATTCTGAGGTGACAAAGCAGTTTATTTGTCATGTCCCAGACTGGAGGGACACAGATGGGAGGGATGTTACAGGCTGGGACACCCATAAAAGTAGAGGTTAAAAAAGACCTCTGGAAATTCAAATAACTGCTTACAAAAGCCATGTTTAAATTTCTAGAGCAACCACAATGACGTTTAACCCTTCAAGGATGAGAAAAGTTGTTTGAAACAGAAAGGTAATGAGTTTTGGGGGCTTTTTCCCCTCCAAATGTGGAACATGCTCAGGTGAAGCTGAAACTGAATTCTCAGCTAGAACTCTGCTGCAGATTGCAAGGCCACCTAAATCAGAAGGACAGGACCTGAGAATGTCACAACAAACTCCTTTAAAATACAAAATAATTTCTCACACTCTCCAGATCATTACTGTTTTGTAATTGTAAAGAGAGCTGAAGACTGCACAAGGATATTTTAGGTGTTCTTTACTCTTGTCCACATCCACAATTTTAGTTATTGCAACTTTTTTTTAATTATTCTTTTGTTATATTTATTAAAAACCTTTTTGGTGTAGAACATCTTCTTGGCCTATAATCTTAACCAAATCTTTCTTTACATTGGGCCATTTGCATTTTTTCATTATTTTGTACTATGAGTAACCTGTGTAATTCATTCCATGAAAAGTGTTGGGGTTTTTTTCTCTAAAGAAATTAGACCTACTTTTTGGACCATTAAGTAGTGCATAATCTTCAAATGGGACATTAAAAACTGTAATCAGTGACATCACCATGACAACCAATTAAGAAATGTCTAGAGAAGCCTCTGAAAATGTAATTTTTTAATATAATACATTTAAATGAGTTCCTAAGAACAAAGCACCCTAAGTAGATTTGTTGTGCACTGAATATCTAGAAATAATTTGGCTATATAGCTAACACTAAAAATCTTGTCAATGTGACTTCAACAGATTGGGGGTGAGCATTAAAATTCTCCCTGTGATGTCAATGGTGAGGGGAGGAAGCATCAGAAGGAAAAAAATTGTTTTCTTGCTCCAACAAACAAACAAACCTTCACTTCTTTTACAAGTTTTTTAGTTTTGCTACATCATGAGTTATTCTTTTTGTTATTGATGAGTTATTCATTCCTATGTCATTTACAAAATCTACTAACGTGTAGGTACACATTACACCAGGTAAGGGCCTCTAAAAATGAGGCATTGCTGAAATTCTTACTGTGTTTTCAGCCCTTGGTTATGATGATATTTTGCCCATTGTCCTGCCTGCTCTAATAAAAGAAATTGGAAGCAGCAGAAACCTCATTACTGCACACAGCAACAGTAAAATATAAATAAATTATGCCATAAAATGCCTACCTGCAATATATGGTGTTAAAAGGTTACATAAATTATATGCTCAGTAGTTGAGGAAAAGGCACTCATGAGAACAACCCCCAAACAAAATAATGCACTTAAATGTATTGCAGAAGCTTAAAAAGAGAAAAAAGACTTGCACTTTTACAGATAATCTGTTTGAGAGATTAGTTATACTTCACAAGAGAAAACTACCCCGCACACTCCCTGTAAAACTCCTGCCTCGCCCTCCAAACAGCTGAAATAACATCAGAATTTCTTCTGGTGTCTTCTGTTTTCCAACCTGTCGATTCAAGTTATGGCTTGTTCTTGTCTTTTATGGTTCTGTCTCCTGCTTCTGGCAGCTGGCTTTATGATGCCCTTTTCCAGATGAGATCTTGAGTTAGTTATGTCTGCTGCAAGCAAGGAATAAAGCACTTCCAAAATCCTGTCTGGTGGTGAGTGCTGTGGGTGCCTGATTGAGGAAGGGGCTCTTTGCAGCTTTTCCCAGAACACAGAGCTTTTCCTTGCACTGATTTGTCCTTTTCCTACTGCAGGGAGTTCAGGATCTCCACTGCCCCAAACTGGCACCGCTCTGCCTACAGCATCTGGGGCTGTGATATTTCACATCAGCAGCAAATCTGCCTCATAAACCCCGCTGTTGTCTCCTGAAAATTCTGCGTCCTGGTGGTTTAGGAAGAATTTTGCCTGGGATGGATAAATGAGTCTATTGGCTTTGGGGTGCTCACCCTCAAAGTGCTATAAAGCAGTTGCAAGGGAAGGTTTGAAGCTCCCACTGAAAACGAGGTGTTTTGAATTGATATCAGAAGTCAGGCATTCCCAAATCACCAATAGCTTCTGCAAACCCAGGCCATTATCCTTACAAAACACTGGCTCTCTATTAAACTCCTTGTTATTCTTTTCCTAATGAGACACTTTACCAGCCTGTCATCACCCGCTGTGATTAATTCTCTACTTGTAAAATTTTAGCTCTCTCTCTGCTGCTGCTGTTAATGTGCTTTGTACCAAATAAAAATGAAGTTGATGTTTACAAATCCTGTCTGGGGGTTGCTTTAAAAAAGTTCTGCTTTGCCTTACATTAATGAGGCCAAGTGTACTGATTTTTGTTCTAAATTGTTCTGGATAATTAAACACTGTAACAGACTAGCACGGAAGGTGTGAAACTCATCATTGCTTAAAGAGCTTTAAAATATAGTATCTATGAAAGTATATGCTTTATTATTACCTGCCTGTGGTTCACACACAAGACTGCATGTGTTCTTTTAATCTTAGCAGCATTAGTGAATCTGGGGATAAGCAGAAGAAAATAATTCTAAAAGGATCTATGAGTCCTACAGTTATCTTGGATAAAAACTGACATGAAAAAGCTGAAATGAAGGAGATGTTTTTTGTACACAGATCTCAGTTGATTTTTTTTTTCTTTTATTTTTATTGCTAAGTAGATCTTCTAGATGGTCTAGGACATAATTAGACAACATGAATGAGAAATAATTCTGAATTACACTTTTACTGTTCCATAGTAACATACTTGCAATTCAAGACTGGATGCCTGAGCAGCGTCCTGTATTAAAAGGAACTTCAGAAGTTATTCTGCCTCACAATTTATAAGGAATGAAGGAAGACAAAATCTAATTCATCTAAAAAGCACAGTGGCAGTGTTCAGATTGCAGGCCTCTCAGGAACTAATGCATTTAAAGAGCTTTTATGCTGGAGACAGTTAGCTTTCTTCGTTTTTCATACTAAATAAATTTAATTAAATTAAATAGGATGAAGCCATCTGCTTTCTTTAAGTCTTCTAATCTTAAAATCTTCTAATGCCTTGCAAATCTCAAATATCCCAACTTCAGACAGCAGATGGGCCTTGCAAAAATGCAGATTTCTAATCATATTTTTTCTTCAGCTTACTCAGATACACATATTTATTAAAAGAATACACACAATTTTGTATTTTAGCACTGTGTATGTGTTTGTGTCTACTGTTTCCCCACTGGTGGGTGGTTCTCCATGGGAAATCAAACTGAGCTCAGCAGAGGATTTCACACGAACAGTGGGATCCCTCCTTTCTTTCTTTCCTGAGAGCAAGGCTGAAAATCTAGGGTGTGTCTCCATAGATGGGAACAGACAAACGTGAGATCTCTGCCAGCTCCCAGCTCTGTGAATTCAGATAATTGCCTCTCAAAATGTCTTGTGGGTTTGTTAGTCCTCAGATTAATGGGCAACACCCTACCCAGTGCAGGTAAAGCTCTACAAGTGCAAACTTCTGGGTTCCACTGTGTTCCCTGGCCACTCATACTGAGTTTGAAAGCACTATTTTAGGACTGCATCATTTGGAGAAATCTATGGAATGCATTTGAAGGTGCATCTTTATGTTTCACAGGTTACAAAGTACATCCAGATGTGAAATGAGGCCAGAGAAGTGTGGGTAGCAGCATAATCCTGATATAGATGCTAGCCAGGGTCACAGGCCACTGAACTCACCTGCAGTTGTGCTGAGGACATCAGCAGAACACAGGTTCTGACCATATTCCACGTGAAGTCACTTAAAAGAGCCCATGAGAAGACCAAGGCATTCAAATGCCCATTGTTCAATTCTGTTTGTTTATTTTTCTGTCACTGCATTCTCATTAAAATTACTTATCTTTCCTGACTAAAGCCTGCCACATTGATATAATGAATTATCAGTGGGAATCCTCTACCAGTTGCTTTTAACATGTGTTTAAAAAAGGTAGCCAAATGCTTCTGTGTTATTTTGTTATTTAACAAAACTAAAATTATTATTTAATACAAGAGCATAGTTTAAGTAGTTTGGTGCAGTCAGACTGCTCCAAGCCTATAACAAATAAACAAATACTCTGAGGAAGCTCTGAGATTTTACCACTTTTCATGCATTTTGTGACCAAACAAGAGAGGAGCACAGCAATCCGAGGTGGCTCTTCCTCGTGCTCCCTGTGAGACACTGAATGTTCATCTCTGGCTGTGAGTCCCTGTGGGATCAGTCCATGTTTGTGGCTCTCTCCAGGCAAAGCAGTAAACAGCATTAATGTTTGAAAAAGGGGAACAGCAAATATCAGTAGCACTGTAAATCAAGATGACAATTTTGGACAAATGGATGATAGGTCTAAGCAGTGCTTTTCTTAAATTAAATTATTGCAAGTGGCTGCACTGGGTAACACATAAGAGAGACATGTATAAATAATATTAAAATACATTATTACAGGATGCTATTCATTATTTCATAGCACTTACACATTATAATAAGCATTAGTTCTCACTGTTCTACTCAACACTGCCCTAAAATCTAAGGAGGAAAATGTGTGTTAATCATTTACTGATTACTAATATATTGTTTTACGTGGCCATAAGTCAAAAATGTTTTTACAATTCATTTTACAATTTACAAGTGAATTTTATGATGAAAGTGTGCTCCTTAAGGCACAGATATGAAGAACTTAATATAAATTCTATATATTTATATATTTAAAAAAATTTATATATAGTTCATGGTTAGAAATTTGGGCAACCTTGTAAGAGTGACTATCATATATACTGAAACAAAGTGACACTGCCCTAAAAGGACCTATACACCATATTGTGGCATTCATATTAGAGGCACAGCTTTATTTTCCTCCCATAGCTGGGTTTCCTCTTGTAGCTGGGTTTCCTCCCATGTCCAAACAACAGACATTGTTAAAGTCAACAGCAAAAAATTTTCATATTACCTAAGCCACAGCTGATTTGGACATTTGATACCTCTAAACTCATATTCAGTGTAAAAATATCTTCTGCCCTCTTGCCAAAGATATACACTGGAATAAAATATGTTAGCAAAGACATAAATGTCAGGAATGTCAATAGGACTTAGATTATATATGCTGGAATTTTGAAGATACCCAAAATGATTTGGGACCATCTCTAATGACAAGCAAAATGCAGAGCTTATCTGAGGAATGGCAGGGACATTGGCTGTCCTGTGATGTACCTGCAGGTTATGAGCTGAAATTTGTATTTCTGCCACAAATCAGGAACCTGGTTAACAGTTATCCCATAGCTTCCATGTACTCCTGGAATGGAAAATTCTGCGGGCAGGGAATTGCAATCTTGCCTTCTCTATATCAAACACACTGTCCACGTGGAATAATAAGATGCTGACATATACTAAGTTTGGGTTTTATAGACTTGTAAATTTTGAAAAAAAGTTTTGTGTTCACTGCAGCAATTTGGAGGGAGATGATGCAACCAGGCCCAGGGTATTGTCCTGCTCTGCCCTGGGCTGGGGCAGCTCCAGGCACCACGAGGTAAAAAAGAGCCAAAGCTGCTGAGAGTGTCAAAAGGAAGGAGAGGGCCTGCACAGGGGGGATTTTTGGGGTGTCTGTGCAGGGACAGGAGCTGGATCAATGATCCTTGTGGCTCCCTTCCAGTCAGGATATTCTATGTCCCATGACGTTTGGCATTGGCATCAAATCACCATTAGCGGTACTTTTTTGCCAACTGCAGAACCAAATATTCAACTTCCCCACCATCCCAAGCCCTTTGCTCCATGGAGAGCCTGCCTGGAGCTCCTGTGGAGCTGCCTGGTAAAGCAGATGAAGCTCCAAAGTGTTTGCTCTGCAGCCACTTCAGACAAGCCAGTCTGTGGTGTTGACTAAGAACTTACTTTCTATTGACCACACCAAGCTTTTCCTTGGAAAAGTCTGTGCAAACAGTAACACTTCTCCTACACAGGGAACTCCTGGGGTGATAGAAAAAATTAATTTTCTACTTTAGACCAAATATGGGTTTCTTTTTTGCCACTAAATTTTCTACAATTCTTTCTCCATTTTCTTTCTCTGTATGTTCAAAATGATCTCTAGATAAAAGCACCCTTTGGAGAGCAGCATCTGTTCACCATACTAGTTCAGTTAAATATTGCCTGATAAGTAATGAAGCTCATATGTTTTCTACAGATTTGTCTTGAAGCAAACTTTGCTGCTACTTGCATTTGAATTTTCTAAGAGTATTTGGAGTTTTTTCTAGGGAAGAATTCTAAAACTAAAAAGAAGACAGCAAATTACTTACACCACATTCCATTAGCCTGAAAGTCTTAATGAAATCAAAATTCCAAAAGCTATTCCTTTTTTTAATCTACTCATGGGTAGATAAATAAGGTGGCAGTACTACTTAACATTTTGCATGTCTAATAAAATAACAAAATATAAATTAATCATTTTTAACGTTTTATCTTCAGAGAGCTTTTCTATCTGCAGGTTTTACTGGGGGAAGTTGAGGCAGGAAGTGAGATGCTTTTGCTGGGGGCTACCATGACAATTGGAGCCCTTTAGGCTTTTGCAACCTCATGTGGTGACATGAGCAGGGGCAAAATTGAGATTAAGGACAGGTCCCTGCAGCTCATTTAATAGCGTCAAATACCTGCAGCAGCACCAGACTGTGCAGTTTTTTACATTCACAAACTTTAAGTATTCTTATTCACGTGCCTTGCACATCTCAGAAACTGTTTCTTTCTGATAGAAAGCTCCTGAAAACAAGAAAGACCTCATACATGAAAAGGAACCTGTTAAAAAACATGAACAAGTTTCTCAAGTAAGTGGAGGGACTGTCTGGCTCAGGGGAAGGTGATTGAATTTCAGAGAGGTTTAAATCTAAGACACCTTCTGAATCCATGCCAGATTCCCCGTGAGTGAAAGCCATTACCATGGTATTTGTGCTGAGGTATGTGAGATGAATTTGGTGTCTCAATCCAGTGTGTTTGGAGCAGTCACTCGGATCACAAAGTCACTGTGACATCCCTCAGTAACTGGCATTCTTATTGATGGAATCAACGGGATTTAATGGCCATGGAGACTGCACTATCTTTGCTCACACTCGAGGCATATAGATGAGGCAGGGTGGATGTTTGTGCTGTCACTGACTATACTATCACAGCCCCAAGATAAACAGAGGGATTTCAGCTTTCAAGCCTGTCAGTCTGGCTTTTTTCACAAGAAGGAAACACACTAAAATAAAGAAGGGAGCAGTGCAGCTCCAAACGACACTAATACTGATGAGTGGCTGGGAAGGACACCCTTAATATCACTCATCTTTGTTAAAAATAAAAGGCACATGCCAAGTCTTCCGTGGCCTGATTTTCAGCCTGTTTTAACAGAACCACCTGTATGTGGGGAGGGAGAAAACACAGCACAGGTGTAGATTGTTAGCACTGCATTGAAATTATACCTGACAGAAATGCAGAAACACTGCATACAGCAGTTCAAAACCAAAACACAACATGTTTCTGTATTTCAAGCAGCTCAGGCACAAGAATCTAACTAGAATGAGTGAGGACTAAAAGCACTTCCATGGAGTGATGGCTTCAGTAAAATTTGTCATTATGGAGAGGAAACACATTATTTTTTTTATTTTCCCATGACAACGAGATTTCTAACTGTTGACAAGTTCATCAGGAAACTTGGTAAGGTTTATTATGACATTTCACAGTCCCTCCACTTTAGAAGCAAAATTCAACTGGCTGGCAACATTTTGTGGAAAAATGAAGAAAGGAAAAAAGCAAAGAACTTTTATAGTAACAACGGCTGTGTGAATCAGGCAATGTGGAGATTGTATTCTCCTGTTGCATAAGCATCTGAAAGTGAAGGCTGTACTTTGACAGGAGAACAACTTAGGCAGCCTACTTTAATAATTGAAGTGGAAAGAGAAGATCATTCTTTCAGTGCCTGCTTTGCAGCGAGAATACACTGAAGATTTTTTCCTCTGGAAACAAAGAAGAAATTAACCGCTGGAAAAGAGAGTTCTTAAAAAACTTGCAAGAAAATTTCCACAGTTCCAGCACTTGAACTGAGATACGTAAGAGGAATTTCATAGGAAATTATGGAATGGAAGGGGAAAGAGCTACCAACCACTTCATCACCTTCACAGCTCGTTGGGACAGCCAGCCTCAAAATAGATTTCCTTGCAGTGCTGGTACAACCACTGAAAACAACCATGCAGGAGAGTTTTAAGGGACTCTTTTCTTTCTGGTTTGCTTAAACAACAACATACCAGAAATATCACAGGAGAACATTTATCTAGATTGATATTGCAACCCTAACTTTTTGTTGGATGGAGGCAGCTTAAGAGAGGAAGTTTCTCTTCATAAGTGAAGTGATAAAACACCATTGTAAAAGTGGCATTTGTGAACACATTGGCTTTTCTGTATCATCTTTTCACTGCTCAGCCTTTGATTTTTTTTTGCTTCTCCTTAAACTTATTTTTCCATCTTCTTAGACTGCAGCATTTATTTCAGAAACTGATTGTAACATCCTTAGGAAATATTAATTATAAAACAAGCTTCTAAAATTTATTGGATTTTAATCAGAGAGTCAATACAATTAATAAAATCTACTCCTCTTCTGCATTTCTGTTGCTTCCACAACAACTAACATAATTTCTGAGTAAAGAAAGACATTTTTCCCTTATTAAGCAGGAATTATTAGCACACCCGTGTGAGTTGTGGGATTAAATTCCACAGAGTTTTCATGGTGCTCTAAAGGATAAAAAGACATTAGTAGAAATCAATGGATACTACAGTGCCAAATGATGCACTTTTTAAAAGGTTATTTTATAGTAGGGAGTAAAACCTGGATTTGATCACTTGGTTATCCTGTGATACACGATCTCCTTCTGAAGCTCTTATCAGAGGAAAACAAAGAGAAACCAGCTCGTAGCTGTCACTGACAGTAAGAGACTGCACCTGCCAAAAGTTCAGAGTCAGGTTCAAGTCCACTCCCTAAAGTCAAAGAAAATCAAAATGTTCATTGCAACTGTGGTTGTCTTGTTGGGTCCACACTAGAGAGGAAATTTTTCCTTTGGTGGATGTTACTGTATCAGGCATCATATATATATATTTTTTTTTTTTTACAATTTTTTTTTGTCTCATTGCCTCCTTGCCACTCACTAGTCATTGCTGGGGGCAGCCATTGGCACAATTCTGTATTTTTAAATATCCCATTACACCATTTTATCTTCTCTTTAGTAAATATTTGTTCCTTGAATCCAGTAAAGAGTTTGAAACTTGATTGAGTGGTGCATTTAAAATACCAACCAAGTACAATTAAAATACCAACCAAGAGACTTACAAATAATTCTTTCTGGTTTGCAGCCACAAATTAGTCATATCTGAAGCAACAATGCAAAACCTGTATTCAGTTGGCTGCCCTGACAAACTGCTATAGAAATTGCATGTAGGTAACTTAGGGTTTCTGATGTAAACACCACTAAAATATATACCATGCTTGTGCTGACAAAGTGCAGCTACAGAACACAATATCCACCTTTCCAGATTGCCAGCATCAAAAACCAGATAACAATATGTTTCCCTGCCTGGTTGCTCACTGGAGATAAAATTAAGAAGTTATTCTTGTAACACTGCAGAGGGTAGAAAATATTTCTCTTTCTTGAGAAATATCTTTACATTCGCATCTGAATAAAGTAAAGCAACCCACAGCAGTGTACAGACATGTATAACATGCATGAAAATGGAGGATAGACCTATATTTAAACAGGACACAAAAAATGGACAGAACTTTCCCATACAAAATATTGCACTCATAGAAAACTCTTCAAAAGGATCATTGAGAGGAAAAAAAAATGGGGCAAAATAAGAAAAGCAGACAGAGTTACTTGGGCTAAAAATCCGACCCCTCACATCCTTTAATTTACTAAATGATATTTTCATAACTCTAGTCCTTCAGCTGTACATGAAGGTACACAAGTTTGTGCCAAATTGAGAGCACTGGGCATTTAACATTCCAGAAACATCAACTGTGCCTTGGTAATCTCTGACCCCTGTTTCCTCTTAAAGGGTCATGGGATTAAAGGCTTTTATCTCAAGTTTATTGGCTCTTTAGTAACCTTTTTGCTTTATTGGATTATACTTGTATAAATTTTCTACTACAGCACTATGAGGCTGTTAGATATGTGATGCCAAAAAGTGGAAGTCATTCACCAAAAAATGCCATGTCATTTGAATTTTTGGTTTTTGCCTAAATTTAGATACATTATATGTTAAATCTATTCTCAATATACATAGAACATATTTCTTCATTATTTATCTGTGACATTATTTTTTTTCTACCTTTGTCTGATCTTACAAGCTGGCTCAACAATATTCAAACACAATGCAAAATAAATAATAAATCCCTTTCTAGCACCTAGTCTCACTGACACTCTTTACTTCAGTATTCCATCTATATTTTCACTCTCTGTTTTTTGTGTTCACAGCTATTTTCTGTCTGTAGCTCTACAAGCTCCCTTGTAAACTGCACAACAAACCCAGTGCCCAAGGCCTGGGAGTGTTCCCTATTTTAGTGCACATTATTGGTACATTCTGTAGTAGCTGGGAAATTCACTTAGGCAGTGAATTGTACCCATGCAGATTCAATGCTGAATTCTAAATTTACATCACGAAAACACTGTAGGGTGCAGTTTCATGTCTGTGCTTCCTGTGTGGGAACCATAAAGAATATTCTGTCTGAAAATATCCAACAGAGATTTTTATTGAAATGAATGTGATCCTTCTTGGTACAGGCATTCCAGCTTTGTACTTCCTTGCCTTCATACTTCAGCCCATGGATGTGACCAATTAAGCACATAACAGGGTCTAAGACTATCCCAATATAGTTATTCTTTTTTATGGAGAGCCCATTAAGCACACAGACCCAGGCAGTCAGAGCTGGCTGATATTAAATGAGTTTCTCAGGGACTCTGGGATTACAGATCAAGAACTTTCACTGAAGTACCTGATTTGCCACAGACAGTGTTGGACCTGTGAGAAAAATCCATTGCTTGGTATTTGATGGAAGCAAAGCAAATTCCAGGAGACAGAGGGTGACCCTGGGCTGGTTCATGGCTACCATGGCCATTCCTTCTGGTGTCTCCACTCCCAGGCTGACCTTCACCCCCAAAATAAATCAATTCCCTGAGTACTTAAAGGAACTGCAGTAATCCACTGCCTGCTGTATTATCCAATAATAATCATTGCATCTTCCCCATTAAAAAAAAAATAAGTATTACTTATATAGGGTGGTTTAAACTCACACTCATCCCACATGCTTTTGATCTGACCACTCCCAACTGGGCAGTTTCACAGCCTTTGGAGAAATTGGTTCTTTCTCCCCACATATAGGAAGGTGCCAACACAATTCCATCCTTACAGAAGAGGCATAACCTCCACAGGTGATGGGATTCACACAGAATCATTATTTGCTTTCTGAGCACAGTGGCACCAGCACCAATGGAATCTATAACTCCCACACATCCACCACTTCTCAGTGTGCTCAGATCAGGAATCAAGGTTCAAATCAACACAACAAACACATCCCAAATGGATGGGAAATAATGTACAACTCCAGTGCTGAATCTGGACTGAATTTATCCATTTACTGACAGCAGTGTCATGCAAAGCCAACCCCAAAGATGCTTTGCAAGGTTGTATATGTTGCCCTAATTTTGGTGCTAAACACACATCCCAGTAAATATAACCAATTTTGTTTACCTGTTTTGATGTAACAAAACACTGAAAATTAGGAAACTGGGCAAAAGAAAAAAAAAAAATTGCAAGTCTTTCATTTACATAAATTGGAAAATGATCTGAATTAAACAGACATGGTTTTTCTTTATAGTTGTTAACATTCTGCACAGCTTAAAACTTTCTGCTTGAAGTGGCTTATCATAAATAGACATTTCTGAAGGTCCCCCAAGGCAGACAAGTACAGTTCTAGTGAAGTAGACACAGCTTTGTTTGAAAGCAGCCTAAATGTCTTTAATTTCAATGAGAGAAAAATTGTTAAGTAACATGTAATATCAGCTTTGCCCTGATCATCTCTGATGGAGTATGTCAGTAATATCCATTCTTAGTTCAAAGCAAACTAATTTTATTTTCCATTTTCTAAACTGGAGTACCCATCTCAGTCTCAGTGGTTGCAGAGATGATAAAACAGGTCACAAAGAAACCAGGTAGACTCTGCTTATCCATAGGCAATCTCAGAGTGGAGCAAAATCCCTGTCAGGGCCTCTGCAGACATCCCTCTCCAGCACAAACACAAACTGCAGCCTCCAAGGTTAAATGTTAGCACATTTCCTCATCTACAATTCTCTCTCCTCTGACCTGCTCCTTCACTGCTCCTGGCAGAGTGCAAGGACTAGATTTCAAGCCTTTGTTTAATTAATTACCACAGCAAGAAATGAATTGAAAGTTTTCTAACTGATCACGAGGATTCTTGAAGGCAGCTCCCAGTGAAGCTCCTGCTCTCACACCAGAATGTAACAGAGTGGCTGCACAGATATCAGCGAAGCACTCCAGAAATTCCTCACTGTAACAGAGGTCAGGCAGCACTCCCTGGGCCCTGGAAGATGTTGACCTATTCAGAGAAAGGTCAGTTTGCTGCAGAAGACAATTTATAAATGGAAAAGAGCCCAACATATACTGATGCTGAAGGCTTTTGATCTGACCAGGAGCATTTTGCACACACTTGAACTAACAGGAACACAGGTGTGTTCTGAAGTACATAAAAGCTGATTTTGTGTGAGATTTTACAACTTCAGACACATATATGTTGAAGAATTTAATTTAGCTATCTCTTCATTACCTCTGAGCAATAACTTCACCAGTGCTTTAAAGCAGAAATTTCTGCTCCATAACATCTGCATGTTCTTACTCTAATCAATGGTTTACAGAGTTTCAGTGAATTTTGCAAGCATGATATTGGCTCTTACCATTAACCTTGGTTTTCAAAAAAAACCCCAAAACCCACAGCATCCACCCAGAAAAAAAATACTGTGATAAGAAACCAGGAAAACTATAATGCTTATTGACTCCTCTACACAAACCCCTGTGCACCCAGAATTGTCCAAGGCCCTGAGCTCTGTTGCTCTCAGCCTTGCAGCAATTTCGTATGCGAAATAAGTCACTGAGATTCTTTCTGCTTCAGATAAACCATTGTGAAATTTGGATATTTCCTCCACATTTTTATGAAGCTGAAATGAACAGGCTGACAGCATAACTCACACTATATTGATTCCATGCCAGTGCTCGTTAATGGAGAAGCCAATTCTCACTGAATGTATGACCTACTGATATCCCAAGGCAGCTTTTGTCTCAAATACCTCCAAACACACTGAATTATTTAGAGCACAAAAACGTTACAAATGCTTGGTACATCTGCACATCCATACCTGGGTGTACAGGTATAAATATCCATCAACACCTTTGTGAACACACACACACTGAAATGTGCCTGAACGCACCACCACCAGCACACTGCTTTTACAAAACCTCTGGTCCTTCAGCCTCTCACAAAACATCACCTGCAGGTTCCCCAGGGCAAAATAACTTAACATGGAATTTGCTTAACTGTAATGGATTTATAGTAAAAAATCTGGTCATTGTCAATCTATTGATCTAAAGTTGCAATTTACTGATCCTTTTTGTGTCCTTAACCACTGCTTTGGAAAGAGCCCGTGCTGATACAGAGTATTTGTCTGTGGATAAACACTCTATTTTTTTTGTAAAGTATGAAACTCAAGTCCTCCTTAGATATTCAAACAAAGCTTTAAAAGCAACAGCCATGACATTTTGTATAAATATTTTCCAACTGCCCCATGGATTTTGGCATGAATGTGTTCCAACATTAGGAAATGATAAGAGACTTAAGAACAGATATACTGTGAGAAGATATCTTCTTAAATTCTTTATTCAATCAGCTGTGAAACAGTATAATATCTTAAAAGGACACATTTGGTAGCATGAAAGACAAGTGCAGTGAGGCTTGAGCTTGCTAAATTCATTGCATTCTTCAACCTTAGGGCTGCAAATAGATTATTTTTTAACCTCTCAAGAGGATGGCAGGTATTCTGCAAGCAGCTGGCATTGTGAAGCAATTTAAATCATCTCTATTTGTTAGAGATGGTTTAGTGACTGCTAAAATGGGTGGGTTAAGTTTCTTAGAGGCTTTTTGCTTTTTGATTTCACTCCGTAACTTCTAGGCTAATAGCTTGCATTGCCAAGCCCGACACAGACAATGAATCTGCTGCTCCAAATGGATTTGAAGACACAGCTTTGGGAGAGCTGGGGACTTGACTTTTGAAGCAGAGCTTGCAGGGTAGGTTAAAATGTGTCTGTGGTAAAATAGAGACATAGCTTTTGCTCTGCAAACTGCAGACCTGCCAAACTACTTTGAAATTATTTGTGTAGTCTCTGGGAAATCACTGCAGTTATCTCACAACTCCATCCCAGGCTGTTATGACACCAGAATGCCTTTTGCATCTCTCTTGTGTTTTCCTGATCTCTTTGAACAAGGAGGGCTGCAAGCATTATTCATTCAGCCTCCCAGGTTTGTATTAATTGCATTTATGAAATGGGTTTCCTTTACTTGGAAAACTGCATGAACCTGTTGACTATTTCAACCTTGTAACACCTTACTTTTCAAAATTTACTGAAATTTGCTGAAGTCCTAAATTTTGCCTGCATTTTTAATTGATTGTGTATCACTGATCTTCCTTTGAAACTTGCATCCAGTACACAGACAGATGGGTGCACTGAAGCATGATATTAATCAATAAAAAATCCAAAAATATGTCGTAGCATACAGGCATCTCAGGCCATCCACAGGGCTGAGTGTGCTTTGCCAGTCTGGGCAGAGAGTTTGGAATCCCCTTGGTTCTTCACAGAAAACTACACACATTTTCATGCAGATAGAACACTTTACATGATATTTATCGACAAGGAAGCATCCTTCATCTGGGCTGCTAATGCGGCTGGCTCTGATGCTGGGGCTTCTGCTGCCCAAGAGGCTGCTGCCTCCATCTGCTGCTTTGCCACTGCTAGGAGGAGGCAGAAGGGGAGCACAGTCCCAAGCTTCATATGGGAAGAGGAACAAACTTATCACTGCATAAAGGATGGGAGGATTGGTTGTCTTGGGTTGCAATGCAGGATGTAACCAAAAGTATGTATTCTGTTACCAGCTGTTAAACCAGGTGGGGCAGTGTTCTTTATCTCTTCCAGGACCCATCCTCCCTCCAGGGGATATCTGCTGTTCACGGGCCATCCAGGCTCACTGCATGGCTGATACAATTCCATCATCCCACTGGGAGATGCTCCACCCAGGGGGAGGAGCCAAGCATTCCTACCTGGATAAAACCTGAGAGTCAGAACAGCAGCACAGCCTGTTTGCACTGGATTGCCAGAGGGAGATTGGACCCATCTCATCACCATTGGACCTTCAGAGGAAACCTACACCCTTCTACAGGATCATTGCTGGAACAGAACCACATCTGTCACTCCAGGAGAACAGCAGCCACCATTTGAATTGGACTGCTTCCAACACCCTGACCAACAGGGTGTCAGGTTGTATTCTGACTCTGTCCTCTGACTCTGTTGATTCTTGACCCTGGAATTTGGAGCCCACCTCCCTCTGTATACTAAGAGAAGCAGGTTCTGTGCTTTGAACGTTTGTGTAAGAAAAATTAATTATGAAAATTAACTATTGATACCCATAGCATCATCTCCATTCATTCCACTGGGCTCTGGAACCATCTCAGGGAGCAAAATGTCTGTAGTGTGGGCAGGGACTGATGGGAGAACAGGCCTGTGCCAAACATAATCCAAAAATGTTATGCATTTCTGTAACCAGATGGTTACCCAGCAGCTTAACACAGAAAGTGAAATCCTCTCTTATTACTGCTCACCACACAGAGACGGATAAAGATAACAGGCCTGGTAGTGCCATGCTGAAAACTCAGTAGGAACTCCTTCCCACATTGCACTTTCATGACTCTTTTCAAGTTCCTCTCTTCTCTTCAAAACAAAAGTGTTCTTAAAGTTTGATGTTCGAGCATCCTATTTGCGTTTCAGTCTATTATTATACATGACCAAGGATTTTAAATGTGCATTTCTCTGACAAGTATGAATTGTGATAGGTTTTAGCATTCACTTCTTACAGTCTAGCTTCAAGCTCTTCTCACACTTGATTTGTATCTTGTGTCTTAGTGGATAACAAAAAAGCACTTTTATATGAGCAATGAATTTTATGCAGATTCTTTTTTACACTGAACCCTATGTTCCAAATCAAAATTGCATATAAACAGTACATGCCAAGCAGGCAAACCGATACCCAAATAACTAAATTGTGTTATACTTTCAAGAATATAAAATAAATTAATATAAAGAGCATTACGAATCCTTTGAAGCACAACAAAAGGGGCCATGGTTAAAATTTTAACAAGTTCGAATCATTAGCTAAACAAATCCTGACAGCCTAGCTTTGCACTTCCAGTCACACATGCTCAGAACAAAGGCTTGATATGTGAGGCAACTTTAATAGGTCCCTCTGCATATGACTAATTTTTCCTCAAACAGTCATTTTTTATTTCATATTTTACTCTGGATCCTGAAATGTCACATTTTATTAATCTGTGTCACTCATGTGGATTGTTAAAAGAAGAGACTAGCACTGGAGGAAGTGCCTCTCATCATTACCATACGTATGTGGGATGACAAAGGAATGTGCTAAAATTTGGAGTAACAATTATTAAAAGTAGAACAAGCAAGAATAGAATATAACCTGTTTTCCTTTAACCACATTCCAAACTACACTTAGAGAAATGGCAACAGCAAGAATTGGTCCAGAAAAATCCCAGTTTGCATTTACTCCTTTAATAAAACGGAAAGTGGGGACAAATTCTCTGGCCCTTGCACCAGCTGTGGCAGAGCTGAGTCCATCTCAACCAAGAACCAAAGGTGATAAAACTGGGCATTTATTTGTATTCCTTTCAGGTCATATTCCATGTCTGAGTGAAAACATTTCCCAATAGTCACAGTTAGCCAAAAGCAGAAACAATGCATTTTGAATAAACTGATTCTCCCCCCAGACAGTACTGGCTGAGGTGACCTCTAAGACTATAAATACCCATGCAGAATTCAGCATAACTCTATTGTACCTTAATGAAAGTGTAGCACACATTTGGGACAGGAAAGGGCTGAGAAAGGTGTTAAGGTTTCTGAGAACAGAAACCTGTGCTAAATGAAGCATTTCAATGGTGTATCCTTTCTCTTCATAACAAAGAGCAATTGTAAATAATTTCTTTTAACAAAAAAACATGAAGGAGTGGAAAGAAGAAGCCGTAGAGAAAAAAAAATTAAAATGTGAGGAATTAAATATACAAAAACTTAATTCAAAGTTGTGTAGAAGATGTTATCTCCAATTCCAAAACATTTGCCTCAGGAACAGGCAGCACAAACACAGTTACACAACCTATCCCAAAGAGGAAATAAAACCAAACAAACTACTGAAATAATTATCACAGCTCAGTTGTTTACCAACCTGCTCCAACCAAACCAAAATATTATCACAAAAATAAAATAAACACACTGCTCTGGCAGAAACATTGGATGACAGGGGGAAGGTACCTAAGGTTACAAAACAATACTAAATAGTTTACATTCATTACGTGTAAATATATTTGTATTTCTAATTGATACCCCAAATTAGTTTATCAGTAATGATCTCAGTTAACTGCCTACATCCATAGTGCAGCTTTCCTGTCTGTGCTTCACAGAATTATCTCTTTCCTAAGTCCCAGCTTTACTTAGTGAATTTTCAGGACTAGATTAGGTCTGAGAAGTAGCTGCATTGAGTAAAACAGAAATACTCTTCCTCTCACAGGATGTAAAGTTGCAGATGGACACTGAAAATGCCACTGAGAGCTTTCCTTGGAATTGATTTAAATTAGGAGTCTCTCCAACCTTCCAATGGTGTCCTAATGAAGTGCTCTAGGAATTGTGGCCCTGAATGTAGATGTTTAGAAGCTGAACATTTCAAGACAGTAATATAGCAGAGAAATGATGTAATTTTATAAAAGATACTTTGCTATATGTTGTGACACAGCTACCACAGAGCACAAATGGCATTTGACCCTAACTCTATTATATTTGTTTCCCTAATATTAATCTGGGCATCCGTCTGAGGGGAAAATACAGCAGATGGATACAGGCAGAGATGGAGATCTACAAAAAAACAAGCAGACAGTGTTTGTCTTGCTACCATCACATGAGAATTAAACAATTAGGCTTAAAAGATGAACAGATCATTTCACTAGCATGCCTGTTTTACTGGCCATCACATCAGGCAAAAAAGAGTGAGTGCTATACAGATGTCAGTGTCAGAGCTGAAAACCTGTTCTCATCTTCCTCTGAACAAGACTGAGAGGTAAAAAAGGAGACTTTTAAGCCAACCTAAGACCTGATTTTTTTTTTTTTTTCTGTCAAAAAGTCTTACTGCAGTACTTGAAGTGTATTCAAAACAGAGTGATTTCCCTACCCAGGTTTGTAGGGTAGAGAGTCTAAGATTAAGTTGAAGGTTATAAAAAACAGGCAAACCCCATCACTGTTCCTGGCCTTGGCTGAATAGGTGCAGAGCAATTTGGCACTAATTCAGCTACATCTGCATTGGTGTCACAGCCTGGAATACCCCAGTGCTCACCTGCAAGAGGCTCTGATTAGTGACATATTGTTCCCAACCTCCTTGCAAGGAGCATTGTGAGCAAAGCTGTGTTTCTCCCACACACACATATGGCTACATAACAAGAATTAAGAAAATTTCTTTCTTACCTTTCTCTGGCTCTCCACACGACAAGCAAGACTTCCTAGAGAGGAGGAACAAAGAAAATAATTAGAGATCCGAAAATGAAAACACTGATTTCTGTCCTCACAGACTGGATGATAAACAAGAAGAGTCATCCCTGTATTTTGAAACATTTTTACTGACAAGTTCTGCACAAATCAAACCGTGCAATTATGCTTAAACAACCCTTACAAATGGTCCATTAACCCATCAATCTCATCTGGGAAGATGATTTCCCAGCCCCAAATCTGGCAAACAGCATAATGCTGAGATTGTGAGCAGAACATAAAAACCAGGCCTCTCAGAAATGAGATATTACAACAAGTATAAAGGCTGTTAGACTGATCAACAGCAAATCCCTTGAGACCCACAGCTTCTAAACTAGAATTGGAATCATTTAAAGTTCAAGTTGTATTTGGAAGTAGCAGCCATTTCAGTCTGGCCCACTTCATGTTTATTCCTATGCCAGGCCTGAAGATGGGAAAATGACATTTGAACCAGGGCTCTATTGCTTGCATAGTAATCTTCTATTTATTAAGAAATATAGATTAAAAAAAAAAAGGCCATTTTCTGAGAAAATTCAGATTTTAAATTGAAGTTTAATCTTCCTGCTCCCACCTTTGAGGCTTTACATAACTCTGCTCCTCACCTCTCATTTGATTTAGTCTCTCATCACATTCCACCCACATGACCCCAAAAGCAATTTAACAAAATCAAGTGTCCAGCTATCCCAAAGCCACATCTACAGTTTTCTCCCCCTTCTTCAACAAGATATATTTTATTTTAAAAGCTCATTTACTCTACTCTTTTCCCTCCACATTCAACCTGAAGGCTCAGTAATTTGCATTCCCTCTCCAGATCTACTATACAATTTGTTTGGAATCCTCCATTTCATCTATTTAATTTCTTCTAGATTTCATTAAGTCAGGCATTGCTTTCACTTCTAAACAGCCAGGTTGTTTTGATCATAGTAAAATTTCCTCAGGGAAGCAATTCCTGCTTTCACTTACTGTTATGTCTTGCCTTTAGAAACAACAAGAAGATAGATTAGGGCTTAAGATAAATGATTGAGTGGCTCATATTTTATAAAAGCCAGTTTACTTAACACTAATAGTGAAGGGGTGTTGACAATTTAGGCAACAATTTATAAGAGCGGAATGAAATCACTCTGATTTATTCTGGTGCTCTTCTGTGTCTATAATTCTGGAAGTTACAGGTAAGAACTCTGTACCAGAGGAAAGGAAAATACAACCTGGATGTGTCAGCATTTCCAGGACTAAAATATTGCTTGCAGATATATCTGGAGATAATAATGCACTGCTGGGATTCAGAGTCCCACAGACACTGCCAAACACATGTTGACATAACTTCCCTACACAGGGCTCAGGGAGTCACCCCAATCTGAAATAATTCACCTTCTCAGGAGTGCCTGAAACATCAGCTCAGGCTGGGTGTAAGGAACTCCATAGCACAGATTCTTCATGTTTTAATCAAAACCTAATGTTTACCATTTTACTCAGTGAAAAGTGTTTTCAAGTTGTTGTACCAGATAACTGAGAGTGACTACATTTACACCAATTTCTTTATTCCATTTTCTCACTGGAGGCATCTTTGTGCCTCACAGCTTCAAGAAGCAAACAGAAAAATGCTTTGCAACCTCTATGACAAAGAATATTTTTGGCAAACACACTGCAGTAATGTGAAGTGTCAGGAAATCAGACTTCCTGAGCAGTTCAGCAAACATATCTAAATAAAACCAAAGAACTGAGTACTAATCCTTTACAATATGGGAAGACCCTTCTTTAAAAACCTGCAGTCTGAATAAAGTCACCTGCTTATACTGAATGCCCTTCATGGTAAGCATAAAAACAGAAGAAATAAAAGATGTTGAAGTTAGAAATAATTCTGTCTCATCTATGATAATACTTTCACATGCAATGAATATTTGAACATACAGAAGGTTGTTAAAAGGCTTAACTACTTTATAGACATACTTAAGAAACAGAAATGCTCCTCATGGCCCAGGCAGAGGTGTAATAGGAAAAATGTAAATCAAATGAGTACCATGATATTAAGATTCCTCTAGGAAGCTAAATTGAAATGCTTTTCAATTCATAGAATTATGTGGAATTCCTAAACCCTCACATCTCTAAGAGATATCCATAACCTCCCCAAAACCTCTCTGATTCAGCCTTATATGAAGTGGCATCTGATCTGGTTTGGGTTAACTGGGATTAATTAGCACAACCAGGAGACACACCAAGAACACTGAGTGCTGGCACCTGATACTTTTGAATGCTTTCTATTCTAAACCTGAAAATGAGTTACCACTACCAATCGACAAGCTGTGAATCCTGGCTGTGTGCTGAGTGTCAAGTATTCGCTCTCATTCATTAATTTACTACACAAAAAAGTGAATACGAGTCTCCTGATCTTGGCCAGTCATGACTTCTCCCTCCGCATCCAGCATATCCTCCTTTCCACAAACAGTTTCGTCCCAGAAACTGACAAAATTTAACCCTTTGTAAGTTTTGGAGACCCGTTTTCACCTTTCATTCATTCCCCATGATGGTTACTTCCAGGTGAGATGAGGCTTTTCCCAAAAAGCTTAGAATACTTTCAGACCTTAGAAAAAAAAAATTTGGTGTACTGTTTTCAAATTGTCTGCAGAATGTCAGGTTTTAGAAAGGCTGATTTTAGGAATGGGGAGTCAATCCAAGTTCACTCCCTGGAGATCTGAGTGTCTATCTACAGCGGACATAGCTCCAGGAAGCAAATTTACATCATTTACATCCACTTTGATGTAGTTGTTAGAACTTTTCCTGGAATTTCACCGCTGTTCTTGAACCTCCAGTCACAGATATATTTTAACCTTATGAGGACTGAAATTCTTCTTCACATGGGCTGAGACAGCTATTTTTTTCTACTTTTTAGTAAGTAAAACAGTATTTAAACTACAACACCCGAAGCAAGCCTGCTCATTTAACAGCAACTTGAAAGGAATGAAAGACTCAGGAAAACAAAATTATTAACCTAATGAAAAAACAATCTTTTAATTTTGAGCAATTACCAGTTGGTGACAGGAAAAATCCTCCCAGCACCTCATCTGTTAAAGAATGTGCCAACTAAATATGCCCCAAAACCCCCTCATCAGTATATTCAGGGAGAGGAGCTGCCACCACCTCGTTTAGCAAGGGCAAGGGCACAGCCCCAGCTCTCACTAATTACACGTCACTCAGCAAGCTCGTGCACAGCCCAGCGTGTTCCTGGGTGACAGCAGTAAACACGGCCTGATGGAAACTGCTAATTTAGAAATTGGGCACCAAAAATAGAATCTTAATCTGCCACTCCAGCGAGTCTGACAGCAGAAAGGATCCATTAATCTGAGGTTTCCCAGAGCAGCCAATCTGGTCTCGAGCAGGGGTGTGCGACAGGCGGGTTATGGATGAGGATCTCCATGCTCCACCATTCCATGCACTTCTGGGAGTATCCTGCACTTTATTCTGCTTCAGCTAGCTTGAGAAACAAAAATATCTCTTCAATCTGATGCATTGAAGCTGAATATTACTTCTCTTTTGGTGCAAATCTGTTTGCTGTCCATCTGTTAAGTCAGTGGTATACTTTCCTCACTAATGACAGAAACACCTTTGTATGGACTTTTTGCAGCCCAAGCTCAGCAACAGAACAAAACCAAAAATTGTCCCTTCATTGCCAATATTTAACACTGAAAGAGTTCTGTCATTTTGGATTTCTGCAGTGCAATAGTTTTGAAGGAGTGGGCTCCAGCCCAAGGACAGCCCTGCACAAAGAATCACCTTCCTGCTGTGGCAGAGCCTTACTGTAGTAATTCCAGACAACAAATTCAGAGAATACCAGGAATGAGGGATCCTAAAGCAGATGTATTGGTTTGCTTAAACATGTCTTTGTTTGGTGAGGTAATGCTGTATTTTAGTAACAGTGAATTCATATTCCAAGGAAAAAAATAAGCACACATCTTCTTTGAGTAAAACTGAGAACATGCTCATACAGTTAGCAAGCACTAACATTTAACTGTATGGATTTTACTGTTAAATTAATATTAAACTAATTAATGTTGAAGGCTGGTCAATAAAAGTAACAAGTTCCTTTGCTGTTAATTAACATGCTAGCATGTATATAGTCCATGTGTTTAAAAATGTGTACATATATGTGTGTGCATAATTTCTATGTATAAAAATGGGGAGGTAATATATAAATATATTTAAGAATCTATAAAACAGTGAAGGGTATTTCAAAGTGATGGCTCCATTATGTTGCTTCCTGCCTTTCTGAGGAAGCATGAAGGAGCAGTCTTCTTCCTCACCTGGGGATGAATAACTCTCCTCTTACTCAACTGCAGTTTCATATTGTTTCTCCTCTCCAGCATGAAAACCTTGCACAGAAATAATTCTTTGTGATATCTGACAGAGACAGCTTCCTGAGACACAGAAAATTGATTCAAAAGGAGATGCATTCATACCAGACCCGTAACAATATCTTGTTTCTGCACACCCCGAGCCCCAAACCGTGACGACTGCAGACCCCAGAGCAGGGGTGAAGCCCATCCCATCCCCTCTGCCCCTCCAGCTCAGCCACGCAGGCTCAGGAAAGTCAGAACAGGCTAACAACCCAACACCACACACAGTGTTTTCCTTTCAATCCCTCTGCAAGTTTAGCCTAAATTCAGTATGTTTCCACTCTAGGCTATGTTTACTGAAATAAAACTACATTCAACTATGGGCAACCTGTCTTTGAACATATGCTGTAGGCAGCAATCTAGCAGAGAAATGGGCGACAAGCTGTGAGACTAAACTTTTATCATCGGCTCCATAAATCAAGATGAAAGCTATAGACTTCCTCCTGTGGACCTCATACAGCCTTGAGAAAGAAAGTTAAAATATTTAGATTGAAAGAACAAAATAACATAAAGAGAAGAGGAAAAAGAACAACTCAAAGTGAAAATTAGTTGAAGCATTTGTCCAGTACTAAATAGAGCTCCAGTTCCCAAGAAAGCACATTTTTATATATATTTTTAAAGATATGCTCGACACCAATTACTAATTAGTAAGATTAATGATGTCTGGGCCATTCAAAAATGTTCTTTCTTCAGTCCCATTCATGTTGTTAGCACAGAATTCCCACTAATCCAACTGTACAGCAAGTTGTACCAGCACAGCTTTAGTGCAGCAAGAAAGAGTCTTCTTGGTAATTATCACCTGTCAGCTAATTAAGAAATTTACAGCATATCATATAGGCAGGTAATAGCACCTGAAGCCCCATAAACAATAAATCCATATAGATTCCATTAAGTTTCCAACATCTATAAAATTACTGTAGAGAATGGGGTTTGCAGTGATGTTTTTGCACTAATAATGAATACAAAACCACTCTCCTTTGTGATCTCTGGGGAGGATTTAAAATTCCTCAATATCTGGTTAAAAGAGACTTTGCAATTCTATTGAGACCCCACCTGCAGAGCTGCCCCAGCCCTGGGAACCCCAGCACAGCGAGGACCTGGGGCTGCTGCAGAGAGCCCAGAGGAGGCTCCAGGAGGAGCAGAGGGATGGAGCAGCTCTGCTGGGAGGAAAGGCTGGCACAGCTGGGATTGTTCACCTGCACAGGAGAAGCTTTGGGGTGAGCTCAGGGTGGCCTTGCAGGGCCTGAAGGAGCTGCAGGAAAGATGGAGAGAGACAATTGCCAAGGGCTGCAGGGGCAGGACCCAGGGAATGGCTGCCAGTGCCCGAGGGCAGGGCTGGATGGGATCTTGGGAATCAGGAATTGTTCCCTGGCAGGGTGGGCAGGCCCTGGCCCAGGGTGCCCAGAGCAGCTGTGGCTGCCCCTGGATCCCTGGCAGTGGCCAAGGCCAGGTTGGACATTGGGGCTTGGAGCAGCCTGGGACAGTGGGAGCTGTCCCTGACCATGGCAGGGGGTGGAATAAGATGATCTTTATGGTCCCTCCCAACCCAAACCATTCTATATTCTATACATTTTTTTTCCTATCATTTAAGCTATCCATTCCTGCATGGTATTTCTTCTTTCACATCAGAAGGATAAAAGAAATAACCTTACACCTAGCACTAGCATCACCTCTAGAAGCAGCATGCAAAGGTGGGGCTTAGATTTCAAAATAAACAAATACATAAATAAATAATTCATCCCTAGGACAGAGATGTTCTCTGAAATCCACAGAGCAAAGCTCACCCCTGATAACTCCTCTTGCCCTGCATGCTCCAGTCCCATTGATCTCACCAGGGGATCCTCTCAAAGTGAGAGCTGCTTATTAGAGCTGAGCTTCGATGTGCACATCTAAGAGGGCAAATTTGTCCTTCAGACAGACCTCTGATCAAGACATAAATTTAGACAAAAAGGAAACAGCAATATGTGAACCACTACTGTATTTGCACAAGCAAAGTGGGTAATGAGACAGGCAACGTGCATGCCTTGAAATGACCTTTACATCTCTGCACACCAAAACTGGGCACAGAAATGTGAAAAACCATTCCTGTTGTACCGAAGGCAAATGCCAAATTATGAAGTTCATTACTCCAAGCAGTGTAAAGAGAAATTATTACGACAATTTTGCCCTTATTTTTCATCTGCTAGTTGTCATGTCCTCCTCTCTAATATTATATAAGTTCCAGCTTTTTATTTAATCTTCCCTGTCTTGAAAATAATGAACCACAAAAAGTCAACAGGAACCTTGATACCTCCACATTGTCTTGTAAAGGCATCAAATATAAAAGGGCTGTAATGTCTTTCTGACTTCCATTCCTGCCAACATGGCTCTGACAGAACATACATTTCAGAGACCTCCTCTATATTTGTTTGCTCTTTGAGCTTTCTCATTCAGAGCTATTTAACTTAACCATCTCAGACTATAGTAAAATGCTCAAGAGCTAAGTATAAAATATCACAATATTAATCTTTCTGCCCTTTCAGAGCATTATGTAAGATTTTTTTTATCTCCTGATATGACACCTGATATGGCCAGGACATGCCAAAACTATTCCTGTTATATAAAATGCAAATTTTCCTTATTTCATTTAAAGCCAAGACATTTTCCAAATTCAAATTAATATGCACGTACATTGTATCCTCTCTGACACAAATCTATGCAAGATGCTATTTATGGTGTGTGCCTTTTTACCTACCTACAAATTCTTCTATTAGCAGATAAAAGAGATTTATTGTCATAGTCCCATTTATCTTCTAACATTTGCCTAGTGGGAAAGCATAAAAGGAACAGGTGACCCCCTGTTTGGGGGTTTGGATCAGTGTTTAGTAATTCCCTGAGACAAATCCTTCTTAAGGAGCAACATCCTTGCTTTTTTTGTTAGATCTAAATATTTGACACCACATTTAGAGCTACAGAAGGTGGATTTACCTGTCAAAAATTTTAGGAAAAAACCCCAAGTGTTTCTAAAACTCACTCCAGATATTTGAGTTTCATTTAAAACCTCTGTATTGAAATAAAATAGACGGATGTCTTGCTAATTCTGGTGTGCCAGGGCATGTGTGTTGCTGAGGTGAGGAATGCAGACATTCCAGGTGCTGGGCACTTGTGTGAATAAGGATGTGCAGAACCAGAATGTTTAACATTCCAGCATTTGCAGACAGAGAATTTCAAACTTCAGTGTGCAGAGAGAGCTGGACTGTAAGCACTGGAATGCCGTGAGAGGAGGCTCTGTTCCACAGCCCCTGTGCCACCCCACACCGTGGGGCTGCTGGCTCTGTCACACAGGGACCACGGGAGCAGGTCCACAGGTTTGGAGAAAAGGGACAGTGCCTGGGAGTGTTCCCCAGCACTGCTCAACTCATCACTGCAGATACAGCCTCTGCCTCACCTCAGGGAAGGACTTTTGAGGAAACTTCATGGGAAACAAAAGGACACCAAGAATAAGTGCAGGAGTGAGGTCACACAGCTCTAAGGATGCCCTGCTGTTCTTCCTTTCATCACCACAAACCCGGTACCCTTGGCAGGTACAACTCTATCCTATCTTTGCCAGCTGACAGTGGGAAAAAAAGATAGACCTTATCTCCTACTGCTGTTCCCCAGCTGTCATCCAGCTAGAAAAATCCTGCCTTCACAAAATAAATTCAGTAAAACACTGTTTTTGGTGGCCTTGATAAAATGCCTCTGCTGGCTGTGCCTCTCCTCGGGCTGCTGCCTGTGGGAGATGGAAATGCAGGGCTCTGCTGGCCTGGTGCTCACACAACAGCTCCAGATCTATTGCTTCAGTGGAGGAATGAATCTGAGGAGAGCAGCAAATTGTGGCCATGGCCTGACTGGATGTCACTGTCTCAGGGGGAAGGAGGTGGTGTCACTGCAGGAACAGAGAGCAGTGAACACACACAGGCAAGTCCAAATGATCCAGGCTAAAACTGTCCAAATCCCACAGCAGATCTGAGATCTCTGCTTTTCAAAGCAGATCTCAGTAAATCTCTGAGAGAGCACTGTACACACAAACAGCAAATCTCCACTAGAGCCACACAGGAAAATGTAAATAGTAAATGATATAGTCAAATTTCATCATGGAGCATTTTGGAGAAATATTTTTACCTTTTAGTGCTGGAAATCAAAAACTCCAGCCCTTTGTGTTCTAAGGAAGAGAACTAAAAGCGGATTTAAATGCAGATAAAGCAAAGGTAACACCTGCTGTTACATCCTCAGTTACCTGAGAGAAAGGTGATGCCTACATTAGAGACAAGGAAACATTGGCTGTACAGCTCTTGTAACTACTACGAGTGCACAGGAATTACACAGCCCAGCTGCAGCAGCAGGAGGGGAAAACCTGCTATTTCATTTAATAAAACCCTTAATGTTTATTAAAATTATACAGATCTTTAATTATTTATTATTTCCTTCAAACTGTCATCTTCCTGGACTTACAATTTTACATTTCTCTAGCCTATTTGAAATGGATTATTTAGGAAACAAGGAGAGATAAAAAACATGAAAGCAGTAACATGGTACATCTGAAGCAAGCTCTCTTATCCTCCACTCTAGTTTATGACTCCAGATGCTGCACTGACCACCTGCCCTCCTCACTCCTGTGCTTTGGCCCTAACAGGATATATCAACATTTTGCTTGTGATTTTATTTAAACTTGATGTTTGAATGTTTCCCCGCTTGGATGAGACATGTTCTTAAAGCTACATAATGCATTTAACAAATCACATTATTTGGCTGAAGTTATGTTTTTCTGGAGGATAATTAATTTTATACTATTCCTACCTACAAAAAGCTGGAGAGGACCTTCTTAGGGTCTGGAGTGCCAGGACCCAGGGAATGGCTGCCAGTGCCCGAGGGCAGGGCTGGATGGGATCTTGGGAATCAGGAATTGTTCCCTGGCAGGGTGGGCAGGCCCTGGCCCAGGGTGCCCAGAGCAGCTGTGGCTGCCCCTGGATCCCTGGCAGTGCCCAAGGCCAGGTTGGACATTGGGGCTTGGAGCAGCCTGGGACAGTGGGAGCTGTCCCTGCCATGGCAGGGGTGACACTGGATGGGCTTTAAGGTCCCTTCCAACCCAAACCACTCTGGATCTATGATGATGATGACAGCAGAGGCCATACTGAGGTATTTTCATCAACTCCACATAACATCTTTTTTCTCTTTACCCATTACCTCCATCAACACCTGCACCATCCACTGGAAATTATTCTCTCTACTCCACTCTTGGCTCTCTCATCCCACCTGAAATGTAAGACATCACTCATGCATTTTTTCAGGATAATTTCTACTCTAAAAGACATGGTTTTGGTTGTGACAGTAATTTTGAATAATTATAGTAATTCTTGTGTATTATGATACATCCAGCCAGTGAATGCCATGTTGTGCTTGGTCTGAACTTGTGTATCTCCTAGAACAGCTTTTTTAAATTGTAACCTGTGTGACACCTTCAGGGTGTGGCTTAATCGTGCCATGACCACGTCACCAGAGACCTGCATCACCTGGGCCTGCGAGGAAGGTACTAAAGTGGAGTAGGAGGTATTAAAACCTGCTTCCAACAGCTCTTCCTGCTCCCCCCAGCCACTGCCCTCTCTCTTGTCAAGGACTGGGTCCCTGGCAGGGTGTCTCAGCACTGCTGGGGACACGGCAGCCAGACTTTCTGGTGTCACCCATCCCATCCTGAGACAATCCACAAATGGAGTTTAATTCTCTTGCTGTTTTGATGGCATTTGAATCTTTACTTTGACAGCCACTAAACCCAGTAAGAAGCAGTCAGTGTAATTATAAAATATTGGTATGCAAAAAATCACCAAGACAAAGGCAGCCTGTCCACTGAACATGGCACTGCGAGTGACAAATCTCTTAAAAATTAAACTCTTTTCTCCACACAATCCACACAGAAAACTCAGATCAACAATACTTTAGAGTCAAATGTTGAGCCAACATGAATTATCCAGTGTGCATTGCAAAAATGAAACCAGGAGAGCAACTAAAAACAGTCCTTCAAATTACTATAAAGAGGAAAACGTTTTTTGTTTTTTAAGAATAGAAAAGTAGAGGTGCTAACCACACTCCCTAGGGAGGGTAAGAACACATGAGTGATGCAGAAAGGCCCCTCCTACTTGTTATAAATTAAAGTATAGACATAAAACCTCTTGAGAATCCAGGTAATGGGCACAACCATCACCCACCCCATCCTACCAGTTTGCCATTCTCCTTCTCCTCTCCTGCCCAGTATTCAGGGGGATAAACGACTCACTTAAACATGCAAACAGTTTTGTTCACTCTGAGTGGACAGCTAAAATGTGCCAAAGAGCTTCCCAAGACAAACACATCCTTCCCCACAAACTACCAAGCCCTGGGCTGTGGAAAATGCTTTTTGAGTGCATTCTGTCCTGCTCTCCTCAGGCACAAACAACTCCCCACAAAAACAACATGCACTTATTACATCTTATCTCAGAAGAAAAGCCAACTTATCTACAGGCAATCCTGGGAGAGTTATTTCATTATATTCATATTTATGCATTTTAAAATTCCATGCAGTGCACAGGTCAGGCTCGGCAAAGTCTTGGCTGCAGAGTAACAACAGCAGGACCCTCACTGGGACTGTAATTGCTGGCAGAACTCCTCAGCTCTCTTTCATATGAGCAATGTGGGGATATTTTCTTAGTTAAATGCTGCCTTGCCTTTTGATCCTGTTCCTGCTGATGTTGCTGAGTGATAATGATCTGTGCATCTGGACTATTGATAGATATAAAAATTAATAGCACAGTTAAAGCTAGTTGGGAACTTTTATTTACTTTGACCTAAATTACCAGGACAATGGAAATTTCAATGTGACTAAAAGGCAAGAAAATTAAAGGCAGCTTTAAAAATTACCTACAGTTAAATTTTCAAGCCTCAAAAATCTATTGAAACAAACAGACTGATAAGATGTAAAATAATACCAGACATACAGCTCACTTCTGATAAGAGCTTTTCCAATTATACCCACTATGGTGCTGCTACAAACATTTCCTATTGCAGCATGACTCTCTCCCTTTGCATGAAGCAAATACTTGGATTTTGCTGAACTTGTCTTACATCAGTACTAAAACCAACAAAAAAAAACCTACTGCACAGGTCATTATTTTTTTGCAATTCATTTTCTCCATTCACTCAGATAATGACTAAATGAATAACTAACAGGAATTTAAATAAAACACTAACTTTGGGCCACTGTAGAAAATATGAGAAGAGACAATCTCTAAGACACATAAGCTGGACATAATATGAGACAGAAAAAAGTGTCATGAAGGTCACTTTCACATTTGATTATGCATTTTATTATATTCTATATGCATCTAGAAAGTTTTCCCATCAAGATTCAATTCTGTCACTCCCAGCCATGCCCTTGCACCAGCCCCCAAGATAAACAGAGGCTTAGGAAGGACTGACATTATATTAGAGGACATACTAGATCATCACATGACTATTTATCTGCAAATCAATTGCAATAAACTCAATAAATGTAATTACAGGAAATCCTGCAATATCTATCTGCTCACAGCACAGTATTATTTTGCAATCAAAAAAGTCCTGATAAAATCAGGTTTGTACAAGTATAATCTGCACTGACAAAATGGTACAAATGATATAAGCATAAAGTCCTTGGGAGAAATGAATGCTGACCTGAAGAATTTAATGATGGCAAAAGAAGGTGGTCCTTGCAGAAGGAGAATTTTATGACTACCAAGTAAGCAAGTAACAGATAACAATCTGATTACTTCAGTTTCACACTTACAGAGTACTGGAAAGCAGAAAGATAATGATTTTATTTCAAGATATCTTAACTTTAATACAAATCGATGAAAACAGAAAAAAAATATTTAAAAGGCACATAATCACATAGCTTTATTAAGTGAAATGTTCCATTGGTTAAAAGTTTGGTGGTATTATCTACCAAGATTGATATTATTACAACAGATTATTCTTTCCAGTGAGACTGCAGACAGAAAAGTGAGGCTGTAGAAGCATAATATTACATTTAATCAAATTTCTTGGAAATAATAGTTCTATTATATTAGCATTTGAACAGCTTTCAGTGATCCAACAAGCAGTTGTGTCTTCATTTTTTATTTCTAATCAGCTAATAAATCTGTGGGTTGCCAAAGCTGTGCCCAGATGTTGGTGTGCATTCTCATTCCTCATCATCTGACTGCAGCCATGTGCACTCCACTTAATGGCTTCTGCACACAATGTCTACAGGAAAAAAAAGCACATTTTTTAAAATTAAGTTTCTCCAGTTGGTCCATCAAGCTGCCACCCTGGTATTTTGTTTATTGACTGAGTATTTTGGTTTAGAGCCTCTTGTAGAATAAATCACAGTGGGTGAATTGGAAAAGCACAGGGGCCTGTTGGGTTTTCTGAGGGGCAGGATGGGGATGGGGGAAGGCACTGTTCCCAAAGTCCAGAACAAACAATATAGGAAATCAGCACAAGCAGTTTAAATCTAAACAGAAAAGTGTTATTAAGCAAAGAAAAGGTCAAGTTTAAAACTAATTGTTTGGGGTACTTTAGAGACAAATAGAGAAGTGAAATTAAAATGATGCCAGAAACAGAACATGGGAAATAATAAACTAATGCACCAAGAAAATAAGATAAAAATATAAAAGGTCTTAGGAACTTAGGAAGAGTTTAGCAGTTCAAACCAAAAACTATTTATTCTGGGAAGAGGTAAGCAGAGACTTAATTATGTGACTTTGAAGATGGGAGCTTAGTTTTTTTTGGTTTGTTGAATTTATTTTTTGAGTTTGAAGTTCTTTTTGTTGTTGGTAGGGGGGTTTTCTTGGTATGTCTTTTTTTTGTGGCTTCCCCCCCTCAAATGGTTTCATTAAGCTCTGTACTGGAAAGGACAGAAAATAAACATTCCAAATTCACTTTCAACATGTCACTCACAACTGAGCAGGTCTCTGCTATACCCCCTAAAGCCATCCCTTTTCCAGGCTGAAAAATCCTGTGTGATTTAATGTCCCATATACGAAACATGTCCCATATTTGATTATCCCTGGTGTGCTTCATGGGAAAACTTAAATTCTTTGGACAAACTGACATAAAATCCCTGGAATAACACTCTACATGTCAACTTAAATGAGACTTGAGATGTTTGAAGCCAAATGAGTTAGGTGTGGAGAGCAGTGAAGTCACAACAACCTGGAGAGAGCAAATGGAATTGTGCTCGGAGTGGCCCAGCCTGACTCCCTCCAAGTTTTCCAGGGCACAAAGCAGGCTCTCCAGCCCACCCAGAATGCAGAGCCATTGATAGCAAACCGTGCAGGAGATAAATCCTCCCAGCTAAGCACAGAAATAAATGACATATCAGAACTGCTAAGCTCCACAGCTGTGAGAGTGGTGCTTTAAAAATGAAGCACATAAACCAGACTGGAGAGGTGTTTGATAATGATCCCACAGTCACAGTCCAAAAGCTGCCTGCTCAACAGAACCTTCTGGGGACTTGCACAATGCTTTCCACAGCTTTAGGGTCCCAGTTAGGCTCAGGATTACAGCTGCTCAGGCCAGGACATGTGGAGAAAGCAGAGCAGCTTAAGAATCTTTATGTTAAAGCTGAAGGCTGTCAGCAATAGACAAATCTTAAAGTAAAAATTAACCTGAAATTTTAATTTTGAATTTAAGCATCTGAACCCTGCTTGCGTCTGGTGAAAAGCCGCTCATGCTGGTTTGTAATCATCCCTGCTCCACCGGGCTGACCTGAGCATTCAAATCATGGGAATCTATTTGGAAGGATGATTGATTTCAGTCTTTTAAATAGACCCCTCATCCACACAGGAACTGAAAGAAAAAGAAATAAAAGCTTGATGGTGAGCTGCCTATTCAGCTCCCCATGCTTATTTTTTTTCCTAAAAGGTCAGATAATTGAAAATTGCAATTTACCTGTCTTGGAAAAAAACCCAGAAGAAAGCAGGAGCTGTGATACAGACTTACTAATAGCACAGTCAAGACACGTAGTTACTCTGTGCTTACCTCATCTGCATTGTTTTCATTTACTTAATTTTAATTAGATTGCAAATTATACAGGGATTAAGGTGTTTCTGCTGTGTGACCTATTCAATTTTGCAGTCAATTGATTTCTACTTATTTAGTAAGTGTTTGGACATTAGCTGCCATGGCACTTAGATTTGCACTTGAAGTCAACTCTCCAGCATGGCAAGATGCTCACAAGTTTTGTCCCTCAAGAACATGATGGAGGAAATAAAAAGTGCAGGATGAAGATCACCTGTAACAGGATTTAAGTCACCAATTGAATAATTGGGCAAAAAACAAACACTATATATATAATAGGACACGTTAACAAAGCACTTTGCAAAGCTCAGTGTTATCCTTGCACTCCATCAGGGTCTTAAGACAAAGATTTAGTTTCAGCATATTTTAGCATCTTCCATAAGATCAGTTTCAGCATCTTTCTTCAAAAATACCAATGGGAAAACACTAATGGGGCAGAGATTCAAAGAGAACAAAGTGTTAACTGTTCAAGCAAAGGCGAGAAGAAAGGGGAAAGGCTGGCCCAGAGCTGTTCAAGCCTGAGATGAAAATTCCAGGGGAAAGGGAGATGGGAGGACATGACAACAGTTTTCAAATATAGTATTCTGCAGCAGACAGGAACAGTGATTACTTATGCCTCTGGTCAATATAGCAGCAAGGGGATTAGGCTGCAGCAAGGAAGAGCTGGGTTGGATGTCAAGAATAATGTTCAAGTTACTGTAGTACTGAAGGAGTTCACTGAAGCAGTTTGGTTTCTGTCAGTAGATCTTTAGCAGTTGGACATGCAACTGTCAGAAATGACAGAGAGTTCATCTGGATTTTCACAAGGGGCAGAAATAATGAATGGTCTGGGTTTTTTCTGATCATATGAGAACCTACACGACATCAATCTCCTCTGCTGTACATTCCTGAAAACGCCGAGGGCAAGTTCTGTCTCAGGCAAGGGGGTTTTAAGAAAGGGACCTAGAATGATTCTAAAATTTTCAAAATTAGGTGTAGTGAAAAGAGAGTCCCTGCTGGCAAGCCAGGGACCTTGATTTGTTATTGGCAGAGATGTCACAAGTGAGTGGGACAGCACTGGGACAGTACAGTCAGTAAGCACTCCCCTTTCCATCTTATGCTGAAAGACCAGGTTTCTGCTGACTTTTCACTTCCTCATTGTTAAGAAGCTGATAATGGCATTAGCAGAATTAATAAAGGAGTTAAGAGGGATTCTGGATATTCCAATGAAATGTTTAGAGTGTTCAGTGGGACACCATCCAGTGCAGGTGTGTGAAGGGACAAGGTGCCTCAAGATCTGGTGTCAGGCTTCAGTGCTGTGCAGAAGGAATATGACCAGAGGGAGTGCAGCCGTGCCCTTACTCAGGAGCATTTACACCCTGGTCACTCAGAAAGCAAGAGCAGCTTTACTTCAGCTGCTGACATTTTGTTCATAGTATGTAAGGGGACAAAAACCTGGCAGCCTATTCCCTCCTGTGCCTCTGCAATTGCAGTTTTCAGCGTGCAGGAAGCTTGGTGCCACCAGCTGCACTCCCTGTGTCCCCCCTGGCAGCAGTGGCTGCACAGAGGAGCATTTGTCATGGACATACAACCCCCAGGACTGCCAGCACACAGCAGGACAGAGGAATACTGCTGGCACTGCCTCAACCATTTGAAATGCAACACAGGTAGAACCTGCCAGATCTTCTCCAAAAGTGTATTGCAGGTTTTTTTTTTTTTCTTTTGTCCAAGTAGAATTCTTTTTTCAGTTTCATGAGGACTTCAATCCTTCCTTTACCCAGCCCAGCTGTCCCACTCAGAGCTATCTTGGCATCCTTTGCCAAAAGCCATCAGGAAAACCCTCACTGGTGACTGCAAGAGGCATTTTTTAAGTTAACGTTTGTGCTTGCTGAACATGTCTGATATTAACTCAATTTGCATTGCTCTTGTTTAGCCTTGCTGTTTAGGGGGTTGTTCTAACCTGCTCTGTGGATTGAGGGGACATGTTTGCCACAACGCACTCCAAGAAAAAATTGATCCAATTTAGGATTCTGGGCCACAGCTTTAGTTGTATTTAATTTTTTGCTTACTGAGTTTGCAAAGCATAGAAATAGCAATCCTCCACTGTTTCCATCATGTTTACATTCTTATTATATGTGTCTGCTCTGTTTCAGGGTTTTTCCTTTTGATTCTTATTTTATTTTGAAGAGTCAGGACACAATTTCTTAAAAGAAAAGCAATCAAACAGGGGCACAGATACTGCTCTGCAGATTAACAGATAATGAAGAGTATTTTGTGTAGAGGACACGTTTTTATGTGCCTCCTCCTAAAAAACACTGCTGTCAATACAAACACATTCAGCTTATCCATGGAAATCAGCACTTAGGAAAGGGATCTGAAAGGGAGCAGATGATTCCACTGTTCTTGTTAAGTGCCTTAAATGTGATCTAAAGGAATTATGAGCAATTTACTCATGAAATACCAGAATGTAGCAATAGTGCTGCTAAGTGAGTATTTATGAAGAAAGACAAAGCAGAATGATTTAACAGGAAGGCCTTTGAGAAGAGCATTGAGAGGAAAAGCATAACTAAATCAAGAAGCTCCCATGTAAAAAGTACCAAAGAAAGAAAACAAGGCAGTGAGGAAAGTAAAAACATTCAAAAAATATATTCAAATATTCAATTTGATACCCTTTTCTCCCCCAAGCCTTGTTCAATGATGAATATCCCCACAATCCTTCCATCTAGGAAATCACTCTTTGGATGCAGAGCAGGAGGTGCAATGAGTCAAATAGAAACAGTCAGGAAGGAGAAAAAAAAATAGTGAAAAATACAGGGGCTTTGCATTATGCATACCCACAGTCAGCAATGTGGTCATTGATTTCTGACCCAAAAGGTAAATATAAATAAATAAAGATCTAAAATAGTTTCTCTTACTCAGAGACAAGCCAAATATAAATAGAACAAATACATTATTATTATTACTATTTTGACTCTGAGTACCAGAAATGATACAGTGAGTTTTCCCCACTGAAAATTCTATTTAGAAATAGAATTCGAAAATAGCAATGAACCACAAACCCCTGGATCTCCTGGGCTATTGAGTTTCTTGAAGAGCCAGGTGTAATTTGCTCTGTGATGGTTCAATACCTCTGAGGGTGTCCAGCACCTCACAGAAAATGGCTTAAATAACTAGTGAGATGGCATGATCGAGTATGTCTTGGAAAAGTAAACAGGTTTTAATAAAAGAAGAAAATACAAAAACAAAGAACGAAGCCGAACACAGCGTAGAGACAGGCCCCACACACGTGCTACAACACCCTGAGAATGCACTGAGAAGCCTCGTGCTCTCTTTTAAGTATTGGATGATTTGGGTGGGTTTTTTGGCAAACAGCCCAATAGAGAATAGCTACATTTCTGAGGAACAGCTAGAGAGACCTATCAGTGTTTTTGTCTTGGCACTAAGCCAATTACTGTCAGGAGAGCAAAGAAACTTCTGGAGTTCTTCCCTTAAAAGGTCTTGGGGTGAGCCTTACACCTTTCCCTATATGGAGACACCGCTCAGGCGTGGGGTGCTTTGCTACACTGGGTCTGTGCCCCAGAGCAGCAGAGCTCCCTAGTGCCCAGTGACCCCAGCCCTTTGAGGGGTAGGTGAGGTTATCCATGCTGGATTCCCAGGCACAGCCACAGCCACGTGGCTCTCCACACCAGACATCCCTGAGTACAGGAGAAGAGGCACAGGGGTGCTGTGCTGAGACAAAATACACTTTTAGGGTTGCTCTATAGAAGGCCACTCTGTGTGGTTCTGAGCAGGAAGGAAGTGCCTCATCCTCCTAAAGCCTCTCAGAGTCACTCAGAGGCAAGCACCTTACTTAAAGCATTTGTTTGACCACAGCCAGGAAATTCTGTGCAAGACTGGGCTCTTAGAGACTGCCTGTGGTTTTGTGCCTTCTGCTGAGCCCTGGCTTTGTGACCTGAGGACTCCCTGTGCTTTGTAGGAAGCCTGGCTGCCACTCCAGTGCAGCTGGGATTTAACTGCAGCATGAGAACTCAGGCTCAAGCCACCTCCAACCCTGGAAGCTTAAACTGGGCAGAACCATTGAATCACTTTGGTTGGAGAAGGCCTCAACCATCACTAAGTCCAGCAATCAGGCCAGCCCCATGCCATGCTCACCCCTGAACCATGTCCTCAGGTTTGTGAACACCTCCAGGCATGGGTATTCCACCGCCTCCCTGGGCAGCCCATTCAAATGCTTGAAAACGCTTTCCATGAAGAAATTTTCCCTAATATCCAATCCTAAATCTCCCCTGGGCCAGCCTGAGGCCGTTCCCTCTCCTCCTGTCCCCGTTCCCTGTGAGCAGAGCCCGACCCCCCGGCTGTCCCCTCCTGGCAGGGACTTGTGCAGAGCCACAATGTCCCCCCTGAGCCTCCTTTTCTCCAGGCTGAGCCCCTTGCCCAGCTCCCTCAGCCCCTCCTGGGGCTCCAGAACCTTCCCCAGCCCCGTTCCCTTCCCTGGATAGCCCCAGCCCCTCCATGTCCCTCTTTGTGAGGGCCCAGAGCTGGGTACAACATTCAGAATCACAGAATTTTCTGTGTTTGAGAGAACCCTCAAGGATCTTGGAACAGTGAAAGACTCTAAACACTGGTAAGAACAGCAAATAGAGATGAAAGACAATAGGAAATGAGAGTAGAAGTGTAGAAGTGATTCACCCAGCGTGCACATGGGGCCCAGCACCTACTCACAGGTGTTGGAAATACCTCCTTGGAAATCAGGGCCACAGCAGGGCCATGGACAGGGATATTAAACCCACCTTTCATTTTGGGAGCTGGGATACCAACAACAGTGTGAGTGAGAGATGGGCTTCAGCTGAAGCAGCTCTGCAGGGACCTGTGGTGGTGGCTGTGCCACCTCCCTCACAGCCCTGGGAAGGCTCCCCATGCCTGTCCCTGCCGGGCTCACGCTTCCTGCTCCTCCTGCTCTCTGGAGGCTGTTTTTCCATCGTGCACAGAGCAGGCACACTGCTGCCAGCAGGCTCTCACCTTTCACTTCAAATCTTTTTGCTGGTTAAACTCGAGTTTTCTGCTCTTAACAAAACTGGTGCAGCTTGCCAGGAGGGCAGGGTGACTCCTTGCCAGGTGGCCACAAAACTGAAAGAATCAGACCTGGATGAAAGCAAACAGTTCAATGGTCCCTGGAGAATTCCAAGCACTTCAAAAGGCAGGAATCAGGAATTCACTGTGAGCCTTTCAGACCAGTCCCACACCGCAGTCAAAGTGGGTCTTTGGCTTCAAAGGACACATGAATTTTACACAACATGAATCCTCCCAATTTCACACCATTTCCAGCAGTTTTATTGGCTTAGTTCATGCTCTATGCAAGTCCTTTTACTACTAACACTCTCCTACCTTTCATTATGTGTGATTTTGTTTGCCACGTGGTTTCTTATAATCCAAGTAAAACATTGCAATAAAACATGATACTTTTTCCCATTCTACTTTGAATTCATAATTTATTGATAAAACTGTACAAATATAACACATTTTGGATAGCACCAAGACTATGGGTAGCCTCCTAAAAAAAAAAAACATCCCAAAAGCTTCCCAAAATCTGAGGAAGGTTTCAAAGCATAAAGGAGACTAAGCTAATTAAAAAAACCACGAAATGTATGCAAAATGTAAGTTAGATGCTTAGATCTGACAATATATATCGAATATAAAACATCTAATGCATGAAAAAAAATCAATGCATCATCCTATTTTTCCCATATGAACATTTCATAAATAAAGCTGGTTTGAGAAATATTAATATTCAATTTCCTTTCACTTACTAAAATGTCACAAACCCACAAGATAGCAATTTTGTGTAAAGTGCAAGAAGATAATGTTCCCTCACACAGGGAAATCTGGAAATTATATTGAGTGAGGCTTCTTTAAACAAAAAGATAAATTTAAAGTATTGTAACTTGTGTAATTTATTTGTTGGTTTTGTACTGGAAGGATTAATAAATCTTCCAAAAACTTAGAATGTGTAGGTATAATATCAGGTTAAAATATCAAAGAAGTAATCTTAATAAAAAATATATATTCCCATCCTGTGAATAAGAAAAGAGTTTTTCTTTCCATGTAGTAGATCCATCCCTTTTACCTGGAAAATCCCTTGTTAAAAGGAAAATTTCCCAGCTGTGGATTCTGCCTCTCAGGTTTGTTTTTTAAAGCCCAGCTGCCAGGAACTCCCAATGATAGGTTTATGTGAAGGCACAGCAGTTTCACTTGGATCAGTGGATCATTGTTTTTTCACAACTCTCATGCTCACACACTCTTGGAAAGGAAGCAACAAGAAGCTGCAAATATTATTTTCCAAAGGAAGGATCTGCATGAATACCAAGTTAGGTACCCTTAGGGCCTCTCTCCTCCCCAGCAGCACGAGTTGCTCCTCAGAGCCATTATTTGGGTTGTTGCCCCTAAGGCAGGGTGTGGATTTTTAAAGCACATAAATATATCGTGTTCTTCAGGAGAGACTGCTGAACACTCAGACAGGCTTCAGCTCTGCAGCCACCTAAATGATCTAGCACTTAGCAGTTTTATTTTTCTTGTTTAACAAAAACGATCCCTGGCTAGTGTAGCATGAATAACCTTCCTCAGGATGGTTTAAAGCCACACTGTAATAAAGTATGCATCCTACTGCAATGATTACAATGTCATCTACTCCATTTCTGCATGAACAGCCTAAATTGTAAGTTATTACAGCACTGCTTGCAATGTGCTGGGTTGGTTTTTTTTTTTTTAACGAAGAACACTCTCATGCTTAGGGGGTAGGCACAGGAAAAGGCTGCAGACTAGAGGTCAGTTAGGACAAACCCAGGTGGCAACAACAGTTTTAGCATTTCTATTTCTCCATCTTTGTGTACGTTCTACTCCAAAAAGCTTGGAGACACCAATTAACAGCTTTTGTGGTCTTGTTGTTGTAGTTTTTATATTTTTTAATATTCTAAGCCAAGGCCAGGAGTTGGAATTTGATGGTCCTTGTGAGTCCCTTCCAACTTAGGATATTCTATGATTCTGTGATTTGCATTCTAAATTTAAGCTGAACATATAATATTTTGCATTCAATTCAAAAAGTGGTGTTGAACAAAAAATCACAGAATCACAGAATAATAGAAAGGTTTGGCATGGAAAGGTACATTAAAGCCCATCTCATTCCACCCCTGCCATGGGCAGGGACAGCTCCCACTGTCCCAGGCTGCTCCAACATGGCCTTGGGCACTGCCAGGGATCCAGCAGCCACAGCTGCTCTGGGCACCCTGGGCCAGGGCCTGCCCACCCTCCCAGGGAGGAATCCAGTGCCTCAATTAAATTCTTTTAGAAATGAGGTGCCGTAAAATACTGGAATGATCTTCTGGAAGCTGTTCTTTCAAAAATTCTTGATCAGCACCCACTGCAATGTTTTCATGGCTGTTTCCAAAAGCCAAAGGTTTTGCTCCAAAGGGAATTCTGTGAAAGGCCCCTGAGCTGAGCCACCTGCTCTCAGCACAGTCCATGCACACTCACAGAGGTTCCCCTCCTTGAGCTGCATTCTGCCTGCATCCCTGCTGTGTCAGTCCTAGGCACTAAACGCCCAAGAATTACATGGTTCCCTGCTGTGCAACCTTTTCAAAGTTCAATGCCTAACAATAGTGGATTTTATTCAGTTTATGTCCACTGTATTCCGTGATGTGCAAACATTTCTGGAAGTGAGGAGATGCACTTGATGAATGCAATCTCCTAGAGAACGTACTGATGAAAACCAACCTCCAAACCATAAGTTAACAATAACTGGAACTGTTCAGAATTAGAGAATATCAAGCTACAGAGAATGATGCTCACTGTTGGTTTAAAGACAGTATCTCCCTAGTCCAGTTCTCTTTGGATATTCTCTTTAGATATTCTAACTGGTCAGCAGTTAGACCAGGCCTGCACATCTCTCTTTGCATGCAGGGTGTTATCACCATGTGCACATAACTCCTAATTTAGGCTCAGACATATTTAGATATGAACATCTGGAAAGGAGAGAAGTAGTATTAGGCAATTCCTTTGATCTGGCACACATATTAAATGTATCTAAACTACATGTTTGTCATGAAAGGCAGCATTTTATGCAGCTCAAAGTATGTTTACATGATTTAACATTTGTTAACTTTCCATTCTGCAATTTAACTGCTAGGACAGTATCTCTGATAAGGCCATGGCAATGCTCACAGCTCAGTGTGTTAAATATAGGAAATTTCTTCTGCTGGGGATACTTTGGGGAATGATCGCATCATTATTTTTTCTGTACTAGTATTTTCCCAATTGGCAGGTTAGCCATGTATTCCCTCTAAGCCCCTGCTGCCCGTTGGGCACAAACTAAGCACTAAAATTGCATCTCTAAGATAACGGAGATGCAGCACTCAGACACACAATATCCATTATTCCATGCTGTTCTAGACCAATTGTTTCCTGAAGAACTCCAAGGTGAAAGGACCAAAATGACATAATGGCCTTCAATTTATAGTGCTTTAAACATTCAACTATTTCTGTGTTGCTGCATTTTTCAGCTGTGGTAAGAAACACTAATAAAAAAAATTAAAATCTAGGTCAGTGTTTATTTTTTAGAAAGACTGAAAACATTTCAGGTATTTCAACAGTTAAAATGCAGCAGTTGCTCTATTAAAATTTGATTTTGAGGGTCAGTCACGTTATCTTGAAAGAGGTGAAATAGCCCTGAATTGACCAAGGGACATTTGTAAAATGCTTTTCACAGACAATCCAGGGAGAGGATCATTGGCTGTGGCACAGGTGTGTCTCTACCACAGGTGGGAATGGGACCCATGTGGAAATCACCCTTCACTTGGCAATGGTTTTCCCTTAAGTTTTCAGTAGTTCCATGGAAATTACCTGGTAAGAGACCATGTGATTAACACTTATAAATTATCAATCAGGCTGGAGAATAAAATGCCCAGAACATGCTAAGGTCACAATACAGAAACTGTGAGACAGAAATCTGTTTGGAAAGCTCTCTGTACAAGGAAACATTTCAGTCCTTTTCTCAAGTTAAATCACAAAGTTTGTCTGAATAACGACCATATATTAAGAAAGAAATGTTAAACCCAGAAGGCAACTATGAATACAATTGTCTAAATAGGAATGTCAAGTCTAGTTAGTCCAGAGTTTGTGGGAAAACTTATTTTTGGTTTCCCTTTACTCTGAAAAGTGAAACATTAGCTGACAGGAAAAAGTGTGAAATGAAACAAAGCAATGATATAGTGCTGTGTGATTTAATTCCAGACAGCCTCCAGCTCAAGCCCCAGAAACACTTACCCAAAATGCTTATTCCTCATGGAAGCAGAGTGGGAATCTCTCTAAACCATTTCAAAGTGTGCCCTGCCCTCAGCCAGGATACCCTCATAAGGATGAGAAATCAAGGAATTTTCACAAATTGGCAGGTGTGTGCTGTGGGATGATGGAACCAGCCTTACTGCAAGTGATTTCTGTAGGAGGGACCTCACCACAGCCAGCAGCAGGTGTTGATGAAGAGAGGTTACAGGAGGTATTCCAGGAAAACAGAGGAAACACCACTTCAGGATCCTGCTTCTGTGTCAAATCCAACCTGACCAAATCATGGCCCTTAGCAGGAACAATTTAAACACTACTTTTTTTAACCTTTGGGGAAAAAGAAATTTATGCAAAGTTTCTAAACATAGAATGATAGAATTGTTTTGGAAGGGGAGCTTGAAGATAATCTAGTTCAAACCCCCCTGCCATGGGCAGGCACACCTTCAACTAGATACAACATTTAATAAACAGTAAATGAAATAGATCTGCCCAAGAGCTGGTATCTATTGTTTCAAATGAGAGGCTTTAACTAGACCAGCTCTTAAACATTTACTGGTCTTGAGACTGAAGACTTCAGAACTGGCAAAAAAACCCCCTGAAGAAATCACTGTCTAACTGAGAGCAGCACAGGAGGCAGCTCACCAAAAAGAGGAGGAAGCAGAGATTTTTGAGTTGCTAAGCACAGAAAACACCAGACCTGCAGTAACTCTCACAGAAGGCTGTGCTTGTGCTGTGCCTGCCCAGGCAGAGCCCTCCAGGCTCAGCCTTCCCAAACCCTGGAGCAGAAAGGCAGGCAGGGAAGGCAGAGCCCACAGCACGGTGTGGCTTGGCAGGGAGAACTGACTATGTGTGTCCAAAGCAGGAGGAAACACCCAGACAAAGCCCAGGTTAGAAAGATTGGGAAGATGAGGCATCACCTCGGCTCAAACCCAAAGGGTTCTGTGAGAACACAGCAGGTCCTTATCAGGATACACTGCATCCCCTGATTGCAGACAGGGGAGGAAAGGACAGAGGAATAGAGAGATGGAGCAGCACTGATGAAAAAGAAAAGATAAAGCTATCCAGAGCAGGATTGCTGAAGATATTTTTTAGAGAATTAAAATCCAAATGGAAATTTACAGAGGCAATAAAAAGGCATACGAGTGAGGATGTATACAAAGGAATAATGCAAGCAAATTTCAGTGCAATGCTACAAACTAACAAAGAATATGGAAGTCAAAAAAGAATACTAATGCACAGATTTACCTCCCATCCAACAAGAAAAAAGAGAGAGTTATAATTAGCAGCCAACCCAATTTCAATTGCTTGACACATTCTGAAAAAAAATTATTAAATAATCATATAATAATCACCTACAGGATAATAGAGTGATGGAAATAGGCAACACGGGTTTGTCAGGAGCAACCAATTAATTTTCCTTCCTTTTCAGGTAACTGGTGTAACTGATAAGGCAGAAGCAGTAGATGTAATACAGCCCCACTTCTATAAAGCTTTAAATACTGCTGGGCATGGAAGCTTCACTGGCAAGCTAGGGAAATATTACCTGGATGAAAAAAGCCCTTGAGCTAAATCCTTAATTAATTTAAAAGATATGTTCAAGGACCAATTACCAATATTCTTATTTTGAACTGAAAGAGGCATTAAGGTGGAAATTCACAGGAGTCCACTCAAGCAATGTCTAAATTATCCTCCAGTGAAGAAGGCCAGGGGAAAAGCGCAGGGGAAAGAAGGCAGAAGGACATGCAAACACAGATCTTTGTGATCCAAAACAACCTTTACAAGCTGGAAACAAAGGCAGGGAAGACCTCTAGGATGGATCTGGTAAAGACAGAGTCAAGTCACTGTGTGTGGGAATAAGTCATGAAATGCACCAAGAACAACTAATAAGAAAAGGGTCAGCTGGCAGAATTGAAGAATAGAGGGCGTAGAATTTAAGCAGCTGCAAACACCCCAAGCCCCAAGCTCATTCCTGAGGCACAAGCAGGACTGCAAAACACGGACAAGTATTCCTGACAAGTGTGAGTATGAGCCAGGTTCTGAGATCCCAAAATAGATGATGTCAACTTTCAGGCTCTACACAAGGGAAACAATAAAGACAATAGATTTGAGAACATGACAGATAAAGAGGAGCTGAAGGAACTTGATGTATTTGATTTACAAAAGAAAACATTAAAGCAAGATTCATGAGAGACTTACAATGCAAAAATCTGCAAAATGACAGTCATCCTAAGCAGGGCAGGAAAAAACAAATGACAGGCATTATAATTCGGTTCAAAGATTTACTTTAGATATTAGGAAAGTTTTCTGACTTAAAGAGGTACTAAGTCATCAGAGATTTCTAGAAAGGCTGCAGAAACCCTTTTGATTTGTTGTTGCTATAAACACATTAGACAAACAGCTATTTTAGTGCATCATTTCTTACAGACTTCCTAGCCTTAATTTTCAATAGTTAATGGGTTATTTACCACAGCCAGAGCAACTCCAGACCAACAAAAGTCTAAGCAAAGTGAAGAAATTATTTCTAAATACTTCAGGAAAAGTTAATCTTCGCAATTTCAGTGAAAGTCACTAAAAGACATAGAGTAAAATAGATATTCAATTCTAAATGTGATTAAAACTCATTAGAGGTGGCAAACACTAATACACTGCATATTTTTATTGATTTTGCTTTATTGAGAGAAAACTTTTTTCCCAATAATAATTTGTTACTACAGAGCAGTTTATGTAATGGCAAGGACAGCTGAGCTTATGTTGCTCACTGGGGTTCACCCCTTATATTCAAAGTCTGATTCCAACTGTAATGAAGAAAAATGTGAGAACTTAGAACTTCTGACAAAGTACTTCTAAAACCTCCTTCAGATGGAAAAAATGACCCCCTTTGACATCCAGGACAAGAACTTAATGAACTTAATCATCACATATGGTGACAGCATCCCTGCTGTGGGAGGGAGCAGAGAGGAACAGAAAAATGCATGGGATAAAACTATTTGTTTCCAGTCACTTCATGGAATGGCTGTAATCCAACCACTGAATCCAATCTAAGTGCCAGCTTCAGGAGCAGAAATTTTCCCCTTATGAGTACAATTGATCATTTATACCTGTTTTGATCAGCAGAGAAAGATACTCAGTGATTGTTTTGCTCAAATAAATTATTTACCACCAAATCCAAATCCTGTCCTTTCCTGGACACCAGTGATAAGTCTGGTGTCAGGAGGAATTTCAGCCCTGTGGGGAGGATGCTCAGAACATCTCTCACACACTGAGCCCATCCCTGTGCCTTCCACAGCCCCACTGGCTGATTTATTCCTGGTTGTCAAAAAATCACACTGCTCCTCTATTTACAGTGTCTGGGTTTTTATCTGTTGGGGTTGAATAAAGGTTTTTAATTAATATCTTTTGTTTATTAACCTTATTAGTGCTTCTTGGAAACACGAATAAGCTACCAAGTAGTTGATATGAGCTGGAAGTGGTATGAAAGGTGGAGTGTTAGCAGGAGGATAGAAATAACCTCAAGCTGTATAACAGAGAATTGACTGCTTAGTTTAAACTAACTGGCCCTTACCCCCACTCTATTTTGCAGCCTAACAACAGGAGTTTCTAGGTTTTAGGAACACAGAGCAATGAAACCTGGATTTTTTCAGGCAAAAGTTGCACCAGTGTTGTTATTACCTGATAAAATGCTGACCAATTTTTGGGCTGCTGTGGTATCCCACTGACAAAGCTGAATGCTTTCATACAAAACCAGAAACAAAACAAATTCTCTTTCTTTTCTGGCTCACGGACCAGCAGGCACATAACAAATAAGTAACATAATGAACATACGATGTCGTAGTCCTCCTTATTGATAATTATCTCTTACATATCTGAGTAAGCTTATGTTCCTGAAGGTGTAGGGATACCCTGGAGGAATAACAGCAAGAATTAACACTCTAGTGCACATGCTAATTAGGATTTAATTAGGGAATTTAAAAAATGCAGAGTGCATGTTTTCAGCAAGTGCAAATTACCAACTTACTGCTTATAGGGTTGGGTTTTTTTATTGCAAATATTATAATTGTCACTTTACATAAAATTCAAGAAATTTAAATTCTATTTCAGTTTTTAGGAAGAAACAATTTTTCCTCTGGCACATTTTCATCCATTATAATTCTTGTAACATTCTATCCCAATTTATAATTTTTTCTACATTACTAATTCAGCGTGAAAGATATTAAATTGCCCTTTTTTTATGCTATTACAATGTACACAGGATGTTCCCAACAAATTGCACTATAACATTTTCCTTCAGCCTTTGCTGTTCATCTGAATAACAGTTATGACCTGTGGGTCAATAAAGCTATTCCCTCAAAAAAGGAAAAGGGTGCAGGCCTTTCTAGGTTTATTTTTTTTTTCCAGGAAAAAAGGCAAAATGAAAATGCTGAGCTCTGTTTTACCACAGCAGTGCTTTCCCTTCCTGCTCCCACCTTTCTCTCCCAAGCAGATGTTCCACTTCGTTCGGAGGCTGGTGGGATCCTGACATCAATAGTCTGGGAATTTGGACCCTGATCTAAAATCACACAGTTCTAACAGGAATTCTTCCAATCTTTTCCCTGCATTTAGCCATTCCCTGTATCTGGTCACTGGGAAATCCACACAGGAGACAAATAAACATGCAATAAAAGCAAATTTTAAAGATCTCTCTAGCTAGGCTCTGACAGAAACTTCTGGCTAGGGACTTCCTAATGAAAGGGAATTAACAAGATGATTAAAGTGTTAGGAAAACTCAATTTGCATCAGTATTTTAATTCTTTCAAAACAGACCCTTTAAACAAAAGGTAATCTTGACAAATATCTTTCCCCCTTAATTATTAATGCTAATTGCTGTTCTCCATTGCTTCTTTTCAAAATCAAAACTTTTCCAATGTGCTTCTTTTGTTGTTTCTGGATGTGTTTTTCAGCCCCAGTGCTGAGTGAACCCGCAGCCTGTGCATGGTGTATAATTTGTGTCATGGGAAGGCCAGCTCAGGAACACCCCCTGAGACTTCCCACTTCCCCACTTTAATTCCTGGACATCTTTAGAACCTACTAATTAATCTTTAGAACCTGCTGATTAGAGCCACTTTAGACTCCAGCACGGTTAACATCCTTGTGACTCCATCCTGTCCATCCTTGTGACTCCATCCTGTCGTCCTCTCGTTCACTGTGGATGTGGCTGAATGGGGAGAAAGCAAATAATGACTGACTTGATAAGAACCTCTGGGGTTGAACACCAGTGATGGCACAGCCTGTCAGGAGCACCAGAAAACCATGGCAGGATTGCCCAGGACACACAAAACCCCTATGGACCATGAGTCCAAAGCTCATTTGAGTCAGCAGTCACCAGCAACACTGAGAGCACTGTCAGTTTAGGGGTTGGAATGGCCACATTTCTTTTCTTTGTTTTCATAGGCTGCATTTTTATTAATTTGCTGAATCAAAATTTGAAAAAATGAAAATTAAATTAAAACCAAGTAAAAAACCCAACCAGCCAACCACAGACCAAACAAGTGGAAGATACCTCAATAAGACAACCCTGACACTGTATTTCAGTGTCTGAGTAATTTTTTTTGCTATTTAAGCAGGTAATTTGGGTTCTGCATCACTGAGGTCATGAGGTTATTACTGGTGAGGTGGGGAGAGATCCCCTGAACTCACAAGCGCTGAGCACAACTGGACCAACCAGAAGGGAAACAACACCCACAATTAACTGGGAGATGCTGATGACACATCTTTGTGGTAAAAATAATTCATCTAACTTCAGATAAAAATCATTTTTCTTAAAGAAACAAAACAAACTGAATTCTCAATTCCTCCCTTGTCATAAAAATGGTTGATCCTACTCCAAAGTGATCTGAGTATACACTTCACTTCCTTCAGTGCTTGTGTTGAAGCTTATATTAGGAACAAACATTCCAGAAAAACACATCAGAAGGGAAGATTTCTGACCTTTAGTAGCCACCAAGTCCAAGAATAAAATTCATTGTTTCTGAAGATCATGCCCCATTTAAAAAGTAAGTGAAGTATAGTCCTAAACACTGTGATTTTGTCTCAGTGAAGTTACATTTTAAAAAAATAATAGAAGCTTAAGGAAGTGTCTGGTAGAATGGATGTGCTGTTAGAGGATATCCCGGCAGAAAACTGGGACTTGAGATTTGTTTAGTCTTCCCTTTGCTTTCATTCAACATTCAGGTTCACCCTCACTCAGACAAGATTATAACATCATAATAGACAAGAGCTAATAAATTTGTGCTCTCAGTACATCACTCAGCTGTCTCTGATATCACAATATTTAAAGGATCTATCACAGCATGAAACATTTCAGATAAGTCTTTGTAACAATTGCAAATGAAATAATTTTAAAAAGGCTTTATAACCCACTTCCTTCCAAACACTTTTCCTTGCCAATAGCTGAACTGAATTTCAAGACAACATATAGGAATATGATCAAAACAGCACAAAAAGACAAAGTTTTTATTAAAGTATTGTTTCAGGAGAGACTTTAAATGAGATTAAATTTAGCAGATGTTTGTAGTTAATTAGTAGGTCAGGAAGTTTCATGAAATGTTTCAAAGCACATGAAATTTAGCAGATGTTTTGTGGATAATTACTAGGTCACTTAAAGAAATATTTACTTTTTTGACTACTCACCATGTGTACAGTAAAACAGGTGTTCTTATTAGCACTTCAAAGCAAGAGGAGAGATAGGCTTTATCTTGTAGAAATCCAGTTTATGCTGCGGAAGTACCAAGCATTGTGTATTGAAATATAAGATGCCGCTTTTTACAGAAATGCTGTAAAACATCAGACCAAGAACTTGGACAGCTGGTGACCCACCCTGCTGTGTTTTAGTGACATCCCCATGGAGCACAACACTGGATGTATTCATGTTACAGTTTCATCTGCAACCAAACCAGTGGAGGCAACAAGACCAGAAAAGAGGTAGGGTCTCAGTTTATTCCTGGAAAAGCTTCTCTCTCTCCAGTAACTCCTGCAGGAAGCCTGGCAAGAGCAGGTTTGGGGTTCATTTGTAGGCTGTAGGAGAAGGATGGCCTTTCTTGTCAGCACCAGAGGCTCTTTCCTCTCCACCTCCAAGGAAGGAAATCAGGGATTCAGACTGGGGAGAAATGGAGGCATGCTCCAGGCAGAGCCTGCTCTGGATGACCAATGGAAGCAGTTTTATGGACAGATCTCCAGCCAACACTGGGATAACCCTGCAGTAACACACGGGTTGTTATCCCAGCACAGGCTCAGCAAAGGCAGAGCTGTCCCAAGAGCCCACCCTGGACAAAGAAAGGCAATCCAAGGAAAACCCCCATGCTCTGCAGGGCTTGTTGTGCCCAAGGTCTGCATTCAGAGCTTGGCACAAACCCAGGGGACCTGCTGGGAACAGACACTCACCAGTACAGACAAATTACCATAAGGGATCACAGTTAAGGGGGTTTGTGCAAAGTTCTGCCTTGGAGCATTCCTGTAGAATTTCAGCTGCTTAGGGCAAGTCTGCAGCCTCGAGTATGGCAGAGATAATGCAGTGTTTTAATACAGTGGAATTGTAGGTACTGGATTTGGGGTTTTCTTACTGCAGCTACAGCGACACATTTTGTATTCTGGGGGTGAAGTCGTTAAAATAAGATAACAAGCAAGGCTGGTTGTACCATCCAAGTCATCTCCCCATGGCATCTCTAAGTCACATGAAAATCTGGAATCTGCCTTAAGCAGCACCAAGGAGCAGGAATAACTGCTGAGGGACACCACAAGCTCTGGCAATTTGTGTTGACATTTGTCTTTATCCCACAGCATATTTAACACAGATTAACCCCTAACCTAATCACTTCAGCCTACTCTGTTATCTCAAATTCTGCAAATAGTTGCAATGACTGTTTTCACAGCATTTCAACAGAGGCTTCAGTAGAATTTAAAGTTTTATAAATCTTAAATTATAATTTGGTTCTGCAAAACAAACTTCAAGATTTCTTTTTTTTAATGCAGTAGGGAATTTTCCACAAGTGACATTTTTTGGCACAAACAATGTAAAAATGAGGGATTGAAATGCAGAAGATACAAAGTTCCTGATGCATATTCCATTAGAAAAAGGAAGAACTGTTTCATTAACTTCAGGTGGAGGGGGTTGCCCATTCCCAGACTGCACAGGAGTGGAACTGGAGCACTGGAAATATGAGACAGGAGCTTCTGTGCTGGCAGGAAGAAGAAACACCACAATGAAATTAAGTTTAACTTCTACAAAAGGAAGTAGCAAGAGCTAAGACCAGAATTTAAGGGTTTTTTTCTTTCTTCAAGGTACAGGAGACTACAGATAATGCTACATACAAAAATCAATCCATTGTTAGCAATAACACTTCTCTGCCTCTTACCTTTACTTTTCCCATCTCATTTTCTTGAAAGAAGCTGAATAAACATCAGGTTGCACTCCTGTCATTTTTTAAGCAAGAAATTTCACTTTAACCAGACAGCCAACATTCAGATGCTTTTCTTAAACAAAATATGTGAATTTTAACAAAAAAAAAAAAAATTCTAGCTCCCCCTAGGCAATAGACCCATTCTATTCAAAACTATTAAAATCAAAATAGAGGACAGTGTTTAAATATAGAGTTTGTAAGGCCAGAAAGAAGCAACATTTTTGATGTTTGTCATTCCTTATTGACTGTTACCAACCTAACAGGGCATATAATGATGAGAGAATGATGAAGAGAACTCCAAGAACTGAGACCATGCTTGGAGCATCCCAAGGTGCTCCATGGACCAAGAAGGCAAAAGGCATTTTCATACTGACCTGGGTGCAGCTGGGTTTCTGTGAAGAGGATGAAAGTGTGTTCATATCTTACTGTAGAGATTCCCAGAGACTTTTTGGGGGGCATTTTTCTAGGGTAGTTTGCTGTAGACAAAATTCTGCTGTGTTCTCTTCCACGAGCCCAGGGATTATTAGAACAGGACAGGGAACCCTCTCTGAGCCTTCAGAGGTCACCTGAGTGCCCCAGTCAGAGGGAGGAGGACAGGTGACCCAGGTGTCCTGACCAAGAAATGGAAAATCAGAGAGGCTGCTCACAAACAGAAACCAGGGAAAGGCTCCTGTCCTAGTTCACCCACTCCAGTTGGAGTACAGACAGAAAATGAGAATATTTTCTACTTTAGTCATGTGTCTCATACTTAAATAGCCAAGATTTGAGTCCCAGTAAAGATAAGGCAAACTCCTTATTCACAGTGCATCCTAATGAGAGCTCACATCCATTTCCAATAATTTATGCAGGAGGCCTTTTAAATCAATCCTTTTCCTCAGCACAGAATTCTCCATCTCCTTTTTCTTCTTTCCTGACTCTGCGATTGGGTCATAATGCTAAACGTGGGATAAATCAACATCCTGGCTTTCCAAAACATAAAGTCCACTTGAATGGATCAGCTCCCCACTTAGGAAGCTTTCATGGGGAATGTGGCTTTGGCTGAAGGTGAGGGAGCAGCACGTGGTGCTTCCCTTGGTGGACTTGGATGCATTATTATAACCCAGGCAGTGGATGCTGATGGACAGCTCACAAAGGCTCCACACACAGGATTCCATTTTGCCCACAGACTCAAAAGGAAGAGGCTGTCAGAGTTGCTGGGAGCTCACAGGAGAACAGAACAGAGCTCTGTCACTGAGCATGCAGCAGAGGAGAATATAGGCAAATACTGATTCTCATTTGGTTAAAATTCTCGTGCATTTTCTTATGATATGTCTATGGTGTGTCAGACAACATGGAATGTGCCTTACAGCTCCTCCGTGGCCTGATTTGTGTGCAGTGATCACACAAACCCCATTGGCATAGTGCAACCCTCCTGGTATTGATTAAACACACAAATACACATTGTGACAACCAACCTGCACAGGATTCCACACATCCCTACTGCAGGTAACACCTTTTGGATTTAACTTCCTTCCAGTTACATCTATCTTTGTCCAACATCTTCATCATAGCATCAAGGATTACTCTCACTAAAATAATTCTCCTATTATTATAATTATTGTTGTTATTATTATTGTTAAAACCAGCCATGATAGTAAAAAGTCCAAATCAAAATTCAACATATTTCTTCCAGACAACTTTATATCTATTATTCCACACCTGTAAATTTTCAAATAAAAGTCTGAAAAAATAGTGTTCCTTCCTGTGACTACTTCTTTAAACAAGTTAACTCAGAAGGAAGGTCATTTCATTGTTGTGTGTCTGAGCAGCAGATTGCACCACACAAATACTGACCAGTGAAGAAAAAAATGAACAGTACAGGGCTCAAGCTTTCAGGATCTGCAAATTAAGTACTTATTTGCAATATTTAGAATCATAGAATATCTTGAGCTGGAAGGGACCCACAAGGAACATCCAGTCCAGTGCCTGTCCCTGCCCAGACCCCCCAGCAATCCCCCTGTGCACCCCTGGCAGCGCTGTCCCAACGCTCCCGGAGCTCTGGCAGCCTCGGGGCCGTGCCCATTCCCTGGGGAGCCTGGGCAGTGCCAGCACCTCTGGGGGAAGCAGAACCTGTCCCTGCTCTGCAACCTAAGCCTTGTGACTTTAGGCCTTTACTGCAGCTCAGGTTCACATTCAAACACAGGTTTCAAAACATATTTCCACATCACTGAAATCCCATTTGCTTTTTGGAGCTCTCACATTACAAATATTCTTTCCCCCATCACTGTTTTCAGCTCTTCGGGCCTTCCTAGCCACAGAGCTCTGGGGAGTTTCACAGGTCCCCTCAGCCTTCCCACACCCAGCAGAGCTGAGCTGGGGAGGGCACAGCAGCACTGCAGCCAGCCCTGAGCAGCTCCGGCTGGGCTGGGGCTGGCACACTGAGTTTGGAATGGGGCAGGACATTCCCTGGGAAGAACATGCATCTCAGGAGTTCTGCAGGACATAAGTAATATATTCCTGAAGGTCTTTAACTCCTGCCTCTCTCTCTGTTTCAAAAACACTTGAGAAACATTCCCTCACAATTTTGAGTCTACTTATATTAAGCCTGACTGCAGGAGATCCATTTCCTGGGGTCCACAGAATATGGCCTGCACATAGAATAATAGACAAACAAACACACAAAACTCTCCCTTCTATCGTAATATTTAGTCTGTGCAAAAGTTTGGGTTTTTTCCCTAATTGCCTCCCATTTCACCACCCTTTGAAGGCATTTAGCCAGTGACCAAGATGGCTATGCTTGTGTTGATATGCTAACATGGGTTTGTGTAAGTGCAGGCAGATTTCTTACACTTCAAACAGGTTTGTAACTCGAGGAACTTACTTATTCTTTCCAAATGAATGGTGGTAAAGAGTCCATTAAATATAGAAGGAAGGTGAGGGGAAGCTGACGAGCTACAGGGTCAAGAGAAAGGTGGAAGATCTGAAAGACTCATAAAAAAAATAAAAATACTTTCCAAGCTCCTAATGGCATTGCTTCCAGTACAACAGGGAGCAACAAATGCCACTGCAAGGGGATGTAAAAGGGGAGATGGGAATTTCTGTTGCAGGAGAAAATAAAACAGAAATCCAGTCCTGCAAGGAGATCTCAGAAATCCACAGTGCTGCTGGGCAATAACAAACCAGAAGATTGAGAAGATATTTTTGGGAACATTGGAGAAGTTGAAGAATGGATCAGGACATTCAGAATTCTGCTAATGAAGAAAATTACAGAAATCAAACTAAAATTAACTTCTTACCGTATTCCAAATTGAAATCTTCAGACTGGGTGATTCTTCATCCAAAATGTTATGGAGCTGGAACTAACTGATCATTCAGTATCCTTTCATCTCGGCTGCTGCCCATTCCTGGAAAAGTTGACAACCACAGAAGTCTGGCCAGGGACTGTGGCCACATTTTTATTTGGTATTATGGTGCTTTGCCACCTAAGAAGAGTACATATCTCTTTGTACAGTGTGGCTCAGCACAAGATCAGCAGGAGCTGTTACTGCAACTGCAATTCAAAGCTTGGGCTCAAACCTTCAAAGCTTCTGGAAAGCTATAATTACCTAAAAGAAATGGCATTATTTCCTCCAGACCAACTTCTTGACCACAGTTCCATGACCAGCTGTGTTTTTTTAGCAAGTGGCAGAACATTCTAAGAGTAGAGGGAGCACAGACTGCTTACAATGACTTTGTGCTGTCTGAAGAGTCGGTTGGCTCAGGTGTGTATGGAGGGACAGAAATATTGCTGGCTCTCAGAAAAAAGCCCCTCAGGTTTTGTAAGAACAAAGTCATGGCAGAGCACTCCTTTTAATTTATTTATTTAATTTTTTAAATTACTCACACTCCTCCTGTCGTTGCTATTTTCTGCTGCAGCAAGGCTCTGTCTTCTGCCAGTGAATTGTTTTAATTGTCAGGCCAACAGAGAACTTCAGCAAAGCTTCCCAGTCAGAGTTCTCCAAAGCTAATGGTAGCAATCAAACTTGCCTCTGGAATCTTTTTTTAAATTAAAATTTATTTGCTAGAATTAATTCATACTCAGTAATTCCAGCTGAAAGTGCCATCTATAAACGTGTTCATCTATTCCTCCCAGGTCCTTCAGCAGTTCTCAGAATTCCCTCAGATTACATAGAGATTTAAAAGGGGTAAGTCACGAAATAAGAAGTATCTCACAGTAGTTTCTGCTTTTAGTTGAATTCATATTTAACTGAGCTGTGTTGTCTGATTTTGCTCCACTTAAGAGCTAAAATGCGAATTTCACCATTGATCCAGCACAGATGAAGGCCTCCTCAATTTGTAAACTAAGAATTAGCACAGTTTGCTTTAACACTGTAAAATCTTGCAAACAAACAGATCATGAGAAGCACCAGCTCCTCACATTTGAAGTGCCAGATTCACACCTTTGCTGATAGCATCATTTGGCTGCAGACAGCTTCTGCAAGGTTGGGCTAACAATGCAGCAGAGTTGATGTTTACATGCTGAGAGCTGTATCCTGGAAACAGAGCGACAGCTTCTTAGGTAATTCCAGAATATAATGGCACCTTGTGTATTCCAGCTTCTTTTTCACATTTTTTTCCTCTAGACGTTGGTTGGTTGGTTGGGGGTTTTTGCTTCTTCATTTTGGTGGGGGTTTTTATGTCTTTGTTGTTTCTGATACTGAAACGATGGCCATTGGAAGAGTTTCTGGGGATTCCATTGAATTAACTCTGGCATAAACCAAGCAGAAGTGGTCTGAACCAAAGCTCTGCCTGCAGGCAGGCAGGGGAAAATCTGACAAATTCTACTGGTTTCCTCAGCAAACAGGATAAGGCTTATTCTGCAACATCCTGAATTTTAGTCTGAACCATTTCAAGTTCAGGGGGTATTCTCTGTTAGACATTAGAGCATTCCCCAACAGAACCCATGCTTAGAACGTTTAAGAATGACCAGTCTAATCATTAATGCATATATACTAGAGAAAAGGGAAGAGAACAGTCATTATATATTGGGGTTTTCATTAACCATAAAGTCATTAATATCCTTAAAAGCAAAATTAATGATGAGGTTTTTTTCAAATTTGCCAAGAAACACTTTAGCACAACCACTCCCAGACAGAGATCTGTAGTTTCAAATAAAAATATCATTCCCTATTACCCCAGCACAACCTCCTAATATTAATTTGAAGTTACCTCTAAGCCACAGCAACTTGATCTCTTCACACAAAGTCCTGTTTTTTCCAGCAAGGCTGCAGATCTTTCATTCATACCCCCAAAACCCAAAAAGCAGCACTTTTTTTGTCAGAAAAAGCTGAAATTATCAGCATCTTGCCAGCTCCCAAGTGGTAAAGTTGCACAAACCCATATTTAAAGAGTAAACCATTGTGTCCCCATCCTGACTCATACAAATTACCACTTTAAAAGGATCTACTTGCTGATCAGGAATATACAAAATTATCCCTGCATCTTTCAGTTAATTTAATTTGTTTTCCTTTTTTTTTTTTTTTTGTGACCTTCAAGTGCCATCACAGGAACAAGCACAGAACACAGAACACTAATTAGGACACTCCAACCACTCCTAATAAGTCTTAATAAGCAGTCTGCCATACTGTATGAATCAGCACCACTGTATGAGGAACTCCTGCAGTTTTCAGGCAATATTCCACCACAGTCTGTGCACTCTTCTGCCAACAAAAAACTCACCAGCACCTCTGCCAAAACTCAACACACAGTTACTTTCCTTCTAGTTACTTAAAATGAGATTAATGAGTGCTCACTTTAGCTATTTTTACTTATTAGGAGTTTATTCAATTTTAATGTAGCCTAAATCAACAATTATGGGACCTTTGTTGTTGTTTGCTTTTAATGCTTTAGGCACTTTCAGGATTTACTGTTCACATCTGAAAAACTGCAAAGGTGCTCTGGGTAATATTTCCTCTGGAAATGTACATCTACAATTAAAATTAATTGCAATTATTAAACACCAACACTTTGCCTCAATTATCTGAGCACTCACATTAGAAAAGAGAAACCTTAAAATATTTATTTGCAAGAATTAGAGAACATTACTTTGGGCCTTAGTGAAGTCTAAAATGCCCATTAAATGTCTGAGTGAGCTTTGGAATACTCAAATTCCCATTAAAGCTAAAATATTGACCACAGCGCACACATTTCTTTTCCTGAGCTCACCTACAAGTCTAAATCAATTCCTCAGTTGTCAGATACTTTGAAGCAAGTGGCTTTTTGAAAATATCAGGGTACAAAGAAGTGATGAGCATCAGTCCCTTGAATAAAAGTGTTTCCCTCTTTTGCCCTTTCTTAGAAGCACAAGAATCATTTAGATTGGAAAGAATCTTTCAGATAACCGAGTCCCACCATTATCTTGATGCATAACACTTTTTTAAAGAGGAAAAAGCCAGAAAAATATCTCAAAGTATCCTCATCATGTGAGGTTCTGCGCAGCACACATAATTTTAACACCTCACTGCTTTGAAAAAAAGCTTTTTAAAAAACCATCAGGGATCCAATTCTGTGAAGTTCTGTTTCATTTTTCAATTATTTGCAGAAGTATTCTGCATGATATCCAACTTCAACACCTTTGTGCATGCTGTTCATTAGCAAATACATAATTTGGTTCTAAATGTTTATTCTGAAATGTCCTGGCTAAAAGCTCTTGAAATATTTCCAGTAGCTTTTGCAAAGTGACCATGCCTGATCTTCAGCCTGGACTGACCCAAGGGACTCTGCTGGAGCTGCCTGGGACACCTGAGTATTTCATTGCAGGGCTGTGGATTTGTGTGTGTCATGGGACATTCCAAATTCCTGTTTTTCAGGACACAGACATATCCCAAGATCACCTGGGACATAAACAATGAGTCCAAAATTTTATCACAAGTTTAGATGTTTGCTGTTTAACCTGTGCAAAACCAGAAAAGGCATCAAAATTTCCCTGCCCTCCTAAATCCAAACTTGGCTCCAGTGTCTGCTAGCACCTCTTTTTGTTTGATTTATATTAACAACCCAACAGTAAAACTAACTGTAATCTCACTTACATAAAAAGACACTGCTCCAATGAAATAGACAAAAGTAAATAACTTTCCAACCAATTACTTAATTTTGTCTGTGCCCACTTCTGCTGTCTCAAATGAAGTACAGAATAAAAATTAATCTACAGAGCCTTCAAGAAACAAATTAAAGCAAGAAATATCTCTATTTTTTAATCCTAGTAATACTTTATTTAATTGTAATCACCTTGAATTAATTTAGACATTTCCTAGCAAAACATTATTTTTTATTGACCAAACAAAATCAACCAACCTAAATCAGTAAGTTTACTAATTTCACATCTCCTGATGAAGGCAACTTATTTATCTACTTCAGAAATGCCAAATAAGCAACCTTTTTCCTCTCATTAAAATAACATACAAGCACTGCTATTCAACAAACAGTACCATCACTAAAGCTGTGAAGTTCTTAAATATTCAGATTGAGTCATTAAAACAGATTGGTGTAGAATTAATTGACAAAAATTGCTACAAATCACCTCAAAACTATTTGGTCATGATGAGATAAAAGGCTAAATTGTATATAAAATCATATTTTTAAATCAGCACAAATCAGCCTGGCAGTTAGGCTGTTAACAGTTTAATCCTCTTGGTTGACAGACTTAAGAAACATTATATATTATTAATATGGCTGGCTAATTTCTAATTAGGAACCCATTAGCAGTTCTAAAAACAAGAGATTTTGATGGATTTGCAGTCAACCTGGCCAAAAAAAAAAATTAATAAATTACTAGGTGACCTCTTGCATGGGATTCTTCCATCTGTCCATTATCATTTAATGCCAGTCAAATCTGGATGGAAAATAGAAAAAATGTGGGTGTGTTCAGACCTAATTTCATCAGTGCACAATGACCTCTTACCTTCTTCTGTGGACTTCCCTCAGGGGATCATGGTAGTTCATCTTAAATCAAACTGGTTTTTCTTAATTAAGAATTAAAACCCCAAGTTATTTCCTGGCTCAGTCATTCTCCTAAGCTTGAATGTGCACCCTGAGAGAAATGCAAGCATTAAATCATATCTGCATGGCCTATTTGCAAAATGGAAGAATAATAATGGACATCAGCGGGATCTGAGCTCTGAAGTCACGACAGTTCCACTGGCTCTGCAAGGGAACTACCATGAAACCAAAGCCTTGCACAAGGGGTGTGAGGCTCTGCAGGGGTGTAGGAGAAGGGAATAGAGGTGACCTCACTCCTGATAAGTAACAGCTGTGTTAATTACCCAATACAGCCTGGCCCCTGATGGGTCACAGCTATAGACAATAGGGATGAGTGACATAAAAGAGGGGGTGAGCTGGTGAGGACCATCATGGAAGAGGAACCTTGAGGGGCATGAAGCAGAGAATTATGTAGAAGGATCCTGGGGAGAGAGAATCCCTGCTGTGGGGTCAGTCTGGGTCTGCAGTCAGAGCCTCTTGTTGGAACCTGCAGTCACAGTCTAGCCAGGTAAAAGCCTGCAGTCAGAGCCTGCACACTGATCCCTGCAGTCACAGTCTAGCTGGGTAAAAGCCTGCAGTCAGAGTCTGCACACCAATCCCTGCAGTCAGAGGCTGCAAGGGAAACCTCCAGCTGGAGCTTGCTGCAGCCAGAGTCAGTGAATGGTTGGAGTCAGGATGGCTGAGCTGTAAAGAGGAATAAACCAGGACCCTTTTCATGCTGTGATAAACATGAAGTCTGTGCCTCGGCTCATTTCTACCCTCTAATAAGAGGGCTGCTGCAATACACAAGCAGACAAATGGACAGGAAAAATGAAGAAGCTGCTCAAGGCTCACTGAGATGTCCAGTAACAGCATCATTCCTCCACAGAGAGGGAATGTTGAGTTAAACACTATTTAGCTGTTTTCCCCGTTTGCTGCTTAGGGCTCATAAAAGCCAAATTAGTCTGGAAGAGTTTTGAATAAGCTTTATTGAAGTCATTCCTATCAACAGCTCAAGTCACAACTTCAGCCCAGGTGGTAGCTCCTCTTCTGGAGAAGGTTTAACAGCAACAGTGCAGCATTTGAGAGAGAAAAGTTGTAAATATTATAAGGTTCAGTTTGCCCTGCACTGAAGGGACAGCAGACCATTAAGAAAAAGGAAATGTGGAAACTTAAAAAACACTGAAATGCCTTCTGTGTAATACCTGGAAAGACTCTGGAATCAATAGGACTAAGGGGATGCTTTGCTGTGTTCATGTACTGCTAGAGCAGACAGTCTCAAGCATTGAGGGCACATTCCCAAGGAATACTGGAAAGCTTTTAAAAACTGCCCATCAATGAACTGCTGCTTCTTTGTAAATCTTATTTCAGATGCTCTGGCTCCTGAGAACACTGAGGAGGAGTTCCCATCATTTTACTGGGGGCTGATATAAAATTCTGTTCTGGAGAAGAATGAAGCAGTAAAGGAAGAAGTTCCAGAATTTCCTAGAACAGAATGCAGCAGATTGAGATTTTGTGTCCCAAAATTCATAAAGTACATGTCAAACACACAAAGAGTCAGTGGGAAGAGTAAAACCAACCTGGCCAAGAGCAGCTGCCTACAAACATTGATCTGGTGCTTTTTGTCTCAAACCTGTGGCTATTGACAGGAATAAAATGGACTGAGTGGCAGCACAGCTTTCAGTCAGGCCAAAGGTGGTTTGGAGATAATAACTGGATGCCAAGTCCCAGAAGAAAGCAGGTTATTATCAAAGGACAAAATTTCTCATGGTAATCCACTTCTGAAATAAAGCAAAAAGCTCATGCATTGTCCTGTGCTTGCAAATCATAAACTCTGTGAATCTGTAATCCCACTCACAGTAGCAAAGAAAGGTCTCTTATTGCTGTGGTGGGGTTTTTTTTGAGATTTATTCCGCCCACCCACTCTGGTATATAAAAATCCCCTTTTCTTTCCCTTTTAAAATGCCAAAATCAGGTAAGGTTTTTTTTTCTTGTTAGTTTGTTGTTGTTTTTTTTAGGAGTGATGAAATCTGAGTCAGATTTAAAAAATATTATCAATTTCACACTCCAAGCCAGAAAAAGCAAAACCTGAAAACAAAACCAAACTAAAATGTCCCCAAGTATAAACATAATGCTAATATTAATTTATCATATAATCTGACATTCTTCTAGATTTCATAAAGAACAAGAATTAATTTGGGGGGTTATCCACTACCCTATAATGAAGATTTCAAGTCAAGCATACATTATAGATGCTGTAGATGGCTGCAACAGGTTAGCCAGTGAGTTATTCCTAAAATTCTCTGCCAATAAAATGAATTGACCCTGTAGCCAGCCCTGTTTCTAGAACATATTGTAATATACTCTGTTTTATTACCGATTCCTTTAAGGGTTCAGATTGCCAATGGAAAGCTCAAAGGCAGCCATTTATGATTAAGTTAAAAAACCCTGTAGAAGTATAGATTATACACAAATTCATACTTATATACATTTAGATCTGCCTTGAAAAAGATAAGAATATGTTAAATGTTTGTAAGAAAGAGGCACAATTGAAAGTGAAGAGCCCAAACAGGATTGTTAATCAAGTTCTCAGTGTTTCAGTGTCTGGCTCTCTTGAAACATTTCCACAACCTTTCACAACTTGACTTCTAAGTTACGATTGCAGTTTAATTTTTTACTGCAGGACTGCCTGGATTTCAGTGTTTGGTGCCCACTGGTATTTGAAAATTTGGTCAGTGGCTTGTACCAGCACAAGAAAATTGCAATTAAATCCTTGTGTGCCCTTCTACCAGTTTAACTATCTTTTCTGTGAAATGAATATGCTATGCATTTTAATAAATTATTACTGCTATCTAATCAATAGATATCTACTGCCATGGGTAGCAGATTTGTTTACTGTCCTAGGCAGGAAAGACCCTCCTTCCCATTCTCATGAAATAAAGGTTTCTGCTGCTGCAACTCCAATCAAAACTTGATTTTAAGTTTCACATTGAATTAGTTGATGTGTTTTTTGTTTTTTTTTTTTTAATTCCAAGCACTGCCTGCCATAGATTCTTAATTATTGTTCAGTGCAGTCTTTTTTTGTTTTTTCTTTCTTTCTTCCTTTCTTTTTTAAATTTACGAGTAATGGTTGTTTTATACCTGATTCTGAAACCATGATTTCTCCAATGACTCGGGCACTTGCTTTCTCTTCCCAGACCTCCCTTTAATCTTTTGCATGGGTAGCATCTCCATATTTTTGTTTTTCTACTTCAGAGATGCACTTTGGTCTTAAGGAATGGTCCTGTACTGAGAGAATAGTAGAAAATTCTGCTTTCCTTCCTTTAACATCTCTGAATGCTATATCTCACTACTTTAGAAGATCTTTTCGCTTCAGTTAAGGTATACAAACACCCATGGAGTGAGATCATATGTGACAACTTCCTATTCCAGTATCTTTGCTGAGGTATTGTAGGAAAACGCAATATGCTCTTAAACACAGCAGAAAAATAAATTACTAAAAGCCATTCACTTTCATGCTGTTTTCCTTAATAACTAAAGGCCAGCTAACTTTTCCTCTTAAGAAACCATTGTGGAGGACCCCAGGTAAAAACAGTAATGGAAGGAAAAACCCTTAAGGTTGGCAAGCTGAGTAGCACGAAGTTTGTTCCTTGAGAAAAATCAATTGCTGGAATGGCAGGAAAGCTTAAAGGAGAAGCAGGCTGATGAGAGAAAGGAAAATTAGGGTCTCATTGTTAGGCAATAATGTTCTCACTGACAGATCTTTTCTAAAGATGATAAAGACAGGTCAGATAATTTATATTTTGAAAACAGGTTTTCCCCTTTTACCTCAGATTACCTAAATTCAAATAATTTACTCTGATTTACAAATCTATATTGTACTTCAGTTTTAAGTATGAAGGAGGAACCATCTAGAAATCCACTACTGCCACTTACAAACTGACAGCTCTCCCTCTGAAACTAAAGGTACAACATCCAACCCCACATTCCAGTGGTATTTCAGATATATCCAGTATGGAAACCAGTGGTCCTACAGAATCCTCAGTATCCTGCATGCCCCAACAAAAGCTAAATGCATAGTTAAGGTACATTAATATGTGGGTATGCACAGCTTTTCAAAAGCAAGACATAGAAAATTAGTAATCCATCAAAATTTGAATTTTGACAGAGCTGCAGCATTAAGGGTAAAACCAATGTTGTCGCTGATCACAAAGCAATAAGAGCAGCATGTAAATATTTGCTTGATTTCAGTTCACCTTAAAAGAACAGAATACAGAACAGAGGAATAGCAGATAATGATGCAACTTCAACTTAAAAATATGAGCCTTTGCTTCACTTTTATGAGGAATATTTCTCTGCTTCTCAAATGAGAATTACAGCTTTAAGTTTCTACATATTCTTGCATTGTGGCCTTACAGTACCTGAAGCAGCAAGAAAGATGGAGAGAGACAATTTACAAAGGTCTGGAGTGACATGACAAGGGAGAATGGTTTCAAACTGGCAGAGTTAGATGGGATCTTGGGAATCAGGAATTGTTCCCTGGCAGGGTGGGCAGGCCCTGGCCCAGGGTGCCCAGAGCAGCTGTGGCTGCCCCTGGATCCCTGGCAGTGGCCAAGGCCAGGTTGGACACTGGGGCTTGGAGCAGCCTGGGACAGTGGGAGCTGTCCCTGCCCATGGCAGGGGTAGAAAAAGATTTTGAGAGTCCCTTCCAAGCCAGCCCCTTCTGTGATTCTGTGAACACTAAGCAGCTTTCTGTTTTCTCTGATGGATGCTAGCTAAAAAATGCATTTATGGTCCCAAAGTCACAGCACATGAAGGGGGAAAGAAACTGCAGAAAACTCTCCCTTGCATTCAATTTCCTCAAATTGTTGTTTGTTTGCAAGAGAGGCTTGTTGTTAGTCAGGCTCCAGTGTTAGTTCTATTTCACCTACTGTATGCTGTAGGATTTACCAGGTACAGGAGGAATTCAGGTCTAAACCTGCCTCATGCTGGGGGGAGCATAAAAGTAGAGGAAGACACAAATAATGATCTTAACTTTCTGTTCTCTGCATGGGCTTCTTTCTGGCTCTCGGCCCTTGGCATTTTTGTGCCCACACATATACATATCTAAACCAAATACATATAAACATGCAGAGTTTTTATAGGTAGATAAACAATCATATGTAATATGGCAGCTTCACATGCATGAGATGGAAAGATTGCTGCTACCACCATGACCAAGATAAAGCCAAAAAGCCAGAGGCAATGCAGGCAAACTGCCAAGTTTATAGAAAGGACATTTAGAGCTGTGGCTGAGCACCATGATCAAACAGAAGAGCAGCTCTTCACTTCCCAGGGTTTGTTCTGCAGTGGAGCTTTCATCTTCAGTGTGTCAGTTGTGGTTCACACTGGGGTTGTGACACAAATCACTGCCTGGAATTGGAAATGTTTTAGAGACCCTACAACAAAAGCCACTCTGGCCCACTCACAGCCTTAGACACCAGGACCTTGGGGGCCAGATTCAGTGCAAGGAACCAGGGATAGTGTAAGGGACCCGTCACACCCACAGGGGTGGTGAGGGTTGGAAGGCAAGCTGAGGTGTCCATGAGCTAGCTGGGACAGCAGTGGAGATGTGCTGTGGGACAGGTGGCCAAAGCTGAGACAACACCCTTTACCCTGCCTGCAGCACCCCAGGAGGAAGCCGTTCCCAAACTGAAGCTTTGAACTGAAAAGACAGACATAACTGTCCAAAAAAGGCCAAAAAATCCAGCAGTGCCAGGCTCAGCTCCTGCTGATCTCCTTCTGATGGTTACAGCTGCAGCAGTGTCTCTTGCTGGGAGGTGGGGCTGCCCCTTCAAGGGGACCCCTGGGCTTCCCCACAAGCTCCCACAGATATCATCATCCTGACAGGCTGGAAGAAGAGAAGAGAAATTACTTTTAGACAAGGTTATTTACTTTTCTCTCTTAGGTTTGTCCTTTTATTTCCCACCACAGTTTGCACATTTGCAAAAATATCAGGAAGGATCACTCGGGGCAGGAACCAGAAACTTGTTTCTTTTATTCACAGGGCTCTTCTCAGCCCTTCATCTCTGAGAAAACAAAGGTCTGATAGAAGTTGAGTGCTGGAGTATCTATAAAACTTGGGAAAAATATTTTCTATGACTGAAGATTATGTTTATTCCTTTAATGATACACTTAGTCACAAGGGCTTTTCAAACATGTATGAAACCTAAAACAATAATAAGTATCTAAAAAGATGCCCTAGTTATAAAGGCTGAGCACACACAGCTCTCAAGCTAAATACCCAATCACTTGTTTGGGGTATAAGGACTTTCAAACAGAATTTTTGCTGGGTTTTGTTCCCATTAACACTGAGTGATAGCAGCTCCATGGCATAAGAGGGAACTAGTGAAAAATACAGAGAGAGTTCTAGAGATGAATAGAAAAACTGCGATAGTGGGTCTGGTATTACACATACAAATATGAAATATGCTCATCCAAATGCCACCAATTTTGTGATAATGTTCTTGAACAGAATAACAAATCATGTTCCTCATTAGTAGTTTGATAATTCTTTTTCTTTAGAGTTTTCCACTTTCTCCTGTGCTTCATTCTTCTGCTCTGGCTCCAATGGCTTAATAGGTTCTAGATCAAAAGTGCATTTCATTAACTGAATGGAGCAGGCACCAGCATTTCACTATCACCTTGTACCTAAATAAATCCAGAAAATCTTGAGGACTCTGAAGCAGAACACGTTGACTCTTAATGAGATGAAGCAGACCAATGTGGAGTCCAGCTAAAACCAAAAAAATCCAGCCAAGTCCCCTGGAATTTTGTTTGCAAAGTCAGTAGAGAATATGCCTTCCCCCATGGAAACTGCAGCAGCAGCAGCCTTGAGATATCTGTGTTTATCACACTTCTCCTGCCTGGATCTGTGGAGACCCACAGCAGCAACATTATCAGTTCTTTCCTGATTTCTACAGGTCCCCAAACTTGCCTTCATTGACACAGTTCAATTGACACAAGCGTTATTTTTTTGGAAGCTTGGAAATGTGATTTTCATGATCTTTCCAAAGGGTCTCCTCCTTTTCTCTGCATAAAGCCACAAGCAGTCCTTTGCCATGCCAGAGGAAAGGAGAACCACAGAAACAGGGAACATCAGTGCTCCCTCCCTCCATCTCACTGCTCTGGTGCTCAGACCTGGGATCAGTCTCATAACAGCACTTGCACGCTTGAAATTTTTCTACTCATGATGAAACTGTCATTAATGGTACAGAACTGCTGCCATCCTGCTCAGCTGGCCGCTGTATCTCTCTAGAGGAAGGAAATATAATTTATAATAATATAATACCTGTTCATCTCCAGCCACAGCACATCTCTGAACTTCTACACAGCATTAGCTCACAGCACGCTGTGTACACTCCAAACAACATTCCAGGCTGCTTCCTGAAGAACATTTTAGTATTTGCTCTTGACTTAGGATTTAGACAAACACAGCTGAGATGAAGAAGTTCCTTGCTTGGACAGTCCATGAAGTTCAGCCAGCCTGTTTTGACACAGGTGGGATGCAACCAGAGGCAGCATCACCTTAAATCCCTCGTGCTTGTTAAAGATTTATGATTCAGCCAATCCCCTCTGGTGCCTCCTGCTCAGCTGCAGCAGGACAAGGCAGTCTCCAGAACACAGCACACAATTTACACAGAAAACTGAATTATACTGGGTCCAACACAAGGAGCCACCAGCTACAACAAAATCTAAGCCTTTAAAGTGCACTGAGCCTATTTACAATTTCTGGGTCTTAAAAAGCTACAACTGCCCTATTACCAAAACCAGATTTCCACTAGATTCTGGAAAACTGAGCAGAATTTTAAGGAAAATACAAATATTTTACACGTTGGTGTTCAGGTACTCTGAACATCAAACCTGCATCACTCACTCTGTGGTTCAAACACAAACATTTGCAGCTTTAGGTACTTTCAGGCTATGTGGATCTCCCTTGTTTAATTGCCTTAGAACACACATCAAACATGATTGAATGAGAAAGATAAGCCTTTCCTTTTTGAGGAAAGATTTGTTCTAAATTCTACTGAACAGGAAACTAAACCAAAATGAAATGTTTCCCTTCACATCCTGATCAAGCTATCAACAACACTGAGTAAACAGATTGTGCTTTATCACCTGTTTTATTGTCTGTTTATGTACAAGCACCATTGTTATCAACTGGGCACATTCCTCAAGTCTCTCCAACATCACAGTCCCTCAACCATTTGATCTACAGGCATAATTATGATAAAATATGAGAGGATTGATATACTTCTCAAACAGAGAGGGAACGTGAAGGGAAAAAAAGTGGAAAATTATAAAATAATGGTTTTCTATATATATCTTTATGTTTTAATCCTACCAAGTAAATAACTATTATATTCCATTTACTGAAAGTAGAATTGTAATTTGTACACATACACAGCAAGCTCTAACAGAAAATAGAATTTTTTATCACTTGAAATTGAAATACAGACATTTTGTATGTAAGTCTAAACAAGCCCACTACATACCTTTAGTGTATCCCAGCTGAACAATATTAATTGCCAGAAAAAGTAATTTTTTTCCACTCTGAAAAATATCAGGTAAAATATTTGCTAAGCAGAGGAAGAGGTAAAGAAAGTCTGTGTTACATTTGTATGACAAAAAGAGGAGACATCTCTTCATGCATTTTCCCAAAGGAATAAGGTTCACACACAATAATTTAGAGAAGAAAAAATTGCAGGAGACTTTCTTATGAGAGGCTACATCTAAAATCCACTAAACAATGGGAATGGGAAATTCTCCACTGAGATCACAGGACCCTAAATCTAACACAATATATAGAAAACTCCCAATGTTTCTAACTTCAGCTCTCTGTAAATATACAGAAAAAATTTCTTTTAATGATCAGAAGCACTTATGTTTACCTCTAGTAATTACCACTACAGGAATATGTTCTTTTTTTGGACACTCTGGACCTGCTACAAGATTGAGGCAGAAAGCAGAATAGTCACTTTTCTGAATTACTACAGAAGTGTTCAAGGTATCAGCTCTAGCAGGTGTCTCACTGCTATCACCTGTGCTTGTCTTAATGACAAAGATGAAAATGCATCAAATTAAATCTGAGCTCAGTCAGAGTCAATCAGAAAAAGCTTAGCCTAGGAGTTAAAAAAAAAAAGCTAAAGGAATCTGTATAGAATAGAGCATTTTTATTTGTTTCTGGGATTCCACACAATATTGTTCTCCCTTACTACTACTAATGAATCCCAATACAGAGTTTCTTTGGAAAAGTGTGTGTAACCCTTCTGCCTCATTATGAAGATAAAGTCTTCCTGAATTAAAGGAATGGGAATGAGATCCTTGGCACAGAAAGTACTTTATCTGAAAGTGCACAATTCTTCTGCAGTTTTCCTTTTGATATCTGGTCCATATTCATCACTTGTCTCAAGCAAAAGGACCATGTAGTTTTCATAGTTCACTTTTACACTTTCATTGAGGTATGAATAATATTAAATATATTTGATTCCACTCATCAAAAGTACAGTTGGATTCTTATATTGTGATGTTTAGTAAAGAAAAGCTTTGGGGTCCAAATTAAACTAAGTGCAATTGATCTGTGGGCAACACCAAAAAAGAAACACTTCTGCCCTTCATTCTTTAAAGAGAAGACATTTGCCCAGGCAAAAATCTTGTAACAAACTCAATTCTGAGCACATGCACTGTATAAAAAATAAATAAATGTAGAAGCAGATACAAGAAGGGAGGTCACTTCAAACATCTGGTGTTGTGTCTCTAAAGTTCCGTGGTACTGAGTTCTAGCTGTTATGAATGGTAAGATAAATTAAGAAAGAGTTATGAAAATTGCAGCCAGTTAGAGGAGAAATGACATTTATTTTATGGAGCCTTCACCTTCTAAAGGCACTGATCACTGTAATCTAATTAGACCAATCAACACATTTCATAATTTTTATGTATTATGTATATATATACACACAGATATATATATATGTATATATATTTATGTGAAAATAGGCTTAATACTCTTAGATTGGGCACTATTCAAGCTATTAAAGTAAAACCTGTGCTTGTTTAAACAACACCACTATCTGCTACTTTTTGCAAAGAGCTTACACTGGGGAAATCACTGTCTTTAGAGAAACATTTCCTGGTTTCTCCACATCTTATGGGACTGCATCAGGCTTTGCAGTACAGGGAGGTTTTGTTCCTCACACAAAGGTTTCCTCAGTGTAGAGCAGCAAGGATAAGGATGGATTCCTCTGAAGTCACTTCCAATCTTCTAGCTTGTTTCATTGCACAAGGAACACTGCATATAAAAGGAGCTCCCTTTCCCCAAAGGCACAAAGGACTACAGTGAAATTTATTAGATAATTTCACCAGTCTCTGACCCCTTCTCAGACTGACATAAAATGAGGAGTAGCCCAGAGAGCATCAGCTCTGGAGTCTGTACTTTGCTTCAGGTGGATGAAGGCATTCCCAGAGCTTCAGCTGCCCATCACAATCACGTCAATCACTTCAGAGCAGAGTTCTCTCCTCATAATGTGACAACAATCAGAGCTCCAACACTAATCACCAGCTTGCTCTTGACTCCTTGAACACGAAATGTTACAGTGTTCTGTTTGTCTTGGGAATAAGAATCATGAAATGACTTACTGGATAATTATGGCTTGAGAAGAAATGTGTTAAAAGCACAAGCTGTTTAAAGACAAAACCCCTACTTGAATTCACAGATAACTTATTTACTGTAAATGTTTGTGCTCTAATCAGTAAGTACTTTAGAAATCAATGTGAGCACACTGAAAATGCTTTGTCCAAGACATGGAATTTCCTTGGGACACCTCAGGACTGTGGAATAAATCTTATAAACTAAGAACTATCACAAATATTTGCACATTTCACTTAGTTGTTCAAGAAACACCTGTTGATCCCACAACAATCAGCAAGTGTGGGGCTGTGCAAAGATCTGTGCTCCTTCCTTCCATACCCTCCTGCCATCAGCACCATGTCTGGGCAGTTATACTGATTATTGTTTTACCACTTTGGTTTTGCACAGACACATCCCATAGGAAACAACCATTCAAAACAAGGAAATTTGCTTAAAACAACTCCTCTCCTAAAGAGCAAAATCCACGGCACCTGTGAGCTGTGGTGTGCAACGCACCTGCAAAGCAGAGGGTAGATACCAGGCAGGGCTGAAGAGGTCACGTCTCACCCAGTGCCACCCCTGCCATGGCAGGAACAGCTCCCACTGTCCCAGGCTGCTCCAAGCCCCAATGTCCAACCTGGCCTTGGCCACTGCCAGGGATCCAGGGGCAGCCACAGCTGCTCTGGGCACCCTGGGCCAGGGCCTGCCCACCCTGCCAGGGAACAATTTCTGATTCCCAAGATCCCATCCAGCCCTGCCCTCGGGCAGCTTGAATCCATCCAAGATGGAGTAAAAATATTGTATAGGAGGGTAACACTTTTATTTACTGCTTTTAACTTGTCCAGGAATGCATGATGCACTTACTCATTTTAGGATATTCAAAGACATGACACTAAAATTTGTGAGTCATTTGTTCATGACAAAGGTTTTCATGAGAATAATTCGCTGCATTTTTAGGGGCATTATTCACAAGCAAAGTATTTCTTTCTGTGAATTTCAGATATTGTTCTTGTGGCTTTCTAAAACACAAAGTCATCCTTCAGTGAGACTTAAAAAAAAATCAGTTAAAAAGTTTGACAAAAATTTTAAAAGATAATTTAAATTAAGTGTATTTGTGGAAAAACAGTTGGATTTCCAAAGAACACTGGCAGCACTTCTCCTGCACCTCCCCTCCACATAAAATTTGTCCATGAACAAGAAAATACTCATCTTTTGATTTCATGGCCAGCAACCACATTTTAAAGTTGATTTATTGAAGTATTTCCATCATAAATTTCATATCTGAATTCCAACACAGCATCAACTTTCACAGCTTAACAGAAATTATTGTTAAAGTTCTCATTTTGCAAATTTAGTAGGAGGGTTCAAAAGAGATTTAGACTTTTAAAAAATGTAACAGTGACAGACCAAAAAAGGGGGGAAAATTATTTTACTCATTGGGCTAAATATTGCTTGTATGCCTGCAATCTCTGCTGCACAAAGCACCATGAGATCTTTTAGATAAATATCTACATATTTTGTAAACACAGCAAATATCCAGCACGCAGCAATAAAATATGTACCTGGAGAGGACCCTAGCAGGACTCCCATTTCCAGAGCTGTCCTGCAATTAAACTTTTAGTCTTTACATCAGCAATGGCACTGAATATTGAGCTGGATTCCCAGGCAATGATTAGCTTTAAGAAAGGACTAACATTTCTAAATGTTTCTAACTATCTTCCAGCCTGTAATCTGTGAAATGCTGGGTGTTGTTATTTCGTGCCTCTACACAGCACACTCACAGCTCCCTCCCTGCTCCCGTGAGGGAATGCCACGGAACCATTATGGTGACAGTGACTGCTGTCACTCTCCTCCACCAGTGAAATGGGCTGCTCAGCTGGGTTGGGGTGGCCAGGATCCTGACAGGGAGTGATGACCAGTACAGATGTTTCATGCATCTGTCTTAACCAACAGCCAAGACAGGGAGATAACAACTTTTCAGAAGGATGCCAAACATCAATTTGTTTATTCACTGCTACACATTTCTGGTGCTTTTACTTCTGATGGGACACCTTTTACATTTTTGAGCAATGCTCTGCAGAAACAAACATTGGAGGTGAAGTGAAAGATGTAGAGCAGTAGCAGAGATAAAGTGAAATAAGACACCAGTTCTAACACTGCCAGAGAACAAAGGGCCGACGTGTTGAGTGGGCAGGTTACAGAGAAAAGTCCCTGTCCAAGATAATTACATTTTGCACATCAGCTTTGGGCTGGATAAAATAGTCCTGGTGGGTTTGCTTATGTATCATGACTCCAAGATTTGAAACAAGTAAAAGGATGAAGGAAATCAGCAGTGCTGTCATTTTCTTCCCTGACACTAATGCAAGAGAAAAAGAGAACATGTTTATATGGTGTGACTGACACAAGACTTCAGCTTTAAGGGAGCATAACCATTTATCCTTGTTTACAGCAAAAGAGAATGGTAAGGAACTGTTCTGTGATAGCAGAGGCAGAGCTTTCATTATCAAATACAGTTTACTCAGAAATTGCAGCATGTGTATTTTAGAAACAAACAAAAAACAAGACTGGGAAAAATACTTTAGGAAACTGAGAGAATAGAACTCATCTCCAAAGGCACCACAGTGTGACAGTAACTCTGGTTATGCCAAACACACAGGTTATTTAAGAAGCAGGGTTGAATCAGTGGTTTCACCTTTTGCATTCTGAAGAGATTCTGAGAGAGAAGTTCATCTGCTTCTTGATGCTCCTATGAAAGTCAAGGAATGAGCTCTTTCTGATAAATAAAGGGCCTCTCACAGATCACAAATCCAAATTCAATTTCAGGCAGGTGTGACGATTTGTCTTCCCAGGAAGACCTTGTTTTGCATCTCCAGTTTTGTTCTGAGCCTTTTTTGTAGCAGGTTTGGTTTTTAACAGCTGCTGAGTTTCACTGCAGCAGTGCCTCTATTGATTAGGACAAGAGCACAAATGAATTAGGAATAGAAGAGCTGATTTAAAGTGGGAGGCTGTAGCTTTATTAACTTTTATCACAAGCAGAGATATTACACTAAAATGTTTTTACTTGGTTCAATAAGTTGCTAGCAGTGTTCCAAACCAAATAACGACACAGCCTAGCCCCAGAGATCATCAGGTCTTCCACTCTTATAAAGGAGGAAAGCAAACACAGAAGAGCTGTCTTAATCAGAGAGGATTTAAAATACCTTTTTAAATTATTGTACTAAAAAGATGTTGCTCATTATCTCCTCACTGTCCTGTACCACATTGGAAGTAATCTGTTACACTGCAAGTAAACCTGTTGTTAGCTGAGTTTCCAACTTCCCTCTCTCTGGAAGTCTGGCTGTAAACATCCAGCCTGCTGTAAGAGGAGACCTTGGAAATGCAGGTTCCCTGAAAAATGCATTCCTGATTCTGTATCTCAGCACAGCATCCTGGGGCATGTCCCAGGTGTCCTTTAAGGCAGGGGAGGGGAGGGGAGGGGGTGCCCTGTCCCACACGTGGGCACAAAGGAGATGCAGACAGGAGCAGCCCTAGGCAGGTACCCAGGAAATCGAGTGGGGAAGGACCTCAGCCAGGACTCCAGGGCCCATTTCCAAGGGTCAGCCTCCTCCCTGATGTGTGATCCCAGCTCTGGACAGACAGGACAATCAAAACTGCCCTGGAACCTGCACAGCAGCACTGAGAGGGGACCTAACCCTGCCACACACTCTTCAAACACACACAGAACGCTGCCAGCTGACTCCAAGGATACACAGCATAACTTTTTAAACACCACAGAGCTTTTAACCACATTACCAATTGTTCTCTGACACTTTCACTTGCAATTTAAAAAAGTATATCCACATTCCTTCAACCTCTATGGTTCAAATAGAAGCAGTGAAGCCTGCCTGTAGCAGAAAGCAGCTTCTCTGCAGCAAGACACCACTGCTGTGGTATCAGTTATTTATATTTGCATGACAAACAGTTGCTGGCTCCTTGCCTAACGCGTTGGTGTTGGAACATTTGGTCCAAACAGTGCGTCTGCCAGCTCAGGACTGTGCTGAATCTGTCACCAGGCGTTAGATAAATGTGTCACCCTTGACAGCCTGCATGTGGATGGTTTGAACCACGATAAGGGCGAGCTGCTGACCACAGTGCAGCCTGTCCTAGGATTGCACACACTGCCCACGCACACATAAATAGTGAGGGCAGCTCTAGGCCCAGTTCTATTTCCTGACTGCGGGTGTTGCACTGTTGCCCACCACTCTGAATACTATTTCAATACCATGCAAGCAACAGAAGTGGGCCAGAGCAGCCTCTACAGTCAAAAAAATCCCAAACAAAATAAAAGGAATGAAACCCCAACCCCGTGCTCCTATGTCAGCAACTCAAAATCTGTTGCATAAATTAGGATATTAAATACCACAAGCAAGTTCTCCAACCACCTTCCTCTGAGATTCTGCCAGTACAGGGCACCTATTCCCCGAGTCAGTGGATGCAAAGTGAGCAGCTCAGGCAATGAGATCCTGCAATCAAAAAGAGCCACCAGGACTCTCACCAGTCACTCTTGTGTGTATCTTCACTGTGTGGTGCCAGATGTACTCAAATCCACTCGTTTAGCCTGTGCTGGAGCCACAGGGATAATTCTGAGGCTCTTCTGAGGAGGCTGCTCTGTGCTTCACTGAGGCTCTGACCCTCCTCCCTCTGAGCTCAGTAGGGGTTGGCTTTCAAAGAGAGAACCACTGGGCCCAAAGGTACCCACACTGCAGGCCACACCAGAAACACACTGCTCTAGTGGTATTCCAGTGATTCGAGGGAAATCTTATTTTTGGTGCCTCAGTGGAATGCAGAAAAGCATTCCTTACAAAGCAAATAAAATGAATTGTAATAATTGAAAACAGCGTGCGCTCTCTCTGTTAATTTGGGGAAAGGGATCTTGAAACCAGTTACCATCTGAAGCAATGACAAAGAATTTACCAGCAATTTATATAAATACCAACCTAAGAGGGATTTAACTGAGCAGCAGATGGAAAGGAAAGGAATTGTCTGTGCTTTTGCAGAACTGCTTACCGCAAATGAAGGCAGCAGGGTATCTGCTGAGTGACATCACACTTGGATAATAAATAGATCTTCCCTGGCAAAATTATGACCCAAAAATGTAACTCACTTTTTGAAAGTTTAGAAAACATATATAAGCAGTATATAATTCTTATTTGTCCTGTTTTCTGGAATACTAAGAAGTGACTGCCAGAAACTTACATTTCCATTTGCATACTGTGTTCTGGACACTCATTCTGGCAAATTTAAACTATTTGTTTCTCAATTTTAAACAAAAATTACCTATATTGTACTCTTTTGCTGTTATTTTGTTTTCTTTTGGGATGTTGAGCATTTAAGTCACTACAAACAAGTGACTGTCCTTATCAAAATAGAAGGCTTAACTTTGCTTGGAGATTTCTGGAGCTTAATTTCTACTTTCTATACGCTCATGATCACTGAAGTCATAAATATACTTCACCTCACTGCAGTCAATTATGGCAAAACTATGTGTCTGCATCTGCTTTACCCTAATCCTCAATATAAATGTGCTTAAGCATGGGAATTAACCTACTGAACCATACTTAATTATATCTAGGGAAGAAAAAGCCAGTTCAGAGCCCGTCCTCGAGGTCGGATCCATATCCCACGCAAACATCAGTGCAGCAGGAGGGCTCTGCTGGGCCCCGAGGTACTTGCAGGGAGTTGATACAGCCCAGCAGCCAGGCAGTGATGCTGCTGGAGACAGCGAGGGCTGGCAGCCACAACAGAGCTGTGCTGGGAACAGCTGAGGATACAGCTCCCTCCCAGCCCAGATGTGCCAGACAAAAGCTGCTGCCAAGTTTCCTGTGCCTGTTCCTCCTCTCCCAGCTCTGGGTGTCATCCTTCTCCTCCTCTCCCAGCTCTGAGTGCCATCCTCCTCCTCCTCCTCCTCCTCTCCCAGCCCTGTCCCTGGGTGCCATCCTCCTGCTCTCCCAGCCCTGTCCCTGGGTGCCATGCTCCCCAGAACGAGCAGGGAGGCTCCAGCCAGTTTCTGGAGCGAGTCTCTCCGAACCCAGAGAGACTTTTGCTGCTGGAAAGGGCCAGGGAGCTTTCCAAAGGGTGGGGAGCATCACTGCCCCTCCAGGGCATCACTCCCGATGCTCAGCGCTTCCAGAGGCAGCCGGGACAGCTCCGTGCCTGCGGATGAGCTGGGAGCCAGCAGAGCCCGGCTGATGGGGGCTGCAGTCCCCATCCCTCCCTGGGGCACACACAGAGGGGCACACACCCCTTCCCTCTCCTCCCACCTGGGGCACACACAGAGGGGCACACACCCCTTCCCTCTCCTCCCACCTGGGGCACACACAGAGGGGCACACACCCCTTCCCTCTCCTCCCACCTGGGGCACACACAGAGGGGCACACACACCTTCCCTCTCCCCCCGCCCCAAACCTCCGTTCATTCCCACCAAGCCCGTCTGTGTGAAAAACAGGCTGTAATAAACCCAAGGCAAAGAACTGGTAAATATTTTACTGGTCTTTTCACCCGGATTTTAATGATTTTACTGTCCTTACAATTTTGAAGTACTTTCCTGAGGATCCTTTGATTTATTTATCCATTGTGCAGTAAAGCCAATGTAGAACACCACTAAATATTATGTAGGTACTGAATGGGGAAGTGTTTTGTCTATTTGTTATTGTGTTATTTGAACAGAATTCTTAAATAACAAAAAAAACCATGACCACCAGCAATAAAACTCTTCTTTTTTGATATCTGGATATCAAAATGCACCACGCTCAGTGTTAGGCTGGTAAAATTACACTTTGCCTCTCCACCTAAAACGCATTCCATTAAACATAGCATTCTCAGCGAGATGTTTTCTCAATAGTGAATACTTTGATTGACAAAGGATTAAATTACTGCTGAGCCTTTCGTGATTTATGGCTCTTAACACCTGTTAGGTGTTAAATTTACCTTTCCACATCTCTGCTGTGCAAGTTATCTGCTCCCACTTCATAACGTCCTGTGTTTTACACCACTGATGACACTTCAACACAAAAACTGATGCCTTTTTGAATATAATACTGAGAGGTTTTTTAATAAATTTATCTTTAATGATTTCACAGGCTATTTTTTTGTCTCACAGAATGGATTCAAAGAAGGAATTTTGGAAAAAAAGCAGTGCTAAATTTGGTGTTTTTCTTGTTGCCCCCTGCAATATGGCATGGTAAAAATAAAGATACTTTTTGCACTAATAAAGTGTCTATAGACACTGTGTTTGAATAGCAATGGCAAAATATATTGGATTCAGCATCTAAATTTCAAGAAAGGATTCTCTTAAGGGCTGTGAATTACACGTAAAAGAGGTTCAATATATATGTGCAATCAAATATAGCATATAATTAAACAAAAAAATATTTAATCACCACCCAAATTTTCTTTTAAAGAAATTTATTACAGTGCTGCAGTAGCACAGTTAAAAACCACTGAGACTATCAGAGCATCACAGTGTATTTGTACAGGCAAGAAGTGCTCAAATGTTTTAATAAGGTGCTGTGCAGTAATAACTTCAGCGTGTTCCCAAATCACAGAATTAATTTACAGTCCTTTTGCAAAACTAAATGGATTTAATATAGTGATCATAAATTAACAGTAGCAATTGATGTAAACAGCTATCTGAGAGATTTCCTTCAGTTCTGTACCTGTTTGTGGTGTGATAAACCAGACTGCCAAGGTATTACAGGCAGAGAGGCAATCTATTTAATATGGGAAACAGGCTCGGAGGCAGGGAGGTGACCTGTTTGCAGAATTCTCCTAAATCCCAGGACAATTATTAGAGAAGCACTTCTATATAATCTTGACAAAGGCGGTGGAACGTGGCACTGTGGTGATGTGACTTCTCGAGAAATCTTTTAATTAAACAAATGCAAAGGGAAAGGTTAAGTGAAAAATAAACAGCTCCTAAACGGGCATGATGAAAAGAGCTTAACCCACATCAAAGGGACAGGAGATGGTTTCAGTATTAAATCAGACCTCGGGAGTTAAGCTGACCAGGAGGAGCCTCAGAGTAGTTTCTGAAGTGCACATCAGTGTGACTCAGCCTGTTCCTGTTCCCAGCCAGGGTATCCAGAGACTCAATAAAATATGTATGCAAGTTTTCAACTCCACCTTAAACCACAGCAACTTGCTTTCCCTTTCCTTCTTTTGGAAACATTTTTAAGACAGCTCCAGCCCACCGCCTCAAGATTCCAGACTGGAATCTTGCAACTGTAAAAACTGAGTAAAACCTACAGGAAGCCTGGACAAAAATTCAGATTGGGTGGTTCCTTTTTGTGTGTGACTTCTCTGTACTCTTTGGAATAGCAGTGAACCAAGACCACCTGGTCAGCTTGCACAGACAGGACATAACTCTGGTTCTGAGGAGGAGGAGCTTTCCAGCAGCTGCAAAAGAAGCTGGCACCCACACTCCCCAGGGGAAAGTTGCTGCTTCACTAAGGCCTTTGGAAAATTACTCAAAATGCAGTAGGAGAGTCTATCCCTTCTACTGAGGGTCTATTCCATTTCTTCTTTCTCTATAAGAGAAAATGTAAAATTAAATATAGTGAAGAAGAACTGTTGGAAGGAAAATTTCTCAGAGAACTGAGAGCTTTCTGCTCATGAGTGTGGTGACAGCCCCGACAACCATACACCTGCAGTCAGTATTTCCTGCTATTTCAACCAGTTCTAAGTGGTTTGTCTGTCATTTTGTATAATTCAGTGCCTCATCCTCCTCAGATTCATACCACCACTTCCTTAATTCCTACTGGGAACACACTGCATTTTCAAATGTGAGAAACCTTAACTGGAAACACCAAATGTGCCTTTCTAAATCTCATCCCGGTAGACAAGAGACCAAGCAGATTCCAAGTTGGATGTGTGCACCAGAATTAAGATTTGAAGGAAACTTATGTGCTTTAATCTGCAGGAGCAACACTCAGAATTCCCATCTACTCCCTTCTAGCAAGTACATTTTCACAGGTAATATTTCAGGTGCTACAGACATGATTTTCTGGTGAGACCAGACCTAAGTCAGAGCAAGGATGCCTTTGCCTTTTACCTCAGCAGTATTTGTCTTCTACATTATCATTTTTCCCTAAACTAGAGAAGGGGATTCTCTCTCCTCCTGGCCCAGCACATTTGCCTCATATCCTCCAGGTCCAAGTGCAGAGCACCTAAAGCAGTTTCCATCCTGCTGTGGGGCTCATCTCCTGCTCCTTCTTCTATCCAACAAAACTCATCTTCACGCTCAACCTCTCTCCTGGCCACAGTTTCCACGTGGTTGGGTTGCAGCTTGACTGGTCCCTTCCTGAGGGTACTCAGTGTATTAACCCAGAATGATGATTTTTCTGCAGAAGGAAATGGGGACTGGGGTTGTTTTTCCTTGGGTGGACTCAGCTCAATGAGTAGTGAGCAAAGCACCAGATTCCAGGTGGACACAAGTGACCATGCAGCTTTGAAAGTGATAAACAGACAGCCCTGGCTTTATCTGAAGAGGAATATTTAGATATTTCTGTTGATATCTAATGGGTAACATTAGGTTCTTCTCATTCTTTAAGGTTTTTATATCAGCTTTCCAGGTTTCTTCATTATCTGAACACCTTTATTTGATACCCAAAGTGTCTAGCTCCAAACCCAATGATGAATTATGAATAATGCTGGCTATGTTTATAATACATCCAAAATCAGATAAAATATATAAAATGAAACAATAATTAGTCATATCACCTGTTTTTTTCTGTGAGAAAATAATTCATCAAGCTAAGATCAAAAACCAGTCTTCTTAAAAAAAATAAATTAAATATTGTTCTTAAAAAAGATATTGACTTGGCAAATCTTCAAACAGTATAAACCAGGAAATAATACTGCTAATGAAAACATCTAAACAGCGTAAGGTACTTGACCTTTCCCAAAGCTCACTATAAATAGTTTCCAATACTGTGACTTGCACTCTGCAACTGCAGCAGATTGATAAGGAACAAGAGCAATGCAGAGGGAGAAAACCAGAGAGGAACTGTCCCCTGTTCAGATAGTACAATATAAACCACTCCTGCTAACGCACTGAGAGTGCCAAGGTTACGTGGCTGAATTCAGCCCTGTGATGAACAATTGCAAGGGATACCAGAAATGTGCTGGGATAAACAAAGAGCACAAACAGCTCTGGTTTCTGCAAGAGCAAACTGCATTGGTTTTGAATGTTTATTTCGAATGGTTTCTTTTAATAATTTCCTAAATAGCCTGGGAGCCTGTGTTAAGTGACTTCAGGCAGCACCTCAAGTAACACAAAGCTCAGTTCAAGCAGACAAGGCCATTTGGCAAGGAGAGATACAATAAAAAAAAGAATTAATAAAAAAATATATATGCAGGGTGAAAATGGACATCTGAATAATCGAATCAATAGGATTTCAGCAGAAGCTGTTTATTGTTTACATTAAATGCCAGTTATGGTTTCTAGCACCCTGTCCATGCACAAAGGTGTCCCTTGATTGCCAAGCCACTTTTCCATCAGGCAGGCACACATCCCTCAGGACACCCAATTGGTGAAGCGTCCATCATCACCCTGTGTGTCTCCTGTCTAGGTTTGGCATTTTTTCCAGGCAGTTTCCCAGGCTTTTCGTTCCCACTTTCATCCTGTAGTTGTCTTAGTGGCCTTGATGAGTCCTTGAGAACCCTGAAAACAAGACTGCAGGTGGCTTGTTATCTACAGTTTGGCTGGGGCATCAGAATGGCCTGTTAGACAGCTGCATTGCTACAAATATTGGGTAGAATGATGTTTTCAGAGTTGCATTCTCTCCAAACACACTGCTCCATATTGTTATGAAGCAATCTTTTCCATAGTGGACCCAACTTCAGAATGAGGATATTTCTTCTGATTGGAAAAAAACCACATAATTCATAATTCCACATCAAGACCAGTATAGAAAGTGGTTTTATTTCCTAAAGGTAACTATTTTCTCTCTTTTGGTTTTAAAATTATGCAAAAAGCATCGTATAAATAGAGGTAAACCCTACTGTTATTTAGGTAAAACCCTTCCACAGCATTTTAGTATTTTGAGTATTGCCCCAAGAATTAATTCCTCAGAATTAAACAAGTCGGGCCTTTCTAAATATTGACCTAGTCACCAATGTTTTCTTTTTTCAGAATTCATTAGACACTGACACAGCTCACTTAGAAACCAGAATACCTGATCTATCCAGCATCCTATGAACATTCCCTGCCAGCCTGGGGGTGGACATTTTTTAGCTCCATAATTCCATTACAAAAAGTTTCCAGTGTAGTTGTGATGTCTTTTCATCTGAAGATCAGCATTTTACACAGATAATGGAGTCTGAATGCTAATTTCTCCTGGAAACAACCACTAGTACAAGAATCATCAGGCCTTGCTTAAGTATTAACTGTGTTTAAACCAGCATTGTTCCTTTACACATTTTTAAATGCCAATAAACTACCTTAGTCCCAACAGGTCTGTCATAATTCATGCATGAGATTATCTCATTTTACTACTCTGGAATATGTTCTGAATACAATTCTTGTTTCATTTCTTCTGGGAAAAGGGAGAGGTTAGTACTTCAAACTGCTTCATCTGAAAAATTTCATAATTAACTCAATGTTAATTCTGTGCTACAACACAAACATAATCACGTTATTAAATTAATATTTAATTATAAAATAATCACTGTGCAATATAAAGGGTAAAAACAAATTACAGAATGATTACAGGGTAATTAAATATTTATCATTGAAACATCTGAGTGACAATTTGTGACCATAATTTGCTGAGAATTTTGTCCACAGCAAACTGCTGTGAACCACAGTCAGTCTCTTTCCTTATCTTTTACACTCAGATGAATAAGCCAGGCTTTATCATCTCTGAGTGAGAGGAACCATGGGTTTTTACTCAGCTATATTATCCTCTGTCAGTATACACAAAATTGTGTTGTTCATTCAAAAGGAGTTACTGAGCTACTTTTTATAACTGTTCATTAAAAATATTATGGAGTACAAATGTTTTCTTTTCCTCATGTAAGTTTGCAAAAATAAAGGGAAACAAAAGGCCTGAAAACTTCTGAGGTTTACTGAGGGGAATGAGACAAGAACTCCTCCATGGTCAGGTATTACTACACCTAAAACCCCCTGGGTTCAGCCTAACCCACTTCTGATAATCTAAATTCAAATGAAAAGCAGCTCCACAGACACACTCCCAACTACAACTCCTTCCCTCAGCCACAGCCACCAGCCTTGGGGATGAACATTAAAGTTTTCACGGGGAAGTTTCCTCCCAGGAGCTGCTTCTTTTAGAGACAAAAGCAAAGATGAGAAGAATGTGAGTGTGTTACTTCACTGCTAAAAACAGCTTCCCTTGAAATTTCACTGCGTGATGATCTAAGAGAAAGCCATGATCCTTAGGCTTGGGATCTGAAGGTTAACCCTGCACAGTGTCTGCACTCCCTGTACAGCTGGAAAATAAAAATGCTCCAGAAAAACGATGCTAAATTTACCATGGGTCTAATAATGATCCTAAGAATAAAGTTAAAAGTGTTTCTGCCACTGTCGTGCAATGAAGAGCTCATTCTGTGCCTGAAAATGATCTTTTATTTTTTTCTGCAAGCACTGGTGATGGCACAGAGATCGCACTAATCTGCTTTGTTCTCCAAATCTAGTGACAAAGGTAAATACTCCCAGAGAATTCCTGCTGTGAGGCTCTCCAGAAGGTCCATGCAAACCTTTGCTTTGCCTATTCTCCCTTTCATTTCCTTAGCACCAAATCTAATTTACTTGGGAAATTGTGGAGAGTTATCAAAAGAGCTCCAATTTCACCCCTACCAAATAGCAAAAAGCCAATTCTTTTACAGCATTTAAGTTTCCAAATTGAGAATCTTTGCATTCCTTCAAGATATTTTACTGTGAGAGAGTAAATGCACACAAGAATGCCCAAAAAAAAAAGAAAAATCACACTTGGGAAAGGTAAACTTCTTCAAAGAGCTCTCCACAGCAGGTTATCAATGGAATCTAATGGAACTTCCTAGGTAGAGCAGTTGCTGAGTGAATTGCTGAAGGAATTAATTACTGAAGAGTAAAATTACTGCACACAGTGCTGAAGAGGTCTGAAGTTCTTGACACAGTTGGCCTGCTTGTTACTTAAATGGAAGAACTGGAATAAGAAACTTCAAGTCAGTAAGGAGGACAAAGAGGTGAAAAAGTATTTTCTTGAGATGAAACAGAAGGTAACAACATAAATCAAGAAATTAAAATCAAGCCTGGGCTAACTGCAAGTCAAAAATCAATTTGACTGGGCTAGAAGAGTTCCTTCAAGCATGGATATCAAAAAATTCCATGTGAATGAAATTCTGAACTGAAATAATTGAACACCACAAAACTTTTCTGCAGAGATTCTTAGAAAGAAAGAAAACAGCTTAGCTATGTGTAAGTATTGCTGGACAGCAATAAATTTAAGACAACTGATGCCTCCACTATAAATTCATACCTTATTATTAATACTATTAATAAGACTGACAAAGAAATCAAGTAAGAGGTTGAAAATATACATTGGAAATAACTTCAACAGCAAAAGGAATTTTCCTGGCACGATCTCTGCTTAGTCATCACAAAAATTAGCAGAGCTGTGGAAGATATACCTGATGTAAGGAAACCTTAAAACTTTACAATCTGAAAAATAACATGGACAAGGATAAAAGCCAGGCCTCCATATGGTAAGCAAAGCATGTTTTGTATTTTATTAAAAACATGGTTAGAATATTTTTGTTATGATGAGAGTGTTTAATTAGGGAGAAGAAGGATGGGTCTTCGTAGGAAATGGGATTCCAGAAGACCTCACAATCCCATTGACTCTTCACAGCCATAGCCTCACTCTGCCCAGATGGGAGCCTTTCAAACTTCTTTTGAAATCCTGGATTGACCATAAACTCACCCTTCACCTGGTTGCTTCCACCAGGATTATTCATTTATTCAGACACCTTTGCACCAGTTGGGCATTAAACATCTTTTGCTTATGCCAGCACAAACCTACAGCAATCTTGCTTTACATCAGCGTGAGACAGGAATGCAGGATTTAACACCAATTACAAACTTGCTCTTCCTTTAGCTGTTGCCAAATAGCAAGGAATTATTTGTTGCTTCCTAGGTATCTTGGTGATTAATGAAGTTTAAGAAGGGCACCTTCACTAATAATATGTGCCTCACATTGATCATGTTTCCAGCAATCATTAGTATTCATTAACAGCAGTCAACTTCTTAATTCCTTTTTGCTTAAGTCCAAATTATTGCAAGTTATTTACAACACCCTGTAGGAAAGAACAAAGCTCTCACAAAATCTTAATGGCTTATTCCCAGATCCTCATATACCGGCACTTCTGGGAAATACATGCAGGCTGCAAAAATATGCTGGCTGATAGTCCAGAGAATTAACTGCACATAAAACTCTCTGTACAGAGTAAGCAGAAGATAAACTTGCATCAGGCACATGGCAGAAATACAAGATACAGGAATGTAAAATGTCTCACTTGTTCAGATCTGATTGTCTTCTATAAATCCAGCACTACAGCCTTCTCCATCTCCAGGTGGTCTGGTGCAGTGCCTGGGATAATTACAGCATCAAGCTATCATACAGTTTGTTTACACAATCTCACCAGAGAGCTCCCAGGCCAGTTCCGTACAAGGAGCTCTCCCAACATGACCATCAATTTCCTCTTTGATTCTTACAAACCAAATCTATTTTAGAATCATAGAATCACAGAAGATGCTGAGTGGGAAGGGACCCACAGGGATCATCCAGCCCAGCCCCGGTCCCTGCCCAGACCCCCCAGCAATCCCCCTGTGCACCCCTGGCAGCGCTGCCCCAACGCTCCCGGAGCTCTGGCAGCCTCGGGGCCGTGCCCATTCCCTGGGGAGCCTGGGCAGTGCCAGCACCTCTGGGGGAAGCAGAACCTGTCCCTGCTCTGCAGCCTGAGCCTGCCCTGGCCCAGCTCCAGCCCTTCCCTGGGTGCTGTCCCTGGCCCAGGAAGTAGAGATCAATTCCTGCCCCTCTGCTTCCCTTTTAAAATCCTTTAATTGGGAATTAAAAATATTTTTTTCCCAAGCTGAGTATCTCTTGCCAGTGACATTAAAAAGATAAAGATTTTCCTTCTCTCTATCTCACCCCAAAACTTACTTATCCCCGTTTCTCCCCCCATCCAGCTGAGGAGGAGGGGGTGAACAAGAAGCTGGGGGGGCATTTGTCTGGAATCTGTGTCTGCCCAAAGATTTCCAGCACTTCTCGTTCACAATGGTTCCATCCTATTATTTCAGAACCTACTTTGAGCTATTCCTACATCTCCCCAGACAGGTTCTCTTTGCAATCTGTGTATAAAAAGTATTCCAAATCATATCCATGCATCCTTCTTATCACTTTTCTCTTTTGATTCAAATATTCAAATATTACAATGCAAAGCATCAGAGCTCTAAGATTTATGAATACATTGCCCATCTGGCAATGGTCTGAGGTTCTTTGCTGCAGTAGATGAGTAAATCTGAAATTATAATTCCTTCAAAGACCATCAGGATGACATAAATTTGTTAAAATCTGTAACATTATGTGAAATGCACTAGAAACATTGCATGCCTCAAGATGCAATGTGTACATACCCCATAACAGGAGTTCAAATATAGGAAAACAAGTTAAATCTATGATAATTTTTGCACTGAGGGACATAAGAAAAATATAATTCCATAAACGCAGAGACTGCCTTTTGGAGAGTTGGTTTCTAATTCCTCTATTGGATTGAAATAAAATGGAAATATTGTGGTTCACAACTGTAAAACACAAATGTACGAGAAAAACAGACCCCAGGTGAGGAGAAATCTGTTGAAGAGGAAATAGCTGACTGCACTGGAAAATATCAGGGATTTCTGCTGGTGTGTCATTCAGGAGAGATTTTTCCTTTCTTCCTCAGGTGAGCTGACTGTGCAATAGGACAACTAAACCAAAGTATTGTCAGAGCTTTAAAAACCCAGTCTGCCAATATTTGCTTTCTCTTGCCATTTGTGGCCTTGCATTTCTTGTCCCTAATGGGGCATTCTGGAGGCCTCTGACTCGTGTTCAGACCTGCCCACGCAGCCCCAGGTGCCCCCACATCCACAGAGGGATGTGATGTGCTGGAATCCTCCAGCCAAGGAATTTGGTGTCTCTCCCACTCCAGGCTCTCTTCCCTCCTTTCACAACAGAGCAAGAACAGGAAAGAGGAGAGCAAGGTTTGGGTGTAGACTTTGGCAGGACAGGCTGAAAACCCCCCAGGCTGTGGAGATCAGCCCTGCTGACACTGTCCTGAGCACTTTGTGCAGCAGTGAGGGACCAGTAACCCCAAAGCTGATCTCTCTGCAGGACCCAAGCCATGGCCTGGGATATCGTACAATTTCTGATGTACAAATTTGATTTTGATGAACAGCTCTGTGACATAAAAAGAAATAACTGCCATTATCTTCCTGAAGAGCTAATTTGAAGGCCTGGCAGCTGATAAGCACACCTCCAAGCAGCAGCTATTAATGAATGGCGTTTCCTCTCAGCTTTTCAGGCCTGAGAAAAGAATAAGGAACTGCAGGCTTGTCCATGTGAATGATTATGGAGATATTTGTCATCCACAGGCCCAGCTTCACACGTGGTTAGCTGTGGATTCCCCTCTGTGGGTTGGCACGAGGCACTGCAGCTGAAAACCAAAGCAGAACTTCAGCCCTCGGCTCTACAGAAACCAGGGAGGTGCAGTGAAAAACCCAACCCAGGCAAATGGCTAAGCAAAGACATTCCTTTCCCACTGGATTTCTTTGTGGCAAAGAAACAGCTAAATAAAAAATAAAGCAGATTTCAGAGAAAGGCTTGAAAAATTAATGGAAATCTGCATGATCAAGCCTGGAAGGGCCCGATGTGAAGCTGGCTGCATAGCTCTGATCAAACCAGAATAGTCAGGGAACTGTTTCACATCAATGCAGACATCTCTGGGAATACTTTTGTAGTGACACCACTTCAGCACAGTTTATTAGACTTGTTAAGACACATTATAATAATATCTGACAAATAAGTAGGTTTGGATCTATTCCAAAATGAATCTACGTCTCATTATAGCAGATTCATATGCTGGTTTAAAAATAGGAAATTATGCAATAGACAAAATTACCATAAAGGTAAAGGAGCCAAATAAACCAAGCAGTAAAATAAATTGATTTGCAGGTGATATAGCTCTTACACTTCCTCTGAACCCTGGCAATACAAATCAACTCATGATGAAAGGAAAGAGATGAGCAATTCCATTTTACTTGTCCTATTGCTGGGTTCCAAAACCTGGAGCAAATTAAGGGATGTGAATTTATAGCAGAGAGCTTTATTCTCACTACTACTTGAACACACAAAATAAAAACAAGGATTATTTAGTGCTGATATTGGGGAACTCCAGGCAGCACTGAACAGAAAAACTCCATTGCTGCTCTTTCTTCAACATCCTGGTTTTTCTGGCTCAAACTTAAGCCACCTCTGTTGGCATTTCCTACACTGGGTCTCTCTCTCTCCCTGGCTGAGCTTTTCTTTCTCATTTTTGATACTTTCCTCCTGTTCAGCCATTTCTGAGACTGGCAGTGGGAGAGAGGAATTTTGCACATGTAAAATAGTTCCCAGACTTTTTTGTTTTGAAGCCTGCTAGCATTTCCACACTTCCCACACATGTAAGCAGGCACTCAAAGAATAAGAAAAAGAATCTGTTCTCAGTGACTGAACTGAAGCCTCTCACAGCTCAGACTGTTGGATTTTGCTGACCAAACTTTACAAGCATTGTGTCTTTGGAGGAAAGTGGATATTAAATTCATGTTCCAATGCCCTGGGCTCACTAAGCACATCCTGCTCTTTGGTAGTGGAGAAGTGTTTAATGGTAATTGCTGTTACAAGCCCAAATCAGGTATTGGCATGAAAAGCTGAGATCCTTTGTCTCCTTGCACTCTGCTGGCATTCTGACACCACTGAATCACAAGCTAAAGAAAGAAAGAAAAGGAGCAGTCTGAAGGTGCAAAGAATGTGCCAAAAAGCTGACTTGTTAAAGAGGAGGAGGTTGATGATAAGCAAAAAAAAAAAAAAAAAACCCAAACAAATCAGGGTTAGTTAGTATTTCTGAAGGATAAAGAGCTGGAAGACAGAAATCACAAGGAGCTGGGTAAAAAAGCTCAGCTTTTGTAGTCAAGTCCATTCTTGGTGGGGACCAATGTGTAATCATAATGTACCTGCAAAAGGGGCCAGGTGCCAGGTATTTCTCAGCTTTCAGAGGTATGCACAGTTTAGTGTCACTTTTCTTTTGTAAATATTTGGTGGAACATATACATGCTGAGAGCAACTTCAGAAATAAAATTTCAGTTTCTCAGAAATTTTTATTTTCAAGAAAAATAACAATCAGGACAATGAGCCAAAACTTGGGAGCGTGTGCCTATTGCCAAATATGACATTTCTAGAACGAAACATCCACTTCAAGGTACCAAGCTACTTGCTAAAAATTAGAGCAGGACATCCAAGCAACTTAGGCAGCCCTAGATGGATAAAATATCTGTCACTTCCATGGCTATTCACCACTGACTAACACAGGAGATTTTTATTCTGACTGTGGAACTTAATTTCAGTCTGCACCTGCCACAACTCCTATCACAGCTCATTAGGGATCCCCCACAGTCAGGAAATCTGGAGAGCAGATGCCAAGCAAGTTGGCCTGCCTAGGGATCTAGTCTAGAAGCCATGGATTATGAAATCACATGGCAAGTGGTTCCAAATACATGACCTCAAGAAGTGTTGGGTGCTTGGCAACCCATCTGTATTCATCTAGAGCCAGATGAGCAATTTAAGAGAAAATGGAGTTTCATTATGAGCTCATAAAAATGGAAACCACTTACATAAAATGCTTCCAATCAGATAATATGAAAAATTGAACAAGTGAAAAAGTCACAAAATACAAGACCTATTGCTACTACAACAACCTGGTAAATAAATCCCCCCAAAAATCTCATTTTCATGTTCTCCTCCATTGCTAGGTCATATCCTCATAAATTCCTGAAAACTCTTACCAAAGGAATACAAAGAGCAGTTTCCTCCTGTGGGAAAACACTCAATATTGTAATGGCAGCACTTACTGCAATTTATAGTTTGCTGCCAAACTGCACAGTGCACTCAGAGCACAGTGCTGCAATGCATACAGCATCGGTGCTACAGTTTTTGAAATCATACAGAAAGGAGAAATTTATTGAGAAGAAAACCTGACCCTCAACAATGCACAGTTGTTGGAGATGATAGAAAATCACACGATATATTTCACACTAGGAGAAAATACTCCAAATCAAATGCACTTTCTGGATGAAGGAGAACACGCAGAGCGAGGCCGCACAGAGAACCTGTGACTACAGGGTACAATTACAGTTACAACTGATCCAAACATGCTCTCCAAAAGCACACCTTTTTTAGAATTTCTTTGGGACCTCTGCGGCAGCTTAAGGTGGCTTCTTTAATGAAGGAACTCTTACAACAATGGGAAAAACTCTGTGCCATAAAATTGAAAAACGCTTACTTCTCCTCTCCTGTACAGCACACAAGCATTTTGATTACCACTCCACACTAAAAGGATGTTTCAATTTAAAGCTCTTCAAGGGGCTGCCAGGAATGCTCCTCTCAATGATAAGTCCATTGTACAAGGCAAGTGGGAGAGCACTGCCTTCCTAAGGGCCAGGGAAGTGTATTATTGTGTTATTTACAGCCAAGTGACAAAACAAAGAGAAATGTGGAAGATGACAAAGAGAATCCAAGACCAGAAGCATTAACAAATAATCTGAAAAAACACACAATGTTTTGGGCTTTTTCTCTCCCCCACCCCACTGGTCTTCTTATACGCTGAAGTTAAAGAGATGGAAAACCTTCTGGTGGAAGACTCAAAGCTGTGATCAGCAGGGTTACCAGGAGGTAACTTGGTTCTGCAGGCTGAACAATCACTGGACATCTTACCTCATAAATAGGAAAAACTGTTTGAGGTTGGGAATGTCCATGGCAGCCTTGGCTGCAAAGATCACACAATGGAGCTTGAGATCCTGAGGGGAGTAAGGAGAAAAAAACCCAACTGAATTAGACCTCTGAACTTCAGGAAAGGCGATTTTAGCCTGTTCAGGGAACATCAAAATATGAGACTGTCCTAAAGTGCAAAGAGGTGCAAGAAAGAAGCAGGTCCTGGTAGGGGGAAGCATTTCAGTGGAAGGTTCAACCACAAACTGCTTTAGCAAATATTATGGACATATCAAAGCCTGTGTGACTTAAGGGTGCCCAGAGAGCTTGTCTATGTTTTGGGAGACCATTCCCTGCCCCTCTGAAACATTCCAGGAGCCACAGGAGCTGCCCACTTCACAGACTCTGAGCAATCTGCTTGGAAAAGCACCACTGCACATGAGGAGAAAAGATAGAGAGAGGCCTTCTAAAATAAATAATTTTAATCAAACCCAAGATATTTTGAACTAAAAACAAAACTCAGGATTATTTAGATTCTCTGTAATAAAATCATATGTGTATGAATGAGTATTGCTTTAATGTTTCTTATGCTGCATATATGCTATGATAAACACAAAATACAGATGTACTGCATTTGAGAGAGGATATAAACAAACATTAATCTGTTAAACACATTTCTTGGTATAAAAATTTAAATAAGAATTCATTTTATTTAAAAATATTTTCTTTCCTTTGTCAAATATCCTGTAGATATTTAAAAAGAAATAAGCCTAATTCACTAATTTTTTTTTAAATACTAGTTTCCCATCCCTGGAGGTATTTAAAAGCCACATAGATGTGGCACTCAGGGACATGGTTTTATGGTGGGTCTAGCTGTGCTGGCTTAATGGTTGGACTTGATCTTAAGCGTCTTTTCCTACTTGAAAAATTCTATAATGTTGTAATTCAATGATTATGGCTCTCTCATTCAAAAATGCCCCTAGATTATTCCAACGTCTTCATTGCAAATTGGATCAAACTCAAAGGTCAAGAATGGTACCAGAAGACTGACTAATCCCCAGCACAAGTAATGAAAAAACCTTTATAAATTAGTCACTGCAAGAGGGCATTTACCTCCCTTTCTCCAGGCTTTGTGGTGGCTAAACTCCTTCAAAGACTGAGGAGAGGCAGAATTTTGCTGTAAACAGAACAAAAAATTGTCTGAGTTGTTTGGTGAGTTGTTAAATGGTGTTTATCATTTTCCCACAGGAAATCCATTTCAATCCATCAGAGCCTGTTTAAGTTTGTTAGAGTTTGTTTTCCCTTGTTTTGCTGACACCTGAGTGTCACCTCACCAGCTCTAGCCTGGTGAGGCATCTGCCCCTGTCACTGTCACCAGGTGCCATCGAGCCTCACAAGGAGCACAGCAAAGCATTAACACTCCTTCTCAGCTGGCCTTGTTTTGGAACAGAGACACACCGCTGACAACTGCCAATTATTTCATCTTTTGTGCCCATTTCCCTCTGGGGGACACACTGTGGCCACTGCTGAAGGTGAGCATGCTGCAAACGTCTTCATTCTTTTGATGCATATCCTGCCCAAGGAATTTAATTACAGGGAAGAGTCTTTTGAATGGGGCACACTTGCAAGCAGCACTAGACAAGAGAGATGAGAAATAAAAGAAAAATAAATGTTAATATTGGTAACAAAAAGACAGACATTATTTATATTATTATAATATTTTATATTAAATAACTATTACCCATTTTGTTTGAAAATTGCAAAGCTGTATCATGGCAAATAACCATCTGTCTTTGTAAAAGGACTAGGAGTGTTCTGGAAGTTTACTGTGGCTTCAGTCAAACATGGCATGTATGCATCCATTGAGATTTAAGAACTGTACAACCCTGGTGATGTAAAAATAGGTAAAAATGGACAAAGGGCATGTTTTAGCTGACCACAGTGACATTATTCACTTCTCTAAAAATGCTTTGGATAGAGTTATGTGCAAGCAAAGCACAGTTCTCAGACTATATGGAAAATTTTTTGAAGTACGAGTTCATGTTTTAGGAAACCGTGACAATCGCAACACTCTTATTCAAGATCTGCTTATTTTATCATGGTAGCTTGTAACAGTAATATCAGTATTTAAAAAAAAAAAAAAAAAAAAAGAGAGTTACTGGTAAGTCCTATCAAAATGATCACAAACTCTATTTTAAATCTTAACACACCTGTTCTCCAAGCTGTTGACAAAGTTCGCAAGAAGGGTTTGGAGAGCACACAGTGCAGATTTCTGTTGAAAACATCCATCAGGGGAAAAAATCATAAACTAGTATCCAAGAAATAAAGGCTGAGTTGGATTTGTAAGTAAAAGTCCCTTAGCTCAAGTTTAGTATTCACTATTGCATTCAGCTACAAGTACCAACATACTTGGTTGGTTACAAAACTACAACTTCTCTCCAGGAAAAGGGAAATGCTAAAAAAAACCTCCAGGTATTTTATGCTTCTTCATAGGACTTATCTTTTGAAGTAAGAAGTTCCAAAAATGTTGAGAAAATTTCAAGAGAAAGAAGTGGGACAAAATGAAGCTCTGGTAGAACACCTGAAAATATTCCTCTGGCCCGGCTGGAAAGTGGCTTCCAGCTGTTCCCGGCTAGCCCTGGCTAGGAATACTTCCAGACTCGGTTGGCAGCAGCAGATGGACTGGCCACCACCCCCTGGTGGGTCAGAGCTGCACGAGAGATGTCGGTGAGGCTTTGACGAAGGTAGGAAGCGAGGAGGCTACTTTGTGGCTAGATGGTTTTTATTGTCACCTGCTCTTCGCAGGGGAGCCACGCACCTCACAGCCTGCCAGAGGCGTGGTTACAGCTTATAAGGGGTTGGGAGAAGGGGGTGGACACAAGAGGGAAAGCCAATCAGGGAAATGGGGATGTCACACAGACAGCGAATGGGAAACGAGGGGTGGGGGTTCCCCAGCCTGCTCCAATCTGGGACCGAGTCTCTGAACACTCTGGAAGGAGAGGAGAGGCTTCCCAGAGAGTGACAGGCTGTGGAGAACAAAGGCAGGGGGAAACCAAATGGGGAGAAATACAGGGGGAAACTTGGGAGAAACCATTACAGAGCTTATTAATATTAACAATAAATAAAAAGATAGAAAACACACCGCTACAATCACCCACGAACAAAATGTGTGGATTTTGGTCATCTCATATGTCAAGGAGAGTTTCAGGCACTTGCTTAGAGTAAGTGTACACTTCAGAACAGGGACCTGTACTGGCTTTGTTCTGAGAATCATGGAATGGTTTGGCTGAAAGAGACATTAAATATTATCTCGTCCAGCCTCTGCCATGGGCAGGGACACCTTCCACTACCCCAGACTGCTTCAGGCCCCAATGTCCAACCTGACCTTGGACATTTCCAGAGATGGCCTCACTGAGCTCACCCCAAAACTTCTCCTGTGCATGTGAACAATCCCAGCTGTGCCAGCCTTTCCTCCCAGCAGAGCTGCTCCAGCCCTCTGCTCATCCTGGAGCCTCCTCTGGGCTCCTTCAGTGCTTACCCATTTTAAAAAAGCACAACAGCCAAAGCCTCTCCCCCTGAATCTATCACACAGCTCCTCTTGTAGAGCTTTCTGCAGTAGTTGTGCATGTGAAGTGCAGCATGTAGAGTTCTGCTGATAAGTGTTGGCACAGCAGGCACTCCATAATAAGCCACAGAGACAGTAAAGCATTGCAGCAATTCAGCACAGAGACAAAGAATTCTAGCCATGAAGTCATCTGTCTACAAAAATCTAGGAAAAGCAGGAAAAATGACATCTTCACTGAGGCAAATAATGTTCCAAACATACCAAGCCATGTAAATCATTGCAGGAGAGCACATGTTCATCTTCATGAGCAGACTATGTGCTGACAGGTAGATCATTCACAGCACTGACAGGCACGTTAGAACTTCTATTTCCTCTTACTTGACTTTACAGCACTCTGCTTACTTCATACATTTCAGTTGGAGAGAATAAAATAATCCAGCACCAATAAGTGTTGCCACAGAGATTATTCTGGAATTACATACTCAACACACTTTTGGTTTTTTTCACATTAATTAGACTTGCAGGAAGAACTTTTCATGTCCTGATCAACTCAGGCATAAATGTCAGTTAAGTCCAAAGCAGTTCACGCCAAAAAAAGAGAAGCTTTCAGAGATGGGTAGTGAACCAAACCAACAGAGTTTGGAAAAGAGATCTTTCATCTTTATTTCACTGTGTCCAGTTCTATGAAAAATAATAATAAAAAACCAAACCTATAACTCATATAATTATTACATTATATTCAGGAATTCTCCTTGATTTGAATTCATGGAGAAATGGCATCTCATACTGCAGCCAGTCTGTTCACAGAGCACAGAGAAGGGGAATAAGAACATTTGAGAAGACAACACCATAGAAGGACTGGCTAGAACAGTGTGAGAAAGAGGCACTAGAATACTACAGAGATTTATAAAATCCTGAGAAATAGTGAGGAAAATAAATGTGGGGTAATACATTTTCTCACAGTACAAGAACTGAGAAACCATCAATGCAATTATTAGGTAGCATATTAGAAGTCCAAAAAGGAAAGAAATGCTTAAAGTAATTTTTAACACAATACATAGTTACATTGTGAAATTCATTGCTACAGGATGTGCTGGAACAGAAGAATATTTTTAAAAAGTCTGAGCTCTAATTCCTGGAAGATTCTTTGCACATCACAATCAAATGCAATGAATGCTTTTCAAGGCATTTCCAGCTGAATAAATCTGTGCCATTGTCTGCCAAAAGCTCAAATAATAAAGAGGGGAAGGGTCACTCTGCACCTCCAACATTTCTAATCCTTTCTTCTGGAAACACTTAGTGAAAATTCTGTGGCTTCAGGTGTTAGGAACAAGATACAGTGTATGACAACTCTCAAATTCCTATGATCTCTGTAGGAGTCCCGAAGGAAATCACAATCAGAGTGCCCTATATTAAAGGGGTCTTCTTTGCACAGGTGGCTTTAGGGTGCATCATGTATAACAATATTAGTTTCTAACAAGGGCAGACAAATATGACTAATTGATAAGATTCAGACATCGTTATTAAGTCATTTCTCAAACCAGCACCAAAGTTTCAAACTCACTAAACTCACAGAAAACTAAAGTTCTCAAAATCCTGCTCAAACCATGAGCTACATATTTTGTATCCTGGACAAGATAAGTTCATTTTGTACATTTCTAACCTTCTAATACTGCAATAAATGACAACCAAGACATGTAAAACCATAAAAACCAAATCCCCAAAAGTACACATTTAGTTTATGTAGGGATATGTTTTTCTCTTCACTGTCCTGTTAGTAAGTTTGGTGAGTACTCTTCTAATTGCACTTACCAGAACTTTCTTAATTATGCCTTTGTTATTTTTCTCTGAGTAAATGGAATAAAAAGACAGAGCTTCAATTCCATTTAACATCACGCTACAGCTATTGAAAGAAAGCCAGCTTACTTCATAAAAAATAAACCAAAAGTCCAAGTAAAAATTACATGCATTCTACATGCTGTCCAAGCCAAAAGGACATGGAGCAGAACAATCAAGATACATGATGGCTTTACACAGCATTCTCCAAATACTCTCGAAATCCTATGCTGCCATGCCTACAGTCATCCCAGGAGCAATGACCACACTGGAAAATCCATAGGAGAGCCCTCTCCTTGAACATTACCGACCTTCAGAGGGAATGAATCCACACTTCCTGGTGCTACAATCCCATCATTTTCACTCCTAGGGACACTGAGAAGTTGGCATCAGCCGAGATTCTGGGAACAGTTCGGTGTTTCAAGGGCATTTGGCCGTGGAAATCCAAATGTAGATCTCTGCTGTGAATTATTACTCCCTTACAATGTTTGAAATAAAATAAAACATTATCTTTTGAGCTGTATTTAAATTACAAGTGTGTCCAAAAAAGGAGTCTCGAGTGCCTAAAGAACTGAAGTAGTCCTTTTGATCTGAGGATCACAAGATGCCTGAAAACACTTTCACAGACTTTTTTAAGTTGCAAATGCCTCTGTGACTGAAATGTTACTTTAAAGGAAACAGCCCCAAACTAATTCAATCTGTGACAACAGCAGGTTTTAGCTGACATGGCCGTGTCATTTCCGTGCCAAGCTCTGGTCTTAGGGTCTAACAGTGCTCCAGAAGGAGTGGCATCTCATAAAGAATCAAAGTTTCTTGGTCTGATATCCTCCTTTGTTCAGAGAATGGCCAGAGGTCTCTCCACCCATCCTCACCATGTAAAATGCAGTGGGCTTATACATGTCAAAAGCACTGAAGCAATAGCAGCAAATAGAGCAAGCTGAAAGATCTTATTGTGGTCTTAAACCCAGAGACTATTGTTTTATTAAAAATCTTACTGAGATCTCAGTTTGGGGTTGGACACAACTGGAAAAAATATTGTCTTGGAAGTTACAGCTTGTTTTCTCTCCATGTGCATGATACATTGCTTTTCTCTATCTAGAATGCACCATTGAAGGGAAAATCTTCCTGTTGCTAAAAATACTTTGGAAAATTGTTTGTATTGATTCTTGATTCAATTTCTAATTGATATCACTAGTATTCTGTGTTTTGTACCTGTTCTTACATTTTATGCAACCTATTTTACCTATTAATTTAAAACCAAAAATGTGTTCCTCAGCAGATGGATGCCAGGTTTTTTCTACTTGCCATGCTAATGTTCATAATGGCTTTACCAAAAATCATAAATGGATAGTGTGAGTTAAAATTTTATTAATTATTACTAATGCCACACATCCCAAGTATTTCCTAACTATATAGAAAATGGATCCCTTAAAGATTAGAACTCTATTTTCCATAAATTTCTATCAAGTCTTTTAACAGAGCTCTGCACAGGCATTTTAACATACACTTACTTTAAAAACAAAGTGTTTTCATCCCAAAGATATGTCATTATTTGTCAATCTTGACAGTTTCTTTGTTCTGCTCTCTCATAAACCACTTTCTTTGGGAATCCCTAAGGAATACCTGTTTATCCTAGGGAATGCCTCCTTCCTATCAGTAGATGTAATTGAAGAATCTTCTTTTCACCTAAAAAGCCCCCATCAAACCCCCAAACAAACAACAAACAAACTCCAGCAAAACAAACAAATCAACCCCACACCTCCCCCATCTCTCAGATCATTGTGCTGTTCAAAGGAAGTGCCTTTAAATTTTTTAGGAATGTGGTGAAAAACACAGTGAAGAACATGCAACTTCTGTAAACACCTAGGAGACTAAAATGTGCCAAAAATCATGGTCAAGTCACCACAAAAATTATGAATGAACTTTTCTACTGATTGATAACTAAAGTCCACAGTCCTCTAAAAGTGGTTAGCTGTACAAGAAAATGTGATAACTCCCCGGGAGCAACAGAAAAAATTAAATTCAAAATTATGGACAGCATTTTACTTTCTAATCAAATGCTTGCCAGATTATGGATTTGATAAAGTGCACATAGCCACAAATGACACTTGTAATGAATGTTACTTGTCAATAGCTGGTCATTTATTTCTCCAAAATCAAGTGTTTAAGTCATTGAAAAAGTCGTGAAGGGAAAAAAAAACCAAGAACAGCAGCAACAGTAACAAAAAACAATCCTCAAGAACTTCCTTAATTCTCTTTTCTGTAACATTTGAAGTGAGAAAGTGAAGAATCATTAAATACATTCTGTGCTTGGCTGGTATGCAAAACTTCCTGTCAATGGATGTAAACTCCTAAAAAGATCTACAGTTTAGACAAGAGAGCTGCAGTGGGGACCAGAGAAAAGAATTTTACCTCAAGGATAGCATAGAAAGAAAATAAATGTCAGGTACAGAACAGATGTTAGGAAGCTTATCAGGAGATTAAGCTGGTGAAATGGCCTGAAACACAAAACATCCCTACACCTTGTAAGATGCTTAGCAAGGTGCATCAGCACCACCCAAGCACTGCTACGGAGAAAGGGGAATTTTTCTTTTGTTGTCTTCATTTCTGACACATTCTTTAACCTATGCCGAATCTGTGCTGCTTCTGCTGCTTGCTAAAGCAGCTGCCTCTGCAGGGCTATCAGCCAGCTCTCTACCTCCCTCCCCCGTGAAATTCTGTCATTAGCCCCAAACTTCCCTTCTGTCGTCTTCACAACCCCTTGGCCTTTACTCTTCCTCCTGTCCTCACTTATCCACTTCATTCTGCTCCTATTTCTCACTAGCCACCCTTCACACAGCAAGCTTTACTCCTCTTCTGTGACAAACAAAGTAATTCTAGAAAAAACCGCAGCATCCTACCATCATATTACACACTCCTGGATACCTTATTTCTTTTGTTGTGCTATCAGTTTTCATTACAAACTCTTTGATAAGAGGATTACCTGTTGATCTCTAGCACCTTTTCTGCACTGGGCAGGCACAAATAGCTGTTTGCTTGACATTAATATAATTTGTTACTTTCAGGCTACGAGTTCCATGGGATTTCACAACTCCAGAATTATAGCCCTACTTGTGATTTGCTTCACAAGACTTGACTGTTTTCCCCATCTACCACCAATGCAGAGTTTAGTTTCAAAACTAATGTCAGTAACATACAACTGTTCTGTCTTTACCTTATTTTAATGGACAATGCAAGGACACATTACACTCATGTACCTCACAAAAAGCAAAATTTATACTTTGCTCACTCGTGTAAAGGAGAAAATTTCTCTTAAAATGTTTAACTGTCTTTAGGGAACCTTGCAGCATTTTTATGCTGAAATAAAACAGTTCCTACATAAGCCAGAAGGGCACTCCACATTCTAAGACTTGAGCTCTGCTTAATAATCGACTTTTTTATTCAATTGTTCATTGAAAATTCAAGTTTTTGATACTAAAGAACGCAGTTTAAATGAAAACAGGATCCCTGGAGAATTTAATAGCATACTTCCCATAGTTTAGACTTTCTGAACAAGTCAGCTTTTATCAGCAATAATTGAAGTTGCCAAATTCAAGAACAGAACTGATGTGGCTACACACTGTGAAACCATTTAGTGACAGCACAAATACAGAACACTGTAATTAGTTGCCTAACTGTTGGTACAAAAAAAATTGTGCAGTGTGCTGCCACTTCTATAAAATTTCAAAGTGCTTATGTTGTGCAGTATTTCTAGAGTCATCAACATTAACATGGGTTTGGTTTGCCTATCTGTACTTGTAATTAATTGATTCATAACTTTATGTAACTGAACAAAGATATTGAAGTATATTGAAGTAGAACACTCTGTTATTGAAAGATCATTATTCCAAATGATCTCAACAGCTTCACAACAGCACCTGCATTTGAAATTTCAGATTTTCAGTTTGACTTGTGTAAAAACATTCTGAAGGACTACCCAAAGAATGCTTTAAAAGTGATTTTTGTTCCCATCAAGTACATGATGTTGCTTGCCTTTGAGCTGTTTTGGAGCCATTCTTATTTAGTGAAGATTTTTTACTTCAAAGAACAGAGGTTTACATGAGGTCTCCCCCTTGGTGCAACTTCACAGCTGCAGAGGTGGAGAAAAATGAGCAAGCACCACAGTGAAGAAAAACAAAACATGTTTTCATACAAAACTCCCAGAAAAGAAGGTTATGAATGTGCTTTTGGACTTTTGACTTACATTTTTATTATACTTCTTGACCTGAACTTCAGCCTAGCCTTTCTCCTGCCCATGAAACTCAAAAGATGCACAGAAGACACGTTACACTCACAAGAAGTGAGAAATATGCCCCATTTTGCTGCTTTGGAAATTCACTTACAATCACCAAGCAATTACTAAACTCCATGTAGCAGGACTTCCCAAAACTTTAATCTTTACCAGTCAAAAGTAGAAGACATAAAGGACATTGTATTATCCTTCCAATTGTCCTCAGCCTAAATCCTTTCAATACAGCCAAAGTCATGTGTACCAAAGAAAATTAAGAGGAAAAGAAAGAAGAGAGAAGGCATTTCTCCTCATGATTTTTAGTGTATAAAGATGGAGTTCCATATCTATGAAAATTATTTAATGATTTCCTTGGTTTATTTTACAAATTTAGATGTCCTAGTTTTCAAAGGTAAGTAGTTTATAGTACACATGTTCAGAATATCTTTTCCTGGTTCCTTTAGTCTCCCACTTGCACAGGTATCAAACTATGATTCAGTCACTCAGCTGGTTTGAAGACTTTCAGTTGTTCCTCTTACAAGGACAAATGGAAGGAGCTTGTGACTTCTTGGACACACTCACTGTAACTTTTAAAACTAAATTTCCCACTCAGAGCAGGACACAAGTGATGAGACATGACATCTTCACTCCACCCTCCAACCCTCTCCTCCATCAGCTCCTGATGCTAAAAGTGTCCTCCTAATATTTACTTTGGACAACACTTCATGAGGTAGTTTAGGTGGGACTTGAGGTTTCATACCAGCCTCCTTCACTGAGGATTCCATGCCTCTTGTACGTCGCTTTCACAAGCACAAAAATCCTCAAAAGAAACAGAGCATTTAAAAAGGCACTGACATTCTTGTGCTTTTTCTTGACCTAAAGACTTCCTGCAGTTTCAATTCTCTGCTTCTGTGAAGCATCTAAAATACTCTTCATGTTCTGAAGTGACTGGCAGCAATTAAACTCCATCCATAACAGAACTACTGGATTTAGTTTAGGCACAGGCACTGGGCAGCACAGAGCTATCAAAACCGACTTCAGGGATGTCTCAAGAATTATTGCACTTGCTGTGTATGCAGCAGCAATTTACCCCAGGTTCCTGGGCATCGGGAAGGTGAGCAGAGCTCCAAAACTCCTGCCTGGCACACAGAATTACTGAGCAGAAGACCAGATACTGAATGTAAGGAAGGAAAGGACAGGAAGAATTTAACAATTCATACTTGAAATGGATTAAGAGGTGATCTGTGTGTATCCCTACAGCAATCAAGCCTGGATGTTCATAGAGCTCCCACTAACACCTTCTGCCTGTTCAAATTAATATTTTTAAAGTCATTGGGCAGACTGAAGAGTTTTGGAGGTAAGGAACCCATTCCTTTCTTTTGTACAGTACTAAAGCATGGTGCCAGTAACACCAAACTCATGGGTTTGATCCCCATGAGGATCAAAGAGGAGCCATAGACTCAGGACTTGGATTCAGTGATTCTCTGGGCTCTTTCCAAGCCAGAATAGTCTGTGATTCTAATAGCAACAAGATTGGATATTAAGGTAGTACTAGAGATGTACACTCATGAGAAATCAGCCCCTCTCCAACAGTTCTGTGCAGTTCCATGTGCCCGATCACTGCATTTGTTGGCTGCAGTCATTCCACAAACAGAAGACGAGTCCCACCCATTTGGAAGACACTTTCCATAAAGTTTCAGAATGGTGCTGCATATAAGCACCAAAAATACTCCTGTTTCTGGAGAGAGGTTGCCATGGGGCTGAAATGCAGGAAATATGCACTACAGCTTGGAAAAATGAGTGCAGGACAAGCCCCTTGTGCACTTGTTTTTATTCAATTATCCCTATTAGTGGTAATGAATTCAACTATTATAAACCTCTCCTATAACAAGCAACAGTGGATTAATTAACACAACAGCTATCAAAAATATTTTGCTATCAGAGAGATATTTCTGCTTCACTTTCAATCATTTCCAAGACTAAAGACCAAACTCTCTTTTATAAAAAGATAAAATCAATGTAAGACATTTTTTGACCATTCAACAAGACTACATGTAAAGCATCATTGTTCAGAACTCTCTGTTGGAAATCTATCTGGAGTGGACAGATCATCAAGAAAAAGAAATTAAAAAAAAAAAAGAACCACATCAAAAATCTATACTTACAGAACATTAATTTGTAGTGAAGAATAACCAGGTAAAACTCTTCACACTTCTGTGGAGCATTTCACATGTGCATATGTACATGTTTTTCTCCTCAAATAATCTGACATGTTTTTTAATAAATTGTCAGAGAATGGCATCCTAGTGTCCTAAGTAAGTTGGTGTAACCCTAACAGCACTGATTGCCTGTATTTATTACTGGGGGTTTGCTTTAAGAGGAACAGATGGTTTCCATGTGCTCCCAACCAAATACTCTCAACTGCTTATTTGATCATCCACACTAGGTTTTTTGATTTAAATAATTGAGCTTTAGCATTCTGTACTTTTTAAATTTGACCTGCTGCCTGCAGCTCTTTTGACTTGTGGCAATTGCTGTTGGCTGGTGGCCAGCAGCCTTTTCCTCAGCATCCAGCACAGTTAATTCAGCAGTGAATTAAAAACAGACACTCTGTATTCCTTAGGATAACATAGTCTAAATTCTGTTCTCCAAATAATCTCTATAGAGGCATAAAAGCACAATTAATAATTCAACTATTAACCAAAAATGAAAGACTCGTTTAATCTCATTTAACACTGAGCAGTCTTATGACACATAAATGAGTGGCTTTAACCTAGTATTTATTTAATTATTTAAAGAGCAAAGTCATTTAAAATACAAATGCATAATTTACAGGGAGACAAATAACATTTAAAATCTACCTTCTCTTTCTCTTGTCCATTTGTTTCAGAGCCAAGGCTGGTTGCAAAACCATTCTATTACACTCTGTATTTTGGGTTATTTACTTGAAAACACAAATATGTATATTACTGAGTTCTTTAGCTGCTATTCATTGCAAACAAGCAGCACTTGTTGCTCTTCTGAGTTTAGTTTGTTACTGCCACTGAAGTTGGATGTTTTAATGAGATAACTCTTGCCTGGCAAGTGCAAGGAAATAAGCACAGTAGACTTGTCTGGTTACTGAATGATGGAAATGTATGTTTTTAATTACCATCACACAATTTGGCATATGCTCCCTTTTGGGAGAGTTTTTCAAATAAAAGTTTTAAACATCAGGGCAATTGTTAGCAAAATGGAGGGTTAATTTAAACATTAATCAGAAAAATAAAATTAAAAATTGGGAGCATGACCAAGTGCCCAGGAAAGAGCACAAGCACAAAAATGCATTCACAGAAATCTTAGTTCTTTATAAATATGTATTGAAGGGTCTTTTGAAAATGAAAACACATATAACTGCACTAAGGAATATTGCCTAATGGTGAAATTGCCTACATAATTTGGAATATTACATTTATAAATTAAGTTTAATTCTTTTTTAATTTTCTGATTTGGTCCACCAAGGTGAGGCTTAAGGAAATTTTGTGTTAGATTGCTGACTGGATGTATAAAATTCCAACATCTAAAGCCTCTGCTGGCCAAGTCAGTTCAATGAATTTGTCAGAACAGAATGAGGACTAGTAGGCTGTTTTTCTTCTGAGTGTGCATGTGCAGTGAACCAAACAAAAAAATTTAGGTAAGGATAATAAGGGTAATTAAGGTAAGGATAATAGTTTTTTGCTCCTATTCTCCCAGAGTTACAATAGTGTATCAGCAAAATATCTTCAGAGCCAAGAAAGGAAAGTAAAACCAAAAAAAAAAAAAAAAATTAAGAGTAGTTAAATGCTTCCAAACACAGAAATGGTGCCCAGTGGGCACCCTGGAAAATGGAAATGTGCTGGGGAGGAGGAGAACAGCCAGTGAGAAGCAGAGGATCAGACAGGAGATGGATGTGCTCCAACACGCTGTGGTTCTGCGTTCTGGCTGTCAGGGGGCAGAAGGTTACAGCACATGCAACAGGAGTTTCTGCACGGGGAGGAGGAATAATAGTAAAAAGGGCAGTACCGCCAGTGCTGCCAAAAGCAACAGCACAATCAAGGGAGAGGAGGAGGATTCCATATGCCAGAAGGATGGAGAGCCAGATTTGCAAAGATACTTCAGTACCTAACAACTGGTACTGAGCTCTTAGCTGCAAGACATGTTAACAGTTGATTACTCTCATTGATTACAAAGCTCTACAGTAGTTAAGGCTCTACATTCCTCAGGGACATAGCAGGGTCTCTTCAGTCACACAGGTTTTTCAGCTATTTTCCACCTACATTCATCTAGTACCTATGGGTTTGGGCAATATTCATCCAGTCCTGACCAGACCCTCAAATTTTCCAAAATGCTGCAATATTTAGATTTAGAAATAAGTACTCATAAGGTATCCCAACAGTTTGTAAATGAATAAAAAAACCTCAGCTAGCAGTGATTGAAAAATTTGTGCAGATTTCCCAGGTTCATCTGCCCAAAGCGTCTGCATTTCAGTTTAGTAATTGTTTTTATTTTCTGTTAATTAAAAGCATAAAGGGAGAGAAACAATTACTTAAAACTATTGGAGTAAAGCCCTTAGATGAATTGAAGTAGAATGGGAAAGTAAGTCCCTGCTCAAATTTATTTAAAGTAGGATGTTGGATGTGTTATCCCAAACCCTACTTTCCAGGCTAGGGAACATTGTAGGGCTAGCCTCACTCAGTTTTACCATTTCAATTATTGCAGTAAAAAGAAAAAAAAAAAAAAAAAGGGGGAAGAAAAAAAGAAAAAACAAAAAAAACCACGAAACCAAAACAACAACAAAAAACCCAAACCAAAACAAAAACAACAAAAAAAAAAAGCCACAAGAATCCCAGAGTGGTTTGGGTTGGAAGGGACTTCAAAGCCCATCCAGTGTCACCCCTGCCATGGCAGGGACAGCTCCCACTGTCCCAGGCTGCTCCAAGCCCCAATGTCCAACCTGGCCTTTGGCACTGCCAGGGATCCAGGGGCAGCCACAGCTGCTCTGGGCACCCTGGGCCAGGGCCTGCCCACCCTGCCAGGGAACAATTCTGAGGGAAGGGAAATCACAGGAAGAATAGTGAATAAAAGTGAGAGGTAAAGCGTACAGCTGCTTACTGGAGAAACAAAAGGGGCTTGGAGGTCTTTGGGGGTTTATTTTTCAAGGTAATTAAAATATGTTGGTTATGTAAGAGGCTTCTCCTGACTTCAGAAGTGTGCATATGCTCAGAGTGCTCTGCAAAAGCAAAGCCTAACAATATGGAGAAAATAAACACCTTGATCATTACCAGATGGAATTTGTGTATTCGGCATTGCTTAATTTCATAAATACTTAATCATAATTAAAGTCACTGGATGGCTTTTTAAAAGCAGTTAGTTGTTAAGATGATTGGCAGTTTTCCTTGCTGTTGACAACACCTAATGATGCATTGCAGAATGGAAAGCTACATTAAGAAATCCAAAAATACCTTCCCTGTACTCACGACATTAGATAATTCTGAGCTTTTCTTTCCACGGACATTTATTGGTATTTATCATGTAAAGAAGGCTGGTGGATGTCAAAGGCTCTCCAAGGATACTTTTCTGTTTACTTATTCAAAAGTTTCTTCAACAGATTTTTATGTGTTGGTTGTTTTTTCCCCTACTCTGTGGGCCCAACAAACACAATTACTTTCATGGTACCAGCTGAAAAACTTCAGAATTTCATCAATTTTTACCTGTCGTTAGATAAGAAACACAATTATTACGTTCAGCATTTAAACTCAAGCCTTGGCTTACAAAAAAGTATTAGGACATGAGAAAGTATCTTCACTTGTTTGTGCAATAGGAAAAAAAATCTATAGGGGTATTGAAGAGACCAAAACCAGAAGATAAAAATGGGATCAGCCTCAGATAAGAGAACTTAGTAAACATAAATTAGCTTCAAAATCACATTTACACATCACCACTCATACCTCTAAAAGCCATCCTGACCTGCAGCCAGTTCAGAGTACAAATACAGACTCCACCTTCCAAACCTTCCTTTTTGCTTCTCTTCCCAGTGTTTATATACCTGGACCCTACAACTCTGAGCATATTTACTTAACTTCAGGCAAACAAGAAAAGCTCCTTAGTGATGTGCTCTGTTTAACTATTTTTTAATTAATTCTAAACACAGAGGCCTCTGCTGTATTTAATTATTCCTATTTTGTGTGACAGACTAATCACAAACATTATCATTAATTCTGAAGAACAGAAAAAGAGAATATAATATTTTGCCTAAATTTCTACTTTATTTTTTTTCCTTCTGGTTGACTGCATCAGTGGTAGGTTTCCCCTACTTATGAAGGAAAGGAAAAAATAAAGAATTTGCAAAGCTGACTACCAACTTTGATATTTTTCTGGGAATATAATTGTTAATTCAAATGAGAAATTTAAGTTATGCATAATTTAGGGGGTTTGTCTGTACAAATACAGCATAGCTATAGAACAAAACAGTTACTACCTAAAAGTTTTAAGCCTTAATTTGACCTGGATTTGTAAAGGAATGTTTGATTTCCTTTAAAATTGTGTTACCAGTTGTTCACAATACCTTCACATCACCACCAGCAAGGCCAAGGTCTTCAAAATCAGGCTACTTTTAATTTTCAAAGCCTGTATGTAGAAGCCAAACTTTGAATATTTTTTCCTATAGAAGAAATTCCTCCAGAAGTGCATATTTTCACACATTTAAAACACAGCAACAAGCATAACCATGAAAGTTCTTCAGGGAAGGACTTTGGGTGCTCCACCTTGGATGGTTACAATGGCCAGGACTCCTGGCTCCTCCTTCCTCCCTTTTGGAACAGAGGAAGGACGTTTGCATTCCTCCAGTCCTTAACCCACCCTGCCAGGCTCCATGGCCATTCCAAGGTTGTGGAGAGTGGCCTCACAGAGAAACCAGGCAGCAGCCTTGTGCACCAGCCCAGCAGGGCCCAGGCACTTTTGGATGTCCAGTTTAGGTGTTCCCTCACTTGATCCCGTTCCACCACAGCAAAGACTTCCTTGGATTGCTGGGCCTTGGGTTTCTGCAGGCCACCCTTGCTGGTAAGGACTGAGATGAAGGAGATGTTTGATGGCTCAGCCTTCTCACACCCTGTGACCCAGGCCTCAGCAGCAGGCTCATGATTTCCCTCATATTTTCCCTCGTGTTGCTTAGGCTCCTGATGTATTTATGAAAGCTCTTCTCATAGCCTTTGACAACTCTTACTAGATTTGACTCCAAGTGGGCTCTGGCTTTCCTAACCCCATCCCTGAATGCTTCTCTACGTTCCTCCCAGAAATAACTGTTTGCTTCTACCTTCCATGTACTCCCTTTCCATGTGGGAATTTTGCCAGGAGCAGCGTGTCCATCCCTGCAGGCCTCCTGGCTAGGTGTCCTGCTCTTTGGCTAGGCTGTTTTTAGCTTGGAGGATGTTATCCTGAATATTGACCAGTGTTCCTGCTAAGGCCCCATCCCTTCCTCTAGAGGGAACTCACAGTCTGGGAGCAGAATCCTGGAAAGATCAAAGCCTGGCTTTCCAAACAGAGCTTTGGGGTTTCTCATCTTCAGGAAGGAGCTTCTTTGGGTGGGGTGTCATCGTAGGACACAAAATAAGGGTAATTGACTCTAGTAATTTTCAGAAGACAGAAGAGAAAAATGAAGGATCTATTTACAATTCATTCTGCTTTTTTATAGCATGCTGCACTAAAAAGCACGTTATTGGTGCATAGCATTTGACACCTCTCAAATTCATTGGTTAAACTACAGAAATAGTACACAACACCTGAAGAGAGGTTTGTTATGGGAAAGAATATTGTTTACTTAAAAATGTTTTGAGAAAAGTAGTTATTGACACAAAGCTGTTTTGGGAAGAGCAACTGCTGAAAGGTTTCCCTTGGGAAAGCTAACATAAGCTAAAAATTCTCTCAGGCTCAGAAAATCATGTCCACAGTGGGGTTCCCCTAGCATGGGGGACAGAGACCGATCCTGCCTCTCTGCTCCCTGGTGAGCCCAGCCTGGTGCCTCAGCCACAGGCAGAGTCCTCTGCCAGAGCTGGATTTCCCAGCCCCCAGAGAGGGCAGCAGAACTGCAACCCTGCTGGAACCCTGGGCACTGAGAGTTTCAGGCTTTCTGTGCTGACAGGCACTGACCCCCAGTCAAACTCTGCATTTGACCTGAGGCCGTGGAAAAGGCTTCCAAAATTGAATGATAGCACTGGGATTGTGGGTGTGGAGTTTGAATAGACGTGTGTAATATCACATGGTGGAAAACTTAAGAGTTTAAGGGTTTAGAATATAGTAATATATGTAAAGCAAGATGGAGGTTTTAGGGCAGAGACTCCTCCTTGCACACAACCCCTCCTTGCAGCTCCAAAGGTGAGACACAGCCCTACAGAGCCCAGGATGTTAGGATGGGCTGCTGCTTTGGTTAGCACTAAGTAAGCTCAGTCTATGAACAGAACAGAGATGAGAAGCCTTAAGAAGCTTCTAGAAGCCCAACACGGGAGCTCAGGCTAAAACCAAGGGATGATTTCTGTCAGAAAATGCCCACCAGTGCCATCCTCTGCAAGGTGCCAAACCCCATAACATTGTACAGCAGCAGTGCACCTATGCCACTGATGCACTTGATGGCACAGAACTCATGCTCTGTAGCTTAAAAACGCCCCAGCTGCTCTGTAAGGTGACACCGCTTTTCCCACTGCAGGTTTTTAAATGATGCTGAAAGGAGAGTCACACCTTGTTCTTAAAATAAACAAAGTATTTTGCTTTTTTTGTAACCTCTGACAGCACAAAGTAAAATGATTCATTAAATGACTACTTTATGGTTATTTATGAGATGCTAACTAGGTGTGTGATGTGCTAATTATTAGGAAAGCACACATTTGGAACATATCCAGGTGTCTTTCCAAATCTTTTTCCCCAGGTGCAGCTGTTTTTCAATTTCTTTCTGTTTGAATGAACATTACAATATATACAACTTCTTCACTTAGTTTCATTGTTTCATCAGAGCAAATTCAGGGCACCTGATCACAAGCCATTCTCCCTCACCTGGACACTGCTTTTACAAAATCCACAAAACCATTTAAGCAAGAAAAAGAATCTCCACTGTATTTTTTGAAATTAAAACAGACAAGATACAAGACTAAGAGGCTGTTAATATTCTCTGCAAGGGCAGTGAAGCAGATCTTTTAAAAGCTTCCAGGAGAAGAAAGGTTGAAGGGCTCCCCAGATTCATCACAATCTAACTTAGGAAAACATTCCTTTGCTAATGTCGGTCATACAAGTCTGGATAATCAACATAAGCACCTAAAAAGAAAACTGACCCCTGCCATGCTCTGTGCTGTCTCTAGGGCTGATGGAATTGTCCTGCTCTAAAGACACAGAACAAGGAGTGTGGATTCTTGGAGCAGGAAGAGTCTGATCTGAGTTCCAGAGGCAGAGCAGGCACCATCACTGCCCAGGTGAGCCCCCACCTGCAGAGCTGCCCCAGCCCTGGGGCCCAGCACAGCAAGGACCTGGGGCTGCTGCAGAGAGCCCAGAGGAGGCTCCAGGAGGAGCAGAGGGATGGAGCAGCTCTGCTGGGAGGAAAGGCTGGCACAGCTGGGATTGCTCACCTGCACAGGAGAAGCTTTGGGGTGAGCTCAGGGTGGCCTTGCAGGGCCTGAAGGAGCTGCAGGAAAGATGGAGAGAGACAATTGCCAAGGGCTGCAGGGGCAGGACCCAGGGAATGGCTGCCAGTGCCCGAGGGCAGGGCTGGATGGGATCTTGGGAATCAGGAATTGTTCCCTGGCAGGGTGGGCAGGCCCTGGCCCAGGGTGCCCAGAGCAGCTGTGGCTGCCCCTGGATCCCTGGCAGTGGCCAAGGCCAGGTTGGACCTTGGGGCTTGGAGCAGTCTGGGACAGTGGGAGCTGTCCCTGCCCATGGCAGGGGTGGCACTGGATGGGCTTTGAGATCCCTTCCAACACAAACCACTCTGGGATTCTGTGGCTATGGCAAGCAAGAGGAGCCCAAAGGAGTGAATCTTTTCCTGAAGTTAAATAACTGGGAAATTCTTACTACACTGGAATATTCAGTTGGAGGAGATCAATACACACACCCCATTTCATGGACTATTTACTGGTCTGATGGTGTGATTGCATCAATGTTAAATGGAAATGTATTTCAAAAGGATTCACTTACATTGGCATCACTGTCACTGATTACACTGATGTGGTCATGCCTGGAAAGATGTTTAAGTAGCAGTAGAATTCAGAATTAATCAATTTTGACATATTTGAGTGCAAAACCTGTGGCTCTACAGCACAGAACTGAGAAAAGAAAGAGATGAGAAAGTACCACCAGGCAGTGATATTCTTTAACCCTGAATACAGCATTTTTTAAATCTCACCCCTAGCATTTCCATAGTACTTTGTTAAGATTATTTCCACATTGAATTGGATGTCAAACCATTCAGCACAATTGTGTCTTTGTGCTTCAAACAGTCATGAGCTAAGAACTGACTCCCAGGTTTCAGCAAAAGGAAGATATTTTCCTGACAACAAATTTGAAGTAAGACAATAGTATATAACAGAAGGCAGCACATGTGTGCAGAGGCATGGTATTACAGATAAGGCACAAAGCATTTGGTGCATACCACATAATTAAGTTGAATATTTACATTTCCTAACATAAAAAATATTTTAAAAATTATAGATTGCAAACAAAAGGTTTATTCACTTTGCAGTAATGGGAAGAATAAAAGATTTTACTTAATATTCTGCTAAGTCTAAATCCCTAACCTTGTCACAGAACAATTATTTTATTTTTCAGTTCTTAAGGATGCCTGACTAATTTGAAGCCATTTTTGATCTTTGTTTACAGCCTGCATATTTGTGTTTTTTAGATAATTTAAGTTCTGTTCTGCGTTCTGAGAAAAGTAGTGAAAGTACTTAGATTATGTTACAGGTGGCATGTAATAAGTTAGAAAATTAATGTCATTGCACTTTCCCCTTTAAATTAAGCAAAGGCTGGGGGAAAAACAGTTAAAGTTCAGACCAACAACAGAAGTTGTATGAGAACCTGAGCTTGTGAACTGTAGAAATAAAAAAGTATTTCTAAAGCCTTTTGCAAAAATGAGCACATTTTTTCTTATAAGCAGAATACATTTTTGCTTGGTTTACAAAAATCACTAAAACAATGTTGAAGGCAACAAAGAAATATTTTAATACAGAAAATAAAATAACATCAGCTTGTGGCTGGTATAGATAATTGTAGCCTCAAGTTACAGTTTTATTCAAATGCACATTATTTCCCCCCTCTCTCTCCTGCCCTCCCCTGAAGATGTTAATGCATATTTCAGTGACCATGACACTCCCCTTTTAGAACAGCCAGGTCAGCTAATGCTTGATGAATTTATGCTTAATCTATAATTATCTATGCAGTCTGGAAAAGAAAACCAGGAAAGACCTCAGAGAAGAACGGCTGTGAGAAATTCTGGATGTTTTATCCCTAGAAAATATAGTATATTTGGATTTATTTTCGTCAATACTTTGCTAAACCTAAATAATTTTTTTTCCATTTCATACCATTCATTCAAAATTCAAATCAAGCCCAACATGAAACTATCCCTGAATTTGGTATTGTTTGGAAAACTGGAAAGAAAGGAGCAAATGGAACTGTAGTCTAGGCTCAGGGTGCTGGCCTACCCCAAAATTGCACAGGATCCCTTTAGCTTCCTTCCTGATCCTGCAATGGTTTGTGCTCCTAATTTAATCCTAATGGGAAAAGCTCTGAGGTTTCAATAAGTGAGACTCAGGTTCAGACCCCTTTGTTAAATGCTCAGAGTATCAAAGAGCAATCAGCAATCAAGAGGAACAACAGAATAAGTAAAACCCAGAAATCAATGAGCTAAACCCCTTCCTTTGAAGCAGATGACCTCAGGTTGGGTTGCACCAATACCCCTCTCCTGAGAGCTGTGGCTGCTCTTCATTCCCACCAGGAATGTCCCCACTGAACGTCCTCAGGCTGCTCCTGTCACCTCCCCACCCCACCAGGATGTCTCCAGCAGGGCTGTGGCCACCTCCTCCCTCCTGTCATGGCTGTGATGGAGATAAGGCAGCTCGGGCTGGCCAAGTCCTTTTTCAATCAGAACACAGCCAGGAAAGCCTTGCTAGGTTTCCTAAAATCCAAGTAACAATGGCTACAGCACCTGGCTCCAGTCTCTCCAAGCCTCTGATTATTCCACATTATTCCACTACAACTTCTACTTCTGAACTGATCCTTTTAAATCTTGTAAAAGCGGTAAATCCACAATGTCGTAGGCATTTTGATAGTGAAAATAACAAAAAATTCCTAACAAAGGCAGTGCAGAGTTTAAAAAATCTAAGTATTTTACAGTCGATATGGTTTTAAATATACCAACAAAGAATTTATTTCGGTCTGTTGGCTTTGTTTGGTTGATACTTTTCCTTTTGTTTAACCCTCACTATTTGTCCTGTTGTTTCAGGGTTAAAAAAAAATTCAGCTGAACTAAAAATTTCCAATGAGCATTACATATAGTCTGAAAGATAAGTCATTAAAAATAAATTCATATAGAAGTTGATCTTAAGCCAGCACAGATTTAAGTGATGGCTTAATATAATATATAGACATGTTTTTTAAAGAAGATAATATATTCCTCATGTGTGAAATCATTCTGGATCAAGACTGCAGTGAATTTCTAAACAAATAAAGGAACAAGATTAGAAAAAGTGCTTTAGAAGTATAAAGAAATTGTCTGAATTTTACCAAGTAAGTTGGTAATTGAGTTAGTTAAGCTAAAGAAAGAGCTCTAAAACACTTAACTATCATTTCAGAACAGAAGCATTAAAAGTGTCTTAGGTGGGCAAGAATACCCATCTACAATCAACCAGAATCTAGATATTGTCTAATTTCAGTGCAGTAAAGTGGAAAAAGCTCATAGATGACATAAAATCTTATTACAATTTTCTTCATTCTACTGGTAATTTTCATTAATATGAAAAATAAAAAGGCACATTACTATGACAGTGACATGATGTGAGCAATTTTATTGAAGTAGAAAGCTAAGAATGATAATATGCAATAATTATTTTATTGATGCACAGGAAATGAATTATTCATCGTTACAAAGTATCTGTGGATAATTCTAATTACTTGCTTTTAAAGTATATGAGATCCACAGAAAATACATTAACAACTTTGATTGAACACCTGCTATCCTGTGGAAGACAACAAGCACCAGATTCCAAACTTTTCTGACATTGACGTCAATGGCATTAGGGCTTCCAAGGGTGCATTACTAAAAGATCATGGAGGGTTTTGTTCTATTCTGTGTTTCACTGGCCTGTGATAACTTCTGATAAAACCAGGCAGACAGTAATAGCTCATCTCCTGTTTCATATTTTTAGTTCATGGTTCACTTTGTATCTGTATTTTATCTAATGCATGGTTATTAATGGAGTCAAAGTCTGTGTTATGAAGTGAACTCTGGGATAAATTTATTGTTTAAATTCTCTAATCTGCATAACTCTCTTTGCTAGCATGTAGTAATATTTATTGTTATTCTATGTATTAAGTTAATATGCTAATTGTTTGATATGTCTAACCTTTACAAGTACAGTTTTAGGTAGGTAGCTACAACTCACAAATATTGAATTCCTGAAGTTCAGATCCTGCCCCTTCACTCTGAGCAGTACCTTTAGGCTTACAACAATCCAGAATTTCTACCATCAGCTGCTCAGCTGGAAGGCCAGTGTAACAGGGAAGGGAATAAAGTCCTTTATAAACTTTGGGCACATGAGGTAAGGTGGAGTTCTTCACGTCACTTGCCATAAAATCCTTTCCAAAAGTGTTGTGTACCATAAAACCCATTGCTTTGAAGATAGGCAGAAAGCTCATGGACTGTTTCACTATCCTTTACAAAAAAAAAAATTAAATCTAGAGTGATTTGCATGGAATCCCTGCATTTGAATCCCTACTTTTTCAAAGCACCACCAATAAATATTTCTTTGGGATAAAAAAGCCTCCTTCTTTCCTGTTTTGCAAGACAAAATATGGGCTGTGCAACTTATTTCTGAAAAATACCCAAGAATATTTTGGTACTTATCTGGACATTGACTGATCTGACTTATAGGGCAGATAATTACCTGTTGCCTTGGGGTTAATCAAGTTAATTACAGTATGAAACATACCACCATTACATTAATTTTTCAAAATTCCTTCTCTATACAGTCTGCTGAACTACAATACATATTCCAGAAGACACCACATAATCTTTCCCCTGCACACTACCCTATAAAACTATTTATTTCCTGGGTATTCTATACATTTCACTACATTAAATAAAGTATCTCCCCATAAGTTTTCATAAAAGATGAAATACAGTGGGCATGTGCTAAGCTAAACTCAGCCATACTTCCTGTTCATACAGTGTGTTTGGTCTCTTCTAACCAAAATAATTTTCATTTCCCTAGCATTCATTTCATTGTTAACTTCATATTGTCTGTCTAAATATAGAACAGCTTTTGAAATTACTTAGAAATGTGTTTGCTAGGGCAGGTGCTCAAAATAAAGGAAATGTCAAGAGAAGCTGAAGTGTTGGAACTGAAGGTCTGCTGATTTTTCCTGTGTACATTTGTTAAGCTCAATAATGATTTACTCTTTTTCAACTGCTTAAATGTTTAATCAATCAGATGCAACAGAATTATGAAACAAGAGTAAATACATCACAATCATTTTGACACAGACTTCATAAAGTCAGAATGGCAGGTTTTGTTGGTTTGAATTGTTCCAAATCAATCTGGTGTTTGTAACAGCCAACTACATTCTTAAAAAATTTCTGTAGGTTTTCAGCTCCTTACGAGCAGCTCCAGCTCCCCTTCTGCTGTAAGGATGCAAGACCCACAGAAGCAGCTTAAGAGATAGAAAAAGGGTTTCACTTTCCTTCCCAGTTCTGGTTTTCCCTTGCCACAGAAATTGTGCCAGGGTGCAGTGTGATGGAAGGGATTCTCATACAGGAATTATTTCTCTCTAAGAAACAGATTAAGGACTTGATATGACCTAAAAAACATGAAACAGCCACCCAGATATGGTTTTAGCACTGATGGATTTCAACTGATATGACACTATTTGAAAAATTACTCATCCTGTTACCAACCTAAGCACATGCCATCTTCTACTATTCTCTGGCAACACTGGGCTTTAAGAGGATATTGATTTTTTTTTAAAAAAAAAAAAAGGAAAGAAACCAGAGAAACACCACAGGAAATTTTGTTCCTATTATTTAGGAACTTTTAGGAACTTTTTCAGGAAAAGTTAAAAGGGATTCCAAATTTTACCCAAAGCAGATGGTGAGATACTCTCCTTCTCCATGACCTCTACCAAGAATCACATACCACTCTCCAAAGAGTTCGTAAAATGTCAAACAGATTTGTGCTGAGAGGGGCTGGACAGTAGAAAAAGATGTAGATGTAGTAGAAAGATTTAAAAAATGTTTAAAAACCATGCTGATGGAAATAAAGATGGAGCATCAAGGCACATAAGAGTAACTTCAAGGCATAAGATCTGTCAGTTCAGGGCTTGCTGCAATGTTAGGAGTTCCTGTGTTGGTTGATGCTGTATTTGTCACTGATGTGTGCTACACATCTGGAGAGGTTCTCTGGTTGTCTTGATGAACTAAAAACTGAAAAGAAAATACAGCTGCCCACACCAGGACTGTAAACTACAAATAGTTATCTCAGCCACTTAAAACAACGTGCTGAATTTTGGAATAGGAGGGGATTCAGTACCTTGCAGGGGGGAAATTGCCAGAAAGGACATGTGAAGAAACTTGAATGTACACAGAGCAAAGTATTCAAAGAGAGAAAGAAATAAAGAGCATTGCTACAATAAATAAAACTTTTGATCATAACCTAATATGTATACACAACAAAGTGAGATGGACACAGGGCACTAGGGGCTGTGCTACTAAAAGGATGGTGGTTATTGGTTTGCTTTATATGAAGCAAAAGCAATGAAAGTATAGAGCTTAGATATGACAATTAATCACTAACGATTATTTGGTTAGGGTTATGCTAAGTGTAACTCATGTACCTCACTGATAATTGTATTTGAATTGCACAAAATCTGAGAGAAGCCTTCCATAGCTGCCTACTCCAAAACTTTTTAGCAAGCTGTTGGCTCTCAACTGTAGCTCTAAATCCACTCTTACCTTCCATGAAATTCTCACAGTTCAGTTTATCCAAAAATATAAACATTTACTCATTTATGAGCTTCAGAATCAAACAAGTTTCCAAATGTAATCTCTGACTTTGACAGAGGAAACAGCATGTCTAGAAATGACTGATCAAAGCAACAGTAAGTGTGCAGCCTGTCCTTGAATCCACATTCAAATGCCTGGCTTGCCTTTAAACAAGGTACACGTGTAGGATGTGAGGTACAGCGAGCACAGGGCTTGCAGTTCCCATCTAACTCCTCCCCAGTTTCATTTGTGCAAATACTCTTATCTATTATTAAAAAATGATGACTTATTTTCAAAGCCTTCAGAGCTAAAATGAGAACGGAAATGTTGTTATTAACAGAGATTAAGGTAAAGCTTTGCTAGAAAATAAAGACCTGTATCACTTTCTATTGGTAAATAGAAAGTCAAGTCACAGCTGAATTGTAATTATTCCAAAAAATGTGCAGCAATTTCCTATGGCAAAGTTCAAAAGAAGTGGTGATGTATTTGGGAAATGGCAGAGATGTCCTTAGAAAGGTAAATATGCAAATATTTTCATGTAAATAAATGTACTGCATGGACAGACCTGCTAGTCAGAAAAATAATGACTAGGTGTTATAACGAGACATGGCTGCCGTTAGCTGATTGATCATTCAAGGTTTATTTTTAAGTGTTACACCAGCAAAACCACTAACAGCAAAGCAGCTCAACCTTTCCTGGGACATTTTAAAACTAAAAAGAAAACGTCTTAGGGAAGAAGAGCAAAAGGCAACAGCACCAACAGGCACATTCTTCTGACCACAGGCTGCCATGAAACTCATCTCCATGCAGTGAGCACAAAACAAATAAATAAGGAAAGAAAGGTGGCCAAAGTGAACTATTTGTACTGGTGCTATTGTAACTACTGACATTGTTGAAGAGGTCAGAGTTTTGTCATATGGGCTTTGTCATACTATGACTTAAATATTACTTCACTGTGAGCTAAGAGATATTTTCCTTTGGCTTACACTGGACAAAACTTTCCATATTCTTGGAGTAGAAATCTAATTCTCCTACAAAAATACAGTTATTATAATATAAAAATTAATTCTATGGGATTGAGCATAGTATCTGACCTTGTGCAATGTGCTCAATTAGGATGAATTGCTAAAAGTCATTCTCTGAGAGAAATCCAGATAAACTCCTTCATGCTTACCTCAGAATAACCCAGTGTTCTTCAACATGCAACATGATTTTTAATTGAGAGAAGCACATAAAAACATCTTTATACATTATAGACTCACTGCAGAGGGTATAAATAAAGAGTCACAATAGGATTCAGATTAATTTCTTTCTTTAAAAAGTCATATTCAGGCCAGAGAAAATTAACTGCCCTTTTTTTCCTGAAGGTTCACATCTGAATTAAAAGTAGTAAAGAGAGAAGCTGATAAAGGAAACAGCAAGGACACATCTAATGTGGTCTGAAAAACACTGAGAAGGAGCAAAGCCCAGAGAGACCTTCTAAGATCGTTCAGCAAAATAGAATTTGAAGCAGGGGCAAGAACTTGAATTGAATGCAGGGGCATTAAGGGAACCAGAACCTCATAGATGTCCCAGAAACAAATAATACACCAAAATGAGAGAGACCTCACAGGAGAAATGAAATGCAGAACCCTGAACCTGCCATTCTACTACTGCGACCAAACACGACAAAACTTTTGGCATCTAACCAGGCCTAAAAACTCCAAACCACAGCAGCTTTTATGGTGAAATACCCTGATAACTGCCTGAGCTCGTCCCATTCAAATCTCCTACAGAAAAGGTGTCAAATCAGCCCCCACTGGCAGCAACTGTGAGCCAACAGCTTCTACAGAACTTTTCTGACTGACTGACATCAAACAGACCTTTCCAGAGCACCTTAATGCTCCTTTCATGATGTCTCACCTCTGGATAAATAAAAATAACCAGGGAATCAGCACACCAGTTAGACTGGGAAAACCTCTCCATAAAATTAATACAATTTTGATGAATGTTAAATTGAAAAAGTATTTCAAGTTCATAAATTTATAAGTAACAGTAAGAAAAAAAAATAGTGTTTATGCTTTTCCTTCTTGCATTGAAACATGCAAATTACAGACATGGCAATACTTCCCCAGATGCTCTTTTATATTCTCCAAGGTGCCAAAGGAAATTAAAACACTACTGAAAAAAAATCAAATCCCTGCAAGCTCCAGCTTTTATTTATGTTGGAGATATTTTCCATGACTATGTATATGTATTATACATATATACATTAAAATATCTGAAAGGGAAAGAGTATTTTTCAAAATTTGAACTGTATTTCATTCTGAAATGTGCACAGTTACCTTAATTTTGAGAACTTAGGAAAATCCAATTTATATAAGCAGATTTAGAATCCGTTTCTGCAATTGCCTACCCTGAAGGGTTTTTTTGATGTCTCTCTCTTTTGCTGGAAGCATTGCCAATGACTTTTTTCTGAAAATATCTGAAGGGGGCAAGATAATCAAATGCACAGGAGGTGGAAACATATTATTTTAAATAAAATAAGACTTATTACCACAAAATGAAAAGAGAGGCTAAGCATCTTCTTCAAGATCAGCACCAAAGCAACTTTTGAATGGCTGTAGTTACTGCTTTTCAAATTATGTTTTCTTTTGAAACTAGAAATAGAAAATATAACTCTAAATACCTGGACACTTGTCATGTGCAACACATGCTTGAGGCTGAGCTTCCAGTTTCAGATATTTTATTTTTTAATATATTAAATCATTCCAGGGGCTACCACCTCTTTCAGAGGGACTAGAGAAAGCTAACACATTGAATCAGAAACAGCAAGGATTTTTTTTTTCTTTTTTCTTTTCTTTTCTTTTTTTTTTTTTTTTTGCTATCCCAAATCCCCTCTTTTTTTGGACATAGGTTCCCATCAAGAAGGCAGTAATAAGCTTTCTTCCCCTTTCAGAACCACAGTTACCAAGTAAAAAGACACATATTTTTCAGAATCTATAAATTTGTATTCTAAAATGTCAAAAATTACTTAGTTGTATTCCTACTTGCCATATAAAACTAGGGTCACTTTGAAACAATTTACAGCCTTTGCAAGTAATGCCACTGGAAAATGTCACATCAAAAGCATGATGGATTATTTTGTTTAAAAGATGATACTGAGAATTACTACTAGTCTGGTAGTTCTTTATCTAGCAATTCTTCCTTTCTTTCAGCAGCAATTAAATAGAAACTGGAAAATCATGGAACATTTCTGTATTCTCTGTGTACAGCTCATGAATCTGTATTTATCAAGCTTGTATTTTGTTCAGATAGTTTGAATCTTTCATAGAATTTGTGATGCCAGTAAAATATCTTTTTTAATTAAGAAAAGAAAGATCATATTTAAATATCTTTGTTATATAATTTCGTAAAGAACAGATTTTCATCATAGAAAATCACTAATATCAATCTTAAAAATCAGCAGACAGCTTATCAATATTCTCACTGAATTTCATTCAATTTCAGCAATTCTCAACTAAATCTCAATTAAACCCAATTTCTTCACATTCATTAAATTATTTCTGCTCTCTATCAATAACCTTTGTTAATTTCAATTACTTTCAATAAACCTTCAATTAAATCCTTTTACCTCTTATTAATTTCCATAAATTTGTTTTCCTTTAACTCATTTGATGGCTTTAAAACCAATCCCACAGGTACAATGTCTGACAGGTTTTTCTCTTGAAACATCATATATATATAATATATACACCAACTCACAGAAAAAGTAATAGCAAATGTGTATATTTTGGAAGGAATTAATGAATTTATAGAAATTTGAGAGCTTCCTATTGCCTATGGAATTAATTTTGAATACTCTGGTAAAACAGTGAAAGCTCTTGGCTTTTCCATCTCTTTAGAGGCACGTGGGCATCCATGGTTTTTCAGAGTTATCCAGATATTTTCCAGGTTATGCTCTCCTGATTTGGAAGTCTCTTTAAAGACCCTCAGAGACTGTATGCAGGGATCCACCAACAGAAACTCCCCCATGCCAGATTGCAGAATTCAAAGCAGGTGTGCACACCCTGGGTCCCACTGAAGGGCACAGGGAACCAACCAGCTGTACTTCGAGGGAAACTGTTCTGATATCACCTGAATGAGGCTCTGATCAGCTGGAATTTGGAGTTTTTTAATTTGCTTTCCCAAACTCAGTTTAAATCGTTATTCTTTCATTAGCTAGAACTTCTCTCTGAAGCAGAAGACAGAATTAAAACACAGATGACCATCAGCTCAGGCCCTTCAGAACCAGACCCACAGCCAGGGTAGAGCTGTGGCTGGGTGGTTCTGGTCCTTCTCCTCTTCCTCTCTACCCAACTGTTGAGGCCAAAGATTTTCAGGGCTGCAAGTTACACTCTGCTCTCAGCTGTGAAATTCCTGAACTGCTCAAGCCAGGACCATCACCAAACACCAGCTAGACAAGAGGTTGCTGCTTGGTTTGCTCCCACCTCACAAAGGTGAAGCACATTCCACAGCCACATTCCCACTGGATGAGCCAGCCTGCAGCTCGGGTGAGAACATCAATATTCCCATCTCCTGTAGGTGACATTCCCAGGCTTCACCAGGCAGTGACTCTTATCACTGAATTCTGCAGAATGCCGTGAAAACCGCCCTGATCTGCCAAAAAAAGGGACTGTGTCTTAGTAAATGGTGCAGAAAGTCCTCCTGAAGGTGGTTTATCCACTTTGAGTCACTGAGGGAAATACATACCTATAACCCTAAAACTCAGGGTAAGTCAATACTTATAAATGTATTTTTCTTTCCAAAAACACACTTTGAGCCCCTCTTTTCCTGTGCTTGTGTCGAGTCCCCCTCTCAGTCTAAATATTTCTTTCAAATCTCTGAAAAAGACTTTAAGACTTACAGAAATCTATCAAATGCTCATAAAGCCTTTCTATTACATTCCTATAATAGAGCAATAACAGAAAAATAAATACACAGAGCTTCTAGGAAAAGGTGTTAATTTTCAAAGAGAATGCGTGTGTTTTAAGGCCATTCCTGAAATAATCCCCCGATTTCCCCTCTTTACAGAGCATTCCATAAGCACTGTCTCTACCCAGAGTTGCTGGTAATTAGACCATGAGGGATTCTTTGCAGCCTGGCTTGGATGAGGACCCGAGTGCCCTCAGGCCAAACTCCTTCTTCTTGAATGGAGGCAAGCGAAACAAAGCTTGGCAGGTTTGGTTTCTTTAAGCAATTTTTAAGGCTCCTTTTGTTCAATATGAGAATCGAGTTTGTTTTCTTTCAATCTCTCAGGGGTTTAATATAGGATGGTAACCTGACTCTTAAGTATTGTGAACCAGGAAAGAAAAAGAAAAAAAAAGTACTCAATGGAGTACTTCATAGTCTTTGTTCTACACGTTTTCCTCAGTTAAACTAAAAATAAAAGAAAAAAGGAGAAAAAACACCAATAAAAAGAAACTAACAAATAAAAAATCTGGACAGAAAAAAATCCCCAGGCATTCAGAATATTTTTGTGTAATATTCACCTCTTTTCTCCGCTAAAGTTCTTACTAGTACTTTCCCAAAGCAGTAATTTGCAGTTAAATTTACTAAATACTTACAGACAAGCCAGAAGTATGTAGGAAAAAAAAACCACAACAGATGACTGAAACTTTTACATGTTGCCAGTCACCCTCTCTGCTGTATGATGATCTTCTGAAGTTGGCACTAGTATATAATCTTCAGTAATCTATAGCTTATAAACTGTCACAAACATATTTTTCTCTTTTAAACTGCCACTGAGAAGTAGAGGTCTATATGACCTAGACTTTTGAAATCCCACAGAATAATCACTCATCTTCAGACGAAACTTCTTGAATGCTGAGGAAGTGCTATAAAATTAAAAGAAAATTAAAGGAGAGGAAAAAAATCAAGTAACGACTTAAATTCACTACAATTCAAGACCCAAAACTCCTTTAAATCCTCACCTGAATTTCTCAACACATGTAAGATTATAAAAACTATAAATAGAATCACAAAACCAGTGAGGCTGGAAAGCCCTCCCAGCCCATGGAGTCCCAGCTGTGCCCCATGCCCACCTTGTCCCCAGCCCAGAGCACTCAGTGCCACCTCCAGCCCTTCCTGGGACACCTCCAGCATGGGCACTGCAAACCTCCCTGGGCAGCCCCTGCCAAGGCCTGGGCATCCTTTCCATGCAGAAATTCCTGCTGCTGTCCAAGCTGAGCCTCCCCTGGGCCAGCCTGAGGCCGTTCCCTCTCCTCCTGTCCCTGTGTCCCTGGGAGCAGAGCCCGACCCCCCGGCTGTCCCCTCCTGGCAGGGAGTTGTGCAGAGACACAAGGTCCCCCCTGAGCCTCCTTTTCTCCAGGCTGAGCCCCTTGCCCGGCTCCCTTAGCCCCTCCTCCTATGAGTTACAAAAGGAATAAATTTCTCCCCTTCCCTACCAGATACAGGCTCTAAATAGAGTTCAGGTTTAAATGAGATGCAACTTCAAAATGGAACATTTTTGATAAAATTAGCATCTCTCTCAAGCTATTTGGCACAGAAATCACATATGCCAAAGATATAAAAAAAGTACACTTTTACTTCCCTCAACAGCCATGCACTGTTTTCTTCCTCTAAAAGCCACTAAGCTTAACAGAGGAATTCAAATTCCAGTCTCTATTCTCCTCTCCCTTTTCCTCCTTGTCTAAACCTCCTAATGATAACACAGCAATTACTTGTTCTATCCCCACTGCAATGTACTTCAGATTTTGTCAGCATTTTCCACTTAAATGCGGCATTATTCTTTCCCGTCCTTCTTTGAGGTTTCTGAGTAGTTTGAAAGTGTCTTCCCAATAGATATATCTTTGTATAAGTATGTCCATTTCTGAATGCTTATGATTGAGGGATAATGTTGCAGGCAACTAGCAGAGCACATCTTGTAATTAAAACCAATTCTTTTAGGGCTGATGAATCATTCTTCCAAACTCAATGCCTTGGCACTTCTGTGTCCTCTTCCTACATTCAAATATAGTTTTATCCCAGCACCATCACAGGATTTGTTGTACAGTGTGTGTGAGAAACTTTCTGAACTTCATACGGGGGCCTTTAAGCCGCTGTAATTTTCCCAAATGTTGTTATCTCTACACTAAGCAGAACACACTTGAATTTTGAGGATGCCGTCTATTTAAGGAAAATTGTTTTTCTGCTAATCACGTATCATTCTACCTTCTCGAAGTAACTGTGGTCTCTTCAGAATACTTGTCAAGGCACACAAAAAGCTGTAGGTTTATACATGCCTGGAATTGTCAGGACAGTGGCTTAAAACACGAGCATGATGCCCCCAGAAGTCATCTTTGTGCCTGATAGCTGAACAGTTCAAATATTTTCCATTACCAGAAAAAATGAATTTATATTGATCTTCATCCTCTCTAGAGCATCCTTTGGAAAAATGATATATATGTATAGATGAGGCACTGTTCACTTCGGTACCATAACGATTGGCTCCAAGTGAAAAATGAGGACAGCAACTCATTATACAGCACACATGGGGCAGTGCCTTTATTTCCTTTACATGGCTTTTTTGCCAGGGTAAATGTTCTTATTTAAAACTTCCTCACCAAACCACCTGCATTTACATTACAGCATAATGAGGTTTTAGCCTGCAACCAAAAAACCCCAACCACCAACCCAAAAAGCAGGGGGAGAGAAAGGAAAGTTTGAGACACAGTGCATATCCTTACTCCTCTTGCTGTAAAAGGGATAAATTGCTAGCCAATTTTATGGAACATAATCTATTATGATTTCTTATTTCTCTAGAATCATTGTATTTTGCTTTCTAAGGCTGCTTTATAAACATTGATGAAAAAAGCTAAATTATCTCAATAAGGCAATCAGATGGGGTTTCTCAATTAAAAACAACAAACAACGAACAACAACAAAACAAACACAAGCAACGATCCACTTACAAGCTCAAGGAAAAAAGCCCAGTAGTTTCTCAGAGAACATCAAACGGGTTTGGGGTTGAAGGGACCTTTAAGATGATCTTGTTCCACCCCCTGCCATGGGCTTCCACTGTCCCAGGCTGCTCCAAGTGGAAGTGTCCAAGGCTGGGTTGGACAGGGAAGGTGTCCCTGCCCACAGCAGGGAGTGGAACTGGATGATCATAAAGCTCCCAGCCTACCCACGGCATTGAAAATTGAGTGAAAATTCAGAGGCTGAGCACAACTCCCTCATCTGATTGGAAAGTGGAAGACCTTACTACTTGAAAGATTAAAGCCCAACAATTAATTATCTTTACGAAAGAAAGAAATATTGTGGAGAAATTCAAGAGGTGCAAAAAAGTAGGAAAACCAGCACCAGAAATATATTTTTTTTGTGAGCCACAAGACCCCCATTTCTTTTTCAAAATTCTCTGCATCCAAGTGGAGACAGCATCACAAATCATCTCTTATGGAAAGGGATATATTTCTGTATTCCAGCCCGAAAACTACAGCAGAGGAGCAACAAAACCAGGTGATGTTAAATTACTCTATAGTGACTCTTCTCTAAAGAATTTGCAAAAGGCAAATTCACCAAGAAAAAATGGAGTAGGGAAAAAATCCAAACACTTCTGACCAATTACCCATACACCAGGATATACCCTGAAGCTTTCTGTGCTGGCTTCATTTCCATAACTAAGAACAGAAGTTTTGACTGGTCTGAATAAAGGAGGGAATAGAGATTTCCTATCAATATTTTCCCTTCTGGGCTTTTTTAGGAACAAAAACCACCTACTTTACTACAGCTAAGTTCTCTGTTTTGCATCCAGTAAAATGTTCTCTACTCTGGAACAGCAAAGGAAGCTGCATTAAATAAAAGGATTTCTATTTGCTTTGTGCAGGAAGATGTTTCTCAGGTTTGTAGATAACCAGAGAATTCCTCAGAGGTCCAATCCTGCAGACACAGCATCACTAATTTCGAAGCAGTTAACACTTAGAGACATCACTGTTACTGTTGGGGTTTGCTACTCTCATCTTTGCTAAACCTGACAAACCCATTTGTACTTAATGCCCATTTCCAGTGACGAGAGGGAGACCCCAAATAGGCAGCACTGCTCTGTCACTGCAGCAACCCCAGAAGGCTCAAATCGAGGTGGAGGAATTCATGAGGAGCTTCTGAGGGGTTGAGGAGGTGAAAGAAGTTCTGTGCAGAGAGGTCTTGGACTAAAAGCTACAGACTGTGGCTGTGCAATCAGCAAAGGTGGGATTTGCACGCCAGTGTTTGGTTTCTTCTCAATCACGAGCTCCAGAATCAGAGTGGGGCTCTGATCATCCCCCTGCAGTTCACCAGTCAGGAGCCTCTGCCAATGTGCACTGAAGTGGAACTACATGATGTGACAAAATATGATGTGACAGGGAAATTTTAAAGGAGAACCCACTAATTTGAACCAGTAATTGCCACAATTCACACAGCCCCATTACTTATATACTGAATTTTCCAAGCTGGATTTGTGGCATATTTTTAACTGGATTAAATGTCAACTTCAACGGAGCAATTAGCATTTTTAAAAAAATATTTCTCATCAACACAGTACTATTTATCACCTGGCAGGTAATAATTTCTTATTCCTACCTTTAGTACTGTGGAATATTTTCACTCAAATAATATATTCAATCAAAAGAACACAACATTTTATGCTAATGTAATCTTTGTACAGCTTTAGCTAAAAACTCAAGTGCTGATAATTACAAAGAAGTCTGTGATGGGATTCCAGAAAACTGGCATTTTATTTATTTATTTTTAGGGGGGCAAAAATTCAGCACATTCTTGAACAATGTTCAGTAGCACAAACTGTTCTTTTTGCAAGTCTTGTATTTCTAGCTGAGATATGGGAAACAGCTCCGGAAAAGAGCAGACAACACAGTGCAAAGCTTCTGGAGAACTGTGCCATCTACATACAAACACTGCACATTCCTTTGGAAAGGTGACACAAACATTTCCATCTGTTAGCTTTTAAATTTAAAATTAAAAAAAAAATTGGGCCAGGTTCTATATAAAGTAGCATTCTGGTACCATATAGCAACATTTTAGGATGACAAAAGTTACTTGTGAAAATTAATATAAATTTTTGGACTGTCTGTTGGGCACCACCTCAATGCTTCCATAACTGGAGATTCTGAGTGGAGGCATCATCTTCAGAATGAACATGGGAAAAGTAATTATTGGAAGATGAATGGATACATTTAACAGATTATTTATTACAATCCCAGAGAGGTTCGGGTTGGGAGGGACATTAAAGTTAATCTCATTCTGCCCCTGCCATGGGCAGGGACAGCTCCCACTGTCCCAGGCTGCTCCAAGCCCCAATGTCCAACCTGACCTTGGCCACTGCCAGGGATCCAGGGGCAGCCACAGCTGCTCTGGGCACCCTGGGCCAGGGCCTGCCCACCCTGCCAGGGAACAATTCCTGATCCCCAAGATCCCATCCAGCCCTGCCCTCGGACACTGGCAGCCATTCCCCCTAATTGTGATTCTGTACATTTACATTTCAGTGCTTGGACTTAGACACCGAGCCTTGCTCCAAGGTTTCCAGGTGTCACCCTAATACAGAAAGGAAACTGCCCATTTCTCCTTGTTTATTTACTGCTTCAGATGTTTTTCTTACACCTAAATGGTTTTGTTCCTGGAAATTTCATAAGGGATTCCAGAGGTTCAAGCTCCTGCACAGCTTAACTACTTTTATTGGCAGTACCAGCCGACTGAGAATAGTAAAAAGATTGAAATTTTTTATTTTGGGGTGTGTAATTGGCTTGGACCATTTTTAAAGCTAATGAAATACTGGCAATCCTCACCAGTACTGCACATTCTCGGCTCTATTTTGCAGAGAAGTGCACAGTATCTTTCCATTCTTTGGGTGAGGTACCAATGTCAGCATGTATGAAGAAGTTCCATGCAGTACATTATCATTCCTAATCTCTCACATCTTCAGATTTCTCACCGTCAATACCCATACTGTTTGTTACAATATTAATTACATATATTTCAGGCAGGATTAAGCAGCACATTAAAAATAAATAAATAAAAATAAATAAAATCAGAGGAACCAGAAGGAAGAGGTTTCTTAAGCTCTTTTAGCTGCTTAGAAGTAAATCATAAAATGTCAAGCTAGAAAAATTGGCTCAGATAAGTACGATTTTTCCTGAATTAGTTCCCTAAGCTTTTATCCTTGCTGAACACTTTCAAGTCAATCCTAAATGCTGTGCTTACCTTAATATTAAACAGTTGTGCTACAACACGTGCAAAATATGCGATGTATGAGCTGCTCTCAAAGTCAAAGAGTTTGTCTCTCTTTGTTTAAATAAGGAAAATATGGGATTTGTTTTGCATCAGAAGGAACAGCAAAGCCATTAGGATTATTTTTAGGTATTTCTCTTCCATTTAGCTGAGGGCTTCCACTGGTGTTATCTTCCATTATATTCATTATATGCTGCAAAACTTGGTATCTTAAATCTTGCAGCTATTTAATTTCATATATTCGAATTTTAACAATAATATAGTTATGTCTGCTAGCAATTACACTGTCATAATTATATCATCATATTTTCAAGTGTTCAAGGCTTTAAAAATTTTAAACAAGCTGTCATTTCAGATTCCACAGGGCTTTCATTCTTTTTCTGTGACCTATGAGAAATCCTGTTAATACTTAGTCGTATACTATATATGGAAATAAAGAGAGTATATAATTTAGATAATGTATCCTTAATATTGGATCCAATGCCCAGAATGTATGAAAGGAAGTGTTTTAAGGAAACATTTAAAACCTAAAGTTATGTAAAATTGAAATTCTAAGCCTGAAAATAACTTTTTATGAACCTTTTTTTCAGCAAGGCAATGAAAAAATTATATATTCAGAATAAAAAAAAAGTTATGTGTATATATATATTTTTAGATGGCTACAATTTCCATGATATAAACAAGACACAAATTCCAGAAATGTTGTATTCAGCTAGAATTTTGGCTACACACCTCAAGTTTTACTCTCCTTTCCTCTCAAATGTCAACATCTCAGAACACCCTCCCACACCTGAGTTTAACTGTGCTCTTGTTCCCAAACCTGCAAGATTTTCCAGCGAGGTGGATCACTCAGAATGTTGTCAGGGAGCCCTTGATTGTGGCCTTAGTAGATAAGACATGATTCTATCAGCACTGAGAGATGTTCTTCCCTCTCAGGAAATGGCCACCAAGGATGAAAGTTGCTACCCGCATAACAAGAAGAGAAATTTGCATTTGAAGCTCTCTCTCATTCCCCAGGATCCCCATCACTGAGGAGCACTTTGTGCAGTGTGAGCAGCCCAGCAGGAGCAGCGGTGTGCAGGGACGTTTATCCCTCCTGCAGGAGCAGGGCTGTGCAGGGATGTTCTCTCCTGCAGGAGCAGGGCTGTGCAGGGATGTTCATCCCTCCTGCAGGAACAGGGGTGTGCAGGGATGTTCCCTTCCCTGCAGGAACAGGGGTGTGCAGGGATGTTCATCCCTCCTGCAGGAGCAGGGCTGTGCAGGGATGTTCCCTTCCCTGCAGGAACAGGGGTGTGCAGGGATGTTCATCCCTCCTGCAGGAACAGGGCTGTGCAGGGATGTTCATGCCTCCTGCAGGAGCAGGGGTGTGCAGGGATGTTCCCTTCCCTGCAGGAGCAGGGGTGTGTAGGGATGTTCATCCCTCCTGCAGGAACAGGGGTGTGCAGGGATGTTCTCTCCTGCAGGAGCAGGGGTGTGCAGGGATGTTCTCTCCTGCAGGAACAGGGCTGTGCAGGGATGTTTATCCCTCCTGCAGGAGCAGGGCTGTGCAAGGATGTTCTCTCCTGCAGGAGCAGGGCTGTGCAGGGATGTTGTCTCCTGCAGGAACAGGGGTGTGCAGGGATGTTCTCTCCTGCAGGAGCAGGGCTGTGCAGGGATGTTCTCTCCTGCAGGAGCAGGGGTTTGCAGGGATGCTCCTCTGCCTGCAAGGACTGTGGTTGCAGCACTGAGGTCAGGACGGTGCTGCTGCCTCTTAAACATCTGCCTCACCTCCTCTTGCTGTGCAAGCTGAGAGGACCATTTTGTCAGGCCAATCTATCTGGGCAGAAGGATATTTGAGAGGAAATACCTGTAAAAATACCTGACCTCTGTGTGTCCCTTGAAATGTCAACAAAAGTGATTCTTGTGTGTGTATCTTATACACAAAATTAACCAGAAACAAACTACAAAGGACTTCTTTCATCAGTAGCATTTTAAAAAAAGGCTAATATTAAAAATTACAGTAAGATTAATATTAAAATCTATTCCAGTGCATGTCTAGAGAGTGAAAGGATGGGCATTGTCTTAAGCTGACCCAGGGGAGGCTCAGCTTGGACAGCAGCAGGAATTTCTGCATGGAAAGGGTGCTCAGGCCTTGGCAGGGGCTGCCCAGGGAGGTTTGCAGTGCCCATGCCTGGAGGTGTCCCAGGAAGGGCTGGAGGTGGCACTGAGTGCTCTGGGCTGGGGACAAGGTGGGCATTGAGCTGGGACTCCAAGGGTTCAGAAGTGTTTTCCAACCTCAAAGATTCTGGGATTCTATAAATAGATTTATAGTGCAAGTCAAATACACATCTAACTTAGCATGAGTTATAATTCATCTGCCCGTAAATGGAACAGCAGTTCAGAAAAATAATGTGCATTTCCTTTGAGGTTAAAGATGTCCTAGGGAAAAATAACATGGCAGAGTCATAAAACAAAACAAGGGGGAGGAAAACTTGTACTACACAAAGTAGAGTGTTTTCAATCCATCTTGATTGATGGTTCAAAACAAGGGATTGAAAGCAAAATATATTAAATTTCAGCACACAACAATGGTCAAACTTCTCTTCCACGGGGCATATTCAGACTTGCAAATAAACACAAATAGTCATTAAAAGTTTGTATTTAACATACTGCACTTAGTAACAGAATTGAGCAAAATCCCTGAATACAAAAAGCAATTAAACGTAAAGAAAATACAAGATTGTTGTAGTCCTTTCCTCTTCAATAATATATGATTTTTTGAGGCAGTTTCAGCTGGATCCCCTTTGTGACTCTCAGAATTATTAATATGATGTGCTGTTTTTGAAAGCATTTGGTAAATGTGCCAACACGCAAATTAAATACGCTACAGACTATGGCAATAAGATATTGATTCTCCTTTTCTGACAATACATTTTATCTGAAAAATAAGTACATTCCCATGGACACATATTAATCTAAACAGTCCATGGAGGAATACAGAGGGTGATCTTTGCCAACAAGCAATCACAAGGGGCTTATATGATCTCAGGGGAGCTCAAGGGGTTTTTCAGGACTTCAGTAATTTTAAACCAGTCTCTGGAAAAATACATCAAACAAGCAGGTCCCTTTAAACAAAATATTTTGCCTTCTAACCATAAAAAGCATGGAAATAGTAAATCCTTGATTAGAGAGCAATTATTTTCTTTTTTAAGTACTGAAAGTAATCCCTGTAGCTGCTTTTTAAGAGCACTATAAGCATCACTGATAATGCTTTTTGGAAACATAGAAAGAACGTGACAGACGTTTGGGATAAAAAGTTACTCCAGTGTTTATTTTTAGTTCCACAAACTTATATGGGGATAACTATTCTTTTAGAAAATATCTTTTCTATCAGCTATAAGGAAGGATCAGTCTACTCTAACTACTGTTTAAAGTGCAGCTCCAAACTTTCTGTAATCATTTTCTGAATTGGTACAATTTTATGATGGAAATATCCTGAAGCTCTTAAAAAGAAAAAATTGAAAACATGATTTGCTATTTTCAGTGCACCTGAATAATCTTCCAGTGGGAGATTTGGATAAATAAAGAGAAAAATAATATAACCTTTCCAGTGTTCCCACTGAAGCAGCCTATTCAGTGATCAAACACAACTTCGTTACATGCTGCAGAAACTTAACAACTTGTAAGTAATGAAGAATCCATATTTACCAGTTTACCAACATTTAAGGAACATCTGCCTCCTAAACACCTTGATATAAGGGGAAAAAAAAAATTTCTTTGATACTCCAACAAAATCAGATGGTGTGTGGTAATGAGGCAGGAATATCCGCTTCATGGAGGCACCAAAGGAACCCAATCAGAGGCTGAGGAAGACTAAAAGGTAAAGCTGAAAGTTTAAAGAAAAAAAGGATTATTCCTTAAAACTATGAGAATTAAAAAGATCAGTTTGAAAATACAAGCATATTTTGGCATAGGCATGTAAAAACTTGACTTTCAGTAGCACCACATTAACAGCAGCATTGTAATCCCACTAATAAAATCAGTCCAACCATTGGTGTAGCAACAAAAGGAGACATTTGAGTAAGAAATTGCTCCTGTTTTTCCAAGCATTTACAATGAATTTCTCCTGTAAAAAAGCTAAAGAAAGAAATCTGAATACCGTATTCCAGAAAATATGAGTATTGTGACTATCTCTGAACGGAACAGATCCAGTGACTCTTTTACTTCTTTATGTTCTTGTCCAATTCCCAAAAAAGTGGTTTCTCAATCCTTCAATAGCAAAAGCTGATTTTTTAAAAATATGAAATAAAGCATTTAAATTTTTAGTAGAACTATTACAAGAGCGCTAATTACAACTAAAAAATTATTAAAATATTGAAAGATATTTAAACCCTTCTACATTCTTTACCTGGAAGAGGAAGTAGAGAATAAGAATTATCTCTGTGAATTTAAATTGGAAACGAAATGTTTCATCTCCCGAATACACATGAAAACAAAAAGAACAGAACTAGAAATGAGACCACTAAGGAAAATTTCACTGAAAATCTGGATACAAATACATGTCCTTCCAATATCCCTATGACTTTAGTAGATTGTATTATTGTAATTTTTAACTCTAAAATTATTGACAAATCTGTTTATTTAATCCAAATTTTAACTAAATCTGTCACAGTTGGGAATATAAAGAGAAATACCAACTCTTGCTTCTTTTTTCTAATTACTCACTGACATCACCCAGCACATCTCAGGCCCTGGCATGCTGTAAACAACCACTGTGGTGTGATCCCACTCCTGTTCCAGTCCCTGGAGGTCTTGTGTGTATAATTCATCACTGTATTCATCACAACCCCCTCTATATTTATTCCTATTCTTCTGCTTTTCACAACTCCTTTAGAGTCCCCTAAAATTCAGGGAATGTACTTAAATTTCCTTTTTCCTTCAGAACACAGTTTAGGAAGAACAGTATATTTGGTATTCCTGAATTCTTAATGTGTAATGGAAACAATTTTCAAATTCCACTGAAAAGACTCCAAAAATGCATCTACACATATTTTCATTTTACATATCAATCCATAACATCATTCTAACCATAATTTGATTTTTTTTCTGCCTCTTTTTCAAGCTATAGAAATAAAACAGAAGCTTTGCTTTTCAAGCACAATCGAGCCAATTAAGAGATCTAAATTACTGGATAATTGATCACGTTTTGACCTTTGAGAACTAATTTAGGGAGTAAAATGGCAGATCATTAGCAGCTCAAGAAAATAAATTCTGTCTGAAAATCATATTAATCCTTCGTGCAAAATAAGTATTTAAATGTCCGTGTGGTTTATTTAACACTTTTGTGCACTTTTCATCTTTTGTATATTAAAAAAAAATCTAAATTCTATCATTTTTAATATATGCATATTTTAATCTTAAGTTTGTTCTCTATGGTGTTCCTGGGTATCTACCATAACAAAGAAAATTTAATAGACTTACAGGATGGTTTGGGTTGGGAGGGACCATAATTATCATCTTATTCCACCCCTGCCATGGCAGGGACACCTCCCACTATCCCAGGCTGCTCCAAGCCCCAATGTCCAACCTGGCCTTGGCCACTGCCAGGGATCCAGGGGCAGCCACAGCTGCTCTGGGTACCCTGGGCCAGGGCCTGCCCACCCTGCCAGGGAACAATTCCTGATTCCCAAGATCCCATCCAGCCCTGCCCTCGGGCACTGGCAGCCATTCCCTGGGTCCTGCCCCTGCAGCCCTTGGCAATTGTCTCTCTCCATCTTTCCTGCAGCTCCTTCAGGCCCTGCAAGGCCACTCTGAGCTCACCCCAAAGCTTCTCCTGTGCAGGTGAACAATCCCAGCTGTGCCAGCCTTTCCTCCCAGCAGAGCTGCTCCATCCCTGGGCTCATCCTGGTGATATTTTCACTGAAGCAATTTCTGACCCAGCCCTTTGGGTGCCACACGTGCCACTTTCCTGGCAAGCACCATTTCCATCCTGGCTGCTGTGTGGACACCTGTGGGCCCGATATTTCTGGGTCTGAGAGATTTTAGTCTGCTAGCAGCTGCCAACTTTTTCCCAAGTTGGCAAGAAAGCCTCTTCTCAAAACAATCTTGGCATACAACTATTCTCTCTCAAAACAATCTTCTCCAGGTGGTGTTTTGCTGTTTCTCTAGTTTAACCAATGGGATTAGAATGGTGTTGTTCCTACTCACCAATCATGTTAAGTCTATATTGGAAAACCTTATAAAAAGGTAGTAAGAATTAGACAAGCTTTTTCCATGCTCTTTGCCTTCTGAAATATTTGGAGTCTTTGATCTTTCTTTCGTGTCCTACAACAACAGACACCCTGTGTGACCTTGGTGCACACACCCAGAATTCCTGTGGTCACTTTGCAGGAATTCACTCCATTCCTTGTCTGACCCCTTGGGCTCATTCCCACAGCTCCCAGTGCCACTGCAGGGCAGCTACAGCAAACCAAAGTGCTGACTTCCCTTTTGGATTATCCTGGATTGTCTGAGGGGAACTTCATGGCAGCAGGATTTCTTGTCAGCTGTGAGAAAAACATTGTTTTTCCTCTCCTGTACACTGGGCTCAGAAGGGTACAAGAGCAGCAGAAACTAATCGCTGTGGTTGTACATGCAGAGTACAGTGAGTCTCCTCGGTTTTTTTTATCTTGAAGGTAGCTTAATAGTTTGAGAACAGAGTCTTATTAATGTAAATGAAGCTCTAATAGCATATTGCATGAAATTCTTTTTATTAAGCATTTCTTTGGAAAACAGCCTACAAACTGGATTAATCCATTGCACTGTATTTCCTGTAAGCACCTAACCAAAGTGACTTTTAAAACAGATTGCTGAGTAAACTTTAAAGTAGCCAATAAAGATACTTCTGCTGTAAAAAAAAAAGTGTTTCATATGTAGTTAATTTCACACTTATTTGCACTGGAAAATTAAATTTTTACTTATCAACATGCCACAGAAATACTGGGGGAAACTCTGCTCTGATGTTCTACACAGCACTTTCTGCTTTAGGCAAACTATAATACAATTAATTGACAATTAGGAAGCTGACATTATAATCCTGGTAATATTGTCTAATTCTCCAGTGGCACTGTCCACATGGCCAGTCCATTTCATCAAGAAGAACAAAAAGATTTGTTTGCAATGCCTATGAATGCACCTAAATTCCTGGATTATTTTCTGAAATAGTGTCAAGGAACACTAATCACTCATGTGCTTTTGGAAATGATGCCTTAGGCCTGTCATTCCTGGGCGCTACACATTCTCTTTAAATATAAGGAGAAAGAAAATAGGATTGAGCATCTGTGACTGACACTAACACCTTACACTGGCTCATTATCTACTGAAAATGAGAAGAAAAAGTGAAAATATTTTCTGGGCAAAAACAAAGAAAAATTAATTGTCTGTCATTTAAAACAAAATGGTGTGGACTATTTCTAGACAAAGTTTAGAGGGCTACCTTCATTAGACTGAAAATCTGCTTTATTTTCAGATAGATTTCAAATGAAGAGGGATTAATAATTTCTTTTTAGATTTCAAATGTGTTTCAAGTGGTAAATATTACTGAGACTTGTTTTTCTGTTTCTTGTCCTGGGGCTTTTCTCATATAACAAGTGTAATATCCAATAAATTTTAAATTAACTCCCCCTGACAGAACTCAAGGTTCATCATGTAGATCAATTAAAAAATTAAGCTCAGTGGACAGTGATGCAAGTTTGATTACTTTCCAACAATCCACCAGTCATTTCTTATGCCTTTTTCTTCTTAAATATTGAATCAAGCATCAACAATAAATCCTGTTACAAGTTTGCCTCAGTGGCTTAAAGAGGGCATCCATTTGAGTCCCTAAAATACAATGGTTACTTCAAATTCCCGGGAAAGTATCAGAAAGTACAGAAAAACTCTGTCCCACAAAGCTGTACACTGCTTTGGTGGATCCCAAGGGGGTGATCACAAGATTTGTCTGTGCAGGGCCAGGGGCTCTCCTCAATGATCTCTGTGTCCCTTCCAACCCAGATGTTCCACGTTCTGTGATTTATCCCCAAGCTGAAAGCAACACCAAGTCCATAAATCATTTAGTGATCTGCTTCCATTGCACCCCTGGCACAGCAGATGAACTTTCAGCCCCGTTTAATCAGCTGATGCCTTAAGTTTTAGCTTTCATGGTTTTTGCACTATACCTAACTGTACAAAACATTACTACTGTTAGATGTTTATTACTGTTGTTCATTATTATTGTTATTATTATTGCTAGATATTTATCTATTATTAGATATTTGCTGTTGTTAGATGTTTAGTGTTATTAAATACTTAACTATTGTAAGATGTTTATTATTGTTAGTTGTTTATTATTGTTAGATACTTATATCTAATATTCTATTATTCTATTCTATCTATATTTAGATACTTATATTCTAGGTTATTGAATACCTATTACTAGTAGATATTTAGAATAGAGACTTGACAAGTAAAAGGCCTTGTAAAGCCTCTAAAGGGGGGAAATGACACCTTAAGTTGTAGCTTTCATATTTTTCAGATTCTGTGCTGCCCAGGGGTGCAGTTCTGAGCCTCACAGTCAGTGTCACTCAGCTCTCTGCACAGAGCAGGGAGACAAAACAAATCCTTTTCCTGCTGAGGATCAAGGACAACTTTCAGGCCCAAAAGCACAAACAATGGTGGCTGAAGGGAGGGACAAGAAGGATGGGACCTCACAACCTGAAGCTGGAACTGGACAATTAAACCCCAGTATGCAAATGGACCAAAACTTATAAAAGTGTGAGACCTCGTGACCATTTGTCCATTTTGTGTCCTTTTGTGACCATTTTGGGTCCACCTTGGGTGTAGCCCTGGTCAGGCCCTGTCCTGCCCAAGATGGATCCTAGAGGCCTTTCAATAAATCCCTATTTTATTCTCTAGCTCTGTCCAGTCTCTGTTTCAGGTCAGCCCTCCCAAGGCATCAGAGCAATAAGCCAATCCCGCTGGGAAAGAATTCCATTCTGCTCGCTGCTCTCCCTGTTCCCTTGTCCCTGCCAGCTCCTGCCATGCCATGGTGAGCAGTCCTGAACAGACACTTGCAGCTCCAGGTTCCAAGAGGAAATGGTGAGACTTTGGTTTCTCAGCAATGATCCATTTTTCACATTTGCAACAGGCCTCCCCTGAATACCCCTGTGGGACGCAGACACTGCCTTCTTGGAAATGATCCTGCATTCACTTAATCCTAAAACACTTGTAAGAAAATGGATCTTTGTTTCTGACAATCTATCAGTCTAAGCCTGCTGTTCCTTAAAGTTTTAGGAAAATAAGTTAAAGACAGACTATTTCTCCTATATGCTCTATTTTCAATGAGTAAATATTAAAAAGTAAGTCAAAAGATTTGTCAAAAGTTCCACAACATCATCTAAACAGTGTGCAGTACTTCCTGTAAACAGGCAGTATAAATATTGGCTGACTCACACTCCCTACTGCTTATCTGCAAGTAAAAAGCTTATCTTGTATGTAAGTAAACATTCTCTTACTGTCTTCCATTGATGCCAAATGATAAAACTGAAACCCAGCCTGGAGCAGCCCGTTCAATTTTAAAAGGTTTAGAAGATCTGAAAAATCCAGATGCAAGCTGCTCAAGGCAAAGGGGTGCAGCAAACCAGCTTGTTCCCTCACTGAATAACACTCAGAAAAGTGTCATAATGGATAGCTTGAGGGATATATTCTATATGTTTCCAGTGGCCTCATTGCTCCCCAGCAGTAAACACAGAAGAATTATGAAAGGTTATCAATTATGAGCAACCACCATGAACATTGTAACCACTTTGTTGTTCAATTCTGCAATGGTAATTACATTATTTAAAAAATTCCATTTTGCTTTTGTTTCCAGAGTTGCTAGATGGAGTAGATCGTTTGCAGAGCATGTTTTGCTTGATTTTTATTGTTTTACATTGAAACAATTCAGAAATTTCTATTAAAGAAGATTCATTAATTCAAGTATAACTGAATCAGGACTGGCTGGTGATTTCACCAGCAAAAGTGCTGCAAGTGAGGCCTAACAGTTTATGACCACAAACAGTGGGAGATCTGTAGGTGGAAGACAGTTTAAAAACAAATAATTACTAATATTTACAATGCAAATCAACAGTGCCATGATTGTCATATTTGTAATCATCCTTACAGAGTTGGCTGTCAAGAATGTAAACACCCATGTCTTACAAGACTTAATTTCTCTTTTCAAAGTGTCAGATGCTACTTTTCTTTTGATATATTTATTTTTCTTTGAGAGCTCAAGATTCTTTTTCTTTTTTTTAACTGGGAAAAATTATTCTCATTCATAATTTCATTAGAACACCATGGAGCCAGAGATTCATTTATCTGTGTCTCCATCAATCTAGTGTTTTTAATGTTTTGTTCAGCATGATTAGCCTTTAATTTGCATAAGGGTGGGTTTTTTGGCATTTTCCCTAATCTTACTTGTTTCTACTCTTTCTTTGCTTCTCTATCTTTTGGTAGGGATAAATCATCAATATTGGATAAATCGCCAACACTACACAAATAAAAGAGTCTTGTTGATGGAAAACATTGAATATCTTCTCTCATACTCTTCGTGCACAACTGCTCTCCCCTTGCTTCTCTTTTGGACAGTATTATGTACAAACCTGGTTCTAAAAGCAAAGCCTTTACTGACACTGTCAAAATACTTTTTCCACGTGACAACTTCTCCTGACTGCCATTCCCACATCTGTCAACAAACCCCCTCGCTCCAAATGCTCTCTAGGAGAACTCCAAGACACTCCTCTCATCCATTTTTTTCTAGCAATCAGTTCAGATAGAAATTCATTGGAAGTGAATGGCTCACCCTAACTTTGTCCAGGAAGAATTCCAGCATTCAATCAAAGAAAAATTCTATTATCTGCCTGTTTTTCCTCACTCCTCAGTAGATATGGACAAGGAAGATAAGTGAGGGCAGGAGGGAGATGGGGAAGAAAGCCACAAAGGTTATGAATAAGGGGTATTTTGTGGCCTTCTCTCTTTTTCTCCTCCCCTCTTCTACTATTCGAAGTTGACCTGGGAGAAGAAAACAGACAAAGGACAAGAGTAACCATAATGCAAGTATGTTAAAGTTCCATGCATTATTCTGTGACACCTGACTGGAGCAGGTGGTGCTTTAAGGGGTTTAGGGGAAGAAAGCTCAAAAATAACATTAAGAGAACTGTTTAGAAATTCTGCTTTTATTGGAAAACATCCTTACCCCTGGAGACAGAAGAGAATCACACAGAGTCCCAGGGTGGGTGAGGCTGGAGGGACCCCCAGGGGCTGCTCTGGTGCCACCTCCCTGCTCCAGCAGGGCCAGCCCAGAGCACAGGGCACAGCAGAGTGTCCCGAGGGCTCTGCAATATCCCCAGGGAGGGACTGCCCAGCCTCTGGGCACAATCTGCTCAGGGCTGGGCACTGCCCAGGGCAGAGGTTGTGCCTCCTGTGCAGGGGCAGCTCCTGGGCTCAGGCCCTGCCTGTGGCTCTGGGGCCATTGCTGGGCCTGGAGCAAAGCTTTTAGCTTTTCAGAGCTGTTTTTCCAGTTCCCCAGTGCACTGTCCTTCAGTGCTCTCACAGTGCTTCTTTCCTCCTTTCAGTTTTGAACTGTGTAATTCTTGACTGCAAACCTGTAGCTAATTAACTAAGGACTAATAAGAGCACAATAGGAATAGAGTGCTAAATAACTTTGTTCAAACATACTCATATGATCCAGTAGACATTTTGAACACACTTTCTCTCCACAAGTTAAACTAAAGAAGACCTCTGCTCTCTGTCTCCCTGTCTGTGTGTACACAGACTGCTGAGACAGACAGGAAAATTGAACAAAATACCAGTTCGGCTCTAACACAAATGACAAAGTCAAATAACGATATTCTAAAGATCTGTATTAGGCAGTCTGAGATTTCATAAAAGATCCAAAGACCACAGAATTCTGCTGCTTTTTCTCTGCAAGACCATCATCCTTTATATTTTTTTTTTCTTCTATACATGTTTCACATTTCATGAATTATGTGCATTATTACAATATCTGCAGGTTCTGCTTGTGATCAGCTCTTCATGCTACCAGACCTTGAACTTCACAGTTCTGAACTTCCAGGTCCCCAGGTGCTTTTTAAAAAAATTCTTCTTGTCCCGTTTAGATTAAAATCAATTACTGGCTAATTCACAGCAATAAAAGAAAATTCTAGCAAACTAGAAGCCCTGTCATTTTACTGATTCTTAATCTCAGCTGAACTTTTTTTTTTTTTTTTTTAATTTATTTCATTTATTCTATGGAAAGAGTAGCCAATTCCAGAGTGGCCAAATAGGCATGTCCATGGGCAGACTTTTGGCAGCAATTTAATGAAGGATATAAAATCAAACCAAACTCTGATACAGTGTCCATTAAGAGCAGAGGATAACTTTGTTAGAAACTCAGTCCAACAATGCTTATGAGATCACACTAAGCACTTTAAGGAGCTTAACCATTGTTCACAGGGTAGACCAGGCCAGCAGGGATTTCAACATGTAATTCAAGTGTGGTTAGATATTGCCTCTGAGGTTCAGATATCCCTTTAATGACTTCCATTTATTTGCACTAAGAAATATCCTGCTATGGCTCAAAAAACCATCTTGCTCACAGTTATATCTGAAAGTCGAGAAAGCTTCACATCCTTTCAAAACCTGAAGTGTATGCTGTGTATAAACAGTACTAACAGCAACAAAGACAAGTTGGGAATTAGGACTTCAGTGTCAGGGAATTCAGATTCAGGAAAGCAATGTCTGTGAGAAAGCAGAAATCCTTTGGATCCTCTACTCTAACAAGTGCAGCTCTCATAAGAACACAGAAATTATGTACTTTAAAATACTTGGGATCCCTAATGGCCTGTGTTGACCAGGGCACAAACCCCCTACCATTTTTTAAAATTGCATTTTTAAGCAATTTATTCTTATTACTTATTTTTTACCTGTACAGCAGCAGCTAAAACTCCTGATTAAGGATCAAGAACAGGGATGAAAAGATATCAATTGCACATCACTGCATTGCCCTTTGTGATAAAAATATACTCTGTATATGTCCATGAGCACATAAGAAACATCAAGCTTTGCTTCTAATCAGTACTTTTTTAGTGTATTTTACCCCTTTTTCCTTAAAACTTAAACAGAAAGCATCAAAAACCTCCTCATGTAGCCAGAAGGTGGGATCTAAAAAGCTAATATTGACAACTTTCGGCCCTAACAGGAAGCATTTCAATTCAGCCTCCTCATAGAATCTAGAAATTTACTGAATAGGGGAAGAGTGAAAACATTCTCTGTTACCTTTTATTTACCAACTAACCATTCCCAGTTTTTCATCTGGAGCCAGATGCCCTAAATTATAACAAAGCACCAGCTCTTCTACACTTCTATAACTGCGCCTTAAAGTCAACTACAAGTAAGTCTCATATTTCTTAGGGGATAAAGATCTTTATTTAGGCTTTATGGAAAGCATTACCTAGGTTTTGGATCCAGGGGATATGGGGGATAAATCCTGATCTGCTCCAGTCTGTCAAAGTTGAGATGTTCCATATGAGCTTTAGTGTAAAAAGACACCCACAGCACTGCCAGGATGCCTCCACGATTAGACTTTGCAGGAGTTTAGGATTCCAGCTTTCACAGCCTAAATTCAATGAAGTACCACTCTGGAAGGAAAAATCCTTTCATCAACAGGCAATGATTGTGTATTATGAAAATGCAAAAGGGGATGCTATGCTGTTCTATAAAACCCTTCATGGGATTCTGAAGAGTTTTGAAGACTCTGCCTTGTGATATATGGGGTAATAAACTCCATGGGTTACCTAAGATGTACCCCCAGCCTAGGACCAAGGGTTTTCCAGACTGAAAAAATGTGACAGAATGCTGTGATACAAAGTCCTAAGCACAACAAAACTGATTAGGTTCTAATTGACTATTATGACTCTCACAGACAGCTATAAATAGATTTTATATGCCAAAGTTTACATTTAGTCAAGAGAAATGAAATTGTCAGTGCTGTTAAGTTACAATAAGAAAAAACCCCAACCCAGCAAAGATTATTTCAGATCTTTTATTGCCAAGTGTTTGGATCTAAGTTGCTCTCAACAATTCAAAGAGCACTCCTAGCTTGAACTGTTTTTATGTTTAATTACAGTAAGATGAATGAAACTCATTCTATTTTGTGTTCCTTATTAATGTCTACAAAGCACTAAGTGTAGCATTATTCCTTGATATCTACTGGAATGCTGAAGACAACTCAAAAATTTAATTTACCACTTCCTCAGTTTCCCATTAAAAGCACATGGTACACATTGATTGCTTCCTAACATTCAAATGGCTACAGGTGGAGCTATTTTTTTTAGACATAAAATTCTCAGACAACTCTAGAATTCTGATTAGAGCATCACAAGTGCTCCAGTTACTGAAGTTAATGAGTTACTGCTCACCAGCTGAGGTCATGTGGAACATGCAGCCCTGTGTGCAAACCATGCCATGAATGAGGTAAGTTGGAGCTGCTGTCAAAACCAAATGCACACTCAGAAAAAAGCACTATCACCTAAAGCAGTTTTAAGTGTTATCCTTTCCTTGGACATGTGTCCTGGGGAATTATTAAAATATTGTATTTTGTAAAGTGTTCACAGGGAGATCAACACAATCATTTATCATTGCACTTGACCTCAATCCATTTCAGATAAGAGATGACACATTAACAGACAAGAATGAAATTGGATTTACACTTTTTAATGAAGTTTAACTATGTGACGGTTCTTGTGCCTTCTCCAGACCTAGAACATCACCCCCATTCCTGCACAGTCATTACCCAAAAAGTAAGATAAAGACTTTTCTATTTAACCCATATTCTGAGACTGGAGCTTGGCAGTAGGAAAATTTCTGTAAATAATATTTCCATTTAGCTTTTTTATCGTAAAAAGAACATTACAACTTCTGTAGAACTACATAATCTATGGTCAGGGCTTCAGAACTCTCAGGCTTTCCTGAAAGATGCGTTTTATGCTGGTTCTTTATACTGAGGCAGACTTTAAAACAGAAAATTTATTTGTGCAAATGATTCCCCACTGCAACTATAAGAAGTTTGTATCTATGGATATAAAATTTTGCAACCAAACTCAAGTGTTCTAATAAAAATACTAAAAACTGTAAAAAAATACTCCTCTACAAAAGGAAAGCTATCCTGTAGAAAGTTAAGAACTGCCCCACATAAAGTCTCCTATCTGCCCTTTCAGGCAGTAGAATTCACAAATATGTTTAGATTTTGTCCAAAAAAAATGCAAAGAGAATACTAATGTAATTTGAGGTTTTAAAATGACACAAGTTGTAATGCCTAAGCAGATTTTTGTATTTTGAGACAGGACAAATATTTCCAGTAGAAAGGTAATATCTCAGATTTATAGAAAACAAAATAAATAGCTACTAAATTAATTGTAGTGACATTTTCAATTAAACCACAATACTAATGAAGGATATGAGAGGGAAAAAAATACAAAAAACCCAGTCCTATTTTGTGCAGAGTGGAAACTGAAATAAACTAGAGTTAAAATGAAAGATGAGTTTTACTTGAATTAATAAAAGGAAAAATGCCTCTCAACAAAGAAGTTGTGCCTTCATAAACTCCTACATATCAGCACACTTAAATTTTATTTGATCCCTAAATCTACGTACTTCCAGAAATGTTTTCTGCAGTTTGGTTATATTGCAAAGTAAGATTATATTGCTATTGAGTTCATTTTCTCAGTATATAATGCCAAACCAAGTTGCAGTGTATGACAGATTTATGTCTATATGCTTGGGAAAAGCAGGAAATAGGAGGCATTTCAATCTACGCTGCATGGCAAGACCTCAGAAATAGTTTAAGAAACTCGATGTGTTACAGTGTTAGAGGAGGGTTCAGCTTCTCCTAAGTCTTGTGTAACCACCACCTGCATATTTCCAGCACCATGGTTTAAAACACAATTTTTAAACCTGAAGTGTCTGAGGTGATTTCTCCTGAAAAGCAAATACCTGCTGTGCAAGGCCTAACTGCAGCTCACGGGTAAATTAAAACAAAACAGGGACAGAGTTACTGTGAAGACACTTGTGACAACATCAATTGATAGGTTGTCACTGTGAAAAAGCTGAATTTAAAAAGAATAACTACATATTTCAGTGCTTTTAGTCATGACTACTACACAAACATTGGCGATTATAAAGTGATGCCTTAAGTTTCAGCTTTCATGTATTTCAGATTCTGTGCTGCCCAGGGGTGCAGGTCTGAGCCTCACATTCAGTGTCACTCAGCTCTCTGCACAGAGCAGGGAGACAAAACAAATCCTTTTCCTGCTGCACACCAAGGACAACTTTCAGGCCCAAAAGCACAAACAAGGGTGGACTGAAGAGAGAACAAGAACGATGGGACCTCACAACTTGAAGCTGTAATTGGACAATTAAACCCCAATGTGCAAATGGACCAAAACTTATAAAAATGTAAGATTTCATGACTGGTCAGCCATTTTGTGACCATTTCGGGCCCACCTTGGGTGTAGCCCTGCTCAGGCCCTGTCCTACCCAAGGTTTATCCAAGAAGTCTTTCAATAAATCCCTACTTTATTCTCTGGCTCTGTCCAGTTGCTGTTCCAGGTCAGCCTTCCCAAGGCATCAAAAGAAATGAATTTTTTAACAACCAACTAGTGCTTGGCTATTATTTTGTGTGGTCCTGCAGTTGCACACGTAAAATCAATGACATTACTGGTGGTGGGTGATGTCCATGATACAAACTGGCAGCCTCTGTTCAGCTCACAAAGAAAGATATTGGCATCATAGAAAGAATTATCATGACTAGCACTCATGCCTTGCTGGCAATCTCAGCAGAAACCTGAGTGCTGCAAAAGAAGATTATCCTTGAAGTGTTCTCCCTGCTCCTGGAGCTCTGTCAGCCTCAAGGCCGTGCCCATTCCCTGGGGAGCCTGGGCAGTGCCAGCACCTCTGGGGGAAGCAGGACTTGTCCCTGTCTCCACCCTAACCCTGCTCTGCCCAGTTCCAGCCCTTCCCGGGGTGCTGTCCCTGGCCCAGAGCTGCCCCTTGGGAATTGCTGCAGCCCCTGCTGAGCTCTGCCCTCAGTCCCCATCCTGCCTACAAAAGCAACCACATGGAGAAAGCCACGACCAAAATGAAGCTCAGATTTGGCAGGGAAATCACCTCTACATAAAGGTTAAAGCAAGAATTAATGGCACAACAGCGCCTTCACTGTATGGAAAAGAGTGTCATGGAAAGAAATGAAAGACCATCACTTTCTTCTTCTCCAGGGTTCTCTCAGACATTAAAATAAACCTTTAAAAGAACAGATGTACCTATAGGTTCTGAATATTTACACATAAAAAGAAAGTACACTTGAAACCTTAAGTCCTACAGAATAGTTAATCTCTGGCATGACATGTCCAGCAGCACCTGAAGTCTCCTGTTAGTTGCTACAGTCCTGTGATGAGAGCACTCACGTTCCCCCTCTGCTCTTCAAACAAAACACTTCAGATGGTTCACTACCAACACTAGCAAAGGACAAACTGCTCTGTTTTGTACAGCAAAAGCACAGCTACACTGAGGTTATAGCTGACTTAAGGAAATTTGACAATTTATCAATAGATATACACAGCAGCATCAGGTCAAGTGTCATTCTCCAAGCTGGTGTACTTCACCTGTGCATCTGCAATTCTGAACTGCATCTTCTGACTCCATTTCCACTATGCTCTGTTTCCATGCACTGTCATCAAAGTACTCAAACAGGAGATATATATTTATATATAAAAATCCTACTATAAAATATTTCTTATCACGTTCATGCAGTTCACTTGTTTCTTAGTGCCTTGCTTTTCTTCTAATTTCTCCTGTGGTGTTGGGTTTTTTTTCCTCCTCCTTTTAACATTTTGAAATAAATTAAAAGAAAATAACAATCCCAAAAAGCTCACGCCAGTTGGCAGGGAAATTAAAAATCACAGATTCAAAAGTACTTTCCTAGTTCATGAAAACATCTCTAATGAGACAGATGAAAATATGAATTGCTCCTAATGAGCTCAAAATTGCACATATTTCCTTTAGTTTAATTTTGTAAGCCTTCACAGATATTTTGTGTTATGCTTTATTATAAAACAAGAAGTGGCCACAAGGCTGTGATAACCAATTTGTGAGATTAAAGTACTCAACTTGAATGGTTTCATTAACTTCCAAGCCATGAGTCAGAGTTAGCATAAAATACAATTCCTTTGCTATTCATAGAGGGTCTTACTCTCCAGTGACTTCCAACATTTTGGAGTCATTAGCACCTGAGAAGAAAAACACTCTTATTCCTGACTTGTCAGTGCTGTACTCACTGGCAGAGCCATGAAAGGATAATTTACAGCCAAGCTGTGACAAATAATGCCCTAACAAGGGTTGGGTCTGCCCTGTGGGGCTCAGCTGTGGCAGAGCAGCACCAGCACAGCCCCCGTGGCAATCTGTAAGAACTGAAAAAGCAGAGGACTTTCACAGCATTGCAATAAGCTTACATAGATAGAGGTTTGAAACAGAGTTGAATTTTAGGCCTTGAAATATTTGGAGCATAGAAACTTTCTGAGCTGCAAAAATATAGAACAAGCAACTATTGTATGCAGTAAGGTGTATGTGCAGTGTTTAGTGATTGGCTTAAGTAGATGCCTGTAAACTTTTAGCATTGACTTATTGGCTAAAAAACTTTTAAAAGGACTTGTAACAAAGAGACCTTCGGCTTCTGTTGTTGTGGCATGAGTTTTACCATCTCTTATGTCTCTGCCTTCACTGAGACTGATAACGAAATAAAAACCTCGTGGAACGGCTCTCGGTCACGCCATCCCGTTATTGATGATCAGATCCACCAGCAATCCACCCTGCAGTGCCTACTCAGACATTCCAAGCAGATTGGGAACAGGATGAAGCAAAGCTAGTGCAAGGCTTCAGCCAGCTTTTCTGAAGAGAGTTTGAGGTGGCCAGGAATGCACAAGGATTACAGAATTTCATACAAATCCATAGAAAAGTACCTAGTACATCAGAAGTGGGTGCCACTACACTGCAGACACAAAATGCAAATAAGAGATTTGCAAATGTTCCATGTAGATTCCTATTTTCAGATGTGACTGACTCATGTAATGGAGGTAGGAGAGGGGAGGAAAGGATGATAACAAAAAACAAGGAGAAGAGATAGCAAAGCTGAGACCCCATGTAGACAATGGCCAGCCATGAGAACCTGCAACATTCTCAGATCTGGAGTTCTGAGGTTTCTGTATGAACATTAGCACAAGCCAGTGACCCTTATATGAGCTTTTGCTTCAGAAGTGGATGAAATGTGATCCATCTACTGCTCCAAACTACAGGATCGTTCTGGTATGCTCAAGAAAATAATGTGTGCAACTTCTAGGCAGACTATGTTTTCTCTCCTGCGGGAAACAGAAGTTGTGTCTTTAGTAAAACTGAGCTTATCTTTCAGTAAAGTATTTTAGTATCCAAATCAATGCAGTCTTCACACTGTCATTTGCTGTTAAATCACAGATTTTAAAGGATGACTGCTCTACCACACACCTCAACCTTAACACTTTGGTGAAGAACCTCATTTTCTCACCAGTTCCATGTGAACAGTTTGCGGTCCTGACTGTATTGCACCGAAAGGAGAGTCACAAAGCGCTGAGCACAGAAGAAGAGTGTCTGTATAGCAAGAGCACAGGGCAGCACGGAATCACACTCAGCATGGGAACAGAACAGAAGGAAATATCACTACTGAATGTCAGAACATACTCATGGTTGACCTGTAAGCACCTAGAGAGGAGAATAATGAAGAGAAAGAACAAACATTTGCAATAAACACCCTAAAACTTTGAAGAGTAATTCTGTGTGTGTTAAACCTATTTCAAAAAACAACATTTAAGCCAGGTTAGAGCAATGTGATCAGTGGAAGGTGTCCCTGCTCATGGTCCCTCCCAACCCAAACCATTCCATAGCTCCCTGTCACCACTGCTGTTTGTTCCTGCTCTCTCCGTTCCAGGAACTGAAACAAGGCTTTCTATAACCTTGATGTCTCCAAGGACAATTTAATTTCAAGACCAGGAACATGTTTCTCTGTCTGTAAACCCCACCATGGCTATGCAGCCCAGGCACAGTTGATTCTGGTGTCTTCCCCTCCCTGCACTTGTAAGACACATCCATGTGTGACACCAGAGTTTGTGACTAAAGTTCTCTGGAGGCAACTGTTATCAGGTGGAGAGCTAAGATAATCTTGGCATCCAGTTCAAATGAGCTCAGCTACATCATATCTAAACCATCTTGGTGGCAACTCACAAATGGAGTCCTCTGTCCTTTCGTTTTCACACCAGATTTGTTCATTGCATTATTAATTTCCCTATGAAAATAACACCACTGTACTTACAGCTTTGCTTAGCATTAACAAAGAGAGTATGCTGTTGATATTCAATATGTGAAAATGTATTTATAAATAATTTAGTGATAATTCAATTGCTTTTTGCTGCAGGAATGGACTCACTAGGGTGGTCCTTTTGTACTCCAAGTTTTTAGGGGGAGTTTGGTATTTTTATGAGCATATCCCTAACATGCTACTTTAAAATTCTTTTTATGCTCTAGAAATCATTAAAAAAAAAAAAGGCATTAAAAAATCTTAGTTGAAAACTGTGGCCTTGGCAAACATTTGTGGATTTCCATAGATCTCCATGGAGTCTTGACTGAACCTCAGTCAAATAGATAGTATGTGTTATCTCCAAGAACATCTCCTCATATCCTGCATGTTAAGTCAGAAAAACCCTCATACTGTTTCTGAAAGCTTGATGGCAATTTGAAATCTACTTATTTTTGGGGGGATTTTAAAATACACTTTATAAACTCAAACTTTGGATGTCTAATAAAAGGTAAAATCAAAACAAACAAAAAAACTCCACCCCAAAATATGACGTCTGTCAAGTGATTTATTTCTATCTCCTTCAGCAAGAGGACAAGGTGAGGAATGGGAAAAAAAATCACAATTTCTGTGGTTCCTTCTATTAATAAAATATTCATTTAGGAAAAATAAAAAAAAAGTATAAACTTGGATGGATTATAAATGGATTCCAAACTTCCACAATTTATTAAAATAGCTTTTAAATAAATCTCCTTACAGTGAAAGCAGCAGCCCAGGACAAAATGCATATGGTTTCTTTTTTAAGACCAGTTACACTTCTTAATTGGTTTCAGAAAATACCTGACTATTGAATCCTATAGAATGAGTGTGTGGCCTTTAAAAACCCTTGTAAATGAGAACTGCTGGCAGAACAATTAGCATTTAAAAGCTAGAATGACCTTAAATCTGTGCATCATTGTGATTCGTTTGGACTTTAATATCAAGTACAGAACCAAAAAATACCTCAGCTGCCAAGAGAAAGAGCTCCCAGCAGCAGGAGAAGGACACTGGGTAATAGGGTGAAGCATGTGCAGTGAAACATAAAGGACAAACTGGTGTGATCAGCTTTGATTTGTGTTGGCTTAGCAGCCAACCAGAAGGGCCTTCCTGGGCACTGAGCATGCAAAAGGAAAGGAACAAATCTTCTGCTTCTGATCTTACACGGGAGAACCACCCTGAAGTGTTTATCCCTATAATGAATTTCAGGTTGCAGAAGGTAATAAACTGGGCATAAATTTTGTTTCCAAGGAATCACTGGATAACCAAGTGCCTAACTCTATTGTGAATCTGATATCATCTAAACAAAATAGATTGAACACTTCACTTTATATATACATATATATATATCAGATATAAATACATGTGTTATGATTATATATATAAGAAGTGTCGTTTAATTTTAAATATAATTTGCATATATTGCTTGCAATTATACTAATTCATGTAATATTCCACCATTCTGAAAATGAGATGACTTCTTATAGCTCTAGAAATGACAGCACTGGCTTTGGGGTTGGGAGCAGTGGTGTGTTACAGCTGCTGATCATACCAAAACCAAAGGTTCTTAAGTCAAAAACTGAACATTTACACTGGCTGAGTTTGCAATTAAGGCAGAATGATGACTACAAGCATTCCCTATCTGAAGGTGATTTTTTAAAGCTTAAATCACGGCATTAAATCTTTTGTTCCAGCTCTCATTCTCATATTCCAAACTACACAAAAATAAACATTCATAAAGGTTAAATTTATTTCTATATAGAAATGCCATATTTTTACTAGATTTTAATAGATATAAATTAGTTAAATCCCTAATAATAATAATACTTACACTGAAAATAGATCATACTCTAAATATCAATTATTTACAGGAATTATTTGATTCCATTTCCTCAAAGACAACACTACTTAACCAAATAGTCAATACATCAGTAACTACTTATATTAGTAAAATTTCAGTAGCAGTTTCTGGAAAACCCACTAATGGCCAAAAATTGCACAATACCCTGGTCATCACAGAAATAACAAGACCACAGAGTGATTTGGGCTGGAAGGAACATTAAAGCCCATCCAGTGCCACCCCTGCCATTGCAGGGACAGCTCCCACTGTCCCAGGCTGCTCCAAGCCCCAATGTCCAACCTGGCCTTGGCCCCTGCCAGGGATCCAGGGGCAGCCACAGCTGCTCTGGGCACCCTGGGCCAGGGCCTGCCCACCCTGCCAGGGAACAATTCCTGATTCCCAAGATCCCATCCAGCCCTACCCTCGGGCACTGGCAGCCATTCCCTGGGTCCTGCCCCTGCAGCCCTTGGCAATTGTCTCTCTCCATCTTTCCTGCAGCTCCTTCAGGCCCTGCAAGGCCACCCTGAGCTCACCCCAAAGCTTCTCCTGTGCAGGTGAACAATCCCAGCTGTGCCAGCCTTTCCTCCCAGCAGAGCTGCTCCATCCCTCTGCTCCTCCTGGAGCCTCCTCTGGGCTCTCTGCAGCAGCCCCAGGTCCTTGCTGTGCTGGGGCTCCCAGGGCTGGGGCACCTCTGCAGGTGGGGGCTCCCCTGAGGGCAGAGGGGCAGAATCCCCTCCCCTGCTGCCCACGCTGGGCTCAGCCCAGTGTTGCAGTGAGGGTGGCTGTGACACCTTTTATGTTCTCTGATATTCAGGGCAAATGTGGCACTGAAGAAGGAACAGGTGTGATGGTATGTCCAAAAAAGAAAACTCACTTTAATAGGAAAATAAAATAGGGACAGTGCCCAGAAACTGCACGCTGTAAGGACAAAACACCAAAGACCAGAAATGAGAGAGGAGTGGCAAGATATAGACTTGGCGGTGGAGGGTTCTAGAAACATGAGCAAATATGGAATAGGACTAACCAATAGGGGAGCAGAATGTGGGTTCATTAACACAATAATAGCAAAGTCAGCTGGGAGGAGATCTCTGTCTCACCTTAAGTTAGACAAATGCCTCTCAGGGCTTGAAGCCGAGGTCTGGCTTGCCAGGGGTGACATCTGGCTGGCCCTGTGCCTCTGGCAGGCTGATGCCCACAGCCCAGGGCAAGGGGGTTCTGGGTGTTTATGCATGGGCAGCTCTCACCACCAGCGCCCCCGGGATGCTGCAGTGAATGGTGGTGTTTGTGGGCAGTGAGATTTGATCAGTCCTTCTGAGCCACAGCCCTGCCCGGATCTGAGAGTGCTTTACCCAAATTCCCCGGAATAGTTTAGCTAAACTTATGGCAAGTACATTATCTTGTCAGTTTTGCACTTTCTGTGTGGATTAAGTTTATGATGTGCAGATTGCTCGAGAGGAGACTATTTAAATCAGATGTTAAGTCCCATTAAATAATTTGCGCACTCATGCCAGGTGTTCCACAGAGATATTTCAGATAGCAATTTTCTTAATATAGCTTATGCAAATACCTAAAATTTTTTTGACAACAGTAGATACATAAGTAAAAGTTTATCATTCAGGAAATGACAGTTCCATGTAAATAGAGATTACCAAAATATGTGTGTGATTACACAGTTTTAGAATATTAAAATATTTAATAATTGACAGTTCTCCAAGGGTTAAGTAACAGACTAGTTTTATGGATATTGGGAAAAAATTTCTTCACCCAAAAGGGTGGTCAAGCATTGGCACAACTGGCCAGGGCAGTGGTGGCGTCACCATCCCTGGAGGTACCAAAAAAGATGTACAGACGTGGCACTTGGGGGACATGGATTGTGATGGGCTTGGCAATGCTGGGGTAACAGCTGAACTCCATCTTAAAGGTCTTTTCTAGCCTAAATAATTCCATGACTCTGTGATTCTAAGTTCATGCCTAAGTTTTGTGACTCTCCAATACTAGAAAGAGTGCCCTGGCAAAATCCCAGTATAGATAATCATATCCTACCTGCCTCCATCTCTCCTGTCATTTGAACTTAGTCAGTTATTTTGAGTTTCCTATGAAGATTGTCCTGTAGATTTTGCAATTAGCCTCCTATGTCCAAACACAGAGCACTGATTCCTACATAAAAAGGGCAAGTTCAGCTCACTGAAGTCAAACAGTACCATGGCAATGCCATGTTTAATTCATGTGCAGCAGAGGTTGTTTTATAAAATTATGATCATTATTTTCTGCCTCAATTTTGTCTAACATATAATTATAACAGCATTAAAAATTAAGGAATATTCCTGCTCTGTTTATCATCTAAAGAGCCTAGAAATAAAGGTGAAGAGGAGGGCAGAGCTAGCAGCTCGTCATACTGTGAACATAATCAAGACTTCTAAACAGAACAGAAAGTTTAACAGCTAGACGGTTCTCCAAGCCGGTAGGTGTTAAAATAGTTCTGAAAGATCCTTGGAAGCCAAGCAGATTGAAACTGGGAGAGTGGTCTGCAAGAATTCCACAAGCAGACAGGAGGGAAAATAGAACAAATTAGAGATGCAGGGAAGAGAGGGGGTGATGTGCACTGTGGTACTGGGAGCACTGGGACATGGGCCCACCAGGGGTGGAGGCACTGCTGCACCTGCCCAGGGAGCATCCAGCCAGCAACAGTGAGGTCTGAAACCTGGGAACAAAGCTCTGGACAAGGCAAATTTATGGGAGGAGAATGAGGGAAACACTGCCAAGAGATGGACGGTGTTTAACCGTACAGCTGCATGCACCAGAATAATCATGTGTGTGGAGAAATACATATATATAAAATTAAATGGCAACAAACAATAGGGCAGGATCTGGGAGGGGCAATGAAACCATCCAGAGAACACTCAAGCTACAAAGGACACTGACAGCTGTACTTGTCCTGAAATCAGAAAAGCAAACAGGATGCTGCTGCCCTTAAGGTAACTTCTCTCACTTCTAGGAATTCCTGAAACTTCTTCCTTGCAAACTGATGAGATTTCCTGAAGGATGCTGGTCAAGTATGGGCAGGAAGGATTGACTAATAACATTCCTTCTGTAATTAGGACAGGAGTGATTTCTCTTTTACTGCATTCCCAAGGTTCTCTCACCTGCACTAGAGCTATCAGACACTGTGGGAAGCAGGGCACAAATCCCAGCTGGTTACCTGTGGGAACTGCATGTCAGTGCTGCTGACCTAACCTCTAAAGGGTTTGCATGCTGGGAAGCTGCATAGGAAGATGACAACTGGACAGTGGTGTTTGATTACATATTTATTTCTCTTAACCTTGCCCAGCTTCATTCAGAATAAATAGTGTCTAAGGAAACTGCACACGTAATTGGCAAGAGACAGAACAATACAATTAAGTGTGAAATAGCTTTGGACTACTCTTTTTACAAAATACAGTTCTATTCTATTAAATACTTTGAACTAAAATGCCCCAAATTAAGGTTTTTATTCTGAATCATAAATGTTCTGATTTCAGTGGAAAGGAAAATTCTCATTTTTAATGTTGCATTCACTTAGCTTTCAAAATCTGATCCACATTATGCTCTGTGTGTGTGCTAACATGAATAGTGTTGTAATCAATTCCATTTAGCACACCGAATTGATAGCAATTTCATTACTATTTCATATTGAAAAGGTGCTGGGATGAAATTTTCCTAATAAAGGCCTTTTAGCCCGACCTGCTTTTATTAGCAGTTAATATACTACATGGGGACCATTAAGATTTGCTCTTCAAAATCCTAATCCAAATTCTCCTCTAGTCATATGTGAATAGCACCATTAACAATAATTATATTATTTCAGGTTTCCTGCAGCAAGGCTGAACCAAATTATATATCGGAAAATAATGGTGGAAAATAAATAACGGTGGAAAATAAGAGGATGCACTCAATCATGGTGCAGATTCATTTCTTACTAATTTTTTGTTGTTTGCTTAGTAACACCATGGTCACTCCTTTAGCCCAGAATTTCCACAAGTCTCGATCCCAAAAATCTCTCAATGTCTTTTTGTGCATGCAGAGAACTTAACCTACAAATAGAATAGTGCTGCAGGTTTTGACACATTTACAACACCATGGAGGAGAGGGGAAGGAACCTCAAAGGTATTTAAGCACTGTGTAAGCATCTTTTTAATATGGCATCAAGCACAAACCATAAAATTATTTACATGTAATTTCTTCTTTTTAAAACATTTCTAATATTTTTAATTTCCTTTAAAGCATGCCAGTCAAAAAGGGAGAAGCAGTGTGTAGTTGCATCTCTTGCTTGAAAGAAGAAATTTTTTTCCATCAAAAAATTTAAAGATGTTTAGGATGTTTCCTTTGCTCTTGAACAGAATTGATACCTCATTGTTTGTAACCTTCATTCTGACATTAAAATGTTAGAATTGTGTCTCAACCAACCAACTACAAACAGTTGTCTACTAAATAATATGAATCCTTAACTTAAATCTAGCAACTTACCTCAATATCAAAAAAAATCTCTTAACAAAGGCTAAATTGATCTGCTTCCTTGACCTATCACTGCAGGACACAAGTTCAGTTGTTGTTTTGTGGTTTTTTTTTCCCCATAGCAGTCTCACATTACCTTAAGTTTGAAAAGGAGCCCACTGAATTTCATTTACTGTGCAGGTTCTTTGGATAAAAAGAGATTCCAGAGAAAAGGGGGCTGAAAAAAATGAATGTAACTAAGCTGCTGACTTCCTAAAACCACATTTGTAGTGTCAGGTCTCAATTTCACATTCAAATGAGACATAGGAGCTTCAATCCATGTTGTGGTTTGTGCAGAATGTGATTCTGAAGGCCAAACATTGAAAATTAGACCTTAATTTCATAGCATGTCTACCTATTTTGAATTCATAGAAGATTCAAGAGATAATTGTTTCAACCTATAAATATCCCAACTTTAAACAGCTGATATCTTCCTTCAAATTTACAATTTAGGCTTTTCAAACCAGCGTGAATGAAACTTGGAAATATTTTATAGGGACAGAGGTAGCAGCACCTACTGCTGAGACATCTCACTGTCAGCTCTTCATCAAAAAATGAGAGTGAAAGATTTCCTTTTCCTTCATCCTATTTTCTTTTACATTTAGAGCTTTGAAATCTCAGAGAACATCTTAAACTTCGCCAGAAAATTCATACACAGCCAACATAATATTACAGTGAAGATTCAGAAGACTGAATTTAATTCAAGGTATCTGTTCGGTTTTTTATAAAGATAATTTTATTAGGTATTATGCACTGAAAGTGTGTTTCTTTGCTTTCCTTTTGGACTCCTTTACCTACAAATGCCTTCCTTGCTTAACTTCATTCCACAAGAAAAGCATCTGTTCCTCTCCCTACTCTCTTCTTTGTAGAGAATTAACACCAATATCAAACCCAAACCTAAACTATTAAAAAAATGAAACTTTATTAGGGAATAAAAGGATAAGAGGTATGTTGTATAATTGTGGATGCCTCAGAAAAAGAAATATAGAAAAATATAGCTGTGACTATAAGGTAAATTATGTGCTAACGTGATAACAAATTTTTATTCTCAATCCCTTAGTTGTTCTTTGAGAAGTCTTGGGAGGTACTTCATTAAGAATTCCTTTCACTATATACATTTTTACTACACAAAGTCATATATAAGTGAAAAATCCGTGTACCATGGACTTTGATATGACTTTACATAATAAGAGTAATGCACAGTTATAATATATGAACCCCACTGTAAGGCAGGAAATCTGGGCTTAAATACACAGCGCTTGTATGTTCAAAGGGCTGACGGCCAAAAACCAAGATGATGATCTAAAGGCCAGACTTCCCGAAATATAAACCTGCAATAATGTGTTAAATTTTGGAAAGGAGATTATTTTCCCCACTCTTCCCCTATGCTACCACTTTTTTCAATAAACATCCCTTCTTCCTCACTGCAAGGCTGGACATTCCTGGCTGGAGCATCCAGAAATAGGATGGGTTCCCCTGCTTACCTGTAGCACTGCAAAGCAGGCACAGAGCTGTGCCTGTCTCAGGCTCAGCTCAGCCTGTGCTCCACATTCACTGCCTTTTAAAAACAGGGAAAAAGCAAAATTCTATTTTTCTGACCAAAGTTTCAGAAAGGTTCTACAAATGGGTTATGACATCACTTCCAGTACTTTCACCCACAAGGAAAACATCAATTCTCCAACCTCCATTAAGAGAAAACCTGTGAGCTAAACTCTTCCCCCACAACATTAGGTATGTGTCCATGTGCATCGTTGCACACTGTATAATGTACATATTTCTGTAAAAAAAAAAAAACCTAAAATTACACCAGCACTGTAAGTGTGATGTGTTTATGACTCTGCCAGTTATTTGGACTTAGCTGCATTTTCTCAGATGACTAATTACCACTAGAGCATCTCCCAGGGAGTTTAGCTGGCTGTTGTAAATTAAACTGTAAGACCTTATTATATTAATTGAAGTAGAAATGAAAAAAAAAATAAAGTTGTTTTTGTTGAAAGAAACTACACAGCTTTAGAAATTCATATAATTTATTATAATTTTCTTAACTGTTTGTTTCTCACCTCCCATTTTTCTGTTCTTCCCTCTCTTCCACAGCATTTTTCTCTATTCTGATGTTGAATCTGTGCTGATAAAAACTTCCAAAGGCTCAAAAGAATGGGATACTTTGGCTGGTGTGCATATACACCTAAAGAGCCTCCCCACCCTCCCAGGGAACAACCCTTTCCCAATATCCCATCTCACCTCTGGCCGTGGGAGCCATTCCCTGTGTGCTGTCAGTGCAGCTCCTGGGGTACCAGCCTGTGCTTGTTGCTGGAATGTGACAGGGCCAGGGTGAGGAACAGCACCTGCCCTGGGAGCAGTTTGTGTTTGGTGCATCTCTCTCTACTGATGGACAAGCCCACCTAAATAAAGAAACTTTCCCCTGTCAGAGGTAAAAGTTTCAAATCTCTCCATTGGAAAGTCTGATAAATTTTTCATAAATGGCTTGAACACAACAACTTTTACAGCTGATGTGATCCTGCATCATTTCCTCAAATCAAGAAATAGCACATTTCCACAGTGAAATGTGAAATGCTAACCTGGCAGTCTCTCCCCATAACCAGCAATACCACATGCAGCCAAGTAACTCCCCTCATTTCAAAACCTTTCAAAAAGATTTCTATCCAGGAGTGATTTTTTATTCTGCAATTGTGTTCACTCTTCTTCCTTTTTTTCCCTTTCCTTCTGTCTACCACATCTTATTACATGCATAAATCTCCCAAATTCACACATTTTTACGTCCGCATCACCATGTGAAGTCAGTGCAAGTCACAGAAACTCTTGAACCTTGTGACTGAACTAAAGCCTGGGAATCCAGCCCTCAAGGCAAAAAAAAGGGATGTTTTTTACAAGGATGTGGATCCTCATCTTATTGCAATTAGAATGATTTCCCTTTTTTCTCCTATTATGCAAATTTCTCCAAAGCCCATGACATGTTCCTCAAGACCAGACAGGAATGACTATCAACATATTATCTACAGTCCTCATCAGAACTTCTATAAAATGATAAAGACACTCTGAAGAAAGGCAGACGATTCAGTCACTGCCCATTCAAAATACTCTCACAACCCTCATGACAGACACCATATTACTACTTCATTTTAAATAAGGTAATTCATTATTACATCTTATTTATCTTATTGCTTAATTATAGACTCCTTTTTACATCTTGTGAGAGTACACACAGAAAATAAGCAATTGCATTATCCACTTCAATATTGACAAAATTAACTGGATTACAGTCAGCAAATTGCAATCTTTGGTTCTAAAATAACTGTAAATTTTCATGGAGAGCATCAGCATTGAGCACTTCCATTTCTAAATACAGATTCATACTTACATCCTAATCTGTATTGCAAAGCTGGAAGTGTGTAATGAACTTTAGGTGTTGTCAAGAAAGAATGAAGACAAACCAAACCCCAACCACACCCAACCACATCTTCTCCTGGTTTTTAGGGATTTTCAAAAAGACATCTGAGACACCCAGAGGCCCAAGTATTGAAAATGCAGAATAAACTTTTCTGTGCATGTGTTAATTAGCAGAAGGCTACACTGGGGCATTTAAGTAGAAAACCACATTAATAATATGACTAGAGGGGAAATCGTTTAGCTCTGGGTTGCAGTGGTGATGAATAGAGGTTGCCACGAACTTGAAAATATTGTCTGAAATTACAATGCTATATCAAAGGTCAATGCCAGCTTTGCTCATTTAGGAAAAAGCTAATTATATTTACATCATAAACCACTCGAGTCATAAAGCAATGAAAAATGGTTTTAGGATGGAATTAATAAATTGATTGAGAAGTGATCGGTTTTATAGGGTTTGCTGATTTAGAAGCTCAACACAACTGAAGGAAAACTGCTTGTAGAACCTCTCACCCCTGTTCTGCATTAGGAGCATTTTCCCAGAAATCAAATCAAAAGCTGTGAGTTGAGGTTACCAAATACTACTCAAGATGAGGACAAGCAGCTTGCCATTGTACCAAATTTGCAACCACACTGTATCTGCTGTGTCACTTGATAATATTGACTCTAAGCTACCCTTCAGTAAATTACAGAGCACAGCAAGGCCAGCAGAGCTTTGGGTGGTCAGGAGTGCTGTGACCTTCCTCAGAAGTGTCCTGAAAAGGATGTCCTGGTGGCACAGGCACGTCCAAGCTGCTGCAGGATTCAGCTCTTTTGTGAAAAGCAATCCCGTTCGGGTGACGCAGAGGAATGGAAGCTTCTGGTGAAGTTCTCCTGGAGCTTTACTCCTCGAGGGGATCCAGGGACAGAAGACCGGAAAGCCAGTGAGAGAATGGACTGGTATAGGAGGGGAAAGGGGCGGGGTTACACAGCCTGGCCAATCGGGTTAGGGATTGAAAAATGGACCAATCAGGGGAAGGATCAAAAATGGACCAATCAGCTGGGGAGAAAAGGAAGGAAGGAAGGAAGGAACCAACCAACCAACCAACCAACCAACCAATGGGGTACAAGCAATTAACATAGTAACTGAAAAGCCTTATAGGGGGAAATGTTTTGTCACCATGAGGGACAGAGCAGTCTCCCAAGGTTTCTCCCTTAAGGGAACTACCACACACCTGAAACATAAGGGCTGCTCTTTCTCCAGCAGAGAGCGTCTGTATCACTGATTGACTGGACCAGCCTCCACACGGGAGGTACCAGACAACTGTTTCCAGCAATGGGAAGTTTGCACAAAGTTTGTGTATTTCAACAGCCATTCTAAAATTTGCCACAATTTGTGATTCCAAAGTGGCATTTTTGGAAATGAAAGAATATATGAAGACAAAGAATTTGTTTTGGGGGAATGAGATGTCAAACCTGAAACAGAGCTTTACAGGAAACAAACAAACAAACAAACAAACAAAAAAGAAACAAAAAGTGACCCTCAATCCTCTCCAAAGCACACAACCACCACTACATTGCATAGTAAATATTCCCCAAAAGACCCAGGAACACATGAACTCTTTCCCTCATGCACCTAGTGAGTTCATAGTTACCACCCTGAGGGCTTTAAACATTCTGACAATATTACATGGACTACTGTCAGAATCAAAAGTCTACCCTGTCCAGCAGAGAAAAGACCAAGCTGACAGAGAATTTGTCATGAAGGACAGCTCTGTACCCACTAATTTTTTTTTTTTTTTCATTATTTTCAGTTTTTACTTGGTCTTTCCTTTTATCACCTGTATCTCAACAGGTAATTCTGACACTGTTAAATATTATAGTGAATAATGTGCTGACCATGGAGACAAAGAAAAATAGTCAGGATGTACCAAACCTGTATGAATGAACTGGTTGCAATGCTCTTTGAATGTTATTTTAGTACTTACAGTACTAAACAGTACTTATGCTGTTTAAGTAGTTGACTGAGTTTTTCTGCAAATTGGAACATTAATATTTTTCAAGATAACAATTCAACCAGAAAGGAAGTGAATTTTCTCTAGATGTGACATCTATATTCATCTATTATATGATAGTAACATAGGAAAATAGGGTTTCTGTTATTCTGACTGACTGATGACTTGAAAGTTGTATGTCTTATATATGGCATTGTTTTACATTCAGCTAAAACCATTCAGGCACCATGAGGGAAAAAAAAAAAAAAAAAAAAAAGAGAGAGATTTTAATGTTATTTAGGATGAAAAATGTCAAAATAAATCCTAACCATGCTCTGAAATGAAGGAATCAACTTTATTCTTGAAACCCATTTTTTTAGTACTTTCTTTATATTACCCTGGCACGAGGAACAGATGAGCACTGCTAAAACAAAGTTAGGACCAGTGTCAATAAGGAGCAGAAATGAGATATCATGGCAAATGAACTGGATTATCTCCATGACTGGAAATACAGAGTGGGAATGAAAGCCATAAGTCAAGAGGATTCAGCTAACTAAAAAATAATCCTAGTTTGCACCAAAGATCTCATCAATCAGAAATGGCTGTGGAGAAAAAGGAGGTGGATGCATTAGAAGCCATCCCTGCAAAACACCCTTATTGCTGCAAACCATGTTTGTGCAAGTCAAACACAAAGCTATAATGCTAAAAGCAAGTTATATTCACTAGAGGTATTGGAATCAATCCTATGGAAAAGTGTACTGCCAAAGCATCATTTCAAATAGAACAGGGCAAACAGAGTATAACCTTGATTTGTTCCTGCCACAGCAGGGATGGTAAATGGGAATGACCCATGATAGCTGTCTACCCATCGTGTCACTGCTCTGCCACACAGAGAGGATGTTTTATAGGTATTATGTCTTTGCCAACACCTTTTCCTGTTGTTGTTGTACCCAGGACAGCCAGTCAAACAGTTGAGCAGAGAGAGCTCAGTCCCTTGGAGCTATTTCCTGGTAGAGGCTCACATCTTGTGTTTCTGTCTCTCCCTTTGGGCCAGCCCCAGCACAGAGACCCTCCCTGACTGCAGGGCCAGGTGAGGCTGTGGGGCCCCAAGGCCCCGTGGGTGCACCTGCAGAGGATGCTGTGAAACTCTGGGGTGTTGCCAGCACAGCCTTCACACGTTATAGGAGAAAGATGAAGAAAAGGATGGAGCAAATTAAAGGATTGAAAAAATGTTTTCCTTAAAGAGCAAGGCAAATTAGGGTTCATGGATTTAAGTTGGAAATTAACAGTTTCTACAATTAGAGCTATCGGAGTCTGGAACACCTTTTAGAAAGTTTCAGATGAGAAATTCTAAGGACAAAATAAATTTATGTGTATCTTCATAAATTTGAGAAAGGAATATTTCATTGCTGTACATGACTGGTGTCAGCAGACCTAATGTTCATTTCAGATGGAAGGCTAGGAGAGCTGGGATTGCTCACCTGCACAGGAGAAGCTTTGGGGTGAGCTCAGGGTGGCCTTGCAGGGCCTGAAGGAGCTGCAGGAAAGATGGAGAGAGACAATTGCCAAGGGCTGCAGGGGCAGGACCCAGGGAATGGCTGCCAGTGCCCGAGGGCAGGGCTGGATGGGATCTTGGGAATCAGGAATTGTTCCCTGGCAGGGTGGGCAGGCCCTGGCCCAGGGTGCCCAGAGCAGCTGTGGCTGCCCCTGGATCCCTGGCAGTGCCCAAGGCCAGGTTGGACATTGGGGCTTGGAGCAGCCTGGGACAGTGGGAGCTGTCCCTGCCATGGCAGGGGTGGCACTGGATGGGTTTAAAGATCACCCCAAACCCAAACCATTCTGGGATTCAGTGATTGCTTCAAATCCAATAATACCACCTTTTAAATCCAATTCCTTCCATAGAGAACTTCAACATGTTCTTCATTCCATTACCAACAGACATTCAGGAAGTACACTAGAAAATTATTATGTCAAAACTTTACAAAATTTGTACTCTAACATGAAAGAAGACCATAATAGCAAACATACAATTGTTATATTTTCTGGAAAAGGTAGGTCAAAATCACCTGCAGCCCAGAGCTAATTAATTATAAAAGACAATTTATATCTGAAGCGTCTTTGGTGCTTAGGTAGACATCGTAGATTTATTAGCAGCTGATATGTACTTTACACAATTAAAAAGAGATAAACAGGTCCTACCTTTATACTTAGGAACTATTAAGATGTTGTTACAACAGCTGCTGCAAATTAATCCACTGTAATCCTTCTACATTCCACCATTAGTTACACAACAAAGTCAGAGCTTCTTGAAAAGCAAAAATAAAGATGTGTGAAATTGTTCTAATTACATACTTAACTTATGAAAAATGAGAGTATTCCATTTGTCACAATCCAAATCTCCTAGAAAATTAAAAGATAAATTACTTGGAACCAGTTTACTTTTCACTACAAGATATCCATCTAGTGAGACCTTACCCTATGTTGCCTTAACATTCCTATGGCCAGGGAATTCATTTTCTCCCTTCACCTCATAGAACAAGAATTTATCCTCAAGAGGGGAAAAAAAAAAAATCATAAACCCCAGAAAAGCAGTAGATTACATGAAAAAATCACAGTAAAATACTCAAGCACTATTTAATTTAACACTTACATTTCAAGGGTGTTTTAATATGCATTTTCATTGCCACCCTCTTTATGCAATCTGACTGAGAAGACAGAAGTGTGAAAGGAATCAGGGAGGATTTAGGAATACTGAAAACCAAGAAAAAGTATAAAGAAGAAAACCTGTTTGGAACATTTCAAAATTACTTGTCACCAGTGACATTCTGCTGTGAAATGATGGCATCTTAATATCTTCATCTAAGGGACCTTGATGGGAAATATTTATAAAACACATGAAATGGGACTCCTGGTAACAATGAGAACTGTCATGTGCTGAAAATAGTGAGTATTGCCATGCAACTTTTTCCCATCAAGCTTAAATCTTTTCTTTCAGAGCTGGGGAAGAAGTATCACCTCTAATGCTGAGTTATTTCTTTTTCCTTCCTAGGAATGACTCCCATCACTCTGGTCACATGGTGTGCCAAGCCACATCCTACCTAAGTCCCTCTCCACCTGTTGGCAAGCACACAAACCCCATATTTTTTTCTTACACCAGCACAGTGGGGGCATTTCTTCTCGAGGAAAGTTTTGTCCGCACTGTCGCTTTAGAGAGCGACCCCCAAACTTTCAAAAATGAATGCTAAATCCCTGTAGTCCACTCTGCTTGGAAGCCTCCATCCTTGTGGACTTGGTGCAGCTCTTTTGGATTTTCAGAACAAAAGGAGATTGGAACATTTTAACATAAACAAAGTATAGCTCAGGGGAGCAGTAGCATGTGAGTAAAGACCAAGCAAAATTTGTGTCATCCAGTTTTTCCCCTCTTCTTCATCAAGAGAAACCAGGAAACAGACCATCCTCAATATTTCTTTTCCCCCATTGGAGTGCCAAGAGCTACATCTGAAGTCAGCCCAAAGCATCCTCCTCAAAAAACAGAGTGGAAAAGAGATTTCTGTGACAATGCCAATGTTGTCAGAAGACCAATGTTTTGCCTTATTAAGACATCTTTTCTTCAACAACTATCAAAAGATAAAATAGAAATTTTGCTAAAAATTCCTGATGTGGGCTGTAATTTCAGTCAGACTTTCAGTCTCCAATGATTCCTCTTGTCTACAGCAAATATCCCTGGACAGCCATGTTCAAAACATCTGCAGGGTGACTTAGTTTCTCAACTTTCATTTGACAATAATCTCCCCAGAGGGGAGTATGTGTGTGTTGTGTGATTCTTTGTTGGTGGGTTTTCCCCATTCACACAGATGAAATCTCTAGCATTCTTTTTAATTTAAGAAAAAATTTAAAATATTCTAAATTAGGAGAACTGAATTTTCAGTCCTTGGCTTGCAACTTAAATTAGGGATTAATCAAAACTCACCAGATGCACTGTTCCTCTCATAAGTAACTCATACATATATATATTTAGAAAATACGTGTGTGTGTGCGTGTGTGTGTGTGTATAGATATATGAATATATCCACACATATATTTTCTTAGCAGTGCCATGTTAACAGCTGGGCTGAAGATCTCAGAGGTGTTTTCCGTCCTAAATGATTCTATGATATAGAATAAATTTGCATCATTTAGTGGCAAAGACTACATAACAAAAGGGAAAAAACTTATCTGCCTTTATGAGAGAGTACATTCAGCTGAAACCAAAAACCACACTACTTGTATTCATGGCTTCTTATTGCTTAATGATTTATAAAAGAAAGCAAATGCTTAAGCAGTAATTAGTATTGAGGGTATTGAGGAGCCATCAAAATCAGTTGTTACAGGATTGGGATTGTCAAAGTCAGCAGTTATAATCACCTAAGATTTCCCACTTGGCAAACAAAAAACTGTCTCAAATATATAAATCAGACAGAAAAAAAAAATAATATTTGAACCCAAAAGTACAGCTCCCAGCTTTTCCAGAATCATTTACTTAAGATTGTATTCTGTCCAACTGAAGCTGGGTGCATGTGCTGAACATCCCAGCACATAGCAGTAAGCAGAGTCAAATAAAATATAAATAGAAGTACATCTACTGTTTTAATTTAGAAAATAATACCACAGTCCCCACTTCCCAAGTACTTCTGTTGTTAATTAATACATTCAAGTCTGCTCCTGTCCCTTGGAACATGATGGGAATGGACACAGAACGAGGAATAGAAGTCAAAGTCGTGCTATAACTGAAAGCATTGGCAAGACTTTTAAAAATTGAATCTGAAAGTTGGAAGTAAAACCAAGAAGACCTAACATGCACAACTCTTTTTGAGATAGAAAGCAAAGCAAAGAGTAATCTTGAATATTAAACCACCTTTAAGTGAGCAATAGCTCCTTTTAGTAGATACTAGCACTGCTATTAACAACTTCTGGTTTGAACTGGTATAAAAAACATTTCAGCCTGTGGTAAACATTACTGGAAAAAATCTGCACCATTTCAGAGAGGAATAAAGCCTGACAATTACATAGATACCTCTATAACAATGTTTTGTAAAGCTTTTTTATTTGTTCAATTAATATCCACTCTGTTACTTTATCCAAGAACGATAAAAATATTTAATGATATTGACTGTCACTGTTCTAGGCCATGTGAAGAAAAACAAATCAGTAGAGGGATGCTTCACTACCCAGTATTAATTATAACTGCTATACAGAGGGAAATAACCATCTAGAAACTGTGATAAGGTTGCCCAGCAGCACCAGCTGTGTGTAACTCCAGGTAATTCAACTCCAGCACGTTGTGAGGACACAACAAAGTCAAATAACTTATTTAAAGTAACTTCAGAGATTGCAAGCCCACTTTTCCAAAACATCCACTTCCCAGAAATGTTGTAAACCCTTTCATTGTCCCTGCCCTAGGAGATGACACAGATATGCCCAAATAAAAATGCTTGAGCTGACACGTGGTGCTGTTTGAGCGACGTACAGACTTTTACAACCGTAAATGATGGAAACAAAACAAATAAGATGCACAGGTAAGAGTTAATCATATTTATTATCAAGAGATAGGCTGGAGACACCAATCACACAAACTGGATTCCTTCCAAGCAGTGCCTGAGAAAGCTTAAGAAGAGCTCTGTTGTTATAAACAGGGCAGGAGATTTTTCTCCTTTTAAAAGCCTTTATTGTGATCAGCTCATGGTGAGGGCCCGACGGGTCGAGTGCACGCCGCCGCTGCTCCCAGAAGCATCTCGGAGGATGAGGTGTGCAAAAGCTTCGTCCACTGGGCTGCAGGCTGCTCTCAGAAGCAACTCGGAGGGGGGAGGTGTGCAGCAGCCTCATTCGCTGGAGTGCAGGCAGGGTTGGGTTCATGGTCTTCACCACCCATCCCAAAGGCTTGGTCGGCTCTGAAATTCCAGGGGTTCTCTCTCTGGGCACTGTCTCTGAGAGTCAGGGTGACGGGTGAAAACCGCTCAGCTTTGAGAGGAGGCAGCCTCACTACTTGCATGGTCCATCCATATGTCTTGGTGGTTCAGTCTAATAAAGTTTTTCTGGTCCGGAGTAATAATTTCTTCTCCCATCTGGCACTGCATCTCTTCTATTTGCATGTCTGCTGGATTTCTCCTCCTCCTGGCTTCTTTGGTTGCTAGGTTGGGTGTTGGGGTAGCCAGGGGGTTCGGCTCGAAGGTGCAGCAGAAAGGGAACAAAAGAGGCGATTAACAGGGTGGGGGTGAACATTTAACAAGGAGCACTGGGCTAACAATGACTTCATTTGCAACAAAATTACCTTGTTTATCTCACCTGTTATGGGTTAACACAGTTTGGTTTTTAGGTAAAGAGTAATATGGAATATTGCCCTGTCAGGACCTCAGAATTGTTTCGGAAAAGACCAGAGACCTATCAGAGGCTGGGTTTTGGCTATTGGCATGTGGTTTGACCATTGAGGAAGCTGAATGTGACTTTTGGTAATACCCATATAAATCCTAAGTTTGTCCAAACGGCCCTTGTCCTTCCGGGCAGTTGAACAGGTAACATCGGCTTGGTAACCAGGCCTGAGCCGGCCAGGCCCTGCTGTTCTGCCCCTCCTCCCTCCTGCAGGGGCAGGGAGGAGTCAGCCTGAGGCCTTTTTCCCAGCGGGATAAAAGGGGAGGCTGCAGCTCAGGGCAGTGGTGGCCAGCCCTGGCCAGGCTGTGGGCAGGGTCCCCACAGCAGCTGGCAGGGAGGGGCCGGCCCTGGCTGGGCCATACCCCAGGCCCTGTTTGCCGGTGCTGCTGGCCGGGGGAGGATGGGATCTCCCCCCACCATCACCAGCATGGCTCTGAAATTAGACACCGTGAGCCACAGCCCTCCCCCCACCATCACCAGCATGGCTCTGAAATTAGACACCGTGAGCCACAGCCGAGAGAAAGAGTGAGCCTGGCTGCTTTGGGATCCTTTAGCCTGAGAAGCTGCAGCCCGGCAGAGACCACCACAGGCCTGGGCAAGATTTAACTCTTTCTTAACACAAAATGAAGCTTTCAGAACTCCAATCCTTTCCTTCCTTCCTCAGTGGAAGACAGAGTGATTTAAAATGCAGAGAGACAGCATGATACAGAGTCAGCGAAAGAACTGATAAAGATTATTGGAAGAAGGGATTGAGGAAGTTGGACATTTTTGTCTGGACTTCTCTCGATGTAAACCACAGAGACTAGACTGAAATATCCCTTCAAATCATGAGAAAGATATGCATTTAGGGAGATGTTGTTCAGATTTGTATGTGGATTTTGAACAAAGGTGTTTGTGATGGACAAAGTGATCTTGTGAGATGCTTGAACAGAGATGAAAAGTCCTCTGTGCTAGTGAAGGAGTGAGAAGGTATCTCTGTTCCTTGAGATGAGGAATCCTTTGTTTGAGCTATTCACCTTTAAAAGGTGACATCCTAATATGCAAAAGTTTAGACCCATGACCCATAAGCAGCTTGGGAAACTGCTAATGGGAGGGGTCACAAGAGCAAATTTTACTGGGCGGCTGTTTCTGTGACAGTTAAAACCCACAAGAGAACTGTTTTAAGTTGTCAGTGAGATCCATGGGACACTAAGAGAGACTCCTCTCCCAAAGTGATGAAAAATTATGTTTATATAGTGAAACTGACTGAAAATCATAGTTTTGTCTCTCTGTGTTGGTTGTGGGAAAGTGAACAGTTTGTGGGGGAAAGAGAAGTGTTTTGAAGTTTCAATTGTTTTTTCTTCATTCTTTAGTGTGTGTGTTAATAAAATCTGTTTACCTTAAGTTGGGCCTATTCTGCCTTTTTCTCCTTATTCCAATCTCACAGCAGAAAAACATTTAGACCATTACACTAAATTTAGCCAACAGAAACAGAGGTGAATGTGAAACCACTACAACCCCCAAAACAACCAAAACCTAAATGAGAAAACTAAGAAATAAAGGATCATCCCTTCTCGTCTGTGTAGCCTGCAGTTCACAAGGACAGCAAGTAAAGTTCATGTTGCAAACCTTAGATAATTGCCAGTAGCACACAACTTGCAGGGGTCCATCCAATTGCTTAGAAAAAAATTAAACCTAGTTACATAAAAACCTTATGTCTTGTTATGAGAAAACAGCCACGAGTCCACTTTGGTCAAGAGGAAATGTGGACCAACAAAGAATTAACACAGTCCGAGTCACTGAATAAATGTAAAAATCCATCTTGCCCCATATGAACTGAACAGTAATAAAAGTTTGACATTTTTTCATCAGTTCTGAGTATTTTGTTGTGGTTCATGTGATCACTTCTGTCAACACTAGACAAAATATTAATTCCTGTAGATATGTCTAGTTAAGCAAATTCACATCTTAAGAATTTTTTGATTGCAAGAGAAATGGCAAACTAAAATCTCCATCCTTTAAAATGTGTTTTAGTCTGAGCCTAATCTTCTTGCACCCTCTTTTTCCTTTCCAATTTAATTTCAACAGTGAGACATGCAACGATTCTGTTACAAACATGACTGGCTGCCTTTATGATATTATATGAATTGTCATAAAGAATGCTTTTTAGTTGAATTAACGTGACAGGTATGTAACAGATTCTGTAAAAATAAAGTCACAATATGCCATAATATTTCACAATGCTCTAAAACTGACAAGCAGTTCCCTAATTACTGCTTACACAGAAATTCTAAACACCATTTTCATATGTTTACTTTGCTAAGCAATCTATTATTTCAGTGCATGCTATGCTGAAAATGCAATTGCAGTTAAAAAGAAAAAATGTGATAGATTTATCTTTCAAACTTATCAGAAAAATGTCAAGAGCTGACACGGTAAATTAAACATCTGGTAACAGATAGAAAGCTCTGGATTTATAAACAGTACTAAGTTTACAAAGAAGTATTTGATTTTATTTCTCTATTTTATTCTTATTGGCTAAAAATATTTAGCCAATACCTGCAGTGCTGGTTCTATTCCTAGAAGACGTTTACTCTTGTTGCTTGTGCAGATCATGGCTCTGCACTGCAAAGTCAAAGGGACTCCTTTGCAAAAACCCTCTTTGAGGACCAAACAAAAAGCCCTTTGGCCTTCCCAAGGCACTGTTTTCATTATAAGGGGAAAGAATCTCCTCTTCAAGGAAATCTTGAAGGAAATCCAAGTGATGCAGAGATCTTTGTACTTAGGGTACCAGTCATTTCCATAGAAATTCAATAGAATAGAATTATTTGTCAGAAAATATCCATTTATTAAAATTAAAACAGTTCTTGATTTATTTCTATTGCTAAAATATCACTATTGAACATGAAATTTCTGATAAAATCCTGACATTAGGAGCACAAAACAAGCTATAGGCCAAAAGCTAGGGCTGGGGCAGTGGAGCAGGGATTCTGACCTCTCATGGCTTGCTAAATTCCTTGGAAAAAAGGAAACAAGTAGGACCCTTTCTCAAGGCCCTGTGTCCCTGTTAACCAGAGATCCTTATCCTAAAATACTTCCAGGGACCCTCATCTTGCAGGAACACAGAACTCTACCCTTGGGTGCATGGATTCATCACAGCCTGTTGTGTGTTTTTAAGCTAAACAAGCCCCCACAGAAGTAGAAGCAGCAGCTTATGTTCAGCCTGTCATTTGCATATTTAAATTCAGTGTTTAAACATGTCTTAATCTGCATGCTGTGCTCCATCTCTTGAAGTGGCTATTATAGAATTTATTTGTCTTTGAGAAAGTGTTAGATGCCAAACTAAGCAACATGTATGGAGCACAGCAATCATTTTATCCAGCCTTGTCAAGTGTTTTGCCATCCTTGGAGCCATTCTTCCAGCTTTCCACAGCTTTGCTTCAGTCTGCAGTTCTGGTTAAGGACTGTCCTCATCATTAAGCCAAATTCCAGTTCTCTTCCCAGTATTATCACAAACACAATATTATCACTTAAAACTCAATTGCAAGAAATAGATAAATCCCACACTAGGGATGGATAAATACTATATGGGCTTCAGCTCCTAGGATCATAACTTTATGAATAAACAGCTCTTTTCAGTAACTGCACAGTCTGTTTCTTTCCATCCCTTAAACTAAATGAACATTAGAATGGTTTCTCTGCTCCTTAAGAATATGGATTTATTTGTTTCCATTAAAAAAGAATTATTCCAACTTCAACTTGCTAACAGTACAGACAATCACCTGAATGCAAACAGCTGAGCCTCAAGCCAGATCTGGGAAATGTCTCTCAAATAATCAGTTTATAAGTGTTTTAAGACAACAAGGATTTTTCAAATATTTCTGAAAATTTTAGACAGGTATTAAAATAGTGTTAGTATAACAAAAATACTCCTTATTTTTCTGAAATGAAACACCAAGGGCTGAGAAAACCACCCCAAAATATGAGTGAAAGTTTTCAGAGAGTTTTTAATAGAACAGTTAAGACATTTCCATTCAAAGCAAAAATCAACTTTAATAAAAAAAAAAAAATTTTACTTCAGTCTACATTTTTAAAGAACTTTTCAACCTTTACCCTGAAACACAAAGAACTCCCACTGAACAGGTCTCCTTTATAATAATGTGCAATTTAGAGTTAAGCATTTACTGTAGCAGTTATACCTCTCTATTAAAATAAGTAGTGGCTGGTGAAGTTGGTAATAATGTTTGCACTTCAAACCACAGAACAAACTTCATTTTTTGTTTAATTAAAGCAGTTACTTTCAGTGCACTCATGAGCAGACACCAAACTCTCAAACACTTGATTCTATGAAGCAAATAACAGCTAAATAACCCTAATCACAAATTTAATTAGGATGGGGAAATGGCTCCAAAGGAAACACAGTGGTCTGCTGTGACAAACCACAGACCAGAGGAATCCACACGAGACTTTAACCCAGTGCAAATTACCCAGCTAAAAAGGGCAAAGCTGAGGATATCTTCATGGAATGCACAACTAACAGCTACAGGAAATTGTTGGTTCATTTTTTCAATGAATATGAGTATGTTTAGCTGCATAAGGAAAAAAAATAAGATCCAGCTGCAGTTTTATGGTTTTTCTCCAAGGCAGGATGGTAGAGATGTAGAATCCTACGAAAATGGTTGTTTTCATTTGCCTACAGAAAGAACTTGGCTGTTTTGCTTGTCTGGTGTTTAGTGGTTTCTGCAGAGTTTTCTTTTTCCTTCCCCCCTACTCCCTCTCTCTTTTAAGTAGAGAGATCAAATTTAACTGGATGTTTTATTGGAACTCACAGGGCTTGGCTCAAACGCCAACCACTCACTTGTTACTGAAATGCCTCATTATTCACTCAGTCTGATTCTATTCAAATCCTGGGAAGTTAATATTCCACTTTACAGTTTATCACCTGCTATCAGAGCTCTGGTGCCTCATTACAGCTCCCAGGGTCTCCTTCAGTCCCAGGGGACAATGCAGCACCTCCTCTCTCACTTCCTCTATGCTGCCTTTAATTCTCAATACACAGAAACACAACCCACCTCTGCAATCACAGTTTTCAGCTTCAAGTTGTTTTTATTTTTCCTTTACATGCTTTAGAATTTTTTTTTTTCCCACTCATATCACAAGGATATCTGGAATGGTGAGGCCTGTGATTCCACTCACCAGGATTTATGGTAGGACTCTGTGCTTCAACCCTCCTGATGGGTTGAGGTGAGCAACATAAAATTTTATCTTACAAAACAAATTCAGTGAAAGAGACAGGTCTGTGATGCACAAGAAAGGGCTTTTACTGACTTGCAGAGATCTGGCAATGCAGGCTGAGTGTAAAACATTGCATAGAAAATGGCTAAAAAATTCCTTTACATGGTAGTTGTCCTTGTTCCAGGTTTTCTGACATATGACTAAATTGCATCTTACCAGCATTATTTCAATAATCTCTGCTGTTCTTTTTTCACACAATATATTTCTTAAATTCCCTCTGCATTACCTGCAGGAAGGTGAACACACATAACATTCCTACAAAAACATTTGCTGAGATCTCTACTGGCCCCAAAGCTTTAGTGCCACCCATGTTACTCAAGGTGCATGTCTTGGTTTGGAAAGACAGCTGTCTGCTGGAGAAAGGCAGAGCTTTCCTTGGAATGGAGAGTGTAAACCCCTCCCTGCAAATTATTATAATTTTGAAATTAAGGGGGTTTCAGGCAAATATATGGGAATAGGAATAACAGTTCTTTACTAGGAAAATTAAAAATAAAATTGTAGTACAAAAAACAAACTAACAAAAAAGAAATTGACAGAGTCAGAATACAAACTGACACAGTTGGTCAGGGTGTTGGTTGCAGTCCAATCAAGTCCTCCTGGACTGACAGATGTGGTTCTGTTAGAGTGGAGATGATCCTGTAGAAGGTCCAGTGGTGGTGTAGATGGGTCTGCTCTTCCTCTGGCAATCCAGTGCCAACAGGCTGTCCTGCTGTTCTGACTCTCAGGTTTTATCCAGATAGGAATGCTGGGCTCCTCCCCCTGGGTGGAGCATCTCCCAGTGGGATGATGGAATTGTATCAGCCATGCAGTGAGCCTGGATGGCCCATGAACAGCAGATATCCCCTGGAGGGAGGATGGGTCCTGGAAGAGATAAAGAACACTGCCCCACCTGGTTTGAACAGCTGCCCATTAACAGAAGTCACCCGCCCCCCCTCCCCCCTGGAATTATGGGGAATGGGTCATAGAAGAGATAAAGAAATAAAACACCTCCCCAACCAGTTTCAACAGATGGTGATAGAATTTTGGTTCTATTACCATACTTGTGGTTACATCTTGCATTGCAACCCAAGAGAGTGCACTCTTGTTTCCTAGGAACACCATTCCCAACCACATCCCAGGATAGCACAGGATAACCCCCTCCCCATAAAGGAAAAGCTAGGGCACCTATCAGGGAGCTTTCCTTCAGGGCACTGCAGCACTTTTTCTCCATCAAACCTGTAAAACTGTGTTCTTTATACTCCAGCTTGTCCCAGGAATATGAAGGGGTGGAATGCAAAAAATGAAGTGGTTTGACTAAAAAAATAGACACATTTTAACATGCCATCTAAAAAGGGCATGGCTGATTTTTTCTCTACAGGAATGATGATTTGTAAAATTGCTGCAAATGTGATTTATTAAACAAATTATAGGCTTGTATTTAGCATTTTATTTCTTTTAGAGTGTGTTATCATTTAGACAAGGTTTCTTACATAAGACATCATGTCTTACCTCAAAATTAGCATTATTAATTCTCAAAATTCAATGGCAAACAAGTGCAAGAAGTCCTAAACCTACCTAAAAAAATTCCTCCTTTAACATAAATTTACATAAGAAAGATTTAATATTTAACATGCGTATTTATATTACTTCTATTTATTTAAAATATAAATTGAAATACCAGAACATTACACATAATAAAATGGGAAGTGAAGCTTGGGGAGTAAAAAGCAGTAATGGTGTGGCAATTTCCTGTGTGACAAGTACTTGTGGAGGCTGGTTTGTGTCAAGTCAATATACCTTGGAAAAACATGGGAAACTGTTGCAAAGCTCTCCTTTTGTTTGTTATGGCAAAGAATGTTGCCATGGCTTATTTCTGATACTCCAAACTGTGAAAATAAATTCACTAAGCTGACTAAGAGGTCTCGTTTAAAAGGTCAAGATTTTATCTTTTATCAACACTTTAAAAATGAAGATACCACTTACGATGGGATGAGTAACTCTGTAAAGAAAATACGTAATTTCTGCCTGCAGCTTTCAAATAAATAGGGAATGCCTTCCCAAAAGGAATATCAAATTATTCCTGCTCTAACTGCAGCATCCAGTGGATACAGACTGGCACTTTTCTATGCCTCTTAGTCAAAGCCCCATATGACAAGTCTAAAGCCGCGGTACATTAATGCACCCACTTCTTACCAACAGGTCATTCAGAGCACCTGCAGAGACGCAGCACAAGAAAATTATTAAAAAATGCATCAAGAAGAAACTACTGGCATCTAAAGTACCCTTCATATGCTACAAGACATTAATTGGCCTTTAGGTAAAGCACTAATAAACCTAAATGCTCTAATTACCTTAACGGCAGCAGAGTACTGTGTGGATGTCAGCCACAATAACAGAATCACGGAAACTGGGTGGGAAAGGATTTCAAGAGGCAGTGTTTTTTCATTTCCTGTGCTTTAAAAACACCCAAGTAGATTTCAGAGCTGCTTTGTAATTGTTTCAGATATATACGGGGCAAAAAAGCAAACAATGCTCCTATGGAACAGTGCTAAAAGGTGGACTAAAAGGTAGACTGTTCTACCCATTTACTATCTAGTACATAAAATTGTTGCTTTGTCTGTTCCACATGTAAAATGTACCTCATGTCAGAGAAGCAATAATGTTGGAGAAGCCCTGCAAGGCCATGAAGCCCCAGCTGTGCCCCATGCCCACCTTGTCCCCAGCCCAGAGCACTCAGTGCCACCTCCAGCCCTTCCTGGGACACCTCCAGGCATGGGCACTACAAACCTCCCTGGGCAGCCCCTGCCAAGGCCTGGGCACCCTTTCCATGCAGAAATTCCTGCTGCTGTCCAAGCTGAGCCAACCGTGGGCCAGCCTGAGGCCGTTCCCTCTCCTCCTGTCCCTGTGTCCCTGGGAGCAGAGCCCCAACCCCCCTGGCTGTCCCCTCCTGTCAGGGACTTGTGCAGAGCCACAAGGTCCCCCCTGAGCCTCCTTTTCTCCAGGCTGAGCCCCTTGCCCAGCTCCCTCAGCCCCTCCAGGGCTCCAGAACCTTCCCCACCTCTGTTGCTGAATCCTAAATGCAGGTAATAAAATAGATTCAGATGTGCAGCCACATCCCAGATTTTTTCCACTCTGGATCCAGTTTGGAACTCACTTTTAAGTGTGGTTGTGCACTGTATCTTGGGTTATACTGTCCTGCCCAAGTCAGCTCAGCAGATCTGACTGGAATTTACGCAAACCACAGAAAATAGGAATCTTTTCAAGCAGTTAATTAAGCAACTTGTATCTTTCTGACAAGGCAGGTGTGATTTCAGTTCTCAAATTCTTTCTTTGGTCCCTGATTTGCTGGTCAAAAGAAAAGATCATTACACACTACTGAGAGATGCTCCCCCTTTGCATCTTCAGATGCAAATGAAGACTTCAAATAGTACAAACACATCTATTAAACATGAACAAAAGTAGCAAGACTCTGAGAGAAGGTGGCCTTTCATTAATTTTAGATTAATGAAAAAACATGTTTCCTACTTACTGCTGTCATAATTTACAGCAATACCACATGGGGAATTAACTTCACAGACCCTTTTTAACCCCTTATTTTTTAACAAATGAAGGCAATTTAAAGTGAAAGGATAAATCCCTCATTTTGGTATACCTAAGACATTGATTGGCACATACAGAAACAATGAACTGAATCACTGGGTTGTATTGGATTTTCTTTTCAACTACAGTATGAGTAAGGCTCACTATTTTTACCTACTTATTCTTTATTGCTGTTGGGCAATGGATGCAACAGAATACGAATGGCAGAACCAGCAGCTGTGATTCTACCACATGCTGCAAGAACAAAAAAAACCCCAAGGAAACAACCAAAAACCATCTCCAGCTGTGTTTTTAAAAGTATCATTTCTTGTAAATGATCACAGACCATGCATTTCTTTGACTTAGGTGAGAGCCAGGGCTCTCAGCTAGCTTGATGCAGCTTTTAGTAGGAACATGTAAGAATTAGGGAGCTGTCAGAAAATATCATTACAGCTTTTTAGTGATTATTTTCCTTCAATAAGTCACTCCAAATTAGAATCTAATGCTTGCTTTCTTTGATGGCTTCTAGTTTTCTGGAAGTGAAAGAATACAAGCCACAAATAAAAATCCGACTTGGTTTGTCGTTAATTTTTAATTTGTTTTGAAACCTTTTCTACATATCTTCATAGGATTCACAATTAATGTGAGAGATAGTACAGCACCTATCTGTTAATAGCAGAGAGATGGAAATCTATATGTATATCGTATATCAAATGTATAATCACCCAGAAGTGAGTTTGCCACTGTTCTGGAAGCAACACTGCCCACATAGTGAAGGCCATCCCTGAAGTCCACCATGAAAAAAGCCCTTGGGCTGTTCAGGAATAATACATTTTTAAAAAAAGCTTGTGTCTATAAGTAGGTAAAGATTTATTCTTTCATTTGTTAATCACACACCACAGCCTCAAAAAAAAAAAAAAATCAAAAGTTACTACTGGTTTGGCATTACTAGTTTGGGAGAATATGAATTTAGACCAATATCTAAGCATGAATGCATTTTATGGTTCTGATACAGCAAATTATTACACTTTATTATATGCACAAATCTGCCTGCATTGAGAACACACTTCTACTCACCCAGGGACATCACAGAGATGTAAAGTCAGCAACACCCTGTACAGGATCACTGCTTTGGGTATTTATTATCCACCCTGCCCTTCTTATCAAGGTCCCACATGGCCATGCTCGCCCCTAGTTTCTGCCACAATAAATTCAGGAGGGAAAGGAAGGAGGATCTGCTCTACAACTCCATGTAGCAGGAAAAAAGTGAAGCATCTGCTCCTCTTGGCTGCCATGTGCAAAGTCTGCAACAGCACGTGTGAGGAAACCCACAGAAAAAAGCAGAGTGCATGTTTGTTACTGCACCTAAATTTAGGGATAAAGCTGATTCCTAATGAAGAACATTTTTATTTGCATCTCTCCAGGCACCTGTGCTTCTGCTGAAAAAGGCTGAATTTGTGACACACCCTATTTTACCATGCATTCAGCAGGGTTTTTACAATCTAGTAATTTTCCAGTGCTCCCAGTAAATCTGTAACAAAACGGTAAGTTTTGAGCACTGCATGATTACTTGCACAATAAGATGATTCTGTCTTCTTGCTTCTTACCTGTGTTATTTTCATTTATTGTGTTCTCAAAGAATACTGATCATGACAGATTGGAGAACACTATTTCCAGAAAGCACTCTGCAAAGTATATAAGGATAGCGAGCTCTTGGTTTCCCTGGTTACCTTGAATTTACATGGTACTGAATTAAGAACAAAAACCTGTTAGTCAGAATCCTTATTGGTCCACCTAGAAAGAGATTTTTAGACAATGTTAACCCCTGAATTTTTCAGGCTTACTTAAAAAAAAAAAATCACAAAGAAGCAACAAAATTGTAAATATGATAACTAGAAACTGAATTAAGAAAAAAGAATCAGCCATGCTCAGGCAGCTCTGGAGCTGATGTTAGGATCAGATACCCAAGGCAGGAATGCAAATGTTATGTACATGGCATTAGACTGACCCAAGGATCCTGACTCCTGCATGCTCTGGAGGCAGAATTCCCAGATTGCCAAATTGCTTTCAGACTTGGCTAATTTTCCCACAAAATCACATCCCAATGTGAAGAACTAAGTATAAAGTACAGCACTTTTACAAAAGCTACTATTTTTGGAGTGCCAGATTAGTGTACAGCCTTCTGTGTGAGAATTGGCATATACGTTTATGTACACATGAAAGGTATTCTCTGACTTTCACCAAATCCAGCATCAAGTGTTTGCTATTTACAGAGAGCACCACCCCTCTCTGCTGCGCAGGTTTCACAAGAACTGTGTACAATGCAACCCACTGGAGCCAGGAAAAGCCACAGCACAACTACTTAAAGTATTTCCTGATTCAAAATAAGCCTCGACACCAGCACTTATTTTATCATCAGCAGTGACATCACACCAAACAGCAACCATTCTCCATTTTTGCAACTTCCACTGGTGCAATTTCAGCAGCTCTTATGTGGAAAACACTAAATATTATTAATGTCTTTTAGCTCATCATTGTCTCTCTATTGTTTCAGTGTATTAAGTGTTCATACAGCAGGAAGAATGCAGGAGCATCACAGTAGTTCAGGAAGTGAACAACATGGAATAAAGCTAAAAAAAAAGAGGAGGGATTGAACACAAGACAAAAATTTGGGAAGGGTAAAAAATTTCAACAAATTTTTCAAAATTTCAAAAATGTCAACATTTATTTTGTCCTTGAGAAAGGACAAAAACAAGAATAGAAAAAATATAAAGGAAAATCTGTATTCTCAGTGATTAAAGATATGTAAGGATGAGAACATAAATTAGCTCTTGACTGAAGTTTATAGAACACAGTAGTGATTTTGGCTACCGAGATTTTAGTTTCCACATAAAAATAAAAATCCTCAGTATTCCTAACTTACAAAAGAAAAGTTCATATTTCCTTTCACTGAAAATATTTCAACACAATTTCATTTTATTATAAATAAGATCAGAAAGGAAGACATACAATATTACTGCACCTAAAAAGTCAGTCTTTAGCAGAAATTTTATAACAAATCAGAATCCCACAAGTAAAAGGTTAGAGCACTGGTACTTAGTGATAACTCAGTCCTTCTGTTAAGGTAAAGTAGATTTTCATTTCCAGGTTGGATGGGGCTTGGAGCAACCTGCTCTCGTGGCAGGTGTCCCTGCCCATGGCAGGGGCTTGGAATGAGCTTTAGAGTCCGTCTCAATCCAGGCCATTCCATGAATCTGTGTTTCTCTAAAATTAAGAAAACAAAAGAAAAATTACTCTATGCATACACAAAAAGCTGTTGATGCTCTGATTTCTTCTGTCACCAGAAATAAAATGACATGCAGTGCAAGAAGCCACTGGCAATGCACACCTTGCACTGCTTCTTGCTGCAACAAAGTGGATCTTAAGGAGGGGGGAGTCCAATTCTCAGGTGCACCCCAGGAAAAACCAACAACCACATCTACAGGGTAAGAAAACCCCCATCAAAACAGAACAGAACAAATATGTAACATTACAGCTGAAATCTTGCTGTGACACCGGGGCCCAGCACATATCACTGTGCCACCTGAAGTTTCCTTAAATACCAGCAAAAAGAAAGAAACTGTTCTAGGATGCCAAATCTCTCTTCCCACTTCTCTCTCTTAAGAGAGATTTTTCAGGATGTGGCATGCAAACCATCAGGGAAAAAACATAGAGCTGCAATTCTACTTTACTGCCTGAGGCAGTAAATAAAAATAAAGGCATTTCACACACTGATATCCTTCTCTAGGCAAAGAAATCTCTCAAATTTTGGAAGTGTTTCATTACCAGGCTCATCTAAAAAAAGTCGGCAACAGCCAAAGCCAAAACACAAAGCCACTGCACATTTCTCGGGACACTATGCCTTGAATTTCTGCTAACATCAGTTTGCAACTGGATAATCTCCAGACACAGAGAGAAGTTCTGGAATAGAATCCTGCTCTGGAAGGCAGTGATGGAGTTCTCCTGAGCAGGATCTCCAGTGACCTGTACAACAGAAGCCTCTCAAAAAAACCTTTAAGCAACCTTTAATGCAGGAGTACAGACAGATACTCATCATTCATGCTTTGCTGCTCAGCTGGTTATTTTATACAATTTTCTAATGAAAAATTAATTTTGCCTCATTTACCACATTACTATTTTCCCCTTAAACTTGCCCAGCATTTCTTCTAGCAGCTGACAGTAAGCTAAAAACCTTCACAGAGGCACCTCACACTGGAACCACACACTCCACTTTTGAGATAAGTACAAACAAAAAGATTTGGAGAGTTTCAAACTAGGAAGTTAATACCCATGAAGCTGCAAAAGCATGTAATGAAGGTGCTATTGCCAACCATTAAGTGAAGAAGTGGGAAAGGGCAAAGAGGGAAAATGCAATCTAGTGCTTAAAGAAGGAAAACATAATCTAGTGCTTAAAAAAAAAATATTATCAAAATAATCTGGCCTTTAAACCCAATCAGGCATGGTCTGGCAGATCTTTTTCATTTATTCTTATGTTCCCTTTTCAAAAGGTTTGCTTTATTGCTTTAATGAACTTCACTGTTCTGACACTATCACAGGATGGCAAAACAGAGATGTTTCAATTAGCTAAATAATGGAGCTTCTTGACTGCTGCAGAAGTCAATATAGGATCTATAAATAGGATTTCTTGCTGGATAGGATATAATGAATCAATATAAATGTTGCAGCAAGTTATGAAGAAGGATGTGTGGGTTCAGTTCATCTTTGAACTAAAACATTTCAAGTTTAAGCCTTCTCTGCCTAATTCTCAGCTAAGCCTCCAAATCAGGTTTCCAAGCCTTTGCCAGGTGTGTCAGGCTGTATCACATCCTGGCATAATTGATCTCTGAGGCTCAAGCAATTCCACTTTGAATAACACTGATGGAACAGTCCAGAAAACAAAGGCTATGAGCCATTCACCTCAGGTGAGCCCAAAGTTTGGTGATCAGACACGTGCAGGATCTCTCCTCCTACCCCGGGGGACCATCACAGGGCAGGAAATGCAGCTCCAGCACAAACCTCACCAGCTGTCAGGAAAACATTCCAGAGAAGGCCCAAAGCATCTCACACCAACAGAAATTACCTTTCCCAGGGGACAGGGTGCACACAGTTCAGTTGCTTCTGACAGAAACAATCCAGTCTTGGGTTTTGAACCGCCAGTATTTGTGAACTTGCTGAACATCCATCCTAGGAACAAGAAAACAATCCTACACGAGACCCCTTCTCTTTTACTGTAAAAAAATTGGTTCAACCTTCTCCTCTATCCTCTTGCCATCCCCTTTAGCCCACAATTGTTTCACTTCAGGGTTACACAGGCCATCAATTTTCAGAAAATTTTGAAAACACAAAACCCAGATTTTCAGACATCTGATCTAAATTTTAACAATTAACAATATTCTTCATTGCATTTGAGTAACCTAGAGTTATATATTATGCAACACTAAACTTGCTCAACACTTGAACTTAAAACTGATCAAAAGTCTTTAGATATTTAATCATTATTTAACTAATATTTGCAACAAATTAATTAGCAAGTTTAGTAGCTTATAATTTTTAGATATGCAGTTAAATGCTAATTAAATGGTTATATTAATTATCCTCAGAAATCTATTCCAACAATAGAAATGTGGTCATGTACCTAACTGGCTTTCTAGGTTGAATTAATTACATGCCAAGTAGATTTATCTTTATGTATTCTACCACAGTATGCACACGTTCAACTGAAAATCAAATGAAGTTTTTTTATAATTGCTCTTAATTAAATATATTTAATAACAGTAAAATGACAGGCTTGCAGATTCTTTAGTCAGTGTTAATTTGGTTTCTGACACGTTAACCCAGTTTTTACACTGAGAAGGGGCTGGAATTAGCACCAAAAAAATTATGAGAAAGATTTACTTCATATACCAGAACATAATGCTTCAGAAAATCCACTATGAGAACTTCAGACTGGAGTTTTCAGTGTCCCCTTCTCTTTTAACAACCCCCTTTTCAGCTTTTGGTGTCCCCTCCACCTTTCTGCCTTCTCAAAATGCACCCCATTTCATGGGTAGGACAAATGGCAGTGGTTCACCTCCATTTTACCTGTGTCCCAACTTGTATCCTCACAGAATAACCAGTATCAATAAAGATATATGGTTGATACTTTGAATTTTTGTCCCCTTTCTTATGATATTATAGAATGATTTTCACGTGGCTTTGAAAAGTCTTTCATTCCTTTTTAAAAATCATTTTTATTTTTAATTTTACTTACAGGAAGTGTAAAGAATCAACCATTTGCACCCACTTGTCCTTCTGATACCAATGTTTGTAGTTGCATCTTTCACATCTTGTCTCCAGGCCCCACCAAGTGCCTTTCACTCATCAGAAAGGAAGAACGAAGGGGTAAAATAAAATAGTGACAACATCCCTTCTCCACATCCCCTTGGATAATTAGTTCAGTAAATTCATTGTCAGTTTTGTCCTGATAGCTAAAAAAAAAAGGAAAATGAGAATTGTAGAGTAAAACCATGAACTTTCAGTAGCAAATTAAAAAAGCATGTTAAATCTTATAAAATTAACTAGTTCACACTTTAACACCTACAACCAGAGAAAAGTATTCCAGGCTGTCTGGACAACTCCCTCAAAAAACATTGTACATTGTTAGGAATTGCAGTAAAAAACTTGGGAAAAACTCCAACAAACACCTTATGAATTGAATGTATTTTCTTTTTTTTACTGTAACAAAGTCTGCTCCTGGTAGGGTCACCATTTGCCACACCAAATCAAAGTGCTGTCCAGGTACACACCAGCACTATCTCAATTCAGTTAGGTGGAGGAAGAATTAAAATACTTAAGTCTGCTCACAGTGATGGAAAATTTTATAATAACATAATCTGCCATAATGTCACTTCAATTAACAGCAGTTTCACCATTGAATTTCATAAAAAGCAGTATTTGAGCATCTTTCTATCCAGCTAGAAAAAAGAGAACTTTCCTCAAACACCATGTCCAAACTTAATGAAAAGATCTTGCAGCAACCTAAATCCTGAGTTCCACAGGGTTACAGGAGTCAGAGACCTTTCAGACCTTCAAGGGCATAAATGCAGCATCAAATTTCCACTGACACTACCTTTGATAGAGGCCAAAGAGATAGTGATGCCTTAAGTTGTAGCTTTCATCTTTCTCAGATTCTTTGCTGCCCAGGGGTGCAGTTCTGAGCCTCATATTAAGTTCTGGTGAGCTCCCTTCACAGAGTAGACAAAACAAATCCTTTTCCTGCTGCACACCAAGGACACTTTCAGGCCCAAAAACACAAACAACAGTGGACTGAAGGGAGGAACAAGAAGGATGGGACCTCACAACCTGAAGCTGTAATTGGACAATTAAACCCCAATATGCAAATGGACCAAAATTTATCAAAGTGTGAGACCTCGTGACCAGTCAGCCATTTTGTGACCATTTTGGGTCCACCTTGGGTGTAGCCCTGGTCAGGCCCTGTCCTGCCCCAGGTGTATCCTGGAGGCCTTTCAATAAATCCCTACTTTATTCTCTAGCTCTGTCCAGTCTCTGTTCAAGGTCAGCCTTCCCAAGGAATCAAAAGGAGCTCTCTCTGAAGTTCAAAGTCAGTTCTAGGCCCCCTGGTCTTTAAACAGAAACCCTCTTCCAATTCCTGCTGCTGGGGCTTCTCTTTTACCTTGTTACAAAAAAAAAAACAAACCAGGTATCAGACAGCAGAGTTCTACGTGTTGGTCAACATTCCAGAGTTTCCTTGTTTCCTACATGCAAGGAAAGCTCAGGAATGTTCCTGAGCTTCTAATTTCAAATGCAATGTTGTGGGATTTTTTCCCACTTGAAACAGAGGTTTTATCTGAAAATCATAATGAAGCCTGAAAAAGAGAGAGCTCCCAGCAAGGAAAGTCCATGAGATTCTTTAGGTCCCAGGTGCAGGTTAAGGCCTTCATCCCCCTGCTCATAAACATGATAAATGTTATCATGTAACTCAGTCTGGAGCAGCTTTGTTAGAAGTTGAGGCCTTATGCAAATGCCTACAGACTAAAGGGTCTGGATCCAGCATGATCAGAACAGCAAATTATGCTTTTGTGCCACAGCAGTTGCCTGCAAGCATGTCACCACCAAATTCAGAAAGTGTATATTCCAGTAGGAGGCTTTCCCAGAGGTATGATTTCTCAAAGGTTAATATGCAATTAAAGCAGCAAATTTATTATACTGGATGGGATTTCTAAAAAGCAAACACACAATCTGTGTTCAAATTACTTTGGAATGGATATTTCTATTAAAACTCCAGTAAAGTCTGTTCAATAAATCACAGCATTTGCAATTAGTTATTTCAATGAAGCATGCTTGGCATATCAAATATTCATGAATTGATGATACAAGGCAGAAATCTATGAAATACAAGATATAATTGAGTTCCTATGTGATTAATCCACCATTGTTTTAGCAACAATAGAATTCTACATTATCTGCTCCAGTTGTATGTAATGTATGTTTAACAGATTAATAACGAGGTTTAACAAGCTGGACATCCATTCAGGGTAGGGTTTGAGTGCCCAGTGAACATATAATCTGCTTAAATGTGCCCTCACCAACCAACGTTCAGCCATATATCAGGGAATGGCTCAGGCTGGAAGAGACCTTAAACATCATCTAGTTCCAATATTGTAAGAAGGTTTCTCTTGCAACCAATTGACAAATTTTTAAATATAAAGGCAAGCAACACATTATTTTCTTGTAAAAGTAAATAAAATGTATGGAAGCCTCATCTAATTATTTAAGTATTGTCATGCCCAGCCTCCTTTTACAAACAGCTGCATAGCAAATAAAATTAATTAGTGCTAAAATTACCTGAATGCTTCCAGCTCTGAGCACCCTGAGTTTGTAAATCAATCTATAGCTAAAACATTTTTAAATAAACTGGTGAAAGAAAGAATTCTAAGAGAACAAAAAGATCTTTGGCTTCCTGGGCATCTCTCAGGCATACAGTGTAGAAGTAACAGACAGAAGCAGCCTCCTGGCTGCCAGGTTTGGATTTCAGCCTTCACAGACACTTTCCAAGACTTTATAAAAAATCCAAGCTATATTTTCCAGTGTTTTGAGAGTCTAACTTTAGGGGACAAATCTAGTACAGTTTCTTTTGAAGACTTCTGCAACCTTCAAACAGAACAAGAGAAATGAGAAATTAATTGGTAGCACATACAGAACCTTTTACATGCCCAAGGAGTGCCACATAGATAGTTTTGAACTCCTTTGGTCATCTGTGGCCATATATAAACTGAAAATCTTTTCTCATGCTCCCTTATCATCTAGTCAATGATATATTAAAGATATCTGTGACATCAGACCCTCACAGTCCTGTGATCCAGGTTAAGTTTCTCTCTAGTTTCATCATGGAGATTAATGGGAGACCGGCAAAGTGAAGGAGAGAAGTTCCTTTAGACAAAAGATAAACTGGGTCATTCCAAAAATCAGACCTGAGAACAGCAGAAATTTCATTCAAATACCATCAAGGTGAAGAGAGTAAATACCAGCTTCTGCTTTGTCCAGAAAATACCATTTACAAGCCCACTGGAAGGCTTTGCTCTTCTCCCCTCCTCCAGATTAAAAACTATCTCCAAGTTTTTACCTGAGAATAAGGTTCCCCAATCTTAATATCTTATTTCTTTGTAAAATTGCTTGATATCAATAAGAGGAGGAGAACTTCAGCACTTTGCAATGACAGCAGTCAAGCACAAAGCAAATATTTCCATTTCCTTTGCTGTCCTACCCTTAGATTCCATACTCTCTGAACAGGGGAGTTTATCAACATCTCACTATATTACCATTATCATGGTTTGGTTACCATTGACTACTGGAAATTTTCCAAAGTAGCTGAATTTGTAGGGTTTGTAGAATCTGTAAATTTTGAGGGAGGTGATGAGTTTCCACCCATATAAACAAAACAATTTTTCATGTGCACACTAATCATCGCAAGTGAGTTGCTCCACCTGAGCATGAACAAAGATTCCTGGGAAACTGTTGCCTGGTCTCTTAGCTTAGAATCAACCCAGCTCCAGAGTTCTGGAGAAAACTGTTGCTGTAGTTCACAGGAACAATTTTGCAAACATTTTCTGGGACCTGTTTGAGGGCATTCCCACAAAAACCTTCAAGAAGCTGGAATTCACTACTGGGAAGTACTCGCACTACTATATTTGTAAGTAGGCAACTCCTTTAACTGAATAATTCTAATTTCTTTTTAAAAGCAGAGTGACACCTCTGGTCTACAGTGGGCCCTTCCTACTTTTTCACATGCTTCCCACTCATCATTTGGAATAGTTAAAGTAAAAATTGGAAGACCAAGACAGTTCATCCTTACGTAACTCTTCAGTTCCAAACTATTCAGTTTGATAAAAAACCTAAACCACCACAGTATAAGGTTTTAAGGATTAGGCATGGAAGAAAAGATCAAAATGCACAATCTGCCAGTTTAAGTGGAACCATCTGGAATCTCTGCACACAAAATTATTCAAATCACGTAAGTTATATTTATTAATTAGTGACTAGGGTCAATCACTCATTAGGGTTCCAGTTTGAGCATTGTTTTTACCTTAGACAAGAAAAAGTACAACCAGAAGGAGAATAGCTCTTCTTACCTGTTCTGATATAGTAACTTACTTTATAGAACAAGTCAGCACTGAAACTATCAATGATTTTTATAAAATAACCCTCCTACCTAAAAAAAACACCAAAAAACCCACAAAAAACCAACCATATATCTAAACCCAGCAACATTAAAACTAGAAGATGAAAAAATATCAGTGTTTTGAAATAAAGTTAAATCAACTCCACATCACTTTTGCCTGCTTATGGAGAGGCCTTTAGCTCTGTTCCCAAGCAATCCATCCCCAGCTCCCAACACTGAGCACAAGTCAGTTTGTAATGTCAGTGTTCCAACAAAAAGGTTCATGTGTGCACCTTGTGAAAGGAATCACCACAATGCATGCACAGGACCTAAAGGAAACCTTCCATTCTTTGATTTTGTGTATAATATTTGTGTTGATTAAAAATTTAATCATAAATCAATCCCTAAGCTTCTACCAGACTGAAAAACGACTGGCAAGTGCCACAGGTCAGCATTATCCTTGGTGAATATTTGGTTATGGTGAATATTTGTTACTCACAGGCAGTTGGGATATACCTGAAAATATTGAGAGCTTTCTCAGAAGTCAAACACACTAAACCGTAGTTAGGAGGGGAACTCCTCCCCCTCTTATGACACTCATTAATGCTCAGGTTGTGACTAAAATAAAAATGTGTGAATTCTTCCTGTCGTCTAATTCATACAACAGAAGCTTCTAGTGACAATTGTGAAGTACACAGGTATTTATTAACCTAGAGCATTACTTCATGGCTCTGTGCTATGCTTAATACTCTAAATATCCTTATAAGCTCATTCCCACCCTACTACTCCAAATTTCCCCAGCTCCTTCCTCATAAGGTCATTTTTCCCCTCCTGCTAACCATTCCTAGTAAATGTCTTTAAGTCTTAATTTTGCCTGAACTTTTCACTTTTTGTACTCCCCAAATCATCTCCACACTTGAACAAAAAACCTCGAGTTGTGTCTCTTTCCTGTAGCAAGACTATTTAGTTCCCCTAATTATTTTCTACAGGGCACACCCTCCTGTGCTATCCCTTGAACTCCTCTGAAGGGAACCTCAGCTGTGTGGCTGTTCCTTGGTATGTTCAGCGTGTGGAGCAGTCGCTGGTAGTTAGTGTCAACATGAATAATGCAGTTCAGTGTTCGAGAGCACATCTTTTTAGCAGCTGCCTGTGTCCCAGCGTTGCCATTTACTGCTGGCCGCAAAGTTTCCCTCCTTCCGAGAGCTTTGCTGTTTGCCTCTTCCAGCCTTACACTGCCTGACAACGTGAGAAACACTGAGCTGCTTCCTACGGATTTATAAAGCCAATTTCTGCCTATGGAGACTAACTTGGTTTTATTATAGGTAGCATAACTGACTGTTCTTCATCACCAGCAGAAGCATTTACCTGGCTCAATGTGAGGCGTGCTTTTAGTGCCATACAAGTATTTTAGTGCACAGTGATGCTCTTCGACAGTAAATGTGACATCTTCCCTCTGCCTGGCTTCTGGGAAAATTGATTGTGCCGCCCTGTGTCAAACCACACATTCAAAAGTGCAATATCTAAATACATTTTAATGGCTGTACTCTCACCTGCTCACTTGGTCACTATAAATATTCCCAGATAATTTCTCTCTGAAGAAATGGGCCTCCTAGCATTCACTTCAACACACTATTCATTTTGGTAGCTTTCCCAGCTCTGAGCAAAAACCCAGTTTTGAAGCACTTAGGAAACTTTTCACACAATGTGAATGAAAGTTCCATGCACAGCACTTGGTCCCTGCTCAGTTTTACTTACAGATCCATCAGAGGAAGACTTCATGACAAAGACACTGCAAGAGCAGCTTAAAATTTTGAGAATTTGGAGGTTATCTTCTTTTTAAAGGCCAAGTATTTAATATGTTCAAGTATCTTAATCCAAGTTATTCCTGTCACCAAATTAGCGTTCTGGGTCGTCTTTGGTCATGTTTATTTCATGACTAGGGAAGACCCTGTCCCCCTGTGCCAGGCACTGGGGAGGCGCCTCAAGATCCCCAAGGGTCCCTTCCAATGAAGAACATTTTGTGATTCTGAGTGTTGTGTCCAGCTCTGGGCCCTCACAGCCAGAGAGCCCTGGAGGGGCTGGGGGTGTCCAGGAAAGGGAAGGGGGCTGGGGAAGGTTCTGGAGCCCTGGAGGGGCTGAGGGAGCTGGGCAAGGGGCTCAGCCTGGAGAAAAGGAGGCTCAGGGGGGACCTTGTGGCTCTGTACAACTCCCTGCCAGGAGGGGACAGCCGGGGGGGTCGGGCTCTGCTCCCAGGGACACAGGGACAGGAGGAGAGGGAACGGCCTCAGGCTGGCCCAGGGGAGGCTCAGCTTGGACAGCAGCAGGAATTTCTGCATGGAAAGGGTGCCCAGGCCTTGGCAGGGGCTGCCCAGGGAGGTTTGCAGTGCCCATGCCTGGAGGTGTACCAGGAAGGGCTGCAGGTGGCACTGAGTGGGCAAGGGGACAAGGTGGGCATGGGGCTCCATGGGCTGGGAGGGCTTCTCCAATCTGAATGATTCTATGAGTTTATGATTCTATGAATTGATGATTCAAAATAGATCTTAATTCTAAATCTATCATACACAAATATTATAAAGGTCAACATTTTCGTGAAAGGAATTTAAGATTATTCTTTAAGATTGAAATAATCATATATAAAGACAGCATTACATAAACTGCCCTTGGGGTTTAACATCTTTAGTGAGAACTTAAACCAGACCTCTCTATTAAGAAAGGATTATTGGTTCAAATTTCCTTTTCCTTGAAGAGAATTCAAAAGTCTTTATAGAAATATTACTCCATATGTATATACAAACAACTTAATGTTAACATGCACAGATATATTCTGATTATCATTACTGACAGGCCAATGGATGAGGACAAATAATCAGATTTTATAGGCTGACTTCTTCCCTCTTATACCTGGCCTTTCTGGCTGAGATGCCAGACTCATGATCACATTGCTTAATTCTTTTTCAGTTTAAAGGTGATGCAGAGTTCCAAGAAAGGCTGTGCCTCCAATGAAGCCTGGCCTTGTACACATCTAGTAAAAACTATATTTCTGTGTTTGAAATTTCTCAAAAGGCAGATCTTTGCCTTGGAAATGCAACTCTCAGTCAGTGACTTTGTTGGCAGAAGGTGAAATAAAATGCAGCTTGTGCTGCACATAACGTAATAAAACTGCACAATACAAACCTGATGTGCATAATAGATTATGTTACATAGATCAAATTACACATGCAGAGGTAAATTTTTTAAAAGGGTGACCTTCTATAATTTCTTATGCAGTCTTAAGCAGTGTTAAAAATACATTTAACATTTGAAATTCTGATGGTTACAGTTATAAAGCTGCTGATTCATAATATCTGAAAATGTAATAGCAAGTAGGATCTTAACTTGATGCGTGATTTACTGAACCTTTATGATTTATATGAATTATTAATCCTTTGTGTCCTAGGTTACAATGTAAAATTGTGCCCAAGGTTTGTATTCTATCCCCATGAGCCGTTGGAGCCAAGGTGGGGCAGTGTTTTCCTTATCTTCTGTTAATGAGCCTAACAATGCCTTGCCACATGACTCATAGATAACTTCCTCTGGGAGTTATCTCTGTTTAATGGGCCATCAAGGACCCACTGGATGACTCATAGAATGAGATCAGCCCATTGGGAGATGCTCTGCCCAGGGGGAGGAGCCAAGCATTCCCACCTGGATAAATCCAGGGTTTGGGACCGCACAGGCAGCTTTTTATCCACTGGACTTCCAGAGGAGACAAGAGCTGCCAGACGTTTCTACAGGAATCACTGCTTTGACAAGACCATCTCATCTGGACTGCCACTACCACCCTAACTAACAGGGTGTCAGGTTGTATTCTGACTCTGTCAGGGGTTTTTTTGTACTATTACTTTTATTTTATTTTACTTTACTTTATTTTCTTTTCATCTTATTAAATTGTGTTTCTGACTTGGAGTCCTTCACTGGTTTTGCTTTCAAACCAGCACACTTTGCTAGTTAGATGAACCAGTACAAAATTTCTCAGAGATTTGAGAAATTAGTATTACTTATATTTAGCCTGCTGTTGCACTTCTTAATTCAATCATCGTGTTTCATCAAAACTTCTCAAAGCTCCTCTATTATTCTGAAAATCCTTGGCAGGGAGGAGGGGGGCAAAATAATAATGGCATCATTGAGTTTGTTTTGCAGATGGATGGACTATAACCCGCTTTAATCAGGACCAACTATCCCGAATACATGGCCAAATTCTGTAAAGCACAGCTCTATGACCCTTGCTTAGCTTTGAAGTGTAAGACTGCTGCTGAACCAGCCCAAAGGAAACACATAAAATAAAGAGTTCTTTACAGCAGTTAGGGACAAATAACAAAAACTTTTGAGTTGGTAGGAGTTAAGAGAAAAACATGGACGAGAAGAGACATAAAATGAGTTGGAAAGTGGCAGTTCAGAAAGATCAAGAATCCTCACGCTCCAGCAAGCAGCACAGGCTTTCACCTTTCCATCTGAGTGGTGACTCCCTGCCCAGCACAGTCACTCCATCAAGGAGGTGAGACAAGACTTGGCCTGTGTTAGTTCCAGCCACTTGCTTTCAGTATTAGCAAATAAATAGCTCTTCTCTATGCAATCAAAATCTTATCTTCTATTCATTATGGACATGACTCACTATTCCTTGGCTTTCTTTCACCCCAAGCTAACAAAATCGAAGTGATAATTCTTGGAGTTCCTACCATGACATTAACAGCACCTGGTGCTTTGTAATTCCCAAGGGTTCCCACTGCCTCCCAAATTTCATCACGTTCTAGTTCTTCACAAACAGCTCAGTTGTCTAGAAAATAGCTCCCTAGTTATTTCACCACTAAAACTCACTACACAACCACCTCAGACATTCTATAATTACGTTCTTGGCAACTATTTTGGCTTCTCAGCTAATTTATTCTGTCGCACACCCCCCCAGCTCTCCTTCGCCTGTTCCCCAAGGATTCAATCTCATCATCAATTACCACCCTGGTATTTTATACTCCTCTCAAAGAGCAGCTTTACTAACACCATTTACATTTGTAAGGTATACTTATCTAGTAATGCACAGAAATTAAACAGGAGGTCAACTTACTAAAGGCCTTTAAATTTCTGCATGAGATTACCATCTTAGATTCTGTTTTATGCATCTGACCCTTGGTTCACTACAGAGCAGCAATTTACTGGGGGTCCAGGGAAACAACAGAATTGTTACCGAAAGAAACCCTCATCATTTGGGGAGAGCGTGATGTGTAATAAAAAAGGGGTAGAGGATTTTTTTGAGGTTGGTTTTACAACTTAGGAATGTGGGGTATGTATTTGTTGTGTTTGTTTTTTTAAAGGGGGTTTGATAATCTCTAGGGGAGCATGGCTGGAGAGAGCTCTGAGCAACCTGGTTCAGGGGAAGGTGTCCTTGCCCATGGCAGGGGGTTGGAATAAGATGACCTTAAAGGTCCCTTCCAACCCAACCATTCTATGATTCTTTGTAAAATTCCATTCCAAAATGAAATTGTGGATATGTAATCATCTCAAAGAGGAAGAATGTGGAAGAACACACAAAATAGCTTATACAAAAACTATGCTGCTGTCACACAGTCCAAGCAGCAGCAAAGATGCTTCGGCTACATCCATTTTATACCTTCTGAACTTTTTTTCCTGGAAGGACATTATGCATTCCTTGGCCATTTGTGTCACAAGGGTCTTCTGCAGCAATTTAACACCCTGTTAATTCTGAATTTTCTTGCTAAGTACTTCTCCCTCATTTACTTTAGCCTGACTTTGATGAAAGATTTCTTCACAATACCCAATTCTAATGCCATGAGAATGCTCCATTTCACAGGGGCTCCAGGAGCATTCATGCTCCACTACATTTCTACCGAGTATCCCCAAGGCAGCATCAGTGCTGTCTGAGACCTTGTAAAGGCCTTCCCACTTCAGGAAAAAGCTCAAGTATGTGCAAATGTAAAGATGAATATCCCTGCTCTTCATGGTCCTCAAAAACACCCTTCAGCTGTACTTCTAATCTCCTTCCTTTCCTCTATTAAACCAAACAAATATGCATTTTGTTCTTCATGCAATTCACAAGCCCTGTTTTGTTTTTTACACTTCAGGATGTTCTCACAGTCCCCCTGTGGTTCCCACTAGCAACTCTCTCTGTTCTGCCACCAGCTATCAACACTCTCTCTAACCTGTACAGGCTAAGGCCTCTTTGCTGATGGATATTCCTATCAATAATTTAAATTCCTCACAGGTATCCATAACTGAGAATCTTCAGCAGTTTCTTCATTGTGACATGGCTCCTTCTCACCCCCAGTCTCACAGTTGGGGAGCTCTGTCACAATCAGATCTCTTTTTATTTATCTAATAAAGCTGCAGGGCACTGATCAGGGGCTTATCTTGAACAACTGGCAAACTAATCCATTTCATTTGACTGCTATTAACATCACTCCCTGTTAAGCGATTCCCAAACATTTTTCCTTCCTATTGACTCAGATACAGATGAAAACCACAAACAACAAAGTTCCTGGACAGAAGGCTGCATTTGGCTTACAGCAATCTAGAGACACTTCTATGAAGTGGTATCATTTTTCTCTGCTTAAACAAACAGTTTCCACTGTATATGGACAATCCCAAATCCTTCAGGCCAGTTGGAAATTGGCTTGAGAGGCAGCTTGGCCCATCAGCATATGGCAATTTGCAAGGCCTGCCCAGAAGCTGAAGTTCTACCAGCCCAAGCTCTTATTTTTTGCAGTAAACTGGATGTGAGCTACAATTCCAACTCCCTCCAGCCTTCTACCCAATCTGTTCATTTGCAGCTGCCATTGGCCACCTGGATACAGTGGTGTGAAGGACACTTCCCTGTCCAGTCTTCCAGGAGCCACTCTGGCAGACCAGACCCATGCAGTCCTGGAGGTCCCTTCCACTCCAAGCCTATTCTGTAATTATATGAAACCTCTCTCTGTTATTTTCAGCTCTCCACAAAACAACATTCTACAGCTGTTCTGTCCCTGACTGGAAGACAGGGGGCTTTTCTCCAACAGTAGAAATGGGACCAGGAGCATAAGTTGGTTTTTGTTTAAGCCTATTTTACAGCAAAGCATAAACACAATGCAAAGTTTAACTTCTGTTCCCCTGTTCCCCAGGTCTTGGGCTTCCTTTACGAGATATTTCCTTTCCTGAAAAGAAAGACAAAACACTCGTACTTCAGTCTGGTGAATATGTATTATCATTTGCTTCTTATAAATCTGATTTTAGTTCTCTAAATAATTCTGAAATTTTAATAAAAGAGGTACCCTGAAACAAAAATATAATGAAGGCAAACAAGCAAGGAAATGATAATTGGATTTTTCTCAGGCTATGCTAATCTGTAGACTATAAATGCTGTGTGGTTACACTTGAATACTGTTAATTTGCATGTAGCTGGGAGCACTGGCATGAACCACCAACATATTAGATCACAACACCTGACACTGGATGCTCTTTCAAACACCAAGCATTTCATCCTGGAATTAGCTGATTTAGCATATTTAGACACACAAACCTACTCTTTCTTTTCTACAGCTATAAATCAGAGGAGATTTTTTAAAGACTGTATTAAGCGAGTGTGCAAATATTTGATCAAATGCCTCTAGCAAGCAGGAGCTAACTACAAGCTATAGATGGGCTGTTCATGCCTTGCTTGGCAGGAACAATCATTCAAACATTAGTATTCAGACAGGAAAGTGCTTGTCAAGATCAAAATGCTAATCACTGCTTGCTGAGAAATGCAGTTGTTCCCAGCTGTAGGGAGAGCAACACGTAGCTCCAGCAGCTGCAGCACATTGTTCTCTCCATCCAGGGATGGAACTCCTGGGCAGGTCTTTCAGCAGCTGGTCACCAGTGTGTCCTGGAAAATTTACAGAGCAAGAAATGACAATGCTTGCACTGAACATGAAAAATCAAATAAAATATTGATATCAGAAGGCTTGTAATTCCTAAATTAGAACACCACCTTTTTAATCAGTACAGCAAAATGTGTTCTCTGGGGTTCACAATAATGCTTCTTTGAAAAAGGTGTTCGCTCATTGAATCCAGAGTAAGTCATAAGTGTTATCCAATTATATGAACATATAATACCGTTTCTGTAAAAAAAGCCCTCAAAAACAAAAGAAAACCCAATCTACAACTTTTTTTTTATTTTTATTGCTGAATATTTTTTTTCTTGAAAAAAACAAAGTATTTGAAAAAACCCAAAGTTTAGGGACTAAGTGAGTAAGAAATATGATAAAACGACAAGCCTGGACACAACCCCTATTTCAGATTTAGCCTGCAATCAGATATATGTGTAAGGATCCTTGCATCAACCCTACTGTTTTTAATCAATTTTATACTGCATCTTTTTCCCCAAATCCTGACAGCCCACTAGAAAATACACACATGCTATGGAAATGGAATAAATCTTAAAAAAACTAAAACCAAACAAGCCAGCAAAGCTTTATGAGATATGCCAAATAAAAAATTTAACTCAATACCCAGCCTCACTGTGCAGCTAACCAGACCTACCAAAGAGATAACTTCCAGCAGCCTTTCCTTCTCTGAGGAGCTCAGCAGCGAGAACTGCCAGGGTTATTCCTCATTTTCTAACCCCAGGGAAGAGCCTGTCCTTGCTTGGAAACCCCTCACCACCATGTCTCCCAAACACATAATGCTGCATTGAGAAACAGCTTAAAAAACCCAACCAAGCAAACAGCAAACTACAACTGAAGGGACATGCATGACAAAAGAATTGCACAGGAGGCTTTCTCTCCAGACCATCCCTGGCTCCCTCTCAGGGACACAATAACAATGCTTAGTTTGATCCTAACGTCTCAGGCACACAAACTCTGGACATTCTTGATCTTCACGTTCAGTCTTCTTAATCTTCAAGTATTTTGATCTAGTTTGTCTTCCTGTGTTATCCTTTTCCCTTGCAATAAATCTGACACTGTGTCTATCACACTACAATCCCTTGCTCTGATGATTGAGTTCACTGAAGTTTCTATGATCCTTAAGTGAATTAGGAATAACACCAGATATAACAAAAATGCTTCCAACATTCCATAGTCTGTATTGCTTTGTATTTTTGGGAGCTTTTCATATTTTGGGAGCTACTATAACACACTGTAGTTATGACAATAATTGTTTTATATGGAAACTACTGATAGCTACAATGGAAACCAAACCCTGAAGACAAACATTTCTACTCTTCCAAGATGAAAACACCACTGACATCAGAACAACCTAAGAGGCAAAGACACAGGGCTTTAGAGTCCAAAGCTCCATTTCAGGCTCTAGGTAACACCTCAATGACATTGATATGTCACTCCACTCACATTTCTTACTGGTCTTTGGGAAACGGGGATAACCCCAGCACTTTTAGGTCTACAGGGTCTACATAAAAGCCAAGAGATACAAAGCTGGTTGTTAGTATTAATAGCACAGAAGCCAGTATCAGCCTCTGTCCAACTGCTGCTAAAACCCAAAACCAAAGCAATTGCTGCTAACAAATAAGTTCTTGTATTTCCAGACAGCCATTATCTTTACATAATTAGAGTAACCAGGAACATATTTGCTGACTCATTCCACTGCCATCACTTACATGCTTTTCTGTCTATATTTTTCTTTTCTTTTCTTTTTTTTCCCCCCTCATATTTGGAATATTCAATGTAGAGGCTTTGTGTACACAAACAGCTTAATTTCCAGAAACACTCCATTCCACTACCTGGCTGGTTAATATCAATGACTTGCTTAAAATAAAGTAAAAGATGGCTTTAAAATGCCTTGTTATGCCAGCTGACAGATTTTATAACAGGAGGAAATGATGGGACTGAGATGAAGCAGCCTGGAGGTTCAGGCTGTTTATATTTCTTTGACATAACTCTTCAGGTACAGATATAAATAAAACCTTTACATCAGGGCCTCAAGAATTCAACCCTGTATCTGGAGAAGCACCTGATATACAAGTTCCAGTGAACTCAGTTGAGTAGTAACATTCAAAATACCCCTCTGTCCCATTACTGCACATTTAACTACCAGTTTATACTGGTAATTAAATCAAGTTCCACCAATCGCTTAAAATTTCTTTGCAAGGGTGAAGTCTGTAAGGGAAATCTGCATACAAAAGCCTCTCAATATCAGACTCTTCAGTTCATTAAAACTGGAACAGTATTATATTGCCATGAATTCTATCCATTAAATTCATCTGCATAAAAGTTTTTAATGGCAAATAATAAGTTTTGAATGTAAGTTTCTAAACTCTTGTTGCAGAGAAAAATCTTAATTTTGCACATATCATAAGAAATTTCACTAAAACAATTCACTACATGAGTTCAGCAGTACACCCTCATTAGTGCTTTGTATTTACCCCAACTAGTTTCACTCACCCTTCAATTTCTTGATCATTGTATTTTTGAATCCCCCAGTGTAACAAATCATGACACCCCTAGGAAAGTCCAAATAATGTTATTACACACAAAAAATACTTATCCAGTATATGTGATTGAAATCAAGATCACCCTACTGCAACTTCTGAGGTAAATATAAAGTATATTTTCAAAACCAGTGCTGCATTTTATTGGCTATTGCACATAAAATTCAAAGATTACACCCAACATGTTATTCTGGTAACAAGCAATTTTTTGAATAATCAGATCCTGAGCACCTTTCTGAGGTGCCTCAAGAGTAATAAGTTACAGAAGAATTGCTCTGTGTCAATGGCTACAAAATCTATAACTTGTTCTGTGAAGGTGAAATCAGTTGTTCTGCACCTCCTGTTTACACACAGCTCCATCCATTTTGTTCTTAAGTTAACACAGTTATCCCACTGATTCAGAGCAGTGAAACACTTCTGACAAAGCCACTTATCAATTCTAACAAATATGCCTCAAACTACACTTAAATGAAACTTCTGGCACAGGGTACAGCTTCAGACTCTGTAAGCCACCAGTGTTCAAATTCAGTTTTTCCAAATGCCACAGCAAAGCATTAGGACAGATTTTGTCCACAGTTTTGATCCCAATTCAAATAAGCCATACTAATTGCAAATATCAGAACACCAGAGCCTCAGGCTCGGTGAGACCCTCCCTTCACAGAACCCTGGAGTGGGTAAAGACCGGGGGGACCCCCAGGGGCTGCTCTGGTGCCACCTCCCTGCTCCAGCAGGGCCAGCCCAGAGCACAGGGCACAGCAGAGTGTCCAGAGGGCTCTGCAATATCCCCAGGGAGGGACTGCCCAGCCTCTGGGCACAATCTGCTCAGGGCTGGGCACTGCCCAGGGCAGAGGTTGTGCCTCCTGTGCAGGGGCAGCTCCTGGGCTCAGGTCCTGCCCGTGGCTCTGAGGCCATTGCTGGGCCTGGAGCAGAACCTGGGCTTGCCCTGCCCTCCCTGCACACAGGGACAGACACAGGGACACACAGGGACAGACACAGGGACAGACACAGGGACAGACACAGGGACAGACACAGGGACAAGACAGGGACAAGACAGGGACAGACACAGGGCCCCTCTCAGCAACTCCATGGCTGCCCTCCATCCTGTAGGGCAACTGAACCTAAATGTAAGGAGTAACACGTGGTTTACTGTTGCAGCAGCCCTCTTGCTAAAGGGTACAAATGAGCTGAGGCACAGACTGCTTGTTTCTCACAGCATGAGAAGGGTCCTGGTTTATTCCTCTTTACAGCTCAGCCATCCTGACTCCAACCATTCACTGACTCTGCATGCAGCAAGCTCCTGCTGCAGGTTTCCCTTGCAGCCTCTGACTGCAGGGATTGGTGTGCAGGCTCTGACTGCAGGGATTGGTGTGCAGACTCTGACTGCAGGCTTTTACCCAGCTAGACTGTGGCTGCAGGTTCCAACAACAAGCTCTAACTGCTGACCTAGACTGACCCCACAGCAGGGATTCTCTCTCCCCAGAATGCTTCCTCATGATCCTCCTCCCCTCACTAGCTCACCCCTTCCCTTTTATCATACTTATCTTTATTACCTATAACTGTTACTCATCAGGGACCAGGCTGTATTGGGTAATTAAGACAGCTGTTACTTATCAGGGGCCAGGTCACCTGTATTCCTTTCCCTACAGTTTACAACCATCACCTTGAAATTATAAAGGAGATTCTTCCCTGCATACCAGCTACTTGTGCCTAGAGCAAGGAAAGACAGCACTCAGGAGGACAAAGAAACCTTCAGATGGCTGATGCAAATCCTTTCTCTCAAATATTTTGATGCTGAAACACCAGTAACATAGTAGTTTTGGCTTTGTAGGCACTCAAAGAGTCCTTTATGTAAGATTGACTCACTTAAAGAAATTCTCCTCCAAAGCAACACAAGGAGACAGGACCCTGCTCTGCAGAGCTGCATTAGAATCAGCACAGAGGGTGAACTGAAAGCAATCACATCCTTTGTAGGAAAATATTTTAGTCCCATCTATTGGCCAGAATTAAACCCCACCTTCTGAAAGTTTTACCTATACACAAAGTATCTGTAAGTGTATGGAAAAACTAAGTGTAAGTCTATCATCAGCCAGTGACCTCAGCATAAATATGCCTTTACAGCTCACCCACAGAAAAGCATTTCAAGAAGGAAAGTTGTATCTATACAAAAACAAGGCAATGGTAGCAATTTTCAGAATTTGGGAATTTACAACTTAAGCAGACTTGTAACAAAGGCAAACACCATTTGCCTTTGTTGCAGGGTTAGAAATTCAAGGAAAACTAAACACTTTTCTGCAGATAAAGTGCTACTAGATACAAGAAATCATGTTTTCTATTATTCACACATTCATATCAAAATGCATTTAAAGTGCAGAAGTTAAAAAAAAAGGGAAAAAGGGTATACAGCTTCCAAGAAAACAGACAAATGGTCAAATACTTGTTAAGTACAGACTTAACTTAAAAAAAAAACAACAAAAAAAACCAAAAAAAAAAACAAAAAAAAACAACCACCCCAAGATAACAAACTGCAAAACCATTGAAGAACAGGGTGGGCAGGCCTTGGCAGTGCCCAGAGCAGCTGTGGGTGCCCCTGGATCCCTGGCAGTGCCCAAAGCCAGGTTGGACATTGGGGCTTGGAGCAGCCTGGGACAGTAAAAAGTATCCCTGCCCACCCTGCCAGGGAACAATTCCTGATTCCCAAGATCCCATCCAGCCCTGCCCTCGGGCACTGGCAGCCATTCCCTGGGTCCTGCCCCTGCAGCCCTTGGCAATTGTCTCTCTCCATCTTTCCTGCAGCTCCTTCAGGCCCTGCAAGGCCACCCTGAGCTCACCCCAAAGCTTCTCCTGTGCAGGTGAACAATCCCAGCTGTGCCAGCCTTTCCTCCCAGCAGAGCTGCTCCATCCCTCTGCTCCTCCTGGAGCCTCCTCTGGGCTCTCTGCAGCAGCCCCAGGTCCTTGCTGTGCTGGGGTTCCCAGGGCTGGAATGGTCTCTCCCTACCTACAGGACTCTGACAGAAGAGAGCACAAATATTTGGGTAAGATTTGAATTAAGTGACCATAAAAAGCAATTCAGGGCTATTCAGGGTTTGTGTGTGTGCACATGTAACAAGAGCTGGTGTCAGCACAGCCACACTGAGGAGTCCATTGCACTGTCCAGGAATTTTAGCCCAATCTCCCTGTAGAGACTTTCAGATTGCCAACAGCTTGAGGTAAATGCAGCTTGAAGGACAGTGAAACTGGTCCTTAGATGAGTAGATTTACTGTGCTTACTCATCTTAGCTACAAGGACCTGATCTAAAGCTACAGAGAGTACAGTGAATTATCACCTTGAAGTATTTTACACCCAAAATATGAAAAGAAGCCATCCTACAAAATGTCAACTGAAGATAGAGTTTCAACATTTTTCTACACTGTAATCCAGGTTTGCTTGTTATCAACACAGACACAGCTGTCAAACCTGCTTGGATGCAACCCCAAAGGAACCCAGTTGGATACACCTGTCAATGACACCCCAAAATATTCCTTAATTCAGAAAATGCAGCATTCTGTTACACTTTCCCATTTACATCACAGCATCACATATCCTGCAGTCACTGTTTTCTCTTTATCAGAAATTCTGCCACTTGCCTCTCAGGATTAAGCCATAGATTCAGACTCATTATAGTTACAAATATATTCACATGCCCATCAGATGAGTGGAGCTTTCTGAAATCCCATCTTTATTTGCAGTTCCTCACCTCTTAAAAGAGACAGGGACTCTGCAAGAGGGTAGCTCATGCAAGGCAGGAATGTTCTGCATAACTTCTGATTCTCCAGCGGAGAACAGAGGTTCCTGCATCTAAAGAATTGTTGACAATGTTTGAGGTTGTGACACTCTTACTGCTCCATGGCAGAAAAAATAATAAATTTTAAAAAATTAAAGATCACTCTAAAACATGTCCCACTGAAATACTGAACGAGTCCCTACTGCAGTGCAATAATTTAAACTTATTAGCAATAAAACACAGGTGCATATTATAGTTCAATATTAACTGCATTTTTATGCATTTACAAGCATACATATTTAAAGAGAAGACAAACAGGGATACTGGACTAAATTCATGATTTTCCAACATGGCTCATCTCTTCTCCTGCTTGAATACTGCAGGAATTAACTTATCCATGAATTATCTCTTATAAACATCATACTTTAAATTTGCAAATAATGTACAAGACACCTTATGCAGATAGACAAACACAAGAGTAAAAAATAATAAAATGGTGTGCCTCCTGTGCACATGCTATGCCTCAGTTGCTCCAAGTCTGTGTTTTTCCCCTACCTTTTTTTGTCTCCTGTTTTTACTAAAACTTTTTCCTATTGCATGGAAAAAGAGTTTTTAACATATACAGATACACATACAGGTTTATATATATATATGTATATACACACACACATATGTATGTGGGTGCATGCATATACATAAACATAGGAAAATTTATTTCCTTTTCCCTTGAGAAAATGAGTAGAGTTTTTATATTTTTCCAACTGGCACTGGCGGGGGAAGCATAAAGAGAAAAATAGCTGGCAGAGGCTCTGGTAGATCTATGCCAAACATGGCTTTGAGCAGGATGAACTCCATGTGCTTCTCACCTTATGACAATATTTATGCCTCATTTTTCATACGCTTTATTTTGTTCTCACCAGTCCCCGTCAAAGTCACGTTGTTCCCATGTTTGAACAAACCCCTGCAGTAAAGACACCGCTTGAAAGGTTTGGGGAGGATTAGTGAGTGCATTGATACTTGTTCCTGTTAGACTATGCCAATGTTATGGAACGCTGAATACATCCACTGTGACAAGTGATCTAACACAGAGCCACACAGCTCCGGCTCTGGGGAATTATGATTTTGCCCATCTGTCCAGGAGTAGAAAGTAGACTGTGTGCCTATGCCACAGTATTTCATTTTCCATGTGTTAGGCTGAGCATGCTGGAGCTGGATCTCTCTCACATGGCACAGGGAAAAAGCCCCACAGTGCTGGGAGAAGGGCAAAGCCTCAGCACTGGAATCAGGCAATGAAGCTGCAATCATGGCACAGCTCCTCTCAGCATTAGTGCCAGGGTGGATCAGCACACTGCATTCTGCAAGTGGGAAAACTCATAAGGGGACTGAGTGAAACATTTCAATACAAATGCAATTGCTTCACTGCTCTGGAAAACAAAACCAACCAAACACTAAGAAGTAGCTTTTTTTGCAATTAATATTTACAGATTTGTAATATGTTTCAGTGGTAACTCAGTTCAACCTGAGATATTTACTGTTGTTAGACAGTTAGAATACTGTTCACTGTTATTAAATATTTATCTATTGTTAGATGTTTATTATTGTTAGCTGTTTACTATTGTTAGATACTTATTTGTTATTGAATACCTATTATTAGTAGATATTTAGGATAGAGACTTGACAAGGCCTTTTCCTTGTCAAGACTCCAAAGGGGGGAAATGATGTCTTAAGTTGTAGCTTCCATGTATTTCAGATTCTGTGCTGCCCAGGGGTGCAGTTCTGAGCCTCACATTCAGTGTCACTCAGCTCTCTGCACAGAGCAGGGAGACAAAACAAATCCTTTTCCTGCTGCACACCAAGGACAACTTTCAGGCCCAAAAGCACAAACAAGGGTGGGCTGAAGAGAGAAGACAAGGATGGGATTTTATAATCTGGAGCTGTAATTGGACAATTAAACCCCAATATGCAAATGGACCAAAACTTATAAAAGTGTGAGACCTCGTGACCACTCAGCCATTTTGTGACCATTTTGGGTCCACCTTGGGTGTAGCCCTGGTCAGGCCCTGTCCTGCCCAAGGTGTATCCTGGAGGCCTTTCAATAAATCCCTACTTTATTCTCTAGCTCTGTCCAGTCTCTGTTCCAGGTCAGCCTTCCCAAGGCATCAAAGCCAGTTCTGTTTATTTCTTGAAATATTTAAGCCAGCTCCTCTTTTTTTTTTTTTTTTTTTTTTTCCTTCCCCAGCCTGGTAAACCAATGATTGTCTAACTACACAAAAACCTCATTTTTACTTTAACTAGCTTCCCCCAGCTGCCTCAGGGAAACCATCAGGAAGGCAAAACTCTTCTCCCAGAAGCTCTCTGAACACCGATTGCAAACAAATAGTTAAATGAGAGCAGGTACTATGAGCCAGGTTAAATCTTGACAGGATAATTTGCGGAACGCACGAGAAGACTCTTGAGATAAGAAATGAAAAAAAAAAGACTCACTGCAAGGAGCTATTGTATGCTTTGCACTTAACACACATAACCTCAGAGTCACACACACATTAATATTCAAACACTGGGGCTTGGAAAATATCTGAGGTCTCCAACATCCTGCAGCACTGCTGAGGCCTCACTGGGGACCTGTCCCCTTGGTACTGAGGTTATGAACATTCTGCTGGGAGAACAAACCAGGCTTCTCCTGCTCATTCCCTTTCCAGGAGACAAAAATACACACAGGCAGATATGTATTCCTTGGAAAATTGTCTAGCTCCTCTACCAGCCAATTTAACTTTCCCCCAGTCTCAAACATTACCCAGTAGCAAGGAAACTGATAGCTTTGTGGGCATCACTGTGTTCATCTCTACTTTCAAAAAATAAATTTTCATATTTCTAAGCAAGAGGAAAAGTATTTCCCCAAACACAGGTCCATTAGTATTTTATTGTGAAGATAAATACTGAATCCTCTAACAGTCCAAAAGTGCTTCAAGTAATTCAATTTTGAAGAAAGTCTTAATAATATATGCAGTAGCATTTTACCCACAGCAGCAGGAATATTGATCTCACACCATTAAGGTTTGCAGCATTTTTAAAACCCATTAGCTCTCACTGGCAGAAAGGGCATCACATTTGCTGTTAACTTCTGGCAGACATCAACACACAAAGGTGATTCCACCTGCTGGAGTGTCTGTCTGACTGCCTGATAACGTCAATCAATAAGCAAAATCACTTTCTTACAGTTCTCATAAAACAAGACGTCTGCCACACACGTGAATATAGAAGTTGTATTTGTGTACTTAAAATATTAATGAGCCTTAAAATACTTACTCTTACATTTGCTAACACATACCTCATAAATATCAGCAGATGCTTTATAAAACATAAAAAGGAGTGGATCAGTGTAATGGGGGCTGGGTAACACCAGAACAGATTTAAAACACTGACGGGCAGCGTGTACAACAGGTCAGCACAGACACCACTGAATCATAAAAGAAAGACCTGTCAGCTTTCAGATAAAGCTGGCACTTGATGATGATAAATTATTTACCAAGTGCTCTTGTTGAACCATTAGGAAAATCCTTTCTTCTTCCTCCACCATCCATTCAACTCAAGAGTACATCACATGCTCGTTTTCAAACAACACACAGCGACAGAAAGCACACTTTTGGAACAACAACAATGCAAGTGAGTGTGAGGAGATCAGCTAGAGGCCACCCTTTATTACAAATCTGATAGTGTTTGGATTTTCATCAGCAGTATCAAAATTGCCCAGAAAAATGCACCCTGTGAAAATGTATAATTAGATTGGCAAGGGAACTGGGTTGGTAAAAAAATATTGAGAATGCACGTGTTAAAAAAAATAAAGGCATTGCAGTACCTCTGGTATCAATAGTTTGTCTCTGATTCATGGGATTTCTTAGGAGTGGCAGAAGAAAAACGGTTCTTCCAGGCAAAATTATTCCATCCTAATAATGATCTCATCAGTATTTCTTTTTTATACCATGGAATTTTATGCCCTGACAACCCATTCTTATAAGAAGAGTCTCCTGCCACCCTCCCAGCTTGTTGTGAGGTCTAAGCTGTGCATGCAATTACCTAAAGGCTTCAAATCCCCCAAGAAATTCAGCTCCACTCAGCTTGCCTGGGTGTACAGCTGAAACTCAGACAATTCAGCTGTGAAACAACTTGGTTTTAGGTTCACAACACATCTCTAGCAGCAACCATGGGCCCCAGAGGATTCTGGACATGTTAAATCCAATCCCCTTATCTAAAGTTGGTATTAAAAGAAACATTTAATCTGAAAGTTAGATAGGATTTGCAAAAATACAGGAGATTATTTTGAAAGTGAATTGGTAATTTGTTACACATCAAAGGCATTTTAAAAAACTACAAAAAAAAAAAACCAAAAAAAAAAAACCTAACACACCTCCAAAAACACAGCAGTAAACTTTCAAGATGCTCTGGGATTAGATGTACTCTAAGCCACTAAAAACTGAAATATCTTGAAAGCAGAGGGATATATAATATACACTTAGTGCATTGATGCTACAGGAACCCCCTATATTGTTTCCACCTGCTCATAAAATTGTTTACAATTGGGTGCTGAGAAATCAAAAATCTTCAAATGTCCAAAGACCCACAATACCCTTTTATTTTCCAAAATAACTCTAAATTTAAAATATCTCAGTTATTTCATACAACCTGTGTTTAGATTTCTAAACACTCCATTCTTATATTAAACCAGGCAAGCCTTCAGTTTCACCTACCAGCTTTCCAAGAAAACCTATAAACCCCCAAAAATATGCAAATAAAAAGCAGAAAAAACAAACAAATAAAAAATCCCAAACAAACCAAATCAATCAAACAAACAAAAAAACAAACCCCAAACCAAAACCAGAGAGGAATCTCCAGCTGGGGCACACCTGTTATTCCATGAGTTACTGAACCTATGGAAATTTACACCAATATAAGATTTTTCTCTGAAAACTGCATTCCTATAGTATCTATACACAGGTTGTTGTCTGGACTCTAAACACTAAAATATGCACAATTTTTATACTGTGTTTTTAATAAATAATCCAGTTGAGTCTACAAAAATACAGCCTAAGGAGTAAATTTTATTTATTAAAATCATACTATCCCTAATTACTCTGAACTATGAAGCCATGTAAGGAAGAGAGAAAGGTTTAAATATGCACTTGTTGATATTGTCTAGGTAATATGCACAATAAATAACAATAATCAGGATTCCTGTATAGGGTTAAGCTACAGCAAGGCTTGAGATGACTTGAGTCCCTTGAAAATGGACTTACTAAAATAAACAGCAACCCATTGTTAACAACCTACTTAAAAGGGGCAAAATTTGAAAGCTGATCTTGCCTGTTTAGCGAGTTCCAGAAAGGGCTTTTGTTCCTAAAAGTTTTCAGCACAAGAAGGCTCTACCTAGGGCATAATGACCCTAGAAGAGACTTTCAGATACTTGTCAAGGATCTGACATGATTTAGAATGCCAGAATTCACAGAAAATAATGCATTTTTCACCCTACACCCACTGAGACTTGGCAGCACCACGTAACAGTGACAATCTTACCCAAAACAGACCTTTTTTAAAGAGTAGAGCTACTGATCACGGGTCAGTAAAGTGTCTGACTCTGCTCTGCTGCAGGTACAGCCTGGGAAAGGTGGCCCAGTCAAATGCATCAGCCCATACTGCAGCACTCATCCAAGCAATGCAAGGTCTTCAAAGAAAATTAAAAAAAAAAAACCAAAAAAACCCCACAACAAAAACAAGACAACAACAACAAAAAAATGAAAAAACCCCACAAGGATTGTTTTTTAAAATTCAGTCATAACCATGTTCCTTACTAAAGGAATATAAGTGGTATAGATAGAAGATGATCTTACTTTTCATCCATTATATACATGAGAAAAAACACCTGCTATTTCTGGTGCTCAATCTAACCACAATGAAAAAGTGTGTTCTTTCACAAATGGAGTTACAGAAACTCAGGCCTTAACAGAAAACCTGATCCAAAGTCTTCTAAATGTTGAAGAATGTTTCTGAAGGCCTCAGTGACCTTTGTGTCACATCAGCCCATAATTAATATCACCTTCTATGAAAAAGATTTAGGCTACTAGACATGGTTAAGTACAAAAATCAAAGCTCACTTACACCGAAGGGATTACCTTGCTTCCATCCCCTCTGAGGTCAAAGACATTTCCAGCTTTAACAACAAGGTACTCTGGTTATCTAGTTCATTAAATGCCTGGGAGATTTATTTTTTTCTTAAATAATTAGCATACCTGAAGTTTGATATGGTTCTAGCATCTAATTTACACGGTAAGATGTTTGTGTTTGGAATTTCTGAATTGCTTCTGCGTGAGAGGTAGGCTTTGATAAGTTTTTAATTAAACTGATAATATCACTTTAAAAGCTAAAACACCTAGAGTATAAAGGACACAAGTAATAACAGATTTTATAAGGCTTAGCAGCCTTATAAACCTTGCTTGCTTTGTGGAAGAAACTGTTTCTGTGAAAATGTGTGTTTGCCATCTGATTGCTTCTGAAGAATATTTAAAGTAGGTTAGACACCTCTGGCTTTAAGAAGTATTGTGTATTACCATTCCAATAATACAGTTTTGTTCTGTATTTCAAAGTGGGAGGGTTGTAAACCTTTCCTACTGAATTAAATAGCTCTGCATTTCATGCTCTTTGCTCTTTCCAGAGAGCGAGCTTTGCCTCTGTGTTAAATTCTATGCTGTAAAGTGACATTTCTACTTAATTACATTGTACTTGCACTTTAACTACTACAATTATTTAGAAAATATTGCTAACATCCTAAGAGGGGGCCACCTTTTAAGCAGGTGAGTTCCAGTCTGGCTCACAAACACCAAAATGAGGCACTACATCATCTGTGGAATGTTTTACATGCAGCTGAAGAAGGAAGAAGAGAGTCAAGCAGCTTTCACAGACACAAAAAACCTTTACCTGGGGATAACAGTATCTCCAACATTCTGAGCTGTTCAACACCTCAGGCAAAACGACCAAGTAAGCACAGAGGTTAAAAACTGGCAAGGCTCAGACAGGTCAACTTATGTGGAAATCTACTGAATTGAACAAAATCATTTCCTACATGGGAATGGATATCAACCAAAGTCAGTAAAATCCATGACTCAAGCCTTCAGCTGCCACACTGGTGATTTTTGAGAATTCTATGTATTTCTCTTCACTGAGGACAATATGGAAAACCTCAGGTGATGTAAAAAACAGATCCATCAAAAGGCACCTGCTGAATATTTTTGCCCAAAGTTCCCATATCTTCACTTTTTTTGAGACGAAAGCAGATTCTCATCAGATACACTCAGGGTTGGGTCGCTATTCCAACAGAATTGATGCTTCCAAAGGCAAATATCAGGGAGCAGGAGACACAGGGCTTAGGTCAGAGCCAGATACCTGCCCTAAATCCAGCCCCAGCTCTGCATGGCTCAGCATACATGCTCCACTGGCATCACCATGACTTTATGCAAGGACAAAGTGCAAAATTCTTTGGCAAGCTGCAGCACAGAAAAGGTAAATACTGCAATTCAGCCTTTGCTTGGATGAAATACTCAAGGCAGTATTCCAATGTTGTCTTAAGGCATGATTTCAACACTGCCAAGCTTGGGGCTGAGCTCACAGAATGTTCAGCACAGGAAGAACCTGACACAGAAGGGCCAGACCTTCCTGTTTGTTGTGTACTTAGCTACAGAATCACTGGGGTTTGGTTTTGTTGGGGTTTTATTATTATTATTATTATTATTATTATTATTATTATTATTATTATTATTATTATTTTCCCTTAGATCTGTCTTATTTTATAGCAAATTACCACTACCATTGCATTTCAGAGGAAGTAGCCTATGACTTGAACAACTGAGAATTTTATTTTATAAGCAAATAAAGTAATTTAAGTATTGTCATTACCAAGAAGCAATAAATTAATAGATTAAAAACCATGAAATAATAATTAAGAACTGTTTGAGATATACTTCAACACTCACATTTATATTTTCCAGAAAATCTTTCTGCAGTATGAATGTGTTCATTCTGATCTTAAACAATAAAAACAGTCACAAAAACAAAAGATGAAGTCCAAACACTAAGCAGTTTTACAGGAACAGATTCAGTGCAAGTTATTTTAGTCTGAGTTATACAAACTCACATGAGGAAAAACAGTGTAACATGACTGTTAACTGGAAGAGTCTGAAAAACATCCTTGCACATATTTTCTTGCTCCACATCAAAATAGAAATGAAACCCTTTTTTGTTTCTTTTGAGGAACAAATGTAACAGACACCAGCTCTGGAGTCAAATCTCTTGCTGTGCACTTGAGCATCGAGGCTGCCATCCAGCAGGGATTCTACCTATGGAATATTTCCTGTAAAGCTCAGGCAAACTCAGCAATCTCTCCCCACTTGTATTTAGCTTTGAAACTCCCTGTTTCTATCTCAGAATCTTAGAAGGGCTTATGTGCTCTAAAACTCACCTGCCTTTACCAGCTCTTACAGCTGGCCAATAAAAGTTATTGCAAACCTTGGTCTCTACTTCCCTATACCTCCATGCCAAGAGCAACCTTCCATCCTAGATAAGCCTTCAAAAATATTTGAAAATGTTTCTTCTCTGAAAGAATCTGTTTTGAGTTGCACTCATCAGATCATTACCAGTAAGCAAAATACTTGGTAGTTTTCTTTATCTAGCACAGAATTAGGGAGATTCTCAGGAATTCTGATGTGGATGAACACCAAATAGGGATAGAGGGTACACACAGGAGTATGTATTCTCCACCCAGAACTTATTCTCTCCAGAACTTTTCATGGAAGAAGAAGAAAAGTCAACTTGGTTGGAGTTTGTTTGCATTGTCCTTAGATTGGTTTGTTTTGGTTTTTATTTTCAGAAGGCTCCTAAGAATCCAAATACCCTTTTCATGTTGTTGTGCATAAAGCCCTTTCCTAAATCATTTAGTTCTGCCAATAATCCATAGGCTCTGATAAGATATCAGGAGCAGTGCAGTCAGAACTCTCAACTGTTTTCCCGGGTGTTTCTTTTCCTACCAGCAGTGATTTTTCAATATACAACCCCACAGAGAGCACAACACACAGGGACAGCCAATACTTGTGTCCAGACTACATAATATTTACAGTGTACTGTTCATTAGATTCCTAGCAGCATCAAACTACAGTAAAAAAATTATCTTATTAATGTATGATATTTCAATTTAATTTTTTAATCAGTTTTTTGCTAATGAATTCTTACTATTCAGTAAATTATTACCTGAATGATTTATTTACAGGCAACAAAAAAAAAAAAATTGTGACTGTCTAATAGCTGTTTGTAAGGCTGTGGAGCTTTTTTCATCTTTCAGTGTAGAAAACATGTAGCTCATGGACAGCATCTCAAATTTAAGGAAAGATATTTTAGCCTAGTTTCATACAGAAATAAGGCTTAAAAAAACCCCAGCCACCTAATTTACCTCTTCCTCCCAATCACTCCTTCATCTACAGGCCACTTTCTTTCCTTTTCATTTTTCTTTTTTTTGAGATGTCTGTCTCAAATAAATGACAGTAATTTACATTTCAGAGAAAATAGGATAGGCTGACAAATTATGAAAACCCTTCTTAAGGGACAAAAGGATACAAGGAAATCTTCCTAAGAAAGCCCACGAGGAAGCCTTCTGTACAAGGGTGCTCATGATTAACTATCTTGCAATTCTGCAAGACAAACCCTCACAAATTTTCCAGTACTGGTTGTTTGCAGGCTTAACTGCAAATGTTCCTATCGTCATTACAACAGTGAGGTAACATAAGTGAAGAATATATTAAAAATCATGATAATTTTGATATGCAGCTGGACTTGGGGTTATAAAAATATGCATTTAGTGGCAAGTAGAGCCTGGAAAAAGAACACATGTTTACACTGCTAATACTTCAGAAGGAAGATTTTGAGGCTTAGGATTTAGATTTCAATAAAATCCTTTTATATTATTCTTCTATTTATTGTCTTCTTCTGGGAAATTAGGTACACTTTCAGCCTTTAGAAGCCTTAGTAACAATCAGGTAATGCAAACACCTAAAGCTGGATGAAGTGACTTTATCACTGGAGCTCCAGAACCCACCCACAGCTGGCTACACTTCCACTGACAGCCTTGGGGACACACTCAGTGACATTCAGCTGCTCCCCAAGCTAATTCTGGGTATGGCAATAATATTGCTCAGTCACCACTTATTTATGACAATTTAATTCCTCAGACATAAGCCTTATGCAGTTTGTAGTTACCCAGGACACCAATCACTTCTCTCATGCCAGACCTGAAGGATAGCTCCCCTTGAAAAGAAAATCCTATTTTTTTCCTCTGAATAAAAATAAAAGGGGACGAAAAGCCTAAGCAAACCTCAGAGTGAAAAAAAAGAGTTGTCCCATTCCAGCCTCCAAAAATTCCAGTGATTCCTTTGCAGAAAACTCTCTAATCATTGTACTGAAATTTAATCAACTGTAAGACCAGACTTGTCTATTGACAGATCTATTGAACAAAGTTGAAAGTAAGAACCTGCCTCCATAATCCAAGCTGCATTAGGCCTGTGCTGAGTCCCAGAGGGGATAATTAGGTTTGCAAGTGTAATAATCCACTGTAATAGAACAGCCTTTGTTCTCACCAAGCAGGCCTTGTTCCAGATCCCCATCTGAGAAACGGGAATTTCTGATGTCAATAATCAATTGACCCAAAGAAAACATTCAGTACTTCAAGAACTTTAGAGGTTCTGAAAGAAAGAGTTCTCCTCCCCTCCCCCTGCACCAGATACTGGTATTTGGGAATAATCACAACTGGCTCTTCGAACCCAAATGATTCTAATGCGTCACACAACTAATTACAGATCACACAACCTCTCCTTATGGAACATGTAAACAGAACCTAACATGGTTCTGTTGTAACTTTTATTCCAAACTATGTGTAAATTCTAGTCTAAGTTCTCAAAAATTGAACAAGTGGATAGACATTTATAAAAGTTTATACCTCACAGTCTCCAGCCCCCTCTCCCAGACACCTTCCAACAAGGAGCCTAAAAACAGCAACCTGGATGATACAAAAGCCCCTGACACAATAGAAAGGACAGAAAAGCTTCAAAACCAGCATCATCAAATATTAAAGCAACTGTGACAGCACTCTTTTTTCACTATTGAATTAATATGAATATTTCCTTGCCTCCTGCATCCCTCCAGGCTCAACCCCACTTGCTGCTCATTTGAAGACTCCCTCAGCTGCAGCTTGTTCCTGACCCTCTGGATCCACCTGCAGCTGCCTGGGCTGTCCCTGGCCAGGCTGGCTGGGTTTCCCTCTCTCATGACCAGCTCCAGTGGCACTGTTCCCACCCCACCTGCAGCCCCTTGAAGCTTCCCTGCTCAGAGTGCCTGCACAGCAGCTCCCTGGGCAGCTGATTCTCCTTCCCTCCAGGAGCTTTCCATCAGCAGTCGCTCCAAATCAATAGAGCCTAACACAGAGCAAAAGGAAAATTAAGTAAAACCCAAATGTTTCTGTCAAAATTGTTCACTTTACAAAAAAATACATTTTCTTATTAAAAAAAGAAAAGGTAGAATTGTACTGCTGCTTATAACACCTGACAAAAGAATCCCATGTAAGAGTGAACCCTTTAACCTGTATAGGCTCAGCCCAGCCACTCCCTGTCTGATAGAAGACAGGAATCCATTAAACAGAAGAAATTAGTATTTTATTTTCTCAAAGCACCCATTCTGCATCATCTGTGTGACCCCACAGCTGTCCCTTCCCTTCGGATGAAAAACACAGTGCAGCCACTCTGAGGAGCATCATTCCTTCAGCAGCTCCCAGGGTGAGATCAGGCACATTTCCCACGTGGAGCAGTGCCTGAGCAATGTTTTGGAATCACTCTTCATGGAAAACGTGGCAAGGCTGATGGAAATTAAACCTCTGAGCCCAGCCTGGAGACTGCTCACCAGGAAAGGCAGCTTGGTGCAGCTTTTTTATCCTGAGGACACTGCTGCAGACCATAAACCCAGGTTATCCCCAATTCATACATACCCCTGCAAGTGACTCCTGGTCATAATAGAGACTATAACTAACCTTGTCCCTTCCATCTCCTGCTCTTTCTAAATTTGATGAAAAATCCAATCTTACTCAAAGAGCATTGCTATGATTAATTCCATGTTTTGTGTACTTGAACCTACATGAAAAAGAACCTTGTTTTGGTGCTTGACTACAACAGGGTTTGAGTTACTTTTCTAATATATAATAATTCTCTTTCCAACCCCACCCCCCCCCCCAAAAAAAACCAAAACAAAAGAAAACAAACTCAAAACACGTTGCATTCCTTTCCTTCCATAAAATGCATGCTAGGGCTGAAGCACTATATTAGTTTCACCTCTTAAATGTGAAAAATGTATATACAGAGCAGCAATACCTGGGACATGCAACTCAGAGGGAAAAAATAATTTAAAAAAGAGAAAAAGCAGGATTTTATCAGAAGTTGGAAGCAAACCAAAGTTCACAACTGATTCTCTAAAAAGGGATAGGCTTCACTTCCCCAGCATAAAAAATAAATATACAGGGAGTTACACAGCATTGAAATATTTAATGCTGTTGAATTGAAACGTGAAAGACACTGCTTTAAAGTATTTCATCTTCCATAATTTTTTTTTACTCTATTTGAAAAAGAAAGAACTACTTCAATGTTTTAATAAGCAGAATATATTTTTGATCCAAAACAAAGAGTCTTTGTTTCAATCTCTTTTTACAAGAAGTTAAGGAATTGCAAATTTTCTTTTTAATGAGTAATAAAAAAATAGGAGTTGCCATGGATATGGAACAACTCCATATTCCTCCCTACCCCCTCCAGCTAAAACACAAGTACTCCAGATTACATTTGTGTTTCAAAATAAAAACACAGACTCAATGTGCATTAACAATGTAATTGCTCGGTAACTAACAACAACACTCACTAACAACAGGCAGAAGCCCAAATATCTTGGTTCCACCACTTGGTGATTACTTAAACATCTCCAAGAAGCTGAGAGGTTGCTTGTAGGTATAGTCAAGGACCCATTTCCTCCACTGCTGGACAAAAACTGAACTCCAAGGGGGTCAATTTTGGCCAAACTCTGCATTCCTTAAATTGCCATCTGTAACACTACCTAAAATAAGAAACAATCTGTTATCCCTTGGAAGCAAGGAGGGAGCAGAAAGGAGTAGAAAGCAGAGGCTGTAAGGAGTTATGAAAACCTACTTGAATATTGAAAATATTGATTTCTCTTTTTTTTTTTTGCTGTGACCCCTCAATCTATGGTTTCATCAGTTTACTTTGCTTTAAATTAAGCTGACAGCACAGCACTGAAAATGAGGCATTGGAAGGGGTAAAACTTTGACCCCTCAAATCTCAAATGAGGATGAAAAGCTATGTGCTTGGTAGAATCAAATATGGAAATTTTGGTATGGGCAGCATTTTAATTACAAAACTGTTGTCTAGGCAGAACATCTCAATGCTTAAAAGCCTGTTTAGACCCTAAGGTATTTTTCAGAATTTTTAATTTAGAAAAAAAGTCACACAAATATTAATATTCCAGTGGTATCTCCTAACCAAGAAAGGAGAAAATATCCAGTCCACATAGAAAAAACATAGTACTTCCAAAGGAAAAATTGCCTTTTGTCCCTCAACACAGGCAAAACCAAGAGCCCACTTTGGTAGCTGCTTCATAAACCTGTTGTCCTATCTTTTCTGCCCCTCTCAACCTCAAAAGCAGAGAAACATCCAAGCTGGAGACATTTTAACTTCTATAATTGAAACTTGCTGAAGTCAAACACAAATGGAAGTAGTTTCTTGTAGAGAACAATGTCAGAAAACTTTAGTGAGAGGTGACTATGTCTTTCCCTGAGGTAGATTTCATCCTGCTGAAAGATCCAGCTGCAACAACAAATGGCCAATTCTGTCCAAGATTTAAAGCTTTTACTTGAATCCATGAGGAACAATAGTCCAGAGGAGGATAAAGAGCGAAGCCAGCTGAAAATCAGCAGCTGTTAGGGTTAAATTACAGACCACTTCAGGGGATTGTAACTACTCGACCTCTGAGTGAAACTTAGAGAGATTTCCAAGGCATCAGTCCCAGTTTTATATTTGCCCATTAGACACAGGCTCAATAGGCTGTGAAGAAGGGAGGCTGCCCAGCTGCTTTCTCCATTGGAACAGCAAGAGTGGTGATAAAAGATCAGTACGGCGTGGGGTGGAAACATAGGACTGAGGAGACCTGAGGAATTTCAAAGCTCAGGTGAAAGCAATGAGTTTTGTCCAATGTGCCGGTGCAGGAGATGTTCCTGGTGTTGATCAATCAGGCAGAGGTGGCTCAGGGGTCAGGAAATGTCTTGGCTGTTCCTTGACACCCCGAGGAGCAGAGGTGGAGAGCTGCTCTGAGCCGGGTCAGCCTTCAGCCAGCCAGGACACCACATTCCTGTCACTGTTTGTGTCACTGGATGTCCTGGTTTAGGGCAAATCCCGGAGAAAACCTCTGAATGGGGTCCCTCCAGGACAGCAAATTAAAGCAGCCCCTCCCCCAGCTGGTCTGGGAAAAAATCTCCTTGGAGAAAAGTGGAAAAAACTATTTATTCAAAAAACAAAGCGCCCACAAGCATATAAAATGAATAATATGAAACAATAAAACCTGTTGCTATTCTGAGGAGAAATGGCAAATTCAGCAAATCCTTGCTGTGGGTGTAGCTCAGCTCTCCCAGTCTCCCCTCAGTCCTGTGGTGCTGGAAAATGCCGGGGTCCAGGCCCCGGTGGGCCGCAGGCCTGAGCTCCCGGTGCTCCTCTGGGTTTTCAGACCAGAGCTGGTTTGAACAGGTCCAAGAAAAAGGAAAAAAAACAGTCCAGGGAACTTCTCTGCCTCAGCTAGCTAAAAACTGCCTATAAGCACAGGAGATCTCTGTCCTGCTGTCTCTGTGCTGCAGACAGCACAGTCCAGGAGCGGAGTGTGGAGGAGTGAGTGCAGTTTCTGCAAACAAACTCAGTGCTTCTCTTTCCCCACTTCACTCTCACAACCAGTCTGAAAGTACAGAACTTAATATCCAGCATAAACAGAACAGAGAACTGGGGGTACAAGCATCACAAAGTCACCCCAGGACACTGGGCCAACACAAGCTCCGAGGGTCACCTCGTGCTCATGTCCCTGCAGTGGAGCAGTTCAGAGCCAGAGAAAATGGCTCAGTGGAAGACCAGAAAAAGGGACTCAGTTTCACAGGCAGACTTTTCCTGAAAATTAGCAGGGCTTAAGCAATATTAATAGATAGGTAATTGTGTAGTAACAATGAAATCAACTAATTAAAGGGAAGCCAAATGGGAAATACTCAGTGTTTTCTTTTGGCAGGCAACACAGAAGAAAAAGTTTTCCAATGCTTATCTGTATCCCTAAGCCATTTATATCTCTAATTCCAGACCTTTTCTCTGTCAGAGTTAAGGATTAAAATCTCTTATGAAAACAGTGTTAACAGGAGAAAAGCAAACAGGAAAGCTTAGTTTTGAGGTGGTAGTTATTTTCTGAAATTTCAGTCTGGAAAGTCTTATGCTCCCATCCTGATAAAACTTGATCTTTACAGTTCCTCAGCATTTGGTGGTTTATGGCAAAGCCAAAGTTTGAAAAGAAACTGTGAAATCATTTACCAAATTAGAATAAATTCATTTTTAATTGCTTTAGCATGTTAGCCTTCTAAAACAAGTATAAAGGAGTAAATTCTGTCCAATCCTCAGGCTCAGTATCAAACTTTTACTGAATTGAGGTTACATAAGCTGTTGAGGATTACTGAAGACAAAAAATATTAAATTTATCTTATCTTTTTGCTATTTAGACAGTATTTGGGACAAGCATGGTGACATTTTACTCTCATAGAAAACCAGAATTTTTTGGCTGAACAACAGTTCCAATCTCTGGACTATGGATCCTACTTTGCCCTCAGTGAAGGGAAGGATTAAGCCAAGGCAGAAGAGGTGAGAAAGAAAAGAAGTAAAGACATTTATTTAGTAAGTTCACTCACTTTTATGAAATGCTGTCATTTTCATGAAAATGTGTTGTGATTTTTTTTTTGTTATAGAACAAATCTGAAGTGTGATTTTTTTCATCACTTGTATGAAGGAAAAAGGGAGTGATAACTGTTTTAACCTGGAGAGTCTTTAGCAGAACAAACCAGCTCCAGGATAATAATAGAATGAAACAATAATAAGAAAAAGATCTTTTCATGTAAGCAAAAGCTATAGGGATAATGTTAAAGAAATACTGGAAATCCATTTTTTCAAACTTTTTAAAGGTAGCCAGACAAGCCATTAGTAAAACTAATGTAAGGCATAATTCCACAGTCGCAAAAATGACTACATGACTTAATGCATCCTTTCCATTTTTCTGTCTCCCACAGTCCTTTTGATAATCTTATCATTGTGTAACCATCACAAGCAGCATCACCAGAAGTAATGGTTAGCTATTCTCAGACCACTTTTAAATTATTCACAGCAGCTCTGTTTCCATTTCTCTGACTCATTCTTTTAGACATAACAGGAAGTAAAAAACATGGAAATGGAAGAGTTATGACATTACATTTTTAGAAAAAACAGAAAGCTAAAAATTGTCCAGTCTGTTATTTCTTTTTCTCAGCAATGCAAGAAAACCTTGGCGTCTTTCTGAACAATGACCCACCAAAGCACTGAAAAAACCCCTCCAACACCAGAACTTGCTCAATACCAAACAGATCCAAGCTCTGTTCTGCTACTTTTGCAGGAAAAAGGAAAGATGAGACATTTCTGGGGAAAAAAACAACACTCCTTTCTTTTAATTAATATTAGGAAACCTCAGTGATCAGACTAACCCCAAGATTACAATCTTGTTCAGTGTATCTTGCATGGGAAGAATGCTTTAAAAAGTCACAGTCCTCCCACCCTCCCCTTATGTTTCAGTACTAATTTCTAGGTGTGTTTTTTTTAAAAAAATAAAAAAATTACCAAAAAAGAAAAAAAAAATCATTTCAACTTATGTTTTTTAGCAGAGTGATAAAGTGATTTACAAAGGTCAGTTTCATTATGCATATTTTGGGAAAGAGAAGACTGAGGAAAGAGGAGAAAAGTCTTGGCAAAGAGCTCAGGCAAAGGAATGGAATTGAGGTCTGAACCCCAAAAGACTACACACAGCTCTCAGTGCCATCTAAAGGCTGGGCAGGTTTAAAAAAATCAAGTTCACCACAATGCATTTCAGTGCTCTCATTAATTTTATTTGTTTTGACATTATCATAAGACAAAACTATATCAAATGAGTAAAGAAGTATTTCTAGAAGGTGTAAGAATGGGAGAAGATAACAAACAAAACAAGAGATGGGGACCCTATAGTCCGTGTGTGTCACAGGAGGATTTCCTCTTCCTCTTGGAAGAACTGCTCTGAAGGTTTTGCAAATTGGCTTCAGGGCTGGTCCCCCTTACTGAAATATAGAAAAATACAGGGGAAAGTGAAGTTTCTGAAAGGATGATCTGGCTCAAGATCTCTGTAGCAATAAACTATTGGACAGAATGTCTTGCACAATCTTCCAAAAGTAATTCAAACTGCTTTGGAAAGGAGCCAGCTGGCCTGGGAGCTGGCTGCAGCACTGCAAACAAATGGTGCTGTTCCACAGCGATGCATCGAGTGCTGCACCCAGACAGCAGAGAGGGCAGGGTGCTGTCAGCTCTTATTTACAGCACTGCCCTGCTCTGCAAAGTGACAGGCTGGAGTGGCACTCTCCTCCTCAACAAATCTGAGCTAGAGATGTATCCAGTCCTGTCTAATTAGTGACAAAAGTTCATTCCCATTGCTCCTGAGGAGCCAAAATGGTCTGGAGTTGCCTGAGGGTTGCTGCTGCCAGTACACGCTGGAAATATTTTGGTGGGTTCCAAACACTTCTCCAGACTGTCCAAGGGCTGCCACCAGCAGCTTAATTCAGACTCATTATAACCAGGAATAATGCTTGAAATGGGAAAAAACCCCAAACCAACACTGGTCAGACTTTCTGAAGGCAGGCAGGGTTTGGCAGCCAGATCCCCCTGCTTGAGGGACAAATACACTCAGGCAAGACCCTGCAAGGTGAAACAGCCATGGATCCATACAGGGCAAGACATGGGAGTTCAGCCCCAGGACTAATGAACAAATGTGAAATGATCACCTAAGAGGAAAGTTAAAAAACCTTAAGTTTAATATATAGTAGATAATTTGGCCTTTAAACATGATTGCAGAGTTTCAATAATTTGGTCCTCAAATCCTCTTTAAATACTTTTAACATTCTTTTTCTTAAAGCGTGCATAAGCTGCTTTTATTGGAATTGTCTTAAATGATAAAAAAGAATATTCATTGTGATTGGGCACTCATTTTCTTAGCCACAATGCTAATAAGTGCCTTGGAAACTAAAAAACTCAAATTCAGCAGGTGGTATTGATCTATCTTAAACTAAAGCTAAACACAATATACTACAACTTTAAATGCTATACCATACCATATATGTATATAAATAGATATATAAAAATGGTTTTCTTGTGGTTCATGAGTGTGAAGTATTGACTGCTCATAATAAAAAAAAATGTTATCACAGTTAATCACACAAAAGGAACTCTGAATGCAAACTTCATTGTTTCTTGCAGAAAGGATCTGGTGCCAACTTTCACTATTTCTTGTGCATTTCAGCAAGTTCATACCACTCCAAACCTTGGAGTTTTTTTCAATTTTTCATTGTAACTGGCAAAATGAGACTGAAACCTAAAGGCTACTACCATGCTGCTTTACAAAAAGAGGCTCTGTTTAATTAAACAGCAGTTTAATTAAAGATGTTTTTTCTCAAAAAAAAAATACCCCTTGATTTTTTCACACTCTGACACCAAGTCTCAGTAACTTTCTACTGCACAGTTTTAAAGTTTTGCTTCTGCTTGGAGCAGCCATATGGCTGAAGTTTGCACTTTACTTCATGTGACGTGTTTACTGCAATTACTACAAAATTAGTCCTAAAATATCAATATTATTTCAGGAATCCAAAAGACACTGTCAGCTTACCCTAAAGAACACAAATTTCTCTGATTTTAGCCGAAGCCCAGTACACTTCACCTTATTCTCTCCCTCTGTTACTTGTCAGTGCCCATGACAAGAACTGCATGGTATAAAACCAAGTTGTTGTCACTAAAAATCAGTGAATGTGACTAAACAGACACAATGGGTAAAGAAACTGCAATCTTTATAACTCCTTGTCAAGTGAAATCACACTTTGGAGCAGCACAGAGTGATGTTTCAAAAATCTCTAAAAATAGCTGCTTCCGTTGTGTAGTTTTCTCGTTGTTAAGGATCCTTTTTCCCTAATGTTTGATTTAAGTGTTTCCTTCTGTGGGGTCATTTCACACTATTGCTCCTTATTACAGCCACTGTCAATACCACGACAGGGATTCCTGCAGGTCAGCTGTTTGCAGACATTGTCACAGTCCCTGTGTGCTCCTTGCCCTGGGTGCACGTATCAAAGCGTGCCTCAGCCTGCACACTGCAAAGTGTGTATGCTGGGACACGGTTTTTATCATCCAGCACTCGCCTCTGTACCAAAACGACGCAAAATTTGCATGTCAAAAACTCCTCCAACTGCTCCAGCAACAGCCTCAGTCTGGGCTCTGAAAGTCAAGCTGTGTTCCTTCTGCTTCATACATCATCTTTCTAATAAAAGTTCTCAAGTGAGACCCAGCTGCAGTTCTGCTGCTGACGCACGTAACAAAACACCCGGCTCGCCGTACCATTGGCTGGGCAGGGGGAGCAGAAATAAAAACCAGAAGCCATTCGAGTGTTTGTGAGGGGCTTGAATTAAGCACGTGGGACAGAGTGATGTCAGTAGCTGATACCCAGGATCTGACAGAAGTCTTCCATTGAGATGCAGATTCTGGAGCTGAGTATGGAGTACACAATACTATTGCTGGAGAATGTGGAATGCCTAACTGCTAAAACATTTGCACATGTTTAAAAGTAATGATTATTATTTAGCTCTCTTCTGCTGAGTTGTTTTCCAAAAGCTCTCAGCTGTCCTTAAATATAGTTCCTTCTTTAACATGAACTCCAGCTGTGGGGTTCAGACAATGTTCTTTGACATATGAGGGGAAAAAAACCCAATGTAAATCCAATTGTGAGTTTTGGCTGAGTAACAGTTTGTTTAATTGAGTCTGTTTGAGAGGTATACAGAATTGATTATACAATTTATGTCACAGAACGGCCCAGTTTGGAAAGAACCTTAACATTCATCCCATTCCACCCCTGCCATGGTAAGGACACCTCCCACTGTCCCAGGCTGCTCCAAGCCCCAGTGTCCAACCTGGCCTTGGGCACTGCCAGGGATCCAGGGGCAGCCACAGCTTGGGACACGGTAATTTGTTCAATTTTCTAGTCCATGATAAATACATCAGAAGGTAGGCACAGACCATGCCCTTCTTGAGGTGAAAACTCCATATTCCCTTAGGTTTCTCACCAGCCTAAACTCAGATGCATCTTTTCATGGAAACCTGGAAAAAAGTCATAACCTTTGCAGAGCCACTACGTTGACAAAAAGCTCTCTCTAGAAATAACTGGGTTTATATTCCTGCTGTGTGAGGAATTAGAATAGTTTTATGTCATATTGCATGTCCTCCAAGGGCATTTTCTACATGTTTACCATGAATTTAAGCACAAGGTCAGCATGCAGGCCTGCTGTGGGTGGTGTTATCTGTTAGAGAGTCACCAGACTTCTCAAAAATCATTGGCTTTGATTGTATTTCGGAAGTTAGTCTGGCATTGATTCAGGTCATAGAGGAAGTAAATTATCAAGGACTGGCTGACTTGACTGGACTATGGCACAGATTAAGGCAGATCTCACAAATTACACTAAGTGCTTATGCAAAGTGAGCATTGTTTTAGTGAATTTACAGTATCGGGATGAGTCTCCTCTACCTCACCTGCCAAAATCTAATACACTAAATATTAAAGTGTAGGAAAGTTTGGGGGGTTTGTTTTGGTTTTAAGTAAGTACCTGTCTGTATTCTGTTCCTTCCTGTTTCTTTTCCAGAACCAGTTGCCTGTAAGGAATTCAGAAGCCCTGCATGCAGCTCTCCACTTCTCTGCCTATCCATGTGCAATCTAAAGAGAGCTCAGGACAAGCACAGGGACTTAGAGAAGCAGCCATTCTTTGGGTTTGTCTTGATACCAGTGTTTCTCAGACAAAAATGAAGTCTGGAAACAAGGGGAAATGATAGATTAGGACCAGACCATGGGGTTTTTTGTCCGTTTGTTTTATTTAAAAGGACAGTGTTAAAAAAGAATGCAAAACAGTGAGGTAAGCTCAAACACACAATGGCACAATGACTTAAGACTTATGAAAGTAATAAGCAATTTGATTGAAACAGAACAATTACCAGACTTTGTATGAGAAAACTAATATTTAACACTGAAATACCTGAAAGATTAAGGCAGAAACAGCAAAACATGCAAAATGAAGGGTTCCTGTGAGAGTAACTAAAGTTCTTGTACAGCAAAATGTGTCAGTGTAAAGCACTGCCATTAGACACACCAATCTGCCCTTCCTGATCTTCAAGAACGTTGGATGTATGATGTCACAACTTATTTCTTTATTATATCACATCATGCTCCTGCTGACAGCTTATTTGAAACAATACTACTATTTTCTAAATGCAGACATGCAAGCCTTTCCTGAAGCTATCTTCTCAGATTATTGCTTTTTAAATATATTTAATAAAAAAATGTTAGTTAATGGAGACTGTAAATGCACTACTGAGCTGCTCTCTATTTGTGGTATTTTAAATTTGATTGAAAACAATTAGCAGATGAGAGAGCTGCCTGTGAGCATTCATTAAAATGAGGCTTGTGGTTTGTGCCTGTTGAATTTCACTGTGCATCTGGAGCTGTTTGCACTGGTGGCACAGTTTTCCGTCATCATAAAAAAGGGACTGTTCCCTATAAAGGTTACGCTGGCAAAAAATAAATGGTATTAAATTTTTCCAAAACTTCCCATTGAGAAAGCAGCAGTGTATTACCCACGGGGAATTTCTCCATCAGATGACGATGGCTCATGGACAATTTAATTTGTTATTTAGTAACAGCTTGTAAATCCCTCTCATATAAACAACATGCAGTTGTAAAAGCTGACTGCTAATGAGATGATTGACCCTAAAGGTCACACTGGCAGAATCCCCCATTGTTTGCTTAAGGATATAATTTTCATTTCATCTAACTGAAAACTGACATCCGAGCATAACATGACAAGACATTAAAAAAAAAAAAAAAAAACAACACACTGCATTACTGGAAGAACTCTGCCATTGTTTTAGGTTTGAGATAAACATTGTTAGCTTGGCTGAGCTGCTACCAAGGCAGCCAGCTGCTTGATATGGGACTCCAAGCGACTGTGGGGAGAGATGACTACACTGAAAAATATCTGGTGAGCAAGTACAATATCAAAGGTGAGCGTGGTCTGAACATTAACAATCATTTTTTCATTTCATTAAAATCAAGTTCAATTCCAAAACTCATCTCAAGGTGAGCTGAGTGGGGTAAGAAGGTTTTACAGAGGTTTTGCTTGTGTTATATTAGGAATTTTTTTGCTGCTGCTGCCTGCATTTTTAATATTGAGTAGCTAGAAGAATCTCAAGAAACTTAGTGCACCAGAGGACAAAACTGTATGGACAACAGTCCTGACTTAAAAATGGTCAACACAATAAAAATATTTAATTTTCAAAATCTATCTGCCCAGTAGTCTGAAAATAGCACAAAACTAAGTACAAGCCTGCTGTGTCTTGTTATACTTTATACTTTCTGCCACCTTCTACTTTTTTCGCAGTACCTACCACTTGTCCTCATATTTCTTCCTTTCCTCTGCACTCATGCAAAAAGCCTCCAAATCAGTCCAGCATTCTTCCCTGTGTTGGAATTATTTGGGGCTTTTGTGCCAATGTCCATCCTGAATCATGGAGTACTTGGCTGATGTTGAACAGGATACCCAAAAGAGAAATATTTAACCAATACAGGAGAGAACAAGCATTACTGATCTGAGTTAATCCAGTAAGACTAAATAATGTAGATGGAGTGTGCAATACATTATAATTTTCAGCACATTAATTTGGGATAATCATGGTGATTACATAACCAGATATCTATTCAAGACATCCACAGACAGATCTGTAAGAATACTTCAGATACATCAAATATATTGACAGATACCTCAGTAAAGCCTTTGTAAACCCCTGAAACTAGGGAAAGCATCTCCACGAGACATATAATTTGCAGTTATATATTATTCTTATCAAAATATTGGTTACATAAAAAGCTCAAAATAATGGTCCACTTGGCAAAGTCTGCTGATTTTACACCAGATAACTTTGGGCATTGCTCCAGCTTCTGGGAACATGTTTGAAAATTCAAGGTACTTTCAAAGGGCAGCCTCTGCTGTTTAGTTCATAGAAAAGGCAACATACACTCTCAGAAAGACTAAAATTAGCACTGATACTCAAAAATCAATCTGAGGGAAATTATAGGCTGCATGTAGGTAGCTGGTACCTCATCTTTATATTTATGCATATGCAAACCTTAATACAAGCTATGTGCTCTGCATGTCCCATTTCCATCTCTAAGGGTTCAACAACAGGGTATTCAGGAATTCCAAGGTCTCCATGGCAATGATGTGGGCTGAGCATCTGTTCCCTCTGAATAAAAGGGGATGGCCATATTTTGAATCGACTTGGCATTGATCATCTTTGGGTGTAGTCACAGAGTAGTTGTTTATGAGAACTCTCTCCATCAGGTTTCCCTATATTTTAGAGAAGTGGAGAGATCGTATTAATTGACAGGAAGAAATCCCAAAAGCTACCTGCTTGAGCATAAAAAAAAAAGTAAGGATGACAAGAGTTTTCAGACCAGCTATGTGTCCTAGGGTGACTTTATGATGCTTTTATCCCTAATTGTCTCTTCTGCTTGTGCTGGATGTCGAGTTCTCTGCTTTACCCTTCTGTGCTATACCCTTGACTAAAATAATAATGAAACATTCAGGTACCTTTAAGTTTCTTTTTACTTTGGAATCCTGACAGACAAAAAGCATCAACAAGAAAGAGTCGTTGGCTTAATGTCCCATTCTTAAGCCCCTCTATCTCCTTTTTCTCTATTTTTCAATGAAAGCCAGCTCTGCCACTCTGCAAACATTAACCTAATATTCCAGGGTATAGTTTCCAATGCACACCAGGGCATTTATACCATAGCATCACCTGGATGGACCCTCCCATAAGATTCATGTTCTTTTAGTCTACAGCACAGACTTGTACCATCTTAACACAGAACCAAAAACCACAGAAATTTCTAGTGTGGGGAGGATGTCAAGAAATAATGAGGCAAATGCAATTAATCCACTGTACATGTACACACCATTATTTTTCAGTTTAATGGAATGGAGAATTTTTCAAAGAAATCACAGTAAACATCAGATTTTTGATTTAAAATATCCCCAGAGAAGAAGTTAATTGTAAAGCATCAAACATCCATCCCCACAAAAAATTTTATAACTTGCAATATTTTTCTGGCTATATTTATTACGCTAATAAGTTACTATTAGAGTATTATTATATTAAAGTAAATATATTTATTCCAAAGTGAATCTGAAGTTTTTCCCATGTCAGTTGTACCAGACCCTTCCTAGGAAATGTCACAGCTCAGCAATGCCACCTGGATGGACAGGAGCACAGAAGTGTGACAGGAACTTCACTCATATCACAACTGTGGGGATGGGATCTCCTCATGTAAGCCAAGGCCACGTGAAGATGGGGGTGACACGGCAGATTTGTGGGCACATTGACAGTGGGCAGAAGAACCCATGAAATAAACTGAGGTTATTTAATCACTCCACTCCTAAATTTGGCTTACAAGAGCTCAGGAGAGGGGGCAATTTTTGATGTTGATGTGCAGCTCAGCTGGGCAAAATGCAGCAAACTGTTCACAGGGCTGCCCTCCTGCTCATGGACTCTTGTCCTGAGAAGCCTAAAAGGGCACAATAAAGGCATTTAAGGCTCAAGTGTTGTGTATCAATGAGAAAATAAGTGCCTGTGGCCAGAAAATTTTATTTTATGCCTAGGCTGGCAATACAAGGTAATATTCTGTCTGAAAAAATAGTACAAAGGATTTTATTGGACTAATCAGGGCCCCTGGTGAACAGACCTAATTGTAAAACTGCCATGGAAACATCAGCACAGTTCCAGGTGATTGATAACTTTTGTTATTTTCAAAACACAGAGAATGGGGAGAAGGAAATATTTAGATAACAAAGAATGCATAATCTGTCATACCTTTAAAGAATGTCGATCTTTTATGGAACTACTATTATCTCATCCTTTTCCATAATCAACACAAAAAGCAAAGCAGAAATCATTTGCATTCTCTTCCGGCCTACTGCTTTCCCCTAAAACTGAAGGAAAAAATATCTGGGACCTTTTATCATAGAGGACAACTAAAACAGCAAACAAGATGAAAGCAGAATTGCTAATGGGGGTTGTTACACAGACATTACCAGTGTCTACATTTGGGCCTGATTCCTCCAGTGGAAATCGAGGAGCAGGATGTTGGGCAAACCCAGTGACAGTTCCTTTCACTGGCTCTGGATGACTCCACTGAAATTACAGATTCCTCCAGTGGAATTGCAGATTCCCACTGGTGGAGGAAACGGTTGGGAAGTGGGATGGATAGTTAATGGAATGTTGGTACCTAAAGCCTTCTAGATCATGACTGTTGCAAAAAAAGCTCATTGTCCAGAAAGCCCTCCTGTTTATTTGGGTGGCAGGTGGCACTTTGGAGCAGAGCAGTGGAGAGAAGGCTCTCACTAAGGCACGAGAAATAAGCACTGCTTATGTGGGGGACTGTGATCAGATTTATTGCTGATACAGTGAAGAAATATTGCCAGTGCAGTCTGTTAAAGAAGCAGGTCTAGAGAGTGGTAACAGAAGCAGATTTGGGTGGGAATGCACAGGTCAGGTCGGCAGCCTTTGGCCTTGAAGAATGCACAGAGCCCCTGTGGAGCTGCTTTGGGGTTTTACCTCCCTGTGTAAAACATCATTTTTACATCTGAGTGCTTTACTCACTCATCATTTGTCATCTGAGTGCTTTACTCGCTCATCCCAAAGGGAGTGTCCCCTGTGGCCAGGCTACATACCCTGCAGGGGTCCCTGCCAAGGAGGGGATCCACCCAGAACCTGCCTTGGGACACCAGTTCATTCAGCTAATCTCCACTAGCATTTTATACCCTTTTGCAGGCTGATGTGCACCTAAGTCAATTAGCACAGCTCCCCATCTCTGGAACATATTCATTATTTGAGCACCCAGAGACTTGCTCCTGCAATTACCACCTGGTGTCCTTATCTTTGGGCAATTCACACTATCACTATCAACTCACACTGAGGGAGAGGGGGGGTGTTGAAGGGGGAGGAAGGGGGGACACACCTGATGACTCACAGCACTATCACACACATTGTAATGAGAAGGAAGAGTAATAGGCCTGTGACACACACTGGGCATCAAGAATTTGAGTGGGAAGCCTGCAAGCTTTCTTCCAGTGTCACCCAGAACGTGTTATTTCCTCCCACAAGAAGCACCCTCCACTGCAGCAGCATGGAGATGGGTGGTGGTTGCTGCTGCCCTCCCCAAAATGCATCTCTTCTGGAGAAGCCACTCTGGTGGGCACACAGCAGTCACTCAAGTCCACATTCACACACACCACAGGCAAGTCAGCAAGGAGAGGCAGGAAGGGTCTCCTGAATAAAGTCCCAGCCAGGTTTATTTTGCAGCCTCACGCCAAAGGCTTCCAGGGACAGAAAGATCCAGATCAAAGGAATGTCCAGAGTTAAGTGTGGGGTCAGGAGCCAGTGGTCTGAGGGCACAGGGGCCGTACGAGGGCAGGGCAAAGACACATAGGGGATATGGGGGCAGAGCATCAGAGATACCACCACCAATGGGGAAAGAAGAAACCTCGGGAACCAGGGCCATGTATGGACAGCAGAGGTGGGGAAGGCCATGGGCCAATGGGAAAAGCAGAACTGAGGTAATGGACACAGTGCTGCAGGGCACCCTGGGGGAAGCCTTTTTGCTCACCCTAAGCTCTGAGGCTTTCCTGAAGCCTGTGGTAGGTTCCTCCAAGGCATTGCCCTAGAAGTTCCCCTGACAGGCTCACACTCCACTCCACACTCCACTTTTCCCAAGATAAAGCCCACTGTGTTTTCTCCTCACAGCCCAGCTGAGGACAGACAATCACGGCCATCTGGGCAGGACCTCCCCATGCCAAAGCAGCCCCTTCAGAGAGGAGGGCCTTGCTGTGGGTGCCAGTGGGCTCCAGAGTGAGCTCCAGCAGGTCCCACTGAGTGCAGGGCTCAGCATCACTGACATCCAGAATCCTCTCCCGGCCACAACCCCCTATGCAACACCAAGAACAAACCCACAATGGGTTCATTTATTCCCTAACTCCAGGACAGCACATTCCAGATTCAGGGCATGCTCAAATCACTACTTATCTGCTTAGATCTAGGAATACAAACATATCATTGAAATGCAAAATTTCTGAGCATGGGAACAGCAGTCCATGCCACATGATCTCCACTGAGATTGCTGGAGAGTGAAAAAAAGCCAAATTCAAACTAATGTCAGAAGGAAATAATTTTAAATAGAGCTACCTTTATCTTCATTTCATCTCACTGATGTGATGGAAAAAAGGCCTTTTATGAGGGAGGGATGATTCTAAAATTTTTGAAGGTTCATTTCAAAGGCTTTTTAACTGATTATCCAGAACATCCCTTTGGTACAAAAAGCAAACCAGAGTAATTTTTTCATCTCTTGAGACTACCATCCCCATTTGGACTACTCAGAAATACCTTTACCACACTGTACTTCCTTTGCACTCAGAGGTACCTCTAAGGAGTGCAGGGACATGCAAACTAATTCGCAAACCAAAAAATGTCCAGATTTTGAACATAGAAATTCCAGATTGGCTCATTTAAAATATTCCTAAGGAATGAGGCAGCTCACTCATCTGAATATTGAGAAATCATTAATTATTAGTTGGTCACACTGATAAGACTCAGTGGAAGGTTCTTGTTCACTTCAGCTGGACAACATCCCAGCTCTGTTCACGCAAGAAATAGTAATCAAACCACAGGAACACAAAATCTGCTATTTTCTGTTACACTTTCTCCAGCTATAGTGTGTGCTGTTAGATTGTTCCAGCTCCTGTCTGCTTTCACACAAATAGGGAAGAAACCTCTCCTGGTCTTACAGGACAAGCACAGGTTTCTGGTTAAGGTTCCTGCTTTATTACACTTTCTCTGTAGCCCTGCCCAGCTCCTTCAGTGTCTCAGTTTCAGGTGTTTAATTTGTACAAGGTGTCAAACAACACTTTGTTACAGCTCTGAGATGTTGTGCAGGTAACTGAAAAAATGAAGCATCCAGCTACTACACAATGGAAACTTATAATAAGGTGCATTAGAGAGAAGTGTATTGCTCTCCTTCAATTCCCTTTGACTCTTGATTGAACCAATCTCCCCAAAAAAATTTTTGCAAGGCCTTGCAATGCTGGAGCCTCTAAAGCCTGACTATTAATTCAACTATTAATGTGCTCTTTCTCTGTTCCAGCAGGCAGGTAAATAACCAGGTTAATTCTTGAGGAACCTCTTGTGAATAGCAGCGACTTTTTACCCTCCATCATTTTGTCTCACCAATCCAGTATCATTTGCTCCTTTTTCTCTTCCTTTCTACCATTCACTAATCTTAGACAATAGAAGAGAAAATTATCTTTCTTTACTGTTGAGATGGACTTCAGAATTTATCCAGCTTGAATGTCACATTTTAATTTTTTTTCAGAGACTTTATCATTTAAACCAAGTTTATCTTCTGCTCTCCTTGCAGTTATCTGTTCACACAGTCCCAGTTCCTGAAAGGGACGCTATTTTATCACATAACATTTTCATTTAAATTATTGGTGCATGTTTAAAAACCATTTATCACCCAGGACTCAAACATAAAACAAACCATGTGATGAACATACAGTTAATCTCTACCATACCAAGGGGGTGATAAGTAAAAAGGTAACTGACTAAGTGCTATTTAGCTCAGGAAGGTACATCTGCCTTCTTGTCAGAAACCAGGGTAGAGATGGGAGAGGAGAATTGGCAGGAGGGTGAATTGTTTTGTTTCTGGCCACGCATGCAACACATTCTACAGGAACATCATCATCAAAGCACACAGACATCAGTCAGGAATATTTTTTGAGAAGATAGCACATAAAATGAGACAGGCTCAGAGTAAAGGGTAATGAGGAATTGACCATTGTTCTGAAGTATCTGCTTGGGGACTATATAAATGCTCTTTATTGATCCGTGTATTACAATGACAATTCCTACTCAAAAATTCAAGTTATTTATAGTCCCATAGATCTGCTTTAAGCTTAATGCATATTTTTTTACAAAACAAGATCTGAAAGTCCTTTTTTCTTAATTGTCAAGAGGGATTGATTTTGCAAGGGACTAGAAATTTTACTTCTTATCACTAGAAATTTTACTTCTTATCTTCACCTTCTGTGGCTCAAGCTCTAATGCCATTCTTTATTTACATGTAGGAATGTTCTCTGTGTTACTGTGAGAGAGCAAAACTGTCCTGCTCTGGTCCCCTGAGGATTCAGAAGAACCTTTTCTGATATAGCTGACCTCATTTAGGCTACATCTGACTAGGGAGTTCCAGGAATGCATCCTATGTCCTTACACAGATCTTGACACTGCTTTTCCTGGAAAGACATTCCAGCCTCACAGAGGGAAGGAAGCCACTACAAAGTTTGGACTTGCTTAGAACCTGTACCAGCAGGGAAGTAGGACTCAGGAGCTTTCCTCATAATGCATTTTTCCTCTGATTCCAAGGAAAATGGTTGCAGTGGTGTGTGCGGGTGGGGAATGCCGCAACCTTCCCCAAAAGCACCTCCATACACGAAGCCGCCTGGGCAGGCACACAGGCAAGCACAGTGCCCACACAGGCACACACAACAGACAGAAGTCGGGGAATGAGAGGCAGGAAAGGGCTTCTGGGTGGAGTTCTGGTGGAGATTATCGGTGTCACACCGAGGGGTGCCAGGGACAGAAGGACCCAGAACAACAGAGGGGACAGGTTTAAGTACAGGTGTCACACTGAGGGGTGCCAGGGACAGAAGGATCAAGAATGATGGAGGGGATAGGTTTAAGTACAGGTGTCACACCAAAGGGTGCCAGGGACAGAAGAATCAAGAAGAGTGGAGGGGATAGGTTTAAGTACAGGTGTCACACCAAAGGGTGCCAGGGACAGAAGAATCAAGAAGAGTGGAGGGGATAGGTTTAAGTACAGGTGTCACACCAAAAGGTTCCAGAGACAGAAGGACCCGGAACAGTGGAGGGGACAGGTTCAAGTACAGAGGAGATGAGGGAAGAGCAGAGCATCAGATCCAATGGTCTGAGGGTACAGGAGTGGGCTAAAGGGTAACAATCAGTAGAGGATGCCGGGGTAGACAGGTAGGGAAACAGAGACCAATGAGAACCGAAGGGAGAACATTCTGGGGAACATACATATATGGAAGACAGGGGTGGAACCAGGGTGACATAAGCTTACATCATCTTAACAAACCAATGGAGTGACAGAACCTAAAAGATATTGACATGTTGCTGCAAGGATCCATAGGAGAGAAGCCCTTCTCACCGTATAACAAAAGCATTTCTCTTACATTAGTGGCAGGTCCTCCTGGGCCTCTGCAACAACTCCTCCAGTGGCAAGTTCTCCTGGGGTGCCACAGAGAATATGAGTGTTCTCTGGCCTCAGGACTTGGGGATGCTCAGTGCCTGCAGACAGCTGTGCAGGAGATGCAATTCCCTGCTGTCCACACTGAGTGTGGATTCAGTGAAGGATTCATCTGCAATCAAATTCAGATTTAAACTTCTGAATTCAGGGAAAACTTGGAGTTATCCAGTTCTCTTTTAGCATCAATAATAAGGTCATCAGGATCATTGTGGTTCTCTCCCTAATACATGTGGTTCTCTCCCAAATCAGTGGTGATGCAGAAAACAGTTCATAAGAAGAAGAAAATATTATGTTCTTTGATTGGTGTAAAATTCTACCAAACTGGATGAAAATGATTTCTTCACTTCTGAATTGGACCTGTCAGAGTGATTCCTTCCTTTAAAAAAAGTCCACCTCACATATCATTCCTACAGTTTGCAATAGACAAAGGATTTGTATAAATATCAAATCAGGAGGATAAACATCAGGAAGAGCTCCTGTGAGATGTTTGATTCTCTCTCACCCCTGGGTGAAAGGCAGTCTGAAACACAAATTTCTGGTTAAGGCCTGGTCAGATTGTCAGCTATATATTATGGTTCAGACCATGGGACTGTGATGATGATTCCTTTATATCAAGAAAAAATAAGGTTGTTTGTGTTGCACATAGGAGCAGTGAAGAAAATAACTTGAGTAGATGTACAAGTTTTCTAGGAGTTATCCCACAAAACTAGAAATGCTTGAGAACTCTACAAACTGATCTATCAATCCTTTTTGTAAAGAGTGTATGTCAGGGATTTAAATTTGATAATTTCTTTGTCATTCTCTCTCATCCTATGCACACATACTCATATTTATGAGTATGTCTTGTTTACAGCGTATTTTCAAGAAAAAAATCTGGGTTTTTCTTGTCTATGCTGCTTTCTGCTCTGCTCCTCATCCCACAAATCACTACATTCCCAATCTGATTTGAGGCTTACTGCATAGACACTAAAAGCAGTTATACTCAGCCCCAGATTGCAGCACAGAGATTGGATTACAAGTGGCACCTTACATTTTAGCTGCTCACTCACTTTCAGCTCCTGTACATTATTTGAACTCTGAGCATTTTCAGCTTGCACTGCACAGCAGAGTTGTGAAGCCATTGGGTGCAGGCAGGAAAGTTCCAGTGATGTATGAGACTGCCAGAGGAATGGCAAAAGCTGCAAGTTTGAAACTTATTCTCTGGGCTCGTGTCCTCAGAGAAAATCACTGCAGAGCACAGGGCCATATTTTGTGGGTTTAAGTGTTAATTAAGTGCTGAATAGCTCTCACTCTGCTTCCCTGCACAGGGGAAGTTTCTACCCTTTGAGGCTGGTGAAATACTCACAACAATAATTCATTTTATTGTTTCCTTTTTTCAGCTGTACCCCTTTTTCCTCATTAGCTCTTCATCACTTCTAGAAACTTGTTTGAATGTAACACCCAGTGCTGTGAACACAATATTTTATCAGTACTTCCAAAATTTGAATTCCAGCTTTTAAGGGAAATTCTTTTAGTAAATATAAAAATTGTTGGTACACACTTAGCTGAGCAGGAATCAGGATAGATCAGGATGCATTGAATGATATCTGACTTTGTGCCTTGCTGAGTTCTCTGTGCTTTACCTACCACCTAAAAGCAATCAGGAGCATAAAACAGAAATGGAGAAATTACCCCTCACACCTGGAGCAGCTGGCAGCACTGGCTGGGACCAGGCCTATCACTGCCTTACCCAGCTTGTAACAAATTAATGCATCCAAGCTCTTCACAAGGACTACAGTTCCCAAAATTCCTTGCCAAAAACTGAATTGCTATCAGACCATCAAATTCCTTGATGAAAGGATCACTTGCAGCAATGATGTGTGTTCTCTTCATACAAATTATTTTCCTTTGACTTACAGTATTTGAATGGCATTTGTTGCCAGAAAAAAATTCACAAAACACATTGAAAATATGACTGGAAATGAAAATTAAAATTAGACAGGATCATCCTGAAAATTTAGGAAAATATATTTGTTTTTATCTTAAATGTTTTTTCTTTCTCTTTGCAACTATAAGTTGTTTTTGGTAATAAAAGCCTTCACATCAACATGTGCTCATTTGCCCATCACAAAGCATAAGGGGAAATAAATTCTCAAAATTACTAGATTCTGTTTGTGTCACATTAGGATTGCAAAAAACCCCCATTCACCTATTCCTTTCATACATTTTTAAATGCTAAAATATTTTCAGAAACAGAAGCTGTGGGAAAACTTGAAAAATAGTTATTAAGGCAATCACAGGTTTGTAAGATAACACTTTTCCTCCCTCTCTGATATTAGCAGGCTGCCTGAAAGGACAGGTTCTTACTAGATTCTGAATTAAAAAGCTCTCAAACCAATTGCCAAATGGAAAAGAGCAGACACAATGCTAAATTTAATTAATTAATTAAGCCAAAGCATTCATGAGGATGAGACAGAAAGAAGAGAGTAATGGAGTCTTCTGTTTTAGTCAAATATTGGACTGGGTCTGTATAATCGGGGGCTGAAAATTTCCTGATTTTTTCATTTTTTGTAAATTATGAAAACAGAAGCAGCAGACATTTATGACAGTCTAAATAAAGCTCTTTTGTCATCCACTGTTACTTTTATTTATGGGAGAAGCATTATATAGAATAAAATGAATGGCTGCTGTTTCATGTACTATAAGATGGTTGGGAAATATCCATTAAAACCCTACAGCATTTGATGATTTATACTTGACCTTTTTTTGTGAGGATTAATTGTATCTCCTGCTCCGTGTTGGATGATATTTTACCCAACCTGCCTTTATTTGGTGTAACAGGTGATTGTGTGGCCACAGCTGCAATAAGCTCACACCTGGCACTGCAGAAGCTGGCAGGAAGCTGTAAGATCTGTCTTGGGACAAAGACCAGAAGGTGCATCTGTCCCTCTGGAGGTGACAGGCTATTGCAGCAACCCTCTTGTTAGAGGGTAAAATGAGCTGAGGCACAGATGTTTCTCACAGCATGAAAAGGGTCCTGGTTTATTCCTCTTTACAGCTCAGCCATCCTGACTCCAACCATTCACTGACTCTGCCTGCAGCAAGCTCCTCCTGGAGGTTTCCCTTGCAGCCTCTGACTGCTGGGTATTTCCTGCTGAGCTCTGACTGCAGGGATCAGGCTCTGACTGCAGCTTTTACCCAGCTAGACTGTGACTGCAGGGATCAGTGTGCAGACTCTGACTGCAGGCTTTTACCCAGCTAGACTGTGACTGCAGGGATCAGTGTGCAGGCTCTGACTGCAGGCTTTTACCCAGCTAGACTGTGACTGCAGGGATCAGTGTGCAGGCTCTGACTGCAGGCTTTTACCCAGCTAGACTGTGACTGCAGGTTCCAACAACAGGCTCTGACTGCAGACCCAGACTGACCTCACAGCAGGGATTCTCTCTCCCCAGGATCTTGCTTCATTAATTTCTACTTCATACTCCTCAAGGTTCCTCGTCCATGATGATGCTCCCCTTATCAGCTCACCCCCTCTTTTATCTCACTCATCCGTACTGGATATAACTGTTACTCATCAGGGACCAGGCTGTATTGGGTAATTAACACAGCTGTTACTTATCAGGGGTGAGGTCACCTGTATTCCCTTCTCCTACAACAGGCTTTTGGCCACCTTCCCCAGCCTGCCATGGCAGAGACTGGGATGAAGCCCTGCAGAATCACCCTGTGCTAGAGAGCTGCACAAGAGCCCTGGGCTGTGTAAAGGAGTAAGTCACACATGTTGCCAAAATAATCTGGGGCTTAGCTCTAACCAGCTGCCCTATCTTGCACCTGAGACACTTGGAATTCAGCTCGGATTTCTACTAGTTCATGTGATTTTAAGTAAAACACCCCATTTCTGTGTTCCTGGGTTAAAGTCATGATACTCCTCTTTAATAAAATATGGGAAACGTATTCCTCAGCAATGTGTAAAGAGGTGTTCACTTGCATATAAAACTCCCAGCACTGATATATCAGTATCCAAAAATAAGTCCAAAAGCAATCCCATCTGTGGCAGGAAATGTGGAAGTGGAGTTTATTTCAAAGGTGATTCAATTGGCTTTGTTGCTCCTAATCATATAAATAATATTTCAGTTAAAAAATGCACATCTTTTGTTTTCATATTCATTGGTAAAACTGCCAGCTTGTGAAATTTGGCAGAATGAACTGTGTCAGTGTTGCCATCAGGGAGCACTCCACTAACAAAGAAAGAAATGACAAAAAGGGCCCCCAACCACAAGACCTGTTTTATAATTCAAAACCAAGCTGTTACGAAAGGCAGGGAAATTACTCTTTTTTTGCTGTTAAATATTTTGAAGGTAAAAAATTCAAGGCTAGGCTTGGTCAACCCAAAGACCCAAGACAGAAAATGAAAACCCATTCCAGATTCACCCGTCATTTTGCCACCACCAGTTACCAGTGCTGCCTGCCTGCTGTCTTTCTGGCTGTTTCTTCCAGACTTCACAAATCAGAGCATTTCCACAGGAGTAAAGGAAGAAATCCCTGTGTTCCTCAGCCCCATGGAACGAGTCTGTATTCAGACTGGATGAACATCCCTGGCAGTGTCCAAGGCCAGGCTGGACACTGGGGCTTGGAGCACCCTGCGATAGTGCAAGGTGTCCCTGCACATGGCAGGGAGTGGAAAATGATGATTTTTAAGGTCCTTTCCAATCCACCAATTCCATGAGTCTACACAAAATGGTTGGCCTGGGACCTCCCGATGAACAGGAATTTGAGCTGTCAGTATTAGATTTAATTTGCATTTTGTGAGTGCCCAGAAAAATATCAGGGGGGAGCACTATTGCCCCCGTACCAGAAATGCTTTCTCCAATCATGGAATAAAACAGACAACCTCTGCTCATCCCTTCCCTCTGCCTGTGGTCTCACAGACCTTCTTCAAACAAGCTCCAGAAACAGTGGAAGGAGAAGGAAGAGAATTTTGTAAGTTATTCCATATCCCCTCTGAAGAGAAGGCTGAGATTTTCAAGTTGTTTATTTCACTGTTTAATGTTTGCAATGTGGGGGGGTAGGAAGAACAAAAAAAGAAGAGATAGTTGTGTTGCAATGCTAATGAGCACATTTACAAGGCTCTGCCAGCAACGCTGAGCCTCAGCTCCCTTTTATTAGCCATTTTGGAAGATGTCTTAGTTGCAGTTGCACAAAAAGCATTGTCAGGACTTTTATATTTTCTCATTTAGAATACTGTGACATTAGTTGGAGAGGGTCTGGTTCGGCAGCACATAAGCCAGTATCAGTATTGTATAATACAGCAGCTAGACTCATTTTGCAGTGTGATTACAAAACCCATCACTGTGAATTATACAGCAAGTTAAATTGGTTTCTACCTTCTGCAAAGCCAGAATATTATCTTGCACAAATAGTATACAAATGTAGAAATAATACAAGTCCAACTTATCTGAATGAGAGAGCACAGAAAGCTTTCATTGCTCACTCCATCAGTACTTTCTATTTTCTGCTAATGACACGTGCTGTGGTCTAAAAGCAAACTCTAACAACAGTGAATGCTCTCACTTTTTACTTTTTACATTTTTATTTTTACTAAGCTTCGGTTTACTAGAACATCCTGCCACTGCTAAAAACTTTCCCCACCTGAAAAATAATTTTTTGAGCAACCTTTTTACATAGAATCACAGAATGGCCCCATTTGGAAGGGACCTTAGATATCATCCCATTCCACCCCCTGCCATGGCAGGGACAGCTCCCACTGTCCCAGACTGCTCCAAGCCCCAGTGTCCAACCTGGCCTTGGGCACTGCCAGGGATCCAGGGGCAGCCACAGCTGCTCTGGGCACCCTGGGCCAGGGCCTGCCCACCCTGCCAGGGAACAATTCCTGATTCCTAAGATCCCATCCAGCCCTGTCCTCGGGCACTGGCAGCCATTCCCTGGGTCCTGGCATTGCAGTTCTGATGAACTTTTGATGAACTTTTCACTTCTCTTGATCAGAAACACTTGTGAATGTCTGCTGCTAATGATTTTTTTTTCTATTATTTATATTTTTCTATTAATTAAAAAGTGCCATCAATAGCTTCAGATTTTTCAGCATAATTTAAATACTGGAACAATCCTTTGGTATGAGTAACTCAGACTGGTCAGTCTTCCCTGGAGGAGGAAGGGAAGCTTGGTGAACCTTACTCTCCTGGGTGAGCTGCATTTTCTAGTCCCTAAACACTGACCAGATGAAAAAGAGCTACATGGTCTTAATGAACTTCCTAACATTATACTCCCACTATTCCAGCTCAGGAGAGATGATGTGCTGAAGAGAGGAGCAGGCAAAGGAGGAGAAACAGCCAAACAGCTCCATCAGACTGAAATTATGTCCCAGGAAAATCAGATACAGGAGAAGGCTACCTGGCAAAAATTCCTCCTGCTAGACAGGCCTTGGAGAAGCTTTCTATATCCATTTATCCAGTTCTAGAATTCCATGACCATGCAAGCTGTTAAAAAAAATTGCCACACACATTCGTAGGTAGGTGCAACTGCATGGGTGTAGTAGAGCTGATTTATTTTTCTCTTTCTATTAAAATCAGCAGCTCCATCTCTAGCTGAGGTGTACAGATAGAATTATTCCAAACAGACTATTTTGCAGACATCCTGTCTGTTCCCCAGACTGAGAATTGTCACTGCTGCACTGCCACAGAGCTGATGGGATTTGGAGTTGCCATAGTGTTAAATGTTTCTCCTGTGATCAGCAACTGCTGATTTAAATGAAAGTCTTGAGCCATTTTCTCTTCTGTGTATTTCACAGTCATTTCAAAGTCATCATAGACAAAAAGGTGTAATGATACTGGGTAAAGAATGTATTTAAAGGAGCTTGCCGTGATCTGATTTCAAGGTCAGAGCACACAAACACCCTCTGCTTCCAGCTGCTGTAAAGGACAGGACACGTTGAGGCCCTTCAGCCATGCGAGTTATATTTAATAAACATGTACACATATTCCTTTCACAGAGCCTTCCTATTGAAATGCCTGAGCTGAATTTTGTGTCCTTACGATGTGCACGGAATTCCAGCCCTCACGGCTGGGACGATCCACTTCAGTAGTTGTGACCAACGATGTGAGGCACAGCCAGGTGAAGGCAGGCCGGGATCAATGGGACTCTAGGGCACTTGGCACTTGTGAAAGATTTTGAGTATTTACTTCTCAAATTTATCAGTATTAATAATTCTAATTTAATGCATTTCCCCTGTCACTTGCAATGAGTCAATTGCTAATTAAATGTTGTTGATAAAGATGAATTACACTTTTACATGCTTAAAAAGAGTGTCGCTAATATGTCTAAATCTAGATGTGAAATGTAGAACAGTATGATCTAATCCCCCTAAATACTGTTGTTATCCAAAATCATTCTATGCTGAGTTAATTGTCAAAAAAGGAGAAGTACTGGAAAACTGAATGATTGACATTTAACCCTCTAACATGTATATAAACTTTATATTCAAATTACATGGAATTAGTTTGCAGAATTAATCGTTTTCCTTCGGTGGGGAGGCAATGACACAAGAAACAGCACATCTCTATTGACAGGTCAGAAATTCATTAATTCTTCTTTTCCCCTTTGCATTGTACCTGTTTAAAAGCTGTAGAAATGCCCAATTTAGAGCTTTGCCCAGCAGTAGTGACTCTCATCTCTTTTTGAGTGACAATGATGAGATTTCTGTCATGCTTTGCCTCTCCTACAGGGCCAGTGATGGGATTTTTTTCCTGGAAATCTTATTACTGAATGCACTGTCGTGGTCTCAGATGGAACTTTCAATCAGAAAGGCAATCAGAAGATTTTCCATTTGTGAGTTTTCCTACAAAGGAGCTTTGCTAAACTCTCCAGTGCGGCCTCTAACTCACAGAGTGCCTTGCCCTGAACACTGAGGTGGCCCCAGACAATGCCATGACCCCTGTTCACAGCACTTCCCTGGCTCCCAGAACTGGGATGTACACCAGAAACGGGCTCAGTTCCCAATCCCTGTCATGGTGGTGGATCTGCCATGGCAGCTCAGAACACCCTGGCACCCTGAGCATGTGATGAGTAAGTGGGTTTGGTTTTTGTAGTGAGTTACAGAAATCAGTTTGATTTCACTGAAATCTCCAGGACAGCTTCTTTCCTACCCTTAGAGGACTTCACTGCTTAGTTCAGTGTTTTGCCAAAAGTTTTACATTCAATTATTCAAAAGCATTTTTGTTTTAATGCAATGTAACTTAAATGGATTGGGTACTTCATGAATTTCAATAAAATCTTTATAATATATACCGAAGTGTATCAATGTGTTAGTTGCGCACAGACTGCAGTCATCAAACCAAGTTGTGCTGCAGGTAAAGCAAAGTCAACGTTACCATCTGAAAAACAGGCAAAATTGGTTATGATGCGTTAAGAATTCTTTGTTTGCAGAACAAGTGTTATTGAGGAACTTTACGTCAGTGGGTTGTTTTAACCAGCAATGCTTTAACAAAAATCATGTAAGGTTATTTTTCAGCATGGTGCAGTGCGTCAGACACTCATAACTCCTGTGCTCCCATGACTGTCAAAATTCTGCACTGTCAAAAATTGTTTCAAATATTCTCCTTTTTTTCCTTTTTTTATTTTGTCTGTATTCAACTAATAAATAAATGATTTTGAAGAAACTACATTCCTCAAAAAAATATGAAGTTATTCCGGCAGATTGACTTCTGCAGTGCCCAAGTAAACCTGAAAGAAAAGCAATAACAAGAAAAGTATTTATAAAAATATATTTCACAAAGTAGGAAACAATACAGGAGTTTCTCTGAATACAATACATGGAGTAAATAAACGATAATATAGCTTCAAAACAAAGTAGAAAATTAAAATGATTTGCATGTAATACGTAGTTTTCTTATACAATTGCTACTTCTAAATGGCAAGTTTGCATTACAAATTGAGTATGCTTGCAGCTTCTAGTGTTCTTTCTCTGTGTGCAAGAGCCCTGGTGCATCACTATGAATATTATAGAAAAAAATGCTAATAACAGAAGCAGTAAAATTATGTACACACTGGTTCCTGCTCTAATACAGTGAAGAACTATAAGCATGGTTTTTTTACTGTACTGTGTTATGCGTGGATTTCTAAAAGTCTATAGTTTAAATATTCACATGAACCAGTTTACTTCCAGCTGTTTGTGCTTTTATTAAAAACACCAGGTACTAGATTTATGAAGAAGATATAAAACTGTCAAAAGTTTTCTCTGGCAAAGTTTAATTCCTGCCAGCATTCTCTTAAAATCCAGCTACTGCAAATGGACAGGGAACTGCTTTAACCTGCAACAATTTGTCATTTTTCTTTTCAAAATGTACATGTATGAAACATTCATTATATATAGAAAAAAAAATCTAACTGATATAATTTAGTTTTCTTCATAATCTTACTCTATAGATTATCAGTCTTAATAAATAAAAGCAGTAATGGACATCAATAAAATATTTATTTCAAAGATTAAACAAATAAATTCGATCTTTAGCAATAAAATCAGCAATTCTTTCATTTATGTAAGTCCATCCCATTTCACAGTTTTTTCTTTCAGAAGATGAAGCACAGGGTTGATCCTTCTTCTAGAGAAAAAGATCCTTTTTGGAAGCAAGGTTTTGCAGCCCTGCCTCTGAATCTCTACGCATTAGTAGTATTTATTACCCATCACTGGAATGGATTAAGAACATGTGAATATTTTAAGGCTTGACACAATATTTAAAGATGATATTCAGTCTGTGGTTGCGTGGCCAACAATTACTGTATGTACAATGGATGGTCACTGCACAGTAGGAGCCAGTAGGAATTGGCAATGCTATTTCTGCTCAGCATTGCTAAGAAGACCAAGATATTGCTTTGAACATTTCTGTGGCAGGATCTTTGTTGGCAATGCAGAAACAAACCTTTAGCTTTACACATACTGGGCAGGAGCTACTGTTCAACAGCAAAACCCTGCAAGTCCATTTCCTAAGAGAGCACCAATTTCTTTTTTGTTCTTTTCAATTCACTGAAGATAATCAAAGATCCAAATCTCCATCTTCAGAGTGGTCAAGTGAATATCAAATATCCAAAGACTTCTAGACACTCCACATACTTTACTTCACACTCCACAAGACTTAACCTCCTAACATATACTTTTTTTTTTGGTTCAACATTACAATGTAGTTGATTTTATAGATGACTGGCGCTAAACTTGCCTCTAAAACAAAAAGCCACATTAGTTTTAACTAACAGCAGTGGCCCTAGAATATTACATGATCATTAAGTCAACAGGGCAAAAGTTTGTAATCCACTGTCAAGTTTCTTTGTCACTTTCTCCAACTGAGTAAAGTTCTCCGAGTCTTTTAAAGCGAGGACCCCATTCACTGAGGTAGTCAAAATTCTGGTCTGAGTCTGATGTGGAGGACTCCAAGGAGCTGAGGGAACCAGCCGCTGACCCCTTTCCTTCATAGCCATAAATCTGGATAGAGTCATATGGCGGAGCTGTGGGATCATTATCAGCTTCGTGAAGCCTTACATTAATAAATTCATCAACATCAACACCATTAGGAACAGGTGCAAGACCTTGCCTGGGCATAAATTGAAGATCAGGCTTAATATCCTTACGAGGCAAAAACCCATTAATTCCATCCGGATTTTGCAAAGTTGCAATGTCAAACGCTTCCGTATCTTCCTCTCCACCTCCTTCGTCGTCATAGCGAATGATATTTTCCCTCACATCTTCATCATCCTTGATGATTAGAGGCTCATTCTTATGTCTTCTTAGTGTCACAAACAGCACCACAATGACTGCAAAGAGAGCACCAAAAGCTGTTTAGGCAAAACATTTCCAACCCAAACACCACACAGTGAGTGCAGCTGGGGAAGGTGCGAGGTGGCTTTTTGTGGAATTGGGAGTAGTAAGGGTGAAGAGCTGCAAGACCTATGACTTCAACCCCCTTCATGTGAAGGAGATTTGATCAGAAGTGCTGATTAGTCATCTAGGCTTTGATTATCAGCTTGTATTTACATCTGAGGCTCAATTTTATAGAAGCAATAAGATTTCCCTAAGTTTGAGCCTCAACTTTTCGCTCTGGAAGTGAAGTCGGGCTATCATTATGCACATAGTCTATAATGATCTACATTAGGGATGGTGTTTTCAAAAAGTAGAGGGTGTTTTTCTGAAAACAAAGCCCTGATGGGAGAAAGAAATCAGTGGTTTTTCTACCTGTTGCAAGGCTCCTATTATATAACTAAAAAGAGAGTGAGAAAATAAGCAAGAAAGAAAGAGCTTAGCTCAATTTCAGAATTGTGGACAGATGCATAAAAAACTCTAAATGGGTTATGCTTGTTTTTGCAGCCTAATGCTGAAACCTCAGTTACTGATGTAAATCTCAGTCACAGTGAAGCTGCAAAGTGTAGAAATAAGACTCTATTTTCACTGTTCTCTCCCTCACTTGCTTGATGTGGTATACAAATGTTGTATGTTTTATTAAAATATACCACAGTGCTTATCTTGTAAAGCTTTAATGTCTGTTGTGCCATTACAATCCAGAATAAACTCAAAATAGAAATATACAAATATATATATATATAAATATATATATATATAAATGGAAGGAGATAAAGCTGTAAGGAAGCATCCAAAGGAGGGAGCCGGGGCTGGGGAAGGGCCTGCAGGGGTCACCTGAGGAGCAGCTGAGGGCACTGGGCTGGTTCAGCTGCAGCAGAGGAGCTGAGGGCAGAGCCCCTCAGGGCTGCAGGGACAGCTGCAATCTCTGCTCCTGGGCCAGGGACAGCACCCAGGGAAGGGCTGGAGCTGGGCCAGGGCAGGCTCAGGCTGCAGAGCACAGACAGGTTCTGCTTCCCCCAGAGGTGCTGGCACTGCCCAGGCTCCCCAGGGAATGGGCACGGCCCCGAGGCTGCCAGAGCTCCGGGAGCGTTGGGACAGCGCTGCCAGGGGTGCACAGGGGGATTGCTGGGGGGTCTGGGCAGGGACCGGGACTGGGCTGGATGATCCCTGTGGGTCCCTCCAAACTGAGGACACTCTGTGACTGTCCATGATTCATACAAGGCTTAGCACTTAGAGCCATTTTCCATCAGGGGTAGTCCACACTGCGATCACCTTGCTGCTCAACACCCTGATCTGATTTCCAGCTTCCCATCCCACACCCATGTATTCTGTAACTTTGCTCTCTCTGTTTCTGCCCAGCTTTTAGGACATGAGGGACTCAGTCCTGCCAGCACTGCCAGCGCTGCTGCACGCCGTGCTGGACTGGGCCGTCCCTCCTCCTCCGGGAACTCCGCCCCTCCCTCCAGCCCCCGGGGGTGAGGGGCTGTGTGGGGCCGGGCGGCGCTCACCGAGCAGCAGGATGATGCAGGCCAGGATGGCGATGAGGGCGCCCATGCTGAGCCCGATGGGCAGCACGTAGGCCTCCACGTTGCAGGACTGCACGATGCCGTCGCTGCTGCAGCCGCAGACGCGGATGGTCAGCGTGCCCGTGCTGCTCATGGGCGGCGTGCCGCTGTCGCTGATGACGATGGGCAGCAGGTACACCTCCTGCTTCTGCCGGCTGAACCCGCTGTGCTTGGCCAGGATGCTCAGGGTGTTGTCTGCAAAGGCAAAACCGGCAGTGTCTCAGCATGCAGCCCTTCCAAGCCTGCTCAGGGAACAACCTCAAGGCAAACGTCCCGTGATCTCCCCTGACAGCAGCGCGTGGCACAGGGATGCTCCCCTGTCTGTCCAGCTGCCTGAAGAAGTGCAATGTATGCATTTGCTTGTGTCACACGGTGAGAAGATCATGATGGCAATCCCTTATTTCTCCTCTGCGTACAGCACTACAGATATCTTCCCATCATGATTCACCATAAAAATCCAACCAGTAAAGCAAGAGAGAAATGGGATGTTAAAGTAACCCAAACTCAAAGCACATTCACCAATTAACACAAATCTTCCTTGCCTTACAACCACAAACTGAACATTTCCCACTGCTATAAAAGATGCTTCCATTTTATATAAAGACAAAAGCTAAATGCATTAAAAGTTGTGGGCCTAATTTTAAGTGATCTAAACATTTATTGGCCTCAATGAAGAAAAGAGAGCAAACAGGCTGTACCTCCCATGGAGGCAGACAGGAAATGAGTCTAGGACATTCTTACCTCTGCACACATATGCAGAAAGTCAATTTTAGAAGTACAAAGAGGCATCTGACTGCATGGCATCCTACACAGCCAGAGTTACACAGTGAAATCTCTCAGAGTCACTCAGGTCTCAGTTCACCATCAAATAAATACCAGCTGATTTTTCTTAGGGTAATCATATAGACTTTAATTTGTATAGTTATAAAAATTACAGATTCTAGACACTTATAAACACACACAGATATCAATAATCTTGTATGTGTCATAGTGCTCAGGTATAAACCATCATTAGTAGCATGTCAAATAGGCAAAAAATTCTGATTTCTTTATATACTTAAATATTTCCTAACTTTTAACTGCTTTACTGTGAAGAGTAAAATAATAATTCAACATTAGAAATTATACTAACAGAGTACATGTTAACTTGCACTAGTTTCCTGTTTATGTTTTGTTTAATAAAAATATTCAGAGGCACAGAGAAGAGGAATGTATGTGTGTGTGTGTTGCTGTGGGATCCAATGACAATTTAAAAATAAAGCTCCACATCTTGTTTGAAGAAGGAGTTGAGGTTCATTTTCTTGATGCATCGTGAACAAAAAAAAGCCTACTGATATTTTATGCTCTAAAATGAACATGTGCAATGCTAAATGCCATTCCATGGAAGGAAAAAAAAAACCACTGGGAGGGCTCATATGACAAGAGGTTTCTCCTGAAGATCAGATCTCTTCCCACCCAAACATTCTGTGATTCTGTAATTTTCTATCCCTTCCACAGCAGAATCACTTACCAATCACATTTACTTGGCCTAGAGAGGTTCTTACTATAATTTATATTGCAGATGATGTAACAATTTCGTAATTTTTCATACATTTAGATTATGTAACACGTGAAGGTCAGTATGAAAATTAACTCCTTCATAAAGCTGAATAAACATGGTCACTTTGCAGAACAGAAAGTATTTCTAATTTTTTTTTTTCCAAAGGAAACCTGAGGCTTTATCTATTCCAGTTGGAAACAGTCACATCAAAACTGATGGCACCCTGGAGCTAAATAAATAGTCTAGTTCTTCCTTGTGCCCTTTTTAAAATGAAAGGAAGCATATGTGTTTACTGAAGACAAATTTCAGGCATAAGCTCTTAAGAATTCTGACAACTCAAACAGGACCAAAGTCCCTGATGACACCCAGTGTCACATGTGCCAGTGTGCTGCAGTGGGAAAGCCACGTGTGTTTAAAGTCAGTAATTAACACACACTTGGAATTGAACAAACCTTGCACTCCTGCTCGGCTGGGTGTGCCAGAGGTGTTAACACACGTGTGCAACTTAAACCACCTCCAGTGCCACCCTTGTTCTCTGCAGGGAAAAATGGGAAAAGTTATGTTGGAAAAATAATCCTGTAGCTCAGTTTCCCTGAAGATGGGTGTGTAGAGCTTTACCAAAGTAAGAGTGACTACATGATGTGTAAAAGTTCCTTTTTTGATCTGATAGCCTTCTTTTCCCTCTCAGCACCCCTCCCTGTTTTTAAATACTGGAAAATAAATTCATCTGTCTGTTGTCATTCTCCTCCAAAATTAAAAATATCCCAGCATAAGCTGCATCCTTAATCCTTTTGCTTTAACCTTTCAAAAGAGAAAAGAACTATGTGGTGCTCAATTTCCAGCTCTTTGAGACAAACCCCACTCAGAGGTGTCACATCTGTAGTCATTTACTCCGAACTCCAGAGACTTTTACAGTTCTATTACACAGTGCTCTCAAATCTATACTGATACAGCCTGTTCCTTCCTGTGAACCTGCTGCAATCCTTCTCTGCCCAAGTTGGAGCACAGGATTGATGTGCTGAGCCCAACAGCCCTGCACTTTACAGATATGCAAAAGAGGGAAGGCACCTGATTTAGGAAGGAACAAGAAAAGAGAAGCTGCACTTGTTGGGAACAGCTTCAGATCCCTTCCATCCTCCTGAGACACTCACTGCCATCCTGCCTGCTGCAGAAAATTCTAATAAGCCAAAACCAGAGTACAACCGAGTGAAAAAAGGAAGGATGTACTCTAAAGAGACAAACAGAAGGGGGCAGAAAAAGTGAGAGGGAGGAGAGATGGAGAAAATAAAGTGTCTATCAGTGAAGCTTTGCTGAGTGTAAGAAACCACCTGGTACTAGTAATGGTTATCCATTCAAGTCATGAAATAATGAGAGAATGCAAAAGAGATGCAAGATATTTGGGATATTAACTGTTAAATAAGTGCAAAATAAGTTGCAATGGCTGGACAGTAAGAACTATTAAGAAGAGATGTCCAACAGGGAGAAGCGAATAACTTTTCTTTCTTACAGATGACTTGTTTGGTTGGGTTTTTTGTTGGTTGGGTTTTGTTTGGTTGGGGTTTTTTTGTTAGAAACCGTATTTGATTAAAAGTGAACATGTTATGCCTGGAAAGAAAATAAACTGACAAGCAGAAAATAGAAAAAGCAAAATGAAACGACCAAATTGTTTTGCCAATGGGTGGCAAGTCCTCCATTTGACTTAGGAATTTTGTTTAGCAATAAATTTTTTCCCCTTCATTGCTATGTCTTAAAATAAATATACCTTGGTATAGCTGGAGTTGTGGCTCTTGAGTGAAGAACAATGACTCCCTAGCTGACATTTTAGTTGGTTCCTAGAACTTGAAGATAAATCCTGATCAGCAATAAACTCAATTTATCTGATTTGCTTTCTGCTTTCCTTGGACATTCTCCTCTCCCAGAGCTGACAAAACAGCAGGAATCTACTCCAGGAACAACCTCCAGCAACAACCTCCAGCACTGCTGCATGAATTAACTTGGCAGCAGGTGCTCAGCAGGAGAAGGGGCAATCACCTCCCCTCATCTCCCCAATTAACCCACCGATCCTCCACTAGAGCGCTGCTCAGGTTGTTTATTTATTCATGGTACTTGTAGCAAAACAAGGAAAAGCACATGCAGAAAACCCCCAAAGCTCTCTGTTGACAGAGCTCTGAGCTGTCTGTTCCACACAGAGACACTGAGTGTGTTCCTCTAGTCAGTGAGGCATGTCCAGGAGGGGCTTTGACATTTCCCAGCAGAATGAGTCTCCTGAAATTCTGTGCCCTTCCCTGTGGAGAAGGGGCTGGAGAAGTTCATGGAAATAACCCTATGAAATGCCCTCTTCCTGGTTATACCAGCCCCCCAGGATGGACCAGTATCTTGGGTTGAAAATGCAAGATGTATTCTATTCCCATCTGTTGAAAGCGGTTGGGGAGGTGTTTTTCTTTATCTCATAACTCCAGGGGAGGAGCGGGGCGAGTGCCTTCTGTTAATGGGCAGCTGTTAAACCAGGTGGGGCAGTGTTCTTTATCTCTTCCAGGACCCATCCTCCCTCCAGGGGATATCTGCTGTTCATGGGCCATCCAGGCTCACTGCATGGCTGATACAATTCCATCATCCCACTGGGAGATGCTCCACCCAGGGGGAGGAGCCAAGCATTCCTACCTGGATAAAACCTGAGAGTCAGAACAGCAGCACAGCCTGTTTGCACTGCATTCCCAGAGGGTGAGCAGACTCATCTACACCACCACTGGACCCTTCTACAGGATCATCTCCACTCCAACAGAACCACATCTGTCACTGCAGGAGGACTTAATTGGACTGCAACCAACACCCTGACCAACTGTGTCAGGTTGTATTCTGACTCTGTCAATTTCTTTTTTGTTAGTTTGTTTTTTGTACTACTACATCTTTATTTTTTAATTTTCCTAGTAAAGAACTTTATTCCTATTCCCAAATCTTAGCCTGAAAGCCCCTTAATTTCAAAATTATAATTTGGAAGGAAGGAGTTTATATTCCACTGGCTGACGCCTGTCTTTCCAAACGAAGACAACCAGGAGCTGTGCCCTGTCCTGCAGGCTTCAGGAATGCTGTAGATCTCAGTAAGTGTCATAGCATCGGTGTCAGGTCACACAGACACAGCTCTGGGCATGCACAACCACAGCTCAGAGCTGGAGCTCACTCCTGCCTTTTTTACACATAAAAAATCCTGGTGGCTCAGCTCCCTGGCTGACTCTCACTGGAATTTACAAGCAGATTCTTGAAATAACCATGAAAGAGACTGTTTTGGGAATATCTCCCTCCCAGCTGGAACAGAGAATGACAATGCAGGTCTTTAAAAGATGTCCAGTGTGGTTTCTAGACAAAGGTAGTTTGCATAACCACAACAATTACCACAGGGCCAAATGCTTTCTGCAGATTCCCCAACTGTTCTCAAATCTCCCACATCTCTTTTGAGGCTCTTGGATGAAAGATTTTGAGAAAATGTAAATGCAATCATTTTAATACAAAGCTAATTCTGGATTTTCTGGACATGAGTGGCTTTAATGACATCGACAGCAATCAGGATGTGAAATTAACAGGCAGGAGTCAACTCCTTCATCTCCCACTTTGTGCAAGAAGGCATCTTGCAGTTTTAAGCCAGACAATAAAATAATAGAACAAAAGTAAAAATCAGAAGCAGTGAGTTTGCATCTAAGTGTCATTTTTCTCTGCACACATTATTGCAATTCTTTAATTCCCTTGCAGTCTCTAATATGTTGAGATCAGTGGAGTTCCCTGCTGTGCCACCTTACACCTACAAAGCTCTGCCTTTCTTTTTTTATCCCTTTTTTAATGTCCTCAGAAAGATCAAATAATTAATGGTATTAAGGACTTTGTGATAGAAGTTGTTATCTATGCTGGAAAAATTACTTATGTGAAGAAAGAATTTTAGTTGGAAACTCTACAGCTGGAAACAGCAGAATGACAGAAATATATGTTTCTTCCTGTTTATTAGAGCTATCTTTCTGTGTACATTTTTAAATCTCAGATCCTCTATAAAACAGAGTTCTTTGAGACAAGTAGAAGAGCAGCAGGAATATCCTTACTGTAATAAGTAAGCTTTTTTTGATAAGAAAAAGACACGGACAGCTCATTCATCTCCAATCTCTGTTCAAAACCAGCATCTATTCTTAAATAAAAACCTTAAACTTGAAATAACGGAGCAATTGAAATATTGTCATCAAGGTTTCAGTGGAAAGTAGCAAAATATAGGCAGGAAACCAGAGCACATGACATTTGAAGTAATGTGAGCTCTAGAACACTCAGCAACCAGCTGCAAAGGCACTAGAAGAGAACATTCAAGAGAATGCTGATGCCAGTTCAGCTTTGTATAACCATTAATAACCATAATTAATATGCATATGCCTCTTGTAATAATTAATATTCACCAGTGGAGACCTTACAACGTCAAACACAGATTTTTAAAAGATCATTTCTAACATTGGTATTTTTAGTTTTCTTCAGAATTCAAACCTAGACAGAGAAATGGTGGATGACAGGAACATTCCAATCCCCTTTTTAGAGCCTGAGAATAAAACTGTCAAGAGACACAGAGGTGTTTCAAAAAGTCACTGTATAAGTCACCGTAATCATTAGTCTTTTTGAATATTTCCTCAGTCATACTTTCTTTCTACGCAAAGATTTACAGATAACACCTGTTTGGATTGGTGGGATTGCACTGCAGAAAGAAAACCAGTGAATGCACCCCCGACAAGCCCCTGCCCACAGTCCCATATGTGCCAACGCCCTTGTTTCGAAATATCTCTTTTTTTCTTTTTGCAGTTACAAAATCCCTGGGAAAGAATAGTCCTGACCTCCTTTCTGATCCACCACAAGAACCAGAAGTGACAACTCCAAGCACATCCTCATCCATGTTCACTTGTAAAAAGGCACTGCTCACAAACAGGCCTTGAGCTGAAAACTGATTTATTTGTTTCAGGCTCCACTTGAGTACAAGTTGGAAGCATCAGTTTCCTGCTTCCAAAAGAATGAAATTAAAATGCCTTATGAGAAACACCCATGTAAGACGGGGGTTTTTATTTTTCTGCCTTAGGCTGAAACACATTTTAAAGGAATATTTAATTAAAAGGGTACAACTGTAAGCCTGTATGTTATAAATTTGGCAATAGTTAGTAGCTGAAAAAAAATAACCTATAACAATTTGTTTTGTGATTAAAGTTAGTGTTCTCAACATGACTGTACTCATAAAAATACATTTTTATGATAATATATATATGTATATTAATATATCTAGATATACAACTGTGTCATGTGTATTTTTACAGCTGTACCAGGCCTTCCTTGATGACTCTCCAACAAAATCCTCTTGAGCAGCAGTTTACAAGAAAAAGGACCCTTTGCCTAATCTGTAGGCATAAGTGTTCTATTTAAACAGAAGGCTTACAAAATCACCTGAAAATAAAGAGAGGCAGTTTTTACAGTGTATTTTTCCTGATTTATGATGACCAAACCATATGGGCACTGAAGCACCCACTGGTATTCCAAACTGACCTGCTTTTCATAAATGCCAAAAATTTGTGATGCCTTCAAAAAAGCAGATTGATGACTGCTATCAAATTTGATAGCAGACATCAGGTTCAGAAGAAAAAACTTTTTGTCATAAAAATTCATCTGATTGATCAAATTCTCTTTTCTGCCCCATAGCAAGTAGCATTCCATACTGGCATATTTAATGGCAATTCACAAAGCATTTCTATGACAAATTAACAAACCCTTGAATGATTTTGGTTTTTCTATAGACCTGGAGTTTCTGCAATCACTGAAAACACCAGTAAGAACACAAGGAAAGAAAAAGTATTTCATGTGAGAAAATGTATTGGTAGAAGAATAATTGGAAAATGTCACATATTTTGTATCTTTGGTTATTTTCTCCTCTTTACCAGTTGGCTTAAATAATAACAGTTTATGCCAGAACTGAGCAGCTGAATCAACTAATGAATAAAAAAACCTAAACACATTTCCATGTAGTCCTTTGCAGAAATAGAAAGTACTGCTGGGAATTTTGAATCATGAGCAAAGTAATATTTAATCATGTATACATCATTCTCATATGTTAGAATTTCTTGGAAAGGGGAATAATTATGTTAGTACTACTGTGTAATACAGAACTTGTAGTAAATAAATTCTTGACAGAAGGAAAAAAAAAAAAAGCCAGACAAATTAACAGCAAAGTGATGATGAATAAGCATTTCTTCCTACCTTCTTCGTTTGAAAATGTGAACTTTGGATAATAGTCTGTATAATTTCTAGTTCTATTCCTTTGGAAAAGTCTGAACTTTAGATAATTGTCTCTTAAGTATTCTAAAACTTTCCTTTGACCTTTAGGCCAGCAGAGCTATAATCAAACATAACTATATGGTCCCTTGCAGTCTAGCAGCAACTCTTGTATTTTGTACCTTGGTTTTTTAACTCATTGAAGAAAGGACAGAAGATCCCTGCTGAAGAAATAATGATGTAGAAGCACACATTGAGTCTGAAATAATACCAGTTTTGTTGTTAATGGGGTAGAGAAATAATTAGGACATGATACCTCTCTCTCTCTTTTTCATTTACAGACACACAGAGCAAGTCAAAGCAGGAAATTCTGGGTTCTGGGTCTGTTTAAGCTCCACCTTGTCTGAACTGCACCTGACACATCTGACTGAATCTCACTGACTGGTTTGTCCATTCATCTCTTCCCCGGTGTCACTTGGGATTGACACTCCCATAATGGGATGCAAATCCAGGCCAGTGAGGGTGTGAGATGTGCTAAAACAGCACTGCCTTTTGCCTCTCCTTTTTCTCTCCTCTACTCAAGCAGCCACTCACAGAGTTGTTTACTAATGATGCCACTGCTTTGACATGCTTTAATTTATTTGGATCACATCAGTACATGGCACATGCATTGAATGGTACATCTGTAAAGTGTAAGAATTAATGCAGGTTGCCAAGCTCTGGTTTAGAAAGAGAGATGAAATGGCTGTCAAATGTGCTCAGCATTAAAAATACATTATTAACACAGCGATTTGCATAGACTGATGGATCATTTTTGAAATCTACATATTCTAGTTAATTCTATTCTCTTGTTATTTTAACCAAAAAGTTTCAGAAAGTGATACAGTGTTTTATAGTGCTTTGATAAAATAATGCCTATATTTTGCATTTGAACCAAGAAATTTCCAGTACTGTATTAACAGATTCCAACAAAAACGCTGCAAGGATAAATAAAAAAGTCAAGATATCCCAAGGCTGTGCCATCTGCTTTTCTTTGGAGGGATAATGGATTCTCAATCTCTCTATGAATACCTACTTAACAAATGCAGTGTGGGAGGAGAGGCTGGTGGCAGACAGGGATCTGAGCCCCTCAGGCCATAGTGACAGGTACAGCTTTAAACATTCCACTGACTTGGTGTTCTCTTCTGGGCAGAGCTCAGTGTCCATCAGGTTCAGTGAAATTCAGAGTGCTTTTGGGAGGTGATGGAAAAGTTCCAAGAATTCCTGCCTATGTTCTTCACCTTCCTCACTTCACACACATCCTCCAATTCTTACATCAGTGACTTCTAGGTCTGGAGAACTTCACAGATCTCATGGCTACGAAGACAGTCATGGATGTTTGAAGTGAATCTTTCTACAATGTAAACTGTGCATGTCACAGTAAAAACCATTAAACTTAAGTAGGAACCTTTTGGGTCTCATATTTGATGTGTTCTTACTATTTAAGTAATTTAACATCCGTGCCATGATAATCACCTTTTCCATTCCAATTCTGTGCTGAATGTACACAGGGGCTTGGTGAGAATTTAAAACAATTCACCAGTAAATCATACACCAGCCCTTAAAAATGAAATCTCTAATCAGACCTATCAACCATATTAAAGTTTTGTTGCCACAGTGAAAGCCAAATTCCAGCCCTACCAGTGTATTTTTATTATGCCACTTACTTTTTACATAATGTCCACTTTGAAATACAGCAGCAGAAAGCAACCAGCAGACTATAAAAACAGCAACCAGCATTTATTGGAATGCTGCCTATTTGTACTGGTGTAATAAAGGTCTTGTCAGCACTTCCATTACAAAATGCCAATTTTCAGAGGTTTATAACTCTGACATAACAACTTCCTATGAAAAGAAATTTAAAATGTGCACTCTCTGCCAAAGAGCATTGAAACTTAAACACAGCTTACGTTGGCTGGGGCATTTTAAGTCAGAAAATAAATTAAAAACAATTCTGACTTAACATTTTCTTGAGCTGGTGCCACTAAATAAAAAAATGAGTCTTTGATAGTAAAAAGTGCCAGATCCTGCGGTTCTTATACATGCAGAACTCCCTTGAAGTTCCCTAAGCATAATTTCTGTGAGAGCCCTGAAAGGAGTGCCATTATACATTTTTGTAAATGTCATCAAGAATTATATTAGCTTTTTGTAATTTGAAAGACTGAAATGTTATGGTGTAACATTGCCCCTGGGCACACAGGCAGCATGGTAATGACTTTGGGAAGACATTCTGATATGCAGATTACATATAACAATAACAATTTGTTATCATCAGACCATTAATGGCAGCAATTTAGACCTCTGTCTCACACCCAAAGGATTCACAGGATGCCTTATTACATGCACACCTCTCAGCCAGGATGTGATTCCCAGGGGGAAAACTCATGGCCTTCTGAAATGCAGGGAAGAGCAAAAGGCATCCAGAGAAGGAATTCCAGTGAGTGAAAAAAGCCAATAACCCATCTATAGAGGGGAATAGTTTGAAAAAGTTTTTTAATTAAACATCCCAGATACTCTTTAGAATGTTTCTGGACAGCATGCCAACATTATATGGAAAAAACCTGGAATAGCCACAAGTTCAGACTGGGATACACAGTGGGATTATGGAGAATCAAAGCAGGAACACACACACATCTGAATTTAGATTCCAGGCCCAGGACATACTGCAAGACCCAGCCTGTGCTCTGCATATGGTGTGACACAACACAGAACCTGGACAGAAGGAGCCAGGGACAGATGCCAGCACCCAAATTCTGCCTCACTGCAGAGATATTGCAAAGTCACTGCTAACAGGGGTGAATATATGAAAACTACAGCACCGGTTCAGAAGTTGTTCAGAGTTCTCATGGAATCACAGGATGAGTGAGGTTGGAAGGGACCTCCAGAGGTCACCTGGTCCAACCCCTGCTCACCACAGCTACCCAGAGCCCAGGACCTTGTCCAGGTGGCTTCTGAGTATCTCCAAGGATGGGAGTTCTGAAAATAGTAAAATGTTTGCATTCACAATTGAAATATAACTGTGACAAAACAAAAGACATTTTATTCAGTGTTTCTCTTCTTCCCGTGAAGAGAAGTTATGAGGTATAAATATATAAAGAATCTGTAACTCAAGAGAACACCTTGCAAATGGCTCCTTGTTGTCTTCTAATTTGTGATGAAGAATCTGATAAAGTTCAAGTGAAGTGTTTAAGCAGTAGCTGCAATAAAAATACAAAAATGATCACATAAAAATATTAGTAAGAGATGGGGATTTTACTGGCAGAGGAAAATACATCTCAATACATCAAGAAGACCTCTGTTATCATAAGAAAAAAAAAAACATATAAAGCCAAAAAGGTGAGCAGAAAAAAACTCACTAGATATTTTGGGAAAGTTATGTTTCCTTATTGGGAAAAAAAAGAGGAAAAAACATTTAAGGAAAATAATTTTAATTAGAAAAAGCTATGGTATATATATGAATTTTTGAAGCAAGGGGTTCTGCTAGACAGACTGTATTATAACTCCATAAAGTTTTTAGCAACTACATCTTTTGATCTTGCCTGTTAGCACAAAAGGGGCACAAAACAAGAAAAAGTTGATTTGTTCTAATTTTTTTTCTCATTTAAAAATAGAAAATACAAAAGAAGCCGTAACAGTGTGGATTAGATAAAGATGATACAGAAGGAGATGTCAGGTGTAGAACTGAGTCTAAAACCTCTGTATTCAATATTTCAGCTGATAGCAAAGATACCCCAGTGCCCCAGCTGCAGCTGCCATCAGACTGGGCTCCACCATCTCCTCCTCTGTCAAGCAAATTCCTCACGTTTCCTGTCTGGGACTTTCAGAGGAACCCAAAATAACCCTCCCCTAGAGCACTCCTGAAATTCCCAGCCTTTACCAGCCCTAGGGAACTGCTCACAGCTCTGCAGGGTTAGCACAGCACAATGGCAGCACAGTGACGAAATGTTTTGTTCAAATTCACACAGGAAACCCATAGCCAGGTGAAACAGAAGTGTTCCAAACTCCAGAACAATTCCTCAATCAAAAATCCATCACTCCTGTAGAGTGCTCTGAGATCACAAGGTCTTAATCTTTGTTGGGGTAACACTGCATAGTTTACAGGAGGGTCCCACATAATGGATGAAAATGTTATAGCAAGTGACAGGACCCAGCTAAGGAAAGTTAGGGAGCAGCAAGTTGGAAAAGGCTACATGAATTAATTTTATTTTTTATTATTTCCAATAACCGATATTTTAGCTTCAGTTTTAGGTTAGACTGAATGAGAGTTTCATAACACAGCACAAAGCCAGAAAGTTTTACCTGTGTTTACAAAAGCAATGTGAAATTGTTATGTCATTAAAGAGAAGACAAAATTCAGTGTTCATGTTCAAGACAGCCCAATATTCTTAGAACGGAACAGAGAACTTCCATCAGCACTCAGGGATTACTGTTGGTGCTCCTTTTAAGGTTTAGGACTTCAACACCAAACTCTACTCAAAACTCCACTGAGAGGCCATCATTTCTGACTTAGCTCTTGGAGTCAGATGTATGAAAAATCCCAAACCTACAGAGTTAAATTACTGTTTAGGCATGTACACAGCCCTCAGCCTACAGCCAGAGTGAAGTTTGCTAGTCTGAGCCCAGGGTTAGTCAGGCCAGGCTGGGTGCTCAGCCTTGGCTCTCTGAACACGGGCAGACAGCTCCCACTGCTTCCCTGATCCCTGCACTCTGCTCCACTTCCATCAGTTACTTTTGGAGGACCCCACCAGCTCTTCCTCTTCAACACCATCGAGCAGACATCTGGTCCTTTTCTTCAAGTTCTATTTATCTCTCCCTAACAAGCTGCCTTATTATCTCACTTCAAACAGGGGCCCATCTTCACTCCCTCTCTAATCAGTGCTGATTACCAAGTGTGCACATCCTATCATTTTAGGATATGCAAACTCTCTCCTCAGACTAGACAGGTCAACCGACGCATTTCATTCCTTTGCTGCGTTTGGCTCCGTGTGTAAGATCTCTGTGTTCTTCAAATCATGTATTCTCCCTCTTCCCTGCCCTCTGAATGGATTGCCTTCTAGGCAGATTTATTATATAAATATTACATGCTAATAATTACATAAATATGTCACTAATTACTGGCTGCTTGCCAAATAAAGTATGTCCTAATTAGACAGAATTAAATGAAGACCAACAAAGTGACATATTTTACAACAAGATTGCCCATAAAAATTAAAAAATCAGAGGAGTTAATGGGAAAATAACCTAAGTGGTACAAGACCCCCTCAAAAAAAAGTTTTGTCTCCCTTCTAAAGGTTGATGTTGGAAGCTGTAGTAAAAAAACATTTAAAAATTTCTACTTCCTTCAGTGTGTCACTGCTGTATTTGCTGTGACAGAGAAATACAACCAGTTCTTAAACAGTCACCTCCTCAAAATGAGTAAGGAGGAAATAAAAGGGTATGTAAAATAGAAAATATAAACTTATTTGAGCATACCAGACAGGTTCAGGAAAATGCAGAGACACAGAATTCACATAATAATCAATGTCGTGGTCACCCTGTAGGAACAATGGCTGTGATTCCAACAGTAACTCCTTCCTTGCGTAAAACACTTGTGGAATTGGTTCACAACAAGATGCAAATTAGAACATGATCTGAGCCTTTTAAGCTCACATTATAATGTTAGTTGTGTAATAGTAATCAGATAAGCCTTAAGGCTAAGTGTGAAAAATCAATACCTCCTATTTTTAATGGAGGATCCACGTGCAAATAGTCTGATATAATGACAAAAGGAGATTTTTCCTAATCAAAGGAAAAAAATAACAGTTTATAGGTGATGACTCCTGCTTAAATTGTTTTCACTTTTAGCCTGTTTATTCTTCCTCTAGTAGAACAGTGTTCGTGGTCTTTATATCTTCATTGTAACTGAAAGTTTAAAATGAGACTCCTATGTAGTTTCTCATTAATTGACAAAAGTGCAATTAGAGTAACTAATAAATTAATTCTTCCTCAACAGTCTGTATTTAGGATATGACAAAGCAAAGAGATATTCTGCAATTAGAGCAACCAAAAAGTTTACAAAGAGGGAGGGAGGGAGGGAGGGAGGGAGGGAGGGAGGAAGGGAGGAAGGGAGGAAGGAAGGAAGGAAGGAAGGAAGGAAGGAAGGAAGGAAGGAAGGAAGGAAGGAAGGAAGGAAGGAAGGAAGGAAGGAAGGAAGGAAGGAAGGAAGGAAGGAAGGAAGGAAGGAAGGAAGGAAGGAAGGAAGGAAGGAAAAGAAAAACATTCTTGTGCCATATTTTTGAATCAGGTACTGAGGGATAAAATCTAAATATTCAAAACAAAAGCTAACCATGAAGTGAACAGAGAAGGACTTCTTAGATGCAATATGACTCTGCTGGGTAATCTAGTGAGGTGGTGATGGGGCAGAGGTTCTACCAGAACCTTTGGCCTCAGGACATCATTCCTCCTACTCAGAATTAAACCCATTTCCAGGAAATCAAACATAGTCAATGAATTGTCCATCAACATTTCCACCACAGAAATTGCTTTTTGCAGAAAACCTGGAGGAATCAGATGTACCCATCAAGCCAGAAGTGGTACTTAGAAATCTCTTCTCTCTTTCAGAAGGTAGCTGATTAAAAATCTGGAAATTTAGCTCCAGATATTATATATTCATTTAGCTATAAATACTACTATGAAATACTTCTAAAGTCCTAGACTATCATAATCATGGGTGCTATGAGTTTTTAAGGAATTAATTTTTAGAGCACTTGGGGAACCTTTGATTAAAGGCTGATGGAGCAATGTTTCACAGAGTCCCAGGATGGGTGAGGCTGGTAGGGCCCCCAGGGGCTGCTCTGGTGCCACCTCCCTGCTCCAGCAGGGCCAGCCCAGAGCACAGGGCACAGCAGAGTGTCCAGAGGGCTCTGCAATATCCCCAGGGAGGGACTGCCCAGCCTCTGGGCACAATCTGCTCAGGGCTGGGCACTGCCCAGGGCAGAGGTTGTGCCTCCTGTGCAGGGGCAGCTCCAGGGCTCAGGCCCTGCCCATTGATAAATTCCAAGGAGCTGGACTGCAGATCTTCCTGCTGTTAGTGGAGAAGTTCTGCACTCAGTAAGAACACCACCTTTCTGTCTGCCAAGCAGTTCAGTCTTGAGACCTTGATTTAATGTCTATTTTCCCATTATGTGTCTGAAATTAAGTCACACTGAAGATTCAATTTGTTCTTCTCTGCTATTTCTTTCATCCATGTTCCGTGGTATTACTAAACCAGACAGCTTTTCAAGCTAACTAACTGACCAAATTCTTTTGCTCTCCTGTTGTTTTCACAACCTTTTATCCCTTACTCACTCTTCTTTGGATTTATTATGAAATTAATTCAATAAACTGGGAAAAGAGAGCTAAGGACGTTACACTTCTGAGCTTGATGAAACTCCTACAGCAGGAAAATTCACAGCTGTCGAATCCATTCCCTCATCATGAGTAAGCACTGTCATGCATATGGTGCACAACACTGACCTCAGATCTTTTTCACTCAGATTGCATCTGGTTCTCAATTAGTTTGATTTATAAAATGAAACATAATTGACGTCTTGGCAACATTCTGTTGCTAGCAGCACAAATAATAAATTAAGAACGAGTGAAGTAGAAGTCTCTTTAGTCATGTATGCATAATGGCAGGCTGCACATATTTGGGATTAGCCTGGGTCTCATCACTCCCACTGGATGCTGTTTGGGGCTAGGTCATGTTTGCAATGATGCTCTGCAATAACTGTGTAATTGTGGTTGATTCAAATTACCAAAAAAGGCAGTTTCTGAAAGGATGGGATGCTGTGGGAATTAGTCTGATTTTCCAATGTGCACATACAACTCCTCTGTAGCTGTCTGAAAGTTTGCATTTGGGAGGCTTGGAAAGAAGTTGTCACCACAGAGCTAAACCGAAACAGGACGGAAAGGTAAACAGCATTTGGAACAGAAGCTCCCAGGAAACACTTTGCCAGTGCAGAACTGTGAAAAGTACAGACGTGCTGGGGAGCACAGCAGAGGAGCTGGAGATGCCTGGAAGAGGACAATCAGCTTACCAGATGGCCCCCTCCTTGCCGGTTCATCCATCAGGTTGGCCTGTCCAGTCCAGTGAAGACTTGATGGATCACCTCTGGCTTAGGGCGGAGGAGAGAGGGAATCTGTCTGCAGTCCTGCATCCTGAATACAGGAGAGGAGTGAACAAGGATTCAGATGGACAGAACAGACAGAAGGGTCTCAGGGTGGAGGAGCTGGTGGCTGAGTTAGCTTCTGAAGTGTTGATCCTAGTTCTCTGTTTCAGCTGTGTGCACCAAGAAGGGGTCACCTCTTTAGCCTACTGAAGTGGTGAAAAGCACATAACCACTGTAAGAAGCTTAAATCACCCAGGCAGGGCTAAAAAGTGTTTGCAGAAGAACTGCACGGAGTCTTCACCTGGTTTGTGGTTCTAATCAGAAAGGAGTCTGGAAAGAGCAGTGATCTGCATGCAAGAAGAAAGCTGGGAAAGACAGCAGAAGCAGGTGTCGTGAAAGACAAAGGATTGGAGTGGAAAAGTGCTGCCTTCCCTCCTACAATAATGCAATCACTTCAGAAAACAACACCACAGCCATCCCTGCCGGGGAACTTGTCTCAAATCTCACTCAACTGATAGTCAACATCAAGGAAAAGCAGAACTTCAGGGAATAACAGAACGCAGCTGACAGTGATGAAAGTAAAGAAAGAAGGGGGAAAGGAAGCAGAAAGTTATCAGCAGGAAGATACACACTGAGAATATTGCTACCAGCGTTCTCAGCTAGGTGGGACTAACACTGTAGTACCATGGAAAAGTGTAGCCTTGCTAGGAATAGTAGAAAGGAGTCAGATATATCACTTCAACTGCAACGCGGGATCATACAGTGAAAATGGAAATGCATTCACTGCCTGGCAAGACAGAACCTCTGAGCACTACTGGAATGTATTGGGGTCCCTTGGGAATGTTATCATTAACTTGGACTTCTACCAAGTCCTCTAGAATTTGAGAATAATCTAACGATGTCTAACACTGATTTCCTCCTCATGCAGCTCATCACTTTGTCACTGGGAAAGGGTTACTCTCTTTCAGTTCTGAGGCACAGGCTGTCACTTCACAGGATGACTTTACATCTTAGAATTGTCAGATATACAAATACCAAAATTGATTACTTTTCTCACAAAGGATGATCTAGCATGTTTTCTGATCCAAAGCGGTTTCAGGCAGCTGAATTGTCTAAGGACCAGGGATAAAAGAACCTGAGTACAATAAATAGGGAATTGCATGAATGATATCAGGGACTTGCCACTTGCCACCCAATGCACTCGCTCCAGCAAAGCTTTGCAGTGGCTGAACTTTTTGCATTTTAATGGAGTGAAAGCTTGAATCAGTCCTTTCCTCTCCATGGTGTCCCTGCCTGCTGGCACAGTGAGGGGGGTGTGGCAGCACAATGTCCCCGGGTCCCCCCCAGCTGCACCATGATCCTGACACATTTTCCAGCAGCAGAACAAGGCACACAAGAGCCATAATTCTTAAAAGGGGGCTCAGCAGTTTAGGATAACTTGCAGACCATCAGTGGAATGTGTAACTTCAGGCCTGTAAATCACATTTTGCTTTCAGCTGAGAAAGGCAAGTATGCATCCAAAATATACTTAAGCATTTTCTGGGCAAAAAGAAAAAAAGTAATGCCAGATTATTCTTAATCCACAGAATGACAATGTTTCATAGAGCTTAGTTACCTTAACTATCACATGATTTGTTTGGATAATATTTAGACCTTCCTATTTTGCAAAATAACATTTTTATGTTTTGTTTTAATTTCTTTAACTTACAGTTTCTAATAGAAGCAAAAAATGAACTTACTGAACAAAATCTTTCAACCACACTACAAAGGAAATATTTCACTAATTTTGTATTAGCAATTTCATTATTAACTCTATTATTCATAAAAAAATCAATAAACTGAGGTTCTTCTGGCATGCACAGGTTATAAAAATGTTGAACTTTGCTATTTAAACCACTCCAGTTTAAATGCCATGGTGAGAAAAAGATTGATAGTATGATATTTATAATACATTTTTCACACTATGAACACCCCTGGATAAATATGATCTGTGCCTGTGGATGGCAGATCCTGACACACAAGCGCCAGATAATAGGGTACTTTGTGTTTGTTATTTTTTAATACATTGCAATGCTTTATTTTTAAATCTGCTCCTTTCACACTGCTTGCACCTTGTTATGCAAGTATTCCTTGTGATTTCTGGTGACAAAACCACATCTATTAAAAGAAATGTTGATCAATGCTTTTTCTTAGATTATGCCTCATGTTCCTTTACGTCTTCTGGATGTTATTCCATACCACTAATATTGACAGATGGCAAAAAATAATAACTTATAAGCAAGACTGAGCACATCACTTAATTTGAAGAAAGCCACTAACAAGGATGTGATTTGGTATGTTTTGGAGTTTGAAAGTCTAATTACTGATATATAAAAGGAATGAGGATGATAATTAAAACACATTAGAGATACATAAGCATGTGCTTTCCCTCGAGCAGTGCCATTGTGGAACACCCTGTGGCACGTGGCAGCTGGGCCACAAAGTTTCTCCAAATGGCCTGGAACTGCAGCAATGTGCAAGGATGTGCTGCTCACATCCAAGGGACTGTCTGTGTGCTGTTAGTCTGGATGTGTTCACTGCACATCCACCCCAAAATGATGGGTTTAATGATGTCCTTGCTGTGGCAATTTGTACCTGGGGTCAGGGGGTTAACTTTGAAATTGGGCAAAGTGGAAGGAGGGCAATGAAACAGAGGAGTCACCTCAGAGCTCTCTGAGGGATATATCTGGAGAGAAAAGTCAGTCAAAAACCACAGAAGGACCTTCAGCTGGCAGCTGAGACAATGGCAGAGAGACTTATCCAGAAATGCCAAAAGAAACTGTTTCAGGGAAAGACTTATTTTAACACATGAGAGTTACTCTGGTGGGAACAAAAGACTCACCCTCCAGGTATGTATTTGACAGATGCTGCTAAAAATACTTTCATGAAAAAAAGATGGGAAAAAAAATCCAGGTTTTATTGTATTAAAACCACAGTGACAGAGAAGTACTTAAAAAAAACAAAACAGTGATAATAATTTGTCTTATTACTTGGGATATCTAAGAGTGTTTGCATGTAATTGTTTTCCTCAGCTATTGTGAAAGTTTAGAAATATTTCATTTTTAATGGTAAAGAGATGATGAAATATAAATAATCCATAGTGTACAAAAGCATGCAAGGCATGGATTGAAGTGATTCTACCAGGCCATTTCCTTTAAAACACCTGACACAGTGCCTGCACTTTCAAGGCAGCACTAGGAGGACATAAGCAAGATTTAACTTGAAGGAAAGAACAAAAGAAATGGACATTTAAATATGATCTCTCTTGGAGCTGATATATGTATCATAGACGTAAATAGACTAAGTGTGGCTGAGAATAAATATTGTTTGTTAGAGAGAATCAACAGAGCAGTTCATCCCTTAAGCAGATATATAACACTTCAATTAAAAAAATCCAAAACATTTTTACTATGCACACACTAGAATCAGGACCAAATTCAGAGCTCAACTTGCCAGATGGACACTGAATATTTGAGGGAGAAAGGAGGCTGATTACAAGCCAAATCAGGCTATTGGATTTCTGCAGGAATATGAGCTCATGCCAATAAGGTTCTTAACCCAAAGGTAAGCCCGGCCCATGGGCCAGGCAACCCCAGGACTGCTCTGCTACATAAGCCCTATAAGAAGCATGGAATATCCCATTTATCCAGGAAAGATGCACCATTGCTCCTGTCAGAAGAATTACCACATCCAAGGCACTGTGGAGCATTTAATTTGGGATTTACTCCATTAGGAAACAGGTTCTGCCATCACAAAAATGGAACAGCAATGGCAACTTCTCGTGGAAAAAACTTCAGGTCTCTTTATGGCAAAGATGTGTTTGGTCGTTTTTGACAGTAAAAATCACACTGGCAGCGTATCAAAATGTTTGCATGTGTGAAAACGCTCCTATCACAGGATTCTGTTCTCACTTGGACAATCTAAGGGAACCTGAAGAATTCAATGCTGAAAACAGGTACTGCTGTGAGAGTTTTGTTTGGGATTCAGCAGATCCATGCACTGGCACTGGATTTTAGGTAATGCTCTGTGAAGACCATTCACCTTAAAAAAAAAGGCTGTCAACAAATTCTAATTCCATTTCCAGAGGTCACATTTCAGTTTTGTGATGCCATGACAGTACAAAATCCTCATCAGTTGTCTAAATTCCTGTCAGCTTTTTGTCATTTATTGTGAGCCTACAGGTTTTTTTGAAGGGTTAATTCCAGTCAGTCTACAACATATTGCTAGCGTGTATCAACACTTGTCTAAACATCAGATATTTTCATCTGAAATTTGAGGTTTTTCTGGTTCGAAGTTTCTCAGACACACCACACAAAACGCAGATTTTCAGTTTTTCCCTTACTTCTGCTCCTATGCAGTAAAACCCAGCACAAAGGCACGTGAAAAGGGCCCAGAGATTCAGTCAGGAGTTTGTGCAGTCAGGGACTTGTTATGTCACAGAGTCACAGGTTTAGTCACAGGTCTAACACAGAAAACACAACATGATTTTCATGTAGCATTAACTTCTTATATTTTTTTATGTAACTCTATTATTTCTCCTGAGAGGGGATAAAGGTTTTTGCACCTGGCAATCCAAGTGCTCAGTGTGCCTTGGTTACAGCTTGAGAGGCCATGATTGCCCCAGTTCGGATTATCACTCACTGCCCAGGAACCCAAGGCACTAAACCTCCAAACCCCCCCCCAGAGATGGACATCTGAGCTCAGAAAAGGACAGAAGAAAAGCATCAGGAGACATGGAAAATAAAGATGACTAAGAGATAATCTACAGTGAGATGCATGATGGCATTTAAATTTACATTTTTTACATTATTTACATCAGAAAGGCACCACAGCCTCTACAGTTTTGTGTATCTTGTCTACAAGAAGGGATTATAAATACAGAAATTCAACAAACCAAGCAAATGAAGAACACCAGTGCACCATTTCAAGGCACAGATTCTGCTGTGAGTCCAGCGTAACTTCTATATATGTAATAAAATCATCTGAGCAGGGTTTTGGGGTGTTTTTTGTGTGGCTCCTGATGAAGATACCTGTTGTGTCACTTAGTTAAACACATTTCTCAATAACAACGTGGCCAGTCATAATATTTGCAGTGTATGTCAGCAGCACAGTTAATTACTGACTATCATGAGAACTTGCCTTAGGGTGATCTGGAAGGTTTGAACAACAGAATCAGCCTGTGTGCAACAAACTAAATTGATTAATGGTTATGCTTATGCGCTACACAGGAAGGGAACATTCCAAATCACAGGCATCTTATGTATTCTTTGGCATGAGGGACAGAAAGAGGATCACTGCAGCTTTTTCTCCTGGCAGGTGCCAAACTGCACTGCTGACACACCAATGTCACCACATTCAATGTCCCCATGACGTGGTGTGGCCAAATGCCACACCGTTACCTAAAGCACAAGAGAACCCAAAAGGGCAATACCATCTCTTGAGGAGAGCTACTTCTGTTTATCCCCACCCTCAAGAGAATTTTGAAGAAAGGCATGGTATGAAAAATGATTTAAATAAAGAAATGTGCTAATTCTAGCAAGTAAACAGTGGGTTTCTACAGGAGGCTCCTGAGAAAATCCAGCCCGTTTGGCATTCGCAAGAGGACAGCATTTTCTTCGGCAGCCATAGAGTTTCTGTTGCCTTGAAAAATTCATTTAGCAGGGCCAAGACTCTGGGAGGAAATTGAGGCTGAGGACACAGTCAGGAAGATATCAAGGATTTTGGCCACCAGTGTGAGGGAAATGTTTTTCTGTTCCAAGCTTTACTGTGTTGAGCATTGATCTGATCTTCAGAAATGAGAGGAGGGTTTGTTACAGGCCTTGCTTACAGTCCCAGACCACACCAACTGGGCTGTGGACAGCCCAGACACTCAGTAAAAATAATTTAAAAAAAAAAAAAAAAAAAAAAAAAGGAGAAATTTGACTTGTGAATTCAGGGCTTTTTAGGGATATTGGTGTTTTTCAACATGAATAATCATTCATGCTTGTCTGGCAGGTATATTCAAGACAAAGTCATGGTCAAGTTCACTCTTTAAGTGGCATAACAAAATAAAGACTTACTGAGGATCTATGACGTTTAAAGGACATAAAAACTCACCTCAGCTAAATTACACCCTGATTTTGGCTCTGACAGGAGTATTTGCTTCCTGTAGGAGATCATGTTCTAACATCAACCATGCACTGCACCCCTGACTGAGCAGTCCTGATAGACAAGGATGGCATGCATAGTTGGAATTTTATTATTGGATACTGAAGGATTAAATCAGAAAAGTCTCTTCAAGCAGATTTTTAATTTCAAGAGATTTCAGGTGGTTGTTTTAAGAGGATTTTCACATTTAACTAATTCAAACACATTAAAAACTGCATAAAACTGAGTGGCAATGCTGTAAAAAAATCGGACTTCTTTTTCTAAACCTTGTTACATAGAAAGTTTCCTCACTCCCACTCAGCTCAGGACTCATTTTGCCATTGTCTGTGAGCAGGAACAGGAGTGGGTCTTAAATAGGTAACAGATTGGAAGGACAAGGGTAATTAGCGACGTGAGCTCAGTATTTAAACATGAAGAGAAATGCTAAGATCTTTTTTACTTTGTCATGCTGTGCCAAGCAAACCACCTCACATTTAGGATGCTTAATTCAATTTGTGTTACACTGCTGATGATTATGAAATGCATTTTGAAGAGGTTTGTTTTATCTTCTCCAGAAAACACACAGAGACTCATTTACTACAAGAAAATAGAGCTATAAGTAGAGACACACTTTGGGAATGCTAGAAGAGAAAAACACATCTAAAGAAAAGGAAAATACAGGGTATGTTTAAGCAGGTTTAAGAATTTAGGTGCAGTGTCATTTAGCAAAACCGTGTCATCATGCTTCTAGGCTGGAACAGATAGAATAAAAGATTGCAAAGAGCATTTCCTCTTTAATTGGCACTTCATGTATTGCTTTTACCCTCCTGCATGCACAGCTCACACATATGTACTCCTATTAGTAATGGACTAAACAGGGCTTCACTTCCTTACAATTTCAAATAAGTGACAGAATTTGACTAGAATTCCTGGCAGGGTGTGCTTTATTAAAAAAAAAGCCAAGATAGAACAACTTTGCTGAATATTCAAGCAAGTACAAACACACTGAGCACTCTTTATAGCATTCTTGGGATCAGTCCTAGCTCCTTCTCTCTCCTGACCTTCAAACAGATCTGTGTGCCAAAGAGAAGGATCAGTATAAATTTATTGCCCAACAATATTAAATGAGTCTTTTTTTTCCATCACACATGAATGGTCCCTTCTACAGCCCTGCACAATGACATTTTGCCCTTCCAAAGCATGGTGACTCAAAGTGCCCTTCTGGGCTTTGCTGACCTAAGAGATTTCTCTCTCTAGCAAAAGTTCCTCACCAAAATACTTTGGAACCTTTATACACACAACAAACAGGCTGAAAAGGTGCTTTCTTTGGGAGATTTAGTAGATACTTAATTTTATGTTCCCATCCATAAACAGTCAATGTAGGAATCAACATTTATTTATCAGCATAGTTTCAGATTTTCATCTGACACCATATCTCTGGAATTTCAAATTAACAGGAATAATACAGGCAGTAAATCCACCCTTTCATTTTATTTAAGCCAGTGAGCTGTCTTCTGGATCTAAATTCCATATTCATTTTACTTCTTATCTACTTTGAAGTTATTGGAAATAGCTTAAGAGATATAATGAAGGTACCATTCAGCGGATTATTTACGTTTTAATTGCCCAAAGGACACACTGGTAAAGTAACTGGAAGTCAACAAAACAATTCCAAAGTAAGTTGTTGAGATACACATTTTATATTTGTTCCACTTACCTTCATTTTTCTTGATGGTGAAATTGGGGTTGTTGACCATTTCAGGAAGAAGGCTGTACAGGAAATAATGCCCATTTTTAGGATCATCCTTGTCAACAGCACTGACAATCTGAATTACCTACAACACAAATGGGCTCATTAAGTTTTCACATTCCCGATAAACAAACAGTGCTGAAAAAAAATTGTATTTGTTGGACACATTTCATTTCTCTCCACACCAGATTAAAAAAGATCATTTATAACTTTGCAAGGCTTTTATAGACCTTAGACTGAAAACCTTGGGAAGAGGAACTATATTTGCCCCTTTTAAAATGTTTCCAGAACAAAGATCCAGCAAATAAGGAGAGACAGGTAAGAGAGGCCAGCAGAAACTGCTGCTGATTTAGACAAGTAATAAATTATTATTCAACAAAAAAAGGAAAATCTGGTTTCAGAAATACTTATATTGCCTATGGCAATCTTTCATTTATATGACCACACTTTTCACTGGACCTGGATATATAATATACCTTTAATCCTTTCTCCTTTCCCCACCCCACATTTCACTTCATTGAATTATTATTATTATTTTAATTAATTTGGATGTGAAATTTTAGATGAGAAAAAATCAAAAGGGAAAAAAAGAAAAAAAAGAAAAAAAGAAAATACTGAGGGCTGTCTTTTTTTCCCCTTGATTCTAATAAAACCTCAGTTATTCCTGTGCTAGGAAGATATGCATGGGATATTTTTAATAACATCCTTATTAACTAAAGATACCTAGAATAATGTAAGATATTTAGATGAGAAGTGTTTTGAATAGTTTGGATAACTTTTGAGTAATAAAATAACTTTGTATCAAGTACCTCATATGATTTACATGACCAACTGCAGTGTCTGAAGTGGATTTACCTCCATTTACAATTTTTACCCTCTACATAACTCAGGTACTGCAGCTGATCATCTTCAAATCATACAAAGTTGCACAGGGCTATGAGAGGAAGAAACAATATTTTTAAATAACCAGGAGGTTTGGGGTTTTTGTTTGATTTTTGGGGTTTCTTTGTGATTTTTTTGTTTTGTTGAGATTTTTAAAAAATCTGCTGCATTTGCTTTTGATTCAAAAGGTTTTCCAGAGAAGCAGAAACAAAACCAGCCATGGATCCATATCCCACCCTCAAATCTGGCTTTCAGGACTAGTTAGCTCATGCTAGATGGGGTTAATAAGAAATTTAATTAGAATTATTGACCTTTTCCACGTCCATTCAATTCAATAACAATTGTCTTATGTATTTATTTGCACTGCCTAAAGCAATGCACCAACAATTTCTTGCACAATTAAATTCAAATTAGGAATCACTAAAAAAATTAGTTTTAAAGTAAAGAGTGAAAAATGGAAGGCAGGGTTTGATGCCGTCGAAATTTGTAGAGTTTTATTTTAAATTTTTAGACTTTTTATTTTATTTCCACATTTCCCTAAGTAAATTCCAATAACTAACATTTTATTCTGGTTTAACCACAAGGACTATCAATCCGTATGTGTTATATATATAACAATAGTCAAAATCATATTTATGTTCTTCAAGAGTCAAAGAAAGAACAAAATCTTACTACATAACCACAGAGATCAACCAAAACATAAATATTTGAAATTATGTGTGTAAAAAAGTATTTGAGCAAGTAGTGGTATTTGTAGGACAACCCAACTTAGGAATGTGAGACAATTAATTCCTAGCCTAATCATATTCTGGATAGGTCAGCTTTATCATCATTATTATTATTATCAAAAATCTATTTAAAAAATCAAATGCTTAAATGTCACATAAATAGGGGGTTTTTTGATAACTGCATCTATCAAGGTGGAAACCATGATAGGATTTCAAACAAATGTATTAGAAGAGATGGACAAAAAAAAAAAGGGTCTAACTCAGTTTTTGCTTTTTTACTTTGAGAAGTAGGTCTCTAATTTAATAGCTGAAAATAAGAGATCCTGAAGTGGGAAAAATACAAACAGTGGAAAAATATCTAAATATCTTCAGTCGTCCCAGTGCAGAGATGGAGGCATTTGCAGATGGGAAATATTTTCAGCTTCCTCTTTGCAGAGGTGTCAGGCACTAAAGCACCCACTGAGATGTGCCCAGGGCTGGAGCAGGTACCAATAATTCATCATCATAGGGAAGTGCAATTTGGGCTGGGATCCTGAACAAGACAGATATATTTAGACAGATACACTTTATGGCTGTTCAATTTTTCAAACACTGACAGAATGGGAAAGCAATAGGGAAAAGGGATAATGGCACAGTGAAATCTGCAAGGGCAAGTGCACATAACAGGTGCCGCTTGTCAGGTTTTTATAATATTTTGTATGTACTGATATTTCATCCATTCCCTTCATTGTTTACAAAGACTTTCTTTCTCTGAAAATGCACTAAAAATTATATGCAAAAGGATCAGTGCAATACTATATTTGTTGTGTTACACGCACACATCACAGAATTAAGAGTTAGAGTTCCCATAGCAACCTTATTTCTTTGTGCGTTTGCATTAAGATAAGCTCTTAAAAAAAAAAAAACACAAAACAAAGCACAACAGAAAATATTATATATATGCAGCGATATGAAACTGTGGTATCTTTTACTCCACAGGGGTGAGAAAAGTCCAGTAATTCTCATTTCCAAGTTTTTTATTACTGTGCTGATAGGCACGTTTTACTCCATGTTGTGTGGTCACGCAACGGAATACTACTGAAGTAATTCTCAGCTCTGAATTTGTGGTTCACAACATGGTTGAGAATCACAAAATCACAGAGTCACAGATGCCTGAGGTTGGAGAAGCCCTTCCAGCCCACGGAGTCCCAGCTGTGCCCCATGCCCACCTTGTCCCCAGCCCAGAGCACTCAGTGCCACCTCCAGCCCTTCCTGGGACACCTCCAGGCATGGGCACTGCAAACCTCTCTGGGCAGCCCCTGCCAAGGCCTGGGCACCCTTTCCATGCAGAAATTCCTGCTGCTGTCCAAGCTGAGCCTCCCCTGGGCCAGCCTGAGGCCGTTCCCTCTCCTCCTGTCCCTGTGTCCCTGGGAGCAGAGCCCGACCCCCCGGCTGTCCCCTCCTGGCAGGGACTTGTGCAGAGCCACCAGGTCCCCCCTGAGCCTCCTTTTCTCCAGGCTGAGCCCCTTGCCCAGCTCCCTCAGCCCCTCCAGGGCTCCAGAACCTTCCCCAGCCCTGTTCCCTTCCCTGGACACCCCCAGCCCCTCTAGGGCTCTCTGGCTGTGAAGGACCCAAAACTGCCCCCAGTGCTGGAGGTCCCTCAGCAGGGGACATGGGACAGGTACTCCCCTGGGCCTGTGGCCACCCCAGGGCTGGCACTGCCAGGTGCCATTGGCCTCTTGCCCACTACAGATGTCTTTTCTTTCCTGGCAACAACATGCACCCCCAAGGTGTTCCATTATAGAGAAATTGGTCAATACTTGTCATAAAGAAAACAAGAACTGATTTTTTTTTTTCACTACATATCTAGTGAAAGTTAATAAACCTTTGGCTGCTCAGTCTTGAAGTTTCTGAAATGCTTACATGTAAAATTCCAACTTTGATGTTGTATTAATACTTCATGCATGCATTTGATTCTGTACATACATTTAGCAGAAACTTAGCACATCAGCATATTTTGTTTAGCAGACAGCACTGGATTGTAATGAATAGTTAAATGGTCCCCTAGGACAACTTGACTTTCTAATTTGTAGGTTTGTATTGCAGTTCTACAAAGCCACATGTGCCTGAAATAATATATACAAGGATAAATAGAAAAACAAAAGTTATTTTCAACACATCATAACTATCTACGTGCAATTTTAGTACATGGTACTGTTTAAAAGACTTCTCCTGTGATGCAACTCATTAACCTCACTTGGTTACTAGTGATGGTTCCCTATCACTAGTAAACACTTTTCTAATTTTAATAAGACTGATCTTCCAACTTTGGAAAAGCTTTTGCAGTCCCACTGCTGTTCATGGTTATTTCTGTGTTATTTTGCAGACTCAAAACACTGTAAGAGTAGACTCACCACAGAGCAATTTTAACTTTGTCTGAAGAGTCAAATGCAGGTTCTGGCTGTAAAGGGATGGCTCTAGTTGAAAAGGCAAAGATCTACCTGAAGATTTCACCCATTAGAAAGAAAAACAATTCTAGTAGGAGAAGTGAATAAAATAGAGACAATTTGTGGGAGATTGGAGGAGCACTGTACTCAGTTTTATATTGCTCCAGTTTAAAGCTGCCTTCAGCTCTCATATATCGCTGTCTGCACTACTCAAGTGGAAATTCTGTAGCTTTGTTTCCAGCAAACAGCACTTCCCTGGCAAAGTCTGAGTATGGACTGGGGAGTAGTGAGTGAGGCACTTTTCTTACTCAGCATTACAGAAGTTCTGTTCTAGGACTACAGGAAAATAATTTTACTGTGCTGGAGAGTAACCAACAGCACAGCTCTAGTCAGCAAACCATGAATGTTCTGGTTTTAGTAATTGGAATTATGCAAAAAAAAAAAAAAAAAAAAAAAAAAAGGGATAATAGGAAAAGGCAAGAGCTGATTTGTGGCTAACTTAGAGGTACTATAACAGTACATTCAAATTTTGGTTTGTGTTTTATCCCCCCCTAAAACTGACAAAAACCATTTTTGGCAACTTTCTGTTGTGGGTAAAAATGCAAAAGAAGCACACAAATCCATGCACAGACAACTATATTTCCTTCTCCCTTCCTTTCCTCTCCTATCAGCCTGTGGTACCTTTACTCTTAGAGGTAGGTCAAGGCAAGGAAAGTGCATCTGGCAGCACTGTACATCAAGAGTTTTTAATCCATTGTGTCACCTCACTAGCAGCTGTACTTGCTATGGCAATTATATCAGAACCCAAAATAGAACACTTAGAAAGTGAGCTGGAATAGATGGTGCAATGTATTTAGTGGCTGCACATCAAGTTTTACCAATAGTTCAAATATAACCTCCTTTATAGTAAATCAAATTTGATTTAAACTTAGATTCAAATGGAACTGCAAATGCCAAGAGACAGGAATACCTTAAGACAATCGCACCTTTCCTTCACGTGTAACATTTGAGTTTAAGCTTTGGACAGCCATCCAAATTAGGTTTTTGCTACTGTACCAGGAGTAGTATTTTTCTCATATCAGCTATTTCATAACTGAGATATATGTAGTTTCTTGAATTTTTCATCCTGACTTATTAATATGATTTCTTCCAAAACTTGAATATAGAAATAAGCATAAGAAAATATAGTAAGGCAGTGGAGTTACTAAAATCTTTACATGAGCTGATAATTTTTGAATGACAACTTCAATTCAGAACCTAACCTTGGTGATTATTCTGGACTGGTTACTGTTCCAGTAGTGTTATTTGTTTAAACACAGAATAAATTGCAGGATCAGTGCCACCTCATCCATGCCGGCAGCCAAATATTTAATAACCATCTGTAAAGTTCACACGAGGATTCGTGCTCAAGAGTGACATCTGCCATCAGATCAATATAAGAGGTAATGGTAGATGAAGAATATCATGCTTTAATGAAAGTTTTCTGTAAGTGCTTAAACAAAAGCCTCTTTTACCTGCGGACTCTTAATCACCTCGTTTATAGTTTTATTCCAAAATGAAATACGAACATTTTTCACCATCCCTTAAACCATCTGAAATTTGATAGGAATACCTAGATAAATACAGTCAGAAAACACTGTACAACAGAACTTTCTGATTTTAGGGAAGCTCACTGAGTCCTGGATAAAGGCATAGTCATTAGGATTTAATCTGTGCTGGAGAATGTAACTATTCAGCATGAGAAATCCACCCTGAGCTAAACAGAAATGCACCCAGAGCTAGAAGAACTGAAATGCCAACAGTAACATGACTGTCTGTCCATAAGGGCACATCTCCTCTTCAGTGGATAGAGAGTATTCTCATTCCTTAAGTGACACATTTTTGACACCATTTTACTGAACAAAAAGGGGTGCTAGAAGTCAAATCATCCTCTGTAACAATACAATCCTGGCAGAGGTGGGTTGTCATACACTGCTATACTAGTTGTCATTTAATACTACTAAAAAGAAAATAACTTCTAACTCTATTGTCAGGTAACCTTCTTTGGAGAACAGTGAATTTAATGTCTAACACCCACATGAGACACAGGAATAGTTGGATTAACAAGCCATGTCATGCTGTCAGCTGCTGTTTATTTAAATAAAATGTCACAATCTAGAAATAAATTGCAAAGTTTAAAAACATTGAATTGTTGTAACACCCAGTGTTTCTCTTGCTGGACAAAAGTTACATCTCATTCACACTGCATTACTTTCTAAATGTCTGTGCACATTCTTGAATCTTCACCTTGTCATTTAGGTGGCATATGAGATATTCTTCCCTATTTCTGTACATTTGTCCTTCAGAGTGAATACCTTTGAACAAATGTGCTTCATTTTCTTTGAAAAAGACTCAACAGTTTAAATCCTGCTCCTGACATGTTGCTGTTTACCTCACCTTGGCGAGTGTTGTGTGAGTTCCTTCACTAAGCTTTTCTTCATTAAATGAAAAAGGAAATAACATTTTTCCTTTTTTTTTTTAAATATAATGAAAACTTGAACTTCCCTTCTCCAACACCATCTTCAAACACAAATACAATTTACTTCATTTTCCATCACATTCTGGTTTGCTGTCTTATTTTTTTTCCCAACTGTCATAGAAAAATAAGAACTGAATAGAGATTATAACTGAGATAAGGTCAAGGGGAAATGAGTTTATTGTTTTAACTGTTTATTCTAAATTATACCCAGAAGCAGCTGCAGTGTAGGTCAGTAACTGAACTGCAATTCAGGTTGGATTATACTTCCACCTACTAACACACATGAACTTACAAAGTGCTGAGCTCCATCACACAGAGTGTGATGTTGGGAGCTTAAAGACACTCGGGATTTTTTCAGGATGTTGTCCCAAAGTACTCACCTTGAATTTAAAACTGTAAGGGAAAAAATGGTTGTTTAATTATAGAGAGACATCCCACAGAGAGTGATCATGGGTTTATCTTAAGTTAATGCTAAGAACATGTTAGCATGAACATTGGCACACATTTTGGGAATAAAGATAACATAAGGTGACAGGGACAATCTCCAGCCCAGTCTCACACTACGTTAGACCTGGGATACTCACTTGTCCAGGCTTCCCATTCTCACACAGAAAGGCCTCGTGCTCTGATGCAAACTCAGGGGCGTTGTCATTCACATCGAGAACTTTGATAGCAACAGGCACCCGGGACACCTGGCTGTGGTTCCCTAAGGAAAGAAATACCCAAGGTAAGTATATTTAAATTAAATATTAAATACAGCAGTGCTTGCACAGTGACCGTGCTCTTCCTGTCTCCTGCCCTTGCTGAATTGGGCTGCCTCATCTGTACCAGATCACGGAGTTGGAGCGTGAGATAAAGAAGGATGGCCAGGGTTTCGTGGCTGAAAAGAATAAATAGATCCCTGTTGCAAACAGCATTTGTTGGAGATTAGCTCAATGAAGACCCTTCTTGGTCTAAATTGGTAAGATTTTTCTTTGATGAAGTTTGTATTGTTTTATTGATAAAGTCCATTATATATGGAAAAGGGAAGGCTGCAAACAGCAGAGATTTATTTCTTTGTTTATCTTTGGCAGAGAACAGCACATTTTACTCCATTAATTGTTCTGACTGCACATCTATTATTTCTTCATTGCAAACATGGTTAAAGCACTGACCCACATTGGGAAAAAGATGGATGGGAGACTGGCAGGGGCAAAACTAGACAGTAATTTGGACAATTAAAGCACTTTGATCATCTACCACTGACCAAAACTGTGACCTGTGAACTTCTTTCTTCACTGAAGTAATGACTCAGTATTTATAATATAGAGCTATTTTGCATAAAATTGCTTATCACTGTGAAGAGTAGAATGAGCTGTATGGCAAGAAAACCTAAACCAACAGTTTGCATCTACTTTGCATAGCTTTCAGAGGCAGCTGCTGCGTCTTTCCCTCAATTCAGCCTCATTAATTTGCTTAGAGACTACTTATAAATATTTTAAATTATTTTTCCCCAAGGAGCAAACCCATGAATTCAGTTTAAACCGAGGTCACCAGCTGATTTGGAGAGTTTGATAAACTCTTCCACAGCACATGCACACCTCCACAGGAAACTCGATCCCAGTTTCAAAGTCCATCTCTCAGTGAATATTATTTTCCAGTCATGGTATTCTACCTCATTTGTATCATCAGCAATGACAAATCTCAATACTCAGTGCACTTCCCAGTACAAATGACTACAAAGTACAAAGTACAGGCCCCACCACTGCTCAGGGACCAAGTGGTGGCAGCCCTACAAGTGACAGAGATGAATAAAGGCAGAATCACCATATACACTGTGGGTTTTGCGGTTTCCATCAGGGTTAATTCTGTTGTGACCTAATCAAACCTGATCTCTTACAGCCCTGTTTCCTCCTTGTGTGCTAAAGACATCCACTATATGGGAGGCCCCACCCATAAAGCTAAATGTGCAAATTTCAATTGCTTTACTGACACTGAATTGGCATAAAAATAAGAATTTTAAAAATGCAAACTCAAATATACTAGTGGTAGAAAAGGCTTTATATTTCTGTGATTGTCTGAAATACCAAAATTCCTCCTGGATAGGACATGGAAGATCACGACACATCAGAATTTAAAACTTTTCCATCTTAAGGAACAGTTTTAATATGGAAAGAAACATATTACAGAAGAAAAAGAAACACCCACCGAAATACTGTATGATCAATATTTATGTCATTTTGCATCCTATGATCTTACTAACAGGTAAGGGGAACACTTATGCCATGAAATAATGCCAAATAAAACCTAATATGCAAATCATTAATTCCAAACATTTTAAACACTTTTTTTAATCTTCACTTAATAAAAATACAGACAATGAATCTCAAGCTTATCAGAATTCTCAGCACTAGTGTCATATTTAAACACTAAAGATTTACTTTTATCTAAATTAATGAAATGATGGCAGTTCAAATTTTAAAGACATTACAGAGAAATGTAATTAATTAGATAAGCTTCTAAAGAAATTATTCATGTCCCTTGTGACTGCCCCCAAAATGTTTGTCTTTCATCAGAAATACAAACATTAAATTTAAAGATATTATAATTAGAAACTTGATGAGAATTCATTTAAAAAATTAATTTACTAAACACATGAGAGACCCAGCTGGTTTGGAAATCTCCAAACAAGGGGATATCCACTGCCTTTTAGGGTTCCTGTGACTGTGGTGAAATTTGTTGTTAAGAAAGAGAGAGAGATGGAGAGGGAAATGTATCTACAGCTTGTACTGCCCAGCACCCTGAATACACTGCACTATTTTGTCATCCCAAACTTCCCAGAGAAATTCCACTTTGTACTAAGTGTTTTCCTTCACCCTGAGCCAACCTATTAAACACATTAATGAGTCCTCACTAAGCAAACCCAGGTTGAAAATGCTGTCAGGATGAAATAGTTCCATCTGTTCATTTCCATACGTTTCATGTCTGCAGACTCGCGGTGGTAAAAAATGTACAGAGGATGTCCAAGCTAAAACCCAGACCTGCTGGCAATGTTCCAGATGCTTGAACTGGGAGTGGGAAGGGATTGAAATGGATCCTGGCTGGTCACAAACTGCATGGTCACTGCCCTTCAGGCCGTTGGGTGTCTCACGCATTAGTATTCAATGTTCAGAACTTTTCTTCATTTGTATGAATGGACAGTCAGTTCTTTCTAAACTAGGAACAAAACTGAGTTTAATTACTGTGTGGGTTTTTGTTTACTTTGGTTTTGTGCCCAATAAACTCCTCAGTCAGTAGATTTAAGGGAGACTGAATCTTCTTGCATTCGCCCATCAGTCTTGGCAAGACTGATTCCTTAACTTCCAATCTGTTATTTTATGCAAAATCATTTTAAAAAGGTAAAGTTAGACACTGTCTAAGGAACTAACCAGATTTTTAAAAGTTTTATCACCTGTATTTATTGTGATGCACAGTTAAAAAAGACCTACCTTGAATTTTGCAAGATAAAACTATCATTAGGGCTGTCACTTGAGAAACATCAGCTTTGTTTGAAAATTTACCACTCTGAGATGCAAGATTGAAAAATATTGAGAAAATTTCCACTAGTCTAGTTAAATAGAAGTCTTTTGAAGCTAGGCCTGTGCAGAAGGACTTAGTTGGTCATCTGAGGACACCATTCTGTGTCCCAATGAGCAGAGAACGTTTCTGAATTCCAGCAGGGAGATCCAGATGAGCACAGAACATACACACAGAAAGGAGCATCTAGACAGATCCAAGGAAAGGAAGACTCAATGCAAAAATAACTAGTGGAGTTTAAGTTTGGGTTGATAAAAACTTCCAAAATTATAAACTTCCAAAAATTATGAAAAACCCACCTGGGTTTAAAAATGCATATTGAAAGGTTTACAAGGGTTATAAGCACCTAAAAAGCTCTTCAGTTTTCTCCCTAGTTCACAAGACTCTACTGGAACATTAAATGCTTAAATATCCAACTTGCTCGTACTCCTCTGAGTAACCCATTGAAACCTACTCAAGATTTAAAAACACCATAGAGTTTGATACCAAAATGATGAGGCAGATCAAATAACCAAAGTCAAATTTAAAAAATAAACAAACAAACAAACATTATCAAGCAACTTAGTGTCTCCAAACCTGACCTTTGGAGGCTACAGTCCCATGTTTTACCACTTGACCCCTTCAACATTTTTGTCCTTCCTGGAAAAAATCCTACATAACTGAGATATGTCTGTATTGTAGGAAATTTATATTACAAAGCACTGAGTGTAGTCAACATTGCTACTGCACACAGCAAGAGTTTCTAGGAGTAACTAGAGCTAATAAACAACAAATTTTTGGTCTTGTACCACAACTAACAAAATATAATGCAGCTTTTCAACACCCATATACACTTAAAGACTTCATAAACTTGCTCAAACACTTCTCCCTGTCTTCCCTTGACTGATAAAATGGTTTTTGAGATAAAGAGAATTATTGTGGCCCAAAATGAAGTTTATAATTTATTTAACTCAAAGAATCCAGTTTAGTTCAGTTTTCCTATAGGTAATTAAATCATCCAAAATCACTTCAACATTCTCTTTAACAAGTCATTAGCTGTCTTGCATTTTACCTAAAATTTATGTGAATAAAAAGTAGATTCCTAGAAAATAAGCCATTTATTATTATTATCATCATCATCACCACTACCACCACATGGTACAACCATTTGGAAATGGTTATTTCATGCTTCTCTGATGCAATGAAATTTCTACAATAATAACATTTTGAATTAGGAGTAGAGGAAGTCCTAGTTCTAACAAAGAAATCAAAACAAAATCTGAATCACTGACTTAATAAAAACAACAGCACTTGGTTTACATCCCTTATACTTCAAACTTATTAAGTTGTATTTTAAAAGAACTCTGTGACTTTATCGAAGTTTTATCTGATGACTTTATTAAGGTAATTCACAGGATAAGCTTATTTCTCCTGTTAGAGTTTATGTTGTTGTTTTCTTTAGGCAATCCTTTACTTCTAGAATGCCACAGCTTATAACAATCTTTCTGTCATATAAAACTGACAAATCTGACTTAAAGAATCCTTAGATACACAGATGCTGTTGTGAAAAGGATGTTTTATTTATGTTGAAGTTTAACTCTAGAAATCACATAGTGCAGCAAATACTGGGCTCGCTTGTCTGCAGTGCTGGGTAATGATCTGATTCAAGAGAGGCTGAGTGCCTGAAACTTACTCCAGAATTGTCAGGAAGACAGCAGTAATTGCCAGCAATTCTCTTAAAAATGCCAGAACACAAGCTATTTCTGAGCTAGGACAAAATTCCAACAACCAAACTAAAAATCCAGACAGAATTGTTCACCAGGAAGATTTAGATTCCTCACTGAAATGAGGAAATTTTTAAAGGATGAAAAGTCATGGATTATTGAAACAGAAATATAAATGTATCAGTGCTTAGCAGGAAGGTTCCAGCACAAGCTGCTAAGACAAGAAACAAACACAGCCTCTTAATTATTATTCAATTTGTATTTCTTCAGCACACGGAACACGCCGGAGGAGCACAGATTGTGGCGAGTGTCTGTGTGTACATGTGTGTGGGAGGGGCGCGGAAAGGAAAGGATGTGGAACATATTTCTCAGGTTTGTTCCTTAAGTCATTCTTTGGGAGAAAAATAACAACGGAGTTGAGAGGTTTCATCTCCTTTCAGTAGCTGCCTGGGTTTATTTCTTTGCAGGCTCCAGAAGGATGAATGAGGCAAGAGCAAAGCTTTGTCACACTCTATTTCCTCACTGAGAGACTGTCACAAGTTTAAGCAAGAAGTGGCTTAATATCATCCACCTCTTCAAAGCTGAATTTGGAGTTAAGAGGTTCCCAAAGTTCAGCAACTCCATCTGTAAAGAGGTGATTCAGGAAGGCCACGCTCACCTACCTTTATTCAATATATGAGATGTATCACTTAGGCCTAAAGGACTGATTTTACTTTCAGGTTGCTGAAAATAACAAAACAAAAGATAAAGACTAAAATTTCTTTGATACATGCACACACCATGCCAGGAGATTTTAATTAAATACACCATATTCTTCATATTCCTGTTTACACTTACTTTCTTTTTCTGCGGGATTTTTTTTTTATTTGTACATAAGTGCACATAAGACGTTAAAAGTACTTCATATAACCGAGAACCAATCAGATGCTGAAGCAATTAACTAAAATTTGCAGAAAATACAGATATACCTCCAAAAAGACCAAATGGTTTTTTTATAAGTGATATTCCACCTAGCCCTGCACTCAGTTCTTTGCTTGCCACTGTAAGTAGCAATACTGAATTATTTCCTACATTTGAAATAATTTAAGATTTCAAATATAAATATACTTTAAATTAAACCAGGGATTTCAACTGGGTACTTTGTTAACTTCAATGGATCAACACTGATTTAGAAAACTTGATAATAAACTCAAATTTAAAAAAGAACGTCTGTTCCTTTCTTACAGGTACAATGCAATACTGATAGAATCAGTTAGCCCTCATTTAGATTATCCGAGGTTAGGCTGTAATTTGACATTCAAATGCAACCTCTCTGCTATTTTTCATGCCATGAAGCCGTGCAGTTATTCAGCAGCTTCACAAATAGTTACTCTGTAATTACCTCTGATACTCTGTGAATTGTAAGATCCATTTGCAAAACCGGGAAAGGTTTGTAATTTTCTGCAGAAGTATCTTATTTTGCTTGGTGTATTTGCATGATATTGCCTTGTCTGAGTGCACAGAGAGATCAAAAGGGCTTGGAAAGCAGAGACTAGATCAGAAAAGCAAAACATCCCCTCAAATATAGTTCACAAGTGTGAAAAGGGCCTCTTCTATCACAAGCCTGGTTATAAGGGAAAAATCAAAAGACCCTGTTCTATTTAGATTTAGCTGTGCATGATAAGAGAGAAGTTGCTGCAATGAGAATGAGAACATGGGCCACACTGAGCAAGCTCTAAGTTTGTCCTGGAGGGAGCAGAGGATGCTCCCTCAGGATATCCCACCTTGGGGCCGGAGGGGTTCAGGAAGCAAAGACAACCCCTGCCCCTCGTGCCACCCTTCCAAAAACTCAACAATCCCAAAACTTGAGGCTTTCTGTTTATTCCAAATCACTCTGAATGGTGGTTTGTCTTTAATCACAACGTGTATGTTTTGAAAACCCCACCTTGGTGTCACCACATCCTATTCACCAGCATGGGCTCCAAAGAGCAAATGCTAGAGGAAATAGGAGATGCTCCACGCACCGGGTAACACGAGCGCTCATCACGTGGAACACATCTATTGCATCCGAGAATGGTTTGGAGGCTGTGGATGTGTTTAGCTGGACTTCACAGCAAAGTCTGTGCCTGTCTGCCATGGCATCCTCCTAGAGATGTCCTGACTTGACAGGTGCACCTTCTCTGGATGAGAATCTGGCTGATGGCCCAACCCAGAAATGGGCAGTGGTGCCACATCCAGCTGCCAAGGGGCACCAGGGGTGTCCCCCAGAGCTCAGTGTTGGGCCCAGTCCCGTTCAGTATCTCTATGGATGATCTGGATGAGGGAACTGGGGGCACCCTCAGGCACTGTGCAGGTAACATCGGGTTGGGTGGGAGTGTGGATGTGCTGGAGGCAGGAAGGCTCTGCAGAGAGATCTGGCCAGGCTGGATCCTTGGGCTGAGGGACAACAGAGCCAAGTGCCCGGTCCTGCCCTGGGGTCATCCCAACCCCACAGAACTGGGCTGGGGCAGAGGGGTTGGAAAGCTGCTGGGAAAGGCCCTGGGGGTGCTGGTGACAGGGGCTGGACACGAGCCCAGGGTGCCAGAGGCCAATGGCACCTGGCTGTGCCGGCCCTGGGGTGGCAGCAGGCCCAGGGCAGGGCCCGTCCCCTGTGCTGGCCCTGCTGAGGGACCCTGAGGGCTGTGCCCAGCTCTGGGCCCTCACAAAGAGGGACACGGAGGGGCTGGGGGTGTCCAGAGAAGGGAACAGGGCTGGGGAAGGTTCTGGAGCCCAAGGAGGGGCTGAGGGAGCTGGGCAAGGGGCTCAGCCTGAAGAAAAGGAGGCTCAGGGGGGACCTTGTGGCTCTGCACAACTCCCTGCCAGGAGGGGACAGCCGGGGGGGGTCGGGCTCTGCTCCCAGGGACACAGGGACAGGAGGAGAGGGAACGGCCTCAGGCTGGCCCAGGGGAGGCTCAGCTTGGACAGCAGCAGGAATTTCTGCATGGAAAGGGTGCCCAGGCCTTGGCAGGGGCTGCCCAGGGAGGTTTGCAGTGCCCACGCCTGGAGGTGTCCCAGGAGTGGCACTGAGTGCTCTGGGCTGGGGACAAGGTGGGCATGGGGCACAGCTGGGACTCCATGGCCTTGGAGGGCTTTCCAGCCTCAATACTCCAGGATTCTGTAAATGCCTGGAATATGCACGAGGAGAGAAAAATGGGATACAAAAGCAATGGGAATAAATGGATGGGATGAGACTTGGAAAGAGTTTGAATGGGCATCCTAATCAGAAATTGTAACATCTTTGCAATATTTGAGTAAGAATCATGGGCCCTTGTCTCTTGACAGAAGCTCTGGACGCAAACAGCATGTCCTTAGAGGCTGCTCTGCATATCTAATTTTGACAATGCAAATCAATATATTCACAGTGACACATAATGAAGATATATGTGACACATCAATATGAGTAAACAAATACATAATTCAAAATAAAGTATTAGTAGAGAGGGTTGTATTGGAAGCTGCTAAAGTCATATCAGTTTTATGACAATGAGGCAATTCCAGTTTATTCACCGATCCTAAGTAAATCCTTAAGAAAGAACGATAAAAAAAACAACACTGCCAACATTCTTCCACCCACACATCTATCCAGAGACCAAACTGAAACAACTTCTGGCAGAAAATCACCTGTATTTGTGATATAAAGCACTGAGTAATTGAGTCTTATTTGTCTCTAACGAGGACACAAGTCAGGAGGAAGTTTGCAGTTATGTCACACTCAGTAAATTAGCTGTGTTATGTACTGAAGTGGGGAATCATTATAACTGCAAAAATTAAAAATACAGCTACAGTTTTAGCACTTACTAGCAAAGCACTTATTAACTACTACAAGAAACTCAACCTAGAAATGTTTGAAATTTTACAGTTAAATTCTTGTGCAAAAGGCCAATGCAAATCAATCAAACAAACAAACATGAAACAAATGAAAAAATGATACCTAACTTCAAGACTGAGCAACAGAAAAACAACATCTGTGATCTCTGGAAGCATCTCCAAGAAAGAAGAATTACTCTACAGACCCAGCATTTCAGCAAATTTCAGTCAGAGGCTACTGAAAGATATTGAGCAAAGGTTTTCCATTTCCTTGTGGTAAGCACCACTAGGAAGAAAACAAAAGTTAGGAAAACAAAGAACCGCAGAATCATCTTTCTGATCCTTTCATTATACCCTCTAGAATAATAACAGTGTGAAGTGCCACTGGATCTGTACTTTTATGGATCAAAGCACCACAAGCCTTATTAGGATCCCAGATTTTCTGAGGCAGTGTAATGTCTTAAATTGTTGTGAGGAAGTAACGGGTTTTAATTTCTAAATATAACAACGAGGGGGAAAAAAATCCAGAAAATAATATGGTGTCCTTGAATGACAGAAAATAATTTGACTTAAAAATAAGGCAGTGAACAGGCAAGGAAAGAAATTGAAGAAAAAAAATTTAAGACACAACAAATGTACCAGGACATGATTTGCTGCTGTGTTTCTCAATTCCAGCTTAAACAAGGGACTTGTGTTGCCATAAAACAGTCAGGAGTCTGTCCCACACTTTAGAGCAATTATATTATTAATATGCTAATATCTCATGCATATTAAAATCTTATAAAAATATTGACTTAGATATGCAAGGTCTTATTGTCAATTGTAATTAGCTATGAAATTTTCTAATGACTAGCAGCAATAATAATAACAATAAGCAGACTGATTGAGGACAAGTTGTCTGGAATATTTGGGGGTTTTCATTTGAAATGATTTCATGATTGAAGTAAAATAATTTATAGCTCAAATGAAATACCTCCCTTATTCATAGACAAAACATCAAAATGCTTTAATAAAGATTTTTATTAAAGCAGAATTTATTATAGAAGCATTTAAATGTCATTACTTTTAGAGCTCATGTTCCTTTCTGAGACTGATTTTCTTAACAGTGCCATTTAATTACTCTTCTGTTTCCTTCACAGATAAAATATTGTTGGCTATCCTGGATATGAATCAGGTTCTAGGAGTTCAGTATCAAACCTTCTTACTTGCATACCCTCAGCAATAAGCAAAAAAGACCTCTCCAGCACATCAGAATGCACCTTTAAAAATACCATCTCCTTTGTTTTTCAGACAGAAAATAGTTCCGTTCTTTCCTGCCCTGCACCTTTGCCAGAAGCTCAGAGCATGCAGCTCAGAGTCTTTATTCTAGACAGAAATGTGCCTCAAGAAGATTGACTGAAATTATACTGAGTTACAAACCCCTACTCTGACCTGCTCTCATGCAGAAAAACCAGTGGAGATTTCAGATAGTCCCAATCTGCTCAGAACTGATGAACTCAGGTTCTCAAATGAGGTGAATTCCACACAGTATTTCTAAGATTAATCTTATTTTCTTTAGAACTTCTAATTCAAATGTCCAAAGTGTAGAGGGCCAGTTGGTAGCTGGTAAGCGTAAAGATGCACTTTGCTAATATAACATATATCTATATATTAGCTACATATCATCTATGTATCATCTATATGGTTAGCTTGACCAGAGTTCAAATTTCCTCACAGTAACTAATAAATATTCTGTGCACTAATTAGTCATGTACATTTCTGCTTGTATTCCTTACTTGAATACTTCCCTGTTTTATGGCCCAGAAAACCTTATTTCCTTCTAAAACACCACCCAATGCCCCAACCTTTTGTGTTTTAAGCTTTGAAAGTGCTCCAATGCCAGTATAACTTTACTAAATGAATATTTGCCAATCTAGAACTTGGATGCCCAGCCTGGATTTACAATGGCCAGAAGACAGAAGTATAATTTAGACTGTTACTGCAAATCTCTCTCCTTTTCCTTGTCGTAATGCTGCTTATTACTTTTTTTATTTACTGTTTTTTTTTTTTTGGTGGGGGGGGAGGTTACTGAGTTACTCAGATGCTTTATTCACAGCTGCCTTCCATGCCTCCCTCTGGAATCAGAGGTCTCCAACGTCTACTCAGCCTCCAATAGCTGAATTTTAATGCTTGCTCCTGAACCACTGAAGCCACAGCGATTGTTTCACAAGCACACTCCTTTCCCATTTGTATTTCCTCATAAATATGGCCAATCTCATGCTACTGTCCATGTGGATCACCTCTCCTGCTATTCTTGAGCTGTGTGAAACACTAATGGGACAATCTGTGCTGTTTGAATACACTTTCACAGCTGAGAACTGCAAACTGGCTTGACAAGGTGCACCAGCCCTCCACTGCCCAAAGGCAAACCTTCAGTGACCCATTGGGATCTGAAGAGTTGTGTGTAACCCTCTAGTTATGTGCAAAAGGATAAAAACCACCTTAGCAAATTCTGTGGTTTAGTGTAAAAATGATGGATTATATAGTTTGAGTTCCACTAAACCAGAGAAAAAGGGTCAAGCAGAAAAGGTTAATATTCCTGAGCTTCTCTTGTTTAAACCTCCATAAAGGCTTATTTCCTTCTCTTTCTCAAACTTACTGAAATTTACTCAGCCCTAAGTTAGAGATAATTATATGATGTACCAAAGTAACTCCCTAAAATGTTAGAATTATTGCTAATAACGCCTATAGTTATTTTTACCATAAAAGGCTAAATAAAATTAAATAAATGAAAGCATAATGAAAGCAAAGGTATTCATGGCATTAAAAAGTACATTGTTGCTGAAGGCTTGTTCTGAAGAAATATGTATCTCTTTCTTTTTAATTAGTGTCCTTGCATTTTTTAAAGGAATACACACTATAGATAACTTTAGCAGTGCATGTGCTGGGTGATGATTCAATTACTCTATTTATATTCTCAGTAAACCATATAGAGCCTTTCTGGCTTTATGCCCTTTCCCATTAGGTGACAAAATTGCCTCATACTTCTTCATTTCCAAAGAATGCCGTTGGTGTGGGTAATTACCTGTGTCAGAGCCCACAGCTTTGTCCTTGAGATGCCTCAGCTCTGGGCCTGGAAAATATTTATCGTGGTCAAATCACCATTTACATTTCAAGATCTTGTCTAGATTTTCACCTCTTGCTTTGAATAATTATTCAGGAGAATTTCTACTTGTTGTGGCAGTGCTGGTGCTTTGCCCAGCCCTTGGGCAGGGGGCTGAGGCTGCCATGGGAGCGCTGCTTGCTTGGCACGTGGGGCTGAGTGCCCTTTGATCAAGCAGTCAATCCCAAAGAAAATAAGAACTCTGTGACTGCAGTGCCTGCAGAATAAAGACATCAGAAATTCCATTAAACCCTTTCATTCAGAGATTTAAACCTTGGCTAAAAGCACGGCACCAGGCTACAAGAAATATCCTCTGCCAGGCACTGGCTTTGGAATTCCCTAGCGGACTGCTCTCTTGTGTGTCTGTGAGTGTGATGTGCAGAGTGTGAGGATCACAGGACCCCACAATGGTTTGGGTTGGAAGGACCTAAAAATAATCTTCTTCCACCCCCTGCATGGGTAGGGACAACTTCCACTGTCCCAGGCTGCTCCAAGCCCCAGTGTCCAACCTGGCCTTGGGCACTGCCAGGGATCCAGGGGCAGCCACAGCTGCTCTGGGCACCCTGGGCCAGGGCCTGCCCACCCTGCCAGGGAACAATTTCTTCCTAATATCCAGCCCAAGAGGGAGAAGAATCCAGTACTGCAAATGATCATAATACAGCTCAGAGGAAAATCTAAACCTTGAGTAGTCCACTCAGTGCTACATCGGGTGAATATGAGCCTGGGGACTTAAAAGGGATCATCATTTAGCTGTCTTTAGAGATAATGAGCCAGGCTTTCTGTTATTTATTGATGTGTTTGTCACAAATCTGAGCCAGCCAAGTGGAATATATTTAGAAGTCTTTACTCGTTGAAATCTATGGTATCATTCAAGGAAGCTCTACTATGTAATACACATATTCTGGGGAAAAAATTACCTCACTCTTTAAAAAGAGAATTTCAGATAAGCATTGCTAATAATGAAGGCATTGCAGTATATTTTGTTTCCAAAGAATTTACTAGAATCCTGTATCTCAAGTAGATCTCAGCTTCAGTTTCAGGAGGGATGAGTATGCAAATATCAGGATATTCATATTTAAATCAGAGGAATGTTGTGCAGTCAAATTCTGTTGTAATAAATTTCTTTCTAGGCTGAGTTAAACCAGCTTCTCTGAAATAAGTCTGCTTTGGTTTCAAACTACACCAGCTCTCCCTTTATTACTGCTGTTGTTATGTCAATTAACCATCAATTAAAAACCATCAAAAAAATACTAAGGACATTTCCTTAGTATTAATGGCCCACATTGCGAGTGTGCTAGGAAAGTATCAGCAAGGTGGCTGTTCCAGCCACTAGAAAATGGAAGTGGAAATCCATGGAGCTGGAGGCAGAGAGAGCATGTAATTATTACATGCCTTATCCATGTCTGGCAATCTGATCTCTTGAATGATCAGTGATTCTGAGCTCCATTCAGAATCTGTAGGAAAAAATGGTCTAATAAATAAGTCATGGCTATTTGATTTTCTTTTCCTCTGACTAGCATTGACAACACATAACATGGTAAGTGCTGTGAAACCTGTGCAGGAAACTGGGAGAATATGAGGAGGTTAAACCTAGCCTGAACCCTGCTCTGCTTCACTGCCCAGCAAAATTGGCAGCCAGTTAATGCCAGCAACACAAGCATGTCAATGGGAGCAGGAGTTACGGCTATAATTGTAATCTGCACAACGAAAAAATGTATTTGTGGGTTCAAGAGTATGGGATTGCATCTGACTATCCTGACTTCACTAGATTTTACTGAATGGTAGAAAATTCATTTTCAAGCAAGCAGCAAAGAACCAAAGATGTGATGAGCCTTTGTACACACAAAAAAGATGCACCAAAAGAGACGTCTGTAATTTAATCATTCATTCTTACTGCACTGCAATTCAGGCTGTCAAAAAATCCTTGCACATGCCCCCAGATTCCTTTCCTGTTCAGGATATAGCTCCAGAGAGCTCAAACACATGAGCAGCACTATCAACCCTGACTTACAGAGCCAGACTACATTCACCCCTCTCTCAAGCATTTAAATTTCAAATAAACCTCCCAACCTTGGCTACAACTTTAAGCTCATGTAAGTCTCAGCTACATCACAAACTAATGAGAAATCTCATTAGGTCAGTGTTTAAAGTCCAGAGTCAGTGACAACATTCACCCTTTATATCCACAAAGCACAAAGGTTCATTCTCAGGGAATCATTTTGCCACTGGACCTGCTTCCTCCAGCCTGTCATCACCTGGATATTCCTGCTCCTTTCCATTCAGCAGGGTAAACTTGGAAGAATGGCAATGTAGAAAGAAAATTTAAGAATCAATTCACAGGTTCAATAGCTTTGAGTCTCACCCTTGCCACGAGTGTAATTCTTCTGCACACCCTAAGCCTGCATTTCAGAGGCATCTCTCAAAAATGTCAAGGTTCTTTCTAATATTATCTTCTCTTAAAAATCCATATGGCAGAATTCATCAGCACAGAGGAGAGGAGTGAGGAAAAAAGTAAAGCAACAAAGAAACAAAAATTAATTTGATCCCATAAGAAAGAGATGTAGGAAATCACACAACAGGAAAAACGTGCAAAAGATATTTAGGAGTAGACAGATTTAAGGGTAGCTATTGAGAGGACCAAAGCTGCAGGAAGAGTTTCAAGGAAAACATACAACTAAATCTGAAATACTGAAACCAGCACCTGAATATCACCTGTATCACCTAAACATCACCTGTACCGTGTCAATCTCACGCAGTTCATTCTTCCTCACAGACGGCTCTTTGCATGGTTTAATCTCTAGTAACCACAAGAAGATTAAAGAGTTCACTCTTGTGGGCATGCTAATATTAAAGGAAGCTCCCAGCGTGACTATTCATGGGACTCTTTCTGGTACACTCCCACCACCCTACACTGTCACTGCCGGGAGCCAGCAGCAGCTCCAAGGCCCCTCTTGGCTCCCCATGCCCCACTCACAGCCAGAGCAGGTTTCCTCACTGGTCCCAGCCCAGATTTCCCTCAGCAGAGGCTCTGATCTCTGCGTTCCATTAAGCCATTTATTCCCAGCACAGTCACAGAGCCACAGCCCAAGCATGTGCCTCTGAGGAGGGACCCCACAAAGACTTTTATCCCTTCACAGCCTGAGCACAGGGAAGCTTTGGCTCTTCTTCCTGAGCCCTGGGCTCCTGCCCTGACTCTGGGTGTCCCTCACCCAGCTGTGCCACAGGTCCTCGGACCCCTTGCCATGCAAAGGGTCACAGGTGACATCCTCCTGTCTCTCTTGGCTCCCACCCAGAGTTCAGCCTGCAGATTACAAACCAAGCTACCTGCACCAGGTGTGCCCCTCAACACAAGCACAATGCATGGTGGTTACTGGGATTCAAACAGGAGGCAAAAGCCCTGTGTACTGGCCACGCATTTCGGGAACCAGAACGTAAAGGCAATACAAAAGTCTGGGCAAATGTCTGCGGGAGAGCCACTCAAAGCAGCTGTTCTTTAGTCTGCCTGGCCAGTTCAACTCCCTGAAAACAAAGGCTGCAGAAAAGTAGAAACTCCTTCAAAAGAGTCTGTCAGCAATGGGAAAGTAAAGGAGGGAACAGCACCATCCAAAATGTCTCACTTTGCACAGGTCTCAGAATATGATGGTAATGCTACTTGTCACCAATAGCATGAATTTGTTCTGAACAAGCACTGGCCAGACACTTGCCTATGTATGAGAACAGAAAATGTCTTTCTTCTAAATAAAAGACCAACTAAATGAAAAACCCCACAAAAATCCTACCAAAAAACCCCAAACTAGTCTTTTGCATGTCAAGTACATGTAGAAGAATCACACTCCCCACTGGCTCACACTTTTCTCCTTCTTGTTTTGCTAGACATGAAAGGGTTAAATTCATATTTTGGAGCATTAAAATTAAAAATGTTTAAAATCATCTACACACATTTTAAATCTGGTCACTTTTTAAAAGATCAGTCAGTCTGAATCCCAGGATCTTCATCCGCATTTACCCCAAATACACAAACAGTAACGCTCCGTTCAGCCACACCAATCCTGCCTTGGAAGATTCCTACCTAAGACAGTGGCTGAGAGATGATACAAGTAATTAACTTTGTCATGATGACAAGCAAGAACTGCCAAAAATTACCTCAGCTTAGAGCATAAATTTAGATGCATGTACCTTACCAGCACAAAGCTCTGAAAGAGCGAATTATGGTTTGTCAAAAGTTGGTGTTTATCTATTAAAGCGTTGCTAAATCAGGGCATATTTAGGATCTGCCATGCTGGGAATCAAGAAATAAAAATCCAGTATGATGGCTTATGAGTAATGAGCAAATTTAATGGCAATTAAATGGCCTGGTCATTGCTCTACAGATGGAGAGGAGAACCTTGCACAAGCCGTGGGAAGCAGCCAGCCCAGGAAGAGGAAATGATCTGCACAAACAATTCCAACATATTGATTTTCCAGCGAGAGATCAGCAGTCCATTAATAAGACTGTCAGTGAAGGCATCGTAATGACACATTTTGTATTTGCATTTGTTGCTTGTGTCTGTCTCCAACAGATTTCGGTTATTTTACAACAGAGATTTTGTCTATTACTGTCTTGGAAAAATATCTAAAAATGCCCATTTCCTCCTGTTTGACAGTTCTATGAGCAAATTTAATTTCTGCTTGAAGAGCTTAAAAATAATTTCACTTAAATAAGCAAAGACAGTAGTCTATGAAATTAAGCCCTTGTTTTATGTAAATGTCAAATAATTATATTAGGAAAGCAAAAATAAGCCATCAGCAGGAACATAAATGCTTAGAACAAGATTGGCGTTATTATTTTCATAGCCAGTCTGATAAGAGGCAATTTTACAATAGCAGTAGATGCTGAGGCTCCCATGAAGCCTAATGACAAGGCTGATTTCTTACAAAATTCTTGAGTATAATTATGTTTCAAAAAACTGAAAATGCAACAGCCAGACTTCATGCTTGTGTGGCTCAATAAAGTGCACTTCTGGCAACTTTGCTCTGACACGCACAAGTAAAGGAGATATAAAAATGAACTGGAGGAGTGTCTTGCAAAATTATTCCTTTTATCTTGTTCCTTTTTGACTTTTTGGAGGAAACAAATTGTAAAATGACTTCACTTTACATCTTACTAGTCTAATGTCTGAGAGTGTTGGATCATAAACTAATAATTCTGCTCTCCATGCTGTTGGTAAATCTCATGATCTGAGAAAATTAGTATGAACATTTTATATTTTTTTCCTTTAGAAACATTAAAATTAGTAACTGGTTAGATATAAAGCTGAAAAAGTATGCTTGAGGAAACCACACCTTCCTTTCTTTCCTCACGTGCTTCCCTGCAAGCAGAAAGTAATTCTGCTAATTTATTAAAGTATTGTTTGGCTGCAAGATGGCACAGTAACTGCTGGCACTACTGGCACTGAAATCCCCGAATTACTGAGGTGGGTCAGAGGAACACAGGGTGCAAGGATTGTAAATTGGGAGCACAGCTCACACCCAGACCCACCTTTCCCACTTAGGTGTGTCACGGATTCCTAATATGTTTGGTTTTGAAAACAAGTACCACAGGAAAGATATCACACAGCAAAAATGGGTCAAATAAACATATTTTATCCCCCAATTTATTATGTTCACAGCTACAGTACTATGAAACTGAGCTTCAGATGCTCTGTACCATAATGCTACATCCTTCAAAGCAGAGATCTGGGGGGAAAGCAACCATGGCATCCTGCAGTCCATGCAGGAGTGAGCAGAACTGATCACCAGGCTCTGGAGACAGATATTCCTGCAGGGCTGGCCAAGTGTGTGCACAAATGGGGTTCTGCTGGACACAGAGTGCACGACACAGGCAGCAGCAGAGAGGCTTCCAGGGCCTGTGCTCCAGCTCAGCCCACAGCACGGGGTGGCAGCCCCACCTTCCCCACCACTCAACACGCTTGTGTCCAAGGCATTGTCTGAAACACAGTGCTAATGTGAATAATAAATTACACTGTCGTGTGTGATCCTGTCAGCAGCTCCAAATTAATTAAGAATTCTCCTTGATTAAAATCTCTGACCCGTACTGCCGGGCAGGGCAGCTCTCCTGACTCAGGTGTGCAGAGCAGCCACCAGGGCTCTGTGGACCTGAACAATGCAGGTTCTTATGGGGAGCTGGGTGTGAGTAAACTCATCCATATGTATCCAACAGCATTACTTTCATGCAACATTACCCCTGTGCTTAATCATTTATGGCTCTGAAACATAATAGCACTCAGAATTAAGAATGTCTGGGTTGAGCCTTCAATTTACTCTTACAATAGTAAAGCTTTAATTTTTTTTCTGTCTTAATGCAGCTAATTATTAGGCTTTGGTTCAGGCTTTTTAAACCATTTTTTAATGTTTACCCTGCATACCCTGTATATATGTACTCATCTGCCTCTTCAGGATCTTTACCACCATATTCACTGGAATAAAAATACACACTTGTGAAAACTAAAAGAAATGGAGCTTGCACAAAAATGAAACTTTCATTCTAAAATCCTTTAACTTGAACACCCAGTACATTTTTTTGTAAAGTTTCCACTGCACAGCCAGTTAAAATCAATTATAAATCCAACAGAACAGTCAGAGAGCACACTTACTGGTTTCAGTGGCTACAATAGTGATGTTGTGCCATGTGCTGGTTTCTCTGTCCAGGGGTGTTGCCAGAGTTATTTTCCCATCCTCTGCGTTGATGTTGAACTGTCTCTCAAGGTCAGTGTGGCGATCAATGGAAAACCTGCAAAACAGACATCCCTGTAATCTACTTAATGAAGTTGGTGTAATCCATACAGTCACAGAGACAATCTAGGGAGCCCTCTGAGAGCTGCAGTTTCATAGCCAAATGGATTGAGAAGCTCAATAGCACAATAATTTAGAAGACAAAATGACAAACTGAGGCAAAAAAACCTTAATAATTATTGCCCAAGGAGTAATTAGCTGTATACCCAGTGTGAAGGTCATAAAGTGCCCTCAGGTTCACTGGGTAGCATCTCTGAAAAACCGTGCTGATCAAGAGTTAATTACACAATCCATCACATTTATTGGACAGTTTCTATGGTATTTCACAGTAACTGATGATAATTTCAACAGTAATGTATTAAGCTACAAAAGTGGTGGGCTTTGTGGTTATTTTAAAAAAGGGCCGAATAATATTATTTTACCAATAAATTTCAGATTAATGAAGCATGAACGATTCACCAAGCACATTATTTCCTTATAGTTCAAGCAGCTTCATAGGCAAAGCACAGTGAATCACCATTTTTTCCTATAAAACACTGCAAATGCTGGAGGCTGTATTCTTTTATGGGTTGACATCACTGATTTTTACCCAAACAATCTGACAGGCAGTCGGAGTTTGCAAACGTGAATGTCCAGGTAAATTCTGCAGCCCAAGCAGGGGCAGCCTGACAAGGAGCGAGAGCTGCAGTGGATTGCTCCAATGGTGCATTAAGCAGGATGATGATTTAAAGGCTCAGGTCCACATCTCCAGAAAGCTTTTATGTTTGTCCATTTTCACAGAGTTACTTTATTAACGAATTATTTGCAAAAAGAAGCTAAATCTCAAAATTGAGCCTTCAGTTTCTTGACAGGAAAGGTAGGGAAAGAGGGAGTTGAGTGATAAACTATTGATATGGTTTAACAGAAATTGACTTCAAGGGGTTTTACTGAATCCTAATTGTGGATTTATATAAAAGCCTTTTAAGCCTTTGTGTCTGTGTATTACAGCAGCTACCAGCATGCACTGGCAGTTTTTACATCCATTCTGCATTACAGCAAGGCACAACAGGGTGAGTTAGGATATGGTACCACACTCAATTACCTTATGGAGTGGCCAGAAAAGTGACTCCAGACTGTCACTTTCTTATCACTTTTCTACCTTTTGCAAGCACATTGTTAAAATTCCCCAATAAAAGTAAAAGAACGTATTTTACTACAGTGAGAATGGCACTTATCTGAAAATCAGCTATTCCATTCTGGTTAGTGCTTTATCAGAAGCAATTTCCAAAAAACATTCTGATTTGGAGGTCCCTTTATGCACTACAATAAATATATTCCAATGAACTCAAACTCATTCCAGCCTAACACCATCAATTTTAATAGACACAGCAATAGCATCTGATTTCAAAGCTTTGGATTATTGTGTTCTTTTTTTTTTTTTTTATTTTAGCATCAGATATTTTCATATTTAGAATGAAAGTTACATTGCAATTAGATTATTTGTGCAATGCATTCTGTAAGATACAGCTCACTTTCAAAAAGAGTTCTAAATGATGTAAACTTATCAAAATCTCAAAGTTCAAGCATTTAAATACTGCATCACCAGAGATCAAGGCTAACCTGATCACACAGGTAAGGTACTTAACAAGCAATGGATTCAAGAGAGAAAGCCCCAGCTTAACTACAAAATGGGATTTATTAGATATTTACTTGTTTTGCTTGAACTCTGAGAACTAGTTCTACTCATTGAAAAGTTATTAGTTTGGTAAGAAGAGTACCAGAAAAAAAATGAAGTCAAATTCCAAATATCTGTGCCTCAAGCTGGGCACATGCATCTTTATCTGGACATTTAAGTAAACTGATTTTCTCGTGAGTTCCACATAGTCAGTTCTCAATGGTTTCACGGGAACTGCACTAAACTCAGCATTTCTGAAAATCAAGTCACTTGTGTGGAAGAATAAAACTATAGGTACTTAACTTTAGGCAATCATTTTTGAAAACAGATCTTAACCATATTTTGACGTCTCCGTAGTTCCAATTAAAGTATTAGAAGTAAAATTCTAGTACTAGTGAAGTTAGTAAAAAATACCTTACAGCATTTCACAGGTTTAAGATGTCACAAGAAAAGAGCAATCAGCTCTTTTTAAGGAGTCATCACTTAAAACTGTCTTTTCATTCTTGAGTTTTATGTAATGATGCTGAAAGAACTCTACTTGTATCAAAAATATATGAAATTTTCACCGTCCATAAACGAAATAAAATGTGAAATGCTCATATGCTGTTCAGTGTTTAGTCGACCTGGGCTTGACATAAATTCCAGTTTTTTTCTCTAAGGATCAATCCTTCCTTAAACTTCCACTCACAGCCTTCCTGCCATGCAGGTTTTGAAGTTATAAAAGAGGGAGTGACACATATGTGAGTTTATTATATCCCATTTCATCCCATCCCAGCAGTATTCCCTCACAACACAAATCCAGCAATTCAAGAGGAAATATTTTTAGCATAAGTTGCAAGACAAAGAGGTAAAACCCTCTCCTGATTTTAATGTGATAAATATTTGTTACAAAACCAAAAAATAAAATCTGCAGTGTCATAAACCTGGGAAAACTAATGGTACATTTGCAGTTTCCTTTTCATGATAATGGTGTTCTAAGTCTTTTTAATGGGAATGCATTGTCAGATCCATAAAACATACATAAAACATATATTTCTCTAAAAATGAGAAAAGAATATCTTGGGAAATAGTATCTTTGAAATTGCCATAAAGCCAGCACAGGTTATTGGGAAGTTTGGATTAGTTTATGAATCTGCTATGACAATTATAGGAACAACCCCACAGTGGTTTAACAGAAGCCTGGAAATGATTCTCAGTCCTGCTCTTGCACTGTTGCTGTTATGATTCCATTTGATCTACTCCTTATTTTCACCAATGTAAACAGGAGCAGAAACCCTTTTTTTGCTGCTCCTGCTGAGATTTGAACCCCAGCACTGACACCCCAGGAGCAGTAAATCTCCATTTTTATTAATGCCAGGCAAATTGGACAGGGTGCTCAGTGACAGATAAACAACTCCACCATTGGGGAGGCACAAAATATTGGATCTGGGTTTTTAAGGCCTGCTTGTGAATTAAGGAAATGATCAACTGCTGCCAAAGATGAAATCTCTGCCAAAGGGAATGGGGAAAAACTGCTCCATTGAATCTTATCTCTCCACAGAGAAAGCCACTGAAGGGCAGTGATTTATAGGAGGGCAGTTGCAGAATAGGAAGAAACATTATTACTTCATGCTTTTTGCTATGTGCCTGGATCATGCTTTGTCCAGGATAATTCACTGCTGACAAAGAGGGCATGGTTATGAGGTAACACCAGGAGTGAGCACTGCTGAAGCCCACAGCTGAGTGCCAGCAGGGATGATCTTCCCAGGCTGGAGCTGTTCCAGGATGTGCCACCCTGCCCACACCAGCCACAGCAAAGCCTCACAGCTGAGCTGGGCTCACTGGGCACCCTTCCCAAAGGAGAGGCATGCATCCACATGTGGCCCTGAAACACCGTCCTGGAATTGCTGGGTTGGAACATAACAAATCACAGATCACTTTTACAATTATTACCCAACTCTGTTTACCTTTTCACCATCAGCCTTAAAAATAGGAGGCCCTTAAGCAGTGTGCACTGCACAATGGCAACTAAGGATCAAAAAGAGCTTCTGCTGCTCGTTTTAAAGCTGATGGGTCAGAAAAAATATCATTAAGTGACAGAATATCCTGACCCACAAGGATCATCAAATTCCAACTTCTGGCTCTGCACAGGATAGCCTCAAAAATCCAACTATACACCTGCTTCTAAACCTACGAGAGGCTTTGTGCCTTTGGATCAAGTGAGAAGAAGTTCAGACAATGCTTCATCTTTTCTAAGCAAGCATTATAAACAAGCTACTGGTGAATTGGTTAGAAATGAGGATGAACAATTTTTTTTCTCCTAAAAAAAATAATCATAGAATAGTCTGGGTTGGAATGGATCCTGAAGATCATCTCATTCCAACCTCTGCCTTGGGCAGGGACACCTTCCACTAAGACCACAAAGCTTCTTTCCAGGCTGTATTTTAATAATATTTTTTCTAAGTTCTTTAACATTTTATCCTTTGACTCAATTGTCAGACTCTTCCCATGTTCAGAGATATCCAAGTTTTATTTCATTTGTGGCACTGCCATCCTCTGAACGTGTGGAGCCTTTGTGTAGCAGACTAATGCAAAGCAGACGTGGTATTGGGAGCACAGGAGGTGATTCATATTTTGTTTGTGCTGCCTGGGTTTTTATAACAAATGTACACAGTAGGTCTGTCTAAGCAAAGTATTGCTAGAACAGATATCTATTGAAAAAATGTAATTTCCTTGAAATGCAATTCATATTGCCTGCTAAAGTTCTGTTTTGAAGGAGAAAAAAAAAAAAAGAACTTTAAAAAAGGCCAGCAACGCTAACATTAAAACAGTCCATCAGTTTTATAACAACTTGTTGCAATTTTTCAGATTTTTAACTAAAGTTCAATATTTTTGAAGGGGTATCATAGAAAACATGCATAAAATCTGCATCATCTATATGATACAACAGAAGAAGCACCTGAAATGTACATTCCAATCAATAAAACCAGTGCTTGAATATATTTCTGTTAGAACCTGCCAAGTTCCTATTTTGTTCCAAACTGGAAAGAAAGGAATTGTATTCCTGCTCCCTACTTGTCTCCAACTAGTATTTTTCCTCTTTTAATAGTAGAATTACTAACTTGAAATTTTTTCTGTCCTTAAAATATTTTTATGCAAAAAAAAAAAGAAAAAGAAAGGAATTTGAGCTTTCTAGAGCTCTCCAGATAAATCCAAATTAATCAGGCAAGCAAAGAAGAGCAAAAAAGTTGCATAGAAAATTGAGCTCTGTATATTCCTTAATTAGTTATTAAGCCAATATTTTAGAAAAGATTAAATCTTATAAAGCACCATATCTATTATTTAAAGAAAATATATAAATCGTACTAATAAATTACATTTTTGTTTAAATGTAATGAATTTTGCCAGTTCTGTTTCATGTATGCCAAGTGTTTTTATATGACATGATGAGTGATAACATTCCAATTCTGTTTAAAAACACAAAGTATTTTTGTTTTCAAAAGTCTGAAGGTCTCTTGATTTATGAAATGATGAAAAGGGGGAAATTATGTAAATCTTTTACTCAGATCCATTTCTTGGGCTTGGACAGAATAAAGAGGCTAAGTTTTAGAGCAGAGGTAGGTTTGTAAATGGTCTAAATTATTAAGTTTGAGGCAAGTGAGAAAAGAATTTCAGGGCAGCAGAACAAGAGTGGAAAACCAGCCAAGGTAAAAGTGAAGCAGGAGTGAAGGCAGGCTGGGATGGGGAACAGAGGAGATGGGGAAGAGGCAGAGGAGCCAGGACCAAGCCAAAAGCAGAGCTGAGGGAAGGAACTGGGCTTCAATTGAAAGAGAAATTGTTATGGAGGGAAGAGAATCAACTTGCTGTCACCATGGCTAGTCTCACACACCTTTCAGAGGATCCTTTTTTGTTCATGAAGTGCCTTTTTCACAGACACCCATGGGCAGCAGCAGAAAAATCAGGGATGGAGCCACTGCTTCCACCATGACAGATCGAACCCTGCATTTTTGTTTGGAAATCTACAGTGGCTGATGCTGTTTTTATCTATATTTGAAAGTCTAATTTAGAAATGAGAATCACAGAATCAGAGGATATCCTGAGAGGGAAGGGACCCAGCAGGATTATTGAGTCTGACTCCTGTCCCTGCCCAGACCCCCCAGCAATCCCCCTGTGCACCCCTGGCAGCGCTGTCCCAACGCTCCCGGAGCTCTGGCAGCCTCGGGGCCGTGCCCATTCCCTGGGGAGCCTGGGCAGTGCCAGCACCTCTGGGGGAAGCAGAACCTGTCTGTGCTCTGCAGCCTGAGCCTGCCCTGGGCCAGCTCCAGCCCTTCCCTGGGTGCTGTCCCTGGCCCAGGAGCAGAGATCAGTGCCTGCCCTCCAGGAGGAAGTTGTTCAGAACTCAAAAATACTCTCCAAGATCTTCACACACAAGTTCTAAAGCATCCAAACTTGTTGGCAATCCTGAATTTCTAATTCTGAAGATGCTATACTATGGCATGCAGCTTCTACATAAAGGCTTGAAGTCCAGCTCTGCAACAAACTTGATGGAAGTGACAACGATTAGAAAATGATAGCGATAGAAAATGATGGATTATAACAGCTAACATCGTCCTCCTGATGCTGCAGACTACTTGCCTGCCTTAAATTCCCTGAGGCAGCCATGCACAGTGATGATTACTATTAAATAGACTTTCTCCACATATACTTTTGCTATGAATTTCATGTTTTGCTGCTGGTTTTCTAATACATTTAGCAGGCAGTACTACACAGAGCAGAATGTGCTTTGGAACACCATGCAATCACTACCAAGGGGGAGGGGAACATGTGTGCTCATCAAATTAGATAAAACCCACTGATCTGATCAAACTGGAATAAAAGGTTTTGTTCAAATTAGATCAGAAAGGGAAAATTTTATAAACTGAAGATGCAAAAGTCATATGGGCATAATCATCTCTGACTTTGTATCTTTAAACCAAGAATGAGTTTAGACAAAGGAATACAAAATATGTTTTGACAACCTTACTACTGCATGGCACAAACTCAGTATTGTTAGTGCAGACACTACTGGATTATTTAAATTCACTGCAGAGATACACTCTGATGATTCAACCCCATCCAATCTCATTTCTCATAAGAACTACTCACATTTCTTATTTTCATTGCATTCCTCTGTTTCATAAGACTACTCCTATGGCAAGAAGGGTTTCAGGGACTTTGAAAATGATCTGAACTGATAAATGTAAGATCATAAACCAAATCTTATCCAGGCCTTTTCACAAAAACAGAACAGCATGAAAACAGTCACATAATGAGTGGGGAAATCCATCTGGGATCTGCCGGTAGCATTCCCAAAGAACACCTTCAAGCAGCCCTACCTTATGGGGCTGGAAGACACGTCAGGGTCATGGGCTGTCACCTGCCCCAGCACAGAGTTGATAGCAGCATTCTCATGTACTTCCAGGAGGTAAGTGGGTGAGGAGAAGACTGGTGGCTCATCAGCATCCTCCACCACGATCTTCACAGTCGCCGTGTCCTTGAAGGGGCCTCCACTGAGGAAGCGAGGGTCAAGGTGAATGTTGGCTGCCTCCACCTTCAGAGTGTAGGACTTTTTGGTCTCAAAGTCCAGTGGCTGTTGAGAAGGACAAAGATAAATGTCTTTTACTAATGGCCACAGAGAACAAGGGGTCGTGATGCTGGTGGATAGGAGTTATGTGCGTTTTTAAGCACACGGGATGAGTTTTAATGCAGTCACTTCCCTCTCCCAGAAACCCAGCCTCCAGATTTTCTAGGCACATGCTGATACCTGTTTATTTACCAGCCTTAGATAAAACAGCCCTGTTTCCTTGTTTTGCACAAGAAATTTACTGAAATAGTCTCTCTCTTGAATTATACCATTACAATTACATATCAGACAAATACTACAAATTTGCTGGGGATGACATGAGTTGCATACCAATAATGCACTTCATCAGTGCTTTACTGGCTGGAGATGAGAAAAAAATTAAACTGGCTCCACAAAGAATAAATATTTTATTACTTCCAGAAAAATGTGAGAAATGCAAAGAACTAGAAATTATTATTATTTGTTGGACAGGAGAGGAAAAATATAGAGCTAATCATATAAGAAAGTACTTCAATACTCTTGCACTACAAGTTCCTCTGTATTTCAGTTTATAGGAGTAAATGAGGTAGACATCTCTCAGGAATTTCTTAAAACTGTAGCAATTTCTGCTTCTATATCTTTTCTCTTTTTTTCCTTCCTTTTTTTTTTCCCCCACAGACAGAACCACAAAACAAATTACTTTATTCTATCAATATACCTGCCATGTCACCACTGTTTTTACTATTTTACAGTTCCATATTAACTCATAAAAGATGAAAACTCAGTGGATTTAAGGGACTGAAATACCAAATAACCCCCAAATCTGTGACACTTTTGAGTGTTAGACTTTTTCATTACGGGAGATTCAAGTTTGTGTCTTGAAGCACATCAGTATATTCACTATATAATTCTCTTGTGTCTCACAACAATTCAAATCTCAAAGATGCAAATTGCCAAGCATTGGAAAGATATTAAGATTTGCATTATAATGTCTGAGGGATAAAAAGAAGAGGACATAGACACTCTGAATCTGCAATGCAAATACCAGCAAGAGCACAAACAGGAATCTTCAGGAAGTCTGTCAAAGCCTTCAATAGGTATATTTTCAAATTCTGTTGATTTTTCTCAGGTATGAATCAAGGTCTAATGGGATTTGCTCTTTCTCACAAATTCTAGTAAACACAAGAAAATCTTGCTTCTTTTGCAGCTCTTAAATTAGTAAGCTTTTTAAATTATGAATGAGGATTTTTAAATCAGCATATTCACAATTTGCCAATCATGGCTCCTGTAGCACTTTTTCAATTGCTTTTCATATGCTTTACAGAAATGACAGCACCCCAATACATTTAGTCATGCTTAATCAGAGTATCATATTGAAAATTTACTCAGCATTGTCTAAAGCCCATGATTTTATGCTGAAGAAAATCTGTTGGTGAACAGTACCCTCCATACATCATCTACTGGAGTAGAACCAAAATTATTATTGCTGTCAAAATGAAAATATGAAACAACATTATGGTTGTGATTCAGTTATGAAATAAAGCCAAGGGAACTGGGGCAAAAGGCTAATTGCCTCAGCTTACAGGAGAGGCCACAGCATACAATAAATAACAGTAAGGAAAAGCTGGAATGTATATCATAATTTTCTCTTCAGAAAAACAAACGCAAATTTAGATAAATATACATCAGTTTATTATAAAGCTACAGTGCTGACCTACTCGCTGAGAAAGAGAAAATGAAGTTTTGACAGGCAATCTGCCTGACCTCTTTAATGACAGGTACAAGAGGAATATTAATTACCTGTGCTCATTGGATTCACCTTTTCTCACTGGAATATCATGGTGTGAGTTTTGTTTACTTTTGTTTTTTATAAACGAAGATTCATTTAGAGTGATCTGTGCTATGCAGTTAAAACCCTCTTCCACTGCTATAAATTATATTCATATCCTTTTTCAGAACACAGCATGAGGAACAGCTTTTTCTCCTTCCCAGGAAAATAATGACAACTAAATCTGCAATTAATGTTTCCCTGGCTTTACTAGAGGAGTTTTGTTCTATGCTGTCTCTCCCCATATTTCTGTCTGTAATTGGGTGGTGCTTTTGTTGTATACATGCAAATACCTCACCTTGCACACATCAAGACTGTGCAAGCATAGAAAAGGAATCATGGTTTTCTTCAGGGCCCAAATTTGGCACATCTCACGTGAAACTACTGATTTCCTTAATAAAATTCACTGAAATCCCTGTTCATTGAGTGAAGACAGTTCAACATGAGAAAAGGTAGGAAACTAAGCTCTCACATATCAGGTAATTTAATTAATGCACTGTGATTTATTCTTCTCTGAACAGCTACACAGGAAATCAAATAATTAGGAGAAGTTATTTGATGAATACTCAGCCAAGACTTTACAGAAGTTTAAACCACCACCAAAGTGGAACCTAATCTACTCTTCTCCTTTGGAACCAAGGAAGCAAAACCTGTATGATGTGACCACATGGGAGCCTGGATAACATTAGCACATGTCCAGCACCCATGGATGTCCCCCCAGTTGTCACCTCAATGAAAACTCAGAGGAACATGGCCAATACACCCCTTTTCATCACTTGACTGGCTTGACACCCCATCCATAAATGAAAGAATCCCTGGAAATTCAGCATCTTCTCACATAGCAAAGTGTGGCTGGGTAGCTGTATGTACAATAAACATTTATGTTTTTAACAGAGATATGATTTACCTTTCTCACTCTAATAATGCCGTCCTGAGTTTGGGCATCTGTAGTAATCTCAAATATATCCATTCCATCTCCTTCAATAATATCATAGGATGATTTAGCATTTTCTCCAATATCCAGGTCATTTGCTTTCACCCTTCCTATTGGTTCACCAAGAGCAACATCTTCCATTACTGAGAAGTGATACAGACCTTACAAATAAGAGGAAAAAACTAAACATTACAGCTGGTCCCAGTGTCCCCCGTGTGCTCTTCAATGTTTACACATCCCCAATGCCAACTCCTGAGACATACAACTGATCCAACCCCCATTTACACAAGTTACTGACTGGAAGCACCAGGGCGTGGTCCTCACACAGGAATATTCACTTTACTGTGGGTCAGTGTCCTTTCCATTCCAGCAGTCTCCTGCTTCTTCCTTGCAGGGATGTTTTGTGTTGGCAAACACAAATATTGAGCTCCTTTCAACACTGCAGAACTTACCTTTTTATACAGATATTTTATTGACAAGGAGTTACAATTCAGCCAAGAAACTTTGGCTTTTACTCCACAAAAAATTGCTCTAATACTTTAAAAACCTATTATGTAATTCCTACGTAACTCCAAATATTTACTACATAACTTAACAATAACATAACATAACAAATATTTACACTTTTTGAAATGTAATTTGATTTTGTTTGTTTAAACTCTTCCACCTCTCTTTTGTGGTAAGAAACTGATCAGGAAACATTCAAGGGAACTCTCAAAATTTATTTTTTACTGGAAACAATAACTTTTCATAGCAATCATTACTGTGTTTACTATTTGTTGTAGAGTTAGACTAAAATCCATTAGAAATTGCTATTCAAATTGTCAGTATTTTATTTTTTGTTACACCTGCTTCAACCCTTTTAAGCTAAAAAGCATCAAAAAAATCTATTTAGATATATTATTTTAGGCAGGAACTTTTTTAAAGCAAAACCCAAAATACCCATTTTCTTTAGTATCTCCCTGTTCCTATCTGTACTCTAAAAACCAGAAGACACACATTTTACATAAAAAATTCTTTCTGGGGTCGCTATATTTCTACCACTTTATAATTGACACTTACTGAAATTAAGATAATACATGATCTAATCAAATGAAATTCTGCTCAGGAGTTAAAACTGGCAAAAAAGAATTCAAGGATAATAGAGGAGACTATTAAAACAGTTTTTGACACAGGATTCTGGACTTATTCTTCTCTGTCCTCCCTGTTGTCCTAAGACAATCTGTTAAGTGCAGGTAATAATTTTCCAAAAATGATGTTCCAGAGTTGTTGCTTTATCTGTTGTAGCTGATTGCAGTAGCAACAGTTGAAAATAGGAAGAAAACTGTGACAAAATCACAAATACATGTATTAGCTACACAATGAAGTCCCAAAGTGACTTGATTTTAATGTTCCTAGGCTGAATTATTGGAGATAATTTGGAGATCATCAAGATTCCTCAGAATATCCATAATGGCTCAAAAAGAATGAGCAACCAAAGCAATGAAATGCCCTGGGAGACTAAATTATGCGTTGATCATTTACACTGCTGTCCACACTTTGTGGTTTGAATCTCCAGGCACAGCTGATTGCATTGTTAAGTTGATATTTTGCACTCAGATTTGTTAGAACAGTTTACAAAATATGAAGAAAAAAATAAAAATTATGATGCAGCTGACTCTTTTACACAAATTCCTCTCCAGAATTATGCATTGTGTCGTAGCGTTGAGCTGACCGAAATATCCACACTGGGCATCTTTGAAAGCCCTGGCTTTCCACAGCAGTGCACAGCTCTCCTCATTACAATTCTGTGGTAAACTGCCAGGTTAAAAACTTTGGTGACTTATAAAGTGCCTCTAAAATTATTTCAGAGAGATCACAGAAGTAGTGAAAGTTCATCTTTTTCATTTCTAAAACCCAGGAGGCTAACACTCTGAAATCAAACCATAAATATACATTTCTGTCCTGCCTGGAAACAATAACCCGATAAAACACCCTGTTTCCCGAGCTCATTACCATTTATTGTGCAAGCAGCATGTATTACATCTTATGAATTTCGATTTCATTCTGGCTAGGCTTATTGTAAGTTTGATCCTCTCTTATTTTCCTTTCCAGGCAAATGCAAACTGTGCTTCAACAGTGTGAAAAAAACCAACTCAGACTTGCTCAGCTCTTGTCCAAGGGCAGAGTCGTGGCTAATCTGTGGTGCTGGGCAGCCAGCTCAGAATGCTGCCTTTTAAAAGGCAGAATCTATAATAACACCCAGCTCTAATGTTACTATGGCTCATCATTAAAGCAATAAACACATAATACCCAGTGAGGGTACATGCAGGGTTTTTTCCTAAAGAATTGGCAGCATGGCCAGTGGTTATTCCTAGAGGGAAGCTTGAGTCCTGCAGGGGATGTAACAGCTTCAGAGGCAACACCTTCCTCATTACTGCAGGAAAACTCATCCAGAAGCAAATGTATTCCAGGGATAACTGTCGTAGTAGGACGTGAAATAAAGATAGTTTGACTCTAGTTTTACTATGAGAACAACAGAAGGCTTTATTTACAATCTTTTTGCTTCTCATATAGCATGCTTGACTAAAAAAGGTATTCATTGGTTAATAGGATTAACATCTCTTTCCATTAGTTAAGTAATAGGAAACAACAGCTGGGGAAGACTGTTATGAGAAAAACCTACTGCTTACTCAAATATTTTGGGAAAAGGAGAAAGATGTTCTAGGAAAAGAAAATTGTTGAAAGTTTTCCCTTAAGAAAAGAGCTTGCAAGTTAGCAAGCTGAAAATTCTCTCAGGCTCAAAAATATCAAGCCCACAGATAACGATGCAGTCTTGCTGATGCCCCCAGTCAGTGTGTCACTGTGCCCAAAAGCACTGGGAAAGGGCAGTTTCACCCCCACATGCTGTGCTCCTGGGCTGCCCCCAGTTTGGACCAGTTGTGCTGCTGATTTTCAGGTCAGGTTTTTGCCATATTGGCAGCCAAAGGCTTTCTGAGGCAGGGCTGGTACAATATAAAAGCCAGATAAGCTGCCGAAGGTGGGCCTGTGCTTCTTGAGTTGGAGGCACTGGACATTGCAGGTATAAAAGAGACATCCCTCTGCATGCTGGTGATAGAGTTCATCTGCAGATATTGCATTGTTGGGGAAATAGTTGGAAAACATTAACACAGAGGGAAAGGCAATGCAAAATAAATGCAATACACAAAGTAAAAAATTTATGCATTTCCTGCTTTATGAGAGAAAACCTTTTATTGTGCAGAGTGCTTATCTGTTAAAAACCACTAAGATGAGGTAATAAAATACATATTTTGAAAATAAGCTTTTGCCTCTGCTTATTTGTATTAGATTTCTCTCTCTCCATCTCTATGTATGCTTTCTACAGGCTACAGAAGCATATTTATCATATGCTGAGCATTAGGACAAACCCATTTTATTCTGTGTCCTCAGAAGAGGGCAAAAGCAGAGTTCAAGACATCCATACATGGAAAAAATTTACTTTACACTGGGTCCCTGAGCATCTTGTTAGAAATACATACTTCTAAGAAAACAAAAATGATGCAAAATCTAGATGCAGGCTGAAAAAGCTTTTAACTTTAATTTTCCAGAACAAGCTGGATAAAAATGCTGTTTCTAATAGTGTACCAGGTTGCACCTGTTCCAAATAAAATCAATCCAGTCATTATGCTCTTCTTCCTCTTTCTTTTTCTTTTTGTCTTCATCTTAGAAATAGACTACAAAGCTTGCAGAGAATCTCAGCAGGATGCCAAATCATTTTAACCTAGCTCAGCGAGATACTCATTGGAACCACAGTAGAAAATATGGATTTTGAATTAAAGATCAACAATTATCTAGATTCAGACTTATCTTCTTTGTTTTCTTCAGTATTGCCTAATTAGTCAGGGCTTTATTCCTTTTATCAGTTATATGTGTCTTTTACTGGTGGTGTCACTTGTCTGCATGAGATGGAAGCAGCAAAGCACACAGGAACAACTGCACTGAGAGGGAATAAATATGTTTTCAGAAGTCTGCAGGCCCTTTGGGTGGGTGTAAGAGGGGTAACAAGGAAAGCAGAGATCTGTGTACACTGTTGTGGACATAATTCCCTCTTTCCCAAGCTCTTCATCCTTCAGGCAGAGGACTATTAACCTTTCTCTAGTAGCAACTACATCTTTTATATTACATAAAAAACCCAGGCAATATGAAGATAAAAAAAAAACAAAACAAAACTTGATTTAAAAAAAGAAAACACAACACAATAATAGCTTCTTATATGGGAGCACACACACAGATAATGGCACTTACTCTGTGCAAACTTAGGAGGATTGTCATTCACATCACTGAGTGTAATTGTCACCGTTGTAGTTCCAGAGAGTCCACCCATATGTCCTCCCATGTCCTTTGCTTGAATGACCACAAAATATTCTTCTTTGGCTTCTCTGTCCATGTTGGGAAGAGCTGTTTTAATTATAGCTACAATAATGGGGGAGGAAAACAGTCAGGTACAGACACAAATTCAGTTTGCAACTGTTTTTATGGATATAGGCAAATATTGGTGTACAAAAGATGTCAAAGGCCCAGTTAGGTTGCCTCTTAATACAAAGGATGAAGAAGAATTTAAGATTTTGAAAAAATTATATTAGAGGTCACCTACCTTGATTTAATTAAAAGTGCACTGAAACTGTGGTTCAAAACCCAAGAATTAGGTGTAGCTGTGATACATATTTGTTTTACATTTTATTCCTGACAAACTTCTTGATTTCTGCCCTACCTCCCATAGAAATCCATCTTTTCCCCACAGAGTTCCCAAACAGAAGAAAACCACATAGAAAGCTGACTCTGTGAACACTGTTAACCACATCTGTTCAGGTTGTTTAAAATAATTTAAACCCAAACCCACTATTTAATCTGCTCTTGTGTATACTGCAGGACTCAGTTGTTCTCTGAAGTCATAAACTGAGTGCCTAGACTTGAACAGGAGAAAAACGGACTCCACTCCACTGCTCAAGGGGGGTCACCTGTGGAACAATGACCTCAGGAAGCTGCCATCACCTACTTTATCAGGTTAGAAGCTTTTAAACCGAGAGAAGTTCAATGATCTGCTGTATACCAAAATATAAAATGTCAGTGGGCTGAAGGAAGTATCAACAATGGACAGTTTGGTTAATTCCAGAGTCAGATCCACTGTAAACTCCTATAGATTGCAGGGTAATGTAGTAGAAAAAATAATCAAATCATTCTTTCTTTCCAAAATTTTTCTACCTGTAATGTGCTATTTTATATTCACAATATGTATTGAAAGTGTAACACTGAACGTTTAAAGGTAAATTTCAATAGTGCTCATTGCGGTTTAGTAAAGTCCACCATAATCATAAGATCATAACACACTGAAGAAGCCCCACTAAACCTAGGGAAAACAAGTCAAAATGTTCAATTGAAATATGGCTCCTTTTTTAATCCATTTTTTTAAATTCCATTTAAAAAGAAATAATGTTTCCTTGCAGACATTGACAGTAACTCAACAAATCTTAGTTTTAGCTTTGCTCTCTTTGTTGGGATTGGAATAGCTGTGGAGGCTGCATCCATCTCTTACTCTTTTGTCTGGCACAGGTTCTACTAACCAAGCTTTTTAGAAATGACACTCTGGCTGAACTGCTGACATTACCTATTCATGTAGAATAAAGAAATATTCTTTTTGCATTAATAGAGATCCCTTTTAGTAAATTCTAAAATCTACAAATTACAAAGAAAATGCTAATATTGATTAAATATCCATTTATTTTCAACAATATAATACTAAGAACCTGATCAGACCTTCTTTTCACAGCTGAGGACCACACTAAGAACAAGGGGGTGTAAGACATTTATAAGATAGCAATACACTTCCTCCATAAATCACCATATATAACATGAGAGCAGGCTTGTAACCTACACTCCTTTACTTTTTTCCATAAAATACTTTTGGTTGTTGTCTCAAGTATTTTATAATTCTGCAGGAAAATGAAACCTCTGCCTTATGTCTGCAGCAGCTGGGGCAGTGAAGTCTCTCGTTCCGAGGAACTCAGAGCCACACAAGGGCTGGGGCTGGAAGGGACCTCTGGAAATCAGCAGGTCCAGCCCCTCTGCCAAGGAAGGGTCACCTAGAGCAGGGGACACAGGAACATGTCCAGAGGGACAGGAAAACTCTCGATTAGTGAGTTTTGATTCCAGCACAGGGAATAAAAAACCCACGGTAAGTGGGGTTTGGAGCCTTGAGGCCAATGGCCCCACAGGTGGAAGTGCCTTAGGAGGGAACCCACATTATCCTGCCACACACTGCAGAAAATGCTTGTGTTAAGTTTTCTGAGTGAAAGCAGGGGAACAATAAACCCCATTTATCAGATTTGATAGGTGCAAAATACAGTCAGTGAAAGAGTAGGGTCATTTCCTCCATGGCAGCCTGGGTAAGGAAAGTAAATGATGCTTAATTCTAAAAGCATCTGACAGTTGTGGCTGCTTTGGACTGACTGGACTATTATTGACGAATAATAATTATGTATTCTACAAATAGGTCTATTGTTATAAGTGAAATGGCTCATAAAAAGCATTCTAATGCAAACCTAGGCTATCAGAATTTGGTCCACATTCATTTTTTTCATTAATATAGCAGATCCAAATATCAATGAACCCTTATTTCAATAGGGCTTGTATTAAGCATACTGTACTTTATATCCATTATTTTTTTAGGCAGAGTTGCTACATTTGTTTGGGGTTTTTTAACCTAATTTACATAGTTTACTCTAGAATACAGATGAGTTGTATGAGATGCCATATTTTGTATTCTGCAGTTTCCACTGAGAAAAGTCAATTATTTCACTAAATTGATGGTTTTTCCTAGACAGGTATTTTAATTTGTCTCTTGATGTATTGAACAGTTTAGCCCTTGCCTATTATTAGAAATACATCAGGCATATTAAATACCTTCAGAAGTGCCAAAATAAAAATTAAAATTTTGGCTTTTAAGACATAAAATTTTTGGGTTTCTTTTTCTGCATAAAGGTATTAACACAAGCTGTTGTTTCAATAGTTTTATACATATCCACTGTCACAGACCATAAACCACTTGCCAGAAGCTGAGTCAAAGTCAAGTTTCAATTTCAAACACAATAAAAAGGCTAAAAAGCAGTTTACTGTTTAAATTACTCTAAGAGGAACTGAAGGTTTCTAAGAACCAAATCTATCCAAATTACACAGGCTGATTGTTACCACCACATTCAGAATCTACAGAACTGAGGCCAGCAACAGGGAGGTGTTGATATCTCTTAGGAGGTAAATTTACAAACATCCTCATCTATCGTGATCAAGATAAATACAGGCTAAGAGAGTTCTGCATAGAGAATCTCAAGGATATCTATTTGATCTTTTGCTTTATTCACCAGTCCTCAGGCTGGGCTTGCAGGAAGTACTGAAACCATCTGTTTATTTTTAGAACACAATCCGAGCTCACCAAATACCAACGCACACCCAGCACACAGAACATTAACTCACTGAGCATTCAACCTGCTCTGCTTCAGTTCAACCCAGAAACAAATGGAGAATAAAATCATAATCACTTTCAGCATGCAGTGATGGATGAGAAGGAGATGTGCCAAACAGGAGTAGCTCAAAAGGGAGAGAATTACCATAAACTAATGTAAGGCAGGTAGATGCTTGTTGGAAGATTGTATTCAGAACAGTTATCAATGGCTTACTGTCAAGTGGAGAGATGGATGACGTGGTTCCTGGGGTTTGTTCTGCCTCTAGAATCATTCAGTATTTCCTGAAAGCCAGAAGGCAGGGAGAACTTATCAAGCCTTTCAGATGACATGAAGTTGGGAGCCATTGCAAGTACAGGAAGAACAGGATTAGAGTTCAAAACAATTTTCACAATTTGGAGAGTCTAAAATAGCAGGATGCAACTCAATTTGGCAAGTAAAAAGCATTTTGTGTGAGGGAAACAATTAACTTCCCAATTACAATAGAGCAGATGACTCACAAGACAGAAGAGAATGTGGAGTCAAAATGAGCTGAATGTGAGACAACAACTTGCTGATAAAAGTGCTCGAGCATTTCCTGGTGTATTAGTTAGTATGTCATGTGGAAGAACTGTGGAATAATCTTTCCAGTGCACTCACACAGGTAAGGCTGCAGCTGGAACAGAGTGTCCAGTTTTGAAAAACACTGACTTATGTAGTCAGGGAAGTATAAGGAAAGCCTTTACAGCAAAATATGTAAAAATTACTGGAAACTACACTCCTTTTCCACTGGGGAGAAGAGAAGAAATAATGGCCTAAATTATAACCCCAAAATGGGTTTCAGCTGCACCAAGAGAGATTTCAGTTGAACATTAGGGGAGTACTGACAGAAGGCTGCCCCTAGAATGTGCAGTGTTCCCATTCCTGCAAGTTCCTAAGAATCTATCAGTCAACCATCTGCCAAAAATGGGAAGGGAAAATCTCATCCTTTTTGAGGCCAATGGCACTCACTGCATTCTCACTCGAGGTTCCTCCCCTCCATAATGTCTAAGTCAAGGCTCTGTCTCCTTGTAGCCTGAAATAATTCCCAAAGCTTAGTGCTAGAAAAACATTCACAGACACGCGGTACAACCACTGAACATGCATCCCCCAGAATTTCCCTATACATCCTCTCCCTCAAGCTGGGAAGATCAGGGAACAGCTTGGAAGGTAAAGAAGTCAAGAAGCAAATGATTCCCTCCAAAGATGAAACCTCCAAATATTGAAGTATCTATTTTTTTTTTTTGACTGAGTTGCTTTTCCTGAACAGCCATCGGTGTCCCACTGCTCAAGAGCAAATAAACCAGTTGCAGAAGGGGATTTACTTTTGCAGTGGTCCTGACTGCACACACTGGGCAATTTGCACAATCTGCCTCCCAACTTGAATCAGTTAAAATGCACCCCTGGGGACTACATTTGAAAACCTATTTGGAAGAATATCCACTGTCTCACTCTGAAAAAGTCCAGGGGGAAGGAAGCAAAGTGGCAGAGGCTGCAGCTCATGAAAAGAAAAAAGAAAAAAAAGCAACAGAAATAAGGACCTGGCTTTCACTTTTGTCTCCATTTTTTGAATGATCTCTTTATGATAATGCTATAAAAATATACATAATAATAATTGAGCACATGGAACAAAACCAAGCAAGCACTATGCAAAATTGGAACCTGGCCCTGAAAAGCCTTTCTCAAGCATCCCATTCATCTCACACGCTTTGTTGAAGACTTCCTGCTATTTCAACTTGCATACTTTGGTACTTTGGAACTTTCCCTACTTCATTTTGCAAGAGCTAAGTAATTGCTTTCATCTTCCTTCCATGCTAGAATCTTGGTGGAGATTCCTATTAAATATGAATCATTTAGGACCCAAACTCCTGAAAATCAATCTTGCAATTTCTTCAGAGCCATGAGTGGCATTCTTCGTATTCCTGTGAAGCACAGTGACCTCAGTGATGTTTTTCCAGTCCATAAAAAAGGTTTACTTGGAGATCTGTGGAAAACCTGTGCCCATAATTCTTTAAAAATTAGTAGATCACAACTACCCCTACTCAAAGTTTAAAAAAAAGTACTTTGATGATGTGATACAAGAATACTGATCCACTATTTTTAATTTGATTTACCTTTATCGTAATCTCCTTAATAAGAATTATCATCAAATATTCTAATTTCTTGTTTTGTTTCTAAGCAAGACAGGAAACATATCTGCAATCTCTAGCAAGGCTGCCTAACTTTCTATAAAAGTTATTAATTTCAGGAGTTGTATGAACTACACTCAGATCTAGATATATTCCAAACCAAATACATTAAACAGTAAGAATAACGACTAGCTGAAGAATCAAATGCTATTTTACATTTTATATTTTGTGCCATTTTTCTATTTTCAATAGAGAATCCAATAGTGTATATATTTTATTCTAATGCTTATTTTTCGAAAGTGTATGGGGAAGATGGCACTTTTTTGTTAAACAGAGATCAAGGTTGAATATAGTTTTATTAATTCAGGGTTTTTAGCCTAGGATTTATTGTATTTTCTTTTTCAACCCACATTACCACATTTTTTGCAGTTTCTGCTTGTTTTCATTATGAACTAGACCCTGCAAGTTTCTTAGTGCATGTGAAATTACCTGCCTTTCTTTTATGTGCATTCTGCCAGAAGCATATCCTATAGGACATGACTGGATAATATCATAATGTTGCCTTTTTAATTCAGGTGGACTTGTTTTAGACAATGAGTTCAAAGCTTAAAGCTCTACTCACCAAACCATTCCCTTTTCCCTGGGACCCTTTCATTGGCCAGGTGAAAGGATCACTCTCTCCCCAGCTGAGAACAAATTCAGTAAACAAACGTTTGGCACTGCACTTACTACCTCGTTTCCTTAGGATTTCACTTTTAGCAATCTAATAGCTGTGATTACACCAGACACTTTACAGAAAGTAGCCTTGGACTCTTTTTCAGGTGCTTTCCAGCTCCAGCTGTGTAGTTCAAATTCCTCTCTCTAATTCAGGCCCTTGAAGTACATTATTTAGATATGTTGCCCGTTTTCCTACTCAGCATGAGGAACAGTCAAGTTCAAACTACCTCACGAGCTTTCTAAAATGATAGAGCTATTGCTCTGAAATGCAAGAAATATGTGTGGTATCAGCTTTTTTTGTTACTGCTATTATTTGATAAACTCAAGAAGCAGAAATCGCTTCTTTCCAAATGCCAATCTGCCTTGATCTTAAGCCTGCAGACCAGCAGAACTGTTTTCAAACGTCTCTGCAGTGATTTTATACTTATTTTATTAATCAGCAAGGACAGCTCTTGGAGCTGCTGAAGGGCCCAATCCTAAATACCTGATCTATAATAGCTGCACTCTATACTTGCAGCTAATGAGAGCTGCGGGACTGACTCAGCCCTGCTCTGGCTCCGTGTCAGCCCAGCCCTCTCCTAATGGGCTGTCACCAAGACAACTCACGGGGCCACCAAACACCTCAGAACGAACACCTTGACACATCCTCGGCTGGCACAGACTGTTTAGTACACAAAGACATGAACAGACTCCCAGCAGTGTGAGAACAGGAAACTCTGCTTCCAGCACCGAGCGCTGGAACGGCAGCGAGCACTGATGCACTCCAGGAATCCATGTGTGTGCTGCAGCCACAGCGCTGCCCTGCACTGCTGCTGCAGCCACGGTGCTGCCCTGCACTGCTGCTGCAGCCACAGCGCTGCCCTGGCACTGCTGCTGCAGCCACAGCGCTGCCCTGGCACTGCTGCTGCAGCCACGGTGCTGCCCTGGCACTGCTGCTGCTGCAGCCACGGTGCTGCCCTGGCACTGCTGCTGCTGCTGCAGCCACGGTGCTGCCCTGGCACTGCTGCTGCTGCAGCCACGGCGCTGCCCTGGCACTGCTGCTGCTGCAGCCACGGCGCTGCCCTGGCACTGCTGCTCTCTGGGCTCCATGGACCTGCATGCTGCTGTACACACCTGCCTTCTCCTAGGGAAAGGTGTTCCTGCCATGGCAGGGGTGGAATGACATGAGCTTTAAGGTCCCTTCCAACCCAAACCCCTGATTCTGTGATACTACAATTCCATGAAAAGGAGTTTCTACATCCCTCCTGCTAAAGCAGAACAACACCCACCCATCCCAGTTCATGCCTGCTTTTATTATTTCAGTCAGGAGTTTACTTAACTTTAAATCTGCAGTAACTGGCACAGCCGTGGCAGCAGCAGTAGTCAATAAAATGAGCTAGAAAGCAGCAGCTCAATCCACACTCTGACTCATGTTGAACAAGTACTTTCTCTACACTAATCCCATGAGGGTTTAGATCTAAAGTATTTAGAAGCTGAACTATTTAGGAAGGCTCTGTTGAACACGAGTGAGTTCTGTTCCTGGCAGCTCATTACTTTCCCCTTACAGTAGTAGATTCCTTCCCATACCAAAACTGTTTCCCCATTTCTCTCCAGCTTGAAGTGCTTCCTTGTCACTGTATCATGAATAATTACAAAAACAGTCCCCGTGTCTCTCTTTTATTAACACCTCTGAAATATTTTGCGGTGATTTCATATCCTTCTTTAATCACCTCTGAACCAGTTTATACAAATTTAGTTCAATCAATCTTTCATTATAAGTAATATTCTCCTGACCTTAGCTACCCTGCTTTGAACATTCTCAGTATCTCAGCAGTGTTTTTATGATGACAGCTCTTATCAGCCCTACACACAGTATTCTGAGGGCACCTTGTACCACTGGCAATGAGCTGGACATTAACAACCAGATAGAAGAAATAGCCTGAACATCACAAACATATCTGTAACTGAAGAGGTGCTGGTTTATACCCTCTTGCTCCCTTACTTGTTTTCATTCTGCTGGACTCTATTATCAGGTCTAAATGGAGGCAAGACTGCAATTTAAAATAAAAGAGTCAAACCTGGCTTCTGTTGAGTGAAGTTTTCATTTCTCCTAGGCCTACTCATTTATATTCTGATTTCAGGGGTTCAACACTGTGGACCAGAGAGGGCCACACACTAAATTAAAAACTCTGCTGCTTAAAGCATGTGCTCTTCCAACTGAAAGTTAAACCAGGTTTAGGGAAAAGCCCCACAATTATTCACTCTCCAAAGGTACATCCACATCCTATTAGGAGAGTCTTCGGCTTTCTGGGTCTGCTGACTCTTCCATCCATCTCAGATGTACCTCCTTAAACCTTAGATTTGTACCAAATGCCCACATCCAAGACAGCAGTGCTTAAAGGCTGTTCTTTTTCAGCCAGACTAAAGGCTTGTGCTCCACTAATCCCATGTGCTTTCCGGTGCAGCAGGGCTTTGCTGTAATTTGCCTTATTCATGGAACTATATTTCAGGTATGTGTAGGAGTGACATTATTTAAGTTCATGTGAAATGTAAATAAGTCAGACACAGCTGAAAATGTATTTCCTCTGCCATCCCTATATTGTAGAACACAGTGTCACTTCATATTACTTTTCATTATGATAATCTTATTTTAAAGCTGACAGTCATGATTTAATAGCCTTGAAAAAGCTTGAAAGTGAGAAGTGTACTCCAGCTACTTTTAGCAGTCTTAAGGAACCCCCTTTCCCAGCATTTGGATTATGAGAGAATCCATACAACTTGTGTACCTTTATAAATAAAACACACTAGGCAGGAAGCCTGGCATCAGTTACTGAGATGGAACCATAATGATATAAGGAATATATTCAGCCCACCATGAGTTTTGTTACTAATCTGATGCCATCACATTGTAAGTTTTGTCTCTCACAGAAAAATCTTAATCCGTATCTTTGTCATGTATTAATTTTATCCACCCTCTACCCAACAAACCAGTGGTCATAATAAAATTCACCCACAAAAAGCGAAAAATATTCAGAACAAGCCATCAAAAAAGCATTTACCCTAAGCCACATTCAGAGCACTGAGTGTAAAATAACTTCTGAATTACCTCCTTTCATGTGTCTATAACTCTTACAGAAGAACTTGCAAACTAGAACTGCAGCAATATATGCATTTTTCATCTCAGGTAATGGAAAATTATTGTTTTATGGGTCACTCACCAGCACTTGTTTCTTTGTGCCCAGCATTATAGAACTGTTTCAGTGAGGAGGCTGAGTAATGTGAGTTCCAGCTGAGAGTGATTCAGGTAAGGGCCACAGCTCCTGCCAAGCCAGGAGGAACCAAAATGCAGGAGAGGAAGCAACTGCTTCCCTCACATTCACCCTCAGGTGTGACAACTCTTCCTTAGCGCAGGCACAAAGCCACACCCTCCTCCTTTGCTCTCTTTGTTCTGAGGATTACAGAGGCAGAGGAATCAGGAGGCAGGGTTGAGATAATTCCTCATGGTTCACTCTCCTCGTGCCATTAAAACGAAGCAGGAAGGTCAGACGTTCCTTACTCTGAGCCAGGAAATTAAAAATTACAGACAATACTGCCCTGGTGTAGGTAGCTGCACAGATCTACATTTACTCCTGGTTTCTAAGGAAGATAATAAAAGGCCACTCATCTAGAAAAATTGTAAATAGATCAGCTCTCAATAGCTATACTTTTGATAACACTTGATACACTCCTACCAATGACAGAAAATATTTACATTCTGAAGTGGATGACTCTCACACAGCCCATTCCTTAAAATGCTGGTTCCATTTAGGGGAAGATACAATATCTGTGTTCAGAAACAATTCTGTTTCAAATTAACTGAAAAGGCTTTCAACTTATCAGGGCACTAATGAAGTGTAACCACAGAGAAAATACAGCTCTACACACATCCACATTCCCTCTCACACCCCCAAAATATCCCAAACAACTCTCAAATCCTAAAATACATACCACACTTGGAGGATCATCTTCAGGTTTGATTTGTTTGGGGTGAAACACTACTCTACCTGCTCTGCTTTAATTTGTACACTGTCACAATAGTACCCAAACACCTTCCCACAAGAAAACCTCCCCTGGGGGTCCTGAGGACTACAAGATAATGTGTTTTGCTAGCTTAGTTACTGAGAGTTGTGATGGTTCACATTGCAAAGACTGGACAAATATAAAAGAAACAAACATCTGCACACCTCATATTTGCTTTGGACATTTTGGTTTAGAACAATCTTTTTCACCCTGTGTATGTGGCTGCACTTTCTACATAGTTACCTGCATCTGGCTGGATTAATGATTCCACTTTTATGTATATTTTTATTTTATATACCCTAAACAAATGTGTGCTGTTTGGTGAGAGCAGTATGGTGATTCCACTGCAGATGAAGGGCAACACATAGATGGGAAAGAAACAGGGAACAGCCTCAGTATAGAAACTCAGCCAGTTGCAGTGAATTAGAGAAGAATATAATTGATGTCCTCCACAGATCTAGAAGAATGGGGGCTCCAAAACCATTTATTCACTCAGAAGCAACTCCATAAGATTAAGCCATTTAGGGACTGTGGCCACAGTTGAATTCTTTGTCAGTAAATTCCCCTTAGAGACTAACATGTCATTTTCATGGTAACTGAACTGCTCTGCAAAGGAATATTTGTAGCTGGAAATGAAGGGAGGAGGGTGGAATTAATGGCAGTGAAACAGGAGAAAACCCCTGATTTTCAGGTTCTCCAAGAATCTTTGGAGCTCCATCTGCTTTCATGATAACAGGAATCACTTTCCTAGGTGAGGAATAGTTATTTCTTCGGATTGAGCATTAGGGTTTAATGCAATACAAATAAGAAAACTAAGTAAAGTGAAGTATTTTTTTAACATTTGCAATATTTTATCCAGGCCATTTTTCTGTGAAAGAAAATCTTTTGTGTAGGTGGAGAATGCACTTCTCAGCTCCTCTAGGAAAGCTGACGTGTTCCCATACTAAGGCACTAACTTCCCCTAGTAGAAACTGAGAAAAACCCTACAGTCAATTCCCCTCGAATTAGGACAGCTCACACAAGTCATTACTGCATGCAATAATTTGTAATATTAAAGAAACCAAACAGTATATTTAAATACTTAATGGTCAGAGGTCTGTTCAGAGTTTCATTTCCACTTGGTTGTGACAAATGAGCCACAGGAGCTAAGGGCCTTCAGTAATAAACACTCTCTTCACACACTTATTTTTGGAACAAGCTGCTCTTTTTCCATTGTACTGTGCTAGAATTTTTCTCTGTAAAACTATTTTACATGCAGTGTAAAAATAAAAGGCTGAATCACATTCCAAAGATCCCTTTGACATTCAGGATAGCTGTCCTTCAACCAGAAAAACCCACTTTGGACTAATCCATTAATATTTATTGATGCACATTATTTACATAAAGTCCCATAAAGTTAGGGCATTTCTAGGAATGGGAAATAATTTTTTCTGTGCAATTTCATCAGAAAGATTTCAAGAAATTCCAGCTTTTAAAAGATTACAGGAGTACTGTGTTTAATGTTGGTGAGAAAACTTAGTTCACTTCATCTACCAAAACCATCTTTTAATAATGTCTCTGAGCATTTACTTTATAGTTTTGTTAATCTGCACAAGGACCAGAATTTTTAATCCTGTTTTACTGCTTTACAGCTGTATAAATTCAGGCAGATATTTGTATGTTTTAAAAAGAGTTTTAGTTTTCTTCTCCTTAGGAGATCACAGCTGCTTCACTCACAGTGATTTAAAAGGATTTCTAGTAACAGGTGACAGAATATTGGAAATATTATCAAATCACCTTAAAGCTTGCTTTTTAGACATAACTAAATAAATTTCCTGTATGGACAACCTATGTACAGAAAACAAGAGGGAATTAATTTATTGGCACTTCTTTCAGATGACTTTAAAGACTACAAAACCACAGAGAAATAAGGCCAGCCTAAATGCATGCTAATAAAACTTCACGGCAACACTCACAATTGATGCTCTTTCTCTCCTCAAATTGATCCAACCAATCAAGAAAGAAAAAGAATTTTCAATGAAGACATAAAATATATTCACTGAAAAACACAAGGCCGTTGCAGCAGCCCTTTTGTTAGAGGGTAGAAATGAGCTGAGGCACAGACTTCTTGTTTATCACAGCATGAGAAGGGTCCTGGTTTATTCCTCTTTACAGCTCAGCCATCCTGACTCCAACCATTCACTGACTCTGCCTGCAGCAAGCTCCAGCTGGAGGTTTCCCTTGCAGCCTCTGACTGCTGGGTATTTCCTGCTGAGCTCTGACTGCAGGGATCAGTTTGCAGACTCTGACTGCAGCTTTTACCTGGCTAGACTGTGACTGCAGGGATTGGTGTGCAGACTCTGACTGCAGGCTTTTCCCTGGCTAGACTGAGTCTGCAGGCATTGGTGTGCAAGCTCTGACTGCAGCTTTTACCCAGCTAGACTGTGATTGCAGGGATTGGTGTGCAGGCTCTGACTGCAGGCTTTTACCTGGCTAGGCTGTGACTGCAGACCCAAAGTGACTCCACAGCAGCAATTCTCTCTCCTCAGGATCCTTCTTCACGATTCTCATGTTCACAATCCTCCACGATGATCCTCCTCCCCAGCTAACCCAGCCCCTTTTATCACTTACTGGCTTATTTTATTGGCTATAGCTGTGACTCATCAGGGGCCAGGCTGTATTGGGTAATTAACACAGCTGTTACTTATCAGGGGTGAGGTCACCTGTATTCCTTCTTCTACACCCAGCTAAGCTGTACTTTAGCTGAGAATGCTATAGACTCATAACTCATACTGAACATTACATTATGCTCATCAAATCCCTCAGGCCAAGCCCTGCATTCCCTGACCAGTTTTGTCACACAGCTCCTCCTCTGCCTTCAGTTGCTCCAGTAACTTCTGTAACATTGCCATCACCGGCAGCCCCATTACCATTAATCCCTATTTTTCCTGTGTTTTTCCCCAAGATCAGACTCGGAGGAACAGAGTGAGACCCAAGTTACACCTGGATGACAAGATACACGGGAGGCAGGGGATGGTCACCTCTGCAAGTATAACCAGAGACTTACTCCAGGTTGGAAAAAGCCTCTAAGACATCGAGCCCAAGCACTCCCCAGCACTGCCAAGCCCATCTTGTCCATGGCCACAACTGCCACATTCACACAGCTTTAAATCCCTCCAGGGATTAAATCCCTCCCCACCACTGCCCTGGGCAGCTGTGCCAGCACTGGACAATCCTTTTCAAGAAGAAATTTTTCCCAATCCCCAATCTAAGTCTCGCCTGGAGCAACCTGAGGTGATTTCCTAAGCCAGAGGTTGCTATTTAGAGTCACCTACCTGTGTGGGGTTCAATAGAAAAGTAAGGCTGTCCTTCCAGAATGCTATAAACCAGCTTGGCACTATTTCCATACACTGGATCATCTGCATCTGTAGCTGTTACTTTAGTAACAAAGGTGCCTAAGTAGAAAGAATACAAACAATTAATGTTTACGCTCACTAGAAATTTGCATATCTTATTCAAAAACTAATTTGAAACAAAAATTCATTTCCTTGTGAGCTGTAGAACAATAATAAAAGGAGGAAAATATCAGTAATAAGTTAAAATATTACTTGTGGAACAGAAACAAAACATTTTCCTTCAAGCTGGTATGTGCCAGCAGCCTGAATTTCTGGGTAAAATAAAAGCCCTTTTAGTATCTGTATTATTTAAAGTTTCTTTGTAGAATGCATTTAAAGCTACCCAATAGATCTGTGTAGACTTCAGTATTTGCAAAAGAATCATATCAAAGGGATACAAAACACAAGGTTAATAATACAGTATAATATGTCGCATTTAAGACTTGCAAATTCACATTTGAGAGAACTTTGCCAAGTTCCAGAGACCAGACAGAAAAACAATAATAAAAAGAGTTCTTTTTCCTTCCCTTGGCTTGCAGCCATGATAATGATTTGATGGGGCCACAGTGACAGAGTTGGGACAACAACGATTGTCTCTGCAATGAGTCTCTGCCACTCAGGGGGCCATTGTTCAGCCAGAGTTATAAATTCCATACTCTGACAAAAATAAATAGAAAAAAAAAAGAAATTATCCTTTTTATTTCTTAGACAACATAGCACTTGCCACTTCTGTAAGAAGCAAAATGGAATGAAATTCAGTTGGTTGCATTAAGGTTGCTGCAAAGAGGTTTTTTTGGCTGACATAAAAGTATGATGGCATTAATTAGGCTGACAATAAAGACAATATATACAGAGGGAGAGAAAGCAAGAGAAGGAGAAAGGTTGAAGGCTGAATTATGTTCACAAAGGGAAATAAATATAGCACCCCCCAAAAATCCCCCTTTCTGGATATGCCAATAATAATAGCTTCCTCTTCCTTCTCAGCCTTGCTGTGCTGTGGATGCTGATCCCATGGCTCCACAGGAGAGCAGAGCAAAGGGAAGGAGATCCCATTGGCACAGCCTCGGTCTTTGCCCTGTGCTCCCTTCTCCTCTCTCCCTGCACAGCAGTTTTTTGGCTCACAGCACAGGTAAATTATTTAGAGAAATGTTTGCATATCTAGATATCATTTGCATACGAACCAATAACCGCCATTTCACTCTTTCCCACCTGGCCACTTCAAACACCAGGGCAAGATGTGGGGCTAGGTTTGGGAGGATGGAGAACGCCTCTCTTGGGAGCACAAGTTCTGCAGGGACTGAAGTTGTGGCAGCTTTGTTATGTGGAACTAATGGGATAATTCCTAGTGAAGTGAATGTGGGTTGCAGAAATACATCTCACTAGAGAAAAAAATGGCTTTGGCTGGTATTGAGCATTTCTTTTTTGTGTAAATTTACCCATTCTTGCAGGGGGGAATATCAGCAAAGGGAGGCAGAAGATAAGTGTTCCCCCCCACATCTCTCCTGGGCTCAAGGAGCCAGAGGAGTCCTGCAGCTGGTGTACATCCCATGGAAAAGGAATATTATGTCACATCTCTCTGACAGATGCTTGCTGAACTTGTTCTATAAATATGCAAACTGTTCATGGTTTGAACCTTAACTGTATTCGATGCTGAAAGGTGATCTTATACCTAACCTTTAACATAATAGTTTGTAACCTGCCACGGGGCCTGAGAAATGGAGTTTATCCTCAACTTGGCAGTTCGTTTGTAAGGAATTAACATCAGAAATGTATTCTCTGCCCCATGACAACAACCAGACAGTAACACACAACTCCTGACAGCTGTGAGTGGAAATGATAAAGGGGACAGGTGGCACATGTGGTGCCCAGCCCTGGGGCCACTTCAGCAGCCTAAGCCTGTTGATACCCTCAATGCCCTCCTTCAATACATAGAGGAGGGGGGAAGCAGTCCTGGGCCACACTCAGAGGCCATGGCACAGGCTGCAGAAAACAGGCACCAACAACTCAGGAGTCTGCAGGAAAGCCTGAGTGTGGGTGTTGCAGGAAGAGAGGGACAAAAGCCCCTTTGTGGCTGGCCCCCAGGAGCCACAAGGCTTGAGAAGCTGTAACTAACGGGATTGTCTCACATGCTAAACTTCTGGTGGCTCACTTTTGTACTCACACTTGTTACCAGGGCTCTGCTGCTCCCACAGACAATCATCCCTCAGCCCAGCTGTACCTCCCCTCTCTGGAACTGAGATCCCAGCACACCCCAGAACATCCCAGCACATCCCCCACACTCCCTGCAGCCCATGGCCCATGGCCCAGGGTGACACCAGCCATGAATGCAGGCTCAGAGCTTCCTGCAGCTGGGTCCAGGCTAAAGTAGCAGGAGATGTGCTCATTTCTGTGGCTGCTATCATAAATCTGGTGGTTTGTAATCTCCTAAGACAGAAGAGGTTTGTGCAGATCGTCATACAATGGGACAGGGCTGGAAAAAGATAAGGCTCATCACAAAATGAAAATTTTAGTTGGACTATTTTATGTTTCATTTTGTTTCCGTTATATACTTTATACACAAAGGAAAATAAAAGAAATAAAACTGTTGACTTCTTGGAGATTGTGTTTGATTTTCTTTGCTGGCTCTCATTTCAAAGGCCTTCAGAAATAATTACATTGCTTGTTTAGAAAGATTTGATATATAATTTCTATTCTTATCATACTTCACTTGAGAATTCCTGAAGACTTTCTATAGATATTTATTTCAAGATTCCCAGACTTGAATGGATATGCTGATTCTTTGATAAGCACATTCTTTATCCTAAGAGTTCATTAGATACTGAAGTTGAATACACCCTAATAAAAAGAGTTAATCAGCGTCTAACACTGCTTCCAATCCTGATGCTCACCTACCAATTTTATCAGTCTTCTTCTTGTGATATAAAATAATTCAATCATTTATTGAGACTCCAAGTTCAACTGAAGTTTATCAATGTATTAAAAATACATGGGTAATATGTGTGTCAGTTAAAGTACACATAAGGCAGGGAGAAAGGCGTCACTTGAAGTGTGATTATAATCCCACCTAATAAAATTAATGAAGGGAATGGACAACTGAAATACACTCCTACCTCCTAGAAATCAGTTTCTTCCCCAGCCAGTTTCTCCCACTCAGCACTTCATTTCCGACCATCACACACACTTCTGAAGCCTGTCAAATCCAGTAATTTGCTCCCAACAATCTTACTGATGAAAATTGTTTAGGGAAGATGCGAGTGATCATGAAACAGAAATTAAAGAAATTGCTTCCACTATTGAAATTAGTTAAGCTTTGGCATAGTTTAAATTTTATCACCTTTAATTTGATTTTTTTTTTCCTTTATGTCTTGAGTCAAATTTTCTGCAGGTGTGAAACATGTCACATTATGCTGTTCACACTGGTAATTATCAATACATTTAGGAGCAAACCCTGTCCCTTCTGCAGCTGCAGGTGATGTTGCTAAGTCAGTGCTGCCCTGGCTCCCCTGCAATGTGCTGAGAGCTCACATGGAGCAACCAACCCCACTCCCATAGGTGATGGAACCTGGACACCAAAAGATTTGGAGAACTGAGAGATTCCTGATGGTGAAAAACAATGCAGAAAAAAAGGAACTCACAGCCACCACGGCTGTTTTTAGCCAACCTCCACACCAGAACTCTGCAAGCTTTGGATTATCAATATTTAAGCAGGATTTTACTTCATTACTGACACTGCAGTTATAAACTACATGTACATAAATATTTTTTACAAGCATGAGGCGCTTAAAGTTTTAAAGATAAAAATTTTGCATTGAAAAAGCTGTAAGAATGCAGGGAAAGGCATTTATTAAGTAAATGCTCTTGGAAAAACAACATTCTGGATTCTGCTCAGGAAATAAACTGCTAAGGGTTCTGTTTGTGTTTAATTTTGACTGCATTTGGCTTGTGTTTGTTTCTTTGTCAATGCTACAAGAACTCATTTAGCCAGGGACTATAAATTTGGAATGGTGCCATTTTTATAAGTAAGCCACTATTGTAGTCCAAGTCACTGTTGTCCTAATTACAATAATATGCAGTTTTATATAATCTGGCCCAACAACATAATCAGCATTTCTTTTTTCTTAATATACCTGATGTTACTTTATGCAAACCAAACCCATTTTTTTTCCAAGAGATGAGGCAAATTTTAAGCTGTTCTGTTAAAAAACTTTGTGTGTTTTTTCCTCAGGTATACTTTTGCAATGCTAATGACCCTTAAGTATGGATTTAACCACCATAAATATAGACTGCATAGAGATTCAACAGATTTTAATTAATGAACACTTCTAATATGCTTTAACCATTAGCCATTGCTGATTGTTTTACTCTGTCAGTGTCAGATTGTTTTACTCTATCTTTACAACAGGCCAGCAATCAGACACACAATTAACAACAGGAGTATTTTTATATGGCTAGGTGAGAAAGCCTGTGTTTGCCGGCAAACTAAGATTAAAAACCATCATAAAAAATAAGATGTGTGTGCTCAGCTAGTGCTTTTCTGTTGTTTTGGCTGTGTTTTTATGTGCAAGTCAGGATACAGATTCCGCACATTAGTCAGAAAGAAAAATGCATATGCTGCCACAGGGAGTAGGAAAGCAAATTCTTTTGGTGTGGCAGTGAAATGTGCATACTGGGAAAAAAGAAATTCCAAAAAATCAAATTTGAATGTTCTAGAGGAGGTAATGCATAGCTGGTGCCAAGAATTTACATGAATCCATATTCAGTGAAGAACCATTTTGTTGAAAGATTGTAATGGCTGGTAAAAATAAATATCAAGACCGTAATGAAACCTGGTGGGACCACGTTTTCACATCTTCCCAGGGATTTCTGGGGATTTTTTTTTTTTCTTTTTCTTTTTTTTTCTTTTCTGATGCCCTTTTTGGTCCTACTCACTCTTTCTCACCTAATCTTCCCAAATCTTGACAGGCTGAAATCTCCATTTCATTCTGAAGATCTGATTACCAACCTGATGAGGCATTAGGAGAGTATTTGCATGACAAAGCCTCACCATTATTTACCAACTCTTTTGTTTCCCTAAGAGGATCCTGTGCTTCAAAACCTTCAGCTGGCTTTGGAGTTGGGCTGATGGAAGCCCTGTAGTCAGGGCTGGTCACACAAAGCATTGTTTGTACCCAGCAGGTCAGATAAGCATTCTTCCCAAAATGAAGCCTTTTCTTCACTGTCCTTCTTTGCTATAATCTCACAGGTAGCATGACAGTTGTTGTCATGGTAACAATTTTTTATTGAATAAAACTGCAATAATCTCATAAAAACCTGCATAACTTCTTGACATGTAAATTATTACTGCCTCAAAGCTGAAGGAACTTATTCTTATTTGTTTTTCATTGTTGCTCGTTTTTTTAATGCAAAAACATGGTTTTAAGCTTTATCATCCTGTATTATTGCATGAGACCATTTCTAAACACAAAATCTATGAATTAGAGTTTTCACTAACCAAATAAAGAAAATGTATATGAAATAAGAATCTGTTTAAAGCACTACAGAACTTGTTAACGTATGCAAATTACCCACATAAAATATCAATGCATGTCTTGGTGTTCATGCAGATATATGAATATATACACACATAAATTGTGGGCATGTTGCATGACTGTTTAAGGGTTCTTTTGCAGATCATATGTTAATATTTCAGCCCTACCTTCTGCACCTGTATTTGGATGTATTTTTATTATTATTAACAGCTACTTCATTGCCAAAGCTCCGGGAGTCCAATGTGTGGATCAGATCTCAGTGCAGGAAGGTTCTTTCCCCAGAGACCCCAAGGGCCAAGTACCAGGAAAGACAAACAGACAGAAAAGAGACAAGGAGGTTGTTGGACTCCATGATCCTTGAGTTCCTTTCCAACCCTGGAACTCCATGAACTCCTTTCTTTCTTGATTCTTGAGGAGAGGATGTAAATCCCCCTGGGAAGCAATGCTGCCAGCACATGGCTGTGCTGCTGCCTGACCCACAGAGTCCACAGGACCTCAGAACATCAAGGACTGCTTTGAGAACAGATGACAAGAGGGCTGGGGTGAGTTTTTCAGATCTTCCCACACTCAGAGGAAAACATGTAAAAAATAAAAATAAATCTGTTTTTTAAGTGTCCAATAGACCCTTAACGAATGAAAAATGAATGAGGCAATAGATGACAGCCTAAACAGAGGTAAAGGACAGAGATACAGGCCAGAACAGTCCACTGAGGGAAAAATGGAAAACCTGTGCTTGCCATGCTGGAGAAACAGGAAGGCCAGCATGCATTCTGCTGTTTCCATGGCAGAATCCAATATGCAATCATTTCTAGAGGCAGAAATGAGAAAGAAAATTTGTGTATGTTACAGATGTAATACTGGTATGTTGGTAATGAGAACCACATAAATACACTGATACAAGACTTCTCTTTATCTTCTGCAAAGAGAAAAACAACAACAAAAGCTTCCTTGCAATGAGAAATTGTACAAGGAGGACTAGATTCCCAAGGGAAATAACAGAATACTCTTCAGTGAAGAGTTCACTCTTGCACAGGATGCTGGAATAATGTATTCTAAGGGAAAACCCTAGAAAGACAGGAAGATTAACTAATAGGGTAATTTGTCTTTCCCAGCTGTAATTTATTTGACTCTAAGTAGTGAAATACTGTGATGCTGTCATGATCTTGTTTATGATGATTAAGGTAAGGAAGAAGGAAAAGAGGGTTATTCATACAACTCAGTTTTAGGCTCAACTGGCTAAAATGGATACCTAGCACCAGCTGCCTGCACTACCTGAGGAAGGAAGACAGAATCATCCTCTTCTGGAATCCTCCTTTTTTGGCTGACTGGAGAGGAACAGAAATGAAATTGGCCGGCTAATGTGAATGCCTGAATGTCAATCCTGTGGCTCCTCTCTTTTGTGGATGTACCCAAAACAGGCCACCCCAGTCTCTACTTCCAGCCCTCTAGGAACTGCAAGTGTGTAAAGCTGACACTCCACCAAACATGACAAGGAGAACCTTGCAAGAATTTTGGGGTCGTTTACATTAAATTCTATCATAGAATCCCAGAATGATAGAACCATTAATGTTGACAAAGCCCTCCCAGCCCATGGAGTCCCAGCTGTGCCCCATGCCCACCTTGTCCCCAGCCCAGAGCACTCAGTGCCACCTCCAGCCCTTCCTGGGACACCTCCAGGCATGGGCACTGCAAACCTCCCTGGGCAGCCCCTGCCAAGGCCTGAGCACCCTTTCCATGCAGAAATTCCTGCTGCTGTCCAAGCTGAGCCTCCCCTGGAGCACTTTAAGGCCATTTCCTCTTGTAGAAATCTCTGTTCAAACACCTGTGTGCATTTATATATTCATATAAACACTTTCTGAAATAAACTGCAACTGATAAGAGTTCCTATTTTGCTTTTAATATTAAAGACGAGTGACAAAACATTACTTGCTTGTTTTGCCACTTTGTTTTATATAAGTAGTTGAATGTTATCTCACTGAAATGTGCAGAAAGAGAGATTTTTCAGTACTTTACAGACCTACAGCAAATGGCAGATGCTGCCCTAAAGAATTGGTAATCTAAACCAAATGTTTTAGCACCTAAAAATCTGGCTCAATGAAAGAATATGAAAGAATCTAACAGCTTGATCTATAATAAATTATGTAATACCATGCAGGAAAATGCAAGAAGCTGTTTCTTGCTTCCAACAGAAGAAGAATCCTTTCATACCTTTGATACATTAAGTGATGTTTAGCTCCACAAGCAGAAGAGGTATCCAAATTGTTTCTCCCACATGTTACCTATTTCTCAATGCAGTTTCTGGAGTAGACACTTTAGGAGGTTAATGAAACCTTTAAAGAATGTTAATGTCATGCAGCACGTTTGAGTCAAAATCTCTGCACAAACGCACGACCTACCGCATGTAACACAACAACGTTTGCACATTGCTCATGTGCCATTTTAAGGACTTTTTATCATGTGAGGGAAGTGGGAAAAACATATTGTATGCAAATGTGTGACTGCAGAAGTATGAGAGGAGCTGGCTATGCCTGGAGAAAAAGGCTGTCTGAACATGCAGGGAACGGAGCGAGCTGGCAGCCGCGCACCTCGCAGCTGTATAATGAGGGCTGGAGGAAGCGTGGCTGGGAAATCTAATCAACTGCATATTTTACCATTTCTTGTCTGCATAAACTAATTGTTTTGGAACTCCGATGCCGCCTCTTTAACATAACGTTTTGGAATCAGAAATACTTCACAACAGAAATACATATTCAGATTTCGGGATATGGATTCCTCCCTGGCAATTATCCTGGCTGATGTTCCCTGGGTTTACCTGTGTGGATCGAACAAGAAGGGACCTTCTGCCTTTTCAGCTTTAAGGCTGGCAGTTCTTTCTTGCTACAACTTATGAGACGGTGCCATTAGAGAGCCTGCAGGTATTCCTTTGCAAATTCCCCTGGGTGGCTGTTTGTTAGGATTAGTACACGGTTTGAAACATCACAGGCAACAGCAGAAGGGTAAAATGTATTTTATGTTTGGCTTAAAGAATTATGTTTTCCTTTCATGCTATTTTTTTTATTCTCCCTTTAGATATCACCCTCGCTATAGAATATTAATTGATATTTGTGAGAGAAGTGGGAAATAGCTCCTCTTCTGTTCAGGACTTTTTGAAAGACTGCTTGTCTCTAATCAATTGACTATTTCATCAGCATTCATTCTGTGAGGTCCCCAGGCAAAGGCAGTAAAATTGGATGATCACTGTACACTGCATTACCAAGCAGAAAAAAAGGTACTGTAAGTCTTGTTGATTCCAATGGAAGTTTCAGATTATGCTCAGGTGTATTGTAAAAAATAGAAATAAATAATAAAGCAGCCTAGGCTGTTTACTGCAGAAATTCTTTCATTTATGACTTTGTGTAGTGAGAACAGAAAGTGGCTGATATCATCTCACAGCTTTGATGTTCTGCTGGCTTTGTTTGGGAGAGTGAAGCCTGGAGTGCCAGCAACTGTAACCCAGGGTGCAAAGGCAGGGTCTGAAATATTGTCCCCCCAGGCCTCTGCAGAGCCAGCAAATGGCAGCAGAGCCCTTCTGGGCCCAGGGAAGGGGCAGAGCTGAATCAGCTGCCCAGCACTCCCAGGGCTGGCTCCGAGGAAGCCGTGTTGACAGCAACTCCACAGGTAGTTGTGAGATGTTTTCATGGAAAAACAAGAAGAGCTGCGGATTCAGCACTTGACCAAAGAGATGTCAGGGCAGCGTGGGGAATGACCAGTGCCAGAGGAAAAAAAAGGATGCTGAATTGTATCTCATTTTGCCAAATATCAAGTGTGTCCATCAGAGAGATGCCTAACACAGGCCACTTAAAGAAGAATTTGAGGAGTGTTGGTCCCTGATGTTCTAAAGCCAAGTCTTCGTGCTAGCAGAGGAATAGAAATCAGAGTAATCCAGGTTTCTGTGAAAATATTACCACACTGAATTTAATCTTCTGACCTAGAACTTCTTATCTTGTGGTGAGACCTTGTCTACATTCCCTGTGATTGAAAAAGGTGAGATTGTGCTCCAGACCAGTTCTGTGGCATTTCACAGAGCATCAGTCTGGCAGGAACCTGTGCTGCTCTACCTCCTCTCATCCCTCTGCTTTCCACTCAGGCATCATCCCCTGGCCAGCAAATGGACTCATGTCACCAGCCAAGCTGCTTAGAAAAATGAGATAACACAACTTCAAAGCCTGCAAAACCAAACCATACCACTCTTTGAAACACCTTTTTTTTCTCCTTCAGAATTTTACATTTGAGGAAATTGTGAGAAATCCATGCTGAGAATAGATTTAAACTTGTAACCAGAGGAGAATGCATCAGGCACCTGAGTCAGAGACTTATTTTCACACAGTCACAGAACACAAACACGATGACGCATTCGATACGTACAAATGGAAGCAACCACAAAGGTTTCCAGAAGCAGAGTATCTGCAACAAGAACAAGATGTTTATGTCTAGGAGACAAAAGGAAAAACCACAGAAGGACAGATTCCTGAAGGTACACAGGACTTTCACCTAAGACTGCCAAAATTTCCTCTGCTCTGCCATCACATGATCAACATGTGACAGCTCTGTCTGTCTGCCCTCATCCCAAAACAGGATCATGGAAAGACGAATTTCTCTATTTGGAAGAACTCCATAAGGAACTATGCCTTCAGTTCTGATCCCAGCAGATTTTTCCTGCAGAGTTTATCTTCACTCTGTGTCATCTGCACAACCTTCCTTCGTGCCAAGGGAATGCATGCGTGTAAAAACCAGACAATTTGTGACAAATTGCTGCCAGTGAATGGAGAGGAAGAAAGGCAGTGTTTTTCTAAGAAACCAGCACACATCAAAGAGCTCCACACCTTGCACAGGTAAGTCAGGCCTTGCTCCTAAGGACCAGACAGTGCCTTCAGAACCTCAACACTCAACTACTTCCTGCCATTGGCACAAACTGCTTGGAGCAATCCCACTGATTTTGGTAATTCTGTATTGTCAATTAACTGGTTGAGGAGAATAGGAGAATATAGAGGGGAATAACTAGAAGGATCAGCCTATAAACCCCTAAGAATATTAATTTCATCATGGTCCTCAAGCTCATAATGACCACATAAGAACAGTACAGAAAGATAATGACATTTTTGATCAGACCTCATGAGAAATGAAAAGCACAAAAACAGCAGCACGTGCTCAGAACTTGTTTTCTCAAGGCTCAACAGCCAGTCAGCTTAAGGCACAGCCAGCCAGCCCTGGTGTTGAATGTCCTGAGCCCTTCCTGAAGGTTGTGTGTGACCATTTTAAACACACACACATAAAAATCTCACATAAAACTCCTTGGTACCACAGCTACTGTGTGTGATTATGCACAAGAGGAACAAGTGGAGGAATGAGACAATATAAAAATATGCTTTTTTATTTTAACAGCTGTTACACTGTTGCCATATTTTACAACATCTGCTGGTTTTTCCCTTAGCTTTTGCACTGCCTTTGCATTTAGCCTTTGGGCTAATTTGTACTTGACCCTAGTGCTGCAGTCCCTTTACTCCACAATTTTGTGACAAACTATCATTGATTTAACAGTCATGTTCTGTGCCTTAAAAATCAATGATAAAAACCCCAGCAAGACAGTGAGGTTGATCTTGATAACATTTCAGGTTAGGTTTTTATCACAACTTTCTGATTTGTCAAGTTATTTTATCACTATTCATGTCAGACACTGCGTGTTGATTTCATGTGGAGCAGATTTTGTCCTTTTGCAAACAATCTGTAAGTGGAAGAGAATGAATATCTTTGGGAGAACTGGAAAGCAAAGCTGCATTATGTACAGTGTGGTCCTAATACACCTGGCTGGACTAAAGATCTCTGCTCTGCTTTTAGGAAAAAAAAAAAAAAAAAAGATGATAGAATTTCCTATCTGCAGTGGCGTAATCAAGGGCAAACCTTGATTCAAGGGAAAACATTCCTAAGTAGATGTGCTTGTGCCAAAACTGAAAATTGATATTCTGACTCAACTGAAAGCCTAAACCTTTTCCAGTAAAGACCTTTCATGGAAGCATTTAAGGATAAAAAATATTATTATTCTAAGCTTTTCATATGGTTACTATTTTCAAGTGGCAAAGGCAAAAGCATTTCCAGAGCAATGTCAGACTGGATTCCACTGTGTGCACTTTATTTTTTTTTTTTATGATTGTCAGGAGAAGCCTTAATATTTGGAGATTATTGAAGTTTGTCTGTTTACCTTAATTCAGGCAAACTATGACAGAATTCTCTTCCCTTATGGCTTTTGTTCTTTTTCCATCTGTGTCCTTTTTTATTTCACCAACACGTTTGTCACTCTGCTTCAGTCGTCTCCTGTCTTTCAACATGACACTTGCTGTCTAAACACTCTCAGCTTTGCTGAGAGCGAAATCAAGAGATTTCACTCCTCATTCCTCTCCTGAAAAAAGGGATCCTGTAACTCTGTTGTCAGGAGACAATATCCACTTGGCTCCCATTACCACCTCGGCACGTGTTTTGGGGAATTGGTGAATCTGTGTGTAGATGAGAAGGTAACACACAAACAGAACATACTCAAGGGAGTGTGTGGGGGTGTTTTTCCTCTTTTCTTTCTTTTTCTTCTTTTTTCTTTAAATAAGATACAGAACTGGTTCCAATTACCCTTATGGATCTTCTAAGCTTGCTCATTCATTTACATAATATTCTGTCCTCATTGCAGGCATAGATACAGAGCTCATAGACAAATGGGGAGGGAAAAAAATAGAGTCTTGCGGTTCTTACTCCCAGAAGCACAGATAAATCCTTTTTTTTTTTTTAAGGTTTAACTGAGTTTCTACCCCAGTGTGCCCTTTTACATCTAAAAGTGATTAAACAAGATTTACAGAAAAATTAAATTATTTCCTTTTTGCCATAACGAAGTAAATCCACAGATTTCACTTTTTGATCTTTAATACTTTAAGAAAATTATTATCATAATTAAAAGATTAAAGTGCACAGTTTCAGCAAAGAACATATTCTCCATATACACTATCAGCTTTCACAAGCAAATTCATCATTTTTGGAGGTGGGGAGCAGGGCTTACTATGGTAGATTATGTAGGAATTACAGTAAAAAATAAATTCAGTTTAGTTCTCAAAACTTTTCATTTTTTTTTCTGGAATGTGCTGGTCTCTTTGCTCAAAGAGAGAAAGGAATGAATTCAGAATAACTCCGAGCACAGTGATGCGGCCAGCAGCGAGCGCAAGTGTGGGAGCGCGTTCTGCAGAGACAGCTGAGAAGTGAGCAGCACTCCTCCCAGAGAGAGCTCCGGGTAATACTGATCCTCTCTGCACCAGGCACTGGGAGGAGAGCCGTGCAAATCCTTTTGTTTCAGCGGGGAAGCAGGATTTTCCAAAGAGCACCAAAGCACAGAATAAAAACCAAGCAGGGGACGCCGTGGCCGTGTGCGGCTCTCGGACGCTGGCACACACACAGAGGCCCACACGGGCTGCCACACACTGCAGGTAGGGACAGAATCCCAGAACTGGGGTGGAAGGGACCCTAAAGATCCTCCAGTGCCACTCCCGCCATGGCAGGGACAGCTCCCACTGTCCCAGGCTGCTCCAAGTCCCAATGTCCAACCTGGCCTTGGGCACTGCCAGGGATCCAGGGGCAGCCACAGCTGCTCTGGGCACTCTGGGCCAGGGCCTGCCCACCCTGCCAGGGAACAATTTCTTCCTCATCTCTAATCTAAACCTGCTCTCGGTCAGTTAGAAGCCAGTTTTCACATCTCCATAGTGTTTCATTCCAGTTCTAGATAGTCAAAATAACACCTGAAATTCCTACATCTCTTCTAGCCAGGAAAATCAGACCAGGTCTAAGATACCTATCAGAAAAACTGCATCATGTTAGAACCTTAGAACAATGAAAGGTTAAAGCCTTCATCTGTATTTCATGCATTGCCTTCCCCTGAGGCCCAAAAATAAAACGCCTTGTACTGCATCCTCATTACATAAGTACTATATATAGAGAGCATATGAGCTTCTGTTTCAGAGCAGAAAATTGATATAAGCATTTTGAAGAAAGAAAAGGTTCAGGAGAACTTCGTTTTATCCTGAGTAAGAACATTGCCGAGTGATGGCTGTGTTGTACAAAAGTCGAGGCTGAAATTGGCAGTGGGTGGAGATCTCTTTATGGGAATTAAGTAAGTGGATAATGGAAGTGAAATACTCTTAGTGGGGGAAAAATAATAAAAATTCCTTGAACTCTGAAAGAAGACCATTTTCTTATAAACATTACAGAAGAGTAATGTAATTTTAAGATGACTAAAAAAAAACTTCAAAAAGCTTGAAATAATTTACAGAGAATAATATCCTTCATCTCTTGATATTGCAACCTGTGAGTCAAGAGAAGAAAGCAGAAGGAAATAGTAACAGCAACATTAAGGAAGGGTAACACTCTCATCTTCCACTTTCCAGCCTTGACATTTGGTTCCATCAGAAATTAAGACACAGACTCCACTGTCTCTTCTTCAGAGACTTTACACTCATTCATGTCCCATGTAATGCAATCAGGAACATTCTTTGAGTTTCGAAGCAACAGCAGAGAAACAGATTTTGTTCCTCAACAAAGGAGCAGGAGTGCTCCTTTTGGTGCTTCTGTAGAGCAGCACCTGGAAACCTGCACTCCTAGGAATGCAAAACATATGGTAGGGCCAGGGATCCTAAGGGATAAATGTGCAAAACTCTCAGAGTCACAGTAATAAACCTCAGACCTGCCAGACAATCTGTGGCAAATCTCTACCACAGAGGTGGTTTTAGTAATGCTAACAACCATTTTTGTTGTTAGAACACACTTGCTTTTGGACAAAACTCTTTCATGCAGCCTAATAAACCATAAGAATGTGGAACTTTGTCATTTCAGAGGCAGTTTAGGGTCTCTCTTTTCCCCAGCATGCTTGGGGAACAGGTGAAACATTTTCCTGTGGAGCCAATTCTTTCGCTATTCCCTAAACTACATCCAGACATTGGTCATTTCTGCTACAATCCTCTATAATAAAAGTTTTCCTAGATGAAGTTTTAACTTATAATTCATCTTTCATTACCTTCCTTCACATTTTTCCCTCCTCTTTCACTTTTTCTCCATTTTTACTTTACTTCTCTTTCACTAATATTATGTCTTTTATTCTCCTTTATTCCCTTACTCTCATTGCACTTACCATCTTTTAAACCTCATTGTGGGGGAGGATGAAACAAGAAAACCTCATAAATATGACTGCTTATTTGTAGAGAATATGAAACATACTAGTGAAATAGAGTTGAAGGCAAGTTTTGATGTCTAAGATGCCAAGCTTTAGTTACTGAACAACTGGAAAACAATGGTATGGTCAGCTGAAAGTAAATCCCCCTTGATGAAACAATGCCCTTCTCCTCACCGAAAGTCTAAGGGTCAGAGCAGACCCTGCTAGCTCGGCAGGAGGGGTCCAAAGAGTCGTTTTTAGAGTTTAAAATGTAACACTGTATGGTAATGTAGTGATTCTTATAAGCTGTATGTAAATGCTATAAGATCTGTATCTTGTACTAGATTAGTTAGTGTAAATTAGAATATTCAGTATAGAAGAAGATTTAATGTATTGTAACGAGAACTTCTCTCTCTCTCTCTTCTTCCTCCTCTCTTGCTCCTTCTCTTCTTCACTCTCTTCTCACTCTCTCAGACCTGCTCCAAGCTGCAGCTGGCAGCTCGAAGCAGGGTCCCTTCACCCACACCCTATACAATAAACTGCATGCTTCAAAACTAAGCTTGACTCCAGAGATCTCTCGTCTCTGTCCATCACGACTGACTCGCCGTTCTCACACCTCATGTTAATAATTTAATAGATTTTTATTCATCTCCTGATTTGTTTCCTCTCAAAGTTTTCAGTTTTGTTGGGGTTTTTTTGTCCTTTACAGTGAATGCTGCTTGGATAGCGGCCACTGCTTTATCACAGATTATAAATATGCACAGATATAAATTATTTTTATAGTAGGCTTTGTGATCAGAAACCATCTTTTCTTCTCTTCTATATATCTTTCTCCTTTTTCTCCTAGAATACTACCTAAATCCCATTTACATACAGAACGACAGCATTCAAATTTCCTTCCTCCTCCCACACTGTTTTGTTTTGGTTAGGTTTTTTAATTCTCATTTTATTTAATTAAGTAATTTGCTCACCTAGAGCTTGGCTGAAATATCTTCTGAAAGCAGGTCCGTATGATGTTTGTGCTGCTGTATAATTAAAAATAACTCAACATATAAAAACTATGGCTTAGTAAAAGAACTGAAATGCAGGCTCAAAAATTCACCTATCATTTTTGGCACAAGCAATTCGGCACAATGAAAATATGAAATTTGTTGGAGAAGAGTTGATTTAAAAGATGAAGCCTCAGGTACGACCATGCAGTTGGCACATCACATTTGTATTTGACAATGACTCGGTGTAACTCTTTGTGCTGCGAGTGAGAGGATGGTTCTGGCTCCTCACATTCCTCCTCTTTTCAGCTAAAGAAGAGAGAGTGGTGTTTTTGAAACTTTGTGATAGGATGCTGCTTTATTTCACAAAGTGCCTTGGCACTCCTTCAATTACCTTGCTTTGACAGATGTAGACAAATCACTGAAAAGCACATTATCCTCAACCTAACACTAAAATGCATTCGAATTTCCTCTGCATTTCATGGCCAGACTTTGATGCCTTCGCTTATGCTGAATTCTTATATTGCCCTAAAATGGATTCTCTTGGTTTGGTGGGTTTGCTTCCCTTTGGCGTCAGTGACAGCTGAAGATGAGCTGCACTCGATGTGTGCCACAGGGAGTGTCAATATCTGCTCCTGTGAGGACATTCACTTGCAAACACAAGATTCTAACATATTAATCCATGAGGAAATAGATTTGCACTAATCCGACAAAATGAATAAATATAAGTAAAATATATTAAGAAGATTATGTTCTTCTCCTTTCTCTTTTCTGCTTTCACACAGTTAATTTCCCTTTTCACCATCTTTTTCCACAGCTTTCTCTGCTTTTCCCTTCCATCATCCATGCAAATCCTGTGGCTAATTGGTTAAGTCCACTCTACAGCCAAAGCATCAATTCCCAGACACAGCATCTTTCCTTTCACTGTTTTTGCCTATTACAGTTGCACTTAGAGGAAAACAAATAAGTATGTATCAATGCCCTGTAAGTGTAGGAAAACAACAAACAGATAATTAAACATCAACAAAATATCAATAGGATTAGAGCGTCATGCTGGAGCAAATCTTGATAAATCCTTCTCAATAACAATACTCCAACTGCAGTGTCAGAAGGGAAATATAAATTTAGCCCATTAAAGTGCTGTTGGACAAAGACACATTAATACAGCTGTTAGTCATTTCCTTACTACTGAGGGACTCGACTATTGTGCTGCAGATGAAAGCTTCGGCCAAGAAAAGATTTGAAAATATGCAAATGAATGCTAACAACATAATAAATACCTTATTATTCATCACCAACTCAACAGCCTCCTGGCAGGGCCAAAGCTGTGAGCCAGGAGAGCCTGGGCTGCTCAGCCATACGTACCCACAACAGACATTTCTGGCACCGTGGCGTGGTAGGGACCCTCTACAAACTCAGGAGCATTGTCATTGATGTCCTGAACCTTGATGATGAATTCTGAGGGGGGCTCCAGGGGCTGGTTGGTGTCCCTGTCCACTGCCTGGGCTGTGAGGGTGTACTCAGCCTTCTCCTCCCGGTCCAGCCTTTTCATGGCGTGGATGTCTCCAGTCTTGTCATTGATCACAAAGATGGTTCCAGCTCCGTCTCCCGACAGAATATACTTGATTTTGCTGCTGCCAGGGTCCAGGTCTGTGTGCAGCTAAAAGGGGATGAAAGAAAACAAACAAACAAACAAAAAGGCATTTTAGAGTCAAAGAAATGTACACACAGAATTTTGGGTTGGTTTTTTTTGCTTTGGTCTAACTATACATTTTGTCAGCTGTTCCTTTGTGCTTCAGTCCCAGCACCAGTGATCCATAGCTCAGCTTGAATACACATGGAGAGCAGGGATTTGTATGCATACTAATCAAAAATGGATGCAATCATAGGCATAATTAGACTTTCTATTTAAAAAGCAGCTGTTATATATATTTTAAATTCCCATTCTAAAATGTAAATCCTTCAGAACCATTATCAGCCCAAATGAACAAGTACAAAATGTCCTTAACCTATTAGATCAAAAGGTGAGGGAAGGGTTAACCATAACATATGTTTTAATCTAACTTCTTATTTTTAGTCATTACTTTCAGCTTATTTCCAGGTGACTGGAAATGGCTGAACACTGGCATCTATGAAATCTTGTCACAGACAGCAGTCACAGAAAGTAAGAACTCTATCACAACTCAGATCTTTGCAGAACTTAAAACATTCTAAGATCTTTATTCTAAAAGTATATGCCCTGGTAGAAGAACCTTTGCACACATCTTCCCATTCTCCTGAAAGCCCTACCAGAAAAAAAAAATTGTATTGAATTTTTATTTGGCTTTTCAAGCAACAAGAGAGGCTTATAATAAACTGAAGCAGTATGAGAAACATATTCTTTCTTTTAATTTTTTTTATTAATTAAAAACCTGGAGACAATGACTTCCACTGATTTTTCGGTAGGCTCAGAGCCAAATACTGAATATCAGATTATCTCCAATAATTTTTAAGTTGTGAGAGTGTGAATTGCTTGGATCATATGTATCACTGTCAACACATTCAAAAATACAGGATAATAACTTGAATACACAGTAATAGGGGTTTAAATTCTGTTTATTGTTAGGTCTAACACACTCAATATGATCAATAAGAAGTGAATAACATCATTAAAAATGTAACTTGCATCTATTATTATTTATCTCTGCCTCACAAAAGACAGTCTGAAGGAAATATGTACAACTTGCTTAGGTTGCAACATGAGTTACAACCAGTACTAAAGACCTTTTCCTGTTAGCTCATTTTGTGCAGACAGCTCAACAGAAGTTGTTGCTGGTTATGCATTTTACTCTCAATTGATAGCAGGGGTTGCCAGGGCCAGGCAGCAGCATCATTTAATGTAAGAGCTTGCATTAAGATATTAAAATAGGTTTGGAAAAAAGCCTTGTAACACTAGCTACGGCCAAACCACAGGGAGATTCTTATGTCACAAGTGGCTCTGCAGGTCCTTCTGTCCCGAATTGCTCACCAACAGTTGTATCTACAACTCATCTGTCCAGGAGTTCAGCTGTTCAAGAGCTCAGAACACTCAAAGCTCAGTTTGTTGCAATGAGCACAGCAGACAGCAGCAGCCAGGGCTGGTTTCCCCGTTGATCTGGTTTGTTACAGACACAAAATCCTGGCCACCAGTGTATTCCCTGCTCTGCAATAATGGCAGAACTCCCACGAACCCCATGAGGCGTAAACTCACCCTCTCTGTTTTGGTGGGCAGCATTTTATTACACCACCATTGTTTTAACAACTTCTTCAAAGCACTTTAGCTGTGAATATGTATGACTCAATCCAGTTCACTCTTCCTACCCAGCCCACAGGAACGTACACAGAGATGTCAAGCGACAGCTGAGTCCCTTTTCCAAAAGTTCAATCTGGTTTTCTTTTTGCACCTGCCATCAGCTCCTGCTCAAGAACAATCAGCCTCATTCACTGAGCTGCTGCCCTCTCCTCTTGGTTGGTGTCAGTTTGGTTTGCTCAGAAATTTAACACAACTCCTCTTGCCTTTAAGAATAGTGTCCTTATGACCCTTATTTTCTGGGCCCCAGAGCCTGTAAAGATCAATCCAGAATCTGTGTTTTAAACAGATTGTTTATAACTTAAGCATCTGTTTGCTCCCTGAATAAAATCTATATGGCATTAACATTGCATATGAAGGCTTTGGCAGCATATTGAGAGCTCAGTTAGGGTGATGTAATATCACAGCATTGTCTGGACACCCACAGCTCAGCAGAGCAACTGGGAATGTCTCAGCTCACCCAGCCACACAACGAAAAGCTATAATCTGAACTTTTAAGAATAAACCAGATACCCCTCACAGACATTTGAGAAGGCTCAAATGTTCTCGGATTTGCTATTTGCTAATAAGTAAGAGAGGCTGGCTGTGTAATCTCAGGTGTTACCCATAATATCCAACAGCAGTTATGGTTCATAAATCAGTTCTGGTAGATATTAATGCAGAGCTATAAAAGCTTTGCAGTTCTAGTGAGATACCAACAGTTAAAATGATGAAAATGTCTGTGATTACCATTAATCGTTTCCTCTAATAAGTTAAATTCCATTGTATCAAAAGCAAGAATTGCTATTTGCTATTCAAATATTGTTATTTGAAACACTATAAAATGAAGGGCTAAACATTAAACAAAGTACAAGAGACAGGAGCATTTTATATATTAAAGTTGAAACTATGTCTGATGAGGGAAAGATCCATTTTTTACCCAAAGATTTATAGTGGGAAATTTTTTTCTTTTCTTTAGTTCTTTAATAAAAAAACAAGATGTAAATGTGGCATTGACTACAATCTATGGGGAGCATCCAAACTGACTTAAATAATTAAAATAATTTTTCTAGGTTTTGAAGTCCTTTACTCTCTAATATCAAAATATTATAACAAACGACCTATGGAAGAGCCACTTCTCCAAAATCATTTTATTGTTTAGATTAAAGATTAAGTCATCATCACCTACTACAAAGTTATATCACAGGCTGGAGTCTTAAGTCAGATAGCACAGCATTTTTCCCAAGTAATATTTCCTCTCTTCTACCAGACATGAATGATAATTTACTGCAAGAGTCAAGCTTCAGCAAGCTGTGCTCATATGAAGGGTGAAGATCATTAAACACGTAATTATATAGAATCTAGGTGAATGATAGAAGGGCATAATGAGCATGAGAAATGAATAGTGCTTTCTGCTCAAAAAGCCTCACAAATGTAAATACGAAACTGCTTTCCACATCTGCAGCTTTATTTGCTACACCTATGCTTGAAAGCTGACCTTTTTCAGAGCAACATCCAGATGCAACAAGAATTTCTGTTTAAAACAGAAAATGTCTTTATCTGCCCCAATGTCCCACTGCTAGAGAGCACCCCAAAACAAACAGACAAACACATTTACTGGAGAACTTCATCATGTTCAGAGAGAGGCAAAATCACTTCCATTATGTGAGATTCACTTCATTAGACTTCAAAGGAAGTGAAATCTTCTTCCTCCATCACTGCCCTGCCCGTGGGACTCTAAATCCAAACATCTCTCTCTCTTAAAGCACCAGATGCAAGTCCATCACCAAATTCATGCCTGGATTAATGGAGACAGGAGTGACTTTGGACCATCTCTGAGTTTTAATGATGATGCATCTGCCCTGTATTAATACCTACTAATAGCTCCCCTGTAGCCTCAGCATAGATTTTTTTTTTTCTAAAAATTAACTTCATTCCAAATGAACCCTCAGACTAGAGCAATTTCTTCTTTATTAATTCCTTTGCTGTTCTATCTGATAATACAGATGGTAATCAATGAAGCCAGGGCCGACAGGAACAGCACACACAGGGTGCTGCCACAGAATTAACATTATTTTCACTAACGACCAATGCACATCTAAAAGTATTGCCAACACACTGTCCAAGAGTATAAAATACATTTATAGACTTTCATGTATATATATATTGCAAACATGTATAATTAAAATCCATGCCAGAGAAGCCCCAGAGATGAAACTTATTCTAAGAGCCTCTATATTCTGCAGATGCAGAAGTGCTATTGTGCAGTAAAACACAACTCCAGGAGTGTGGGACTGTTATTAAATTTTCCTATTCCATAACTCTTTGTTCAGCATATTTTAAACAAGGTTTTCTTAGCAAGTACTTGGCTCCAAACTGCATTTGCAGCCAGGGATTTAATGTATGGACAAAGGCTGGGAGCAAGCTTGGTGAAGCTCCTTTGCAATTCGGAGCAGATTTACGAGTCTCCTCTGCAGATGGGAACTGTCTCACCTGCTCTCACTCAGCTACCTGGCAAACCCAAGGCAGTCAAAACAACAGGCTGCTCAGCACAAAGAATTCCATGTGTTCACCATCAGGAAAGTGCATAATGCACTTGGGGCTGGGCCATGCCCAGATGAGCAGAAAGCTGTTGGTTTTCCTCTGCAGGAAGATTGGGCACTTCCAGCCCTCTCTGATGTGTGGTGCTGCTGCACAACTTGATACACGACAGCCCATAATAGATCACTCATCAGTGGGAGGATCTGTAATCCCAATTTCCTTGTATCAGGAAAAAAAGCATAAATATAGAGATAATTCATGTGGGGAAGGGGAGGGGGGAGAGGTGGAATCGACACATTATGAAAACGCTCCTGGACATTTTTAATTAAGGCAAGAGAAGGCGGTATTATGTAGTCAAGTTTTTATTTGAGTTTGTTAGAAAGTAATTAATTCATCCTCATGTAATTACAAGGGAATTACCCCGTACTTGTTTCAAGGGAAAAGGAATCATCTGCCCTTAAAACTTCATTTTAAAATTTGCATCATCCTTCCCTGTCCTAACTCTGGAATCTTTTCTTTTAAGGGTGCCTCACTGATTTTCACCGGATGTTTCACAGACACAAGCACAACACACCAGCACTGTCCTAATGCTTCAGGTTCTTCTATTTTTTACCTTTGCCTTGCAATAAAATTCCTCATTTATGAGGCAGACCCCATTTAATGGACTTTGAGATGGAATTTTCAGCTTTTTATGACTCTTTTCTGAAACTGCTGGGTTCTAAGAAGCTCTCACTCACTCTGTGAAGGTATAGAAGGGTTTTGGTGACTTTTACAACCATTATATATATATATATATCAAAAACTGTATGCTGGCCTTGAAATGCTTTCCAAAACTGTAATGCACTTTACTCTTCAGGCGTTTCTTTCTGTACGTGACTATGCAGGGGTGATTTTTCCTAAAAACATGAACCTGTTTAGGAGTTACAGAAAGTTTTTTGTGTATTTTTAATGTGCCCTGACACATCACGGACAATGAACATGTTTATTGAGTTTAAAGAGTCATTCCTAATTAAACTATTATAAATAGATTTGATTCATTTGCACACAACACAGAATTAATAAAGTGAATTTAATTTCAATTTAATAGAATCTTTCATTTTCTCTGTGGATAGGTTGATCCCATCTTTACAAATGGGAATTATAAGTGCACAATGGGGAAGAGGAGAATCAAATATTATGCATTATTATTCAGGGTAATGACAGATTGGGGCACGGAGTTGATGCTCTTGACATAATGTCAGTCCTTGGAACACTTTCAGAAAGGAAACAGAGATGTCCGTGGATGACAAAGGTTCCATTTAAGATCCAAGAATCATGTAAGTTGAAGCCTCTGGAGTAACTGTCAAAAAACATTACTGCTCACACTTCTCAGCTGCAGTTTCATAACCAGATTCAAAGGGAATTAAAGCAATAATATCCCTAACAATTTCATTTAAGAGTGTAATCTCTGCTTTTGTCTGCCTCAGTTTCCTACCATGTCATTTGAGTATCTTTGATTCCAGATGCTTCTTTTATGTTTCTGTTTATTCTTTGCTACTGCTTTTTTATTCTATTTGATTTGCTAATTTTGTCTCTGTTTATATTCAGGCTGCAACTGTGCACAAATGACTTTTCATTGCTTACCTTTTGGTATCATCCCACAGTACACTGGAGTGAACTGCTGTTTGAAAACTGCAGACAAGCCTGGGTTCTAACAGTCAGGATATTTTAATTCACTGATTATGAGCAGCTAATGTAGGCAAACAGCTCAGGAACCTGCATGAATCTTGATCTAAGTCCTTCTTGGTCACAGTGCCATTGGCCCTTTCTGTATCATGTACTGCCCTCCTCACCAGGCTGAATTAGCAGTCCTTAATATCTAATTTTGGTTTATGTCTTGGGAGAAAAAAAATATAGCTCTACTTTTTTTACAGATGGGAGGAACAGAGGAAGAAATAAACCCACATTCAGACTCACTAAGATTCACATTAGGAAAAGCATTCAGACCGTGGGACTACTCAGGCCACCCTTAGACAGCTCCATGCATTTATCTCCAGTTAGTCTCGATATGAACTTACAATTAGAATTTTTATGTATTTCTGGCGTTACTTTTCTGTTGTGTTCCCCCTGCCAAGGGAACGTCCTAGGAAGGAGGAAACCATGTCCCCACATGGAAATCCTTCCCCAACTCCACAACCTCACCTACAACCCCGGCTGTGATGGTAACAAGGACAAGGTGCTTTGTTCCCACCCAAAGCCCCCTCTCAGGCTGATTTTTCCTGCATGCATTGCTTACATACCTTGCTGTTTCTGAGTCCTTATGTTAAACCAGATGATAGCTAAAGTTTTCTGTTTCCCTAGCTCTGGCCTTGGCCCTTTCCATTTGGGAATACCATCTGTCTTCCCTTCTGTCCTGAGAACGCCACCATCGCACCTGACCCGTGTCCCACCACAGCTTGGCCTGACGCCTCCAGTCCCCGCTTTCCCGCGGCTCTTTAACGCCCAAGTGTCCCATGTCAAGTGGCCTCAGATGGCTGGCACCTTTTTGTAGCTGGCTCTCTGCCCAGCTGGAAGTTCATGCAACTATTTCTGAACCCAGACTGCTGTTCTTTCCCCCTGTTCCAGCACACACCGCTCCTGCAAGAGGCTCTGGATTTTTTTAACCCAACTGTTCCTGACACTTGGAAGCAAGCATGCGATGAAGTTGTGTCATGCTGCCAAAGAGGAATCCTTTCCCATCTCATTTACTTCACTATTATTTCATCCACAGTGAACAGTGGCTCACCACAGGAGATCTGAGAGCCGGGCATAGAGAGTCTCAAAAATTGCATGCGGCTTTAGTCTTGTAAAACATATTCCCTCTTTTGTGTCTTTATGGGGGAAAAAAAGTATCTGTCATCTCCCACTGTTTGGGGTCAAGCTCTTGCATTAACAATTCCAGTGCTTCAGGCATTATAATTAACAGTGCCTCCTCCTGCACTTGTCACTCTCTTCCCAACTCAGTGAAAGAGCAGCAAAGCCATTTACTCCCTCCTCCAGCTTGTCAGTCTTGGACACAAACTATGCTGTACTCCTTGCTACATGTAAGGCTTGTGAAGCCTCCAGGAATGACTTCAGAGGGCTCTTCCCTTTGGGCTGTCAATTTTATTGCCAGCAGAGGCTAACTTGATGATCCATCCCCAATATAGGCAAAATATGGAGACGGCTGTACAAAACCATAAGCTATAGGAATTCCCATTCCACAGGCTAGCTAGAAGCGCAGCAATTCCCATATCCCAAATCCTACTCTGTTGTTCATTTAATCATCATCATCTTATTCACCATGTTCTGAGCTTTTCTGCCATGTTGATTGAGCTGTATTTTTCTTTTCCTCCTTAAAATCTTATTAGAACTTGCCAGGCTTCATTCTCAGGCCCAGAGTTCACTGCAGTTGAGCACCAAGACCTCTTTGTGTTGTTGGAATGATTTCCTCAAGAGAATGTCAAAGCCATATCTCACAATACATACTCTTTGGATTGCAGAAGAGGAATAAAAAACATAATCACTACATAGGCACAGCAGTAATTTGGAGGCTGCTTACAACATCTGCCAAACTACACAAGCCAGAGCCTAGATCAGCCAAGGCACGGAGAAGTACAACAGGCCAGAGTGATCAAAGGGGAGAAGATATTTCTATTTATTTAAGCATATTGAAGTTGTCATGATTTTAAAATCCTTCAAGGCCCTGCTTTTAGCTGCTTTCACCAGCCTGGCTTCTTCTCATGTTTTGCTCAAATTGGGAGGGTCCCAGAGATAATATATTTAACCTGCCTTCCTCCTTTTTAATAAAAGCATCTCAAATCCATGCAGGATGCCTTCTGTTAATAATATTTAATAAAACCAGTCTGAAAGCAGCAAAATACCTTTTTCTTTGGAAGGTAATTTTTCAAATTTAAGATTACTGCTTAACATCCTTCAGTGTCTGAACAAGGAAGTAAGTACTGTCTAAAACCACATAATGTGTAAAGCTGGCAGTGCAAATAGAAAGCTCTTCTCTAGCAATTGGCTGTCAAACACAGCTACAGTGCAGAAATATAAACATCAGCTCTGCAGCCAGCTCGAGCTAAAATTGAAAGCTGTTGAGAAGGTAACAGTGAAATAAAGAGAGCTGAAAAATTAAATTGTGGGTACTTACATATTGCTTCTCTTATAAACTATCTGCTTACAGGTGACAACATGACTGATTTCTAGTGCACTTACACTAACCTATGAACTGTTCACATGGGTGCAGTAGCAGTTTTTTCTAACTTGAAATAGCTTTCAAATTACTTAGAATGTGAAAATAAACACAACTAGGAAATGCTACAAAACAAACTCCTTATGAGATGTCAAACAAACCAGAACCAGTTCCGCAGAGCTGCTCTGTTTGCAATTACATAGCAACATCAGTGTCATACATCAGAATAAATAGATGTTACATGAGGATAATTTGATTATTTTTCCCTCTTTCTTATAGTTAGATGTTTATTAGGGATAACTCATGCAGAATTGTAAGTTATTTGGAGGAACCTGGTTGAAACTAGTTATTATCATTTCACGCAGTTTCACAAGGAGTTATTTGCCTCATCACTTCTGTGGTTTTCAAAGCTTCCTAATGTAATTTCCCATGCATTTCCACTAAGTCATGCATTCCTGTGAATTTCTTACAAACTCACTCGCAAAGGTTATGTCTCTCATAATGCGATCAATTTGCAACACCATTAAATTTGAAATATTCCTTAAACCACTAGAGAAAGATCATAGCTTCTGCCTTTGTTAATGCTTTTCTGGAAGAACTGAATGGGGAGAGGATGCATAAAGCATTACACATCGACACTATTAAATATGCAGAAATAAACCACTGTGCCTGCTCCAGCAGGGTTTAATGCCTAGTGATGTATTACCTCTGATTCTCCAGCAACTTGTATTGAGCCCTGCAGTCCCCTGTCCAGGACATTTGGAGACTCTAGTCTCAGGGGCAATTATCACCTTTTTTTGGCACATCAGATAACCTATTTTGTTTCGAAGGAAGCAAAATTTGCAGTGCTATAAGTGTGGGCACTGTTCAGAGTATTTATGTCATTTGCCATAAGCACCTGAGCTACCTGTGATCCCAAACATCCAAAATTTGGGGTCAGCATCCCATCAAAAAAGAAGCTCTGCCTCAGCATGGATACAGCCAACTTGTATACAAATCAGTATCCCCGGAGCTGGAAGTGTGTAACATATGTCAATCTCAAACCAGCCGGAATCTATATAGACTTAGCAATGATTTAGTCTAGACCTTTATCCAAATTGTCTGAGCTCATGGAAAGACTCCTGTGGGAGGCTGCGGGAGACATCTGTACTAATTTAATGATGGCTGAATCACTGTCGGTTTGCTCTGCCCACACAAGCTGGGGAGAGCTCGTAGCACTCTGTGAGCACGGAACAGCCAAAACCCCATATGGCCCTGTCCCCATTCAGCTGTTCCCTGCCATTCCCTAATGTTCCTCTCAGGAAGGACAGGAGAGCAGCTGTCCTACATTCCCCTCTGCTGGGGTGGAAGGAGAGGATACCCACTATGGTAAAGGCAGGAGGCAAAGAATCACAGAATCACAGAATGGGTTTGTGAAGGCTCCAGGCATGACTGCAGAGGGCTCTTCCCTTTGGGCTGTCAATTTTATTGCCAGCAGAGCTAACTTGATGATCCATCCCCAGTATTGAAAAAGTATGGACATGGCTGTACAAAACCACTGAGAGTGGCCTCAAAGCTCATCCAGTGCCACCCCTGCCATGGGCAGGGACAGCTCCCATTGTCCCAGGCTGCTCCAAGCCCCAAGGTCCAACCTGGCCTTGGCCACTGCCAGGGATCCAGGGGCAGCCACAGCTGCTCTGGGCACCCTGGGCCAGGGCCTGCTCACCCTGCCAGGGAACAATTCCTGATTCCCAAGATCCCATCCAGCCCTGCCCTCGGGCACTGGCAGCCATTCCCTGGGTCCTGCCCCTGCAGCCCTTGGCAATTGTCTCTCTCCATCTTTCCTGCAGCTCCTTCAGGCCCTGCAAGGCCACCCTGAGCTCAGCCCAAAGCTTCTCCCTTGAAGGTGCAGGTGAACAATCCCAGCTGTGCCAGCCTTTCCTCCCAGCAGAGCTGCTCCATCCCTCTGCTCCTCCTGGAGCTTCCTCTGGGCTCTCTGCAGCAGCCCCAGGTCCTTGCTGTGCTGGGCCCAGGGCTGGGGCAGAAGTTAAAGTATATAAGACTAAATAATGATTTCTGAGGACCTTTCAAATACACAGGACCTGTATTGCCCCTCCTTCAAATAAATAAATAAATAAATTCCATAAACGGAACAACAAAAGAGGGAAACAGCTGCATGAGGGAGAACTTTGAAGATCTCCAAGGACTCTGCTGAGGTTTCTCTAATAAAATGTGTGCTCAGGATGAAAAGCCAACCGAAAAGCCACCTTTAAAAAGATGAGGAAGAGGTACAATATTGAGAAGTGGAGTTCTAAAATGATCCAAATCATACCCTGGATACAAGAATGAAACAAAATCCAAGTTATGAAGGTCCCTGCTATTCTTGCTGGAGTTCCTGAGGGAAATCTACTGAGAACACCAAATGGCAGCCGGGCAGGGGACAACTGCAGTCATACTGAGCTGTAAATAATGGTTATTAATTACCTGTACTGCAATAACACATAGAGGTCCTTGCTGTCACAAGGACTCTTATATTGTGTGCTACAGCCCTCCCCAGCTTACCTTATTCTCCTCTGTTGACAGGGAAAGAGCAAATGGGTTTTTTTCCCCTCCCTTTTTCTAAACCAGAGTCAAGGAAGAATGAACCCAAAATACATATTTAAAAAAAAAAAAAAAACCAACTTTCTAAGACATTGGCTAATTTCTACAGTTGCCACCTATGGATTCAGTCTCACTCAAACTCATGGGAAAAATAGAGCTGAATGTCTTCACAAATTTCTAGTCCTGAGATGATTTTTATTTTTTTAATTTGAATGATTTTAGGGCCTGATACAAACACTTCAGTAGGAGTCTCTGTCTCAAATTTGAAGGGACAAAACTCTATGAGAAGCAGAAAGACTTACAAGAATGATACAGAAGCAAAGACACTCCCTCAAAAAAAACCCTGCACAACTAACATCTAGTTATTCATTCATATTATGACTCCACAATTTACAGCCCAGTTAAAGTCAGAGTTTACCACTGCCTACAAGTTTATTTTTATATTTTTTCTGATAACTAATAGAGGTGTAACTGACTTCCATACAAACAAGATAAATAATGAGATTACTAATTATTTGCCTGGGAGATAATAAAGTGTTGAAAATAGTAAGACCCTGAAGTAAAGTAAAACATCTGAGATTATTTATCAAGTCAGTGAAGCTGCCTTTTCACATTTACTCAGGATATAGGAGATGCAATGTTTTGTTTGCCTATGGAGATGGGATTATTGGGTATTTAAATGGACATTGATGGCAAAGTTAACTGGAAAAATAATCTGCTGCATGAAGTTCTTCAACAAAATATCAGCAGTGTCCATGCACTGTTGGTCAGTCTTGTAGGAATATTCTGACACAAAAACTGATTGAGTTAACAAGCATGTCTTGGCTCATCAAAGGTTAACTCTGTCTTGAGACAAGCTGGAACCATGACCAGTCCGAAATCCCAATCACACCAGCATTAAACCAGATTCTTTTTTCCACCCCCGCTAAAAATGGCAGGCTATTTAAATACCTCACCAGCACTCTGTGGGTTGGTGTGTGTTGATCAGCTGGCCCGGCGTTCCCTGTCTCAGCTGTGCCAACACCACTAACTGGTAGCTGCTCTCAGGAAAAGGCAGAAGGACGGGAACGCTTGGAGCCATCATTTTCTCCAGTCTGGTGCATAACTGCTGCTGATTATACAGCAGCAGTGCTGGCAAGGGGGCTGAGCAGGGAAACCCCCTGGGTTCTCCAGTCTCCTTTTCTCTCCCCAGTGTGTGATGAGGAAGTGTGAATGCAGCGCTACAACAAGCTCAAGCATTATTTTCAAGACAAAATAATTAGGTTGAATGAAACCCTGCACTTCTAACCAGCACAAAACCCAAGAGAAAACACACAGCAATTCTGTTGGGCTGCAGCACTGACATTCCCAATAATAGGAGAGAAATCTGTAAGAAAAGCGGAGTTCCTGGGCCAGTTAGATATTCTGCTTTGGTTTCATATATTATTGATATGTAGGTTAAACAAACAGGTCCAGGTCTGTGAAAGAATCCAGAAAGACTGAAAAATTCTTAGGTTTCAGTTGTTACATGAGCAGCCCCTTACAGATGGATCCCGTTTGAGGAGACTCTAATATCCATAAGGATGGATGGAAATCCCCATTTAAAGATCCAGGGCCCCAGATCCATGAATACCTGGGGTTTCTTACAGCTGACCTGGAACTTTAAACCTTGCTTGCTGTTTGCCACTCTGCTCTCTACTCAGTCCAGTTCTAGCAGTTTAGAGGAACATCACATTAATTCTAACCATTCTCTAGATCTAAAAAGAATCTATATTTTTAAGGTAAAATGAAAAATTGTAGTGAAATTTTAATCCATGCAGTGTACTTATTCTTCATCCCTCAAAAAATGACTTTTATATAAGAGTTAAATAGTTACAAGTCTGACATCTGTCCCTTACTAATAAAAAAGAATGAGGTTATGCAGATTGATAATAGAGAAAAATGTAAAAAGCCTCCAGCTAAATTATGCTACATTGTCAAAAGAAAAAAAATAATCCTCATATCTCAGCTTTCTTCTGTCTGCTGAAATGTTGTTCCAAAGGGACACCAATAGTGAAACTCAAAGGCCAAATATCAGCCAGTTTGGAGGCTGAAAACAACTAAGAAATATCTAGAGTAAATACTTGGGAAAGCAGGAAGAAACAAAAGAAAACAAATACCAAGCATATGACTCCTAAAACACATGGAGAAAAAAGTTACTGGAATGTTAGGCAGTTCAAATCTTGCCACAGAAAATGAAGCTGAGAATATTTAACTTCCAGATGCCAATTTATTGATTACAAGATGCTTGGAGCTTTTCTTTTTCCTGTTTTCCTTTTTTTCAATAAAAACCAAACAAACCACAGTCTTCAGCAAAGAGGAAAAACGCCCCAACAATCCAGGAATGCTTGTGAAAATATTTACTCTGAGGGTTACCTGGAGAATTTTACATTTGATAAGTACATTTCTTTCCATTTCCTGCTCTTGCCTACAAGAGATTTGACAATTACTGAATTTTTAGGCCTGTGGGGAAGCACTGGAGGTAGAAGCAATCCCTCACCATCAGAGTGATGGGGGAGTTGATTGATGGGAAGAAGCTTTTCCAGGAAATCTGCATGAGAGGAAATCAGGATAGCAGCTGGTTAAAACCAAGGAGAACACAAAGAATTACACTTTGTAAGGCAGGCCACAATTTGCAGAGATAACATGGATTTCAATAGCTTCTTTGCAGAAGAGATGGATATGGAGGCTCTGAGTTTTGTGATTTTTTTCTCCAGAAATAATATCTGACTTGGATAGCATTCTATTCAATAGCAACTGTATTTTTTTGCTAAGAATACTCTCAGACTTTATTTATTCTGCCTTGGATCTTACTGCCAAGCTAGTTTCTTCTCCCTCCCTGTGGCTAAAGCTCTCTTCTGGCTTGATTCTCTTCTAGAAGTGACACTTTATATTGATAGCCCAAGCAAAGAGAGTCATCATCAAAGTGGCCATGTCATCAAGCCCCGGGGTGCAGCACTGAGTGATCACACATCCTGAACACCACCAATGCACTCCCAGCTTCCCAAAAACCAGAGCAACCCTTTTATTTGTCCTCCTGCAATCAAGAGGACATTACCAACATCCAGATGTGAATACAGGGATGCCATGTACATCATTTCACATGCCAAACGTGTCACCACAGTAGCCGGGAGAGGATCTCCACTGCTAAGCAAAAATCACATCATCTGCCATTCCACTGCTGGGGAAACACTCACAGAAATGGAGGCCAAACATTCAGAACAAATGCAGCAGTTAAAGGTCCTAAGGATGGCTGCTCAGACCACCAAGAAGACTCCTCCAAAACACCAGCCTTACCCTTAGAGCTGCATAGGTTTTTTCATGTGTATTTTTTTTTCTGGACAAGAATAATGATTCAGTGACACCAACTGTTGGTATTACTATAAAGTTGATTTAGGAAGAAAAGAGTTTAGAGAAGGACCAAGGAAGTATTTTTTCTGAACATGTTGTTTTCTTCAATGTTATTTTTCATTCAAAAGTTTTTTATACCTGTATTAATTTTATACCTGCATTAATTTTATTCTTCTAAAGTGTTTCTCTTCTTTAGTATGTTTAAAATGTAAACAGAATGTTTCCTTTTAGATGAATTTTATTCATTATGATGTAAGGGGTGTCTCTTTTTTCATCTAATTAAAAAACTATGCTTACCCAAAAACATCTTTTGGTATTTCAAGGGTTTGTATTTTGAGTGACACAAAAGTATCTTTTCTCCTCAACTTTTCAACTGCACATGAAATGAAAATCTGTCATTCATCTCAGAAACCACACTCAAGTTCTAGGAGAATTAAATTCTTATTTCCTTTAAAAGCAAAGCCTTCCCTACTGCCTACACAAATCCTGCAATTAAACCTTTCCTTCCAACAAAAATAAAGCAATTTCATTTCATTTGTTTATCATAATTTAATTATTTTCCTTATTAAAACCAGCTTTATTTTAATGTTTTAGTCCTTTTAGGTGATGACTCATTCTGTAGATATTAGAGCAGCTTTCTGCCATGCCTTTACTTCTGCACATAATTAAAACACATTTGCTGTGATTATATTTCAGCACATACAGATCAACATGTATTTTGCTCTTAGGTAGAGAATTCCCATTGTTCATGTAATTACTAGGAGGAAATAATGCAAATGAGTCTGCTGGAGACAATTATCGGACTTTCTTTTTAACTTTATAATGTTACAAACAAGAAGTGGAATTCATCTCGGGGGTGGACAGCAAATATTCATTTTATTGAGTGCTTTAAAGAATTCATGGAATCACAGAACACCAGGATGGAAGGGACCTCAAAGATCATCTGGTTCAACCTCTATTGGCCAGAGCATGGTAAAAGCACAGTCTAGACAAGACAGTCCAGCACCCTGTGCAGCTGAATCTGAGAAATGCCCAATGTTGGGGAATCCACCACTTCCCTGGAGAGATTATTCCAATGGCTGGTTGTTCACATTGTGAAAATTATCCCTCTCATGTTCAGCTGGAATCTCCCCACAAGGTACTTTTATCCATTAGCCCTCATCCATGTGACTCCTGGTGAAAGTGGGGAATGGCTTCAAACTGACAGGTCAGGATTAGAGATTAGGAAGGCATTCCCTGGCAGGGTGGGCAGGCCCTGGCCCAGGGTGCCCAGAGCAGCTGTGGCTGCCCCTGGATCCCTGGCAGTGCCCAAGGCCAGGTTGGACCTTGGGGCTTGGAGCAGCCTGGGACAGTGGAAGGTGTCCCTGCCATGGCAGGGGTGGCACTGGATGGGCTTTAAGGTCCCTTCCAACTCAGGCCAATCCATGGTTCTAAGATCTTGCTTGCAGTTGCCCTTTAAATACTGGAACACGGCGGTAAGTTCTTCCCTAACCCTTCCTCTCTGAAGGCTGAACTCAGTGCCCCCAGCCTCTCTCTGTACAGCAGCTTCCCAGCCCTTGGATTACCTTTGTGGCCCTTCTCTGGGCCCTCTCCAACCTGCCCTCCTATTTTGCATAGCAGGGACCAAAACTGAGCCCAGCATTCCAGGTGTGGCCTGTCAAGCACTGAGTAGAGAGGGATAATGACTGTTTCTGCTGGTGATGCCCTTGCTGGTGTGAGGCAGCAGCCTGTTGGTTTTCTTTGCTGCAGCACCCACTGGCCACTCATATTGAGCCTGTTGCCACCTGACTTCAAATTCACAGAAACTAAGTAACCACGTCCTAATAATTTATCTAGTACATAATAATTTATCTCTAAAATAACATCTTAGATTGTGCTACCGAGTTATACAGATCAAGATATCTCCTATTGGTATTTCTTAACAAACAAAATTGTGTATTGTGTGTCTGTGATAAAGGATGTCACAACTATGACTCAGCATCTTTCTGCACAATTTGAATAAATAATCCCAGCAAGAAGAGTTAAGACTGGAGTAAATTCCACATTTAGAATACCTACTGAGACTCCTCCTTGTGTAGGATTTAGAGAGACCTTTAAATTATTACTTTTTTTGTAGCTTGTAATGAAAATCTTTGAGCTGTATCACAGGATGACAAACATCCCCATATTATCTCCTCCTAAATTACATTACATCATTCCCAGTGACAGGAGTCCCTTCCAGTTCTTCAGCAATCCACAACAGGCACAGAGAAATCTTACCTGTGAAGGCAATAATTTTCCCCCAGAAAACATCTCTGGAAATCAATAAACACGTTGTCAGGTCCCAGGGAACACGGAGAACAGTGAAGGAGGCTGTCTCGGGGAAGGACGGGCATGACTGACTCCTGTGCTCGGAGACTGCCAAGGGACAGCATCACCCCACGGTGTCAGGGCCTCACATGTTCAAACCAATCTCTCAAGTTTTGTTTTCTCCCATTCTTTTTTTGGTGTTCTTGTTTGTTTGTTTGTTTGTTTTTAATGTTCCTTTTTTCTCATCATTTGGGGCACTGTGCATAAGGGAACATCCTGCTGCTTTCTCTGAGACCCCAGTGAGATTTGTGACAGGGACTGTGCTGCACCACAGGAAGGGGGGATGAAGGATCCCTCCCCCAGGGTCACACTGGTCTCAAGAGCTGACCTCCAAGGCACCACAGGCAGTTTCCTGGACATAATCCCTTGGATCTCATCCTCCCAGGCTGAGTGCACAAACACTACAGGGCATCCGACTGCTTACTTTTTTCCAGGGATCGGAAAATCACATTTTCAAAACATATCCTCACCTTATATAGTATATCATTAAGAGTCAAGTCAAGTTCTCATAAATGGCAAATACCACACAGGAGTGTGAAAGCTGATGGGCTGAGTTTTGGGAAGGGAAAGAAATTATTAGACCTGAGATCTCTTTAGTTCTTTAACAGTCTCTTCCTAATCATTTCTTCCTGCTTATCTTTCACAGACCCTACCTTGGCCAAAGGATTTTGGATTACAAGTTTTGATGCACAAATCCAGCCACTCCTGTTCACAGCCCTTCCTGGGATTGCTTTGAATATATTTCAGTAGCAAATGAATTAGGCTGAATTTGCTCTCGCTGTGGAAATCTGCAGCCATAAATTTGATGCTCTTTTTGAAGCGATCTATTTGCGATCCGTATCAGGCCCATATTTCTGCCCTTTGAAAAAAACGCCATCAAAAGAAAGGATTCAGCTCTCCTCTGAATGTGCCACGATGTCCAGCTGAAGTACAAACTATGAAAATTGGAGATGCAAACAAACCAAAACCCAAAGCAAAAAAAAAATTTTTTTTAAAAAAAGCCATTTTAACCCTACTGCACTTGTTGGCTCTTCCATCATTTCAAAAGCAGAAATGCACCAGATATCTCAGTATGCTCTGGAGTAGCTAATTTTTGTCTATCCCTATGCTGAACAGAAATCTAATGTTATAATTATTCTGACATTCTAAGAATCTCCCCAAATGCCTGTATTGACAAAATTGCTCTTTGATGCTAAATCTCAATTTATATTTTAGTGATTTTTGCTTTTTATTTTAAGCAAGGGAGTGGGGAAAGAACTCAATTATATTTGCTCACATGGAAGGAAGACGCATTTTTTGAGAAAACTAAAATTAAACTTCAAGAGCTTTGATATGTTTCCTTTTTTTGTGCCTCCTTATATTAAAACAGAAAGGAATTTTTAATTGATGCATATCTAAACTCCTCCAAGTTCTGTAGGACATATGTTTGAATTAAAATCAGAATTATTTTTGAAAGGCTAAGAAGTGCTACCATAGTTTAGCTCTGTTCAACCAAGCAGTGCCTATGCTTTGAACTGACAGAAGCCTTTAAGTGCAAAGGCTTAGATAAGCTGATAAAGATGAAACCAGCCACATCTGCAGTTACTTAGATCCAATTCAATTCAATTCAGCCCTATCATACTACAAATCTCAGATATTCTTGCACATTTTACAACAGCACTACTCTGGGGTAGTAAATAATAAGCTTGCACAGATAATGAGACCTCAGGCAAAAAGAGAAAACCCAATATATTATTTCTTCATTCCTGCTTCCCAACGTATAAATTGCTACCACCACAATAAATTCATTATTGCAAATTAAAAATCCCCCAAAATTTTACTGAGTTACTAATTAGGAATTTCCCCTTTAACATGGAAAGAGCTTTCCATTTCCAACATAAAATTAACCAGAACAGCAACATATTTTATCCACTGCCATGTTCCTATGTTTCTATAAGATCAAGCACTGTAAATACAGGAAAAAGCAACAGTGGCAGGGACAGCTCCCACTGTCCCAGGCTGCTCCAAGCCCCAGTGTCCAACCTGGCCTTGGCCACTGCCAGGGATCCAGGGGCAGCCACAGCTGCTCTGGGCACCCTGGGCCAGGGCCTGCCCACCCTCACTTCTTCCTAATCTCTGATTTAATCCACCCATTCCATCCATTCATCCATGTCCTTACTGAAGATATTAAACAACATTGGCCCCACTCTGGCCCCCGAGGAACTTGTCACTCATAACAGTTTGCACAGTTCACTTTCCAGGAAACAAAACAGATTGTGGGTCCTGTTCCCCCAGCCCTGAATCTGAAGGCCTTTGGTGTCAAATACACTGACCAGGCACCTTGTTTTCAGAGAGCTAAACAGCTCTCTGTGCACAATACCAGAGAAATAATAATAGGAAATATAATAATAGGAAATGCTATATCCCTGCCATCCGAGCATTCCCGAACACCAGGGTAATCAGGACAGAAATGAGTCCACACAGGCCCATGGTGGCCAAATCAGTTGAGTAAAAGTCTTTGAGCAATGTCTGGCCTAACACACTCGAGCTGCATTTTACCCTCCTTGGACACAAGAGAACAATATAAACTCCAGATGTAATCAGCCCCACTGTGCCCTTACCAAAGTCACTGCAACTCCACAGTGCCACTAACTTTTGTGATGGCTTTTAATTAAAGCAAATGAACAATGAGATTAACATGTAAATTACCAAAAAAACCCAACATTATTCGGATAATTCCATGTTGGTTAAGCTTTTCTTTCCATGTGGTCACCAAAAGCACACAGGTAATTTAGTATTTCAAACTGATTTTGCAAATAGATTAGCTGTTAATGCAGAATTGTTAAGCAAATCATTTCAGGAGAAAACCATTCTGGGATACAGTCACAGGAAGAGGTTGTGAGATGAATGAAACCCGTCGCATATGCAAAACTAGGCTTTGCCCAATTGATTTCCAATTATAAAATCAGAGGCTCTAGAGTTTGTGGTTAATAGTCCTTCCCTTTAGCCCAAAAAAACAAACTTGCAGCCTCTGTTCCCAACAAATCCACATGCAGTGCTCCTCCCCGCATTAAGAACCGAGTGTGTGTCCTGGCACAGAGCAGAATCACAGTGGAGAATCACGAGGGAATCACAGTGCCTCACTGAAGGCCAGCCACGGAATTAGGCCTACAATGCCTCACTGATGGCCAGCTGTGATACGGCAAATTGCTTCTCAGAATAAAGCTACAATAATGTCTGTTCGGGGGGAAAAAGAAGCCACAGGCAGATTCTACAAGGGCTGAATAAATTTAAATGCCCATACTGTGTAATTGCATAATGTTATGTTTTTCTTTGCAGAAAGATACTAGCTAAGAATTTCATATATTTAATCCATTCATTCTTCAGCATCAAGTGTAGACTGCCAGGACATCTGAGTCTCTTGTCTTATTTAATCTTTGCATGAAACTAGACAATTCTCAGGATGAAAAAAAACCAAATAGTGCAGTTATATTTATTAAGTGTGCTCAACATAAGGACATTTTTCTGAGTACGTGCTGCACCTCCATCATGGATTAAAGTGGCACAAACATGAGTATTCTTTGTCTATAGCAGGAACAAATCAGGAAAATCTTTAATATATGATGTTCAGGAGCATTTGATTCACAGGTCTGCCTTTCTGGTTTACATTATAGCTTTATTCAGTGTACAAGCATCACATTTTAGAAACTAATGATTTTTTTTTTCTGAGCTCATAATTTTCTAATGATGAAATACTAATATATTCATAAACATTGCAAATCTTTTTCTTAGGGAATCTAAATCCTGTGTTGTGCTGCATGATTACTCAAATAATAAATCACTACTCCTCATGACAAGAAGAGAAGAATTGTGATCTATACAACTTGTCATCTCCATCACTGATGTTTACAAATGAGTGCATTTAATGATTCAGCTGGTAGAAATTTCACCTTGTAATGCTTGCTGAAACTTCCCCATCTTCTTTATTTTTCTCTCTAAAACTGTAAAAAGAAACCTTTTTATAAAGAAAAATATTTTCTGGATAAATCATTACTTTCAGATCTGGGCTTGATTTTCTGCTGCATTATTCCACTTACACATCTGTGAGAGTCAGCAGAGATGACATTTTTTTAAGAAGTAGGTTTTTCCTTGCTCTGCTCCAGCCCTTTTATCACCCATTCAAAGCTAGACAAAGTAATCTGGAAAACAGTGCCACGAATCCAGTTCATATATCTGAGCAACAGGTTTTTAATCACATATTGATAATAGACCAGCTTGCGAGCCAGCAGTCAAATTTTGTGGTGGCATCACCCACAGATGTTTCACAGAAAGTCAGACACAGGGAGCTGTCAACCCACTGTGAATCAATTTATTCATTCTCACCAACTCTCCAGCCAATTTCCTCCTTCAAGGTGCAAATTAGCAATACAGATGTATGCTCTGAAAAGATCTCCAGCTCCAGGTTTTTAAGAGCAAGTTTAGAGCCTGTTGGCTCTCATCCAGTGTAGTATCAGTTTAACACTGGAGGAATTCTTCTGCAGGGAGCCACATCCCCAACCTTGAAGCAACCTTTATAAACATATATTTTTATCAGTTATTATGTCTCTGCAGACCTGCTTTAAGCCTTCACAGCCACAGTCAAGACCTGGCTCTTGGGTTTTCAGCCACTTCCACCACAAGTAAAGATCCAAGAATTTGCCAGTGTCTTAAACTATGTTTGACATTGTTAATACTGGGGACCAGAATTTGGAGGAGAGCAACTATCCTGAACTACTGAACAATGGAGGAGCTTTAGTAATTTTAAGCTATGTAGAACGGTGAGGTATCTTGTGTCAATTAAAGATGTATTCCCTCTGCAAGGACCTCAAATGGAAGGAAAGAGGAAACTAGAAGCTGACTCAATAAACTACCCAATAAAGAGTCATTAAAGGTCTGTGACGAGATGAGCAGCAACAAAGGATAAACAATCGCGTGTTGCATCTATTGCACACAGTCTATGGCCTGTAGAGTGGAACTGCATCCTTGTCATTTGTATTTACTGTGAGAACTTTCACTGATCAACAGAGAAATAAAACACAATAGGTGAGGCTGGAGGGGCCCCCAGGGGCTGCTCTGGTGCCACCTCCCTGCTCCAGCAGGGCCAGCCCAGAGCACAGGGCACAGCAGAGTGTCCAGAGGGCTCTGCAATATCCCCAGGGAGGGACTGCCCAGCCTCTGGGCACAATCTGCTCAGGGCTGGGCACTGCCCAGGGCAGAGGTTGTGCCTCCTGTGCAGGGGCAGCTCCTGGGCTCAGGCCCTGCCTGTGGCTCTGGGGCCATTGCTGGGCCTGGAGCAGAACCTGGGCTTGCCCTGCCCTCCCTGCACACAGGGACAGACAGGGACACCCAGGGACGGACAGGGACAGACAGGGACACCCATGGGGACATCCACGGGGACACCCAGGGCTGAGGGCCCCTCTCAGCTGGGGCTCCTCTCCAGGCTGAGCAGCCCCAGCTCCCAGCCGCTCCTGGGCACGGAGATGCTCCAGCCAAAAGAAACAATAAAAGTCTGTCAGATTCTCTACTACCCCTAATATTTAAAGATATTTTTCCCCCCTAACATTGCAGGGTCATATTAATAATGGTATAAAATCAGTTTGACTGATAGAAAGTAGATTGAATTTACCTTCCTAATTATGCCTCACTTTGGCTTAACTGTGAGCGCTGTGGAGAACAGACAACTAACCCCAGTAGGCTGCTCTGCTGGTCTGCCTTAGCACTTGCAACATTGGTTTCTCTTGATAAAATATTTCAGAGGATCAAAGAAGAAGACTATGTAGATAAGAATCAGCAATGAAAACGTTTCATTCACAATATACTTGCTACCCTTTTTTATTTAGCTAAGAGAGCTTGGAACCAAATATTTCATTCCCGCTCAGAGATGCTGTAACGTTTTTTTTAAATATGCATTGCTCTTGTGGTTTTTAAACCCCACAAAACTGAATCAAAAATAATGCTACCCTGGACCCTGAGAAAGTATTTTGTACCTGTCACAATGGCACTGCTATCTCTTTTTTTCATATACACCCCTTCTTCTAATATGCAGATAATAACAATTCATGGCTATATAAACATAAACACCAGAGAATCCATTTTAACCAAGACACATAAAACAAATATACAGAGGTGTAGAGCCAAAGCAGTGCCTCACAGGTGTAGGGAGCCATACAAATACACAGTTTATATGTTTATTACTGCCAGTGTATTCTTGACTCACTCTTGCAAACAGCCTCAGGGTAGTGACTCCAGCAGGGTGAGCATCGGCTAAATCCAACAAAAGGAAGAAAAACAATACATACATTTTTCATTTTTCTTATGGCACAAGACTGAGCACTCTAGGCTAGAGTCCCTCAAGAGTATGAAGAATATGTGCTACAAATGGCTTTAGGGTGCTCATGAGTGACTGTTTCCTTTCCAGCTACAGAAAAGCTTGTAATGGATCCTTCTGTCTCTAGGGAAACTTTTAAACCCAAAACCAAAATTTCAGCATTATTTTGCAGATAGAATGAATTTGTTGCTGTAAACCTAACTGCAGATGCACAGATTTTATTTAAACTGTATTTTTAGAGCAAAGAAGTCAAAAAATCAGTTTTGAAGGGGTAAGCTTTTATCGAAATTAATAGGGCAGGACATGCAGCTGGCTGACGTATGGTTAATGTGGTACTTCTCGGAGCTTTTAACACACTTTGCTGATTGTTTGCTCAAGGCATATGGTTTGAATGAGCTGGGCAGTGCACAGTGCAGCTGGCAGACTAGATATCCAAATCTGGCAGTAAGACTCACAGTTATGTGGCATTAGGAATCAAATTTGCCTGAATTTTATGTTCTGAATTCTGCCATATCCATGGAAATCTGAAGCTACTTCAGACTATATTACAGTAGATGTCAATGCTTCAAATCTTACAGCAATAACTGCAGCTGACCCATGTGGTGAAGGAATAATCTGAAAAGGGCAAAAGCTTTTTTATAGAGCAAAAAAATTACAAAAAGCTTTCATTAAACAGACCCACGATTTTCAAAATGGGCAAGCACCATTTTCTCTAGTGCACAGATTGGGAAACTGTGACAGGTGCTGTTCCAAATACACATTCATTTCAATCAAGCAAAGAATAGGAAGTTTTTGGCAGCTTGTCCTGTTTTCACCATTACCTCCCATAACCCAAGTCAATGGTTTCAGCCTCAGCTCTGATATTCAGGAAGGTCTACAAAACTCTCCAACACTATCTGAATACAACTTTTGTATTAATTTAATAAATGAAGCATCATTTTTGGACTCTCAGCATAATAAACTCTCATTTTCACTGAGTAGATTCATAAATTCATGCTGTTAAAACTGTTTTCATCAGAAATGGGCAAACCTCCTGTGGTGCCCATTCATATTCCAGTTCTGAACTGCAGGAGTGTGTTTGCCAGTCACAAGTGCTCTGTTATTATTGCAGAGTTTCCTTTATTGCTGCTTGAAAAGCCAATATAGATACTAAAAGTGACTGTCTCATCTCAGGGTACACACAACTGCATATTTCTAAGGATATATTCACATATTTCCAATGAAGTGCATCCCATTTTTATGCCACATGAACCCAGTGTGATGAATTAAGATGAATACTAAAAGGAACAGAGAAGCAGCAAGTTCCCTGCTCCAGACCTGCCTGATGTGTCAAAGTCTTGGTAATAAAAGGTTTGTTTGTTGTAATGCAAATGTTCACTGAGCTCCAAAAGAATTCCAAGAACAATGTCTCAAGCAAACAAATACAACAGCACAGAGTCTCTATTCAGCTCAAATATTAATCTCCTATCTTTAGAAAGAAACTAATTTTCTGACATTCCTATTTCCAGCAGAGAAAGTCTCATCCATTTGTGAGGCTGACCAGTACCTTAAATGACAATGAACAGATGGACAATTAAAAAAAAAAAAAAAAAAAAAAGTAAAAAATAAAGATTAATTGCTTTGAAATCTTCCTTTTTGCTATTCCCACAATCCTTTCTTCCCATTCCCTTAAGCTGTCCTAATGATAATACTGAATATGGGGTCAGTACAGATATGCTGCACTTGGACAAATTGAAAGTAAATGTCAAAGGATTTTTTAAAAAATTTTATCTCTCTCAAACTTCAGTTTCCTTATCAGCATAAAGCAATGCAGAGAAGGAGAAAAATAAGTATGAGGAGCAACGGTTTTGTCGTCTTACAACAGAAGTGCTCCACTAAGTTCTTGAACCTTTTGAAGCTGACCCTGTGAGCAACGAATTGAATGTGCAAAGGACACTGTTTTACAGGACAAAAGGATACGAAACACAATAAAAATGTCATATACACTGAAGTGAAGTTTGTGAAAGCTCATTTCAGTAGCAGGGAGGCACAATGCAGCTGGAAAAGGTGCATGGTACCATTTCTAGTTCAGCAAATAATGCAGAACTTGTACAAGCTCACCCAGCAGCTCTTTAGAGAGATGTCACTGCCTATGATCTGACCTGTGCCAGGGAATGTGCCACCCCTCTGACATCCCTGCTGTGGCCTTTGCACTGTCTGCACTCTAAGGGGGGCTTTTCATCATTTTAAATTTGTATTTTAAAAACTGAACACGTTATCCAGCCCGAAGACTTGACAAAACGTGCGAATACACATCCTGTTATCTGCAAGACCTGATTTACAGACAGGCTCAGAGCATGTCCAAGCCTCACAAGAAACACCGACTAATGTTAAGCCCAGCTACATGTAAAATAGTCTGAGATATAGTTCAAAGAATATTGAGCGGAAATAAGGAGTGTTAGAGGTCATCCAACAAAGAAGAAGTGCCATCAGAGGATGACAAAATTTGATTTCCTAAGCAATGCCCAGGTCATTTAGCTCATGGGTCCAGGTGAGGTCAGCTCTCTAGCACCAATCTGGACATTGGCAGATGGCTTCTAAGAGTCACAGAGACTTAGAATTCTATTCACCAGCAGCTTCAGCAACTCTACCTGAATTCTCTCTAGCTCTGAAACAACAAAAAGCCTTTTTCCAGGCTGGAAAAGAGCTGCCAGCCATCACGTTGCACAAATGTGAGCCTTCCACATCCCCGAGTGTAAAACCAACCACACCCTCTTCACAGAGGGCCTGATGGACAGAGTTCCACAGCCAGAAAATGTGCTGACCATGTCCTCACCCAGTATTTTACCCATATAGTTAGGCAGGTATTTGAAATTCCTCTCCCCAGGGCAGGAAAGTTGAACAGCAGCTCCCAACCTTTCCAATTCCCTTCCCCAGTCACACTCTTTCTCTTTTTCCCTGGTCTTCATTCTGCTCATGATGTTCAATTCTTTTGTGCAAAGGTAAGAACTTTCAGAGCAGAGCTGCCTCAGACTGTCAGGACCCCTTGGGAGAAGGTCCTTGCTGCCCTGGAGATGGAGTACTGGCTATGAGCCTGACTCAGGAGAGGGTCGAACCAAAGTTGTGTTACACGTGCCTTCTACCTTCGCTTAAATTCCAGACACAGACAAGTGATCTGAGCTTGTTCCATCAGCAAATAAACCCAACAGATTATCAAAACTATTACCAAGTCATCTCATCTCCACTGCTGTTTTTACTCAGGTTAAAAATAGAACTTCTGTCTTGACGGCTTTTGTTCTTTCTTGGGGTTTGGGGGGTTTTTTTTAATCATATTTGCACCAGATTTAAAAAGCCAATTATTGAGTATCCCATTTTTACCAATGTTTTCACAGTGAATTAAGGCAATAATTAACAAAAAACTCACTAAGCATATTATCTTAGAATTCAAGTGTTATAACTGGAAGAACTCAGTGGATATTTTCATAGTAATGCAAAATAGAAAAATCTTGACCCCAAGCACATAAAAAACCAAATTCTGACCTCAATTATCAGACTTTACATAGGACAGCCACAGAATAAACTAGCTAACTGAAAATGGAATTTAAAATCATCCAAAAGCTGTTGTTGAAGAATGAGCATAATCACACCATAAAATTCTGCATTACCAATTGCTGCATTTAAATATGCAACTAAAGTCAAGCCAAATTTTAAACTAGAATAGGAAAAAAAAATCTTCCCTGACTCATCTAGAGTCTCCTTTAGCTGAAACAGAGTGAACAGGGCAGCTATCTTGCTGGGTTATACACTGCACTACAGAATGGTGAATTATTTACAGCTGGGGACTCAAATGCTCTCTCAGTATCATCTTTCCCTGGGTTCTGTACTCACCAGAGCCCTTGATACTGAAATGAGTGAGAATAGAAATGAGAATGTTCAATTCCACAACAAACATGGAGGCTGAAAGGTTTCAGTGTAGGTCCAGCACAGATTAAAGTGTCTGCTCAGCCTGAAGCCAGTCCTCAGCTTTGTATCTGCAGTCCCTCAGGGCTTCCTTGTCTCCCCTTCAGTGTGATTTATGTCAGAAAGTTTGGAATAAATTAACTGTTCTGCTGGGTATTGCAACTGAGAGGACTCCAAAGACATGCTGATTTCTTTCTTTATTTCCCTCCCCCTCACATTTATTTTGCTCAACGCAGTAAGATAAAACCTGCATCAAGATGTGGTTTGGAGCTCTAAGTGGGCAAAAATAGAACTATTTAGAAAGGCTGTAAACTCCTGCTATAAGCCAGTGTTTAAATAATGTATTAGACATATCTATATATACACAAAGACACAACACATGCACTTAGACTAATATATAATGTGTGTGTATATATGTTCCCTTACAGTTCTGTACTAATCAAACGGAATATTCTGTAGTAGAAATACAGTACTAATAATCCAAAATTGTACTCCTGTTCAAGTTGACTTGAACAAGCTTATTTGATTTCTAATTGTGTGCTGAGATTCTCCCCTTTAATGCCTAGGTCTATTTGAAGGTTAGCTTTTGGTCCCACGGAGATAAAGAAAAATGTGCCAACATTTGAGAGATTTGATTACCTGTATAAAATTATGCTTGCTCATTTTTCCTTGGCAAGATACTCTTGGGGAAAGTTATATTAAAGAGAGAATAGAAATAGTGTACATCCAAAGAAAATATTTTCCAATTATGCTTCACAAGATGCAGAAAGTATTACTTGTTATGGAGGATTATGAATGAGATAATTACTGAGAGCCTAATGTACCTAAAGCTACAATAAAGGACAGAGAAAATCATTAATAAGTGGTTATTGACTGTTCTTCCTGCTCTTGTAATAAAAGGCCAGAACAGTAGCAAGGACAAACCTTTCCCCAGTTTGGCTGTGACAGGTTTTACACAACGATACCTTTTCTACTTATATGGCCCATCATTAATTCCTATAAGTGAAACCATAGCAGCTTTGATTTAGCACACAAAACACTTTATGCCTCTCCAAACAGCCTTAACAAGAAATGTTTCATATGAAGAGTCAATTGAAAATAGTGGAGATTTAGAATGAGGATGAATGATTTTCATCCCTTTAAATTATTTCATTGCGCGCATTCCTAATGAGCAATCTGTACTTCCAAAAGAATCCAGACCAGTGTTCCGTTGGTAAGGCACAGAATGACAAAACACTTTTAAAGATTAAAGGATGTCTCATTACCCCTTTTTGATACTCTGATGAAATAAATGATAACCCAATAATTTCTGTGAAGCCCAGCAAAGAACGTTTGAGTTCTCACGTTCAGAATTTCAATACAGGTGTGATCAATAGGGGAGATTATAAAATAAAGGATTTCTGAGTGACCGCAAATCTTTTCTTACTGCAAAGCAGAACATGGTACCACGTTCAAAATTATCTTCAGTGCATTCTTCTTTTTTTTTTCCTCTTTTCCTTTCAGCTCCCAATCCTGCTGCATTGAGCATGAAGGTACAGACACTAGAGAAAAGTTCAACAGCATTTCTAAAAGAATGAGAAAGGTCATGAACATTATAGGGGTCACTGTACATGGACTTGCAGTGCCTTGTCCTTGTACACGGACAAGGAAGCCCACAGGAAAGGTGGAGAGAGACTATTTACAGGAGCCTGGAGAGAAAAGGACAAGGGGGAATGGCTTCAAACTGATGGATTTAGGTTTAGATTGCATATTAGGAAAAAAATTATGCCCTGTGAGGGTGGGCAGGCCCTGGCCCAGGGTGCCCAGAGCAGCTGTGGCTGCCCCTGGATCCCTGGCAGTGCCCAAGGCCAGGTTGGACACTGGGACTTGGAGGAGACTGGGACAGTGGAAGGTTTCCCTGCCTTGGCAGCGTGGCACTGGATGGGCTTTAAGGGTCCTTCCAACCCAACCATTCTATGAAACTTCGCCCTGATCTCCCAGCATGGGCAGCAGGGGAGGGGATTCTGCCCCTCTGCCCCCAGGTGAGCCCCCACCTGCAGAACTGCCCCAGCCCTGGGAACCCCAGCACAGCAAGGACCTGGGGCTGCTGCAGAGAGCCCAGAGGAGGCTCCAGGAGGAGCAGAGATGGAGCAGCTCTGCTGGGAGGAAAGGCTGGCACAGCTGGGATTGTTCACCTGCACAGGAGAAGCTTTGGGCTGAGCTCAGTGTGGCCATTCTACTGGACAAGGAAGCCACCCAAGAGCTGTGAATTTCTTGTGCTCCTACACTTACCTCATGCCAGAAAGAGCAACAGTTTCCCTAATGAAACCCCTGCCCTACTGCTTATTGTGGTCCCCCTTAACAGAAATCCCTTCAATATTCCCTTACACACCTACCAACCTGCTCATACATGACACACACCCCCCAGTTTTCATCTCAGTGTAGTCAGTGCTCTTTGTTTCACTTCCCTGGGTCCACCAGACCCTGCATAACCTGTATTTTAGACTTTACATTAAATACATCAGGATGGACTGGATTTCTAGTGAAACTGGAAAACACATCTGCCACATCTGCCTGGTTTAGAGTTAAAAAATATCTCCTGTGTTACCCAGTTATTGAACAAGAACTTACAGGTGTATTCCCGATTCTGAATAGATGTTGTCTGTGGAATAAATACTGCCTCAGCCATGCTATGGTTTTTCTCACTCTGTAGGTATAAACCACATGCATTTCATCCCCCATTTAAAGCACTGCAATGAACCTGCTGTCTCAGAGGCGACCTCCAGCCTGACAAAGCAAAGTTTTGCTTTACTATCCATCAGTCTGTCCCCCATAGAGAATTGTCTGCTACAGGATTTGTGCAGAATGCATTTGATTTAGATAGAAACATTTACTGAAAAATTCCCTTCAAAATCCAAATACTTGGTTTTGCATACAGACTGCTCAGTTCCATGCAGTCCTTGGCTTATCAGTGATAGGCAGGGACAAGCAGGTGGTCCTTCGGAAGGGCAGAATTTAGATCAATTACAAAATAATTATTTAATGGAATGATCAGTGCCATTGCCTTCTACACAGAAAAAGAAGCCTAATGTTGCCTGACAATTTAGTGCTGTCCATTTTCTTTTTTTTTTTTTTGAGCCATGGTAACTCCACTGGGCCAACATATTGAAGTATATCCTAATACACATATTTCCTATTATATCTCAGTTATTAATAATTACATATCTCAATTAGACAGCAACAGCTTTGAGGCAGGAATTGTCTCCTACTCAACAAAATGGATCCAAATTTTAGCCAAGGCTTCTTGATAAAAATGGCAGCATTAACAGTTTTCACATTTACTGCTGCTTGGTGCACCAGTCCTCATTTGCTGTAGCTGAGGGTGCTTTGAGGATATATATACCATTTAAAAAAATTGCCCAAGAAACAATTTTAGATTGAGATTTCTTTCAAAAACCCCATAGTTTAAATATCAATTTGGTCTTACAGACCAAGTAAAATCCTTGTATATGATTTAAAAGATTAAAATAACTTGCATTTGCTCATACAAAAACTCAATAAAAAGTCCTTGTACATTTAGAGCACCTGCTCTCATGAGGTTCATGTGGGATACCCAACAGCATAATCAAGACCCATTAATTAGCAGAAATAAATGAACAAGTTGGAAATACTGTGTTGGCATTAAGTCTTGTTTCAGATGATTTTATGTGAAGAAAGAAGCACAAGCATTTTCCCTTTGCCTCTGGACGTATTTTCTTGTCAGTATGGCAGGACAACTCCAGGAGTTGCAAAGTGTGCCAGTGGTCTACGTGAAATGCTTTAGACTGCATAATAATTAGAGAACAGGTGGCCTGAAAAACAGGCAATTTAAAATTAAAAAAAAAGAAAAAGGAAAGAGGAATGAAAAGGGAATAGCAAGATAGCAAGGATGTCAGTAATTCCATTTAGAAACCTGATTCTGTAAAAATACAGCAGATTTTTAATAAGCTCTCAGAGGTGAGCACTACGAGATTCTGATTTTACATCATGCTTTAATTTACAGGTTCATGCTGCACCAACTCTGCTGCCCATTATCCCACATTAATTGAAAAATACAGTGATTTTGCCCATTTGCTTTAAAATCCTGACTACTTAGTTTGGGTGTACAACACGTCATAGATCCTGATGATGCTTGTGGCATCATGACCTTAGAAAACAACGGGATGGAAGAGGTGTGGTTTGATTCAGCTCCTCTGTGCCCCGTGTGCTGCACAGCTGGCTGCCCACCACCAGCTCTGCCCATGCTAAAATGCCCCTTTTCCCCCTGGCAGCAGCACCCCCATGGCACACACGCGGTTCCCTCGGCCAGGGAAAGCAGAATTAGCTAATGTGGCTCCTGGATTGAAACCAGCAAACGACCAGGGCCCTCTGAACCACTCTGAAATCCCCTTTTTCTGTGTGCCTGCAGCGCTGCTGCTCGCCTCCAGTGATGCTCCGCGAGCCAGCCTTTTATTCCAGCACATTCCCAGGCTGGAGCAACGCTCAGCCTTGCCTCTGCTCACCAGGGGCTGGGTGGGAAGCAGTCACTGAGCTCAGACCCTGGAGCAAGGAGAGGGATGTCTTCTGCGGCTCCTAATGATTCCTGCGGTTAATTCAGGAATGCCACTGACAGTCTCCAGGGAGATCTACGCTTACTTTTGCTTCGCTGCTGGCATGACTGCTGTAAAACAAAGGCTTTAAAAGAAATCCTTGCAGGGGAATTTTTACACTAAGAGGGAGTCCTCAGGAAAAAGGAAAGTTATAAAGTACTCTGTATCACTACAGGTGTTCCTCGGGGATCACCGAGAGGCTATTCAAACATATTAATATGTGCCTAAATATCTTTAGGAAAATTATCTGCATTTGTTTTACAATTCTACATGCTTTGCACATTGGTTGCAAGTTATAGTTACCTTTAAACACCACCTTAAATATTTATTGCAGCAAATTGTTTCTGTAACGAAACTGACACAGTAAATTGCCCAACATGGACATCCCTGGCTTTGTCAAAAAAAAAGCCCGGAAACCACAACCAAAACCAAAAGCCAAACACCAAACAAAAGACCCTCAGCTGTGAATTCCTTGGTCTGTTGCACCACACACATTACAGCTTCCTTTTTCTTCTTTGGCTTTACCAGAATAGGAAGAAAACCCAACTTTTAGAACAGAGCTTTCAAGAAACAAAATTTATGCAAACTCATTCTCATTATTTTCACTTGAAAACTTAATTTTCTTGTGATTCCTGTGATTGTGTATATATCACATCCTAAAAATACAGTGCTGCCCAGCAGCTACAAAGCCCTTCTCAGTTCATGAGGTATCATCCACTTCAGCTCCACAGCTCTTACTGGAAGCCTACAGCCACCAAAAGAATTGGCCCCAAAGCATTTCTCATTTTAATACAAAATTAAGGGGTTTGTTACACAAATCCACAGCAAACTGAGGAATATCCTATCAGGACGTGAGAACAATAAAACTTCCCTTTCACTTTATTGGTTGAAAGACACATCCTGGCACTTTTGGGAAATCACAGCTACCTGAGAGCTCATGGATGGATGGGAAATATGCTTGTCAAGTTCAGCAAGGACAAACTTTCAGCAAAAAACTCCCCTCACAATTGGCACTAATTGGTAGTCAAATTGACAACTGGAACTGAAGCATCCTGACAGCACGAGGGGTGGGCCCTACAGGTAGAAATTGAAAATCATTTAGTGAAACAATGTTGGAAAGACTAAATGATCATAGGGCATCTCAAAATATCACGGGGAACGCTCATCTCAATTTTTCATAGTGTCACTTCAGCATTCTGCATGCATACTGGGACAACACTTCACTGAGAGAAAGATACAGTTTTCAGATCAATATATTGAAAAGTATACAAGCTTCTAATTCTTTACAAACAAACAAAATGCTCAATGTTAGCTACTCTCTTTTCAAAATATCAGAAATTTTTGTGCCTCTAGAATAACATGACAAAGAAATTTAAGTGAATAATGTGAAAGTAACATATACCATTCCTTTTTATTAAAAAAAGGAAATTTTTCTAAAAAGCAGTAATCCCAAACAAAATAACAACAACAAAGAAAACCCAAAATCAAACAAACAGAAAAAAAACCTACAAAAAAATCCAAAATCACCTGCCCAACTTCTAAGTTATTCTTCACATCATAGACGTTTTCTTACTCCATGAAAGAAAATACAGGCAGCTGAGGAGGTGCCTGGTGTTTTGCAATTTGACCCTTTGAGATGCTGGATTCATAAGTAACTGATAAAATGTCTCTTTGAAGTTATTACCAGTCCTGTTCTATAGCTGATGTTCAAGGGGTTTAAGTTGTGTCTCTGCTTAAACTGTGGTTATATCATGCCCCAGGCTGGAGATGAAGGAGCTTGAAAGTGTTCAACTTTATTCAGTAATACTCCCAGAATATACAGAAATGAGATTTTCAGTGTCTGGAGATATGTCTTGTTTCTTAAATCTTAGAGAAATCAGTAAAATATTTTTTTACACTGTAGTAGAAAGTGTAGACACTGTTGGGTCAGTCAAATTCTTGCTTAAATGTATGTTTTATGTTTAATTCTTCTTCTTGGAACTTGTTCTTAGTTAAAGAAAGAAACAAATGAAAGTTGTGCAGGCTCAGGAATATTTTTTACAAACCCAATACTTTTATCACACTTCCATAAAATGTCGTCTGCTATATTTATTGTCTTTGCAGTAACATTTCATTACGGAGTTTTTCTTAGCTAGTTATACTCCTGCTTACTAAGCCGATTGAGACTATGCAAACTGGAGCATTCTCTGCAGTGCAGTCACCTCTTCCCTTTCAAGCACACAAAGGGGAGGGAGAATTAGTATTTTTCATAAAGAATACAGTAGCAAAATAATTGATACATTTCAGCTTCTGGGAATTTCTTAGACTTAAGCAGGAAACTTAGTGTATAATTACAGTTGCAAAACAACAAAAAATCTAAGGCTCAGAAGGCAGTGTTGACTTTGCAACATCTCAGATACTGAATATTTTATGGCATGCATTTAAGTCATAGAAAAACATACAAGTGTGTATTAGGGAAAAAAGGGTAAAATCTATTTGATATGGTGTTGTGATTGCTGTTCTGTGAAAACTTCTACAAAGCATTAATGTAGGACTATGCTGTATCCTATGAAACTTTTGCTATGACTTTGCTACTCCTACATGTCACAAGGATTTTTTCACTCAGGGAAACAGCGTGTAATTCATCCCTCAAAATACTGCTAGCCTCAGTTATATACATTTCTGGTTTGCATCACTTGAGTACAACAGGATTTCCAGGCAGCCATCATAATCACAAGCTCAGGACAGGAACGAAAAGCAAAATGTGAGGAAGGAACTTGTTTAATTAAAACCTTATTTATTTCACCTGTTCCCGTCACTTGCGCTTCAACAGAACTGGTCATGATTTTAAGCAAGTAACATTTTACCATTTCCTGGTGAAGACAGAAAATGCATGTTGGTGAAGAAATCAAGGATTGCATAGAGCATGGATAATGTAGAACATACAGCTCCAAGCTATTTATAAGTGCTCTCTGCGTTTCCAGGTTGGGGTTTTACAGTAGCTCAGCCTGAAGCACTTGACTGTGAAAACAGGATGCCTCTCCACTGCTCCTCCTACAGGAAAATTGTTTCTCTTCTACAGGCCTGAACCCAAGCCCCAACATCAAGGGAAAAATCTCTGTTGCTCCAAACAGCAAAAGTTGCTCAGCTCCCTCATCCCACAAGCCACAGAAGAAAATCTGCATTTAGTGGAGTGAAAAGACACAAACCACATAATTCAGAAGCGGTCACAGATGGAAAACGCCTCCCTGAGCTCACCACAATAAGGAGCTGACCTGGCTATGCTGGTTCTGAGCCTCACCAGCACAGTCTCACTGGTTTCCTCCCAGCCAGGATTCTCAGAGCACCTTCTACAGAGCCCTGGAGCAGGCACAGATGTGCCACAGGGGCTGCTCTTCCTTGCCACGCTCACTTCCCAAATCTCTCCTCACAGACAAAACAGGCAATATGTTCTTTGGGACTTGAAACAGGGAAATTCAAAAAGTCTGAGGGAGGTTCTGAGACAACCTGGGAAGTATTGCCTGGGAGGGGTGTGACACAGACAGCACCAACCTGAGTGACTGCTGGTGGATTTTTGTGTCTGGACCTAAATTTGAATTCATTTATCGGTAAGCCAGAGAATATAAACACAAACAACTTTTTCGCCTTCATTCCCTCTTTCATTCTCTCCATGCTTTGTGTGGTTTAACAAAGACAAACAAGTGCCAGATTCTGCACCATGGATGGAGCACCCTGGATGCACGGACAGGCTGGAAGAAGAAGCTGGAGAGATGACACAGGAAGGGTGCTGGGCACTGCCCAGGCTCCCCAGGGAATGGGCACAGCCCCGAGGCTGCCAGGGGTGCACAGGGGGGATTGGTGGGGGGTCTGGGCAGGGACAGAAGGTACACTTGGATAATCCTTGTGGATCCCTTCTACCTAAGAACATTCTATGATTCTAATAACTATTACATTAACTATCCCAGATTTTTGCTTAAAAACATCTATTAAACCAGGTTCTAACCCATTTAGAGCATCACGAACAACACATGTTCCATAAAGCAGGAGCTGCAATACCCCAAATACAGCTTCCTAATGCTTTTTCACTTTATTACCTATGTCATTGTGAATTCGGAGGCTGTCTCCTGTGAAAGAACAGTGGCATTTGCTACAGCCCAGATTTCACAGCACATCTGCTGTGGTGCTGTAAGTGCATGCAGAGGAGAAGGAGAAAATGCAGCAGTGTATAGCAAGTAGAAGTTCCACCTAACTAATCGAGTCCACAGGGACAGCATGCAGTGTCACAAGACATATCACTCTACACTTGAATGAGGTTGTCAGCCACGGGGAGGCTGCAAACTGCTGACAGCACTGTGCAGGATGGGGAGGCTTCTAAAGCAGCTTTGTAAAGTACCTACCTGCTTCTGTGGGTGAAGGGGAAAAAAAGAAATTAAGCACAAAAGGGTATTTGCAAATCTGTCGCTCAGTATTCTGTTGCTGGGAATAAACCCAAACTCATTTGACGTGTGTGGCACAAACACAAAAAAGGTTACTTGGCAGGTTTCTCAAAATGCACATATACATTTTTACATGTACAGATCAAAATAATGTGGGACTTATTAAAATAAGAGTGATATAAAGCTATTAGAGAATATCCAAAGGAGGGACACAGAGCATGAAGCTGTGCCAGGGCAGGCTCAGGCTAAAGAGCAGGGACAGGTTCTGCTTCCTCCAGAGGTGCTGGCACTGCTCAGGCTCCCCTGGGAATGGGCACGGCCCCGAGGCTGCCAGGGGAGCACGGAGGATTGGTGAGGGGTCTGGGCAGGGACAAGACCTGGGCTGGATGATCCTTGGGGACCCCTTCTGACAGGATATTCTATTCCGTGATCCTATGAAAATACCATGTGGCAAAATAAATGCAATGTGAGTATAGACAAAAAAAAGTAAAAGAAAAACTAGAATATCTGTGGCATTTTATGGAGAAATCTCATAAATTCAGAAAGCACTTCTTTACAGATGTGTGAACTTGAGTAGAGTTTCTTTTGAGCTTCTTTTGAGCTTGATCCTACCAGACATAATGACAAAAACTGTCATTAAAAGTGCATATTGCTCAAATTCATTCTAAGACATTCACGAATGAAAGCAAAAGATTTGCTACAGTCCTTTACTCGAGTCATTGAAGAAAGACACCACACTTTAAAAGGTGTTCACATTAATTCCTCCTATTAGTCTCACCCCAGATTACTTCATTTATTAAAGCAAATACACTGGGAATGCATTTATTACTCTATATCCATGCAGAACAGCAATGAACAAGCACCTTTGAAGTGTGTGCAGTTGCATTGCAACACTTAAAACTCTGGAGAAGAGTCTTTATGTCTGGAAGCCGTTTCCCCTGGAAAAATAGAGCAGTTTAATAAAAGAGACTACAGATCTCTGTAGTCCTGTCTTGCTAAATTTCTCTGCACTTCTTTCTCTGCACAAACATTGGTATAAGTCCTTTTAACTAACAGGAGGAACTCACAGACTCGGCATTCAGGCTGTTATTTACAAAGTGATTTGTATTCTGTTTGTATCCTATAAAATTAATCTCAGTTTTCAGTTTTATTTTGCTGATATATTCCATCAATTCCATTAGGACCAAATGCTCTACTCAGTGCCTTTCCACCCACTAACACGAAAACCATTATTCAAGTATCAGTTCTATTCAGAGCAGTTCTTAAGAGCTGAATTTTCAGTGGATTTTAAAGGTACATTTGAGAACATACAACAAATTCTGCTTGTGTGTGTATTGTTTCTGTTTGTGCAAAACTTATTTTTCTATTTATTCTCCAAAGCACCTAATTGAACATTTGTACAAAACATACATGACTATGAAAAGCACTAGGTACACTCGACAACAGTGTAGAGGCAAAAATTGTAACAAAGATCTCCATAATTAGATTTGCTTCTAGAATGTTTTCTTTGAAGCAAATAACCACGAAATAAGAGATTTGTTTGAAGATTATACTAGAACTTTCAACATGTAAAAGGCACATGGCAAGCAATACTGACTCTGTAACAGAACAAAAGCATTTATATCCAGAAAATGCAGCAAAAATGGGGCAGACATTTGATATCACTCTCTCCACAAGGTTAAGCCTAGTTCACTATATCCTGTTTTACTGAGTGTCCTTCATTCAAAATCTGGCAAAAAAGGAAAAAAGAAAATCAAGGTAAGTCATGGGGCAGAAAAAATAGTCAATAAAGTCCCAGAACAAAGGAGATACCCCAGGTGTGCAAATCTTTTGGCAGGGAAAAATCTCAAAAGGCTGGAGGAAGAGTGTAAGTGGAAAAGCCAGGAGGAGGAACCAGGTAAGTGCAAATCTACTGCGAGTTCTTAAAAGGAGGTTATTTTTAAATTGCAGTGGATAAGAAACCAATAAGGGTGACAGAGGACAAACCACAGCCCAACTTCACGGGAAAGGAAAGCATTTTGCTTGTGACATCCTGTACACCTCTAAGTTTTGGGAAGGAGTGCCAAGAAGTATAATTGAGGGAGCCTCCTTTCCAGTCAGGAAGGATTAAGAGCAGCTCTGAAAGCTGTGGAGTACCTCTGCTCCCACTGACTGCACCCCAGCCTGAAAGCACTCTCAGTACTCACCAGCCTTAGGAAAGAAAAATAAGTCAGAAATATGGATGATTTTTCTGGAGAGGGAGAAAAAATAGAGAGAAGAATTCCAAAAATATTCTAAGTCATTTTAATGAATAAACCAAAAATTTCGCACTATGGGAACAAACTTTGCTTCTTGCTCATTTCCGTCTGTAACATGCAGTGTTTTAATTATGCAGCAGTCTCAACAAATAGATTGACACAGCATTTTAGCTAATTCTATTTAAAATGCCAGCAGAAGATGGGATAATGTCTTCCTTGGTTTGGCTTAGTTTAACCTACCCACTTCTATTCACCAATGACTCAAACAATTCAGGATATCATAACCACCAAAAAACCCCTTAAAATAGCAGAAATATTTAGACCTGGATATACCCTGAAAATCAAAATACCACAAAGTACAAACCCAGGATTCTCCCCAGCTACTCAAAATAATTTTAAAAGCTCTACTAAAATATTCCAGAAAGAATGGGTTGAATAAAACATTTTAAGATGTGAAATATGCACACTGCTGTCTCTGTGAAATTGAGATACGTTACTAACCCCAGAGAAACAAATGAGAACAGATACCAAATACCTGATAGAAATGTAAATTGACACAGCACCAAAAGTCACCGGATAAAAAGCTCATTACACCTTCTGACCCTGAGTCTCGCCTGGAAAGTGGCTACACTAAGGAAGATTTGGGAATGCACTTGATCTGTGTTCTCTTCAATAATAGGCAGAGCTAGTGACAGTCCCTATATTATACTATATACTATTCATTTATCCACAGAAATTCCAAGATTACCATGAAATTAACTGTTACCCATAATTTTGCCAAGATTTTTTTTTTACTCAACCTCAGTAGCCAGCTAGTAAGACAATAATGCACTTGGCTGTTCAAAAGGAATTGAGCTTTAGTGATAAACAATTAAGATATTTATACCTGCTCACTACCAAACATGCACTTATGAACAGATCATTCTCTTCTAAGAATAATTCTAAGGATAATTCATCCCTGATGGATACAGATGGCTCATACAAGTGCAAGGCTGATTCACTGACTGGAGGTAACACACTGAGCTACAGAATCAACTAATGCATGGCAACAAGCAAAGCTTTAGGGCAGCAGAAAAGCTGGGACACTGAAAAATATGATCATTTGCCCTGTGTTATTTTCCTAACTTTGGAAGTAAATTACAAAATCCACAGCAATAATGTTATTCCATATGTGTGCATAGACCTCCACATAAACTAGGACCTCATAATTTGCTGTACAGTCCACACTTTCCTTTTTGGTTCTTGTTTTTTAAAAATCCTCAGAGCACAAACAACTTGATTCATCAGGCTGGAGATAGAACATGACCTATAGGTGTAACAGCCTTTTGGAATGCACAGAAACACATTGCAAAGAGCTGCTTTGCAAAAATCTTCAGCTGACAGGTGAGGAGTGGTGACTAATGCTACAAAAGAAAGGATGTGAGCATGCTTGTGGGTTTTTCTGACAAATGGAATATGGTTGTGTTGTTTTTTTTTTTTTTTGGAAATAGCAGGTTCGCTAACTAGGAAATCATGTCCTCTACAGTCATTTAAAGTGCATATCTATGGATATTAGAGAACTATTCTGGAATCACAAAGCACCTCAGCCTGAAATTCCTTAGAGGAGTCTGAATGACTGAAGACCTCCTCACGTCATTCATTTATACATTCAAAGAAAAAAGCCCAAATCTTGCCTTACCCGGCCAACTAGGATTGGTTCAGGTCCAGAAAATTCTTCCAATACAAACATTTGATTCCAAACCCAGCCTCTCTTGGAACGGTGCAAAACTCTCTGTTCTTCATTCAGCCTTTTTAGTCCTGTACTGGATCCACTTGGTAGTACTTGAGATTGATTCACTGGAGCCATATAAATGGAAGGAAGGACAGTAATCCATAATATTATTAATGGAGTCCACGTATCCAAAAGCATTTCCGTTAGTCTTTCTGGCATTGTACCTCAAGCTACGCAAATCACCACAGAAATGAAATTATTATTTTGCTTTTCTCCAGACTGTAGCAATCCAATTCATCACGCAGTACAGAACATTTACTTACAGCTCCTCCATGTGTTTACAGCACAGTCAATGTAAAAATAGCTTAGATGATAAAAACATGATCCATTGAGTTTTCCAGTAATTAAAGATTCCTGGTAGGGGAAAGAAAAAAAGAAAGTTCAAATCAGTGACTAAAGAGCTTAGGAAAGCATTCTGAAACGTCTTATCTACTTTTACATCATAAATAAGCCATGTTAGGTTTTAAATTTGTAGTTCATAATATTATTGCATAGTTAAATTGATTCTGTGTATTCTTTCATTGCCTGAAACGCGGAGGAAAGACCCAGAGGAATGATTACACACATTTAGGAAAATATTTAGGCCTAAGAATTGGATGAGGCTTGCAGCAACCTGGTCCAGTGGAAGGTATCCCTGCCTGTGGCAGGGAGATGGAAATGGAGGGTCCTGAAGGTCCCTCCCAACCCAGATGATCCTGGGATCTTGCAGATCCTAGACCTTGAAGTTCATCTGAGGGTCTGAAGAAGCTGTTAATGTGGTTAATTACAAACACATACTCTGTCATATAAGCAAATCCAAATAATGTTCTTGCATTCTTATGCTCCTTTCCTCCACAAGAAAATAAACACAAACTTCTCCTGAGCGTACAAGGCTCCCGCAGCCCACTGTCTGTCTAGCCCTCCCCTCTCTGCAGCAGCCCAGCAAACCCTTCACAGCCTGGCAGAGGAACAGCTCTGCTAAATCCTCTGTGAAATCCATGATTCCCAAACCAGGCCACCACCAGGACCTAAGGAAACTCATTTATGCACATCTGCACTACAGGTCTCACTGTCTCTCCTTCACTTTCAGAGAAAACACTCAGCCGTGTTTCATTTCAAAGACATTTTCCTAGATGGACCCTTGGGAGCATTTTGTCCTTCTTTCCTTGCCCACCCTTTGATGTACGAAAAGGTCACAGCAGGTTTCATCTCAGAGTAAATATTCCTTGAAATGGAAAGGCAAGTTAACACAGCAGTGCTGATGCCAGAGGGATGGGCAAACCCAGAAATGCAGCCATGGATCACATGGAAAACTAGATGGGATGTGGCTCAGAGAGAAGGGCTGCATTACAGGGCTAGGGAGTTAGGTGAAAAGAGTCTTGATACATTTCTTTGATTCATATCCAAACAATTTCAGGAGAAACCGCTATCTACAAGAGAGTAGGAAAGCCTATTCTTAAACTTACACTGTATTTTAGGCTGTTTTTCTTCTACTTTAGGATTAATTCCTTGTGTTGCTTGTTTATGAAATCCTGAGAGCTTAGCTGGGGTTTTTTTGGGGGGGTGGGGGTGGTTTGTTGTTCTTTTTTAAGGTTCATACACCCTTGTGGCATAAAATATGCAGAACACCTTTTACATGACCAGTAAAAGTCAGCTGTTCTTTTAAAAGCAAACAATGTAGAAAGTATTTTTTTTAAACTCCAGTAATTGCCAAAGCAACTGTGAAATCTGTTGCATGAAAACCTGAAACTGTGAGAAACTTGTCTTGTTCGAAGGAGAGAGGAGCTGCTCCTAAAGTGAAACTCAATCTCTCAAGCAGCATGGAAGAACGGTGAGCTAATAGTGCAGTGCTTTGACAATGCATCCACAATGAGGGGAATATCCATTACAGGAGAACCTGCAGCTTCAGAGGCCTCATTGCCAACTGGGGTGGAAATAAACGAATCAGAGACTACAGCAAGCTCTTGCAAGAAAGTTTTGGGGGAAATGTGAGAGAAACAAGAGAGGCTTTAAATGTCTTGACATTCTCTCCATCCCAGAAAAGGAAGAGGAGCAAACAGTCTAATGATGGGATGCATCAGTCGCCCTCTGGAAAGCCTCTTCAGCCCAGGGAATTAAATGGAGTTTACTGCTGCTGCTTTCTGGCACATGTTAAACAGAGATTTCTTTTCAGGGGCATGTTTGGTGGTAGAAGGTATCAAAAGAGAGAAAGAGCCAAACTTGCAGTCAGCTCAAATGGGATCCTCTTTATATCTGACTGGAAGAGCGGGTGCCTATGCCTGCCAGGACACAGATTTTTCTGATTTCTTCAATGGAGCAAGAATCAAAACACAGGAGAAACAGACCCACTGTAAAACAGAGAGAGAGACAGCATCTTCAACCAACATCCAGGATTAAATTCAAAATGGAGGGAAGAAACTGAAAACACAATTTAAGGATCCTTTTTAGGGCTTGAACAGAGCAAGATGTAACATACCCTTCTCTTTCTAGTGTCACTGTTTCTGGGCTTTGTATATCAGTCCTGAGAACCTCTCAGAGAAAAGGATCCAAGTGGGCATAAGTGACTTCCTTACACTTCCAGCACAACTTGGTATAGCTCAACAGGACCAAATAATAATAAAGCAGTTCCTTTCATATTCAAGAAGCTTTTTGAAAACAATTCCTAATTAATTTCCACAGCCTGCCTTCTGAAAGAAGTGAAATAAATGAGATAAAACAATACGATGCTCCCAGAAACATTTTTGGCTGAAGAAAGAACAGGATATTTGGTTTTCACACTGCCACTCTCAATCCTTAGAAAGCATTAAGTTCATTTCAGTGCATCCCTCCTCAGTTCCTCCCCCAGACTTCCTGCTTGTTACTCTTCATTTACTCCAATCAAATGTAGGTCCTATCCACTCACACTAAAACAGAAGATTCAGTGTGACTGGCCTGTCCTCACGGTAGCTGTGTGTTCAGCAATACCTTAAGGCAAACGAGCCCAAACCACATCAGAAATATTAGTGATGCACACACCGTGCCATTAACCCCCCCAGTGAAACAGCCCTGTGAGCAGCACAGTTACACAGGCTCAGAGCACACAGAGCTGGGAGATTCTGAGCACTGACAGCACAGCTGGGCAGTGCAGGGAAAAGGGAAAAAACCCAGTGGGACTTGGGCACGTCCCAGCTCTGCAGAGGAACGTGATCAGTGTGGAACTATCAAGCTGGATAAAGTTCTCTACAGCTCAGCCTGGACTGCAGGAGCCTTGTAAGAGTTATTTGAGAAACAGACTCTCATTCAGACTCTATCAGTCAATCAGGGCAGACTCTTTATGCAATGCATGGAGGTGGGACTGCCTCCAGATTTCTTTACAAAATTTGGAAATTACTTTTCTGCCCCATTCCTGGGAGCAGAGCACCATGCATGTGGCTGGGAGCTGATGGAAGGCATTTTAAATATGTGTCCCAGCAGTTCACACACTGGCTAACAGAAAAATTGAGAAGTGCCTAGCAGTTAAATTGTAATCCTCTGGATTAGCTGTATAGGAGGGGATGACAGGGCTCTTCAACCAGGCTATGATAACATATTAAAAGCCACAAGTAAAGGCAGATTTGGAAATAAATGAAGACCAGAAGGTGAGGCAAAAGTAGCAAAAGTTGCACTTTCCCTTCTTATATTATGCCATGGTCTAAAGCAGTGGTATGGAATGACACCAAAATTATTCCAGTGAATCTAGAATGACCCTTTTTCTAAGCAACAAAAAGAAGAGAAGCATATGGCCCTCAAGAGTGTATTTCACAGACTCCCAGATTGGTTTGAGTTGGAAGGGACCTTGAAGCTCATCCAGTGTCACCCCTGCCATGGGCAGGGACAGCTCCCACTGTCCCAGGCTGCTCCAAGCCCCAGTGTCCAACCTGGCCTTGGCCACTGCCAGGGATCCAGGGGCAGCCACAGCTGCTCTGGGCACCCTGGGCCAGGGCCTGCCCACCCTGCCAGGGAACAATTCCTGATTCCCAAGATCCCATCCAGCCCTGCCCTCGGGCACTGGCAGCCATTCCCTGGGTCCTGCCCCTGCAGCCCTTGGCAATTGTCTCTCTCCATCTTTCCTGCAGCTCCTTCAGGCCCTGCAAGGCCACCCTGAGCTCACCCCAAAGCTTCTCCTGTGCAGGTGAGCAATCCCAGCTGTGCCAGCCTTTCCTCCCAGCAGAGCTGCTCCATCCCTCTGCTCCTCCTGGAGCTTCCTCTGGGCTCTCTGCAGCAGCCCCAGGTCCTTGCTGTGCTGGGCCCCAGGGCTGGAGGCAGTGCTCCACCTTCATCAAGATTATGCTGGTGTTGATACAAGTATAATTTTTGCTTTTAATCTCACATATTCAGATTGCCTTGGGCTATTGTCTTAAACAAAACTTCAGTGATCTTCTGAGTAGTTTCCCAGTACACTGTTGGATATACACAACTCCAGACCTACACGAATCCAGCAAAGCTGTTTACAAAACAGCTTTAGTTCTCCATTCATGCCTGAGAGGGGAAAGTGATATTTAAAATATAAAGATTGTTTTTAATGTAGTAAATAGATGAAAGAAAATGCTCCACTATGTCATGGAGCAGAGATTCAAACAACTGCCTTATATTTCCAAAAACTTAAGACTGTATTCATAATTTTGTTCTCTGTGCACAGCCTATAGAGAAGTATAGATAAAGCTGAGTGGTTTCTTCTCCACTCTGTGTGCTGATAGAGTTATAGAAAAATATTATTCTGTTCACAGGAACTTGCATCTTGGAACACTGCTCATAAAACTCAGCCACAGAGTGCTTAAGTCTTGTACAAGTACAACACAAAGTGATTACAAAGAGGTTTTATAACCTAACAGGAAGACATAACCAGCACACAGCTTCAGAAAACAAAGTCGTACACTCTGGGACCTCTTCTGGAAATCAGATCTGTGCAGGTTACAGCTGTGAGTTCATCCCTTGCATAGAGTTAGAGCCAGGTATGGCAGTGGACACTTAAAGAGATATAAAGCTCATTTTGTGTATGAGTGGAGGAAAGCACTTCTGATAGAGTTCATTTCACTACAATCATTTTAAAATCATCTTGTAGCTTTAAAAGGTGACCACTGGAATGCACTAATTTGTTAAAAAGATTAATAGAGTTAATAAGAGTAGTTGAAGGAATAGACTTCCCATTGAAAAAGAAGCAAAGTAAGATCATAAAAAGCTTTAACAAAGGGATTTTTTTTTCATTTTCAAAGCACAAAGTATTCATCTGGTCAAACAGACCACTTGATTACAATGCCAGTGCATTGATTTACACCATGATCTCAGTTTAAAAGGTTTTAGAGCCACTCTAGTGTTTCTCCACACAAGACACATGAAGCATTGTCTTAAGAACTGCAGCAAAGCTTTTTCATTATTTCATCTGCAGTGATGATATGCAGCATCTCAGCCCTTTGACCTCACTATTTCATTGTGATGGATTTTATGAGTTACTAAACAACTGCTATTAAGGTAAAAAACCCCTTGGATACTGCTTTCTTTAAATGAGTTTATACCAGAGACACCAAAGAAAAACCTGATGATGTTTGCCCAAAAGGGTTTTTTTTGGTCGAATTTTCAGGATCCACTATATTTTGTACATTAAATACGTAATTTCTATCTTAGATGTCAATTTAAGGAAATCCTCACTACAATACAAACAACCTCAAATAATTGATGAGAGGCCTTCATTTAATGACCACCTAGAGAGTGCCATCCAGTGTCATTTCTTACCCTTTTTTTGTCCCCACAAGTGTGGAATATCTGTTGATTTTGTATTTTTTTTTTCTTCACACTGTTCTTGTTTCTTAAACTTTTTAGGTTTGTTCTTACCTCTCTAGGTATTGGCTACACTACAACTTTTGCTTCCTCACCACCTTACTCAAGGACTCAGGGAAGGTCCTCTCCCTCCAAAAGCAGCAAAATGATGCAAAGCCTTCCCACAGTGGGAAGAGTGTATATCTTTGCTTCACTCATCCCTGTTAGGCACCACAACAGAGCTTTATGTTTTCAGTGACAGAAATAAAAGGCCTTAATGTTCCAGTCCCACTTGTAGGGATTCTTCTTACTCTTCTTCATAGAATCACAGAATGGTTGGGTTGGAAGGGACCTTAAACCCCATCCAGTGCCACCCCTGCCATGGCAGGGACAGCTCCCACTGTCCCAGGCTGCTCCAAGCCCCAGTGTCCAACCTGGCCTTGGCCACTGCCAGGGATCCAGGGGCAGCCACAGCTGCTCTGGGCACCCTGGGCCAGGGCCTGCCCACCCTGCCAGGGAACAATTCCTGATTCCCAAGATCCCATCCAGCCCTGCCCTCGGGCACTGGCAGCCATTCCCTGGGTCCTGCCCCTGCAGCCCTTGGCAATTGTCTCTCTCCATCTTTCCTTTAGGCCCTGCAAGGCCACCCTGAGCTCACCCCAAAGCTTCTCCTGTGCAGGTGAACAATCCCAGCTGTGCCAGCCTTTCCTCCCAGCAGAGCTGCTCCATCCCTTTCACAAGAGAGCTGTGGTAAAGGTTTTTAATTTGCCATTAAAGCAGAACAAACCTAAATTCCACCAGAAAAGAATTCTCAAGACACTATAGCCAACAAATAAACATGTCATCCTCACCTGCATAACTTAGCTCCATATTCATCCTGTTTCCAGTACATATCCATTAAATTGTACCTGAACTTGATTTAAATCACCTTGGACAAGGCAGCATGCTCATGTTTTCCTCTGCAAAGGAATGAATACTTCTTGCCATAAACAATAACCCTTGTTCCTCAGTGGATTATTCGTTTGTGTAAAGATTACTCACTTACTCACAGAACAGTCAAATTAAGAGGCAGTTCTCCACCTAAGAGCAAGAGGAAGAGGGAGCGATGCTGTAATCAGCCACGCTGCCATGGCAGTGGCTCAGATCCTGCTCACAGTGCCCTCTGCAAAGTGCCACTTGCATGCCCTGGCTAGCTTCTCCTGCCTCTTATGTGCCAGCAGAACCGTGTGCAGTCACTCCCTAACCTAGTTCTGTCAAAATGATCTTGTTAACTTAAACGCCTTTAATAGTAAGGTGTTTTTAAAACCAAATCATTTTGACAGAGCTGGGTTAGGCCATTGCTCATGCTATAATTCCACCAAGAGCAATTTTCATTTAAGAGGCTCTTACCCCCCCTCAGCCCCCACAACATGCAAGCTACACATTCCAAATAATTGGTCTCCATTCCCATTCCTTCTCCACTGCAGTTTACTGTCCCTGCAGCTGTGCTATTTGCAACCAACATTGTAAGACAGGCCAGTGAAATGTGGGTTAACAAAAACAATTTGCAACAAAATCTTGTTCCAAGAAGTCTTTTTCTTCAAGATTCTAACCCAGATCATTTCAGAACTAAAGAACCCATCGACTATAGGACAACAATGGGAAGTTTTGAGAACAACTGTGCTGACAAAAAGCATATGAGGTTTCACTATATACTTCAGAGAGCAGAGAAATAGTTGAATCAACAAAACTGAGTGGAAGAAAACTTCTGGAGGAGAAACAGGCAATTAGGGACAGCAAACTACCTAAATAAATGTCTGATGGACTCCTGCTACCCAATCACGGTAACCTGCCGTGGTTTTATTCACGGATGCTGGCAGGTGTTAGGGACAGAAACCTCTCCCCTAGAAGTGCTGGTGTGGGACCATCAGGAGGGAGCTCCTGTGGCCCAGCACAGCCCAGTGCCCTGGAGAGGGGCTGGACACGGCCCAGAGCCAGCAGCCACACAAACCACAGCCATCCCATGCAGTTGCAGCAGATTGCACCAGCAGTGATTTTAAGGGACTGTAACATCACCTGGAGTTAGCTGTAACATGCAAAAGCATTAAAGCATTATCCACACATCCCTTCCCTCGGCCACGAACCTGGAATTGCACAGGGCGGGAAATGAGAGGGGAATGTTACACGAACTCTGCAGTAGAGCAGGGCCAGGCATCCTTTGTGCTCTCAGAGCTTCCTGCCAATCCGAGTGCAAATCAATTGCCCGAGTTTATTTTGATGTACGACTCGTGGCAATTTGCTTATGGCTGCCTGGGAAATCAAAAGCAGATTCCTAAAGTATTACTTATTTCAGCAGCAATGGCAACAGGCATCACCTTTCTCCTGCTTTTGTCTTAGGTGTTGTGCCCTACCCACACACACAGTAATTCAGTGAGCAAAGATATGTTACTTTATTTTTTTCAGCTTAGTCATGCTCTGCTACTCTTAAAAGACTTCTGCACAGTTCTTTAGGTTATCAAGTGAGTTCCTGAGCTTGTGTCAAATGCTAAAGAACTGGTTCAGGTACAGTTTTAGCGTCTACATCAGATGGAGCAGAGGCAATCCATGCACTGGGAAAATATGGACATGCAGCTACAGAAATGCAACAGTTTTCTCAACATTTACAGCTCTAATAGTTACTGAAGGATTTATTAATCTATCTAGGTTCACTACCAAAAAAATCATTATCAAAATATCATTACCAGAAGCAGGTTACTTCAGTTCTAGGGGTCTGTTTCAGAGGCGGACAGAAGGAAGGTTTAGAAAAGCCTTTCTAAGATAAATTCCTCTTCCTTTGGTGCTTTATCTGGGTAACATCATAACTTGGTGTTCTGGAGTGGAGATGAGCCTGTTATAGGATATAGGTCCTTATCTGTCACTGAGGCTTTGGGATGGAGAGAAAATGACAACATCCATCACACTGAAATATATCTCAATTATTATTATAATAAATTATTTGTTATTATGTGCCTGCTTAGCATGATACTTTATCATATCTATGAAGTCTGTTTTATGTGACTAGCTACATAATTTTTTTATAACTTTTGACAAGTATTTACTATCAAGTAATTCTTTCTAAAAAAACCAAACCACAAAAGACTATCTTGACCCAGTGATATCATGCTTACTGTACAACTTCTCTTGGTATCAATATAATTTCTTATTTTTGTTACTCTCCGATACTAAAATCAATATGGGACAACTTTAAAGCTGTCAAGGCTCAGACTTTTTGTATATAAAGCTGTCAGTCTCTCCAGAAGCAGCCACTACTTTATAGAACCAAAATGCTTTTAAAGAAACCTACCAAGGGTATCGTCAGAACCTTCAAACTATTTTTATTCTTTATTATTCCCTGCTCTGCACAGTGCTCTGGACTTCCAATGTGCTACACACGCTCAGGTACAGGACAAAGAGACAGCATGTGCTACTAAGTTTGCAGCTGAAGGTGAAATTTCTTCCCTAATGAAATAAATATTTAAAATATTTTAACACCATTTTGGTTTGGGTTAGTTGGGTGGGTTTTTAGTTAGATTGGGTTGGGGGTTTTTTAGGTGTGGATTTTTTTTTTCATGACAGCTGATACTAAAGCCATAGGTATTAAAATAGCAATAGAGCTATTTTAGCTCTACAGAGGAGCAAAGGAAATTGCAACCTTCCCTTTCAACTTCGGCAAGAAGAAAGGTTTGGGTTTCTGGGAGTCAGACACTCCACTGATGTGTGTCAGAACATCATCTCATGATGCAGGTTCAAAACAGAGACGAGAGACAGAGTGGTCCAAAAGCTTAAACAGAAGAAAAATAGTTGCATCAGCACTGTTATCATCCTATAGCAAGAGGAAGAAATGATCTGAAGTAATTTTTATTCCCTGCAGCCCCCTGATTAAAGCGCTTTTCCTGCCCAGAAGAGAAGCGCAGCGCACAGGCTGCACCACCCCCGCCCGGGGCAGCCAGGCTGCCGCAGCCCCGCTGCCCTCGGAAGGGACATCCCATCATTTGAGGCTCCGTCACTCTGACAGGCCAGAAGGGAGAAAAGGCGACTTGTGCTCAACGTGAAGGCAGCTCATAAAAAAGGCAAACAGATTGGCCTGCGACTGAGAATGAGGTGTTAACCGTGCTCTGCCTGGGGCATTGTTTATCAGGAGACTTTCAGCAGCTGGGATGTGCTTATCCTGTACTTCCTGAAAAAAAAATCTTTAAATATTAATGGAGGACATAAATATCTTGCTTTCTGGGCTTCTTTTGCAGCCTTTTTTTATTATATAAATATGTACAACAGAACTTTCATATTCATTGGCTTTGTTTAACGAATATTGGGTATTCTCTACAGAATTGAACAAAATATAATACTTAAGGAAAAACCCACATGCTTTCCTGACATGTATCCCAATTAAACTAAGGTTATAAAATTACAACTGGACATCATGACTTAGTGAAAGCTGCATAAACTCTCCAGTCATATGCATGCATTAAAAAATCTTTAAAGAGGAAAATTCTGAACATACCTGAACTTTTCTAGCTGTATACAGTATGACTGCAGGAAACCTCAAATCTCTGCTGAGATATGTGAAATTAGAAGTGAAGGCTTCTAATTTTGCATCACTGAATTTGATGGCAATTTTAATATCAATTTTGATGAGCTGTTTGGAAAGACTTAGGACTCTCCAATGATAAATGTATTTCTTTGGCAGTTGCCAAGCTGAGATTTTGTGGAGTTTTTTTTCCCATTCATTTGTTTTCATCTAACTTTTGGAAACACAGAAAAAATAAAGGTCAGAGACCAGAACACAGGACTCAATCTAAGCTTCAGTGACATTAAGTTTTGATGCTCTTTTACTCAAAGGGCAATGATGGCTGTTACATTTAATCCATAAGAGAGATTCACATCTGAAGTGTTGCAAAATTCGGTTAGAGAATTGCACTCCCTCTTGAGTGCATGCACTCCATTTGCTGTAGTACTTAGGGCTTGGAAATAATATATATGCATAAAAATATGTAAGTTTTATATTTATATTTTTATAAAACATAAATACATAAAATATGTGCATATGATTCTGATCATCAGTGGCTGCAAAGGAAATGGGTGTAAGTGGGAGCTCTCAAATGAGGCTGAGCATTGCCTCCCTGGGAAAAGCCACTTTGGCTGAATGTCCATGAAAGCTGAAACTGTGAACTAGGGACTGCCAAGACTCTTTTCATAATGTTTAGAACTTCCATAGCTGTTGCAAAGACCTGAGCAAGACACACTGAGAAACCTCTGTGAGCTCATCTAGGGCTTGGGCACTTCCCATGGGAGCTTTCCTTCTCAGATCTGGGACTGGGAGACATTGCTAATCTCAAATCCGAGCCAGGGTGCTCATCATTCTCAATTTCAAATGATTTCCACAAGATACATCATGATCAACACCTTGGCAAATCAATTCTATGAGTGCTATCACTGCAACCAGCCCATGGATAAAGGCTGCTCTCGTGGCTGAGGCAGGTGGAAATCAGATTTTATAGCAGCTGACTCCAGGTAAAAGACTATCTGTTGGTAACTGAACTGGTTCACAGATCATTTTTTCCTTTTCCGCTTGAACTTACTACTCCAGGTACCATCAGTACCCAATGTATTTTGGGAACAAAATTTTATTAATGCAGTTGAAATGCCACTGAGTTGATGTTATTTGCGTGGTTGACAAAATGAGAAACATGCTGAACAGATTCTAGAACAAAGGAGAGGAAAATAAATGTGTGTGTATATATATAGACACCTTTGTAATCTCAAATTGGACTTTATTTTGGTCTCTGTCTGTCTACTGCTCAAATAGTTATGTTCAGGAAGCTCTGAAGTGAGCCACCTTTTCTATGGCAACAACACTAAGAGAAATGTTAAGTTTCCATGATCTAATTTAATTCTATTGATGTGATCTTATGGTAGCAATGATGTTTAAAATGCTCCAAGCTCAAATTGCCATAGCATTTGCCTCCCACTGAAAGAATTTAGGTTTTATTATTTTATACTCATAGATGAAAGACTCTTATGATACCACTTTACTATACACTACAAACATACAATTGTAATAATAGTAGGTCAGGTTTTAATAATATTAAAATGGAAAAGGAATACTGCTGAGATATGGGGTACCTGATAGGTATGGGGGGTTTAAAAAAATACCTGCATGAGCAGTCACTTTGTGTCACAAAACATGCACAATCATCACTCGGAAATACACAGCTCCGAGAAATTATTAGGACATGTTCACATCCCTTCTTGTCCATAAGCTCAGAGATCAGTATTTCTCTCCCTTTAACATCCCCCTCAGGTCTTGGAAATCAAATCATCAGTGCATATCAAGTGTCAAGTGGGTGGGTTCCAGGCCCCTATTTTCAATAAATGTCTGAAGAAGTCCCAGCTAAAGTCTGTGGGAATGGTCTTCCTAAGCGAAGATTTAAAAAGATGGAATCTGTAACTATATGAGAGAAAATAGAAAGAAAATTCAAGAAGGGCTTCAGGGGCTAATAGAGCTGAATTTATGCCCATGGCTGACTGGGAGTTCTCACTTGAAATGGTTCCACATCCTGAAGAAGGGAGAAGGATTTCTTTTTTCACAGAAGACAATGCATCATATGTTAACAGTGGTGCAAATGAAGTGCCCAGGGATCAATTAAATTGATTTGATAAAGGTGCAGTGTTATTGGAAAAATCCTGAAGATCACAAATGACAAAAATTCAAAAGATAACAATTTTCACAAAAAAGTGAATGTAAACCTGATTGTGGGACTACTTCCCCCTTTACAACTTTTTTTTGGACCTCAGCAGCAAGAGCTGATGGGAATGACTAAATAACATTCAGACTTCATCCAAGGAGGATTCTACCTCACCTCACAGAGATTAAAACTTCTGTTTTATTTTTAAGGAAAGGCATAAAAGGAGTAGCTGTCATATACAGCCGTACTTCTTACTAAAACCAGTTGCTTTTGTTAAGCAGGCGCACAGAGTGTTATTGATTTTTTAATATTGAAGAAAATGTCCAAAGTTAGTTTCTTGGCTAGCAGCCTGCCCAGTTAACAAATTGCTCACCTGGATAATTTAAGAACCAACTTACATGAAATGCTTCAATCTCCAAGGGCACTGAAGGCCCTCAGCATACAAGCTTGGAAATCAAAGCCCTCCATAGCCCGGATGCAAGTTTGGAAAAAGAATGGAGTTAATAAATAGCTTAGGAGGAAGCTACCAGAAAGCTGTGCTCATTCTGTAAGCAGAGAGGTGGAACAGTAAGGCTTAAAGGATGAAAATATCATGTAATAATCACTTCCCTTCCTAGGGTTCTTCTGTCACAACCATCCATACAGTTGGGGTGGGAGGTAACACCACAGAGAGCTTTTGGGTTGTGATGTTACCAGATTTTATGGGTGTGAAATTTGCTGATTTCACGAGTATGCCAAATACTAACTTCCAGAAGATTCATCATCTTGTTTAAGACAGGCAAAATGTACATGAGAGCAATTTTCCACTCTTCTGAATTTATTTATTATTTACTTAATATATATTGAGAAACCTATTGTGAAGTCTCGACTTGTTCACAGCAGTCTACTACTGAACATAGAGGGGGAATATCACTCATACAAGAGCACTGCATATTTCTCCTTATCCTTGTTGCAGAGAAACTCCTGAAGAATTTCCAAAAGAGGATGAGCGAAGTTAAGAGGATTTTTTATCTATAGCTTTGGTAGTTATCAGCTCTATTCTTTAATTGAAACTGAAGTGAGCAGCTGCTAACTTCCCTCCCAGTAAGCGCTAACACGTTATATTTGAAACAATAAACAGTTGTCGCTATTTGAGTCCTTGCAGTCAGCACCTCCCCAAAAACACCTGTCCGCGATACCCAGCGCCACAACGGGCGAGCCGATTGTGCGCTCAACTTGGCTGTTTAGAGGTGTCAGCCTTCATAAAAGTTGTATGAGTGTTTCTTCTCCTTTCAGAGAGGAGCCAGACTCGTTTGCATGAAGCAGAGAGTGTGTGTTTGTGCCTGTCTGAAAGGGAGCAGAGCCAGGGTAGGGTTTGATACCTGTTGGCAAGGCGAGCGGGTCTGTGCAGCGCCGCTAAATGCCAGGTTGGATTGATTCCACTCTATTTAGTCTGCTACCGAACGCAAACTGTTTGAATTGAGACAAATTCGAGACATGACTGAACGGCAACGAACCGCAAAGGAATTCCTGCCTGTGTTAAGTAGTGTCACCTTCATGGCGGTAGGCAGAGTCTAAATAAGGATTTGGATTAATCTCCTTTCTATTACCCACCCAGGAGCTGCCGGAGGCTCCCGTGCAGTGCCTCGCAGTGCCTCCCAGCCGAGCCCGGCGCTGCTGCTGCCGAGCGGGGATGCTGTCTGGCGGCTCGGGGCCCCCGGCTGGGATGCCGCTGCCCAGCAGATACCGGAGCCGAGCAGAATAGAAGGATGTGTTCCTGCTCTGCCTTCCTCAAAGGGAAGCTGAAGCGCTTGGTGGCACAGCAGCTTCAGGGGGCCACAGGCTCCTTCTCTGGGAGCCTTTGGCAGCTCGGCAGCTAAGGCTGGGGCTAAGGGGCTTTCTTTTCTCCTTCTCCCAAGTTTCGGCTGGGTGCATCCTCTGTTTAGTCAGCCAAAGGATGGGAAGGAAAACAACTTGTGGGACAGGGATGACTCCTGGCTAGTTATGGCTACAGATTCATTCCCATCGCAGCTTTCAAGAGGAGCAAGGAAAGCTGGGATGCTTTCCTCTCTCAAACTAGGAAAGGAAGCTACAAAGCCATTCCTATTTTATTTACTTACTTAGGGGGTGCAAAGCTTTGGGGGGAGGGAAGGTGATAATAAATCGGGGGGATTTTCCCCCCCCCAAGGTTCTTCCAGCCTCCTCCTCCCTCATTTACATATCTGGCTGGTGGGTGATTTTTATTCTCAGCACGAAAACTGCAATCTATTTCAATGCATGAATGCAGCCCTGCATCTATTCAACACAGTGAAATAGCCCAGAGACTTATTGTACTAAATAAGAAAACAAGGAGAAGAAACGGGTTCGCCAGCCTTAGAAGCAACCCTCTGTGATCCAAAGTCCTCCTGATTCTTTAAAGGAGGGTTGTAGAACGGAAGGAAAAATAAACCTCCCCCCCAAAAAACACCAACAAGCGGGAAGACAAATACAATTACCGCCACTTCTTCTCCCGAGAGAACAATAATGATAATAAAAAAAAAAAATACTAACAAGCATCCCACGACATTTTCATTATCGGCAATTTGAAAACATCCGACTTAATGAGGCAGCCCGGTTCAGGCTCATACCGCACCTACGGGCGAGGAAGGCGCTCGCCCAGCGCACCTTGCACGCACATAGAGCCCGGGTCAGCCAGAAAGCCACAGAGCGAGAGCCCTCTGCCAGCCAGCCACAAATTGTCTGAATAAAATGAATACTCACTCTTTCAAGGAGCAAGGGAGCCGCTCGCCCACAGCCACTTCACGCACAGATCGAAAGGGTGAGGTAAAACATCAGCGGGTCCCCGGGAGCAGGCAGGGTGCTCCAGATTTTCTTCTCATGCTTTCCGAGGCTGCCGATGCTGGCGGAGCCGCTGGTTGCTGGGCTTCCCGGGTCTCTGTGCCCGCATGCCGGAGTGCAGTTATGAATTTCTCCCTTCGTACAAGCCAGCGGCAGCCACACGTCTCCAGGAAAGCAGGGATATTCCAAACAAATCCGCTAATTCCGGGGCTGAGCGCGCTGCCGTGCCTGCCTGCCTGCCAAACGTAACTGTGAAGCGATGTGGAAAAGTGAGCCGGGAGCCTCCCCTGACAGCTCTTATTGGGCTGATCTCGGAGGCAGGTCTAGCGCTGGGAAATTCGTGTGAGCACTTCGGGGTGGTGGTTTTCCCCCTCCCTCCGCTGCCCCCCTTCCCCCCGACAGGCACACAACTTTTCCAGGGGCGGCGGCGCCGCTCGCTCCCCGCGCTCCTGCCGGGCGCCCGGGCCGCCAACTCCGCGCTGGGGCATCTCCTCCGGCCGCCCGGGAGCGACGGAGGGAGGGAGGGATGCGGGCACGGAGGGAGGGATGCGGGCACGGAGGGCGGGCGGGGGTGGGTGGGCACCGGGCGGGGGTGGGTGGGCACCGGGCGGACCCGGGGCGGGGGGGCCGGGCCCGGAGCGGGGCCACCGGGAACGCGCCCGCCGGGGCTGGGACGTGCCCGGAGCGTCGGCGAGGAGGAGCCCCCCTCTCCCGCCCCCGTCCTTCGCGGGGACGCCCGCCGGGAGAGGGATGCGGGGCGGATGCGGCAGCACCCCGAGGGGCCGCGGGCAGCCGCTCGTCTCCGTGCGACAGCGCTGCGGCGGGCGCCCCGGGGACGGGGAGGGCGTCCTTTAAAAACGCTTTTCCCAACGCGGCCCGGGGAGCTGCGGGCGGTTCGAGGTTCTCCGCAGGCTCGGTGGCCTCGGGCGCTGCGCGGAGCGAGGCCACCAGGGCAGCGGCAGCCGAGCTCCGCGCAGCGGGAGCTGGATGGAGGCAGCACCGCGCAGTAAGTCCTTGACCCTAGCCCCGTCCCCAAATAAATCCTCTTTGTGACCGACAGCGCCGGGATCCTGCGCGGCCCCGGCTGCCGGAGCGCTGGCAGCAGGCTCGGGGAGCGCAGCAGCGGGCATCGTCACCCGCCCTTGGCTGTGCTCGTCCCATCCGAGGGGGACAAACTGCACGGCCGGGACGGGCCTCTGCCATCCCTGCCCGCCTTCCTCATCCGTGGAGCTTTTCTCCTTTTCGTGTTGCATGGGTCATCTGTTAGCAGATTAAAGTGTTATTTTTAATAACGCATCATAGCTCTGAATCTTCCCCAAGTTTGATGTGTGCCGAAAGGGAGGGGGTACGAGCACAAGGTGTAGGCATGGTCAGGTACAGGCAGGGACTGGAAATGGAGGGCTGGTTCCACACTGAGCTGGTGCTTTGGGGAAGTTTAATTGCACTCAATTCTATCCTTCTCCAGCTCTCCTTGACCAGCACGATGTTGTGGTTGAAATGAACGTGCTGTGTGGCTCTACATTAATGAAGCAGTTTTGTTGCTAAATTTTATTTTTAAAGGGCTCGTCATCTGAACCTCCTTCAGAGCTCCTGAAAACCACTCCACCTTAAGCAAAAGATAAGATGACTGCTCTGTTGAAGATCTACCTAGGATTGCAGAAAGTGGGTCTTAATATTCTGCTATGTAGTAAGAACACTATATAATTTAGTTCCATGATTTTTAATCTTATTTTCCATGCTGATCCTATGAGTGCATGCACATATGTAAGAGTGCATGAGACCCTCCATGTGTAGCTCTTACCTGCTTGACTTTATCTTGACTAAAGGCAAGCTATTGCAGATAACAGGTGCATTTCCACTTGCACAAATCCTCCTTCTGAAAAGTCTCAGACTCATGGGAACGTAGCAAAATGCACCCAGAATGTGCCATTTTTCAAGGTCAATGAAGAAACATCTAACTATCACTTTGTTTCCCTCAGCCCAAGCGCTTACTTTCTGAGCTGTGAGCCTGGGAGGATTCCTTGGAGGAGGATGGATATAAAAATACACAAGACTTGAAGCAGGCAGAGAGCCTTGAGGGAAATACAAAACACTTGGCAGTGCAATAGATAGGATCAGAAATGTGGTTTCCTTTTACCTGGGGTTCTGCTGAGGCGAAGAGTATTTTTCTCCCCCATCATTCCACCAACTGAACAACACAGTGAAAATACAGATCTTGTCACAAGGAAAGCGTGAGGATGCTCAGCCTGGCTTTACTCCTTGGAATTAATGCCAGTTTTCAGACTTTTTTAAGGCTTCAGTAAGAGTGGTTGCACACCTGGTTTTAGTTTCTATTAAAAACACCTGATGGAAGCAATCAAGAATAAAAGTTCTTCCTATTAAGAACCTTCGTATCCTTGCTTTAAATAGGCAGCACGGTTGTGTGTGGGAAGAAAGCTAATGGTAGAGGTTGTACCTCCAAGAGCAGCTTAAAAGTTTAGGTTTTTGTTTTGATTTCAACCTTTGACTTGTGCCATTTGTTCTACGTGACCTTTCTTGCAATTGGAAATTACCAGGGCAAAAGCTGTGCTCTTTCATCTGCAGGTTGTAGGAGAGGATGGTAAGTGTCTTGTTAAAATGGATTATGCCAGCCATGGATTCCCCTGCTGGAAAGCCTTTCAGATGATGGAGTAAATCTTGACAGGAAGAAGTGTATAGATTAAAATTAATGTAAAAATAAGCTTGGAATAGCAAATGAACATTTGCAACTTTCTGCATCCTATCCAGATGAAATTATTTAATGATATTTATCATAGGGAGATATATATACACGCACTACTGCATAACACTGATGAATATGTGCTGGCTAGAAATTGTTTCCTCTTAAATAAATATTATAAGGAAGATTATTCCTCTATCTTCTAAATTGCCATTTCATTTTTTAAGCAAAAAGCAGCTCTGACTCCAGTTGCAATGGGATGAAGATTTTTAGTTTAATGACTGTACTGAAGAAAGAAGTCATCTGCAAAATGTATACAATTGGATCCCATCCTGGATCAAACTGGAATGCAATTTTTTGTATTAAATTTTGGGATGAGGGAAAAAAAAACAAAACCAAAACCAGAATATTTACAAAATGTATTGGCTTGTGGTATGGGTTGGTTGTTGGTTTTGTTATTTTAGGGTTATTTTTCACCTTGGTTTTGTGGTATTTTGGGGGGGGGGGTTGTTTGTTTGTTTGTTTTGGTTTTTTGGGGGGGATTGTGTGTTTGTTTTTTCTTTTAGCTGGGTTTTAGGTTTTGGGGATTGCCTTTGTTTGGTTTTTGACTGGTTGTGATGGACAGTTGGGAAAAAATGAACCTCAGCTTGGAAAAGAACCAGGAGATTTTCTTCTACGTTGCTTTGCTTTTATGAGTAAGAAGGATTAAAACCCCAATGTGACTTCCCAACAGGAAGGATCTGTCACCTGAACTATGTGGTATAATGGAATTCCACCATCTTTTCTCACTTTCATGTTCTTGTGAAAACAATTGTTGATTATCATTTAATTCTTTGTTCCTCAGCAGCGCAATCAGCTGTTTCCTGAAGACAGAGAGTTTAGACCTTACTGCTTAAAAATATTCTGTAGAAGTAGCTTGAAATGAGCTCTTGGGGGCAACTCAGTCACAGCCCAGCCTTGCCAGGGTTACCGCTGGAGTCAGTGTTTGGGGTCATCTCATTTAAATAACAACGCCAAAGTCAGGGCTTGAGAGGGGAAAGGAAACTACTGTGCTAATTCCTCATGTTCACATTTCATTCCATCAGATCACCTACCAGTGAGATATTTCCCTCAAAGCATCAGTAGCTGATTTCAGTTTTGAATACATAAAATGGGGCCTGATCCAAAGTTACATGCAATTAATGAGTCCAGAGTGAATTGCTTGATCAAGATAAATGACTTCATTGCAAGCTACTTTTGCTTACAGGGATTGCCACTAAAATGCCACTTCAAAGTAATAAGAAATTAATAACTGATTTGAAAGTTACTAAAGCAAGTTTATGGACTGGTGGCGTCACCTGCCATTATTGCATTAAAGCTTTAAACACATTAAATGCTGTTTCCTTAGGCAATACCCACTTGACACCACTGGCACCTTTTGCTCAAATTACATGAGGGATTATTCCTTAATTTAATTGGTTTTGTATGCCAGAATTGACATTCAATAAAATAAGAAGAAACAAGAAGGTTTATCCTAAGTCCAGAACATTTCTGAATAAAATATGCACTTTTATCGGCTCCCTGTGCCAGCACACAGACATAATTGTCTTTAGAACATAGGTTCTTATCACTGTCTTGCAACCTTTAAAACCTGCTTGCATACAGTTATCACAAGTTGGTTATCAGGAAAAATAATGATCTTCTGTGTTTGGGAAGTCACTGAAGACATCTGTAACTTGAAAAAAAATCCATTCTATAATGCTTACAAGTGATCCTATAGATTAAAACAAGGGAAATGATACAAGCAGCCTGTGAGATAAAAGTACAGGGTTGGGATAGGTTTGGTTTCAAGCTTTTTCCTTCTAAAAGAAATTTTTGTTTACACTTTAACAGGCAAGGCTAGAAACCTTGAGGGACTTAAGTGAGGGATTTGCAAAGGAATGCCAGATTCCTTCAGAGATCACACATGATTAAAATTCAATATCCAACACTGGAACAGAAAGCTTGGAAAGCCCCACTGAAGGAAGAGCAGCAGCAGCCATAAGTGACAGAAGTGATTCTCAACCACCCAAAAATCCTTGCTTTTGAGTCTGAGCCTTCTGAGAATGGCATCTGATCCAACTCCATTCCCTTGTTACTGGGGATGTGAGGAGAAACAGATGCATTGATTTTGAAGTTACTTTTGCTTTGACTGGACAAATATATTCCTATAACCATTCAAATTCCTCCTCCAGCCCAAGGAAAAGTCTGTTCTGTCAGACAGAAACAGAAGTTTAACCCAGCAGCAGCCCTGGCCTTGTGGACCCTTAGCATGTCCTTTCCCATCCCCAGACACTTCATTTAGCACTATAAAACACAACTAGCCCTGAGCTGCTTCCCCTCTCCAGAGATTATAAAATATAAACCCCCCAACTACTAATCTGTGTGCCTTTTGCACCAATGATATTATGGCGTGCATAAAAACAACAATGCATTGTCAGGTTTTATTATTCCTCAGGCACTGTTTGCAATTTTGACTAGTTGCTGTCAGGTTGGCTGTTAGAAAAACAATTATTCCCTTTGTACATCAAACACTAGGAGAAAGGAAAATTACATCCAGTAACGCATTGAACCTTTTTTTTTTTTTTTTTTGGTACATTAATGTACAGAGGGATACAAGTTGTACAGGATGCAATTTGGGAAGTTAATATTTCGCTGTGGGTTTTCACTCTGCCTTGTGAGCGTCGGGAGCTGGAACGGTCGCAGGAGCTGTGCAAATATTGTTTGCTCTACCTCAAGTGCCCTCTAGTGTGCAGTAATTAAGTAGGTTAAAATAATTTTTTTCTCCTTTTTTTTCCTAACAGCTACTCTCCTAAATCCCAAAGTAATATGTAACACTACTTTTCTTTGTGAGGAAAGAGAAATTCAGTGTTCACTGCATTAATTGTGTGGCTATAAATGAATTATCTCTTCCATGCAAAATCAAATCACCCCCAGTGCTGTCAGATTTTTATTCTCAGAGGTATAAGTTAAATAAAGCCCAATAATTCTTTTGGGCATCATGCAAATGTCAAAGTACAAACAGTTTTTTGTGTTATCAGAACCAAAACAACAGTTTTCTCTCTGGAGAAATTACCATGTTCATCAACAAAACATGACCCTAGAACAAGATTAACAACAAACCCCCTAGTTATGCTTCTAGGGTCTTTTAAAAATACTCTTTGTCTACAGTTTAGTAAACAGGCAAGTCTGCATGAATATAAATAAATAATGACTGGGGCACACATGTAACAAGTCTTGTGTGTTCTCATCTGTCCTGTAATGCCCATGTTCTCCCTGAAAATTCTGACATCACCTGGCTGGACAAATCCAGTCATGTCTGTCAGTGAGAGCAGGCTCTGTCAGCAGCTGCCTGACACCAAAGAACAGTGAAAGGAGAAGTGAGAAGATGTCGGGAGATAAAAGTGTGAAGAGGTAAAATTACCAGCAGCAGCTTCAAGAACAAAGAATGAAAAACTATGAGGAAGCATATCTGCAAGAGAGAGTTTGACTTATTTATAAGTTTAAATAATAACTTTAAATAAGTTTTAACTTATTTGAGCTTATTTACAAAGACTCCCCTGCATTTAAAAAGCAGGTTTAACACTTCAGTTCCCCACATAACTTTCTCCACTGCACAAATGAGTTCATTTTGGGGGCAACCACTGAAGAGTTTTTCCCCATTCCTCATTTCACTGTGGCCTGACCTCAAAGCCAAGTACTCACTTTCAGGCAGGATTTACCATAAGATTCCAAGATAATAGCAAGCCTAAGCCTACTCAAAACACATTTTTAATGGACTTCTGAAAGCTGAGGTAAGAGGGATGGGTGGATCTCAGGAGAGATGAAATGGTTGCCTATAATAGGGATGTGCTACACAAGGTGAGAGAATTGAATCTTTTATGAGTTGTAAAATCAGTAGAACTTCCTATAAGTGGAAAGAGTCATCATCACTACCTCTGAGCTGGGCTGTGGTGGCAGAGTTGTGGTTTCCAAGTGAGGTGCTGAGAGAAGCCCACAGGATTGTTTCCCGTTTGCCAGCTTGGCTTTGCTGAAGGTTAATTTTTGTACCTTGACCATTCCTCACGCACTCTGCAGAGAACACACAGTTCTGGTGCACTTTAGCATCCATAGGAGGCAAACAGGACAGAGCAAAGCACCACACTTTGCCAAGACGTGGTTTTCTAACACATAATGCCCTGTTTTAACAGGCACACTGCACCCAGGCACCGTGCTGCCAGTAACACAACAACAAGGGCTATTCCAGAAACAATGCTGGAATAGATGCTCTCGTAATTTAGAGCTAAAGTACATCAGGGTTGGACACGTCTTGGCTGTGATCTGGGCAAATAAACTGCCTTCATTTCCATCAGATTTGAGTAAACTTCCCTGGGTGTGCTCAGCCCTCATCCCTGCAGTGATAAGAGTGAGCTGCTCTCCCAGCAGCAAGAAATACACCTGCTCTGGGCATCAGGAGAGCAGCAGGAGAGGGAGAAGCCAGGCAGTGGCAAGGGCAGCTTCCTGCTGTAAAATGGAGACCTTAAAAATGGACAGCGTTCTGCCACCTCTGTCCTGAGGATAATAAACCCCTCAAGTTTAGCCCAGCTCTTCATGAAGTGCCTTCCTTATCTGGAGGAGAAATAGCAGATCTTGGGTCTGTGTGAGGTGATGATTCCAGCAGGCAGGCAATCCAAAGGGAGCCCTGGTTACTGATGGAAGGGGAAGTGGCACAAGCCCAGGTTTCAGCATAGGCCACCTGCAGAAACTCGCCAAGAGGTACTTTGGCACACCTCGTAACCCAAATCTAATAGCAGCACAGGCTGAAATTTGGCTGGTAGCTCAAATGGTATTTGTTTTTCCATTCTGAATGCAGTGACAGATTAGGAGTATATGCTTATTTCAAAGCATTTTTCTCCAGAGAGTTCTGCTTTGTTTATTTAATTAAGTAGGTAAGTCAACATATTGCCCATAAAGTGATTTTTTCAGCAGCTGCTGACATTGTAGTTTGGCAGACTGATCTTAAAAAAAAATTGTAGAGCTGTGGTAAAATAAAGCATCCATTTCCCCTAAAAATATTTCTGGTGCATACGTGAGAAATACTGCTAATGAAGGAAAACATCAGTCATTTAAATGCACAGGAGTCCATGCTGAAGGACTTCCCTTCTTCACAAGGAGTGAATCAGGCAGAGCATATAGAGGGAGGGTCGTGTTACTCAGAACAACTGGTTTTAATGGCAGTCATTTAATGAATCAAGTAAATACCTCCTGAAATATATTCTAAATTCATTTACCGATGCTGATAGGTGGTTTTTATTGTCAAATGCAGTAAAATCAAGTGAATAAGTATCAGACTGAGATAATGCAAATAAAGTCCCCAAGAGGAGACAACATAGAAATGATGTGACTGATCCACAGCCTGGTGATCCTCAGCTTCTTTGCAAGCCTTTAAAAATGAAGGGAGAGTATAAAAAGGTGTGTTCCATGAGCTGTTCAAGTCAAAGAAACCAACTCTGGAATAATTGGAGGAATAGCAGGGCCTGACTCACCACTCTGCTAATTTCGCTCATTCCAGCTTAACACCGGAATAACACTGTGGTAAAATATGACCTATATTTTTATTTAAATTAAAATCTCTAATATTCATCAAATATTTATAAGAATATATAACAAATAATTGTGGCAAACATTGCATAATAAAGATGAAAGGGAAATTAACCTTGTGAATTTTTAAACTGAAGAATAAAGACCATTACATTTATAAGACTTAATTATATCATTAAATATTTAAAATTATGTCCTCTAATAAATGTTTTTATTTAACATATTTCTTTTTTATCTATTACATTAGTAAAATGCCTTTAAGATACAGGAAAAAAAAGAAGGGCTTTTTTTTTTTTTTTTTTTTTTTTTTTTAAATAGCCATGCAAATACAGAGAAAGTGAGAAAGGAGCCATGTTACCTCTTCAACTCAAGGTCAGCTCTCAGGAGAGAGCAATCTGTACTTCCACAAGCCTCAGCTCCCTGCTTGGATGGGCTGGTGAGGGGCTGTGTCTTTGCTAAGCATTTTTCTTCAATTATTCTCTTGGTTTTTAGGTCTAGCTTGGCTCTCTCTGAACTTGAGTTAATCCAGCACAAATAAACCTTGTCTCTGTCCATGTTTGTAGCATTTCATTGAGCATCTAACCCATCCCTGACAGGACACAGGGGTGAAAGCAGCTCCTGGGAGCTCCCAGGGAATCCTCAGGAAAGCCACACCTTTCAAACAGGAAGGGTCCATTTGATAGCAAAGGATTAAGGGGTACCAGCTTTGCAAGGGGTACAATCCCCCACCATCTCTCTGGAGTTGTCACAGATTCTTTTCTCAACATTAATTCACCTCACCTCATCTCTCTAGATTTTTCTAAGCATTCTACAAACAGCAGAAGAGTTAAAGCAAAAAGCTTCTGAATCAATCCAAATTCAGCCCACAACGTTGCACTCCTACCAGAAAGATGTTTCGTTTTCTAACACACCTCCAAAACTTTTAATGTTCCACTCTGGTTATGGCACTTCCGAGCAGCATTTCTGTTTCTTCAGTGGTTCCAGTCACCCTTCCTGCCTTGGCTGTGCACACAAACCCCACAGCCAGGGAGTGTTCCTGTCTCAGCTTTCCCCTGAAAATCCAGGTTTTGCATGCAGAAACACTGATTAAAATCAAATGGCAAACAGTGGCAAATCAAATCTAACTCATCAGCTTTTCGGATTTATCAGAGGCTACAGTTTAATGATGCTTGAGAGAAAATTCTCTTTGTTTGCAAGCACACAAAATTCTGAGGCCCTCTCTGTTTAGTTATTGTGCTTTTTGCAGTTAAACCTTTCTTTCTGTTTACCACAGTAATACTTACTCTGATCTAATTCCTACAAGTTTTTGTTCATTGTTATAATACTCTTCCGACTTCTGTAGACTGTGGGTTTTGTTGCTATGATTGTCTTCCTGCTGTCCCTTAGCATTTCCCTCTCCTGTTTCCATCATCACCCATTGTGTAATTACAGAAATGTTATTTTTTGATAGATGCATAGGGTTGCTGGCAGGAGTACTGCTATTATGCAGTCCAAATACTGTGCAGAATATTAAAGAATCATAGGAATCAAATCTTAGTGAAAGAATAATCTTGTGAATCATCAAAAAGTTTGAACTAAATCTGGTTTGCTTGTTTACACATGGGATAACTCACCTCCAACTAGGTAACATTTATTTACATATGGCAGCTAGGGCTGCACAGGAGGTAGAGTCTTCTAATTAACACTCCTGGTGCTGCAAACATAAACAGGGACAAACACGTATTCCATTACGTGTAGCTGCCACTCACATTGCTACAGTACTCTTTGCTTTTCACTGAACAAGTAGAACAATGCTACAAAGCAAACGAGCACTGAGCTTTCACTTCAGTACCTGCCTAATAATGTCATACCTTATTTCCAGGAGATTGTTTATTTGGAAAAGTTACCAACAAACAAACAAACAGCAGTGTCATATCCTATCACTTCACTCAACTAAGGCTCAAGAGGCGGTAGAAATAACATGAGAACTTCCACTAGTGTTATGTTCTACTGTGCTTTAAAGTTTCCACAAATAAGGCTCCTGTTTCTGCCCGGCAAGGTACAGAAGAGTGAAAAGTGACACTATGCTCACAAATAAAAAGTTTAATCTGCAGGACAAATGAGGAATAAAATACATACCGTGGGTCCAAATAGCTCACCAGTGAAATGTGGAGTAAAGCAGTCTGCCTAGGCACAGGTACAGGCCAGCAAGGTGAAGGGAATGTGGAAATTTCTGTGGCAACCACTTCCAGCTCCGCCAAGATTTCACCTGGGTGTGCTTCGGGGATCTGCCCCAGCACATCCTGGAAGGGCCCCTGCCTTCTCCTCTGTGTGTTTGGGCTGACAGGGAAAATGTGAAGATGCTGCCAGCAGAGACAGGAGGGCTGAGGAAGCTTTCCCATGGCAATTCTGCCTTTCCATTTCACTTCAGGGTGGCTGGGTGACTCCCAGCACCATTCCCAGGCTCTGTCCTCCCAAGCAGCGACTCCCACAGCACACCCACGTGCACAGAGTGAGGTTTGCAAACCTTCCTTCTGGAAAGTCCGTGGCTGCTGTCCCTGGGACTAAGGCAGGGTTTATCATTTCCTTTGTGGTTGAGCCCAGCCATGCTTGGCCAGGTGTAGAGCCTTCACACAAAGCTCTCTGGAAGTGCCTTCACACAGACTTCCAGTCTCCACGCCACAGTTCACTGCACACTCTTACCCTGAGCTGCCTCATATATAATTTAAATGTTTAATGTAAAGTAAAGCTAATGTTAACAATGCATATTTTTGAAGACTGACAGTATAATGCTTTATTTCCTAAAGGAATAACTGGAGTGATCCATAAGCAAATAGAAAGCCAAGTAACACTGCCTGAACAGACATAATTTGTGCTCATCCTTGAGAAACCTTAGAGCACATACATCCCTTCCTCCTTCTCAGGTAGGCAAGGTGGGATTGACTGTGGTTTTCTTTCAGATGAGGGATGAAAAGCTGCAGTGCACTTTGTTCCACACCGGTATTAATGATACCTTTAGAAGTGGGATGTCTTTGATATCTATTGTGTGCTGCTGACTGATGGCTCTTTCTAGCCTGGAAAGGTACCTTGTCTTAGCAGCTTTGTGTGGGCTGACAGTGGAGGCCACAAGAATATTTTGAAGTTGAGGAATTTTAAATTAATATAAAATAGCGTATCATTAAAGCTGAGATAGTAATACCCTTCTAAATTTGCCCTAAAACTTTCTTTGTCCATTCAGGAAATTATTAGATATTATCCTATCTTGGTTCTGGATATTCTTTATTGCTGTTCATTCTCAGAGGCAGTGGATGAGAATCCCCACCAGCAAGAGCAGGGACAGCAGAATCACTCTTCTTGTGCACAATCTCGTGCTGCAAGCCCCCCTCCACTCCTTCCTCTATAATAAAACACTCAGAAGCAGCAATTCTGGTAATTGTCTGACTAATATCTTCATTATCAGGAAGCGTTATCTTTCACATACAACAAATGGAGATGGTGCTAACATCAGCACTGAAAATAAGGATTGGAGAAGAGGAACTACTCATCAAAGAGAAAAACTGCAAAGGTTAATTTATGGCATGTCTTTTTCTTAACCTGCTGCCTATATGAAGGAAATATTAAATAAACAACAACTTATAAAATGATATTTTCTTATTTCTTTGACTATACTAGTAATACTTAAAATTATTTTGCATGAGAGAGGGGCCCACATTCTGCTCCTAGATTTTAATTATGCCATCTGAAGTGAGCAGTGGTTAAGAGCACAAAAGACTGGAGACAGAGTGAAAAGGATTGGCTGGGGCAGGAAATCAGACGGTTGTTTGGAAGTGCAGGCTCGGAGCAGCTCGGCTGGTGAGTGATCAATGCAATGTCTGGGATGAGATGTTTGCTCTGCAGAGCCACTTCTGCTCTGGCTCTGAGCATCAGTCACCTGGGCAGGCTCAGCTGGAGAAGGGCTCCGGGCTGCTGGCTGCGGTCCTGGGCTCAGGAGCAGCTCCCGAGGTCAGGCTGACACCAGCAGGGCAGCGTGGGGAACAATCGGGGCTGCTGCCCACGCCAAACCTGCTCTATGAATAGACAGCCTCATCCTCTAGGCTTGTCAATCTGTCACCCAGAAAAAAATAGAAAGGAAAATTAAAAGGTTATGATGTTATCGTCTCCAAAAATAGGATTTCAGTCATTCCGGAGAAGTGCTGTGCTGGGATATTTTCACTCAGGTTCTGCTGACATCTCCCAGCTGTCACCGGCACTGAGCCTCCTTTTGGGACTGCTAAAGGTCACGGAGCACCACAGAGGTGGAGGGAGACCTCCACTTGGGTGACCACAGGAAAATGTTTTCAGGATTAATCTGCAGTAGAAAGAAATGAACCAGTTTGTCTGTGTTTCTCTTTGCTGGTGCTGACAACACCCAGAACAGCAGTGCCTTCTGTTCTTCAACACTGCCTCGAGTCCACCAAAGACCAAAGGTTAGTTCCTAAAAAAGGAGCTGCTGCCTGAACCAGTAGCTTGGTTTTCTTATATTTCAGAGCTAACATAGAAAACAAAGGATCACAGAATGCAAAAGCAGAACAGGCTAGTGGAAAACAGTCTAAGAATAAAAGGAAAACCAGCAGTAAGTCTCAAATATTATCTTTGAGAAGGAAGAGAAACTCGTGAATGCCACTACCCACTTTACTTGGAAAGACAGAATGCAACTGAGTCCATTGGAAGAAAATCCTCTGCTCTGAAGGCAAAGTGAGAGACTAACTCAATTCCCAGGGCACAGCAGAGGGTGGCAGGGAGAGGTGTGACCCCCTGAGGTGCCACATGACAGCCCGCAAGCTCCGAGTGCTCAGCACTTCTGAGGGTCAAGCCTCTGGCACGCTGGCATTTGAGATTCAGTCTCTCTATAGATTAGGATTGATCTCCCCTATCTCTGAATAAAAAAATAAACAAACCGTAACCTTGAAATTGCCATCCAAACCTGGAGTCCAGCCAAAAGAGCAGAGACAAAATCCCCTTGAGAAGCAGAACAGCAACCCCAGAGGTCACTATCGATGCGTCAAACAGAAACAGTGGATTTTGATACCGCAAGGACTTAAGTAATTTCATTTTTATTCAAAAACTGAAAGTGTAATCATATTTTTTTTTCCCCTGAAATGCAGAATTGCATCCATTTCCATTTAAACACAGATACTCAGAGGATACCTTAAATATTCTCTTGGAATTGAACATGCACGTTTGAAAGCAATGCAGGTACAGAAGACAACATTCTCCTCCACGGCAAGAGGACGGTGTTTTACTGCCCTCTTTTTTGTTTTGGAGAACAGAGGGAGATACCAGCAGCTTCAAAACTGTAAGGAGGGAGCAAAGCATATCCAAGCTAGGGATGGCTCAGGTTAACTCTCCAGAAGGAGGGTTTGCAAGCGGGCAAGCTTTTATGGTCCACTGCAAAACAAAGGGATTTGTTGTGTTGTTTTGGGATTTTTGCTTTAGATGAGGCCATCTGCAAATGAATAAAGAATCAGGCATACTGTAGGCTCTGTGTCCACAATAGCCTAAAACTCTGCTTCAGATTCACTGGAAGTGAAGAGAGCAAAGCCCACAGAAAGACATTTCAAGTGTTTGTGCTTAAATGTAGCTCATGGCAATGTGTGCATCCAATTTCATTCCTTTTACTGGGGCAACAACCAGCAGGCCCTGAGCAAACATGCAGCTACACAGAAAAACACACCCTCAGTTCCCAGTGGCTACCCACATCTGAAACTCCACACATCTGAACCTTGCTCCTGCAGAATATGTCTAAAAACAACAACCAAACAACAAAAAAAAACCCCGCATGCAAAACTCTCCCCAAAACACCCCAGGAAAGCACATGGGAAACCATGCAATAGTACATGTTATAGATAAAACAGCTGCAAGAAAGCCAAGTAGGAGGCCCTCAAAGATTCAGCACTGTATAAATAGGAATAAAGAGAGGCTAGCAAGTGTTTTGAAGGGAGGTGGAGGGAATGTGATTGCTCTGTCCCTGACTGTGTTGGTTACACTGTGCACCTACCAGGAATGCATTTTATTATCTAATATTTATCACTTTTGACGGTCACAGGTGTGCCTACTTCAAAAAGATTTTAGCAAATGCCCCTAACTGTGTGACATCTGGATACTGTCATCCCTGTAACAAGAGGTAACTTTTGCCACTAGGCTCTGCTCTGGCAGATGTGGTTTTAGTGCCACTGTTCATTTCCTTCCCTGTTAAAATGCAAAGCATTAGCTTTTACTTACAAACAGACATAGCCTGTTCTATTCTACAATGGGAAGTCAGATCCTTTTATAATCTCAGTCCTCCAAAAAACACATTAAAAAGGAAAATGTTTCACCTGCTAGGATACTGTGTTAGATTCTTGAGTAATATAAATTAAAGACTATGAAATTATTATGATCATGGAATCCCTTCCCACCCTCACAGGGAGGAATTCCTTCCCAATATCCCATCTAGCCCTGTCCTCTGGCAGTGGGAAGCCATTCCCCCTTGTCCTGTCACTCCATCCCTTGTCAATTGTCTCTCTCCATCTTTCTTGTAGGTTCTTCAGGGACCACAATTAAGAAACCACCTCTTTTCCAGCTGAATTGACACTTTTCATTAAATATTCTAAGCATGTTCTCCATGTTGTGAAGAATATTTAATTTTTTTAAAAAAACAGGAAGGAAATGGAAAGTTTTCCGTAAACCTGCAGAGGGAAAAGGCTGCTTTGAAGTAAGGTGCTAAGCTTAAAACTATTTGCATGAAATATTTGTCAGAAAAGCCTTCAAAAAAATTAAAATCTTTGGAAATCTATTGTTCTTGGAACCCCATATGTAGCTGAGTAAAATTAACCTATTGGTAAATTCCAATGATTATCAGTTCCGTTCAGCTGCTCAGGCACTAGGCAGGGTCAGGGGAGCCATGCCCTGGGGACCAAGGGTCTTTTTATCTCTTGCAAAAGAAAACAAAACTACACAAACAGAATCTAAACACCTACAGCAAAAACCCAGTTATCTGTGCTGGATGACAGTCACATTGGGAACAGTGTTGTGGGTTGCTATTAACTGCAACAAAGAAAGAGACAAGAAAAAGACAAGAGAATCAACAAGTTTGTGATTGGTGCAACCCACCACAGATCTCAACAATCCAGCTCGAGTAAAGAACAAGAGTATTTTGAATGCAGAAGAAAATTATAGGTCATTTACTACAGTTTGTATAATACTGAAGATGGACATGAACTTGCACAGAGACATTTTTTGAAAGTGTGAACATCAAGAATACAAATAAATACCAGAGGTCTAGGGAAATTCCAGTTCTGTATAGTGTATTAATACCAATCTGTGTCAGATTAGACAACCTGTAGTGACACAGATAGAAATTCCATTCTCTGATCTGAGGGGTTTTTTGCATATTAAATGATATAAAGCATTCTACACCTATGCCCAATTCTGCAGGAAATTAAAGCCTATGATTATCACTTGTCTAACAGCATCAATGTAATAAAATTAAAGGCTTTGAATAATGGCCAGAAGGCTTCTCAGCCATATTTCAAACTTTTAGAAAATAATCCATTTTTGGCAGATCATCTGACAAGTTCACAACTTTAGATCAAGGCTTATATTATGTGTCATCAGTATTCTTTTGTTCATCTCATACCTATCAATTTTTGTTCATCAAAACCCAGGACTGTTTAAAACATGGAAGAAATTTGGCATGTTATGTGGGTCATTTATGGAAATCAAGAACATGATTTAACGTTAATATACATAAAAATGACTAGAAATTATGCGCCATGAATCCAGATCAGTTTGTGGCTTTTTAAACTCCATTGTATAATACAAAGCATTTTCTCTGTGAGGGACAGAAAAATTCAGGTGGAAAAAAAATAATTACCAGATAGAAATCTTAGCTTAGTTGAAGCTATGTCATATATTAATGTTATTCTCAACACAGCAGGACATTAGTAAATAAGATTTACATCTCTGAATGTTAATTTTTAAAAGGAAAAACTAACACCTCTCCTTCAAATGCACACTAACTCCCATGGGTTTGTGAATTCAGGTAAAATTTAATGCAGAGCTATAGCACCACCACATACAGGATGATCCTTGCTTTTAAAAAGGAGGAGGCAAAGAATAGGTATTACATTGACTGAAAAGAAATGCAAACACCAGAGACAGTTCCTTTCATTATCTCTGAACAGCTGAAGAGTTTTGGAAAATAAATGTCTTCCACTGGAATTAGAATCACAGAATCTCAGAATGGTTTAGAAGAGACCTTAATGCTCATCTCATTTCACCCCCAGCCATGGCAGGGACAGCTCCCACTGTCCCAGGCTGCTCCAAGCCCCAATGTCCAACCTGGCCTTGGGCACTGCCAGGGATCCAGGGGCAGCCACAGCTGCTCTGGGCACCCTGGGCCAGGGCCTGCCCACCCTGCCAGGGAACAATTCCTGATTCCCAAGATCCCATCCAGCCCTGTTCTCTTCTCCCCAGGGCTGCTCTCAATCACTTCTCCACCACACCTGTAGATGTGCCTTTGATATTTGCTACAGAAAATATCAGAGGTTCCCAATTTTGAGATTCAGTTAGCTCTAGACTGGGGGTGAGAATGGAAGCCAACCTGTGAAAAGAATGCACAACCAGAGCCCATGCCTGACTGTCTAATGATGTAGGTGACTGATGTAGTGGATGATGTAGGATTCAGCCTAGCAGAGGCACAGGACCAGCCAGATCCCACCCCTGACAGGCCAGACCTTGGCTTCAAGCCCTGGGAGGCATTTGTCTAACTCAGGGTGAGCTGGGGAGATCCTCCCAGCAGCCTTTGGGGTTACTATGTTAATGAATCTGACTTCAGTTCCCCTATTGGTTGCTTGTGTTCCACGTCTGGTCATGTTTCCAGAATGATCTACCCCATGTTTATATAATGCTACTCCTCCCTTGTTTCTGGTCTTTGGAGTTTTGTCCTCATACAGTATGCAGTTTCTGGGCACTGTCCCTGATTTTATTTCTTATTAAAGTGAATTTTTCTTTTTGGGCACTCCATCGTACCTGCTCCTTTCTCTGTGCCACATTTGCCCTGGAGTCAGGGAACTCCAAAGACTTGTCACAGCCACCCTCATTGCAACATGACAGGGTGTGGAGTAGCCAAGATATTCCTCATCCTTAGAGTTTAGTGCTGTCTTGTCTTCTGCCACTGCTTTATCACAACTATTTTTGAAGAGATTTTATTCCATGGCTAAAGTGCAAATACTTATGGGCAGCAATGAACCAGCACAAACTGAACACAAATTCTAGGCTCCTCCCAGCCCACAGTCAAGTGAGATTTCTGCATTTATGAAATTTTTTGAAACTAAGAGAGTTGAACTTCGACACAAGAATTAGACACAAGATTCCTGGTATTATCATACTAGAAATAGTGGCCTAACATTCATTCTGTTTCCTCATTTCATCCTTTCAAAACCACAGCTAATTTGCCCCCTTGATTTTCTTCTCCTTTCTGCCTTTGTGTTTGGCTCTCTGGAACACTAAAAAGCTTTGAGTAGGGATGGAGGTTGACACAAACCACAAAAAAAAAAAAAAAAAAAAAAAAATCAACCTGTGAACTCAGTATATTCAGGATATTCAGGAGAGTGTTTTAGTCCTGTGTGATTGTTCCTTCCAGGCTTCCACAGCACATCAATCTCCTACAGCCACGTATTCTTTGTGTGTAACCTGCCCTGGCTTTAAGGTGTTTTTCTGTTGCATCATCACCATAAAGGAAAAAACAATGCTGTATGAAGGCACCATCAAAAAGGTTAAAACATTTCACTGGAGGAAACATACCCAGGGAGCTGCAGACCATGTTCCAGCACCTGTCAGGACCAGCAGGAAACCCAAACCAGTCACCTACCACAGTGCTCCAGCTGCACATTCGCTGCCTGCTCGCTGAACAGACAAGCACAGCTGAAGATAAACTCCCCAGATCCCTCAGATTTCAGATGTGGCTCTTCCCTCCAGAGACCTATTGCTCAAACCCTGCCCAGGAAGATGCCTCTGAGGTTTTACAACCCCTCGTGCCATCTGCACTGCTTGGCCCTGGCCCCGCAGCACACAGTGCCATATTCCAGGAGTGGGAACAGCTGAGTGCAGCTCCCTCTCTGGGATTGGGGGCCAACAGCCAGGTCCATGGGGGGAAATGAATGGCTGAGGTGCTGCACTCAGACTGCAGCCCGGCCTGCTGGCACCCGTGCCCTGCTGGCACCCGCGCCCTGCTGCTTCCATGAAACGCCTCTCGTGTTGCAGCTCCACATCAGACGTTTTGCACAAACATTATCCTTATCCAAAAAGGATCTCTGCTGCGGCAAGGCTTCGCTCTGTAGTGCGATTGCCAGGGAATTGTGGAGTCTTTGCAATAGTGCTGTTCCCTCAGTGCTCCAGAGCAGCCCTGGGGCTGGCTGGAGGCTCCCAGACCCCTGCCCTGCGGTGACATCAGTGACGGCCCAGCCTGCCACCGCCAGGCTGTCACTGGGACTAATTTAACACCCGTTTGTGCTGAGCAGGGTGACAAATGGGTTTGGGAATCCAGGTGTGCTGCTGCCACTTCCCAGGTACTGCGGGCAGGCAGGACATCGGAATCAGCCCTGCCATGGGTGTGCCCAGGCCCTGCCCTGCCCTGCGCAGCCCACGGCATCTGCAGGGCTCAGCCGGTGCTGCTCCTGCCCTTGATGCTCCTGCCTTGGCTGATCCTTCCCTTGATGCTCCTGCCTCTCATGCTCCGTGAACACTGAGCCCCTTTCTTGCCCTGTTGGACAGCACATCTCCCGTTTTCCTTGGCACCAGAGCGTGCCCACCGACACAGGGCTGAATTCAGACAAACTGTAAAGAAGTCTGTAACCCTGCTGATGTCCAAATCAATGGCTTTGCCATTAACATCCCTGTGAATAAAGTCAGTGCACTGAAATCACTTTTCCTGAAGATGCATGTCCTCAACAAACAAAAAAAAAAAAAGAAAAAAAAAAAAAACCACCTGGCATAGAGAATCCACCCGTGTGGTGTGTGCCCTACCTGCTCCTCTCACACACCTCAAGTTCATAGACTGATTGCCCCAGACAAAAAGAAGAAAATAACTAACATGGCTAAACTCTTTCCATAGGACAGTGTAATGTGATTCCAGGAATATTGGCTGCTCCTTACTTCCCTTGATTTAACTCTTTCTGTTTCTTGACACACCTCAACGCGGACTCTGACTCTAAGCCTCAGAAGTCTAAATTCAGAATAATAATGTGTAGAAGATATATTTTGAAATATCTTTTAATATCTATTGAAGATAATTTTCTTATAACCAAGTATATGTTATTGGCTGCCAAAGTAAATACATTCTGTTCTTATAAATTAGGTATTGATGAACCTCATTTTGATAAAAGAGCTTTTTGCTTTACTGGAATTAGTGTTACACTTTCAATCTCTCTCAATAACGCAAAACCTGCCTAAATTCCATTGGAAATGCTGAACAAAAAGTAAAAATTAGGAAATAAAAGTTATAAAAGAGATGCAGCAAACAGCTTTAGATTATTTTCTTGCATATATTTACACTTGGAATAAAAAATCTGTAGTTTAACATTATATTAAATTACCGAAAAAAACCCCAAAACATTCCTCAAAGGACAAGTATTGCTGGCATTTACGTTAAATGTTGAGTGTGTGGGGATATAGAGAAAAAAATAATAAAAAAACCCAAATGCTCACTATTTCCTCCAAATCTGAGATACCCAAGTTTCTGAGTCACAACCATGAGATGTTACCGTGTCTTTGCAAAATCAACAAAGTTTATTCTGAACCCACTACTGCTCTTTAAACTTGGGATTTTCTGCTGCAATTCATAAAGCCCACTTCCTTCAACATGTTCCATATAAACGATGGAGGAAAACCATAAATAATAAAACTACAGTTTTGTTTTTTATCTTGCTCTGTAAAAGCAAAATGTGTTAGCAAGAACTAATCCTGCAGTCTGCTGCTCTGGCTCTCTTTTATCTAGTTTTTTGTTTAGGTTTTGTTGAAATCAACACCTTCTATCAGGGTAAGAATTCCTGTTTCATTTGTTTGCTCATTAGGAACAAGAAAGTGCATATTCCAGAAAGGCTTGATGTACAGATGAAGCTGTCAAGAGCAATGTGAATTCTAACAGAGTCGTTTCTCAAATGTGATAATTACTGTTTATTTTATAGGCTTACACATGACATCCCATTATTAAAGTAACTCCCACTTCAGCTTTTATTATTACCCACACTTTTCAATCTCTTATCGACCCCAAGCAAAACTGTATTTTTCTGCACAGCAACAACAAAAAGCTAACACTCAACATTTACTTTACCAGGAATTATTCTCCAAGCTATTTCCACTTTTTAAAAGGTGTCTCATTTGAAAATACTGATGGTTTCCATTAGGGATTGAAATTGCCCTTTAGAATAGACTGGATAAATCAAGGTGTGGGGAGAACCAGTAGGACTTTCAAAAGCATTTTGGAGCTAGTCCAGCTGAGCTCCCACACAGATCAATGAGGAGTTTAGCATCACTTTCCAGGACAGTAGCAACAGGAAGAGAAAAGCCATGTAGTTACTTTATGCAGACTTCCATGCCATGACCTTTGATTATTATGGGGAAACAATAGACCTCCTAAAAATCTGTACCTGGTACATCTGGGCCACCCCACATTCTCTGTGTTCAGAAACGCAGTGTGGGACCCCTGTGCTTCACAGGAGCTGATGGCAGGCGGCCGCAGAACCTCCTCAGAAGGGTTTGGCAGCAGATCCTCTCCCCAAACATCATTACTGTCTCCTTTATTCTTTATTCTTCCATGAGTGTGAAGTGATGGCCTGTCACAATTTGGTTTACACCATGTTTCTCCCGAATGAAACGTCACTGCAAGTGGAGATAACACAGCTGTCCCACCACCTACACACAGGAAACACAAACACTCTGCAAACCCCCAGGGGTGCAGCTCACTCTTCCCTACGCCTGTGTCACTATGGCAGGAGAGCAGGGAGAGGGGGAAAAAAAGCATCCAAAAGTTAAAATTGGCAAATACAGAGTAAATTAAAAACCCAATAACCACAACACTAGGATGAGTCTCTAGCAACAAGGGGGAAAAGGGCTGGGGGGAAAGTGGAAATCCTTTAGATTAGGTGAGAAAGGAAGAATAATAAGGTGACCTGTGCAGGGCCAGGAGTTGTACTCAATGATCCTTGTGAGTCCCTTCCAGCTGAGCATATTCTATGATTTTATGACAATCTGAAAAACTGACAGAACTAGGAGACATGGTCTTAAGCTGCGCCAAGGGAAATATAGGTCGGATATTAGGAAAAAGTGTTTTACTGAAAGGGTAATAAAATATTGGAATGGTTACCTGGGGAGGTGGTGGATTCACCATCTCTGGATGTGTTTAAGAAAAGACTGGATGTGGCACTTGGTGCCAGGGTTTAGTTGAGGTTAGGGTTGGGTTGGCCTCGATGATCTTGGAGGTCTCTTCCAACCTAATGATTCTGTGATTCTGCGGTTCTGTGAAAGGACCAGCAGTGGTTAATAACAGGAGCAGAGGACATGCTGGATTGTGTCCAGTGGGAAGCAAGCAAGGAGAGGGTTAGCAGGAAAGTGAAAGGAATCAGTGCAGAGATGGCACCTGAATTTTGTCAAAAGGGAGAGGAGACAGAGGTCTTACAGACCTTGAGATCTCACCTGGCCGGTGAAATAGGTGTTCTTTCTCTTCCATGCATGGCAGTTTTTTGATTAGATATGCTTTCTGAGATCCAGTGTCATGTCAAAGTACATGAAAAATCATCACAATGCAACAATTTTGGCAGCAAAGGTAGCATTTTAAGGGATTTTCACTGAAAAGCCTCAGGAAGCAGAGCTGACTGAAAACTCTTTTGAGATCTGTTGGAGATCCTAAAAGTGAAGGCAGCACATGTACAACAAACAACTGACCCTAGGATTTACCTGAAGGAGCTACAGGAAGAGATGGACAGAGACTATTTGAAAGGGATGGAGTGTCAAGACAAGAGGGGATGGCTCCCAGTGCCCGAGGGCAGGTCTGGATGTGATCTTGGGCAGGAATTGTTCCCTGTGAGGGTGGGCAGGCCCTGGCCCAGGGTGCCCAGAGCAGCTGTGGCTGCCCCTGGATCCCTGGCAATGCCCTGTGGACATGATTTTCTGAGCCTGAGAGAATTTTTAGCTTGTGCTAGCTTTCCCAAGTGAAACCTTTCAACAGTTTCTCTTCCCAAAACATCTTTCTGTAAATAACTACTTTCTCAAAACATTTTTAAGTAAACAATATTCTTTCCCATAACAAACCTCTCTTCAGGTGTTGTGTACTATTTCTGTAGTTTAACCAATGAATTTGAGAGGTGTCAAATGCTATGCACCAATAATGTGCTTTTTAGCACAGCATGCTATAAAAAAGCAGAATAAATTGTAAATAGAGCCTTCATTTTTCTCTTCTGTCTTCTGAGAATTACTGGAGTGAATTTATTTCATGTCCTACGATGAAAGTGCTCAAGGCCAGGCTGGACACTGGGGCTTGAAGCAGCCTGGGACAGTGGAAGGTATCCCTGCCAATGGCAGGGGTGCTACTTGATGAGGTTTAAGGTCCCTTCCAACCCAAACCATTCTGAGATTCCATGATTCTATGATTTAGCCAGGCTTTGTCCTGACAAACACTTAACTTCCTCTTTGGTAGAACACCACCACTCCTGAGGATGCCAGTGCTTTCCCCATCAAGCCACACATACAAACATATTTCCACACTGCTGCCGTGCTCCTTCACACCTACAGCTTTGATAAATCTTTCGTTATTTGGGGATATTCAGATTTTCTCACTGTGGTAAAATTCCTGAAGAGAGGAACACTAATGAATATAAAAGGTCTAGTGTGAAGTTAAAACAATAAATCCTGTAAAATTTTGCTGCATGGACATGTTCAGTTACTGCCAGGACCAGGGAGATGCCCAGCATTCAGCACTGATCTTTATCTGACTTCTCTGCTCCAGTTGTTATTCTTTCCGTCACTTCTGCTACTTTTCTTTTTCAGAAACTGAAAGTCATACTAGAATTTTTAACTTTTTTTTTTCTTTTTTTGGGGGGGTCTGAATTACTGTAATTATACTCAATGGCTCTGATGAAAAAGTGGAAAAGCTAATATAATATAAAATAATAAAAATCACCAGTAGATCTCTTACTCTTTAAGTGATTGAAGGCTTCCTCCCTTGTAATAATATGCAGCATCCTCCAAACTAGCCACCACAGTTTGTGATATAGAAGAATGCAGAGATTTGCAAACCCTTAAGAAGGACTTTTGATGTTTAGGTTTTTATATTCCTTTGATCAGAGATTAGATGCTAAAATGCAGCAAAAAGCATCACTTGATGATACACAATGAACTTTAAGAACTAAAGGGGAAAAAAGCCTCTAAAATACCAAATTTATAGGCCACCACAGCTGAAATTGAACCCAACTTTTAGCATGAACACACAGAAGACTAATCTATAATTTCACCTTAAACATTTCCTAAGTGATCTTTTTTTATTCAACTGAAGGAAATATAAACAGGCCTCAAATGAGCATTGGCATGTTCTACTCTGCATTTCATTATATCATTGAATTCTAATGTTTTGGGAGACGTGTCACATAGAACTGAATTAATATTCACCAAAAATGGCAACCGTAACTAAATTCAGGATAGTATATAACACCCATCTCCTACTGCATTTTTCTATTACATCGTCAGACACCCTGAAGTCTTCATAGTAACAGAAATGGCAAGAATATACCACTTTCAGTCTTGATTTCTTACTTGATTTAGGAAATATGTAAGATTTTTTAAAGCAAGATATTCATATCAATACATTATAAAGTCCAATGACTGAAGGCTGGTTATACTGATTTTTCCAAATAATTTTCCCTGTATTTTATCCTATTCTTTAAGTAAGGATACATAAGCATCCCACAGAAAGGTATTTTATATAATCATTTAGAGCTCCATAATATATATTTTGTCAAGGAAAAAGACTGCCTGTAATTGCAGGCCTGGAAACTCCTTAAATAGAGAACTCAGGCTGCAACTCAGGGGAAAAGAAGAGGGTCTATCATCTTTGGAGGAGGGGCAAGTACCTTGGAGGGATTAAAAGAATGTTGAGATGTTATGGAGGGAGAAAACTGAAAGGGCCAAACCCAGACTGAAGCTTCATTTGGCCACTGCAGGTAAAGACAATGAACAAAGGTTTGTATAAATGCATTGGCAACAAAAGAAGGGCTCAGGAGAGTCTCCATCCTTTGCTGGATGCAGAGGGGAGGACAGTGTCATGGGGTGAGGGAAGGGCTGAGCTGCAAAGCTCAGGATACCCAGATCCCAGAGATGGAAGTTGGTGACTGAGTGAAACTCCCACAGAGTCACAGAACACCCTGGCCTGGAGGGGACCTTTAAAATGGTCTTGTTGCAGTCCCCCATAAGCCAGGAGGCAACGGTGAGTGACCTGCTGTGCCAGTCAGACACCAAGGCTGGGTGGGATTGGCCTGACAGTGTCCATCCTGCAGGGAGGGCAGGGCAGGCCCAGGCTCTGCTCCAGGCCCAGCAATGGCCCCAGAGCCACGGGCAGGGCCTGAGCCCAGGAGCTGCCCCTGCACAGGAGGCACAACCTCTGCCCTGGGCAGTGCCCAGCCCTGAGCAGATTGTGCCCAGAGGCTGGGCAGTCCCTCCCTGGGGATATTGCAGAGCCCTCGGGACACTCTGCTGTGCCCTGTGCTCTGGGCTGGCCCTGCTGGAGCAGGGAGGTGGCACCAGAGCAGCCCCTGGGGGCCCCTCCAGCTTCACCCATCCCGGGATCTCACAGATGGGTTTGGGTTGGAAGGGACCTCCTTGAACCCAACCCCATTCCACCCCTCCCGTGTGCAGGGACACCTTGCACTGTCCCAGATTACTCAGAGCCCATCGAGCCCAGCCTCAAACACTCCCAGGGATGGGGCAGCCACAGGGAAACCTGGGCAAGACTCCACTGACAGCCAGAGAAAAATTAACAAAAAATTAACCTTCTGATCCTTGATGTGGGTCTGTAAAGGTTAGGGACCAGGTTTACATTCACTAATGATGGTGTTTTCTCCAGTGGATCATCCAGTCTGAACTGAGGGATGCTGTCCCCCACATCCTCTTGCTAGCTTGAGGTGCAACATCACAAAGCATGACAAGGCAACATTTTTATGACCAAGCCTAGTGTCTGTGATCTGCCTTCCTATGAAAGGAGTTTCTTCCCAAACCCCTATTATCCCACTTGTTAAATCACTCTAAGTCATGGTCCAAGGCATGTATAGTACACTACAATCAAACAGGAACAACACTTTGCATATCATTAAATGCCAAATTCTCTCTGCCACTCTGGAAGCAGAACTGCAGCCAGAAACGTCGGCTTTCCCTGCTTCTTTGCAATTCCAATTGCCAAGTGAACACGGGCTGGGGAGGCAGTTCTGCCAAGTGTCAACGCTGTGTTAATATTGTTATTATTCTCTGGGACTGAAGTATATAATGCTATTTTCTCCAAAGGCATTATTGATACCACGGATTAGCATTACAATTTGTATAATTATTGCAGTGCCCACAGGAGTTCATGTCATCAAATATTTATACAACTCAGAATAGTTGAGTGCAAATGATTTTAGATGCCTTGCTGGACCTTTGGAAGGAAAAAGTGATTGGATCAGGTAGCTAATTCAAAGGAAAAGCATAATATAAGATTGTCACAGGATATTCAAGAGATCTTTGTCTTGGGATAATCTTGAAATCTCTTCACACTTCTTGTTTTAATCAAGGGCCTTCAGCTTCTGGGTTTATTTCTCCTAAAAGCCCACCTAATTCTAAGTGTCCAGTGTCCCCTTCTCACTTCCCATGATCTGTTCCTTCAGTATCCAGCATTTGTTTTCTCTGCTTTAGGCCTGCATCCCACATATACCTGCAGCAGAACACAGCACATAATGCTGTGTTGTCCAGCTGATCCCATCTGGTGGATGTGGATTATCAAAGTGGCCCCCAGTGACAGAAGCACAGCTTTGCTTTTTTTTTTTTTTTTTTTTTTAATTAAAAGCCACTGCAGGATTGCTTATCAAAACCCAGAGTAATTCAAAAGTATGTAGTGTAAAATATTTCTAAAATAGGAAGATATCAATGTACTTTGTTCAAAACTCTGTAACACTGGAAGTCAAAAGCAAATGTCCCGGTTTTGTTTCTTAAAGGCAGTGCCTTTAACCTTGCCAAGGCTGCAAGAACTAGAAAGATTTTCAAATGAAGATATATGCAGGCTAAAATAAAGTAAATATCAATTCCATACTTTATTCAGACAGCTGTTGAATGAACGGGCCTTTTTATGAGCTCCTTGCTCCAGGCCAGATTACACCAAATTCACAGGAAGTGCTCTGTGGTTGCTTCATCCCTGGAAATGTCCAACACCAGGTTAGATGGGGCTTGAAGCAGCCTGGAATTGTGGAAGGTGTCCCTGCCTATGGCAAGGGAATGAAACTTGATGATTTTAAGGATCCTGCTAACCCAAATCCTCCTATGATTCCATGATTCTATGATTTTTGAAGCAACTAATGACTATTCAGCTAAGTCTGATGTAAAAATATCTACTACATAACTGATTTTTATAAAACCAAAACCTCTGGAAATCCTAAGGGCAAGATGACTATCACAAAACAGAGTTATATATCAGAAACAGTCAGAATTTCTTAATTCTTAAGGGCCCTTTAACTTTTAATCAAATAACACTGCTTCATCGGTTACCTCAGGTTAGACCATGGCTTAAACAAAAAAAAAAACCAAACCAAACCAAAAAAACCCAAACAAACAAACAAAAAAACCCAGCTTCACAATGCTGAGTACCAGCAAGTTGGAGGTGGTGACAGAGAGAACAAGACATTCAGAGGGAGTGAGGAGTCATTCCCACTAGATAATGCATGATGTTTAATCAGCCGTGTCACCAACTGGAGGTAGTGTGCAAGAGCTAAGCATTAATAGGATAAATCTGTCCTCTTCTATTTCAGTCTTGAAAAGAACTGCATTTGAGATGGTTTAAACAGATAATTTTGAAAAGATCAAGAGCAAGACCTAATAAGTAACACTCCATTAGAGATAGAGCAATTAGAAGTTAGCGAGATACCATACAACTCCAAGTTTAATATCAGCATTGTAGAAGAAATGGTATAATCATCGGTAGGGAGATTAGCAAGACCTTGCAGTTAGATTGAAAAAAAACTTCTATTTTTGTCTTCAACAACTCCAGAGAACTGTTTCTGTCTGGTTTTCTATCACAATAAGTGTAGACAACATTACTTCTACAAATATCTACAGTGTGCTGAAATCCTCTCGTTTCCTTTTGTAGCCAGAAAAAGGTTGTACATTAAAAAAATGCAAATATAACATATGCTGCCTTGTATTTTCACCTTTACACCCCCTCAAAGTATGGACTACTCATAACAAAAAATTTGGAATACTGTGATAGAAGAAGTGTTATGATCTTCAAAAACAAAAAAGAAAGAAAACATGAGGGAGAGGGTGGCACATGATCTCTCTTCTGCCAAGTGGGTTTCTATTCAAAAGAGACCAGGACGTGGATGAGTATTTCCATGGAAGATAATGGGACTTGAAGTCATTTTGAAGCAGCAGAACTAATAGACTCAAGTGAGGTCAAATCAAGTTAAGTGAAGCAGAAAGCCTGGCCCACAGTTTTACCACCGCGAAATATTGTCTGTGTCAGAAAGTTCAGGTGATTGATTAATTTTAGGTAAACATCCAAACTTAGTACTCCAAGTCATTCATAAATACCTTGCAACTAAATTAGTTAATAAAAACATCTACTGAATAAGGAGAGGATCACCAGTTTCTAGCTCAATTCTCCTTTTAGCTTGTCTTAACCAAAGTTGCATCACAGTAATTGCAAATGACTTTACTATCATTAACATCATTAAACTTCATGGAGAAAGCAGTCTGCAGGGACATTAAAATAAAATCAACTATGCAAAATTAAAAGACTCAACAACTCTTCTTTAAGACAGTGTGATACTAATTAACAACAATTGCTTTCTGGGTGAGGATTTCTCCTGGCTGTGTAAATCAGGGGAAATGCTGTGTAGTAGCTAACAGCAGACAGATCTGGAAAAGAATGGGGAAAAAACCCCAACCACACCTATATTCCAACAAAAACTGGTAAACAATGCAGTTCAGGGAAAAGGAATTGGAATGCAAACCCTTCTCAGCCAGGATACAAGATTTACACAAAACCCTTGGGGTCACAGGATATCAACAAGGAAAAATTTCAGAATAGTCTTCTGGGTGAGCACCAGGAGTTGCCAGTGTAGCTCTGGATGAAGGCTTTCTTCACTCATCTCAGCTTGGGCTGCTCCGTACTCTGTGTGTCAAGATGTTTGTCTTTTCTGTAACTGATGCTCTGCTGTGTGTGGAATGAATGTAGACAGCTTGGAAATAATTGACACTAAGGAAAATAACATGGGCTGCAGTTTCCCTATCTTAACTCCTTTAGTTGTCCTCTTGAGATAAAAGTAATAACAGTTCTATAATTTTTATGAGAAAATATACTACCATTATTCAATAGGATTAAATATGGGACCACATTTAAACTTGTTTTTCACAATTGCAAACCAAACTTTTATTTTGCTTTGGAAACGCTTGAAACTTTTAGTCTCTCCGAATTCTTTATTGTATCTTCTGCCTATTGAGAAAGAATAGTGACTAAGCAAAAAAGAAAGGGACTTCTCTGGCAATCCACGGTACCAAACCTCAGAGCCAGCAGGGAGAATGATCTGTCAGAAACTAAACCAGAATTCAGACAGTACAGCAGGGTCTTACTCCAGATGAACAACAGCTACAGAAGGAGGCTTAGAGTTAATATTAGCTAAACCAATCTTAGGATGAATTAGGATCATTATAATGATCAAGTCGTTATTTAAATTACTTCCTTAAATACAGAAACAATTATGGGACTTCTCTAAAAGTAAAGAGTTGTGTTTATTTGTGGGGAATACATTTTTAGTAACTGAGAGGATAGAGTTCTTCAGCTCACAGCAAAGTACTGCTTATTTGGACTATGTTATCACTGCAAGATTCATCTCTTTCAGACTAATCTGTTATGACTTTAACAGGTGGGGTTTCTTTGTTTTTAGCTCTTAATGTAAATAAACAATTAAGATGTGGAAGATATGAAGGCAACAATTTCTAATAAGCACTTTTAGCTACACAGCTGGGTTACGGAGATTTTTTAAATTTAGAGCACAAAACACTTAGATCTCACTTGCATTAAAGAGAAAAAGAGGGGAAAATATTTATGTAATAATGCATTGTCAAAGAAAGGCTATTTAGACACTTTTAGTCCTTAATTGCAGCACTTAACATCACCAATAGAATGTTATTTTAGTAAAACAAGTATTTCTTGGAATAACAGCAAAGCAACAGAACTGCTTAAGTGGCTGAGGCTGTACAATCTCTGGGAGACTGACTCAGGTTAAATTCTGATATCTTTTATATCAGCTTCCTGGCAATGACAGCACCTTCAGTGGGACACTGAACCCCATGTTGGAGCCTGGGCTGCTCCTCCTTCCAGAGCAGATGCCACAACCTCATCCTTTAGAGAACTATCATTCATTGTTGACACAAAACTCTTGGGAAGATAAACCAAAGCCTAACAGACACCCACCTAAATCTGGAGACATCCTTCAAGAGGAGTCAGCTCTGATATCCTCCAGTGTGGAGGTTGGACAGAGCCCCCCCCATAGCACAGAAGACAGCACCCTCAAAAACACAAACCAACTTTTGCTTCTGCCAGGAAAGGTTGGACCAGATGATCCTTGAAAGCCCTTCTAACCTGACATTCTAGGATTTCCATTGTACCAGTGTGGAAATGGGTTCATTAGAAAAAGGGAAATTTATCTTTTGAGTTAGTGCCTAGTAGGTGATCTCCCAAAATAATGTTCAGGAAGGTACTTAGACCTGACCCAAAAAGGTATGAGTGACCCTGTCCTCTGCCCACCCCAACAGTGGAAGGGAGGATCCTTCTACCTCCACGGACTCTGGGTCCTGTTTGCATCACCTCACACTGAACTGAGGCAGAGACACCTCAAGGCCATCCTAGCTCAGTCCACTTCACTCCTGAAATTCCCCTCCCTGATCACAAACTCCTCTGATACCCTCAATGTCCCCTGTCCTACAACCGTGCACCCTTGTCCTAGGTTACAATGTAAGATGTGACCAAAGCATGTATTCTATCCCCATCTCCATGAGCTGTTGAAACCAAGTGGGGCAGTGTTTCCCTTATCTTCTGTTCATGGGCCCAGCAATGCCTTGCCCAGGGCTCATGGGTAACTCCCTGCGGGAGCTGTCTCTGGTTAATGGGCCATCAAGGACCCGCTGCAGGGCTCAGAGAGTGAGATCAGCCAGTTGGGAGATGCTCCGCCCAAGGGGAGGAGCCAAGCATTCCCACCTGGATAGAATCCAGGGTTTGGGACAGCACAGGGAGCCCACTGGACTCCCAGAGGAGACAAGAGCTACCAGACCTTTCTACAGGATCACTGCTTTGACAAGACCATTTCCTCTGGACTGCTACTACCACCCTAACAGGGTGTCAGGTTGTATTCTGACTCTGTCAGTGGTCTTTTGTACTATTGCATTTATTTTTGTTGTTGTTGTTCTTCCTCCTATTAAATTGTATTTCTGACTTGGAATCTCTCGCTGGTTTTACTTTCAAACCAGTACAACCTTCAAGCTCTCTTCAACCAGCTCTGTCTGCAAAAGAAACAGCTTTGCTTTCCTTTCTCCATGCTGTGTATCCTCAGCTACTGAAAAAACCCAAAAAACAAACATGTAAAGAGGTGTAGTCTTCTCTTACTTCAGGAAACACAAAAGCTCAGAAGAAAGACGTTCAACTAGAACAGCAGTTTCACAAGACTGGAGTTTTCTAAATCATATCCATGGTAAATGCAGCAACTGAGGCTTGAAAGAGTTGCAAGACTAGCACAAGAGCAGAGCTGAAAGCAGCCAGCTCCAGGCTCCTCAGACATCAGTTTGATTTGTCCTCCCATCCTAGATTACAGCTTCGCTCCAGCCTGCTCTGTGCAACTCTGAGCTTCATTTGTTCTGTACCAAGCAATATAATTTCCTGAGATTCTACTGGTTCCTAATGATGTGGAATATAACAAGTCACTGCTGAATGCAGTTAAGAAATATGCAAAAGAGAAAATGCCAAACTTTGAAAGAAAATCCTGTCCTAGCACACTGTTAGACTAATCATGTGAAAATGTTTATTTGCCATGAAGTCACAGCTATTAAACAAATTGGTCCATTCTGCAGTGCCAGAGTATTCTCACATGGGTTGCAAGATTTCTTTAAAATTATGTTGAAAAAGATACATTCAGCTAATGAAATTAATGAGCTTTAATACTCCCTTGAAGTACAGGTTTTCAGCACAAATTTGCTTCATTATCACAGCTCTGTAAACCTTGTAATGCATAATGGTCACTGATCCTGCCCAGAACACAGTGAAACATGGCAAAAGTTTAATTGTACATGCACCTACATTTTAAAGCAAATAAGGCAGTCTCTAAGGCTATTAATATAACAGATGCCTTTTATAATTAAAGGGATAATGTCCAAAGATTAGCTGGAAAGTATTTTAATTAAAGTTAGTAAATTACTGTTGAAGTCATCATTACATGGAAACTCAATTAAAATTAGATCCTTAATTCTGCAGCAGCACAGCAACAACAGTAAGTTTCCCCACCTTTGTGTCACATACAGAACGCCACCTCACACGCTGAAGCACCTGATTTGATACAAGTTTTCCTCATATGTTTAACAATTTATTGTACAGAAAAAAGCCAAATCTGGTGCACTGTTAAATGGTCTTTATTTTTCTCCCTGCTGTTCTCAAGCAGATGACTTTTCAAAATCTCATCCCCAAAGAGGAGCACTCACATAAAAAGTAATTTTAATGAGTTTATAAAAATATATTCACAGAAAATACAGCATTAGCCCTGGAAAACCCTTTCTATGGCACCGTTTGAATGAATGGGTAAAGAGGCACAGAAGGACTCAATAACTTCCCTTGAATGCAGCAGCAGTACAAATACAAATCCATTACAGAAGTCTATCTAAAAGTGCATTTCAATAGCTCAGTTTAGGAAAGGTTTACAAGGTCTCTGGATGGTACAAAGTGACTCTGGCAAGTAGTTAACATAACTAATTATAAGAACACATTTTTCTTCTAAACAGAGGAAGGATTAAGGTCATCCATTCTTTTTTTTTTTTTTTTTATAATGAGCTGAGGAAGAGCATCCACTTTTTGCCTACTTTGTCAGTTTTATGAGACATCAGACTGCTATGTCAGTAAGTTATCTCTTCAACACTCTCCAGACCATCCACAGGCTGAAAAAGGTCAGTCAAACCCAGAGTGTAAGGAAACAATTGCATGGGTGTAGACTGTCAAGCACTAAAGTGAAATCCTTGAAAGAATAAGAGCAGTCCCTTGTTCACTAGAAGCCTGAAATTAGATTTGCAGGTGGTACCCCTCAGGGAGCTGCAAATGCCTTGGTTTTTAGGCTATAAGTCAGAAAAAGTGACAGGAAGGGGTTTAGGGCAGTGATCATATGAACATGGAACAGTGGTAGAAGAGATGGGGAGCTAGAAATGAAGATATTTTACTTTGCTGAATAGAAACTTCCAAAGTAAAAGGTAAATTTAAAAGCACATTTTAGCTCATTATTGCTATAGCATGGAAAGCAACTTGAAATGGTGATCAGAGGAGCAGCTCTGCTGGGTGGAAGGGCTGGCAGAGCTGGGATTGTTCACCTGCACAGGAGAAGCTTTGGGCTGAGCTCAGGGTGGCCTTGCAGGGCCTGAAGGAGCTGCAGGAAAGATGGAGAGAGACAATTGCCAAGGGCTGCAGGGGCAGGACCCAGGGAATGGCTGCCAGTGCCCAAGGGCAGGGCTGGATGGGATCTTGGGAATCAGGAATTGTTCCCTGGCAGGGTGGGCAGGCCCTGGCCCAGGGTGCCCAGAGCAGCTGTGGCTGCCCCTGGATCCCTGGCAGTGCCCAAGGCCAGGTTGGACATTGGGGCTTGAAGCAGCCTGAGACAGTGGGAGCTGTCCCTGCCCATGGCAGGGGGTGGAATAATGAGTTTATTTTAAGATCCCTTTCAAATCAAGCCATTCTCTGATTCTATGAAATGTGTCCTTTAAGAAAAAAAATATGTACTACTGATCACTTCACCTGCTAAATTAGAATTACCTTTTCTGCAGTGGGGGGAGAGAATAGATTTGGGAGAGCACAGGCTGTCAAAGCTGCCTGACAAACACAATTCACCTCAGGACACCAGAGTTTACTGCATGACCTGCACATCCATGGCTGAAATACCTCCCACTGAGCCACAAGCTGAGATATACCACAGAGATGAGCATATATCTAAATGCACTGTCTGAAGTGGTATTGATTTTTGTAGCCTCAGAATATGTCCAACAAAATGACTCACTTTTCATTGGTTTTGACCAGCTCTGTTGACTCCACTTACAAGAGTGTCTTTGCATTTCAAAACAAGTGTTTAGTGGGGATATAGGGAGGGACCCATCAGGAAACTGCATACATTAAATTGCTGCAGTGAAGAGAGCTGTGTTAATAGCACTGGCAATGCTGAAATGCCTTTCACGTTTGTTTGCTACAGTCTTTAAATATATATTGAAAACATAGAACCATCCTTTCTCCATCTTTCTCTCAGCACTGGATATATTTTATTTTTGTAACTAGGCTTGCTTGGGAAATCCTTGCAAGCAATTTTAACCTTTTCTACTGAGGCTTCTGCCAAAGCCTTCATTATACCATTCCCAATTACCCAGAAACTTAACAATTTCTACCAGTTTGAACTTATCTCTTGTGATATATTTCTTGCTTTTTCAATAGCAGGATACTAATTAGCACTTAACATTTACTTAATACATTCTGTTAGAGCAAAATGAATTACGATCTTTATTAACCTGAACTGAGAAATTATGAAATTGTCTATTCAATCCCTGGGTATATTCATGCATTTCTATTGTGTTGGTTTTCTTCGGATTCTACTATATTTTCCTCACACTGGGATAATGAGTCTACTAAATTGCTATCTGCAATAAATTTCTTGTGAAATGGTTCAGTTTCCTTTTTTCCACTCTTTCATTTTATGCTTTGAATAGAGAATCCTAGAGTGAGATAGAGCCTGCAAAGAAAAAACAGTTCAGAGAAGGGAAATCACTAGAGTTTGGAAGAGGATAAACCCAAAAGGTTCAGGGATTATAAATGCACCCGCTGGTCATTTCAGCTGTATTGACATCAAGTCTTCTGCTGGAACACATTTGGTAACTGTCAATAGTGTCATTAGCTTTCATAGGATTGTTTTGCCTCTCTCCAGGTCTGAGTCTGACCACTCTTCCCAGAAGCACATCCCCTGTTTACAACGACCTGACTCTCCTCCCTCCAGACACCCCCCCCACCCTCTTGTTTACTCCCCAGCCCTTTTTTATTTTTCTTTCTTTTCTTTTCTTTTTTTTGGGGTTTTTTTTTTTTTGTTTGTTTTGTTTTGTTTTGTTTTGTTTTGTTTTGTTTTGTTTTTGTTTTTGTTTTTTTAGGAGAAAACCTTTATACCTCCTGGCTGCTTTTATTCTTGTCTTTCAAAGCAGGACTATCTTCTTGAGTCTTTGACAGTTACCTCCTCCTCAGATGCATGAAACTAATGTAAGTGTTACTTCAGGAAGTTTGGGGGGTTTTACCCTTTAAGTGTAATCCTAATGAGTACAAATTATGGTGCAGAACTCCCTCAGAGGAAGGCACAATAAGCCTTCTAAAAGCATTGTCTTTCACACTTGGGGACTGAGAATATCAAGAGGAGAGTCAGTGGGAACAGACTGACTAGAACACCTGAGCAGCTAAGTGCAAAACCTGATGGCTATTTAACAGCCTATTTAATGGCCATTTAACAGCTATTGAGTAAAATAATATTCTGACAAAGACCAAACAATATAAGGAGCTCCTCCAAGAGCTTTGCCTTACCCCTGTTCACCCAACAGAAGCAGCATCCTACCAAATGTCCTGGGTTTACAGTAAGTTGTTTTCTTTAGTCCTTGTTACTTTCAAACTAAGTTCCATTCAGGTCAGCTTTGTAGCAGCAACATTGACCTTAGCTGCAATGGAATACACACAAGACAGTTCATAAAAGAGTCCCCCTCAAACACACACTGCTTTGTCATTTTCTTTATTTGAACAACAAACTAGGGAGTGCAGCTGAACTGCTGATCACATCCATGCTACCTTCATGAGGAAAATGCTCCCAAATGAGCATTTGAGTCAGTGTTTGGGCTCTCAGACACGCCAGAGCTTAAGAGCAATAGCAGGGTAAGAACTGCTTTTAGAGCTTAATTTAATATATTTTGGTGTTTCTTACTGCTGCAAGAAGAACAAACTGATATAATTCCCCCTCGTGAGGATGGCTATGTACTTTCCCTTGAAATCATCACCTACTTAATGACAGCTCTTTAGATGTAATTAAATATATGCACAAAGAATTGCTGCTATGTAGAACAAGTTATCCAAACAGTATTGTTGGGTTTGCCTTTCTTTCCAGAAACTTCAGCTAATAAAAGGTGTTAAGCTTTTTTTTCACATAATCAAGCAGAATTAAATACTAGATAATTTGTGATAAAAAGTAAAAGATATTGACCCTGATCATCTTTCTCACCTGATTATATTTTTGTAAAGATAGTGACCAATAACAATTTGCTTGGCATCTCGGTAACAATGCCTGCTCTTCGGCTAATAAACACTGACTACCAAATGTTCTGAGATTTTAGGTTGGTTTGGGGGATATTTTTGGGGTTTTGTCTCATGTAAGCTTTTTAAAATCATGGTTTCCAACTATTTTGGTCATAAAAAGCAATAGACAACGTGTACTGGAAGAGCCAGTATCAGTATATGCTGCTTTTCCAATAACGTTTTTATGCAGAAGATTCAGGCAATGAAACTCCATCTTTTCCTCACAAGGAGATGAAACTGAACACAAGAAAATCTCTGAAGATATGGAGATTCAGATGTAGTGTTCTGGTGTAAAAGAGAATCCATTTAATGAAGCATCTGCGAATTTCCCCAGTGGTAATCAATTTTACCATCCTTAGCTAGTACTTTTGGAGAATAAAAGGTAACTGTACAAAGTTAAGAAAATGGATAAAATCCAAATAAGACCAATCTTGAGAACTCCAGGATCTCATCCACGGAAAGGCCGATCACGGAAGCACTGCAGCCTGATTTTGGAACAAGATGCCTAAGCTTGACCTACATTACCTTTTAAGCTTCTAGACCTTTTCCTCACCCCTGTATGATTTATAATGCATAATTAATGTTAAGCTTAGAGATCAGACTGTGCCTGCTCTTCCGTCTCAATCCCCAGCATGTAGAGGCAGATAGCATTTCCTGACAATTCAACAGCCTCCATCATAAAACCCTTCTATAACCTTATTTAGTTCATTTATTGTCATGGAGCTGGGCACTGTCAGGGTATGGAGGGAGCAGGATGAGGATCCAACAGATTTAGGAAAATGTTAAAATACATTTGATGCAGATGCGTTCAAGCAACTCCTTCCCTATTCACTCCAGGGGAAAAAAGGACATTGTTAAAGGAGAACAGGTCTGAGAAGACACCAAGAACCATTCTTATATACAACTATTAATTCAGTGATTGATTTCTGCTTATTCTGCCTCACAAAGGCATTCAGAGAATTGCTCTGACTTAAAATATTGCACTAATAAAGGTAAGACACTAAGTTTCAACAGAATTTAATTTTAAGTAAAATGACTAAAATTTATCTTGTCTTAATTTCTTAAAGGTAGAGCAGAACTACATATGATTACACTTTTCAGAACTAAGCTGATCTTCCTCCCCCTCTAAAAAAATAATTAAGATTCTGTACAATCTGAGTCAGCATCCTAGTTCATTAAAAGAACTCAGAACATCAGGCCCTGTTTCTTAATCCATATTAGTTTTTACTTGCTTGATAAAACGTGCTCTGCTAGAATATTTCCCCCTCCAAGACACATCATCATTTCACTCTTTGCCTTGTTTTTGCTTTTGCTGAGCTAAAGAATCAATATCTGTATAAGCCAATTTTTAATTAAGCAAGGTGGTTCTATACAGATATTTTCCTGGCTTTAATATTTATACACATGCGCAAAAAATAAATGTGTAATTACCCTCTATAAGCCATATTCAAAGCTTTCTGAAGCAAATGGGAAAACTTTTGATTTTCCTGAACTTTTGAATTATGTCCTAGAAACAAACATCACCAGAGATCTTACTCAGCCAAGTGGAAGAAAAGAGATCAATGCTCTTCTATTCTCCCTTGGTTGGTCCATCCCTGACTTCAACAGAAAGAAAATCAAATGCTAAAGAAATAGATGCTTTGATTTATTCAATGAGGACTGTGGAAAATTATCTGTCCAAAATCTTAGATAAAGACTTAGTTAAGATTTAAGATGAAGAAAAAAACACAGTTTTGCAGCAGATATTTTGGAAGAGTTTCAAGGAGATTTAAAATATTATAATTTAAGATGTGGTCTCTGATAGAAGACAGAAGAGTAGAGAAAAAGTGAGATGAGATCACCAAACCCAGTTAAAAAATATGTCTTGCCCCCTCAAATATCCCTTGCTCTTATCTTTTAATGCCACAGTGAATTAATTGATTCAGGATTTGGGGTGCAACTGTAGAAGTATGTAAGACTTGATAAATTGTGAAATTTATTTTAAGGGGTATCTCTGCAAGAGCTCTGCTTGAAGAATAATTATATTTTTGAATTAGAGACCACCAGTTCCTTCTCTGGTATGAAACAGAGGCACAGAGATATAAATATTCACTTAGAAAGTTAACAAACAGCTGGGGATCAGACTGAGGCAGCAGAACAAAAGTGCAGTGTTGGACTTCTCCAAGGTGCAGCCATTCCACTTTCCAACAGTGAGGAAAGGGCAACTACAGCCAAATGAACGCAAGTTTCACTGGGAGACACCGCCACGGGTAACTCCTCACTATCTGAGAAGCCCCCAGAAAGGTTTTCATCAAAATATTCTCCCCACATGGTCCTACAGGCTCCAAGGTTGGAAAAGGTGAGGGGATCAAGGGCACCCTCAGCAGGTTTGCAGGTGACACAGAGCTGAGGGGGCAGGGACACTCCTGAGGGCAGGGATATTCCAGTGGGAGCTGGAAAACTCCAGCCATGGCCCCTGGGGATCTCCTGAGGTTTAACAAGGCCGAGTGCTGGGGCTGCCCCTGGCTCAGGGATCCCTGGGATCCCTCCAGGCCGGGGCTGAGCAGCTGCAGCAGCCCTGGGAGAGCCCTGGGGAGCTGTGGGGCAGAGCTGAGCCTGCCCCGGCCCTGGGAGCCCAAACCCGGCCCTGGGCTGAGCCCAGCGTGGGCAGCAGGGGAGGGGATTCTGCCCCTCTGCCCTCAGGGGAGCCCCCACCTGCAGAGCTGCCCCAGCCCTGGGAACCCCAGCACAGCAAGGACCTGGGGCTGCTGCAGAGAGCCCAGAGGAGGCTCCAGGAGGAGCAGAGGGATGGAGCAGCTCTGCTGGGAGGAAAGGCTGGCACAGCTGGGATTGTTCACCTGCACAGGAGAAGCTTTGGGCTGAGCTCAGGGTGGCCTTGCAGGGCCTGAAGGAGCTGCAGGAAAGATGGAGAGAGACAATTGCCAAGGGCTGCAGGGGCAGGACCCAGGGAATGGCTGCCAGTGCCCGAGGGCAGGGCTGGATGGGATCTTGGGAATCAGGAATTGTTCCCTGGCAGGGTGGGCAGGCCCTGGCCCAGGGTGCCCAGAGCAGCTGTGGCTGCCCCTGGATCCCTGGCAGTGGCCAAGGCCAGGTTGGACACTGGGGCTTGGAGCAGCCTGGGACAGTGGGAGCTGTCCCTGCCATGGCAGGGATTGGAAGTTGATTTATACAGTCCCTTCCAAGCCAGGCCATTCTACAATTTTATGGTATTTGTCAGGAAAATGAGTGATGCTGTAGAAAAGCCTCTACAACCTCCTTTGCCTCTTGCAGTTTTGCTGTTACACCGGACTCAGAACTCTATCGTTATCTCACCTCTGTTCTCTGCCACAGGGGATTTAAATCCACCAGCTCTGGCCCTACTCTCAGGCTCCTGGCTCATCGCTCAGACTGCAGAGTGACACACTGATAACAAACATCTAAAATTCTACCTCTGTGCAAAAGATTGAAGGTCAAAATTTGAGCTGTGTATGCAGCTCTGGTGTCTTCAAGGTTAAGCAACAAGTGATTCTTCAGCATTACAAGTTTTGACTTGAGCAAAAACACTCAAGCAGCTTCTGATTTCAGATGCTGCATTATCTTCCTGCAGAGAAACCCAGTGGCTGGGCACAGCTCCCTGGGACATTCTGCAAAGGTGCGTAAAGGACTATGCAGAACCTAAAATTGTCTTTTTTTATCAAATTTTCTCCTTAAGACATACTGTGCAATGGGAGGGAAATAGTTTTGTGTCAATTTATACAGGATTCAATAAAAGCAAATTAAAAAGTTGTTTCCTATTAAAATTGACACAAGTTTTCTATTATCATGAGTATTATTAACTGGAGATATATGTGCCAGATCTTCTTTTAATTACAGACATATAACTTACACAAAAAGAAGTCATATCTTCCAAGTAATTACAGGCAGCTCTAAAGCATATTATTGTATTATTAAATTAAAAAATCTGCTAGTAGAAAGATCAGAAATTAAATATAGAATCATCCAGCATTCAAAGAAAAAGTAGGCATAGACAGACATGAAATAAGCTAAATTATTCAGATTTAAAACACAATTTTCACACAGGAAGAATTATATGCAGCACCATTGTGCCACAGTTTTCTAAATCAGATGTAGCTACCAGCAAACTATTCAGCTCTCATTAAAACAAACTAAGAAATAAACCCAGGATATCCTGATGAGCAGCTGAAGAACATTTATTCCCCAGTGAAACCATTTCCAGAAAGATCCCCATGCCAAGCAAGTGAAGGAAAAGGAACAACAGCATCATAAAAAGAGAGCACAGTGGATTAAGCAATATAGTCTCTGCTCAGTTCAGAACTTGCACCATGTGTGATTTAACCCTCATTTTCAAGCTCAGGACTCAGAATTCCTTATCCTGTCCAGTAGTAGTGAGACAAGGTTGAAGAGGGAGGCACAGGCCCCACTCATGGATTCCACAGACCTCTGAAGTCCTCATTAGCAAGATACGAAAAATCCAAAGCTGAATATTTTATCCATGTCTTTGTTCAGCCCTCAGCAGAGGCAAATCTGGCTGTGCAGTGACCACAGAGGATGTTGACTCCCTGAAGTTGTGCTTTTTCATTCATCTCAGCCCAAACTACCCCATAAGTTTTGCTACCCCACCAAAAACCAGTTCAGCTTCCGTTCTACTCCCTAGGTTGTAGGGTTCACTCTGAATTAATGCTGAGCTTTAATAAGATGGAAAACAGTACAGATTAAAAAGGATCATAATGCATAAAACTGAATTTTGAGGTTGAGCTGGATGTAGACTTTTAGCTGGCTGTTACATATTAGCTAGCTCTTACATATTTTAGTGTAGCTTTAGAGAAGCATTTCCAGGAAGCATTTTCAAAAGTAGTTCCAAGAGCCTTTTCTACATGACCATGGAGAAGCAAACATGTGCACATGCTAGATACATATTCAAAGTGTACATCTATTTTTATACCAATGTCTAAGGTTTAAAATACTTAAATATTTTATCCCCTTTTCCCCCACTAATAGTTTCCAGTAATGGGCAGATCCACAACTCCCATAATATTGTAAGAATGATTCCTTTAATCAGATTTCCCTTTTAATTTTGAAAGGTTAGCAGGTTAAGAAATTTGTGATAAGTTCTGAACTTCTGGATGTTTATCTAACCTGAACGCAAAGCAATCCCTTCTAAAATCTGCCCTGCTATAACTGTAGTGCTGAAGATCTACTTCAAGGTTCTGCAGCTTGCATGTAAACCTCAATTTCTATTGTTATAAATGATAGCCGCTGGTGTGTTTTCTTGTCATATTGTAGTTATTGCCTTTCCTTAGATTCACTTTCTTCTTAATGTAAACAGAAGTCCTCTAAAATAAAGCAAAATATTTTTCTCTTCCTACATGTCAACAACGCACCTTTTTCTTAAACAAACGCCAACTACATTCATAGCAAGATTAAAAATAAGTTTTCCAGTTACCTTGGCAGGAACTCTGCAAATATAAAGGCTATTAACTTTTATAAGGCATTAACAGCCTAGTAAGCTCTTGGAATGTCCATCCCCCTCACAATGGGCTTTGGGCACATATCAGAAGTGAAAGACAGACACCACAAGTTTTGTTGGATGACATAAGACAAAGGACGTGCTGGTTTCAACACTTACTGCACAAACCTGTTTTTCTTCTGGCTAATTCAAAGTGTCATCAGAATGGATTAAAGAGCAAAGGAAAGAGAAAGAATGAGGTAGAGGAGGTAAATTAATTCCTCCATACCAGAAAGCCAACTTTCAGTCAGCTTTTCCCTGGATGTTTGTATCTGCAAGCCTACTGAGGATTCCAGCAGAAGGAAGTCTATTAATTTTCCATGTACTTGTTGACGAAAAAGCTATCAGGATTATGGGTTGAATATTTCTAGAGTAGGGAAAGTAAGGGATGCAATTAATCTCTGTGAACTAAAATATACCTCTTTTCATTAATCTTTTATTGTAAATGAGCAAAGTAATTGAACCAGTACCACACTGTCAGAATAAATGCAATGCCAGTGGGATGTGCATGAGAGAGCACATACTGATTGAGTATTAAATATCTAATGGCAATAATTTATGGTTCATTACCTCTTTTTGGAGTTCCTTAGTTGCAGAGTGCTTGAATTTTAAGTAGACAGACTTTCAGCAGAAACTGCTTTCAGAAGCTGAACACACCAAATGTGCAAAACCCTCCAAAATCTACTTAAAATTAAGATTTTCGTACTTCATTAAGCCAACCTCTGCACCACCAGAAACGTGCAGCTATTTACAACTTGGATTAATGCAATTAAAGATGCAGTGATGAGTCAAGGATCACGTGCCACGTGAAAACCAGAGAAATGAACAGAACATTGTACACAAGCAGATCCCGCGTAAAAATGGCCAAATACCTTCTTACCCTCTACAAATACCCAAACACCTTCTACATGTTGTCTATTGCTTTTTATGACCAAAACTGTTGGAAAACATGACTTTAAAAAGCTTACATGTGACAAAGCCCCAAAAATATCCCCAAAACAAACCAAAAAACTGAGAACTTTTGGTAGAAAATGTTTATTAGCTGAAGAGTAGGCATTGTTACCAAAATACCAGGCAATTTGTTATTGGTTGCTACCTTTACAAAAATATAGTCAGGTGAAAAAGATGATCAAGGAACAATATCTTTTGCCCTTTATCACGAATCATTTAGTATTTAATTCTTACCTGTTTTCCTATAAGGAGACTTCATATAGGAGGCACAGCTTTGTGCTGATCCCTTGGATCCTGTCACTGGAAACAGGACCAGAGAGAACAGCTGGAGCTGGGCCAGGGCAGGCTCAGGCTGCAGAGCAGGGAAAGGTTTTGCTTCCCCCAGAGGTGCTGGCACTGCCCAGGCTCCCCAGGGAATGGGCATGGCCCCGAGGCTGCCAGAGCTCTGGGAGTGTTGGGACAGCGCTGCCAGGGGTGCACAGGGAGATTGCTGGGGGGTCTGGGCAGGGACCGGGACTGGGTCAATGATCACTGTGGGTCCCTCCAAACTGAGGCTATTCTATGATTCTATGACTTCCAAAAAGCTAAATTTTAGAAAGCATGACCACTTAAAACACTGTGTCACGTGGCATCTTTAATTATCAAGTAACTACTGCACCTGTTCAAGGGAAAAATGTTCAGACATCCCCTTGTATAATTTGAAGAATAAATAATGTTATCTCTTTACTGGGTCTTGAGCATTCCTGACAGCACCAGGCTTACAGGGAGTTGTGGCAACAGTGAAAGCTGCAATGAGTTTGGCCTCTTCCCTTGGCACCTCTTTCCCAGGCTGTGAGCACAACCATCTTTTGCAGGGGAGAGATGTCACCTTTGCTAAATTGACACACCACGACCTCCCTCACCAACAGGCCTCCTGACAGATTCCAGCTGTCCTGCTTTGACGGAATCTTTCAAGGATCAAAGAAAAGATCAAACTGGAAGTGGAAAGTAAATGCTTCAGTGTTTTTATGCCCTCTTCATCTTGACTTCACAGGAGTATAAGTGATGAAATCTGAGGGAAACCAGACAGGAGTCAGCCCACACTCACAGATTTTAATCCTCTTTCTGAATTTTACTCTTTCTGTTGCCTACTGGAACTGGTCCTGGAATGCATACCAGGCTCCTAAGCCTATCTGATCCTGGTGAATTTTGCTCATTTGTTGAAAATTAGACTGTTCTATTCAGACACTGCTCACTTGGCAACATACTGCTTTATATTTACTGTTTATTGATTTTTGTTAACCGGGACTATAGAGAAGAAGCATTTCAGTTTCAAAGTCGTCCCAGAGGACAATGGCAGGTTACAATCACTTATACTGTATAAAAGCTTCATATTAATTGACTCTATATTTACATATTATGAATGCATATTTTAATCTGTTTTACATGAATAAGTCCTCCACAATGAAGATTTCATTTCCTTTTTTAAAACAAAATAACTACTTGCCTTATTTGAAGAGACAAATCTCTTCTAAATTGTTTTGACCTTTCCTTGTGTCCTTTCTTAAAGTGGAAGTTGTATCTGCCTTCTCAGTTCAGGAATTTCTTATCTTAAAGCAAAGGGATGAACTCAACTTCAAACTGAAACCATTTCATTGTGCTCCCTCCAGTTTGGTATGTCACCCTCTCTGTCTGTATTTGAAACAGCCGAATTCCTGACTAGCTCAACTCAACTATTTTTAGCCACAATAGACAAAAGGCTGAGAATAGACCAACTACAGCACTGTGCTGGAAAAAGGTCTCTGGTCAAACCCAAAAGATATGGAGATATCTCAGACTAATAAAATACAAAGGTCAGGACATTAATCTGGAACAGGGCAGAACCATCTGAATATGGGACTCCTGTTGCTGTTCAATATCTTGCCGTCAACCTTGGCAAAGTTTGTTCTCTTCCTGTACAAATCTTTTGTTTCAAGTTTCCAAAGTCAACCATTAAGATGAAACACTTTTTTACCCATCTCTAATTTCATCACCATCAGAACAAGTCTTGGTCAAGAGGCTTCAATAAAATATTACCAACTTATCCAACACATTCTCTGGCCTCAATACTTCATTTTTAGGCACAGAAAGTTTATTGTCATCATTTTCCCTACCCAAACCCCAAATATTTATCAACTTTCTGCTGTTTTCCAGCACCACAGGAGCTATTACAAGCCAGCTCTGCCAGGTTCTGAAAGCACAGCCAGACAAAGATTTCCTCACAAAGTACCTGCCTCTCTTAGCACAGTTTCCAAGCCTTTTCATAAATTATTGGCTCACACAGGATACTCCTGCTAGCAAACAGAAACACCTCCATCCTAAGGCCTGAGGATAAGGAGGCATCTTACAGAGTCCTATTTGTCAGGCACCACATTTAAAGCGCTGCAATAAAACAATTAAGCATATTCACAGATGAGAACACTGCAGCCCTGAGAGTTACTATTCCATTTCTTCATTCTCAAATCACTCTAATATTCCTCTAGTAAATGTGTACTCTGGGGGCTGATCTGTTCCTGCTCTGTGTCTTCACAGCACCTTTGTAGCGACGTTCTTTTGTGTTTAGAATTACACCCTGCAGAAATTGCTTCCTGCCACCGAGACAGACCAATTCATTTTATGACTGCAAATCTATATTAATGTCTTTTCTACAGTATTTAATGATGCAAGTCCTTCCACTTGTTACTCTTAAGCATATCAAGGCCTGTATTTCTGGAGACAGTAGTGCATGCAAAAGATCACTAAAGGTTTTTATTGCTGTTAGAAACTACTGATGTTGCCATGATCGATACGGTGAGACCATGTGTATGTTACATTAAAATGTTAAATATGGACAAACAAATAAAAATCGGGGCCAAGCAACTGCAATGAAATAGTTCTAAAGAAACAGTTCCCATTTATATTTTTTCTAAAAGCCATTCTAGCATCATAGCAGCAGAACAGAAGACAGTAGCAGAATGCATAAGGAATTTAATTTTGAACGATATTGAAAGGTCAGTACAGAATTGCTCAGCTCATATTTTTGTGAAGATAACATGTGTGAACTAGTTATTTCCTCCTTTTAACATATAATGACCTTGTCCTTTGATTTAATGAGAAAATTATACCTGCTGCACTCAGATTTAACAAACTCTCCAGAATTAAGGATATATGAAAGGAAGGGGGAAAAAATAAAAGAAGAATGAGAAATGAGACCTCACTTGCAACCCAACCATCTGGCAGAAGAAAGCCCAGCAATACCAGCACAATGACCTGTGGAGCCTTAGCTGTGACACAGGCAGGAACAGAGAGGGGGAAAGGTGTGCAAGAGCTCCTTCCAGCTCAGGTGAACACCTTATTAATGTGGTATCATGTGAACAATGCACATGGTGAAACCCCAGTCACATATGTGCTGCTGCTAGCAGGGAATGCAACAAGACAACAGTGCCTGAAACACTGCACTGTAATTATAACTTGAGAAGGCTTCTATAATCTTAATTATAAGCAGGTTGCCTAACCTGTGTTAAGGCCATATATCTCAATTCTAAAGGTTGCAGCAGTATCCTGGGTCACAAAGGAACATTGATTTGTTCATTAAAAATCTTATTTAAAATTTCAATGAATTTAAATTGTTCTCCTCAATTCCTAGAAAAATATTGAGGCCTGACACCATTAAAGAAATCTCTTCTCGTGTAGAAGTGGAAGAGTGAACTCCCAATTCTCTTTCTAGCTCTGCTTTAGCCACTGTATACTCCTGACTGTTTCTTTCACTTTCTACCTTTTAGAACTCTGCAAACAGCCATAATTCAAAAGATTTGAAATTTGTGGGCTCAGCATCCCGTTGCACAAACAACATAACAATGCAAGTGGCTGCACTTACTTCCCACTACTCTCTACTTGCAGCTGAAAAATCAGACTGGAGATGCAGAAGTTTAAATAGATTGATAATTGCTTCAGTATGACTTTTGCTGCTCTTTCCATGGTGAGCCCTGTGCTGTTTCAGGGGCACAGGTTGATCCTTCCCTGGCCTGGGCCACAGACAAGGGAAGCAGCAGCTTTAGGGGAGTGCTTTGTCCTTCCCTCCCTGCTTATTTCTTTGGTTTTGTGCGGAGTTTTAATTTCACAAGCACATTGAGTAGAGAGACAGATGAGACCAGAAAGGGATTTCTGAGGATGAAGAGTTCCACAGGGATCACCTAGGAGAATCCATCTGATGCCCAAATGACAGATACGTTTTTGAACAATCAACCGGAAGAATTGTTTAATGAATATTAGATTATATTAAATATACAGGTTACATCTGAAACCTGACTAAAGCAACTGGATACTGAAATTTATTTTTCTTTAGGAAAAAAAATGAAAACAAGAACCAGCTGAAGACTACTGAATTTATGTTGTTTCTCTTGATACTCCCCTCTGCTGACTTCAGAGCAAGTTACTCACAAGGAAATAAAAAGCTTCCAAAGACAAGTGCTGGTTTCAGTGAAGTGCCGAAGAAAAGCAGGAGGCAAACAGCCATCGTGGCAAAATTCCCAGGTATCAGCCTTCATCAGGTATCAGGTATCAGAGCTGTCACACCAGCGATGAGCGGGGCACAGAGCCCTGTCCCGTGGTTTTAGGTGTCCTCAGATGAGTTTCCTGCCTGTGATGGATCTTGCAAACCACCACAGCGTGGCACTGTGACATTCCAGCTGCAAACCTGGCTTCATTTCCCTGGAGCCAGGCTCCTGATAGCCCCCCAAACAGCCCCTGTGCTGGGTGATGGCCCCCTAAAGCAGCTGTGGGGTTCTGCAGCTCTGCTCCCCCCATCCCCATCACCTACAGCCCTGGATCCCACTGCAGAGGCTCCTGGGATCCCATGCTGCAGGAATGCCTGTGGGAGCAAGGAGGCGATCCCAGTGCTGGGGGACAGACAGCAGCTGTGCTTTGGGCTTGTGGAAAGGCAGCAAAGAAAGCTGCTTTTCCTTCGTTCTTAAAATAACCCCATCCTAGAGCTAACATTTTGAATTCAGTGAAACGCTTCTGACAAACCAATATTTTCTATCAAAGTGCTCCACCCTCAACAGCCCAAATTATCAAAGTGCTCCACCCTCAACAGCCCCATGGACATTCACAAAGTCCTGGCCCACCCCAATGAGTATTTCTGTACCATTGCAAAATATTTTCTAAGAGAGCCTTAGAATTCTGAAGAATTTGTACTTGTAGATCATGGAATGAAACAAAAAAACCCTTTCGGCATTCTCAGAATAGTTTGAAATAAATATTGCAGCCAGCAAGACTGCAAAAAAACCTGTTTATTATAGAAAGCGTTACACAGGTTTCTTTGATTGGTGGCCAAGCAAAACCTTCCAATGTGGATTGTGGGTTGCTTTGGTTACTTTCTTTTCCATCTTAAAATAATATCCTCTCATGAAAGGCTGCAGCTATTCTGTCCCTGTCTCTAAAGATGGCAGGAATTGCAATGGAGCTGTTCAGGGCCCTGTCACAGCACTACTTCATCTGTCTCATGGCTCTCAATTGAAATACTGATCAAGTCTGGCCCTACTGAATTTTTACAATTAAAGTTTCAAGGTGACATACTATGGCATAACATTAAGCATAGATTTCATTTGTCCTTCATTAATAATCAACCTTACAGTCAAATATCCATTAACATGAACTGCATAATAAAATCAACAACAATTTCAAATGAATTCCCATATGAACAAAACATTTCAAATGCTTAATATTTCACACTCTTCTTTCACCAGATACAGTTCAGTAGCAGTCTAGGTCTTTGAAATCTTCATAATGCTTTTTATCTTTTGAAATGAAACATTTCCCTTAGACTTTCATATCACCCCTATTACTTTACATCAGTGCCGAGTCAATTCCCTTTCTGGATTTCATCTTTCCTCTCATATCTCTTTTGCCATTTAGCAAACAACATCCCATCTCTGCATCTTCCCAGGGTATTTACTCACAAAAAAAGGAAGGACACTGTTATAACCAAAATTAGCAGAACCAGAACAAAGGCAGCCCTCCTCTGCTTCATGGGCTGGCATGTGCAATAAGTGAAAACTCAGAGATAGAAATGCATCAAACAAACAAAATTAACAATTGGTTTGCTATATAGAACTTAACCTGGTAATGGAGGCCCTCTAGTATCACCCACTGCTGTACTGAATTATTATAAAATAAATCCTTCAACAATGTAAACGTGTGTCTTTTTCCCTGTCCTGTAGATTTTTTATTTTCCCAAGCAAGAAGGATTACAAGCCTCTTTGCTCATATAACCTGGTGCTGTTCTGTTCAGGAGCAACAACAGCTCCAAAGAACAAAAGTCCTGGCCATTATCATTATTAATAAAGAAAAAATTCCCAATTGTGACTGGAAGCTTTTAAGATTTCAGATTGAGCTGCTTTTCCTGGCTGGGAGCAGTGTGATTGCTTGTATTCTGGGGAGTAGAGGTGACTTTGTCATGCTCAAAATCTATGCTTTTTTGATGTTAACTAACTTCCTATAAAACCCTGTGAATACCAGATAAGCAGGCTTTTACCTGAGAACAGCTAAGTCTGATAAGTGAGGTGTTTGATTAAGCTCAACTAAGATTAGGAGGAAGTTATTGATGCCTTATCTCCAAAGGACTATTCAGTTCGACAGCTATCTCAGCGAGAAGCTGTCCTTTTTCTCTCCCTGACAAAGCCACAATCTAACCATTTTAAATCCAATCCACTTACAGCACTCAGACAATGCTCTTCATTTACTAGAGCTGAAGTTGCCATTCCTATGGCAGACTAGGACAATATTTATTACAAGATCCAGAATGGATCTTCTGTGGAATTCTCAGGCACTAAACACTTTAGACAATAAAGGTTTCCCAACATTTCTCCATCTTGAGAGGAAAGCACAATTTTTAAAGTACTGCTTCCATTACATAATGCTCCTCCGAAGATAATGCAGAGCAATTTCCCAGTACTTTATAAAATCTATTCCTTTAGGCTACCATTTACATCCCAGGAATTACAGCCACATCAAGCGTTTGCATGGAGATCATTAATATTTAAAGTGGGACACAGAACTTAAGCAACTGAAAAAATCTCCACTCATAGAAGGCCACAGCACCCTCCTTCTGTGTCCTGCTGCAGTGGCAGCAGTAATGCAGCCCCTCTCCCCACTGTTGCTCTTGGCAGTGGTGGTTACTTGTTTAATTAAAGGTCTAGAAGTCTCCTCTTGCTTAGACAGCCACTCCAGGAGAGTGGCTTGATCCTGGGTGTGTTTTATGAGAATGTTGGCTCTGCTGAGCATGGACAGGGCAGGGAACCAGACCTGTAACCCCTGTGCTGTGTGACCAAAAGCTCTCCTCTCCTCCCTGCAGCCCAGGGGCCCTGAACTGGGATTGAGCCATGCTCTGCAGGCCTCCATGCCCAGCACTCCTGGTCACATTCCTGCCCCTCCAACTCCCTGCTCAGGGCATCTGCTGCTTGCAGATCTCATACCAAGATGCCCAGTTCCCAAAATATGGCCCATCCAACGTGCAGTTCTCATTTGCAGACTTCAGTATGTGTTTGGGAGGCCCCAAATTTCTTTGGAACTTGAGTTATTTCTGCTGGAATGATGTGAGACCACACTTGGACTTTCAGTGAACTTGACCTTCTCTCCTGCTGTAAATTGCCTGACACACTGCTGGAAGTACAGAGACTTTGTCAAGAAACTGTAATTATCAAAATGCATGAAACTGGAGATACAATTTGCACTTGTTCATCACACCATTCCATTTTCATACTGTTGTATTTCTTCTCATTTTAATTGAGTTCCTATGCTGCAAATTAGTCTCATAGCGTTCCTGCCTGGTCCTGGCTTAAGGCAGACATCGATGAGGTATCCCACTGAAAAAGCTAAATTCTTCCTGTGAGGGATATTTAACTTTCCTTGTTAATTCCAACTGCAACAGCTAATTTAACAAAGGTTTGCTATTAGTTCTCAATTCTTTTCCAGGTCTTGCCTTCTTCCAACATACAAAAGTGAATGTTAAAAAACCCCGCCCTAGTATTGTAGCTGTCTGTTGTGAATAGACTTGTGAGATGATAATGACAAAAATGCAGATGTGGTCTCTGGAATTTGTGCAGGTAAGCAAACTAAACAGAGCTAGGCAGTGCTGTATTTATCTAGCACAAATATGGATGTTCCACAAATACAAAAAGAAAGTATTGATTTGCTACTGATACAAGCTGTCTTTCCTCCAAGCACAACTGGCTTAAAGCCCTTTATGGAATATACTCTTGTTGATCATCAAATACAGCACATTCCTACATCAGCAGCGTAGGAGGGAAGATTATTCCTCTGAGAATTACTGTATTCAAGAGGCAAGTGATAATATCATCACAAAATAGACAAGTTACATTTAAAATTAAATAAAATAATGCACCAGAGGCTTCTGCATCTCCTAATGCTTTTTTTATTTCCCAGACTTGTCTCTTACTGGATCAGGCAGAACAGTGCTTTACTTCCATGAATTTTTAATTTGATTTCATCAAAACTGTGGTGAATTCTTCCTACCTTTTCCCTATGCAGACTTAAAAACAGCTTACAGAGTTTGTACAGCCAGAGCAACTAAAACAGGCTCAACATTCCAGATGAAAGCATTGGTTTTACTTGAGAGTAAATACACAATGCTCTACTTAGAGTTCATCTTTGGGCAAAGCAGGGAATTCACTTGTTTGCAAATTGCATTCACAGGCTTCATTCATTTCATGAGAGGTTGTAGGGCTCAAATCTGTCTCTGCGCCTTTCTTCCTTGAAGTAAGAACAATGTCACAAACCATTTCACCATTATTAAAAGTCTGCACTGCATCCAGGTGTGTCATAGAACCATGGAATGGTGTGGGTTGGAAGGGACCTTGAAGCTCATCCAGTGTCACCCCTTGCCATGGGCAGGGACAGCTCCCACTGTCCCAGGCTGCTCCAAGCCCCAATGTCCAACCTGGCCTTGGCCACTGCCAGGGATCCAGGGGCAGCCACAGCTGCTCTGGGCACCCTGGGCCAGGGCCTGCCCACCCTGCCAGGGAACAATTCCTGATTCCCAAGATCCCATCCAGCCCTGCCCTCGGGCACTGGCAGCCATTCCCTGGGTCCTGGCACTCCAGTTCCTGAGGAATTGTCCCTCTCTGGTTTCCCTGCAGCCCCTCAGTCCCTGGAAGAAGCTGTGGGGTCTCCACACACCCTTCTCCTCTCCAGCTGAGCAGCCCCAGCTGTGCCAGCCTAGCCCCACAGGGGAGGTCTCAAATTCCCATGTAGTACTGGAGTTGCACAACCTGTCATTCTCTAAGAAATGGTCATTCTGCCATTTGTACCTTATTTGTTCTTCTGCAGTGAGCTGACTCTGTTTCCTGATACAAAACTTTGAAACTAAGCAACCATTCCTTTGGCAGAACCACTCTGGTGACACTTTCCATTGTGACAACTACCAGGGACTTTGGGCTTCAGTGAAGTGCAGGGAGGTACTAAAGCACTGCAGGGAATGCAGGAAATTCCTGTAGCACTTATTTGATAAATACAGCCTGGGTTTAATTTGTCCATTCAATCCTTTCTCATCCTGGGGAGGCAGAAGTTGATTCGTTTTACATGCAAGCAGCAACCATTTGGGTCAGCCTGAAGAAACTATTTCAGACTGTCAGCATGCATCTAGGGGAGCCTTGAGACAGAGTGGGAGACAAATTGACCAAATGTTGATTTATAACAACAGTCAGCCAGAGAAGGCAGAAATGTGAAAACAGTGCAAGCAGAGTGTGAAACCCAAACCTGAACTGTCAGGGAACCGAAAGAACAACCAGATGCTTTCTGCAGTGACATAAATCGAAGCAGAAGTCACCAGGCAGAGATATAAGCAATGCTACCACAACACGTAAATAATCTGACTCACTCTAAAAGAGTTGTTCTGTGGTGCTGAAACCAACTGCAGGTTGCATAAATCACATCCCCCCTCAGACACAAACAGGGTAGGACACACATTCTTCAGAGAGAGGAAACTATGCCACAGAGTTGGAGTATTCTCTCTTGCTGGAAATGCAATCTGGGACAAAGAAAGTGTCCCATTCTGGGTCTGAAAGAGTACTGGTGGATTAGAGAGTAGCTCCTGCTGGCACTACTCTTTCAATTTATCCCCAAGTACCACATGAACATTACTGTTACTGCTTCCATTCTGCATTAAGAGATGAAGAAATTGGTTACAGACCAGCGAGAGACCATTCAAACAAATGAGCAGCTAAAAACTACAGAGGCACTAACTCCTTAGTGTACAAGTTTCAGCATTACAGGATGCAGGAATTTATATTTAATTCTACAGCTGACTAAAATTCTATTGTCCCTGTAAGTCAACAGCTATCATTAAGCAATAATCACTTAAAATATCTGCAATTTTCTGTGTTTCAGAGCACAGAACTGAGATATTCTATGCTTACATCACATTGCCAGGTAATCTTTCAAACTGAAGTTTAGATACAAGCACCTTGTGACCCTCATTCTGAAATAATGGTATCACTACTAATTGCTCATGATCAAAGGTTTCAGGTACGTGAAGGCTGATTTTGAAGAGAGTATCTCCAAAAACTGAGATCTACATGGAACATCTCTGGCCTCACCATGCACTTTTGAAGTCTGCTTAACCTCACCCATGCTATTTTTATTATTAAAATAATAATAAAAAAGAATTGCACAAGTATTTACATCAAAACTGCATCTAAAAATTTCATTTCCAAGCCCTTCTCAAAGGATAGCATACATTGATTAACTGAATTAGTTATTGCCTTTGTGTAAGAAGCAAAAGCAAAAAAAAACTCCACTCGTTTACCTCTAACAATTCAAACCTGGAGAAAGGCACTGGGCTCTGTGGGGAAACACATTCTCTCAGAGCAAACACCAATTCAGTTTACAAGAGAAAGGAGTAACATAATACTTGGCTATATCTCAGTTTCTTTTCCACTTGTTTGCTTTGTTCATCCTTTAATGGAAAAATAAAAGATACTTTCTCTATATGCCTTTTTAATATAAAAATACAAATATATACAAAGAAAAATAATTATTGGGAAAAGAGAACACACTGCAATCTTAGTGTGTTTTAGCACCACAGAGCCTTATTCACCTTGCCAAAAAATATTCACTCCACAGAGATATGAAGCAAGATGAGGGGAAAAAAGGGGTCTGGCATTGAGGTACGAGATAAAGGTCAGCAAATCACATGAGCATTCTTATGTCAAGACTGAGCCATGAGGTAAATTACTCTGAGCCCCACAGAGTAGCTACAGAAAGTTGTTTGGAGATTCAAAAACTGTACAAACTAGTCTGCTGGCAGAGGGTGGAAACCAAACCATGAACTCAATCACTCCCAAGTGATCATAAAACCAAAAAAAACCAGCAAAGCTTGAAAATATCCCCAAGCAGAAAAGAAAAGCACATGCTCATGTTGTCCACTTTCCATAAGCAGCCGTTTAATACGCACAAAACTCAGTAGAATATTTTCCACTGATTGGAAACATTTCAGATCAATCATATCAGAAACCAAAGGCTCTCTTTACCCCACCACCCTAAACTAAAAAGATCTCCACCTTCAGAGGGAGCTTTATGTTGTTTTCAGTGCTCCTTTTTAAATGCTTCAATTTTGTCATCAGCTTTGTTTTGGCAGGTAAATTCATTTACAACTTGGAGAGGTTTTTGTACTGTTTTATCCTCTTCCCCCATCTCAAATATGTTGAAAGATTTGCCTTTAAAAAAAGGTTTTATGACAGCACATAATGGTGATCTTCCTTTTAACACTCAGAGGGATAAAAGGCTGGTACAACATGCCTTAACCTGAAATTCAGCCCAGAAAAAAAGCACAAATATAGAAATCAGGAGAAATTCAGGCTTTTTTGTCACTTCTCCTCATCACCGTTTTGCCTTTCATGTTTTATCTAAATCCACTGGGAAAGGGGAACACAGGATTAAAACAACAAGACTTAACATATGTTTCAAGACAGGATCAGCATAAACAAAGGCGTTGAATGATAGATCATATTTTCAATGTCCACACATGCACACAATATGAATCATGAATAAATGTCTGGATTTGACAGCTGGGGAACACTGCAGTATTATTACATTTTCCCAGGAAAACCTGAGCATGTGAGGTTTCAAGAGACAACAGAAAATACAAAGTCTACCAAGACATTACAGTATTGCGACAAACATTTCTTTAAAGGAGCAAGGAAAATTAGAAACAACACAAAGGATCAATTTCCAGGTTCTGTGGCTTTAAAGCATAAGACAGACATTGTTTTGTAGTACTAACCTGAGAGAAGTTGAACTCCCAGTAGATATTGTGACTTGGTCACTGCACAAGAAAGTATCAGGATTTAGGAACCATGGCACTGAAAAAACACACACAGTATAAACGGGTATGTTGGAAAGTGGTTAAATATAGAAGAGATAGGAAATAAATTCCTGCTTCTCAGCCACTGAGAAAGTGTATGGGAACTTCATGAATTACTCCAAATTTACAACAGGAGAAGACGGTTTGGACAAGAGAAGGCTCCTGGGAGTCCTTAGAGTTGCTTCCAGTGCCTAAAGAGGCTCCAAGAGAGCTGGAGAGGGACTTGGGACTAGGAATGGAGGGGCAGGACCCAGGGAATGGCTGCCAGTGCCCGAGGGCAGGGCTGGATGGGATCTTGGGAATCAGGAATTGTTCCCTGGCAGGGTGGGCAGGCCCTGGCCCAGGGTGCCCAGAGCAGCTGTGGCTGCCCCTGGATCCCTGGCAGTGCCCAAGGCCAGGTTGGACCTTGGGGCTTGGAGCAGCCTGGGACAGTGGGAGCTGTCCCTGGGACAGTGGGAGGTGTCCCTGCCCATGGCACGGGGTGGAATGAGCTTTAAGGTCCATCCCAACCCAAACCATTCTGTGAGTCTGTGAACTCCACACAAAATGAATGGGTCAGCAGTGGTTTCTGTTTTGGTTCTGTGTTTCCCTTCACCTCTTTCACCACCACAGCACGCAAGCTGCTATCAGAAGTTTACCACAAAAAAAACCCACTCATCTTTCACTATTTCTTTTTGTTTGGCCATCAAAGCAATGACTTGAAAATGCCAAGATCTGCTGAAAAGTGCTCCAGGAACATGGATGAGCTATGTCTCACCACCCAGCCACCACAGCTGTGTCTCTGCTCTTGACCTATACCAAGAAAACACTAAATCAGCTCTGTTTAGTCTGAAGTGAACTACTCCATCTACATCAAGGGTTTTTTTGCATTTGATACTGGCAGACAAGTATCAAGCATGGCAGGGACAATTATCTTAGGTCAGCATGCAGCTCTGTGCATTACCTGCAGCTCTCATTTCACATGAAGCCAAAGGTCTTGTGGGACAAACACATAACAGAAAAGAGACTTTGCTGAATTCTTTTCTTCACATGTGAAAGAACTTTCAGGATATCTACAACTCTGCTGATAGGAAACTCAAAACTATCTGCTAATTCACTGAGAAAACATCATATCACCTGTACAGTTTCAATTCTTCCTTCTCCTCAGTATCAAAATCCTCTTCATATCATTGAAAAAAAATATAAAGATGTTTTAGGCTCTTAGATCAATACTGATCATCATTACCCAATCACATTCCAGCACAGCCTTCAGGAAATTCCTGGCTCTGTTCCATATTCTCTAGAACAAGAGCCTGTTGCATTTCAGGCTTATTGAACAGATACTTATTTTAAATTGAGACTAATATGCCCAATTATTTCAGTAAATAATCCTTTCATCTTGAAAATACAATTCATATATTTTTGCTTCATAGCAAATGAATTACCATCTAAGAGGTAGTGTGTTTTGGGTTTGGTTGGTTTTGGTTTGGTTTGGTTGGTTTTTTTTGGGGGGTGGGGGTTGTTTAATAAATTCTTCAGAATTATGAGTAAACTATTACAGGAAAGGCGATTCTGGAGCCACAAGTTTTATTCCCCTGACTACTAAATCTGCCATTTAACTGAGGGCTAGATTCTTGTTTGTGAACTTGCACAAAGTAGGGACTTTGTGCAAGGATCAAGAAGATGAATAGTAATAAATAGACCTTGGATAATAATTTTAAAAAGTGAATTTAAACACATTTTTCTCAGGAAAAGAATAACTTCACAAAATCCCTTATTGTTATTGATTACAGAATTCATTACAGAATAAATGACTTTTACCAACTATGATTTTAATAACTTAGTCTTAAACTCATAATTCAGATTAAAAGACTGATGCAAATTTCACTCTTCTATTTAACAGTTATCAGTTCTATCAAAACATAATACCCACAGAAACAGGGTAAAAGGAAACATAGACCCTTCATTTTTCAGAGCAGATACAACACTGCTCTGCTTTCCTAAATAGGAGCCTCCCTCAGCTGTTCTTTCTTTCTTGCACAGTGATCACAGGAAAATTTCACAGGCCCCTCTACTGGCAAATTAATTCTTGCATTCTAATTAAAAGCATTTCCAGCTCATACCTTTCCCTGGCTGTGCTGTTGTCAGCACGGATTTGCATTGCCATTGTGCAGAGCTGCTTTCACTCCCTGCACTGCACTCCAGTTCTCCACAGAGCACAGGGATGAGATCAGAGACTGCACTTCCCACTCCTGGTACCTGCATCCTGCCACCCCTTCAGAAAGGCATTTATCCACCTGCAGTAGGTACTCCACAGTGTTCCAAGGATACTACAATTTCCTTTATTTGTAATTTTCTTTTCTTCTATTTGCTCCCCAAACATTTTTCTTTTGCTTCCCAATCTCACTCAAAACTGATACCATGTTTCACCAAGGAACATTAAGTACTAAGTTTTCTATCCTCCCTGCAATGATTTCTTTACTTTGTATATAAAGATCTGAGGTTTGATTCATAGACAGAATTTATACCAAGGAGATACAGACTATTTAAATTAAAACTCTTCATTGCAAAGTAGCCTAGAAAACTTACACAAACTTTTATTAAATTTCTACTACTGAAATAACTGAAGTTGGGTCTGAAATGCTTTCACTCCTGTTGCTTTCTCAATTCCCCTTACATTTACCAGTGTACTTCCTGCTTTTCTTCAGCACTTATAAATTCAAAAAACCCAAACAACTATGAATCTTAGAAATTGCAAATGTGCAAAGTTTAATGCCTAGGAACGTATTCAAAACCCCTGAGGTAAATCTTAGTTGCAAAATTTCAATAAGAGTTTCAAAGTCTTTAAATGTGAGGATTGCTTCTAGATTTTTCTAAAGTAGGAAATCAGAAATGCAGCACATGCTCACAGACAAAGGGTTTGAGTTCTTTTTTTGAACCACTTCATTATTTTAAATGAAAGAAAGCACCTGGATGAGTGCAAACAATGGAAGAATAATTTTGATCTCAGTTACTCACACACTAAAAATAAACATTTTGCCTGAAGTCAATCATAGAAGATTACAAATAGACACACATTCAGAACCTTCTAACTGCAGCTAATCAAGGAAATTGCAAAGGTGTGATGCCTCTCAACTAGTGAAATCAAAAGCCATAAAAACCAGATGGAAGCAGATCTCATAATACAACAGTCTGAACCACATTTGGAGCTCTGACAGACCAGCAGTTCCAGGCAGCACGAACAAGTCAGGCTGTGGGGCTTTACAAACTTCATTTGAAGAAAAAAAGAGGCAGTTGGTTACATGTTTCAGGGTTTTTTTCATTATTATTAATTTATTTTATTTTTTTATTTCAGGAAAAATTTCTGCATGGAAAGGGTGCTCAGGCCTTGCCAGGGGCTGCCCAGGGAGGTTTGGGTGCCCATGCCTGGAGGTGTCCCAGGAAGGGCTGGAGGTGGCACTGAGTGCTCTGGGCTGGGGACAAGGTGAGGATCAGGCACAGCTTGGACTGGATGACCTTGGAGGTCTCTTCAACCTAAATGATTCTGTGATTAAATATAATTTCTCAGGGATATTAGGAAGAAATGTTTCCTTCTAGAAGTTTTCTCTTTTTAGTCTGATCTATGCTGCTTTCAGCCTCTCTCTGCCTTAGAGCATTCCCTCCTGTTGGTTTCTAAACAGAAAAACAGCCTGCCTTAGAGCCAGCCGTCCTGGTTTGAATTACATCATCATTAGCAGAATCCCCTTGGGAAAGCTGAATTAAATCAGATTCAAAAAAGAAAACCACTCTCTCCCTTAACGTGCAGGCTGCTGATTTGCAAACCCATAAAGATGAAAATCCAGGCAGATATGGCCACTTCTAAAGATTTTAGGTCAGGTGATTTAGACCACCTGCCTAAAAGCACCATGAATCTCTTCCATGGACAAATACTAATTGCAATAATACTAGGACAGTCAAAATGGTTAATCATTCACCCAACAAGAAAATTAAAACTAAATTCATGTCTTCAGGAGTAGATATCCCCCTAACTTCTCTGCCACTGTATAATCAGACAAATCTCCTTAGCCTTGCTTATTCTGCAGCTAAAGCTATATTTTATTTTGGGAGCAGGACATAGGACAAAAACACCTTACACTTGGCAACTTAAACTTTGGAGGTTATTTTAAGCTGAATTTCATTTAACAACATAGTGGGTTGTTTTGGGGGAGTGGTTTTGTGCCGTGTGTCCATACAAAGTGCAATCATCACAACTGCTCATCCTGCCTGGTGCCCTGGACAGGGCATCGTGTCTCTGCATCATCACCTCCTGCAGCAGTGCACTGCTGGTTCCCATTGCTTTCCTCTTCCATCGATTTATCACTGCTGCACAGTCCCAGGCTTTCAGGAGCAGCTGGTCAGGGCACCCCAGGTGATTTCAGGTGGGCTCCACAGCTTGCAGAACAGACATTTGGATACTTCAGGAGTTGCAGTTTAGTAGCAAGAAATCGGCTTTAGCCACAGCCAGCCCCACCATTGCAATATTACCTGTATGGTGTGAGAAGAGAAAGAAAATGGTGATTTTTTTTCCGGTGTTTTTCCAGCATTCATTTTGAGGAGAAAGCTGCTGATCTGGTACAAGTTTAGTCTAAGCTCAGATGTGACAGGATTGAGATTTACTGCTGCCTTCAGCAGTGATCAGGTTGCTGATGGAGTTATGCATTGCCTCCCACCCACTGGTCTGACCACTCACTTGGTCTGCCCATAGAGCCCAAAGGTGTATTCCAATGGATCAGAAGGACTCAGGGAACTGCAGTATATCCAAAACCTATTCCAGACACAGGTGTATAGGAAGAAAAGCTCCTGTAGTGAACTCTTTCCTTATTGGTTTCTTCTCCTTGGGGAAAAAAAAAAAAACCCTCCACATTTCTAAGTCAATAGGCATCAGCAAAAGGCTTTAAATTCAATACTATAATTCTAATGAAGATGAATTTATTTTTCACTTTTATGGGGTTTTTTGGATGCAATTCTGCTTCCAGTGGAAACCAATTGCCAAGAGTGTCACAAATTAGACAACTGAGAAGTAAGCAGCGAGTTTGTTAATTGCTAGGATTAATTTAATGAACTTAGTCTCATTAAGCTCCATGGGCCATGCTGTCTATAGGAGTGTGTGAAGGATCATACCAGTAAAGTCAGGAGGCAATTAAGGACACTGCTGAGAAATTTTGTGAGGGGGGGAGGAGAATAACAAGGCAAATGTTACGTGGAAAACAGCATTATTACTGAAACAGCCAATGGTAAGAATAAAAAAAAAAAAAAATCATTTTGGTCCGAACAAACTATATTCTCTCCTAAAAGCAGATAAGCAAATGCTTCAACTACGATGTTATCTGACAGCCCAGGACCCTCCTAAGGTGAGAAATTGTCTAACAAAGCTTTCCCACACTTGAATCTATTCACTGCTGATTTCTGGCTACCAGTCCTGCCTTTAGCTATTAGGTGAAATCAGCATTCATGTAAAAGCATTGCTAAGGGACTACAATTTAATAAAACACTACAATACAATGTTGCTTTCAAGCCCTTTTGAAATTGAAAAGATGTGAATTGATAAAATCATGAAGTACCACTTATAAAATAAACCCTACTTCTTCCTGTTAATCAAATCTAGAGCAGGAAAGACCAGCAGCAACACAGACTCAAATCACTACAATTACACAAGAATGAAAGATAATTTTTTCCTTTTTAAAACACAAGTTATAGCCTTCAAAAACCTCTAAGCTCCAGATGATTGGCTCTGATGTACCAGAGGAATTTTAAGCTCCCTCAAAATATTAAACCCCTCCCAGTATTCTCTGGAGAAATAACACCATCCATGACATCCATCTGATGACAGCATCGAGGTGTCACAGCTGGGGCAGCAAACAAAGGCAGTGATGTCTCTGGGAAAATGCATCTAAGAAAAGTGAAAAAGCACTTGAAAAGGAAGGAAATAAACAACCTTTGTGGGCACTGAGGTGGGGATAAGGTGCAGGAGGGAATGCTCCCAGTGCTGGAGCGGACATTCCTGCAGCCTGGGCAGAGGGTTGTCATGGCACAATGTTTACCTGCTGCCTGTGGAGTCACTGGAGAGACAGGCACACTGCATCCCAGGGAGGTGGATGTGTCCTGGAGGAGCCCCTGGAGAGCCCAGATTTATCCTGGCGGGCTGCAGCACACAGAAGGGTCTGTGCTGGAGCTGGGGAAGGCACAGGAGGAAGCAGCAGCTGCCCTGGAGAGAGCACAGCCCCTCTTGAGCAATGCCCTGGAGGCACTTGAGGAGCTGGGAATGACGGACTGAGATAGAGCCTGGGAAAAGGAGCTGAAGGGAAGGTGGTTTTGGGTTTTTGGGTTTCTCACCACCTAAATCTTCTTTAATTAGTAATTAACAAATTGTCCATGAGGCTGTCTTGCCTGTGACAGGAATTGTCAGGGATCTCTCTGGCTTTAGCCTTCCTTGCCAGCTTTTCTGGGGGATGTGTCCCTGTGTCTCAGTGAGGGAATTCAGAGCAGCTCTGTGACATGGCAGCTTCCCCAGGTCAGCCACTGTTGCATTTTTCCTTCTTTTTTGCCAGAGTCAGGATTAAATGCTCAGAGAGTATTTTGTGTTCGGACTCAGATGTTTAGTAATTCTTATCTATATTACAGTCCCACAAACCGTGAGTTCTACAGCACTTCTGGCTAACAAACTAAAAATGGCCCCTCTTTCCCTACAAGGCCTTTTAAGGTTAAACTGTCCAATTAAGAAATGACACCTAAATAATTTTTACTTTTTACCCAATAACCAACCACCCATGGCCCACAATGCAGACTTTTCTATCCAATTACAAAATACCACCCAGACCCATGAAGAAGAAGGTGAAAAAGAAGGACTGGCCTGTGCCCCAAAGCTTCTATCTTTCTTTATATATATATTACTATATTCTAAACCCTTAAACTCTATGTTTTCCACCCTGTGATATTGCACACATCTATTCAAACTCCACACCCACAATCCCAGTTCTATCACTCAGTTTTGGAAGCTTTTCCATGGTCTCAGGTCAATGCAGAGTTTGCTTGGGGGTCAGTGCCTGTCAGCACAGAGAGTCTGAAATCCTCAGTGCCCAGGGTTCCAACAACCCAGCACAGCATCAAAGGAGGGCTGAACTGTGACACAAGAGCAATATTCCCTGGCTGCTGAGTGCCATGCCAAATGCACTTATGGAGCCAGGGGAACACTCACTACAGCTTTAGGAGGAAATAAACAACTGTTCTACTAATGTGATTTGATTAATTAGCTGTAGCAATTACTGTGTGGAAACCATGCACAACCCCTGTATATTCCATTTCCTTTGTTATAATTTATAAAGCTTTCAGAATCCTTTGTCTCCTTCAAGGGGGAATATTCAGATGGAAGTAGAGAGGTACTTTTTCTAGCTCCTCCCTCTAAACAATTAAGGCTTGATATTAACCTTTGTATATTCAAGGTTTTCTATTATCTTAACTAAGATATAATAGCTATTCTGTCCACCCTATACAGTTTTTGAGCTCTTATGGTATGGGTGTATTGACACTGACTGGGTTGAACACAGTCAGAAAAAGAAGTAAGAAGGGTTTTTTTAGCATGAACAACAAAAGAAGTAGGTGGTGGAGAATAAATCTTTGAAATGGCTACCCTTGGGAAAGAAATGGAAATATAGCAGCATTTTACTATTTATCTAACATATGGTATAGATAAATGTCTGTTAGTGAAACTGCATTAATTCCCTACAGGAAACTCTTATCTTTAGCTCTGACCACTGCACAGAGATGCAGATATTAAGTACTGATGAGAAAAAATGGACAAGTTCTACTTTTGATGTTATTTAAGAACACAACTTCATAAAGTTAGATATTTTCAAATTAAAAAAGTGCTTTCCAATTTTACAGATAACTAATAATTAGCTACTCAAATACATAAGAGCCTAGTAACTACTCCCTTTCCCATAAATTATTCTATAAATGTGTTAGATTTCAGTAGGGCTTTTAAAGTATTTTTTTTAAATGTGAATCTAATTTGTTTGAAGCTTCTGCTAAATGTGTGGGTGGGATTCAGGTGGACATATCCCAAATAGCATTATTTTATTTTTTTTTTAATATTAAAATAACTCTGTAAAAAAACCCAGAAAACAACCCTGGAACATAAATGTCTATCCCAGAATATTTACATGGTAAGATTTGACTCTACTTTGGCTTAAAGAAAATACCCTTTTAGATGATTATAAAAGTTGTAAAAATACATAAATTTTAAAGGTTTTATGCCATAATTACTAGGACAATCCCATTTTCCCTGGTAGAAATACAAAAACAGTTGGGTACAGCACTTGGTGATAAGACTAAAAACATATTTTGAACAAGTAAGTAACATTATTGGAGTCTGCTTCAAACTAAAATTCTTTTCAATTCTACTGAAATGCTGTGTATTTTACCAGGGCCAGCCCAGCCTGGAAAGTGTGGGAAGGCTCCAAGACATTTTGTGAGCTCTTCCAGAACCATTTCTGACACCTGGGAGGGGATGGAATCTGAGTTGTTATTTGTGACACATCTGAACAAAACCTCTGACTCTCTGGTGTTGGAGCAAAAGGTGATTTTTGGAGTTTCATCTTTGCTGTTGCAGTTTTACAGCCTTCAGTAACGAGGCAAAGCACAAGAATGTAATTTGGAAGAATTCTATTGCTGGAGTGAAATCCCATAGCTCCAAAATCTGTTAATGCTTTTGGGTGTTCATATATACATATATATATATACACATGTATATATACATATATATATGTGTGTATATATGTATATATATGTGTATAAAATGAAGGAATACCATGGACTCCTGAAAGGGTTTAAGGGCAGTTTGGATGGAGTTCTGAGCAACCTGATCCAGGGAAAATTGTCCCTAAATTGTCCCTGCCCACCACAGGGGACTGGAAGGGTATGATCAAAGAGGTTCATTCCAACCCAGATCATTCCATGATTTTACAACTCCGTTCTTCCCTCTGACTGTGCTCCTTCTCCTTATATACATTTCAAAAAGTATTTAAAAATCATTGCATACCCTAGAACTTTTGTACAAGTCATAGAAACACCCCGAGTCCATCCATTCAGCTGCAATGTTATTGTATATGAAATCCCCTGCCTCTAATAAAAATTAATTATCCCACACTATTCAATGAGTCATGCCCGGCCTGCTAATTGTCTCAGCAAAAGGTTGTTGTGATGATTTATTTCTTCTCTTCCTCTGCTACTCTGAAACTCAGGTGTATGGCAAATGCAGGATCACAGAAATGCTTTTCTTGGAGAAAAAATGGTGTTTGTGTACTCCTAGATTTATGTAAGAGAGCATAATTTCTACAGGCTTTGGGGGTTTGTGCACAGCTGCTGCTGCATTTCCCATCTTCCTCACAGGTGTCACACCTTGTAGGTATTTCTACACCATGATTAATGCAATGATTTTTTTTTGTGAAGGGGGGAAAAAAAACCCTGTTATTTGTTGTTGCTCCAAAAATAATTACAAAGTAAAATGAAAGGGTAGGAGATATTGCTTGTTTGTTTGTATATTTTTAGTACTAATCTTCACAAAAACACTTCAAATCAAATATAAAATCGTCTTATCAAACAGAAGTTAATTCCAGAATTTCTCTGAATTATTCTAGTATAATTATGATTTTAAAAGTTCTAAGGCTCACATCCTCACCCAGAACCAGGAGCCCTTAAAAGCATGGAATTGCAATTTATAAGCAAAGTACCTACAACTCTTCCTTGGTAATTAGCTATTTTTTTTTTCTGGTTTATGTTGAGCACAACTTTCAGTGAAAATGTGAACAAAACCTTCACAGTGGTACATCCTCAGTGCTTAAGGTCTGTCCCAGGAATGCTGAAAAAGGTGATGAGTATGGAGAGAAAATGCATTTAGGATGACAGAAAACAACCCTGTGGAATTATTAATAAGAAGATTTAGGTAAGGAGCTTCAGTAAAATGACTGGGGACAAAGCTGACAAGTCCTAGATTTTAAAACATTATAAGTGGAAGTGGATGAAAAGGTTCTTCAATTTCTTGGGTACTGAAATCTAGCTTGAACATCCTATTAATTAATTAATTCATATATTAATTTATTTAAGGAGCTTTTAGTAACATGAACATTTAAAGCTGTAAAATGTCTATAGGCAAAAGCTGCCTACTCAACTGCTGTGTGAACTCTCTGTTTGCTAATGAAGGGATGGAGAAAAATATCTGGAATTTCAAGACTGGATTTTGGGGGAACTGAATTAATGTTTAAGTTGGTTGTTTTCCATTCCTCATGTTCCCTCCGGATGGTCTCTTAGGAACACAAATTGCTTTTGCAATGTGAAATGGTGCCTGAGATTTTAGAACATTCTGGAGTGATTAAGATAAGTAAATGAAATTGACAGAGAGACAATATTCTTTTAAAAAAAAATATCATCTTATTTTGTTAAGAGAAAACTACCTTTTATCTAATATTTCACAGTCATTTCCAAGGATTAATGCATTAACAAATGTAAGAATGTAGTAGAATTAGTGGGAAAAATGGTGACAGCTATGGAAAATAAATACCAAAATGTAGAGTAGTTACATAAAAGCAGCTTGGAGTGTCCCTGCTCAAATGTTAAATAGAAAAGACCTGGAAACTCAGAAGATTATTACTCTAAGATTAATCACAAGGTTTCTTTCTTTATTTTTCTTTATTTCTCTGTTTATGTATCAAAGTTTTTCAACAAATGGTTCAACAATGGGGAAAAACCTATTCAGGGCTGTATTTCTGTTCCTCAACACAGAAGTGTCTCAGATGAAATTTCTTTTTTGCTCTCTTACATATCTGTCAGGACACTGAGGAAAAATTCCAGTTTTAAAAAAAAGCAAACTTCACAGGACTGGGAGTGCGCAAGGAAAGACAGAGGAAGTTAATCTGAGAACAACGGATGGCAAATCAATAGTAACCTTCCCTCGTGCTCTCTGTGTTTGGATTGACGAAGAGAGTGGCACTGAATACGTCTGCAAATGATTGGCTTCAAATTGGTACTGGAAGTGCATCTCTCCCTTTTGTTACGTGTGTGTCCTAGGGTGATGTGTGTATCCCCAGTCGTCTGTTGGGTGCAAAGGGGAGGGGAAGTGCAGTTTGTTTTTCCCCAGGAAAACTCTGCTCCTCCAAGTGACCTTCAAAGCAGGGGAGTTGGAACACAGTGAGACAGAGAGAAGCTCTGGGGTTTTTTCCCTCCGGCAGTTAGTTAGTGGTAGCGCAGTTAGCGGTGAGTCTTGTAGATAGCTGAAGTCTTTTTTTCCCTTTTTTTTTTCCCCCCCCTCAGAACTGTTCCAATCTCTCTAGACTGAAGACCTAGGAGAGGCACCAGAGGGCCTCCACCTAAGACCCACCCCACCAAGACCAGCCCTGTGCAAAAACTCCTTTTTCTCCCAGCGCCAGAGGAATGGAGCCACAGAACACAGTGACCATCTTCGAGAAGAAGAATTCTCTCTCTCAGTTTGACATCTCTCTAGAGCAGCACAAAGTTCTTGTCATCAGGTATTGTGCTGAGAGTGCTTTGCCTGTTTAATAAACAAGTTTTTTTCCACTTTTCTCTGAAGAAGTCTTTTCCCAAACCAGTTAAGGGAGAGAAGAGAAGGCCCCATAAGAAGTTTTCTCCCAAATCTGCCTAGAACCAAGACAGTGTGTGTAATGATTAGTGACTTCAGCTCACGGAAAACATCTAAGAGTAACGAAGGTTGGTGCTACTATGTTTTGCCTTCACTTCAAGAAGGGTTTTTCTTTTTTTACTTTGGTTTATCTTCTATCAATTTATTACTTTTAACTCCCTTTCCACAATGACATAAATAGTATTTCTCAGAAGGGCAATGATGTTTGTTTCTGTAAAAATATATTAATAAACTAAATAAAGATTAATGATAGGCAAAAGTCTATACTCAGATGAGATCTGTTTTTTCTTTTCTGAATTAGTTTTGCTTACTTATACTGTAATGCAACAACCATAACTCAGAGAATGGGTTTTCAAGTTTAAAGAATAAAAAATCCCTGGTTTTGATTAACATCCTTCAAACATTTCCCTGTTTTGGATGGACACTATATTTCAAAAAAGAAGAGTTATTTTCTGATCATGAGTTTAAAAACCCATTATGGCAGAAAATAAAAATGCCCATTAAATTCACAGGAAGGTTTGTCTTTTTGTATTTCCAGAGAAGTTTCGCAGACATTCATATTTAGGTTTCTTTTTGCCCTGTCAGCTGAACTTTTCCAGGCTTCTCTCAACTAAAACTTTGACTTTTTCAACATTATTCATTAACAAAGTGGGACATAACCTCCTCTCTGGTAGGTTGTTGTTACTGTCCTGCCCCTTGTATTGACCGCCCTGCCTGGGATTTGTTTCCTCACTGTATTTCTTTGCCTTATAACACATTTCTTCTTTCAAATAGTTTATAACAGAAATCAGAGAACCTGATCTTTTGTGCACCTGCATTTGCACCTCTAATTCCCAAAGTCTTGTTCATGTTTGCCCTCTGCCACTGGGATCCAGAGCTGCTTACAATTTATAACTTACTGATCTCACTGACTTGTCCTTTGTATTTTTGGGTTGAATTAGAGTAATCTTTGGAATATTTTCATTGTATATATAAATTGATTTTGTAAGTGCCCATGTAAATTACAGTGAGGGATTTCCCACTCAATGCTCTGCAAAGAAGAATTTATAAAATATTTTGCAGCAATTTCTCTTTGATAAATGCAGCCAGATGATCCATAATCAAATAGTAAGTCCCACAGATATTCTTACTATAATAGGTGATAAATGTGGCTATTTTGTATCCAAACTCAAATTTTCTTTGCTGTAGCCAAGACTAAACTTTCTTAGCTAGTACTCTTATATATAAAAAATGAATATTCTCCTTATTTTTCCTCCTGATTTATACAGTGAAATTTTATATCTCTATTTATCTGGACCTAGATTTTGAATCAGGTATGGTCAAGCCATACATGAACTCACCAGTTCTGCTTTTTCTCTAATATTTATACCAATTTTTTTCCCAATCAAAGATAATAATCACTTTAAAAATACCTGATTATTATCAGTGTTACTGCCTGTTTACACCTTCCAATCAATACTACTCCTCTCATGGTGCTAAATTTTAATTTGACCATCACTGCTGGTGTTGTAGCACAATTGAAGTCATCCATTCAACTTGGGCATCAGGTAATTAACAGAGAATTAACTAGAAGTGTTTGCAATCTGTAATCTATTCTGTGTGATTTCCTGGATGAATATCTGTACTCGATCATGAATATAAAATTCTTTAATTTTTTTTTTCCAAAATGGTCGATTGTGTCCTTTAGAAAATAACTGTAAAGATTCTCATTAAATATCTCTATGACAATTTTAGGGAAAGTGTTTTTTCCTCTCTTTGGTTGACCATTTTTGCAGTTGAACAGTATCATTGCAAAAGTCATTGCAGTTTGCTAGACAAGGAACATCAGGGAAAGTTTAATCCTTTAGCAGACAGATAACTCACTCCTCTCAATGGCTCCTCTGTCCTTTTGTCCTCTATAAAATAGCTGAGGATGTATATATACCCAGGATTTTTCTCATGCCCAGTTTTTCCAGTACATTTATTTTCACTGAGCTAGCACCAATGTCCATTCCTATTGCAATTTCAGCCACTATTACCTGTCTCTGTTCAAGTCCCAAATATTCAAATCTACACACACTGAGTTTCAACAAAACTGTCCTATGCAGTCCTTGTCCTCCTGGGCTCCTTTGTGTGCTTTTTCCTGTCTATAGATAGCATGACAAAGCTTAATTCATGTCCACTAATGCAGCTCCAAAACAATAAACTTGAGTTAAATTTCTTTCCTTAATAGTGAACTTCTTAAGCCAAATTCTCCTGAGAAACGAACTCCAGCTCGTTCTGCTTTGGAGTCTATTTCTGTTCCATTGGAGGAGAAGGATAAGCCTATTCTTAAACCAGTGCTCAGATAAGTTCTGACATATTTTACCCATCACTGATCAAGCACTTCATCTAATTAGCTCTGTAATGAACTACTCAATTGCAATGCTACAGGTAAGCTGCCTTTTTTTTTTTTTTTTTTTAACACTCCTCAACAAGAAACCTTTGAAAAATTTACCTCACAAGTAAAAAAATTACCTTTTCCCCCTCTTCTCCTTTCTGTAGGGATGGGGGTGTCCCAGTGTGTCCAGATCCAGGTTCAGCTGGCCCCTCTGCCCTCCCACACCCCCTCTGTGTGCAGGATGATGAAGCTGTGTGTCTCAGCAGCCTCTCTCTACAAACAGGGGGCACACGTGGAACAGGTGTGATAAATTAGATTTAAGTGGGGAGGATGAACAGCAGTACCCTTTGCTCGCTGTTGAATGGGGCAGTGAAATGTTATGTGCCATCATTCAAAGCTGGCATTTTATGGGCCTCGTGTAGGGCTCTGCAAAGGACTTGATTTCTCAGCTCCCTCTGTAATCACCTCTTTCTGGTGTGGCTTTATCCCAGCCCACTGGACCAGCAACAACAACGAGCAGGGATAAAATTCCCAGCTCCACCCTTCAGTGGAAGGAAGCCTGTTAAACTGGAGCACACAAGTCAGGTTTTACCAGTTCATGCAAATCATGCCTTGCTAAGCAGACCTGGCTTACCCGAGGAGTTTTAGGTGGGATGGGTGTTGGAGGAGCCGCCAGGAGCCATCCCCTGCTGTGGGGAGACAAAGAGAGACAATACTAAAGGCAGCCTTACCCTTGATATATGGCAGCTGTGTTAACTATCCAAGAGTGGGAACAGCCTTGCCCTCCCAGCTCTGGGTGTGATAAAGAGTGAGTTAACTGGGAGGGAGTCAGTTGGAAGTTGCTGGCCGTGCTGTGAGGAGGAAGGGACAGGAGATCATAAAAGGGACAGAAAGGATAAGATGATGTGTGTAGGACAAACAGGGTTGGGCAGCTGTCATAGGGAGAGAAAGGAGTGAGCTGGAACAGCAGAGGGAAGAGAGAAGACTGTGGAGAGAGAGCCAGGGCTGTGTGGAGCTGCCCTGTGGGATTGCTAAAGAGAAAAGGTTCAAGAGACTTTTAGATACCAAGGAGCTGATGCTTGAAGCCTGCTGATGTTTTTACTGAAGCACTTTGAGTGCAGTGTCCATCTGAACAACCACACCCTGCCCTTGCCTGGGGGCTCTGCATGGCTGGGTCACCCCTCTGGCTCTGCACACCCACCCTGGCTGACACACAGAGAGAGCGGCTTCTCTGCAGAACTCTGACTGTCAATTCATTTCTAATAAGAAAATAAGTAATTGTGAGTATCTCCAGCTTCTAGGAAAGTTGAAGAGGATTCAGAAACCCTGAGGAGGAGGCTATTTAAAATACTCTGAGTTTCAGAGTCTGATTTCTGACTCTTTTTTAAATACAATATTTTTTAGACTACTGAAAACCCTGCCCAAGCCAGCAGGCTGGAGGAATATTATTTAGGTGATTAATACCATGGCACAGTGCAGGAAGCCAGTCAAAGGCAGCTATAAAGCACACGAAAATGCTTAACAAGGAGCCACAGGCAAGCTTTGAGCACAAATCCCCTAATCCTATTGATCCTGCTTCTGGAAGAAGGGAATCTCTTGTGTGCCACAGAAGGGTGACAATATCCAGTAAGTGCCCACGGCAGGCAGGGTGTGCTTCAGGGAACTTCATCACAGAACATTCTTCATTACTTGAAGAATCACTTCTGTCAGTACTGCAGCCGCATCCTCCTTGACTGCTGCTGTTTGAGATGCTGTCAATCTTCCCATGTGATTTTGTGAACTAAATAAATTCCAGCTCATTTAAAGGTGTTATTATCTCTGCTGATAACATTACCCCATTCAGGAGCAGCAGAAATAGGAAAATAAAACTTAGTTCAATCCTTTTGTTTGCCAGTCTCTCAGGCTCCTGACACAAAAACATAAGGTTTCAGCCTCAAACTGTAGTCTGTATTTAAACATATTCTCACAGATATAAGTATGCTCTTAGCATTCAAGGAGTATAAATTTATCATAAATTTAAAAAAAAAAGTTCATTTTTTTTATTTATAGATGCAGTTATCTTTGAAAGCAGGTACTTCATTCACACAGATTATCTGACGTGCTACAACTTGTTTGGTTTATTTTCCTGTAGATTTTTCCACCTGGATTTACACATTCCCCAAAAGAATGTAAATTATCCTCCCTAAAGTGATTGTTATTACTCATGTCAGAGATTAGTATTGTTTTACATACTTTGATGTATCACTCAAACCACAAAGTCATTTAAAAAATTATTGTTGATTCTGATTTGATTAAAAGTGTGTTCAAAAACATCTCCCTTTGTGAGTAGAGTTGTATCAAAAGCTTTTATCCACCTGTACTGCTGTTTTTATTTGTCAGAACTGGAGCATTAAAAATGCTTATCAAAAAAGAGGCTGAAATTACTGTACTAAAGGCAATTTTAATTTTTATTCTGGTTCAATTGGTAAGGTATCAGCAATAATCAAAATTTTTAAGTAGCTGTTTCAGAAAAGAAGAGTTTTAGTTTATGGAGGAAATCCAGGGAAGAGACTGCAAGTACATTCTGGCCCTTGAATAACAAGTAACAGTTATTTCGTGTTGTCATAACAGCATGGAAGCAAGAAAATTTGATTTTGAAAATCATGAAATATCATTAGCTCCCTAATTCTCTGAGAAAATAATCTCCCCTGTGTTTCAAAGTCTTAATTTTTTGCATGAAAGTCAAGATGGGGGTAAAAAATAAAATAAAATAAACCCTTTGACCTTTCATGTCTATCTTGACAATGAGCACATACACACCCCCCAAAAAAGTTTAAAAAAATGTACTAATGATGAGTTATTTGTTCTGCCACATATACAGTGAGTAATTATTTGAATATCCAGCAAAGAAATTGAGCAATTAATTATTCCTACTTACTGTCCTGGAAAGAACAGAGAATCATAAAAATAAGGAGAGGAAAAATGTGAGATGAGGATTCATCTGTTTTTTGACTCAAGGCACAATCAATGACTGCCAGGCAACAATATAAAATATGAGTAAAACTGCACAATGAGAATTATTGTTCTTCTTGTTGGTGCATGTCCTTTTTTACCTTGCATTAATTTTCCCTGTAATTTAATTAAATATAAAATGCAGAAAAATTTTCTGCTTGATACAGTGGAATGAGAAAAGCTCAGCTGTAGGAATGGCAGAGAAATGGCTGCAAAAGGATGGTGTTGTAGGTATGGGGTTTTACACACTGAGAGAAACAGATGCAAATGTCTCACATGAGGCAGAGATTGTGGGAAACCAGGCTGCAGGAACATCATCCTGTTCCAGAAGATGGAAGATTATAGAAGAAATGGAAATCTTCTATGAGACCTTGCTATTCTTGGTGTATGTGTGTATATATATTTATATAAATATAAATATAAATATAAATATAAATATATAACATCAATATATAACATCAATATGTAACATGAATTACAGAATCCCAGAATCCTTTAGGTTGGAGAAGATCTCTGAGGTTGTCAAGTCCAGGTGATCCCCCATCACTGCCCCATGTCCCCAGGTGCCACACTTACATGTCTTTGAATCCCTCCAGGGGCTCCAACACTTAACTGGGCAGCCTGTGCCAGACCTTGACAACCTTTCTGGTGAAGAAGTTTTTCCAGATGTCCAAACTAAACCTCCTGGCCAGCCTGAGACCATTTCCTCTTGTCCTGTCACTTTTTCTTTGGGAGAAGAGCCTGACCCCCACCTGGCTACCACCTCCTGTCAGGAAGTTTTATCATCCTCCACTGGAAGCTCTGATTTGCAAGAGTCAGATGTACAGACACAAAATCCAGTCAGCCTCAGTGAAAAGGCACCAGCAGCTTGGTTCAGTGAATCCCACACAATCCCAACATTCACTAACACTGCTCATAATAAATAAATGTTGCTGCTTGGAAGACAGAAATCCAAAATGCAAAACCAATGGATCAGGAATGTTCAACAGCACAAGAGAACTGAATAGCTTGGAGATACCTTTCCCATCATTTTAATTTTGCACATGAATTAAATATGTAGCCTTTTTTTCTACATTTATTTCTATATTTCTCCTATAATTATCCTGCTGATTACTTAAACGTGTCATACTGCATTACAACACCCTTGAATCACAGAACCATAGAATCATTAAGGTTGGAAAAGACCTCTGAGATCGTGGAGTTACCATCAATAATGGATGACTTTCACTGCTCATGGCGGAGGGTTGGAACTAGATGATCTTTAAGGTCTTTTCCAACCCAAACCATTCTGAGATTCTGCAAATCACACCAGAAGATACACTGCAAATAGAAATGAAATATTGCAAAACATTAAAGTTTGACATTTAAGGGGCATTCTAATAAAGTCTGAATACAAGGATGATTCTAGAGATTTATTCAAAAAGGTCATGAAAAACAGCCACAGGTTTGCTCGGAAATTTGAGTGAAAACTCACAGCTTTATTTTTTGCTCTGTTCACTCACCCTTAGTACTAATGACCACTTGGGAAACTTGGCTGTGGCACTGAGGCTACTGTCAGGGCCTTGGAAGGGTTCAACAAAAATTCCAGTGCCTAAAGGAGGCTATTTGTTTAACATCATGTTGGCAAAGCAGCACCCTCATTGCCCTCTAATTCTAGGATGAGATTCTCTTCAGACTTAAAAATCACTGAATCTCAGACTGGTTTGGGTTTGAAGGGTCCTGAAAGATGATCTTATTCCATCCCCCTGCCATGGTCAGGGACACCTCCCACTGTCCCAGGCTGCTCCAAGCCCCAATGTCCAACCTGGCCTTGGGCACTGCCAGGGATCCAGGGGCAGCCACAGCTGCTCTGGGCACCCTGGGCCAGGGCGTGCCCACCCTGCCAGGGAGGAATCCATTACCTCATTTTGCACTGCTTTGGTTGTATTTTGTTGGGTTTTTCTCTTGTTACCAGACTGTCCCAGAGGAGTCAGCCCTTTCTGTACACATTTAGAGGCTCTTTGGAAGCTGTTCCTTGGAGCTGAGACTGGATTCTGACTATACAGTAATAACTCCTGTATCACCACTGAGCTGCTTTTGAAAACTCTATTTGTAAGTCCCTTATACTAAACCCAAAGCAACCATACCATGGTAAAGGAAACAAAATGGGAAATGCATGGATTCCAGGTTTCTTTTCATTTTCCCTTCTATTTCATTTTCAAAGGATCACTCCCTTACTTAGTCTTTCTAAAGTAAGCTTCACGGTGAGTGGGATTTCCCGAGGAGTTATAAACTCCTGAAAAATGGGGTTTATAACAGAAATGTTGACAGTTGGCTCTTAAGAGTAGAAGAGTTACCAAGCACTGCTGTAATATAGTAGTCTCTAACTACTGTAATTCTGGTGAAAAGTTACTCTAATGTGACTCCCTATCTATACCAGGCCACACCATTTCTCTTCTTTATGGTCCTCATTATGGTAAGGAAAATACATGTCCCCCTAGAGAGAGCTGCCAAAAGAGGTTCTAAGCATTTCTAAGCTCTGTTTCCTTTCCATCAGTGCCTGAATATAAGGCTAGGAGATCTAATGTGATTACTGTAATGAGGAACACTATCAATCCTCCTCAGAAAATGAACACTTTGCAGTGAGACAGAATTCTCACAGACGTTAATCTATGGTGCCTTTTCCCTTGAAGGATTCCTAGGTGTTTTAATGAACCATGTCCCTGGGGAGTCACTCATCCCAAAAATCATAGCTGCCTGTAGGATGGACAAAGCATCCTTTTTCCATCTTCAGTGCTGCCACTCTCTCCGTGCTCATAGGGGAGAAGGCAAACAGAAAGCAGGTTCTCAGCTGAACACACAGAACATATCCCTAAAATTAACTACCAAGTGGGAAGCACAACAGTTTTGCATCAAATGGTCTCCAGACACTTCCTATAGGTACATCAAATAATTTTTTACAGTGAGTCAACTGCATATTCACTTTTATTAGAAAACAGAATTCCTGGTGTTTATGCCATTATTCTTTTCTGGAACAGCACCACAACCACACAATGCCAATGTTCTCACTGTGCAGTTGCTTTTGATGTTTTTGATGCTGGGGAGCAGTGAAAGGATGCAGATATTACTTTGAAAAGATTAACAGTAAAAATATGTTTAATGAAAAAATATTTTTATATTAATGTTTCAAATACTGTTAGGCATTCTTTCTTCACACTTGCATTTTTCTAGTATTAAATTAGAGGTTTTTGATGTAATGTTTGTGTTCATGAATACTATGTGTTTATGTGTGTTAGAGGGAGAGAATTTATGCACATAAACTGTCATTTCAAGGTCAGATTGTGAAATGCAATTGCTATTAATGACAGTAAACAACAGAGGTGGATAAATATGGGTAGCTTTTAGCAGATGAGCAGCTTAGACCATTGCTTAATATTTTTTAGAACAGACAAAAGTTTTTTTCATATGCAATGGAAAACAGTAGCAAAGGCAGAGCAAAGTCAAAGCTATAATCAGAATGTACTGTGATTAAAAAAAGAATAAATCAGATGGATACAGGAGATTATGACCATCTGTATATTTTTGCCTCACACATCACTCCCACACTGGCTTGAGGCCCCCAAAAAATCTCATTCCCAACATATTTGCCTCAGAACACATCCCATGACAGCCTGATGGGGTGACTTCCATTCCACAAAACTTGCAGCTCCAAGGAGGCTGATCAATATTAACAGCCAGTCAAAAAGAATTACTAGAGGCAGATGGAAGGTGCCTTTCACCCACAGCACGTCACCTTGAAAAATCCCCTTCTGCACCAGGGGAAACCTTTCAGTTCCCTGATGGTCCACCTGTACCTCACTGCTCTGGCCAGGTCCCACAAGGCTGATAAAACCTGGCCAATCCTCAGACCTTCCTACCCAACTCAGACCCTGATAAATTGCTGTGCAATTCCGAGTGAGATGTAAGTACAATGTTAACTGTATTGGTACAGGTGATTCATTGGTTTTCCTTCTGGCTGAGAATAAATTTTTGCCTATATTAAAGCAAAGACGACTGTTTATTTTATTTTGTCTAGCTCTGAAAACGGAGTTAAAAGTGACATCTGTCTTTCCATCCACTTGATGGTGCTGTTCCCAAAATACAAACAACATTATGAACATTCGTATATGAAATCTACAACTTTACTCCTAGAAAATATGGTGAATAACACATCAGTTTTCTCTGGGTCTGCTTTAGATACAAAAGCTACACCATTCTGGTGTTCCCTGCATTTTCAATTAAGTGCAGCAATTTTTATCCCCCCCTCCTAATGACCAAATCTTTTAATCTTTCCTTAAATTGCAAAGCAATGTGACACAGCCAGTGAGGTCACTTGCCTAATTAGGATGACTCATCTAACAACTTTGTCAGATCAGCATTTTGAAGGCAGGATTTGAATTTTTGCCAGAAAAGGAAGGACTCTGCAGATTTCACACTCTGATCTTCAACAATTCAAAACTTTGAGAACTCTCCCATTCCCCCTCTTCTTCCTCCTCTAGGAGATTAAACCACAAATATTTGGGTTATGTCTGCATTTGGGGCAGTATCAGTGGCCAGCTAAAAGTACTGAAGATATGAGGCTAAATAATGTCAGGAGGGCACAGCAGTGGTACAGGCAACTAGATTATCTAAGTAGGATGTATCATGCAGCTGAATCAGGGGGCTTATGGTGGAAACCATGCTGTAATAAACCCCATTTAATGAGCCAGAATTAATACAGGGTAATGTACACATGCACAACATAATGGGATCTTGCAGAGATTAAAAGAAAAATTAACAATTTTTGTGATTCCTAGAAATAGAATTAACTTCCCATAGACTTTTTTATAGCAAGAAGAATACAATAAAGTGCTTAAAGTACTGAGAACTTGGTATGAAGGCCCACATAAAGAGTTATTGCTTTGAAATAAAACCATGCAAAAATATTTTTAGAACTTGTGTACTTTATATTTATCAATAAATATTTCATCAAGTTTCATCAGAGAAGTTATTTAAACATTGGATAAGCCTGAATAATTACTCTGCAGCACATATCACGAATAAAACAGATTACTTGGGGAAAAAAAACCAAAAACAAGTGTAAAAATGCCAGTCTAGCCTAAGACACAAAATGAGGACCCGAGATGAGGCATTGGAAGGGCATTAACCTTGATTAAGGTTACTGTCTAAAACTGATTGTCAACACTGGATCTTTCAATGCATTACCCTTATTCCTGTTCTTATAGTCCATCTTAATCTGAATGGAATTTTAATGGACTTTTAAAAAACACGTTAATAATTACATGGAAAAAGAAAGTGTCAGAATCAGATATAAATTCTTCACATGGTAATTTTCTCTTCATTTCATTCTCCCCTCTGCAGTGGCTTTATTCCATTAAAGCAGGCCTTGTCCATAACTGTCAGGCTCTGTACAACAATTTCAGGCAGAGTTTTTTGGGTCACTCAGCTTTGACCATCTTGGATCTTGTTGTTTTGTGTGAAGGCTGGGCTCTGACAGGCTGACATGATTGCTGCTGCCTTTTCTTCTACCTCTTTCAAGCTTATCTGCACCAAGCAGAACTTGGAGCCCCTGCCCTGGTACCAGCAGCCTGACACACCCTGTCCTGTTAGAGCCTGATCACCCCCCTGCCAGGCTCACGGGATCTGTGGAGGCTTTGACTCAGCAGTGTCTGCCCAGGGTAATGGAAGAAAAAACATCTAGGGACTTGTTCCTTCTCTTCCAGCACTCCTGGGTGGTCCTCTGCTACCCCCAGAGCCTGTGGCTCTTCAGCCTGGCTGCAGAACTGGTGCATCTCAGTGCTTTGGGGTGCAAAGGGGTAACTTTGTAGAAGCTCAAACTTAACTGTGTTCCAAATCTGCCCAGCAATTCCCAAGTATGACCCTATGTGCTCAGGGCTTTGTGTAAGTGCCCCTCTGCTTTGGTTTCAATCACAACAGCACTGCCAAAACCCATCCCTGGCTCTGCCTCTGCCACCCACCACGGGAGCACTCACAGAGAGGACACACAGAGAGGATTCCTTGCAGCTGTACTCCTGCACTGCATTAGATGCAACCACTAGTAAATATTTAGTCCATGGAACCTGTCTTGGTTTGGAAAGACAGGTGTTTGCTAAGGAATCCAGTGCAAACAGGCTGTGCTGGTGTTCTGATTCTCAGGTTATATCCAAGTAGGAATGCTGGGCTCCTCCCCCTGGGTGGAGCATCTCCCAGTGGGATGATGGAATTGTATCAGCCATGCAGTGAGCCTGGATGGCCCATGAACAGCAGATATCCCCTGGAGGGAGGATGGGTCCTGGAAGATATAAAGAACACTGCCCCACCTGGTTTGAACAGCTGGTAACAGAATACATAATTTTGGTTACACCTTACATTGCAACCTAAGACAGGACCAAATGAAAACTGGTCTGAAAAAAGCCTTAAAATTCCTGTAGTGTGGGTAAGCCCTTAGCACCAACCATTTGACTTTGCAGACGTGGTCTTGTGTCACACCACTTGATATTGAAAGGTATAGAAAACATGTGGCTACTGCTGTGCATCAGAAAGGGAAAGAAAATCTGAAAGTAGGAGTAAAAGTATGGAAAAAATAAAAGGGTTTTAATAAAAGATATACCGTTATATTACATCAAAATAATTTTCAAGCAATGAACACAGGGAAAAAAATGAGAAATAAATTACTGAATATTTTTAATGTAACAGTCAAGGACTTTAACATTTTGTTGATGAATAACTTACATGAGTAGGATCATCCTGGACTTTGAAACACTATTACTTTTAGAAATATGCGAAACATTGATAGTTTAGTGTTTGAGCCACCACACAGCTGCTGCACAGAAACTCCCCATGAGCTTCCTGACAGCTAAAAAATGTCAAATATATTTTGCAGACCTAGAACTGTAACTGCTGTGTTCTTGTTGTTTAGTTGTAGTTCACTAGTATCTGGAGACCATAAAGAAAGAAGATACAAGACTATTTTAGAAACACCACACAACCCCCATGCCACAGGGTATTCAATGGCAGAGAGTTCCAGGTCAACTCATTGCAAATCCCAAATCTGAGTTCACATGGGGCTTTGGGACACAGATGTGCCACACAGACATGTCCTAAATGGAAAAGTAGGATATATAAATCAGTCCACATTTCATCATTGTCCTTCTCAGAGAGAAGGTGCAGTCGTGGTTTAACTGTGACCAAATTTTAATCATAAAGCTTGTTGAGAATGATGCCATTGGATCCAGAACAGAAAATCATTGGTATTTTATTGGCATGTTTCTGGATGGTGAAAATGCTACTTTTTATAATAAAAGCAAGGAAAAATGATAGCTTTGTTATTCAACAAATACTGCATTCCAGGACGGATATAATCTAGTTTTATATTTACACTGCAAACCTCAGTGGCCACTTCAGAAGAGGCCCAAGCAGAACTCTTGCACTGCTCATCAGTTTTGCACCAGCAGATGGGAAAGCAGGAATTCCAAACAAGATTCCCCGGTGGAAAGACCTGTATCGAAATCAAGTCAGAACAAAAGGACAGTGTTGCAGTAAGGAAGAATTGTTCTATTTCTGCATCCAGAATTTTCACCGGGACGTGCCTAAAATCCTTTGCTGTAAATGTTTGCAGCACTGGAGTACCACTGTTGTATTCCTCTGAGAAATGGTTTTTCCCCTCAGAGTCCCCCTGAAGCTTGTGCCAAATAGTTGGGCCCTTCTTCCCTATCTTATCTACTTCTGACCCTATTGGCTGAAGGCCAATATCCTTCCTTGGCCATAGACTAGATAAACCCCTGTCTTTCCTGTTTCGTCCTCTTGCTGCTCGCCTCTCTCTGCTCCTCGCCCTCCCCGCTCCTGGAACACCACATGGGAGAATAAAGCATGGACTGAAGGTGAGGGGTGAGAGCCACCTTTTTTGATATCTTTATTCTGTCTCTATGAAATATATTTCCCTAAAAGCCCTGAGAATCTGAGCTAGCTATAGCTGTAGCCTTGGCCCTGGGGCTAGAAGGGAACTAATATTTCATACCACAAAGGCTGTAGGCTTGCCAGTTGTTGATAAAAAGGAAGAACAGGACTGAGGACATGCTAATTGCAGTACTAGTGAAGAAATCAAGCAGTGAAAAAATTGGGTTTGACTTTGTGATGAATAGTGAAGCCTTAAACACTGGCAGCATTACAAAAATAGTACAGCAAATTGGGCATATTATTACAAAACATAAGGTTTTCTCTGTACAGCTAACTGATGGTATGTGACTTTCTTTTGTGAACAGAGTGTAAAAGCTACTAGGGAAAAAAAAAAAGAAGCATTTTGAAAACAGTCAGAAAGGAAAAAAAAAATATAACCTTGTTTTTGCAAGTAGTCCTTCTAGAAACATTTTTAACATCTGTAATACATGGATATGGAAATAATTTTTTTTAAAATTGTGCTATTCTACCAAAAAACTCATACCTTTGCTAACAAATTTCAGAAAAACTTAAGCATTATTTTATTCCTTCTTTAGCCCTGAAAATAGGACATAAGCAGAATAGTCACTTTGCTGGTCCTCCTCACAAAAAAATCATTTAATCCATTTTTTTTCTTAATCTTCAATGCAAGGAAGAGAACTAGTTCTTAACTAATACAAAGTCTGAAGAAATACTGTAATCAAGACATTTGGTCTTGTTTTTCTCTCAGAAATCCTTGAATAGAGCATAGATTTAAACTTTAAAGCATCTTGATGACATACTTAACGTAAGTATTTGGTTTGTGGCTTGTTAGTCTTGTTTTGGCTTTAGAACTTTGAGATGTATTGCTTAGATGTGATTATCCATTACCTCTGGCCTATAGGAAGGCACAGAGGCTGAGGCAGTGAAAATTAAGGTGCATGCAGTAATAGCAAGAAGCAGATCCCAAATTCATAACAAATTAAGATCTGATTTGTATTGTTTACTGCTGGTTTTGTCTTTTGGTTATGTTGGGTAGGGGGGTTGTGCGGGTTTTTTGGTGGTGGTGGTGGGTTTTTTGCTGGTTTTTTGTTTGGGGTTTATTTTTGTTTGTTTGTTTTTTGGGTTTTTTTGTTGTTTGGGGGGGTAGGTTTTGTTGTTATTGTTGTTGGTTGGTTTTGTGGGTCTTTTGGATTTTGTTGTTTTGGTTTTGGTACAGTTTGGTTTGGGTTTTTTTAATGTCTGGTCTTTCAGCTTATAGTGCTGACATTCCTGGAAGTGTTTGATCCCTGTCAGCATGGCAAAGACACAGGGCTCTCTGGCTACCAGGACAGGATGTTCAGCCCTGCAGGACGGTCAGTTCAGGGTGCTCTGGGCTTCCTCACTCCCCAGTGCATCTCTGGCACACTATGAGAAAACCCTGGCTGAAATGCCAAGGGTAAAGCTCAGGCTCTGGTAGAAAAGTCTGAAGAAGGCGTCAGTGGAGCAGCACTCCCCTGCACTGTGTTTTGTGCCATGTGAGGAGAGAGCGAGCTCCTCAGAAAGAGAAGAGGCTTTGTCAGACATTTCAGGTGGGCACAGAATCCTCCCTGCCCCTGAGTGAAATCTCCTAGCAAGGTCTAAAACTTTACCTGAGCCCCTCACCATCCTCACCTCATGAGCAGGAATAGATCAATCCCCTCTTTGCAGATCTCCCACTCTGACTCCTGAGGGTACCTGTGCACTTGGGAGCTCTCCATTCCCAGAATGTTATCCTTGAGGATGGAGGGTGATCCAGGCAAGCTGCGGATATGGATAAAAGATCATCAGCGAGCCTCAGCTCCATAAACCACATGGCTGAGCACAGTCCAGGTGAAGGAGGAGCTCCCAAAACATGCTGGTGGTCAATGGGATGTCTCACGTTCAGAACACAATGATAATGCCACCACTGATGATCTACAAACTCACAAGCCACCTCAACAGCAGTGGCTGTGATGGGCATGTCAGTGCCAGACTGCTTTGCCACAGATTTCTGGGAGTCTGGGAAGCCCATTGACTGCTAGGTTAGGGTGGAGCCTGGAAACCAAAATCCAATATCTCCCAGTCCTGTGAGCGGAGACTCTGAAGTGAAACAACTCCAGGGTGCAGATCAATGTCTGGATATTTCACTTTATGTGGTTTGAAATGAAATAGGGGCTTCATAGTTAAATGTACTTGTTCTGTCAAGACCACTCCAGTTTCAATTTTTCCTTCACGACTGTAAAAAGATCCGATTTCCACTATGAAGTCTGGAAAATTATATCAACTATGAGGGTAGAATTAGACCTGATAGAAGCTTGGTGATCTTAAAAAGTATGAGATATATCTATTTTTCATTGTAAGAAGATTTCAGCTTTCCACTGGGCTCATTATTTTTTGCACTTTTTGTATTGTATTCTACCCTGTATTGTATTCTGTTTTTTTAATAAATAATGCTAAAAACAAGACCTTTATCAAAAATGTTCATTTCTGTTGCATTTATTTTTAGCTTCCTGATGAATTTATAAATTTATTTTTTTAATTAAATGAATGGGAATATAAAGGATGGAAAAATCCACAGAACTCCATTCAGAGGGAGAGAAAAGAGTAAATACATTCATTGCTTTCCTCAGAAGAAATGTATTGTGCAGCTGCTGTGGAATACAATATTGAGATGAAAATGAAGCTGCGATGGAAATGGAATGAGAAATAGGTATTTGCTTCTGGGTGAGCGCAACAAACCTATCAGCTACATAGTTAAAATCAGCAGCCCCATCTCCCCAATTCCTGATGACTAAATAAACCACAGGTAAAAGACAGGGGAATAAGACAGAAGGAAAGGAGGGAAATGAAGCTGCCAAATGAAAGAGAAGTGTTTCTGCAAAGGTCAGGAAGGGATAAGATTAGTTTGGAGTAAGCCAATCCTACAGTGTAATTTGCAATATTTTCAAACACTTCAAAATAAGCATTCCTTGCTATTTTTAATACGGGCTTTGAGCCATGACTATCTAAATGGAGAGAGGAGGCATTAAAAGTTCATAGGGCTTGATATTGCCTGTAAAGAGGGAGCCCCTACAGAATTTTATTTTATTAGTAACCTTTATTAGCCTTGTAGCCAGTGCTGATTAAAGTATTGTGGCATATCTGTCAGCAGCAGGAATGCATGGGGATTATTAGCAACTGCATTTAAAAGTCTAAGAGCCAAGAGGTAGAGCCACAAGCCTGGAATACTAATTCTCATTTTATTCAGTGTAAACAGTCAAAGGATGGATAATAGCTTACTTGTCTCCTTTTATTGGCATGTTTATCTGTCCTTTTGCTCTTCTCTCTCACCGTGTAACTAAGACAGCAGAAAATAATACAAAATATGAGGCACTTACAAGTCTGGGTCAAATTGATTTCAGTGCAGAATATCCAAATTTGGCTGGTCAAACATAACTTCTACCCCTGTAGATTAATGACTTCATTGGAATATATAAGCTCAAGCTGCTCATGGGCAGATATGGACTAAATACTGATGGGAAAAGTGTATTCAGCAGAGGATGCCTCTTAGAGATCTGTCTGTAGACATATTCCAGATCTGTACGAAAGGATTTTGTTTATCATGTGAGCAATCTTTTGTAGACATAACTTCCATCCCAGCTGACTCAAATTTCTTCACTGAGAATATTCACAATTCAAACTGAGGTGTTTGAGCAGCTGAGTCACATGGCATTTTTTTTACCTTGGGACTTAATAAATTACCTAATAGTTTAAGAAATTTAACCTAAATCATTTTTATGATGCTCAAATAGTATCACAAAAGCTCAAGCTTTTCTCCATGACTCGTGTAGTTACAGCAAAAGCTTGTTTTGGTCAATATTCAAATTAATGGATTTTCTTTAGAATAAATCCAAGGAAAACATTAATGACATTAACAATCTGGTTTCAATTAAACCTCAGCTGGAAATGGATAAATTTTTATGAACAATATCTTTTAATATTTATGATGCTCCACTCATTGCTATACTTCCAAAAATCCTGAGACAAGATAGGCAAAATTAGCCAAAGCTCTACTGCTGATTTAGGAAAACAATCTGAGTATAAATCAAGTGATAGAATCTCTTTGTTGATGTAGATCACAGTGAAAAGTCTTGGAAAGGTTTATCTTTCCTCCCTATGACAGAAAAGTTCTTCTGTCTGGCACAGAACTAAAACCAGGGGATCATAAACCACTGCTGAGAATTACTTAAAAGAACAAAGAGGTGGTTTCTACCCAAGACAAGCCTCAACTGTGAATGGTGACTTGAGATCACCAATGACGCTTCTGCATTTTTTTGCTAGAAAACCTTTTATGAGGCTGAGCATGACAGTGTGGCAGAAGGATCTCAAAGTTTCAAGTAAGTAATCCCTGATGTCCTCTTCTAAAAAAATAATCATAGGTAGAACTATAACACTTTTTGTGGACTCTAAATAAATATCATGTACTCATAATTAATTAAATCAATGAATATGATGAATTAGCAAGGTACAGGTTAAAATTTTAATAAGCATAATATAAAATGTCTCTGAAGGTAATTAAAAACCTCAGCATTGTCTTCCAAAGTGCTTGTGTAAACAATTGACTGCTCTATTTCTGAAATCATTACGTAATTTAAAGCTGACAGTCTTGCCCAGTTTAAAATTTGTATGAATGAATGTATTTGCCTCTAAATATTTGGTAACAGGATGTGGTAATTTAGCATGCTTTGCTTCTTGATCACCTAATGATTTTAGCATGTCTGTCTGTAATACTTGCAATTCCTATGCAAAGCTGTGTTTCACTGTATTCCTGTGGTTAAATATTGCTTGTTCTCTGTACTCTAGGAGCCCCTGAAGCCTCTGGCTCAGAAGAAATGCTCGTGCACCCCACTGGAAGCGTGGCAGGAGTGATCAGTGCCTGGCACCACCTCGGTGGGTCTGGGATCCACCGTCCAGACCAGCACAGGCAACCCCAACCACACCCCTGGCAGTACCTGGAGAGATGGAATATCACTTCCTAAACCTAATATGTCACTGGAATTAATATAATGAATCACTATTATTTCTCTACTAAAGCAAAAAGGAGTTGAATTAAATTTCCCCAGTGCTTTCCAGCCCTCTGCAGCACACGTATTATGCTATCTTAATATGGATTACTGTGATTTTTCTGCTCTTGCTAAAAAGAGCCATCTGTATTCCAGTTTTTCATCTGCTCCTATTCTTTCTGCTGTGCTGTTCAGAGACACCCTTGTCAGTTCTTCAGGAAACTTCCTGCAAAGCACAGAATTAGTTACTCTGATTGACATTTTCAATGCAGGAGGTCCTGAACGTCCAAGTAAATTCTATCCCACTCTCTGACTGATAATGTAACACTTGTAGTGATACTGTCTTATCACAAAGACTTTGTTTCACACTTTTGCTAATTTTTCTGCTGTGCTTTGTGGTTCTTTATCACCTATTTCTTTCATTCTTCTATTTTATTTCTTTTGGATCAATTTCATTATGGCCTTGCCACTTGGTCTGGCCTCATAAACTGACATAATAAATTTAAGTCTCAGCTTAAGTTTTCCTAAGACAGATATAGCTTTTCTGTTCAACCGATAATTGTTGCTTTCATAAATATTCTGGATTTAAACTGTGGCAAGACTATGTCAAAAATCAAGCAAGTGAACCTACACGAAGATGAGTACCAAACAAGAATTTTAACTAGGTTTTAAGGCATGTAAATTCATCAGCCTGGAAACTGTTTGGGGGTAGTAACAAGAAATTCAGAGAATATTGATGCAGCACAGACTGAAGAACTCAAAGTTGCAAATATTTCCTATGCTGCAAAATTCATGGTAGTTCAGATTTGTCAAAAAACATCTGCAGTTCTGAACACATCTCAGTGATTGGAATAATGGCCAATATCTTGTCTGTTTTGCTCTCCAGACCAGTTAGCAGAAGCTTAAACTAGCTGCTTTAGGTCCATCTAGCAATTACTGATATTCTATGGTAAAGTTTCTTAAGTCTGCAAAAACATTTGTGATATAATGAGAAAAAGAATTTTTATTTGCTTAAAAAGGGCAAAACTAACCTTTTGATAAACACAAACCTCCACCAGGGCATACTTCTGCAGATGATGCAGAATGTTTTCCAACAGACCCTTGCTCTGTAAATTCTATACCAAACTATTCAGTCATTTAAGTAAAAATAACCCACTGAGTTATGTTCAATGCAGAGTTTTAGAGAATAATTATGTCTACAGAGCTTCTTGATGAGTTTGAGATATAAATATGCCTATGCTTTGAACAATAAAAAAGAAAACATAATCATAAATTAGAAAATAATATATGGATACAATAAGAAGTTGAGAACGGATTCCAACACTGATCAGTTATTTCTGAATAATTTGTTGTTCCATCAATAGTTATAAAAGAGATTGAGAATTGATCAAATACTGTACAATATGAGAATGTCTTGGGAAATATAGATATACAGATCCATTTTTAATTTCAGAGATACTGTAATCTATTTTTATGTCAGTGTACAATATGTTGATGTGAGGCTGCAAGAAAAAATGCTATTACAATTACTTGTTCATAGCATTTGCTTCAGTTAAAAGAATTGATTTTCCTATTTATTTGACTTGTGATGTTAGAGTTTTCTGTGACTTGTTCAAGAAAGTAATCTCCAAATTTCACAGAAAATTTGGCATTTGGAATGACAGTGAAAAAAATGGAGAGCAACAAACTTTTTCCACATAATTTTGATGGATAAGATAATTATTTTTCTCAGTACTACTCCTACTTATACGAAGATATTCCTAAGTCTTGTTTCAGTGCTCTCTTAAATGAATCCTCAAGACACAGGAGGATTAGGATTCCAGTTCAAGTAATCTCCAGGCTTACCAATGTGTTGGGTGATTTCATCCATCACTGTCCAGCCCTGGCACAGGGATGTGCTGGAGTCACCATTCCTGGGGGGATTTAAGGACATGTAGATGTGGCACTGGGGACCTTGGTGAGTGGTGGGGTTGGCAGTGCTGAGTTAATGGTTGTACTCAACGATCTGAAGGGCCTTTTCCAACCTAAACAAATCCACAGTTCTACAAAGAACACTAGGATCTGCAAAGGGAGAATTCCTGAAATGTTTTGGCAAAGATTCAAGCTCTGGGAAACGTGGGTACCTGGCTGTTGGGGTTGAAGGAAGCCTGGAGCTAAGGCTACAGAGAAAATCACCCATAGGGTGAGAGAAATCTCACCCTCAAGGACCCATGGGAGCTCTCTATGTTAATTAGTCTAGAAAGTGCTTTGTTCCTTTTGCTACCATTGGCTGGTTTTTGCTGCAATATTTTCCACATTCTTAATCCTCCTTCCCAGTTTTCTGTGCCCTCAGGCTCCACCTGTGTTCTACTCTAGTTACTGTTACCCCTGGCCCTTGCCTTTTTGGTGCACCCCATACTGAGCTCAGTTCACTGTTTGTTGTTTTACCCCTTACTGAAGTTCTTCTATTTCGGGTCACCAGATTGTGCCTGTCTCTCATTTATTTCACCACCTAAAGGGACTTTCACCCCTGAAATCCCGTGGTGACACCCGGCCCTCCTGTCCAGGCTGGGGCTGTCACAGCTGGCAGTAACTGTGGGGAAGCGCAAAATCTCCTCGAATTAACTGAATTTCCTGGTTTGTTTGTTGGGTGGGGTGAACCTGGAAAAATATAAAGGGAAGGGAAGGAAGGATTATTGCATGGAAAAGGTGGGTTTAGAACCCAAAAGGTTGAGTATGATTCAAAGTTAATCATGGACTCACAGAATCACAGAATGATTTGGGTTGGGAGGGACCTTAAAGCCCATCCTGTACCACCCCAGCCATGGCAGGGACAGCTCCCACTGTCCCAGGCTGCTCCAAACCCCAGTGTCCAACCTGGCCTTGGCCACTGCCAGGGATCCAGGGGCAGCCACAGCTGCTCTGGGCACCCTGGGCCAGGGCCTGCCCACCCTGCCAGGGAACAATTCCTGATTCCCAAGATCCCATCCAGCCCTGCCCTCGGGCACTGGCAGCCATTCCCTCTTGTCCTCTACCAGCTTACAGCCGGAATAGGATGGGAACAGCATGGCTAAAACACATGAAGGTTCAGAAGTGGAACTAAACTAGAGATGGAAGCAAATTTTAAAAATCATGATGCTCAGAAAAGAAAGAATTTCAGTGCTCGCATGAGAGAACTGATTCATAATGACAAACTCCAGTCACACATTTAAATAATTTACATAAATAGTAAATTTACTTGGTGTGGTAAAAGTTGAGAATGGTAACACAACAAGTAAGATGTAGTTAAATACTTCGTTACTACTCTGATCTGAATGGAAAACCTGATATAAAGAGGAGAAAAAGGTATATAAATAAGGAAAGAAAAGGACAAAAAATGTACTTTCTCCCCCCTAAGCCGTGTTAGAGAAACTCCTTCAGTTTAATGGGTACACCAGCCCAGCAGATTTTTTCTTTCTTTTTGTGAAAGCCTCTTATATCAGCAAACTTTCAGTAAACTTCATTTCTCTAGAAAAAAAAATCACATTTTATATAGCAATTGAAAAATCTTAAGAAAACCAATTGCATTTATTATTGAGCAATAGACATTAATTTTGAGTCCTCACAAGACTCCTAGCATTCATTACTTCAAAGGCAGTAACTTGAAATTGGAGGTTAAAATAACAAATGTAAGGATTTTTTTTTATCTCCAAAAATAATAAACTAAAACTTCCTTCTGTCTTTCTCATAAAAGCTTGACAATGACTACACCTGAAGCCAATAGTCTCAATCACATAAAAAATATTCTGATCAGATTATACTAATTACAAATGAGTCCTCATTAGTGTCCACAGCCATTGCTGTCAGGGCTTTGAATGAGGTGCGGGGATTCTGCAGCACCTTCTCCCCCAGGAGAATTTTCACTGCTGTCCCCAGAACCAGCTGTGGTGCAGTGCTGCTCCTAATCTTTGACTGGACCTCTGGGAGAAGGGAGGCTGTGTGAGGAAAAGCTGTACAGCTCTGGCTGGGGGAGTACAGCTGATCCCAGGTGCTCTGATCCCAGCTCACTCCTCTGAGCTGAGGGGCAGCCACAGCCAGGAATTGCTTCCTAAATAAAGATTTGCTTCCTAAAATATAAAACCACACTGGTTAATGGTTTGAGGCAAATCCAGCAATGCCAGCATGAAAGCTTGGGTTTGTGCTGCCTTTTGTGTGAGCAAATGTGAGCCATTGCCACATGGCCATGTCATTTGACATCTGGAGGCTGACAGCTCCCAAAAATGCCCAAGAGACATTTCTTATAAACTCTACCAGCACATCTCATTTGTACTTGGGGCGTACAACATTGTAACTCAAGCTTAGGATGTTCCTACAAAGTCTAGATGACACCAACTCCAGGTATTTCCTCTCCAGGCACAGAGTGACATCGAACTCGACTGCTGTCAGCTGAAGCTGACCCTGCTCAACGCCCTGCAGGCAGATGTGGAAGAGAAAAAGGCAGATTTCTGTCTGTTGTAAAGCTTATATATCTGGCAGAAATTCAATCTGGACCCTTCTCTAGATGCGTTTTACCTTCACCTCATGGCCTTAAACACAGTAATAAACACACATTAACACAGTGGGGAAGAAGTATGCGCTGTGACTCCAAGCAACCTCAGCTGGGTCATGTTTGTAGTTCACTACTCTCAGACTTGTGTGATTTATGAAGCAATGTCCAGAGAGATCTAGTGAGTTTTCACATAGATAACACAATAAAATATTAAAGGAAAATATTATCTCATTCAGCTGAAATAAAACCCGGGATGTAAGTTAACTTATTGATATCCAAAATATATCTTAACATTCAACTTGCTATTTTTAAGTGAATAAAAATTGACTTACTGTAGACTAACAGACAAATTTATAAACCACCATGTTCTAATAACGACAGAAATTAATTTGGAAAGCAGTTTGATAGTTAGTAAAATGTTATTGCTAGCTGGATAGACAGTACATTGCAGAGAGATTAATGGCACGAGGAGAAAACTTGCTGCAGACCTTTGGAATGGAAAATTTTCATGAGGTAATGCAGAAAGCTGTTCTGAGGTACCTTTGCATCATCAAGAGGGAATTTAATTTAGATGTTCAATATTAGTGTCAAGCCCTGAGAAGCTTCTTGGATCACAACAGCAGCAATTAACAAATACATTGCTGGCAGTCGAATCCATCCCACAGGGCAGTAGTTCAGAGAAAGCACCAATCTCCCGGCTGGTTTACATTTCATTTGTAGTGACCTAATTTCTAAACAATGCTTTAACTGGGAGCATTTTGTTATTTTTCACCTAGGAAAGCCTCTGTACCAAGTTTGGAAGGTGTAGGTATGCAAAATCTGTAAATGGCAGTGTCTTCCTTTGTCTGGCACTGCAGTTGGGGCAGGTCTCAATAGGCACCTTCTCTTAGGCCACATTAAGACCAACAATTGCATACTGAGCTTAACTAGTCTGCAAGGGCTGCTGGCTACATTAACACTGGGACTTTTATTGTCTAAAAGCTACAAGGAAGCTATAAAGTGACACATCCAGCATAGTGAAAACACAGCAACATTAAAGAAAAACATTACAGCTCCACTTTAGGTGCCTGGAATATATTAAGTGTCACAAGTAGCCACTTTTATCTCAAAATTAGGGATTATATATTGTTTGCTACATCAGTCTTAACTAATTAATTCTAATTATTCTGTCATTTCAACCAAGTTGCTATAGACAAATAGAGGTTAAAATTTTTCTTTTTCTGAAGTTTATCATGGAAAGGTGTTTTTGTTTGGGGGTTGGTTTTTTTTTTTGTAAGCCAATTAGAACAAAAAAACAACATTAAGAAGATCCAAACTACCATTTAATTTAACAGGATTTGTCAAGGAGCAGTTGTGATTATTTTTTGTTTGCTCTTTAAATTTTAAACAACATAAACCTATTCTTCAAAGGTTCCATTCAGCCCCTTCTTGCCTTTTACATTGAGATAAAGGAAAGAAAAAATCATAAATTGTTATAGTAATTTTCCAGTTATGCACCTTGGGGAAAAAAAGATCAACATTCCTAAAACTTTTAAACTGCCTTTCCTCATATTTTTAAGGAAATGCTGCACACCTGGAATGAAAAGCAAGAAAAGGCAGTAAATTTTTGTTTTACATGTTCATCTTTCCTTGGATTTTGGTTTGGTTCCTTATAGCACTCATAAGAATGTTCTATTTTCTTAGGAAGTCTTTATGATGACTCAGGCAATGACTATGACATTATTAATATCACATAAATCCTAGGATTGTGGGAACTGGCTGACCAGGGACCAGGAGAGGATTAGCCCTGGTCGACAGTGAAGTCAGCATCAATCTGAAGCCATGGGAAACAAGATGATAGGAAGGGAAATTTCTGGTTAGGTTATGGTCAGAAGAATGGGATTGTGGGCATAGTTATGTTAATGAAGATGCACCATATAAGATTATGTTCTGAGCTCTTGCATATGAATGGTTAACAACGTTTTACATATCAGGTAATGTAATTGTTCATTGGTACGCTATCCAGGACAGGGTTTATACATTGTTATGTTTACCCCATTGCTGGGTCTTTTGAGGTTGCTCCATACCTTCAACTATGGGTTGCATTTGGCTTATGTTCTTTTGTTGGCTCAGGCTGTTATTGAAGTGATTTTCTGGGCTTACTCAATCGTTCCCGTCCCTATTTCACTTGCCACCCTGGCTGGTCGGGTTTCTGTCGCAACACTGGTGACACAGGATCACTGGGATTGGAAAAGCCCTCCCAGCCCATGGAGCCCCAGCTGTGCCCCATACCCACCTTGTCCCAGTGCCACCTCCAGCCCTTCCTGGGACACCGCCAGGCATGGGCACTGCAAACCTCCCTGGGCAGCCCCTCCCAAGGCCTGAGCATCCTTTCCATGCAGAAATTCCTGCTGCTGTCCAAGCTGAGCCTCCCCTGGGCCAGCCTGAGGCCGTTCCCTCTCCTCCTGTCCCTGTGTCCCTGGGAGCAGAGCCCGACCCCCCCGGCTGTCCCCTCCTGGCAGGGACTTGTGCAGAGCCACAAGGTCCCCCCTGAGCCTCCTTTTCTCCAGGCTGAGCCCCTTGCCCAGCTCCCTCAGCCCCTCCTGGGGCTCCAGAACCTTCCCCAGCTCCATTTCCTGCTCTAGACATGCTCCAGCCCCTGCAGGTCTTCCCAGGAGTGAAAAGGTCACATAAGTCCTATCCTGACCCCTCCTGAGACACTGCCCTGGAAGCCCCTGAGCAGGGAGTGCCCACTGTGCTGAGCTGGGGGACAGCCAAAATTAACCAAAAACCCCCAGACACAGGACAAAGCTGCAGCCTGTCCTGATCAAGGAGACAAGAGCAAATCCTTGTTAAGGAAACACGTAACAGAGACAATTGACTTTCTCAATGTCATTGTGCTTAATGCGTAAAGAAATTAAGGAATCTGATTTACCCTTTAGTAAGGTGAATCGAGTCAACAGAATGCTGAATGAACATCCCAGGGAAGTTCTGAGCACAAGGTAGGAATGTCCCACTGGAACGAATGGAAAAACCTGGGTCCAATTCCTCGGTTCTCCACTGATGAGCAATTTCTCATAACCAGCCCAAGTCTTAGAAAAGACGCACTGTGTCCTACTGTCACCATTTTCAAATGTGACAAGTCTTCTCAAATCAAAAATCAGGCTTTAAGCAGAAAACCAACACTTTGGTAATTTTGTTTTTGCAAAAACAATCCAAAGGCTTTGTATTACATAGAAAAAGGAACAGTGGCAAAATTCCAAAAGCTTCTCCTAAACTGAAATATTCTCTGAACTCTGCTGATAAAGGAGAGGAGGTTATTTTTACTTTAACAACATGGTGATGAAGTATTTTGAAAATGAAAGGACATTAATGGTACAAGCATAAATTTTTCCACTTCTGAGGTTTTGAAACTTTATATTTGAAGAAAATCCTTCTTCTGCAACCCAGCATTACATTCTCTTTGGGCACATTTTTACACCCTATGTGACATGGCAGGTCAAGGAAAGAAAAGAAAAAAGTTATCTGAATTAAATTAGTACAGCCAGTTATGTCTCTTCATAGAGAATTAAAAATGAAACTGCTGGAAAAAATATCACATTCTGCTAATGCTTTATTAGCAGGCTCAGGTTCTCTGCTAATTACCAGAATCAGTCACCCAAAGAACGTGTGTTTATTTCTCCCACAAGTCTGAGATAAAAAGGGAGGAAATAATAATATCCCTTGGAGTTGTCAACGGGACTTCAGCCCAGCAGTGGAAGAATAACTCCCTGTAAACCTCCATCTTTTCCATAAACACAGGACTCCTGCTCTTTTTGTCACAACTGCTGTTTACTCTGTCAGGCTTCTTTCAACATTTCAGGGAGAAATTAAAGACCTTAATTATTGCTTTCCATTCTGTTCCCAAGATCAGGACTTCGTGTACACCAGTTCAAGAGACAATGGTGAACTCTGCTGGGCGTTCAGATGTATTTGCTGTGCCCTTCCACGGTGGCAGTAATTGTACCTGCTGTTCCTTTGTGCCTATGACCTTTCAGTTATCCAGAATTAGTCTGGATAAGGCTGTGCCTCTGGCACAAACAGCACTTTGGCCGGCCCCTTGGAAAAGGGCAGTGCCAAGGTAAGACACAGCCATGACAAATTTCAAAAGGCACAAAAAGAATAGGGTTTTAACATTGAACGAGAACAGACTAATATTTATCTCGATTCAGGGGTAAAGAGAAAGAGTTTTACTGAGTAATGATTTAGGAACTGAAAAGTTATGGAAAGTTCTTTACATATAGGAAAAAAAATCTGCAAAGTGACCATTTCACATAGTATTGGTTTGAATCCACCTTGTCTTACATAAACAGTCATACTTAGCTCAATAAATAATAATTAAGTAAAACATCAGCTGCCACAATATGCTTTTTGCTTTTAATGTCAAGGCTCTTAATGTTGCAGTTCTACTCATTAGAAGGGCATCTCACAAGGAACTGCTGGATTAAAATTGTTTTTCCTGTCAGGAACTTTGGTAGAGCTTGCACACGCAGTGCTTTCCCCCAACAGTCCAGGTTTTGTTTATTGTTTATTCCGCTTCCACAAATTTTTATCACAACAGAAGAAAAGGCATCAGAACAGATATTTTCTTTCCCCAAACAATGTTCTCCTAAGTGCTACATTTTTTGCATTTCTTTGAAACACTACAGGACAAATGAATGTGGAGAAGGTTCCAGAGGAAAGGCTGTGAAGGTGCTCTTGACACCTGGGTGAGCTGCCAGAGGCCCTGGGGAAGGGCTCTGCACCCCAGAAGTGCCTGAGTGAGTGTCTGTGCAGGGCTCAGAACCTCAGGTACACACCCAGGCTTGACTTGCCCTTAAACCAGGATTTCTGCTGGCCAACACCTCCACATTTAGACCACTGTTTCTAATTTAAGCTTCTCTCATGGAATTGTCCCACACTGATTCAAATTGCAATTGTGGAAGTTATATATTAAGGAGATACTATTTTTATCTTGAGAAGGTAGATTGCAAAAACTACAGAAGATTGTGCCTTGAATACTCCAGGCACGTGAAAAGCAACTGACAGGGATGGAAAGAATGTGCAGTAGACAAAGTATTAAAAAAACCTAAAGGTTTTTTGGTTTCAATACTAAACTTATACTGTAAAGAGAATATCAGTATATAGCTTACACTGTAAAGAAACCCAAGTATTTATGCAACAAATAAATCCCAAACCACTCCATATAACAATAATAGAAGTAATTGAATGAACATGTCCCCTGTGTGCCTGTTGACCTGGAATACTGCAATGAGATTCCTTTCCTCTCAGCATCCCCTTCTCCCAGCTGCACAAACACAGCTCCCTCCTCCTGCCTCACCTGCCTCAGCCCCTCAGCACCTTGGGGGTTGCTTGTACTCACATGAACCCAAGACTAGAACTCAAGAGGGTTCCCCAAAACTGATGGGAACAGGGGAAACCCCTTTTCTCCAGGGCTGCTGTCCATGAAGTGCTTGGGGAGGGAAGCCTGCACTGCTGACTCTTCACCCCACGTTGCTCTCTGGATGGTGAGCCCCTTGCCAGAGGAGCAGCTCAGTTCCCTGGGCTCCTTCTGTCCCAAGGCTTTGCATTCCTCTCTATATTATCTTTCCAGTCTGCCCAGCCTGTGTTTCCCACATCCCCATCCTTGCCTGGCATGTTTGCAATTTTCCAGTCATTAGGCACCTTCCCCAAATGCCAAAACCTTTCAGACATGATAGACTCTTGCAAGTGAAGGAAAAAACCATTTTTTTCCTCAGAATTCTTCCCTTAGAAATCAGAGTTTTTCTAACACTGATCTGTAGGAGTCTCCTTCCACTGTCTATTTCACTCAGCACAGCATATAAAAATGAGCAGTCCACATCTGTAGCTTCCTGCAGCTTTCTGACAAATCCCATCCACCTCACACAGGACACTTTAATTTACAGAGCCTCAAGTAGACAAACAAACCTTGGAATTTAGGTTTAGCTCTCCATCACCTACTGGTGAACACACAATTAGGGGCAACTGTTGTGCAGAGTAATTAGTAGGTGTCAAGATGATGGTGGTTTGTTGTGCATGGAGGTTTTGGGAACTGGGATCACGAACTGAAGTCTTTTGTTCTGGATAGGAACACAAAGTAGAACTGCCAGCTGAGTATTCCTCAGTGAATAATTCATTTGTTGATGGCAGTGCTGTTGTAACTCATTTTCCCTACGAATTGCTGGGATTGGATCCTCTTGCACATTCATCTGGATTATTTTTTTTCCTTCTGCTTACAAGACTCACTAAAGTTGCAGAGATGAGAATTTCCAAGGCTGTGATTACAGAAATAGATTGAAACTAAAAGTGAGGGGGAGGGAGGGAAGACAGAAGGTGAAGGTTACATTAAAAAAAAAAAAAGCCTTTAGCTTTTGTTCTGAATAATTTCAAATCTTTTGGTTCTCCTATCTTGCTCCCCTCTTAACCCCAGACTCTTTCCCATTACATATATTTATATTTTGAAATTCTGCTAAGTAAGGGGAAAGAAGACAACAAACTTTGCAGGAAAAATGCTTATTTCCTTTGGGAAAATAATCTTTAGTGCTATTTCTGAAATACTGGTTATGCAAAGGTGGTGCAGCTTCAACCAAACTGGAGCAGTGCAAAAGCTTGAATGAACACAGGTCATTAGTTTCTTTTTACAAACTATTTTGTATGAATAACTGCAAAAAGATGATGATTAACTTGTATCTCAGTACAGCTGAAATACAAGACAATGCTTCCACCGTGGAAGAGTTGCAGGGTGTGCGTGTTTGCATATAAACTTACAGGTACACAAATGCGTGTAATTATTGATTACAAAATATTTCAAGTGACTAGTTGAGCCCAGGCAAATGCTAAGTTTGGGGTTTTTTCAGTCTGAAGTCACTGAAATATGCATGAATGTAACTGATATGTGTGCAGCATTGATATGTGTCCCACATGGTGCTCGTAAATTATATCAAGAAACAGAGAGATAAGATGTGGGCTGTATTTGTAGAATAATGAACATGATAAAAGGTTAGGCCTTTGTTATATTTCTTCTGAAATATGCAATTTGTTACAAGTTATACTGTCTGCGGAAAGAATCCCTACTGCAACTCTAATGTAGTTTTTTAGTATCAAAAACATAAAAGCACATCAGAACACATCATGTGCAAACCATGGCATTAAACAGATTAGAAAACTAAATGTCATACTGTAACATGACAGGGGTTTCTGCAGTTAATTTACAAGAAAGGCAGAGGAACTCTGCAGGAAGCACTTTCTCCAAATATGCACCCTGCAGCTAAAATACCTCATATACCTTATTGTTCTTGCAGGGTAAAAAAAAAAGGAAGGAAAAAACCCTTGACTAAAGTGATAAATTTAAAGCTTGTATGGATTTTAAGATGACTAAATGAATTCTGTGTGAGATTTGTGTATTGCAAGCAAATTAAAAAAAAAGAAATCACAACAGTCTTAGCTGTAAAATATTTTTGTGGTCTACCATTCGATTGTTTGCACTGCAGTTGTACTGAAATATTTGCAATTTTATGAATGCTTCAATTACCAGTAAACTTTTTATTTAATTCCTATTTAATTGTACTTTCCCCTGGGCCCCTCAAGACACTGCACTGCTGTTAGTACCCCAGAGAAAGGAGACTGCTGCACACTCCACTGCAGCCACAAAGATGCACTATTGTTTTACTTACTAAGAAAAATGCTGGAATTTGAAAAATTTTAAATCTGGTTTGCTGCTGGATCTGGAGGAGTTAAACAAGACTCTCTACACTCTTGAAGAGACTTAAGTAAAAGGCCATCAGTCTTCTTAATTAAGGCTTTTCCTATAAGCACTGCCTGAAAGCACCTTAGTTGCCTTTTCAGGCTCTCACCTGATTCTAATTAAGCTCCTTGGAACGTTAACCTGGCTTTTTCCTCATGATTCATCTCATTAGGAGAAAAAGGTAAATGACTCACTTTTTTTTATACTACTTTATCTAGTGGCCTTCTGCTGGAGTTGGTGAGAGTTGGGACAGCCAAGGCTAGAGAAGGGAAGGGTGTGTGGAGACCCCACAGCTCCTTCCAGGGACTGAGGGGCTGCAGGGAAACCAGAGAGGGACAATTCCTCAGGAACTGGAGAGACAGGACAAAGAGTGATGGCTTCAAACTAAACTTAGATCAGATAATGGGCAGGAATTGTTCCCTGGCAGGGTGGGCAGGCCCTGGCCCAGGGTGCCCAGAGCAGCTGTGGCTGCCCCGGGATCCCTGGCAGTGCCCAAGGCCAGGTTGGACATTGGGGCTTGGAGCAGCCTGGGACAGTGGGAGCTGTCCCTGCCCATGGCAGGGGTGGCACTGGATGGACTTTAGGGTCCCTTTTTTGTATGTTCCTAAATCCTCAAACACTGTCTTTAATTTGAAGCAATTAAGGATCAGCCTTCTCCAAGCTCAAACGAAAGGGAGCATCAAACTATATTATATCATGGAAATGAAATATCCTCGATTTTTCCTACTTCCTTCCTTGACTATGCAAACACTGGGAACAAATTAAACCAAATATATATTCATGTATTGTTGGGGTTTTTAGTTTCTTCCATTAAAACTTTACTTCCTTTAGAGACTGCTTGAACAATAACCATTTATCCAGCTAAATGATAAAACATAATTACTTCCAGCTGTTGCAAAAGAAGAAACTGTAGTCAATATGAAGAATAAAAGAAAATTTTGGACTTTGTCAAAACACAGTAGTTTCCAGAGCTGAATGAAGACTGCTCTTTAGTTTGATAGCTGAACAAAGGGAACAAAAAGGAAATTAGTTGGACCAAGTTAGGCCAATAAATCTTGGGGTTTTTTCCATTGGTACATTTGTTTCATGTCTAATGAACGTGGGCTTGAAAGGGTGTGCTTTGTTTTGGGACAAAAAAAGTTATAGATAAAATTCTGCAATATTATTTTTCTTTTCCATCACCTGTAAACAATATTTACTCTAAGGTCATGTGTGTATACACCACCCATCTGAAAATGCTGGTTTGTATCAGGAAAAAAGCAGATTGGAGGCCAAACCCTTTCACCTTGGTCCCAGTTTTAAGGAAGTTGTCCCAGCCACCAGGTGATGGAGCCAATGTCTCACTTTGACATTGGAATGAGCAGATCAGAGCAGAAATGATTCACCCAAAGGCCTGTGGCAGCATAATTAGCAGATGGTGAGGACATGCTGCCAAGTAGAAAGGGAAGTTCAAAAGACACAAGTGGAATTTCTTGCATCTGTAAGTTGGCAGGTGAACAGAAAACCCCCAAGCACCTCGGTGTGACACTTTTACAAAAATGTGAGGAGTCCCAGATACCCTAAAACTCCATTTCTTGGGGAGTAAATAGTTCACCCTCCCTAGGCTTCACCTGCTTTACTAGCAAGTGAAAAAAACTTCTTAGTTCTTTTCATTGAAAAAGAAGTAACAGATAAATCTCCACTCCCATGTTAATTTATTAGTGCCAGGGGAGCTGCAGTACAGCTGACACAATTTCTATAAACTTATCAATCAACGTCTTGGTCATAAACACTTTGGTTTACACCAGGTATTTAACAACACACAGCAGCTCCTGATTGCAAGGAAGCCAACAATCTTTGTACTTGTCCTGTTCAAATAATCTTTGTCTAGTGCCTTCAGAACTTGTTCCAAAGCAGAGATATTCCCCAGAGAAGAAATGGAGAAGGAAACCTGTTCTGAAACTGAAAAGTTCCCCCTCTGAATAAATAAGATCCAAGAGTACTGCAGAGCTGAGAGTAGTGGAGATAATTGTTTGTTCAACATAAAGTATGAGTAACAAACTATTCAACTGTTAGACACTAAACCTCTGCCTGTTTTGTGTCTTCTGTGGCATGATATGCTCCAAACACCGTTTCTCGTTCTTTGTTTTCCCTGGCTTCCTCTCTGCCTGCTCCTTTTTCAATGAAAATGTCCTTTCAGAGTAAAGTGCTGAAGGTACAGAACAGATAAGAGCAAAAGTGAAAATTAATTCTACTTTTGCTTTTTAAATATTCTCTTCTACAATGGAGGTATGATAAAATTCTGGTATTAAAAAACTAGTTAAAAGCTTTTATTGCAATTTAAAACTTTTTGTTCTAATTCTGTGTCAGTAACAGGAAAAAAGATTATAGTCTCTATGAAAAATCATGTTTTTCTTAAGTTTCATGAATTCTACTGAACAGTACAATATTACACCTAACACCTGTTATACCGAGTGTGAATATTCATAGTTAGACTCATCATTATGCAGCCCTGAATATAAAGTGACAGCATAAACAGCCACCAGTCACCTTTTTTCTGTATGAAACCTTCTTGAAATTAAGATCAGCTAAATTGGAATCACATGTGATATCAACCAAAATTCAATTAGTACTTGCTTTTGTTTCCACCTTCCCTCAAAAATCAAGTTTTAAACAGGGTCAGAGAATGCTGCTTCTTTAGTTTTATCACAGTTAAATCCTTTCTAAATATGATTTGGTGGAAAATAGACTGACCTATTCCTTCACACCAGAAAAACCAGTAGCATAATATCTTGTTATTCAGGTAACAAAGTAATAGGAAAAAAAAAATAAAGCACAAAAATTTAATCCAGGGTTATAAACGTATCAAAAGCCCACAGGTTTGTAAATTATTTGATGCTTTTGCATAGAAGAATTTTTAGGAACAGGCAGATATCTCACTGCTGAGCATTTCTTTCCATGAGTAAAACTCCTGCTTGTTATGTTGGTGAAATTGGATTCTGAGGTTCTTGGGAAAAAAATCCAGTCTGAGTGCCATATTAAACTCTAGAAAAATAGTGAAGTGGGACAAGGAGACTGCAAATAAAAGTGTCACATAATTTTAACTTGAATCTTTGTCTTAATTTCCTCACCAGGGTAAGATTAATTAGCAAAATGAGAGTTATTGCAAATACTGACATTTTGCAAGCATGAGCTCGACTGAGCAGTGTGATTGTGACAGAAAATTGTATCCAAGTGCTCCTTTAATGGCAGAAGGAGCAGAAAGAATTCTCATTTCTGTAGGATAGCAGTGGTGGGTAGAAACATCCAAGGCTCTGCCAAGCCGGCTGCATTCCAATTGCTCATATTCCCAAAGAAAAAGAAGCTGTGGCTTAGAGTGCAGAGTCTTTGGGGGTATTGGAAATACACCATCCCTGTGGCTTGAATTCCTTCTGTGGTTGCTGTAATTGTTCGATTAATTTTTATTGTGCCTGTGAATGTTGAGCTGGAATATTCATCATCTCCCTACCATGAGTAAGACATGAGTAGGTTCAAATTCTCTTTGTTCTTGCATGAATAACTCTCCCTCAGGTACACACCAGGCTAACCATCCCCTCCAGCTGTACAGTGATTATCCCCCTCAGCTGCAGTTCCTGCAATACTCCACCAACACTCAGCCTTCCCACAGTTTTACCAAACTTGAGGAAACCCTCCTCAGGCTCACTAATGAGGTAGAATTTTAACTTCAAACATGACTTTGTGCAATTCAGGGGAGCCAATATTTCTTTTATGTTCACAAACAGGGAACTCAGACTTTCAGAGATGGAACATGCAGGCTTAAAGACACTTTTTAAAAAAAGCAGTTATTTTGTATTTTCTACAGCTGGTTTACCCCAGTAGATAATATGCATATAAATATACATGCACATAAGTGCATACATATTTATACATATTTTGTGTTTGAAATGTTTATTAAAATATATTTTATATATGTGTGTATATGAATATATATTTATATAGTATATATATGTATTAATATATATGTAAATAGAAGTCCTGAGGCAGAAGTGTAGCAACAAAAATATAACAATCCCTTGCTAGAAGCAGCTGCTGATTCATTTGTTCTCTGAAAACTCTGTATTTCACGTGCCTATCTCTGCAAACCATAGCACTCATGGTGCTTGTGGGATAGGGGATTTTCCTGCAGAAATAAATACACCGGGATATGTGGAATTGCAGAAATGTTTTCAAGGCAAGAGGTGAAGTTTCTCTCTGCTCCCAGCAGACGTGGCCTGTTGAGCCACGAGACAAAACGAGCAGGCAATCTCTGCCAGCCAGCAGGGAAAGGCAAAATGCTGTGAAGATCTTTTTGGTCAGAAAAATTTCACCACAATTCATACTGTGGGGTTTTTTAATCCCTCTGCTGTGTATGCCCAGAGCTGCAAGCCCAGAAGCTGGAGAAGAGGGGGAATCCTCCAAGTGCTGGGCTGAAATCAGAGATTCATTTCCTCCCAAATCCAAACTGCAGGGTTTCCTCTGTCACTCCTCACCCCAATTGCTGCTCTGTGATGCCTCATTGGGTCGTACACATCTATATAATCTGTACATTATCTAACCAGGGTTCGGCTGACAGTGTAATTAAAGCAAATGTGCACGAGTGAGGGAGAATCTGATTAACTCACTAAGGTTCCAGTCCAAGCAGCTATCAGCCAAGGACATAAAACTGTCAGATTGCAGTGAGTATTTTGGAATCTCCAATTTAAGGGAATCCCTGCAGCTGTATCTGAGGTTTTACAGCATTTGCCTCTGATTTAAATATCCATTAGTTAATGCTTTTTAAACATATATTTAGGAAGAGCATTGTGCAAATACCAAGCACTGGAATATAAGTGATTTTTAAGAATGTTAATGATTATCATAATGAAAACTAAAAGAATATCAGCATATCTTCTAGGAAGCAGCTCTTGTATCTGCTAAAGCAAAGTATTTTAGGTAATATTGGTTGGAATATCTTCATACTAAATACACTTCTAGAGATTATTTTAAGATTTGTCATATGGAAATCAATGGTTTGTTTTACTGTCTTCACAGTGAATGAAATAATTTATCGTGTGGAAGAAATTTCCAAACTTCCCTTCATAACAAAGTAAATTGTAAGTAAAAATCAATGTGAGTAACCTGACCCTGATTGCTAATGCCCTGTCTCCTATTCCCTCTCCATTTCTTTCATTCATCTCTCTCACAGGGAGATTCATTGTTGGCTTACAACAGATGTCAGCAGCACCAAACCATCTCCATGCCCATAACTTATGATGCTCCTGTGTAATATTTTGAAGATAACCAAAAACTTTAAAATATAACCCATTTTGTGGCTATAACAGCCACTTTTGTCCTGGCACTTTTACAAAGAGTTCAGATGTCCAATGTTTTGGTTTTATTGTTTTGGGTTTTTTTTAATTTAACTAAGAAGCACTTCACTTGTTAAGCTTTGATCTGTCTCCTCTTTCCCTGTATGTTTTCCTTTGCAGCTGTTCTTCACCTCCTGCCCTTCATTACCTCCTTCCAGTCACTGCAAGTCCTTCAAACCCCAAAAGGAATGTTATGCCTGAGGTTTTCTTGAAGGAGCAATCCAGGGCTGTGGAGCTGCTGTTTGTGTAAGCTACGGTACTGCTTTGGGCACCACAGCTCCTGAGTGTTCCTTTGTATCCTCAGTTCCCAGCCTGCAGTGCCACCGTTGTTCTCACCTGTGCAATTGTCCATAAAACAGAAATTTCTCTCATGATGCTACATAGCCCCTTATGATAACAGAAACATGAAATGTCTGGGGTTGGAGCCTGGAATTCCAATGGTTTAACTCTGATGCAAAACCAGCAAAAAGGTAGACAGGGGAAACAGGAGAGCCCTGAAGGGCTGCAGAAGCCATGGAATGGTTTATCCAAAAAGGGTTTCTTTATTTTGCCGCCAAATTCAACTTGGCTTCCTCATAATCAAGGCTCAGAAAGCACTGCTGGGGGAACTGAATTACCATATCCTAGGTAGAAACTTCAAAAACTTTGATAGCATTTTCTCAAGCTTAACAAAGCCTTAAAATCCAAGTTAGCATTCAGAGACACTTCTCCATTCAGACCTGTTCATTGACCTTGACTTATAATTCCATAAAAATATACATATACTAAAATGAGTTAAATTAATGGTATTAAAAGAATGGAAAGAAGGCAGAGATAATATAAACCTAGCTACTCATTCTTTCCTTTTACATTAAGTTCCATTCTTCTCCTCATGTCTTTTCAAACTTTTATTAGTTTGGATTCTTGTTCCCAAGTTCTGTTTATTTTGCACCTCTTCAGTTATCAAAATCAAATCATCCTCTTCCACCATGTTGACCCTTGAACTTTAGTTTTCCCATAAAGGCTGTGATATTGCATGTGTTTTTGAAGGCTACAAGTTCTTTCAGGTAGCAGTGAGAAGAAAGCAAGGATTTTGCTTAAATCTTGTATTAATTTCTGAAAATAACCAAATAAATATATGTGTGTGTATATATACACATATTAGACAAACTCTAGAAACAGTTGAATGAAAAAAAATTCAAGTTCCTGGCATCTGGAGTTCTTCTGTTTCTATCTGCTCCTAATTCTGCTCATAAAGTTGGGAATTACTTTTTTGCACTCACCTCTGCAGTCTGGGTAAAGCGAGCACAGCCGCTCTCAATAGTGTTTCAGCCACAAGGAATTTCATGTCATCTCTACTGATTCAAATCCAAGGGAGAGGTGGGGGTTATCGCACATTTCTCTCCTCTGAATCCAAACTCATCCGTTTTCTAGAAGTGGTTCTTAATCTTCTCCGTGCTTCTGCTGTTGCTCAAAGGAAGAGTTAATCGGTCTGGCTATTCCTGTATGGCTTCTACTGTCATGTCTAGCTGCTCTGCTTCATTTATTTTCCTCTGAGCTTCCCCATAAAAGTTTGTTTTAAAGTACTATTTTCTAGTTGAGAATAATAGCAGATAATTTCAGTTAAAAAGGGTATAGGAAGCACTGAACAAAATCATTTTAGTGGGAAAATGAAATGTCTACAAACGAAGCACTAAAATAATCAAGGAGACAACACTGCATTGTTGGTGCAACATTAGTTTTATACCCAGTGTTGAACTGATTTTAATTACAAGCCAAAATATCCAGGATCAGAGAAAGCAACCCGTGTTTGAAATGCATGTACAGAAATTTAAGAGGAATCACAAAAGCCAGCAGTGGTGAATATCTCAAACAGAACCCGTGAAAATATCCTAACACTCATTTGGAAAGTGGCTCTTACATTTCCTCCCCCTCCAGGTATCAGAGTGCAATGTCCAAGCTAAATGATATAAATTAAGAGCATTAAAATGGTATTTCCTTAAACAGACTATAAATGGCTTTTCCATTCTGTGTTCTTCTGTGAACTCTTTTGTTCGCACAATAAATGAACATAAATAATGAAAACTTTTGCTTCCATAAATAATTTCTGCACATTTTGCAGTGAATATCCAATGATCTGTAGCTGTAAAAATATTTATTTTGCTGTTTGGGATGGTTTGTTGGGGTTTTTTTTAACAAGTATTTATGAAAATCTGAGATACAACATTGAAACAAACAACATTTTAAATTCATTTTAAGTTTCAGCACCAGGCCCATTGTGTTAGGCATTGTAAGAATATCCTCTGCCTTTATCTGCTTAGTCAGAAGTAGACTATACAAAGTTGGAGAGATGAAACAGAGATAAATTCTGAAAGAAGAAACAGAAAACCCCTAAGGTGCATTTTCTGAAAATCTGTTGAGATAAAGTTTTGAAAGCATTTGTTTTAAAACTGAGATTTCTTTGCTTTAAAATTAAATTTATTTTGCAATGGCACTATTACCTCAATGAGAAGAATCATGTAGATAAAGACACAGATTTACTCTCATAAATTTGAACGTTAAAAACCAGTACGAAACACTAATAAAGTTGAGTGAGGCATTTGCTTAAAACAGAAGGACAGAGGAAATAGTAAAAAAGAGTTTGATATCTGGAAATTTCTTGCTACCTGGACATAAATTTCCAAAGACAGCAAGACTATGTGGAAAAATGAACTAAAAGAGCTTATTTAGTGAAAAAGAAAGAGTTCAAAAAGGTGGAACAGAAAATCCTCAGAGAAACCAATATAGTTATTGCAGAGATCAAATACAAGAGGACAAATATTCACTTAAATTGAGGAAAATCTTATTTTAATGTGAAAAGAAATACAGCATCTTTGAAACCATTTTTCAACAGACATGAGCATTTTGCAGCATACTCTAGTTAAGTATTTCCTGCACCACAGCAACTATTGACCCAAATTTATCCAATGAGAAACACACTTCACAACTTTCCTAACTTAATTTAAAAGGAAATACAAGTAAATACAATGTTATTCCACCTACTCTGATGATCTTTCACATTCATGGACTCATTTCTCTGACGTCTTCCTAGCACAAAGTAAAAAGCTCGAAGGGGTGTTGAGAGGGCAGTGAATATTGAGTAGCCTTGATGATTGTAATAGGGCCCATCATAATTTTGAAAGGAAAGCTGTCTTTGACGGTTGTCATAGTACTGTTATTTTACTGATTTCTGAAGCAGGAAAATACAGAAAGAAGTTCTTATGATCAGAGCAGTCAAAGCAATATAATCCCTACAATAATATTTTGACAGAGGACGAAAAATGATACTTTTATACACGAGACAAGGATTTTAAAATGGCAAACCACTAAACCACATTTACATGACACAGATTAAAAATAGTAACTTGCCTAATTGCTACTCCATTTCTTAAATTCAGCCCCTGGGTCTGACACACCCTTGCCATAGGTGGACTTTAATTGCACTTCGTGTCTATTAGGAATTGTATCACCCACGGAAACTCCACAAGGAAACAAAATGATCTTACCTCAATCTTCTCCTGCATCAGGAAATCCAGATTTGTAAGATCAAATTTACAGACATGTCCAATTAAACTGCAGATATTTTTTCAATCAGACCAGGAAATGTCTTTCCATCCTCCAGCTGACCATGGGAAGAGTTGGAACCAAGTGTCTCCAGGTTTCCTAGGTAGTACCAGGATGCTCAATAATATCAGTTGAAGTAAAGCCTGGTTAATTAGAACACACTTTGAAAGTGTTTCTCCAATTGAAATCTGTGATGAGATTTCAGTACAAGAGGCACAGAACTGACAGACACTCCTGGTCTGTTCTGCAGAGGATGCAGAATTCACCTTTCTCTGTCATAGTATCAGGTTATGCCTTTTATGTTCTTAGTTTAGCTTCTCAACCAAAACCTAAAAACTGATATACAGCTACATGCACTGACAGTCTGCTTTCCTTTAGAAAGAATACATTTCAAAACAGAGAAATCACATTCCTGAAAATTTTAATTTCCTGTTTAGAAAGGTGAAAAGAGTATACATGTATAAACTGCATTAAACAAGTCTGCATCCTGCCTTTCTACATTTTTGCAATGCAGCACAATTTTTCATTGAAACAATGTATAAAAAGAATTATGTTTTTTTTTCCTCATTTCTTGTGATTAGTATCCTACTCCTACATACTAGACACACCTTATTTTGCCCATGTTGAATCACAAAACATCACATTAGTGCACTGCCACCACACCACAGTATAAAAAAAGTGCCTGAAATGGGCTTTATAATTAAATCTTCTAACCGGAATTCAAGCTTATGAGCAAAAAAATAAGCTGTTTATCGAATTACTGCTGAGCTCATGAATGTGGCAGGAAGATGATACAAATCTGACCTGAGCATTCTAACTGTGTGAACTTTTAACTTCTAAACAATGGAATAACTAAGAGATAACATTTTCTTTCAAGCTTGGTAATAAAGAACTCTTTGTAGGCAGCAGAGTTGGCATTCAGAACTATTGTGACAGACATTTTTGCTTATTTCGCTAATGTATTGAAATTAAATCTTCAAACTAATTTAATTTGAAGCTTCTTCCTATGAAATTTTGCTGTGTGGTATTTACTGATCAGAGACTTGCTGACCTTTGATCCACAGCAGATGGCAGAGCCACCAAGGAAATTCTGCAAGACTTCACACATTTCTGCTACTGAGTGCACAAGAGAATATGTCCTCACAGCATCCACAATAATGCAGAGCCTTAAAAGCAGATGAAACAGTGCAGGGGATCTATAAAAACAAGTATTTTAGAAGTATTTGGGGGTGTTTATATAATTTTAGAAAGACAAGATTTGCCTTAGATTTTGCTGTCTTGAAAGGTTTGGGAATACAGGCTGCAGCCAGGTCATGGGATACAAAAAACGGCACAGAGTATTTGAGTGCCTTTTATTGTTCTCCACACTTCCCATTTGCAGTAGAACTCTTCTTCCCAGGACTTTTAAAAAGAGTTCTTGTGTTTCCAAGCCTTTCTACATTGTAGGATCATGGAATGGTTTGGGTTGGGAGGGAACACAAAGTTCATCCAGTGCCACCCCTGCCATGGCAGGGACAGCTCCCACTGTCCCAGGCTGCTCCAAGCCCCAATGTCCAACCTGGCCTTGGGCACTGCCAGGGATCCAGGGGCAGCCACAGCTGCTCTGGGCACCCTGGGCCAGGGCCTGCCCACCCTGCCAGGGAACAATTCCTGATTCCCAAGATCCCATCCAGCCCTGCCCTCGGGCACTGGCAGCCATTCCCTGGGTCCTGCCCCTGCAGCCCTTGGCAATTGTCTCTCTCCATCTTTCCTGCAGCTCCTTCAGGCACTGGAAGGCCATAGTTATAAAGAATGTATTTAAGAGTAAGGCCATGCCCCAGCAAGGAAAATTATTGACCTTTTTCCTACAGATTTGCTGCCACGCCCTGGACTAACAGGAGGCACTTTTGCAGTGGCACCTCCTTTGGCAACAGGACAAAGTTCACCAGGAGGTGATCCCAACCATCTCTTCTATAGGCTGAATTCATGTAAATATGTTATATGCAGTAGGTTCCTGTTCTGTTGATATTTGGAGCAGACTCTGTATCCCATAAAGGCATCACTCCATCAAAGGAAATTTCAGTCTCTTGGCTCTCACAACGCCCATTCTTAGAACAATGTTCTCTCCCTCCACCTGTTGGCAATATGATACAAAACTCACAATCTACTCCCACTGCCCATGGAAACAAGCATAAAATCCTCCTATCCCTTTATGGTGTCCCAGTTTGGGTTCAAATCACTCTGTCTGGAATCAATACTCTCTCTCAATCACTTCTGTTTCACAGTTTTCTCAGAAAGAAAGATAAGCACATTTGAAAGGGGAACAAAAGGATTTCTGTGTTCCAGAGGAATGATTATTGGAAGCCATTCCATATGGAATAAAGAGCACTTTACACTGAGACAAACCACAGGGATTCATCTCCATGTGCTCATTTCAAAAGGCTTAATCAGAAAGGTATTGCCTGCTTTGCAGTGTAACAATAGTAAAAGGAATTTTTCACTCTCAAATTCAAACTAAATTTAAAGTAGAAAAGTTTTCAGACAAAGTATTTCATCTGATGTCATAAATGTAAATGGCTTTTTTTTTTACTTCTACTGATATGAAAAATAAAAGTAAAAATTAAATTATTGCAGTACAAATCAGAAATCAACAGTACCTTGAATTGATACAATTTCTTAATGAATACAAAAAGAGATGAAATTTGAAAGAATTCATTTTTCTCTATTTTGGAAACAATTTGCCCTCCCTGAGTAAAGTACAGCTTCCCACATCTGCACATGGTCTTTACTGGTCCAGCTTTGCTGTGATACAACAATCAGAATCAGAAAATATAAAGCAGTTGCCTAAACATTTAAGTAATTTGAGATTTTGAATATAATTTAGAAAATACATTTGGATTGTTTAAATACTTGACTAAATTCTGATTGAAGAAATCAAGAGTAATGGGAGTTTTAAACAACTTTATCCTGACACTCCTCTACACAACCCACTCCTAATATAGAACCAACACAACTCCTGAAGACTTTTTTGTGTGTTCCAAGCATTTTCTGCCCTCAGCGTGTTAACTGAGAGAATGTTTCATCAGTGGCATGGGAAAAGGAAAAAACAAGAGGGGAAAACATATTTGCTGACTCTAAACAAATGATGTGTTTATAGAGCCACGATAATCAGGTACTTGAAAAGGAATCTTGGGCACAGTATCTCCTGTTTGCCAGTCTTGCACCACTGCACGGCAGCAAGGAAAGTATCTCAATTACTCTGTTAATTGTCTAAGCCAATTCTCCACATACAGGAGCTAAACAGTGCTGGCACTTCCATGAGAATGAGAACACTCTCCTGCATCACAGAGTTATGATAAAGAATGGCTGAAAAATGTCATAATCAGCATCCATATAAATCCCCACTCACAGAGGGGTACTGGACATCCAGAAATGCAGAGTTCATCTCAACCTAACTGCAACAGTGCCCCGGTCTTGAGACCAGTCTGAAGCTTTTTAGGCACTGTGGCATACAGACACCTCTTGTCAGTACATTCAGTTATTACTGGGATTTCTAAGCAGCTCATCCTATGTTGATAAATATAAAATTTCAGGAGCTTGGGCATCTGAGTGTTGAAAAAATGGGGATTATATGTGAATATAAAAGCATCTAAACCACAAGAGGTGTCATGGTATTCCAAATTAAGCACTTAGGAGTACTTGGAGACAACTAACTTAGATGCTAATTGCTCTAGCCCTGTAACAGTTCAGCTGTTGGTATTGATTTTTAACATTCCTTTTTTAGCTTGATCCCTGTTGGCACTCTCATTATGCTTAGTCCTGTTCCCCAAAAGGGCTGTGATTAACTAACAATTTTCAACATCACAAATGCTTTTTCAAACATAAAACTTTCCAAGAGAAAAGGTGATTCCACTTCCAGCTGAAGAGGTGGAAGGGCAGATTTTGTAGTTATCTCTCCTCTGATAACAGTAAAACTAAATTTAGAAGTGCATCTGGGTTTGGGGTTTGGGGTTTTTTTCGAGGATAAATGTGAGAACAATAAAGAAATTAAATGCAAAATCAGAAGGGTTGAATCATAAATTAAAATCTTGTAGTATTTTGCCTTAGACCTTGTCAGCTCCCAAGTAACTCATAAAAATGGATGTTCTCCACTAAGTCACATATTTCCAGTTTTGAGACTTTGCTCCTCCTCTACTAGATCAGGTTGAGACAATGAAAATGCTTTTCAATATTAACAGGAACAACAGCTGAGGAAAGTGCAGAAGTTCAGTGGGTGAAGACAAGGCGTCTATTATTCTATTAAAAAAAGAAAATAGCCACAACTAAAGCATTTCCCAGAAATATAGTATCGGGTTTTCTGTATGTAAGCTACAATCTCATGCAGGAAGAAAACAGAAAAACAGCAATTTCATCACCCACCCACTTCACAATTGCACAAAGTTTAGCTCTTAGCCACCAGGGCTTCAGAAAAAAATACGTTTGCCATGAGAATTATTGAGCTCATAAAGCACATTTTAACATTCAGATCTATTTGTGCTGGTTGCTCTCTAATAATGTCATTACTTACAGTAAAGCTCTCTAAATATGTTTGTAAATGCTACTCCATGGCTGAGGTTGTGGTGAACTGTCATTGATGCCATACTGAGTTTATGGAGATGCTGGTAAAAATGCAAAGCCATCTTCAATTATTCAGAAAGGTCATTTCAGAATATTTTGTGTAGGTTTCTGTAAACTTGTTCCTAGCTAGTAGAGAGTTCAAATGCATAATAAGCAATTGTTTTGGTAGTAGTACTATCTTTTTAAAGGAATAAGCAAATGCAGAACTCCTACGTTCATACATTCTATTCATACACAAGAAGTAATCTATTATAATATAAAATGGTCTTGAAAACTATTTTAAACCATTTTCATTTTTGCACTATCATTCTGAAGATATCAAATGGTTACTATTTGTCTGCTAAACACTTTCCAGCATTTAGTCAACGGTAGCAACACCATGAACATTAATAGACTGCTGATACCAGAGGCTTGCTTTTATCCTGCTGCTGACTAATCCTGCTCAGATTTTATATAAAATACTGAGCTACAATGAAGAACTGCTCTGTTTAAACCTCATAATTTTGGTATAACTGATAGTGGATAAATACACCAAGTAGCCAAAGGTTTACAGAGCTTTGCTGTGGGAAAAAAAAAAAATGAAGGTATGTCAATTGAGGTATAATAAAGATTTAAAATTATTTCCAGGACTGTGTCATGTATATTGTTCCCACAATGAGCAGTTGTTCCACGTAGATAAAGACTGACAGGAATTTCAAGGTCAGCCATAATCACACATTGGAAAGAGTTGCTTAGTCAAACTTTGCCCAAGGGCTCTCTGCTCTGATAAATTCACACAACTGGAACCCAGAGCCCTTGGCTTTCATGTGAGTGCTTATGGGATTAAACTGTGTCATGTGTGAGGACTGAATTATCCACCTCTTCGCCACCAATTCTCCTGAGCAGGAGATCTGAAAGCAAGGAAATGACAGCTCAGAGCTACAAACCCCTCAGTCAGTGGCAGCCCCTTGCTGTGGCTAAGGCAGAGTGGTGAGAGCCTGCCCAGAGACACGAATGAACCTGGAAGGAACTGCCCGAGCAGCAGCTCAGGCAGGAGCAGCTCTGTGGAGAAGGACCTGGGGTCCTGGTGGGTCACAGGTTGACTCATGGTCCTTGCAGCCAGGCGGGCCAATGGGATTCTGGGGGGCATCAGGAAGAGCATTTCCAGCAGGTCAGGGAGGGGTCCTGCCCCTCTGCTCAGCCCTGTGAGGCACAGCCGGAGTGCTGTGTTCAATTCTGGGCTCAACAGCTCCAGGAAAACAAGGAGCTGCTGGAGAGGGTCCAGCAGAGGCTGCAAGGATGATTTGGGGTCTGGAGCATCTCTGTGATGAGGAGAGGCTGTGGGAGCTGGGCCTGGTCAGTCTGGAGAGAAGCCTGAGAGGGGATATCATGGATCCTCACCAATATCTCCAAGGGCTGTCAGAGGATGGTGCCAGACTCTCTGCAGTGGTGCCCAGGGACAGGACAGGGAGTAATGGCCACAAACAAAACCACAACGAGTTCCACATCAACATGAGGAAGAACTTCACCCTGAGGGGGTCGAGCCCTGGAGCAGCTGCCCAGGGAGGGCGTGGACTCTCCCTCTCTGGAGACATTCCAAACCCACCTGGGCATGTCCTGTGTCACCTGCTCCAGGCAACTCACTTGTCCTGGCAAGAGGGTTGAACTGGATGATCTCCAAAGGTCCCTTCCAAGCTTAACAATTCTGTGATTCTGTGAATATGGAGCTCTTTTCTTTCTGCACAGCTTGGGGGGACTGTGACTTCAGCCAACACTGACACTTTGCCTCCTCAGCATTTACTTTACAGAGCAACACATGAACACCTCTCTGTGCTACACATGGATCTCATCCCAGACTAGAAGCTAGAGTTCACTCCTGTCTTGGAAAAATATTTTCCCCTGAGCAAGCTTAAAAGAGCAAAACTGAAAATACATGCTTAAATGTCTAATAATATATTTGATAACTCCAGTACAAACCCAGGTATCATTTAGGAGAATAATACATTCAACAGCTACTACATAGACCTTGAAAGTGAACATCACGGTACTTTGATTGAGGTTAAAATCATGGAAAACAGCTCACAGGAAGAAAAATCTTCTATGAAAATCTGCTATTTCCACTTTAGCTGCATTCATCAGATCCCATCAAACACCAAAGCTCTTATCTACCTGTTTAAAAGTAAGCATTAGGACAATTTCATTTTATATTTACCTAGAAGTGCAGTTGGATCTTTTTAACTAGATCACTAAAATCTGGGAAGATAGAAAGCCCATTTCCTCTCCCTACATTTCTTTATTTTGCATGAAATAATATTTTCAGCACTAAAGGAATCCTTTCTAATGTAACTGTCTAAAGACTGTATACATAAATACTGTCATCTAGAAAGTGGTTCCAGAGCTGAAGAATATTATTTCATCTAAATATTACTTATTTCTCTAGCAAAAATTGCTGTTCTGGTTTTTAATGGAATATTTCTCCCAGCCTTGTATCACTTGGAGAGCAGACAGGTGGTAAGGATAGGGTATCATGTTCCCAATTTTAATTAGCACTGGTGATTAGATAGTGATTTCAAATTGCAAGAAATTAAACCTCTTCAATATCAAGTTGTTTGGTTGGACTGTAGTTTATCATTCAGAGATCAAAGCTGATAGGAAAAAAACAACAACAAACTATTTCATATTATATTTCTTTTCAGTAGAAATGGTGTATTGCAGGGGTTACTTTCCTCCTGCACTCCTGCAGAATTGGAATTGAAACTGGAGTGCAGAACTCTTGTGTGATAGGGAAAAATGCAGAGTTTACAGCTCATAAGTTCAAGTCTCTTTGTTTTAGCTTGACATTCAATAGCATTCACCTGCCATTCCACTCACAGGAGCTGTAATTTGGGTGCCTTTTATTTCTATTATTGCCCCACTGAGATTGCTTTTTGGGGAGATGCAATAGTTTTCCCAGGATGAAAACCACCCCATCTAAGACAGACACAGTATTTCCCATGTCAAGAAGCAGCAAGGGTGTCCTGGTTTAGGGCAAATTTGGGAGAAAAGCTCCAAAGGGGTCCCTCCAGAATAGCAAATTCAAGCAGCCCCTTCCCCAACTGGTTCAGGAAAAGATTTCCTTGGAGAAAAGTGGAAAAAACTATTTCTTTAACAATCAAAGTATCCACAAGCACAAAAAAAAAAAAAATTGAATAATGTGAAACAATAAAACCTGTTGCTATTCTGAGGAGAAATGGCAAATTCAGAGAGTCCTTGCTGTGGGTGTAGCTCAGCTCTCCCAGTCTCCCCTCAGTCCTGTGGTGCTGGAAAATGCCGGGGTCCAGGCCCCGGTGGGCCGCAGGCCTGAGCTCCCGGTGCTCCTCTGGGTTTTCAGTCCAGAGCTGGTTCAAACAGTCCCAAGAAAAAGGAAAAAAACAGTCCAGGGAACTTCTCTGCCTCAGCTAGCTAAAAACTGACTATAAGCACAGGAGATCTCTGTCCTGCTGTCTCTGTGCTGCAGACAGCACAGTCCAGGAGCGGAGTGTGGCGGAGTGAGTGCAGTTTCTGCAAACAAACTCAGTGCTTTTCTTTCCCCCACTTCACTCTCACAACCAGTCTGAAAGTACAGAACTTAATATCCAGCATAAACAGAACAGAGGACTGGGAGTACAAGCATCATAACAGGGCCAGGGCCAGGGCCAGCTGCTCCTGAAGGGATCGGGAGGGAGCCAGGGAGCCTCAACAGCAGAAGTGCTGGGTCGGGGCACAGCACGAGGGACTAGTGCTGGTGGCAAGATCCAGTGTCTGTGTCAAATAAGGCAAGAGGTGAAACAGGTGCAGGGCCCAAACAGAAAGTCCAGACAGAAGCACAAGGAGTGTGGAATCCCTTGAACTCCTCAGGGAAACTGCCAGGCTTTGCCCTGGAAAGATCTGCCATGGAGTTTCCCTGCCTAAACTGAAGGAAAAGATTCTCTGCCATGGTGCTCTGCAGCACCATTGCCAATCTGCCTCAGATTGCTTTGGCCAGTTGACCCTGCCCACCCCAATTGTTCATCCCTCATCCCCTCTATAGGTTGCTGCCCTTTGTATTGCCCTGTACCCTCAGGTCATTGGCCGCTGACCCCATACTTAACCCTTGAGCACCACATGGTCCTGGTCTTTGTCCCTGATCCCTTTGGCGTGGTGAACGTAATAAACCCTTGCTGGAATTCATCCTACAGGAGGCCCTTCCTTCCTTTCCTCCACTGAGCTATCTGTGGCGTATGTGTTTGTGGATGGACTGGAAATGGCTGTTCCTGTGGCCTACTCAAGTGGCTTCTGAAGGAGACACTTTGAGAAGGGAGCAGCATTTCACCATCCTGCCAGGTTACAGCAAAGGAGTTGAGGTCTGAGACAACTGACAGCAAGGCTGTGACACAGGTCCAAGGCCACCTGGCCAGATGTGGCCAAAGACAGCTCCAGGTACAAACGTGCACATGAGGCGTCATTGAGCCACCCTCTGAGCAGATGGGACATCAGGTGTGCCACATGGACACCACCAGAGACAGGGCAAGGACACCTGTGAGGTGCCTCAAATGAGGACTAAAGGTTGAGAGCTGAGCTTACACGAAGCCCAAAACCCACAGGGGCCATGGGTGAGAATCCCAGTGTGGCTGTTCAGGGTCGCATTTGAGCACTCGAGGTCCTGACAGATGAAATCCACCTGTAAAAAGGCAGAGCTGGGGTAAAATTGAGCCATGCTCTCTGTAATACAGAAATGGTTGCTCAAATGTTTGCTGTCTTTTAGGTCAAGTGTATAAATCACATTTTGGGAGGCAGCTTGAATTATGTATTTGATTATTTATGTGGATTAATGAAGTTTCGCTCCAGAAGCACTTAGAAGAATCAGATACATGTTTACTCATTGTATACAGCACTTGTACTTAGACAATTTTCCCATTTTTAGAGCATGTTTCTTTAATGTCTCCTATGATTGCAATTAGATCAGTACCTAGAGGAAATGTATGCACTTAGAAATTGATTGAACCCACTATTAATAGTATTTTTTGATTCTGTACTAGATAGCAAAGAGTCAAATGAAACACAAAATGTTATTATAATTGAGCATTAATGCAAAGAGTAAAAAATAAATCAAATAAGATTAATGGAACATGGATGAATTTTCTCACTTGGACTAATAAAAGAAATAACTATGCAAAACAAGGAATTGTATTCACAATCTTTCTTCATATTTCAACAACAAAATATAGATAACTGTTGATACTCTTAGGAAATACAATTTCCATGAATTCTGCACACTTGAAAATGTTGATGGGTATTATGGATTACAAAGCTGAGAAAGTGTATGTTGACTATAATAAATGTTCAGTGAAATATGATGTTTTAACGTTCTAGATATATAACATTTAATGCTATTTTAAAAGTACTGCTTCCCACGTCTGAAGGGTTTGCAAGTCTGGTATAAAAGCTGCTTTTACTCTACCAGTGTTCCTGGAAGTCCCTGATCCATGCACTCCATGGCTGGGATGGAACAATTCTCCCCATTGTTTGACTTTTGCATGACCACTGAACCAATCTGATACCAGAACACTCCATTTGTTGGTTCCACACAGAGCTGTGGTTTCAAGATCCTTCCCCCTCACAAAATCTATAACATTTTTTCCTTGTTCAGGTACTCCTGCAGATTCATTCAACCTCTTCTGACAAAAGTTCTTAAGATTTTTTGATTATTCCAAATGAAAGCAGGCCTGGCTAACAACCACAGCAGACCCCAAACTAACAAATATTTCACAGGTCGAGCCTCCTTACCTCAGCCCTGCTCCTTCAAACAGCAGGATGTGTATTCACTTTTTTCTGAAGTATGAAAACTTCAAAGAGTAAATGGGACATGCACTCCCCAACAGGAAGCTGAGGCAGCTGCTAAAGATTTGCTCAAGCACAGGAAAAATGTGCTCAGTACAGTGAAAAATGTGTTATTCTTGGTGTTTCAGAGTAACAAGGTAAAACACAAATGCCTTGTGTTTTCTCCTTCTCTCACTGCTTTTAAGCAGAAGATGGGAAGAACCTGGAATATGACCGAGATTTTTCCCCACTTCTCTAAGTTTAGGAAGAGAATTTTAAAGACAACATTTTGTCCCATGATACAAGAGAGAGATTGGAGGAAGGAGCCAGGTCACACATTTTTCCAAGGTTCAGTGCTTCCTACTAAAACAATATTTCTCACTTGACTCTGGCAAACTGAGAGTCAGCTGAAAGGGTTACTATACTACAGGAGAAGTAAAAATTCTGTAAATCATTATTTAGTTTAGCCCAGGGACAAAAAAAATCCCAGGAGTTAGATTATTATCTTCATTCATACAGTAACAGTAACTGCTGCTGGTGTGTATTTGTCTGTAATTTGATTATTAGCAATCTTTTCAGTACTACATGATGAATAATAGTAAGTTTCATATAAAGCATTACTGTTATTCTCAGTCTCTTTTCATGTTTTCATGTAGAATTAGATTTTCTCTCTCTGTAATGATATTTTTAAGAGATGAGAAGTGTGTTTCTTTCTGGGAGGAATCATACAGTCAAATAGCAAGGCTTGAATCCACTACATGTCCAAATTATTTGTTGTTTCCTACCTTGTCTGGTTCATTAGCAGTCATGTTTAAAAAGGAGACAGCTTCATAAAGGCAGTGCTAAACCCTTAAGTTAAAACCACTAGCAACTCATTAAAAATCTGTTATTCTACATCTAAAAGGGGAAGAAAAAGGGAATTTTAAACTATCGCCTTGGTAAGTTTGCAATTTTCACAATAACCAACAGATATAAACTGCCAGCACTGAATTTAAGAGACGTGTAGAAAGAGAAAAATGGGTCAAAAGCTGATTTGGTGTCATGGTTTAACCCCAGATGGGAACCAAGCCCCACAGAGCCACTCACTCACTCCCCCCACACCAACATGGGGGAGAGAATTGAAATGTAAAAGTGGGAAAACCTCCATCCCTAGGAGTGCCCAAGGCCAGGTTGGACAGGGCTTGGAGCACCCTGGGATAATGGAATGTGTCATGCCCATGGCAGGGGTGGGACCGGATGGGCTTTAACATCCCTTTCAACCCAAAGCATTCTGTGGTTCCATGATTCTAAAACTTGTGAGTTGAGATAAAGACAGCTTAATTGGTAAAGCAAAATTCTCACAGTCAAGCAAAGCAAAAGAGGGAATTCATTCCACACTTCCCATGGGCAGGCAGGTGTTCACCACCTCCAGGAGAACAGGACTCCACCACTCAGAACTGTGACTTCGAAAGACAAACATCATCACTCCAAATGTCCTCCCCTTCCTCCTTCTTTCCCTGTGGGAAATCAAGGCACAGAAAGCTCTCAAAATCCCTACATGGCCCAGACTCAGAAATGAATAGAGGGTTTGACCTGAGACCTTGGGAAAGGCTTCCTGCTTTGGAGACCATAAGCAAGAATGTGGGTTTGTTGTTTAAGCAGAAACCTGTCAAGACAGGTAGTAGAAAGTTTTAGAGTTTAGAGTTTAGATATAGAAGTAGTTACAAAGATAGTAAGAAGTTTCAAGGTGTAGTACTGTATGTTTGTGTGTCATTATATGGTTGGTTAAGAAGGTCTGCATTGTGGCAATACGTGTGATACAGTTTAATTAGAGATTGGTGTCAAAATAGAAACATTCTTTGTGGTGGTAGTTTATTGGCTAATTAACCTTTAAAAGACATTGTAACCAGTGATTTTGCAACCACTGACCACTGACTATTATTGACTTCTGACTTATGTGGTGAAGGCATTCTCACCCTTCATGAGACTGTAGAAGAGTAATAAATCATGCTTTAAGACATCTCTCCGTGGTCCTGTCTCTCTTAATAACCCAATATGTCCCCAGTTTTAAACCTTGAGCCTGACATTACTTGGTGTGGAGTTGGGTCAGCTGGGGTCAGCTGTCCAGGCTGTGTCTCCTCCCAGCTGCTTGTGACCCCTCTGCCTCCTTGCTGGTGGAGTGGGCTGAGGAGCAAGAAAGGCTTGGGCTCTATGTAAGCCCTGCTTAGCAATAACAAAAACTGAAACAAAAATCCCTGAGTTATCAACCCTGTGTTCAGGAAAAATCCAAAACACAGCCTGTCCCAGCCACTGCAAAGAAAACAATCTACCCCAGCCAGTCCCAGCTCATTCACATCAATAAAATCTCCATCAGTGCTTGGAATGACACTGGATAAGCATTTCTGTGGTGTAGGACATGCACCTGCCTTTCACTGAACCTTAAAAGCACAGAAAAAGTTGCCTTGGACTTTGGTATTTAGACATAACCAAGCAGCTCTTGGTTATGTCTAAATACCAAAAATTCACTTGAAAAGCTCAGGTTTTTCAAATGCAGTTCTGTGGGAATAATTGACAATAAATATAACTCAGTGTTCACAAATTTTGCTAGGTTATTTTGTGCTAAATGATAGACTAAATGTGAGTTGTCTATTATGATAATTATGCAAAGTGCTGATATATTTAAGCTTGAGGAAGGTACTATATATATAACAATTATATATATATTTGAGGGAGAGTGACAGAGGTATAATTGTTAAGCTCAGTTTGGTTAAGTTAAAGTTAGCTAAGTGAGAATATAGGAGATGCTTTTCCACTTACTACTGATGGTATTTCATTTGAAATTATTACTGGGTAAAACTATCTGAGTAGTAAAAATGGAACCAGAAATTCCTGTGTGACTGAAGCAGTCAGCTCCTTTCCATCCAAGGTGAAGGAATTGAGAATTCCTGCCTTGGAATAATTGGAACCTGCTTTGTGGGAACTGGCCATGATTTACTTCAGGTGGAAACAAAGAAGTAAAAAGTTTACTGGGTCTGTTTTAATTATTCGTCTGCTAAATGAAAGCATTCTTATCTTTTCTTTTTCGCTCTTTTAATTGAACAGAAAAACTTGTTCACTCATGAACATTATTTAGAAAACTGCTCACAAAGTGAGGCAGAATTAAGCCCTCCCAATAAAATCAGAGGGGAAAATCTGTGATTCTGCTCAGCTCTCAGCTTAATTCAGACATGAGCTCTTCCCATCCAGGGTTGTTTTCAGGCTAGTGCACAGTGACAGAACTTTGGACTTAAGAGAGAAAGCTGAGAATCAGTGACCAAAAGGGAAAAAAATAAGATATAGAGGGATTAAAATTGAAAATTTCAGAAGCTCTCCTAAAATATGTTTTAATCTGTAGTTTATCCTGGTTTTAGTTTTGTTTTTGTTTTTTTAAATCAGTAACTATAGTATGAGATTGGTAATTGTAAGGATCTATATATTAGCTATCATTCCCAAACCATAGATATTATCTGAATTATTCTAAGTGTGTCAAATAGTTTTCTGAAAACAAAACAGAACAAAAACCTAAAACCAAAACCAACAACATTTTGGGGGTGGTGTAATTTTTATACACAAGTGGAAATGTTTTTATTCAGTAAAAAAACTTCAAAATTTATGCATTCAATTCCCCACTCTGATTAGATATTTGGGACAGGCAGTGCCTCAAGTGCTCTCACAGCTGTCTTATGAACTTTGTCATCTTATCTCTGAACTCTGAAATTCTATGTGAAAACTTCCATTTTCCCCCTTGATTTTGGGAATGAATGAGCATGAAAAGGCAGTTGAAGTAACGACCCCACCCCAAACAGCTCAGAGTGTCCTCCGGCCATACTTTTGCTGTTAATCCCAAATCATTGACCACTACTCTTGGCTCCACTGAGCTTTGATCAGACACCCCCCAGGTCTTTTTCACCCTCAGTGTAAACAGAAGCAGCATTTGCCTCCTGGTGCTTGCTTTGTATAGCAGTCATTGTTCAATAATGGAGTACAAATACGGACGGTAAACTAATTAAACTGTCTCAGAAATATAGGATAAAAAAGTAAAATGTCTTTCTGTATATTGCTGTTTGTGCTCTAACTGCTGAACAGGCTCTTGAAGGATGTGCCTGTTCTGAAATGTAACCCGGGGAGGATGGATTGCTGAATGACTTGGACTCATTTGCACTTGTTTCAAAGGTGACTCCATCACCAGCCTCTGAAAGACACTCTGCCCCTCAGTAACGAATGATTACAGCTAAATGAATCCCAGAGGTTTGCCACTAATGCACAACAAAGGCATAAGAATGAGAGCTGTGGTTCAAGATCTATTTTTTATACCAGCATAATTTTTTGCTTCAGTGATCTATCACTAAACAACAGCTGCTGGGGCAGAGACTCGCTGCACTGCAGGAGCATTAGCAAATCCTTTAGTGACTGGGCACATGTGTTTGCCTCAGGCCCTCGAAAAAGTCACAAACTTGTGAAGGAAGACTGGCAGATTAATGTCACCTTCTTTCTGCAAGAGATTTGAAGATGCCAGACACGCTGGAATGACAGGCTGCAGTAAGTTTAGATTTTTTAAGGATTTATTTTATGATCTAAGCACATGTGGCCAAACTCTCTTGAAAAGAGGAGAGAGGGAGGGGGGGAAAAAGAGTAAAATTCAAACAATTTGCGATTTTATATATTCTGGCTCAGAAATTATTCTTATATACAATATCTTATAAGATGTTGGGTTTTTTTTCCCCACTAGAGAGCTATGTGCTCACTTCCACATTCTTGAAATAGATTTTCTGCCACTTTGGAAGCAAAGAGTATCCTAAAAATGGGAGTGTTTAAAGTGTTCATAACTGCAGGAAAAAAAAAAACCCAGCTTTTTCTTGTTTTAGATCATCTTACCAGTCTGTATGTAATCAGATTGAGGTAAAAGAAGATGCATGGATTTACTTGTTGTTCACAGAAACTCAGTATTCTCTTCATTAATAATCACCCTTTTGGTACTAATCAAATTTCTCTTTGTTAATGATCATCATCTATGTCTGCATATTTCTTGAAAAACTATAAGATAAAGACAATTAACACGCTTCTGAATCATCCAAAAAGATAGTTTATAAACTTCTCTTAAACTTTTTGACCTGACAGTTAAAGCCCTAAACCAAGCAAATGAAACATAACTTGTGTACTTTTTGCACTCCTTTTTTCAGCAGATGATTAGAAAACTGCACTGTCAACTGCACAGTTTGGAGGTTTTTTCTTTATGTTTGTTCGGTTTTGAGGGGTTTGTTTTGTTTTTTAAAGGTTAAGTTTCTTTTTCATAAATAAAAACATCCAGTCTAGAACACGATTGGCTGCTGGATCAAGTGTTCAGCTTCACTGTGCAGACATCTTAACTACTTATTCAGTACTAATTATACTCTTCCAACTCAGATTCCAGTAAAAGGCAGTGCAGCACAAAGAGTCCTGAAATACTCAGAAGATGAGGGATGCCAGTATGGGAATCCCTGTAAGGAAAAGGGTCTGTGAATGCTTTGGCTTCATTTGAGGAACTGGCATTTATACATATGTGATAATAAGAGTTCAAAATCAAAATATCTCACACTGGAACTGCCTAGATAAGAAAGTGCTTGGTATGATTTCCTTAATTATTTCTAGATGTCAGGAATTCTTTTATATTAACTTTTTAGTCAGAAATGAACTTGATGCCTGTTCTAAATGCAGAAAATCTGTGACGCAAGTACTTTTTTGGAAGTTTTCTTTCAGAGCATTTCTCCAAGAAATTCCCATACTCATCAGACCCATGGATCAGTTCTAAGAATCTGAAAAATCCACCTGCAGATGACAATAGCTGCTTGTTTCATGATGAAGAACTTCAATGAAACACACTAGGATATTAAAAGGACCAAAGGGGGGGCTGCACACGAATCTGACAGTGCCTTACATTTCCTGACTCCTCCTCTTGGATGAATACAAATGGTTTGGGAACCACATGAAAAATTGGGAGAGATGAAGTGATGAATGAGTGATGGAGACCCTTCCCTGTGGAGAAAGGATCAGTTTGGCAGGCTGGGCACTTCATTTCCCCAAGTCCTACCAGCTGCATGTTGTGTTGCTCAGAGTGACAAGGTGCACAGATGTGCAGCTCTGAACGGAGCAGTGAACAAAGGACTGCGAGGTTCAGCTTGAAAGCTCGGAATATTTTGATGTTACAATTCACCTTGTCACATGAGGCATCTCCAAAGTTTTCAGCAGTGCTTGACATATCATAAAAAATGTATCTGGAAAAATCAAATTTTAGTTTTGTTGCTGCTCTGATGCATGAAAGCTTATTCCAGCCAAAAAGAGCTGTATCCGTGCAATAGTGGCACTCCAAATATGATTTCTGGGATACAGAAAGCTATGAGATAAGGAGATTGTGTGGATGCAATGTATGAATGATTTCTTTCTCTTTTACTTATGAAGTCCCAAGGCAGAGGTTTTTAAAACTTGGTTTGTAACTGAACTTCCCCTCTCAAATACAGCATTTAGAAACATTTGTTCAGCTCATGCTCAATAAATACATATAATTGGTATTTACAAACTTGTTTATTCATATTCCAACAATCTCAACTTACTTAATTATCATATGAATGCTTTCCAGTACCTATAGGACATCTGCAAGCAGAATAAAAAGAAGTGACTATATCTGAGCAGCCAGAAGTTGGAAAAGATCCCAGAACCAACCAGAGAATCCACATCCTAGAGGGTTTTGGGTTGGAAGGCACCTTAAAGCCATGCCAGAATTGGTAAGGCTGACAGATTATGAAGGAATGAAAAGAGAACTCAAGGAAATTCAGACCACAACAAAAAAGTGAAACACACTCTTTCCACCAGTGCTTACTGTGAAGGTTTGGGAGAGTCATTAAGGGTACAAAGCAAAGCCATGCAGAGTCCCCAGGCAGTGCAAAGCAGAGCAGCTTTATTGCTAAAACCAGGCCTTTTAAAGCAGTCAGGCCTTTATCAGTTATGTGGGTTTAAATCATAACAAACACAATTCAACCAACCACCATTCACCACCGTGTGAACACATAATGGTTATTTAATTTGTTTTTCTACCTCTAATTCAGCTGAGCCACTTTCTCAAAGTCCGTTTCTGCTTAGCCAAAGTAGCAGGCCTGAGCCATGGTTTTACAAAGCCTTCCTTTTGTAAGGTTTTACCTATATGCAACAAATAATTCCTTAAAAATTACAAGTTCTGGATCTGCCTCAGTTTTAAGGGTCAATAAAAATAAAAGGTTTTACCTACATGCAACAATAAAATAAGTCTTTAAAAATTATGTGTTCTGGATCTGCCTGTTTTAAGTGTCAATTAAAAAAAAAAAAGGTTTCAGAAAGTACAAGCCTATCATCACAAGTTGGCAGTTGAAGAAATTATTCACCAAAAAGTTCTAATGTAAGTAATTATGAACTTGCTGGACTCTGAGGATGATGTATTATCAACTTCAACAACTGAGCAGAGGGTGGTAATTGCAACATTTCTTTTTAAAATGGGACCCAGGCATGATTTCAGGAGCACGAACGAGAAATTCTGATCCCTATACTAAGTAAATTTGTAGAAATCTAAATAAAGAACAAAAATTATAAGCAAATTGATAAATCAAATAAATTTGCATCAAGGGAACCCAACCTCATGGATCCATTTGTTAAGGAACTGCAGGGCCAGGCAGATTCAGAGGGTTATTTTAAGGGGTTTTTTCACACGATCCATTTCCAAAGGCTCAGCAGAGAACAGACATGGCAATAGATAAAGGAGAAGCTTCTCTTAAGAACTATTGACAGTTTAAAAGATTGGATATAATGGATAAGAAGAAAGACTTGTTGCCATAATAGGAAAGGTACCAAGGGAATTAGAGAAGGATTTATGTTAAGATATAGACTATTCAACATAGGGGATCCAGAAGAACAAAAGAATGCTGAGGTGAAATTTTGTTGATTGTACAGAATTATTCTGGATAATGAAAGAAAACAGTTATGTGAAAAGCTGTTAAAGGACTTCACAATACTAAGGGTAATAAAATAACAAATGAAATTAAATAATGTTAAATGCAATGAAATGGAAAAGAATCAGCATCAGTATATATATTTTTGCTACTATTTTCACTTCTACATCAGAAGAACTTCATTTCACTTTAGACTGTTCTTTGGATACGTTCAAATGAGAACAGAATTGTTCAAAAAGAGAAGTAGAGCATTAAAAATTACTGAAGAGAAAAAACATGACTATGTCACTACATTAATTAGTAACAATCCAACAATTTTGATCACTTCAGCTTAAAATATAAAGTAGAACCAAAAGAGATTTAAAGAGGCTGACACCACTGATAGGAGCTATGAGACAGCATCTGTACAAGAAATTAAATTGAGAAGCGAGACTAAACCTCTTCAGATGGAAGCAGAAATCCCCTAAAGGGTCTGTGATAAATATTTATCACAACTTGGGTTTTTAAAAAATCTATTATAACACAAAGGATTGCAGGAGTAATCACTAAATTCTCAAGGAGAAAAAAGGTATAGCAGAACAAAGTTAAAATCAGAATTATCCATCATCTGGTAAGAAGCACAATGGTTCTGAAGGTGCAACCATTTCTAGAAGATTTTAAACCTAGACTTTTAGAAATTACAGGCTTATATAAAAGCAAAGATCATATTTCATCTGCCCCATGGTGTAGATGTGTTACTGGCCTGAGCTGCAATCAGGACATTAAAAGAAAGAGACTTTTGGTTTGAGGTGAATTTATTTTTAAGCTCCCAAAAGCCGAGAAATAATACCAGCTATTAAGTTCATTTACATATATTTAATTAATCAATTAATTAATTTGTATTAAAGGTTCAGTGATTGCCTTCTAGGACTAACAAACAAACTTTAAAGTGTTAAAAATCCAACTCTGATTGCTCCTTATCTTACTCAGCAAATGTTTCCTCTCATGCTCTTAATAGATTACAGGATTTTTCTGCCCCAGCCTGTTTTCTCAGTGTTAAAAATTCCTAACAAAATAATAATTTGCTATTTTCTGAGTGGAAAGACATGCTTCATATTTTCATCCAGATAAAGGACTTCCAGACTGCTGGCAGAATACTGCAGCAGTTACCATTATGTTGGGGGGAAATATTATTTAATCAGAAGTGGATCAAAGCACTTAATTTTGTTTTCATTTTTCAATGATTCGATAGTGTTGGAGCAGAGGAAGTTACTGTACTCAGTGCTGTGTTCTACAAAAGGGAGCTGCAAATCAGAAAATCAAAGTTATCAACATTTTCTCAGGACAGTCACCAATTTTTTTATATAATAGGAAGTCCTCAATTCCCTCAAAGCCTAAGTGTGAGCTACTGGAATTACAGAGTATGTGTTTGCAAACCACCTGGTTGTTCCATTCTGGATATGAATCCTCCCTCTAGAATTCTTGGGCTGCAATTAGTGCCCAGCACAGCCCCTGCAGGGAAAGTCACTGGGATTTTGCTATTTTCTTTTGGACCAACAGTCTTGTCTTTGCAAACTTTGCCCTTTTTAACTCCAGGAGCAGTTTCTGTAAGTATTTGTGTTTTGAAAAGCTACTTAATAATTTTTCTATGAGTTTCGTCCCACTGTAAAGCGTATTTTTGCATTATTTTCTTCAATTGACATTTGTTTTTGTTGAAGTTCCCTTCCCTTTTGCTCTGTCTAGTCTGTACTTTGGGAAAGGGAGAAGATTTTTCCTTCAAATGACAGTTCTGTAACTCCTGTGATTGCCCTCTGGGTTTCCCTACAATAGCTGCCAACTGAGCATGAAATCATGCTGCTGAAACATGGTGGCTTCCTCATGAAAGAATTCTTGATTACGTTGCTTTTACATTTTTATTTCTGCATTAGACAGTGGGACTGGGATGCCAGTAGGGTGGCACACTCTGACTAGCAGGGGACATCCCCATGCCACGAGCAGCAACCTACACAACATTCACAGCAAATCAAACCTTCCATGAAAATTAATTACCCAGCCTAAACTGTGGAAAGGCCAAGTGACACTGACTGGGAAATGAAAGCAGGAGCTGTAACCTGCTCCTCCTCTGCAGGCACTCAGCTTTCCCATCATTGCCTTTCACAGCTTTAGGAATTCCCTGGATCTCACATTCAGCCTCAGCTCCAAAGTGGGAGCTGTCGGTAGGAAAATCTGCACATCACACCTCGCTGGTACAGCTGTTTAATACTGTTTGTTTGCTGCTGTTCAAAGAATGGGCTTAAATAATTTTATACATTGATTTTTGAAGCAAATTATATTAAATTATGCCAGCAATTCAATTTTATCTTCCTAAAACTCAATACAAATCAGGTCACTTCCACTGACAGACATCTGAATTCTTCATCCTACAGGCAACTCATTTAGTTGTGATTGTATCACTCACTGAAACACCAGCATTTCAGAGCACATTCAAATACAGCAGCATTTCCTGATTTTTCTTGATGCCTTAGGAGATGATGGGAACAAAAACCAGCGTTCAGAGAGCAGATAAGAGAACAGAGGGGTTTTTGCAGTGATGGACAAATTCCTTTGCTTTAGATGAATACACAGTAACAAAAACATTGGAAAATACTTGTTCCTTTTAGGCATTCCAGCCTGATCTTCATTTTCTTTGCATGCACACAGCACTGCCAGGCAGTGCGGAGATACAGACCTCCCGACACTGGAGATCTGATTCTGCAGCTACCTCCATATCTAAACCACCACAATAAAGAAGCATTCTGATCTATTGGATTTCTTTGCAGGATAAGCCTCTGAAGATCACAATCTGCTCAATAGAATTCTCAACCCCCATCACATCTTTAAATAAAGCACCCTTTGGGAAATTTTAAATACCAAGCTTTTAAAATAACTAGCACCACTACAATGCATGTGATGCTTTTGAATACAATTCAAAGAATCCTAGAATGTCCTAGGCTGGAAGGGACCTTAAAGCCCATCCAGTGCCACCCCTGCCATGGCAGGGACACCTCCCACTGTCCCAGGCTGCTCCAAGCCCCAGTGTCCAACTTGGCCCTGGGGACCGCCAGGGATCCAGGGGCAGCCACAGCTGCTCTGGGCACCCTGGGCCAGGGCCTGCCCACCCTGCCAGGGAACAATTCCTGCCCAATATCTGATCTAAATCTGCTTTCTTTAATTTTGAAGCCATCAAGCTCTGTTTGAACATTGTGACAATCCATTTCATGCCGTTGAGTCAAAAGTTTTATACCAATTTCCAATCCTTGCAAAGGTTATCATAAAGCAAGGTTGGGAAGGGGCAGAGGGAGGTCTAATTTATCAGAAAAGAGAATATAAAAATACCATAATACATGCAGTTCAAATGAAATCTTGACAGCTGCTATTCACAAATATTGCTGACATGATTTATATTATATTAAAATTCAGAATTACTGCATTTTCATCAGTTTCTCATTTCACAGCTGGCATTTCATGTTGTCAGCATCCTGTGATTTACAAGGCGATATGTAGTGTAAAAATGTTGTTTTAAATGGACAATCTCATAAGCATGTTTACTAATTGATATGCTAGGGCAACTTAAAATGTAAACATACTGTGTGTTCCAAAAGCCAGAGTGCTTTCCAGAAGAAAAAACTGAACCTAATAGCTTCAGTTTCATTAAACTTTTATGGAAGTCCCCAGAAAACAGACATTCCCATGCAAATTTTAAAATAATAGTTTAATTTGTGAAGTTACTTTTGCAGTGTCAAAAATGCAATGTAAAATACATAAAAAATGGGATTGATACTCACTGCTAGGAGATATAGAAGCTGTTTAACCAGACAGACCGTGGAGTCTTAATAAAGCATTGTTTTCTAATAATGTTTACATAGGATTCATTGGGATATTTTCCAAAGTGATATAAAGCAAGGCTGGCAGAAAATGCAAATGCTCTATTCTAGCAATGCTATTCTTTATCTAAGACCTGTAGAAATGATGGAAAGAACAAATTTTCAGGGAATTAAGTCAATATTTTATACATTTCATCATGCTTCTCTGTTCCAGTGCCCAGCAGGAATACAGGATACAACCTGCTTTTCCACAGTTCCTTGTGACATAAGGCATGAGAAGTTATCTGCATGTAACTTGGAAAGTTTGGCTAGGTCCAGAGGATTTTGTGGAATTCCTTAAGTAGAACATCAATCAGAGGAATAAAATCACTGCTTTTGCCAAAGCCGTCTCTCCCATCTTACAGAAGCTTTGGCAGCCTGAAGCCTGGGATCACCTTCTATGATTCATACAATATTTTAAGAGGAACAAGACACATTTGGACCTTATCCTAAAATCTGAGGTATTCCAGAATGCTTTGTAGTAAAGGTGCCAGAATCAGGAGGAAGAAGTGGCAAATTGACTCCAAGGCTATGCAGCTTTCCCTTTTCAATCCTCCTACTCCATCAGTAAGAAAGAAATGGCCCGTGAATATGTCCAGGCAATGATCTGGCACCCTGCCATCATTTTTAGGTTTTCTAGAGATATTTTGTGTTACAGACAACCATGGAGAGAAGCTCTGATGGCATCACCAGCAACTCATCATCCTCCTCCAGTGATCTCAGTCAAATCCCTTCCATCCCACCTCTTCTCCAAACTGAGTTTATTCCCATATTATTTTTGGTATCATTGCAGGGGTTTTTTCCCTAGTACAAACGTGGAAGGACATTTTGTCTAGTCTGAATTTTTGAAATAGTTTGACACTTGATTTCTGCATACCAATAGTAAAGATGTTTGCCTTTTTTAAGATCACACCTTCAGGTTTTCCTTCCAGTTCTGCTGGGGGCAGGCTTGCTTGGATGCAGCTGGAGTTTAAGAGGCTCACTGTGTCGTCTGTAGGTCATATGAAAATCAGAGAGCCAGAAATCTTTTTGGCTAATCTTTCTGCTTAAATGGATCATAATACAGCTTTCACCTTATCTATAAAATCTTAAATTTTGAATAATGTTTTCAAAACATATTTCCCTTAAAATTACAATAAACCTCATCCATCAACAAGAAAATGTTTAATGACTTGCACCAAACAGGACGTGATCAAACCCAGGATCTGAGAACCAAGAAATCAAAATATGATAATCAAAATAATTCTCTCCTTTGGGGCAGAAGGTGAAGTCTACACACCATACAGCCCCTGCCAAAATGAAAATGTATAATAAGTGTCTTGTGGACCCACAGTGGTCATTCCCAAGGAGCACAAGTAAGAATGGCACTTGTAGGATATTCTCTGTGTTATAGAATTTGTTCCTTAGCTCTGACACTCTTCCAGCTTTTAGCTGTGTACAGAAGCCTACATTTCTTCTAGCACAAGCCTAAGCATTCTCCATCTGAGATTTCGTGTTGGTTTTTTTCTGCACCTTAAGCATGAATTAACTGGAACATGCTGATATTAGAGCTCTGCTCTCAGGCTCCTCTGCTGCAGCTGAACCATCCCAGAGCCCTCAGCTGCTCCTTGGGTGGCCCCTGCAGGCCCTTCACCATCTTCATGGCCTCTTTTGGAAACTCTCAGGTAGCCTAATGTCTTTTCCTATATAGTGGTGCCCAAAGCTACCCCCAGGACCCCCTTTGAAACTGCCCTGTATCAAAAGCAGCCTGGGCAGCAAGGGAGGGGATTCTGCCCCTCTGCCCTGCTCAGGTGAGACCTCACCTGCAGAGCTGCCCCAGCCCTGGAGCCCAGCACAGCAAGGACCTGGGGCTGCTGCAGAGAGCCCAGAGGAGACTGTGGAGGTGCTGAGGGAACTGGAGCACCTCCCCTGTGGAGCCAGGCTGGGAGAGCTGGGGCTGCTCAGCTGGAGAGGAGAAGGGGGTGTGGAGTCCTCACAGCTCCTTCCAGGGACTGAGGGGCTGCAGGGAAACCAGAGAGGGACATTCCAGGAACTGGAGAGACAGGACCCAGGGAATGGCTGCCAGTGCCCGAGGGCAGGGCTGGATGGGATCTTGGGAATCAGGAATTGTTCCCTGGCAGGGTGGGCAGGCCCTGGCCCAGGGTGCCCAGAGCAGCTGTGGCTGCCCCTGGATCCCTGGCAGTGCCCAAGGCCAGGTTGGGACATTGGGGCTTGGAGCAGCCTGGGACAGTGGGAGGTGTCCCTGCCCATGGCAGGGGTGGCACTGGATGAGCTTCAAGGTCCCTTCCAACCCAACCATTCTGTGATTCTCTGAATTAATCATGTACTAATTTTCATAAACGTAGTGGTTCAAAAGAAGAGCAACAATTAAATCTGTTGAAATGTACCTTCTGTATTGAATCATTTTGACACTACAACTAGTTACTAGTCAAATTTTCAAGACATTCCCAGGCTTCATTACAAGTTACTGTTTTTATTAAGTACTGAGGAATTACTGCCTTGGCTAAAATTTATTTATATGGTTTACTTTTTTATTTCATTGTTTTTTCATAGATTATGTGTTTACATATTTGAATAAACTGGGCTTTCAGGTAGCAAATAATATTTTATAGTCAATAGTGCTCCAATGTTAAGAAATACTGCAAGGGTTTCATTAAATCAGAGAAAAGTGAGGTTAAAGGAATGCTAACAAGTATTGATGTTTAGATTTTATTTATCAATGTTGTTAAACTCCTCTCCACTGCACTGAGTTTATTTTTCCACATTAAAATAACCTTATTTGGTATCTCTGGGGCTGAGTTTTAAACAAGATAAAATACCTTGTGAATTAATTTATTTCGAAGAGAAAAGAAAATACAATCTGTGTCTTTTCATTAAATTATCCTTAGCTATATTGATTTAACCCAAGTTAAAAATTTATTTAGCTGAAAAAGAAACAAAGCTACAATCAAAATGTGTATCTTATTCTGTGTTAAACTTGGGAGTCAATCCTTGTAGTATTTTACTTCATATTTTATCCATTATTTACCCATTATTATTCATTATATTAATATTAGTCAGTCTCTGATTACCATACTGGCATCCAAATTACATTTTTGTACTGGAAAAGTCTCATATATTCAAATGTTTGAAAGCAGCTAAATTACATTTCATAAAACATTTTTACAACACCCATAAAAATTTTGGAACACTTCCCAAGATTATGTCATCCTTACACAGGTTCCATACACAGATCAACAAAATACACAGAGGAAGGAAGGTTGGAGGAGATAATAAATTTTACCACAATAGTCAAGGTTCTGTCCTCAGAATTAGGGACCTGAACAACTGCTGATGAAGAAAATTATTTTTCTGTTGTGGGAATATGTATTCAGCCATTCCCACTTCATGTAGATATTTATGTTCTATGTTTGATTTGCTCCTGATGTTTATTGAAGCAGAACATGGGAAGAGGTGATAAAATATACAGATGGGGATGAAATGACAGCTAATTCATTTACTGTGGAAAATAAGATATGGATATTCTAAAATGTGACACACAACATTAAGGTGTCTTAGAGGTTATTTTGAAACTATTTATCTTATTAACAGCATAATAATATTTTCCTGAAAACATCACACTCTCATCACAGCTAATGTATATTTTTGACCACAGAATAATGGTACTGCAGATAATGAGTACAAATAGTTCACTTGACAGAAGTCCTGCTCACTATTTGTATAAATTTCCGTTTTAATTTCTTTAGGAATTATACATAAAGTATTTAATTTTATTTTTGGTAAATAACAGTCACAGTATAATTTGAACAATTAAGCATGACAGTTATGTGTCGTGACACTTTTGCTGTGGTTACCAAGACTACCTCCCAAAGAAATACTTCTCTGTGATATTGAATGTATTCACCAGGTATTAAATCCCAGCCATACCAACAGAAAATGCTGCTGCATTTCCGTGATACACAAACAACTGGAGGTAAGAGCAGTGTGCATTTGCACAGATCAGGAAGGGCATGGAGGGGCTGGGGGTGTCCAGGGAAGGGAACGGGGCTGGGGAAGGGAATGGAGCCCTGGAGGGGCTGAGGGAGCTGGGCAAGGGGCTCAGCCTGGAGAAAAGGAGGCTCAGGGGGGACCTTGTGGCTCTGCACAACTCCCTGCCAGGAGGGGACAGCTGGGGGGGTCGGGTTCTGCTCCCAGGGACACAGGGACAGGAGGAGAGGGAACGGCCTTAGGCTGGCCCAGGGGAGGCTCAGCTTGGACAGCAGCAGGAATTTCTGCATGGAAAGAGATGTGATGGGTTGTTACAAAGGGTTCATAGAATCACAGAATTTTCTGAGTTGGAAGGGACCCACAAGGATGATCGAGTCTGACTCCAGGGAACACCCCATGTGGGGATCACAACCACAACCTTTGCTCTAAGTAACAGAGTTAATCTAAGGCTTGTTAAATATTGGAATTAATTATCCCAGTTGCAGAAAACCATTTAGGTTGGAAAGCCCTCCCAGCCCATGGAGCCCCAGCTGTGCCCCATGCCCACCTTGTCCCCAGCCCAGAGCACTCAGTGCCACCTCCAGCCCTTCCTGGGACACCGCCAGGCATGGGCACTGCAAACCTCTCTGGGCAGCCCCTGCCAAGGCCTGAGCACCCTTTCCATGCAGAAATTCCTGCTGCTGTCCAAGCTGAGCCTCCCCTGGGCCAGCCTGAGGCCGTTCCCTCTCCTCCTGTCCCTGTGTCCCTGGGAGCAGAGCCTGACTCCACCTGGCTAGACCTTGCTCAGGAGTTTGGGTTTTCTTTCTCTGAAGGAAAACTCTCTTTTCCTAACTGAGTGGAAGATGCCAAGTACAGAAAGTAGTGGCCACCTCTTGACTAAGAAAGCACTTCCAAAGCCAGACCCTTATGCTGTGCAAACAAACTTAAAGCAGAAAACAAAATATACATTCCTGAGTACCTGCTTTTCATTCTTATTTCAGAATTTATATTAAAAATTATCTAGTCAACTGGGGGGAGTTTACAATTTCTAAAAACAATTGAAGGTCTTTCCCTAACCTTAATTATGCAGCCACCAGAATATTTTCTCTCTAAAATAAAAGTAAGAATGGTGGAAGACATAATGTAAACGAGACCAAAGCTGTAGATTGAGAAAGTAATTTCCAAATTTTACCACATTTTTCCCTTAGATTTACAGTCATGCACTTAGGAAATGTAGTCCAGACTGTCTGGGCACATAGATATTTCTGTATAATATATAAATATCAGAGTAGAATGAATAAAGTATTTTCCATGAATAGTCATTTGAATTTTAATAGAAATTTTACTTTAGTCTCAATTTTTTCATTACTGAGTGACTGAACATTTCTAGGAAAAATAGTTTCAAAAAGTGATACTCTAAACTTTCTATCCAACTAAATTTCATATGTTTGGATACTTAGAATTATTGTTACCTAAATTCTGATAGATTCATTCAAAACCAGCACTATGCTGACTATCCAGAAGAGAAACAATGAGATGTCTTTCATGTTGCCAGCGATAATAACCTTTTTGTTTTTCTCCTGAGTAACCCTAAGCATTTCCCCCTCTGCACAACCCCACCTCAGCCCCAGTGAATTTGGGACGGTCTAACACTGTGACTGACATGTGTATGTTGAGGGAAAGGCCTTACATTCCCATGTAACCATCCATGAAACAGGAATTAGGATTAGGAACTTCAGATGGCCATATTCAAACAATATTTAAGCTTTTTACAAGAAATGGTCTGGAATGAATACAAAATGTCTCGGAGCACATTCATGGCAGTTCTGCAAGGAGATAAAAACAGAGAAATTAAATGAATTATTTATTAGGACTCTCATATTGGAAGTCAGGTATCAGGAGTTCTGCTCCAAGCTCTACCACCAACCTTCTGTGTGACCTTAGACAAATAGATTTATCTGCTCATGTCTATTCCATGGGGCTTTTTAAAATAGTTTAGCTAAAACATTGTCTTTTCCTGCATGTTCATAGAAGCACTTAATACATTCCTGCCAACCTTAATTAGTGCCTTTAAACAGGAAGGAAATACAAGTAAATTGCCAAAAAAAATTAAGATTAAAACATGAACACAATTTGTTTTCATGTTGTGTAGAGAATTATTCTTTACAGTAGTCCACTGTATTATACACAGTACATATCATTATCTAATCAACCTTTGTGTGCTGTGGGTTAAAATATAATTAATAAATATTTTTCTAAACAAAAGTTGTAAGTTGTTTTAAAGGCTAAATTTACATAAAACTGATGTGGGTTTGGGGTGGGGGTTTTTTGGGTTTTTTTTTAGTATTTCCCCTTTCTACACAACATTTAAGGACAACATATTTTTGCCTGAGATTTCAAAAACAGCTTTTTTTTTTTTTGAGTCTCCAAAAAGCCTTGTGTCCATGAAACCTCAGTTAAGAATATACATCTCAATGACTTTTCTGTCATGAATCTGACACTGTCTTAAGCCCACTGGTCTAATTGTGCTTGTGCAAGATTAATAATCAGCTGAAACAGTGCTTAAAGCAAGAAATGAGAGAAATACTTCAGGATTTAAAGCTTGGAATGATAAAATCTCTGATCCAGGAAAAACAGAAGTCTCTGTTTGAGTTTACACACAAAATAATTAATACACTGAAGTTGTGGGTCTGCCTAACCTGGGATCTTCTGAACAAACACCCAAGTTCAGTGAGAATGTTAATAAATCTTCTAAGAAATACGTATTACTAGGACAATTCAGCAGGTTTGGGACATCTTTTATGCCCAAGACTGAGAAGATAATCTATGTACCCAGATGATCTCAAAAAACTCCCTCCAGGCTCCTTTACAATGAATCTGTAATAAAGCTCCATGGACAGTGAAACCTCTTACAGCTTCTCAGGTAAATGATTTTATATTAATTGGATGGAATCTTCAAATTTCTACAGAAAAACTTTGGGAAATACTCATTATGATAAAAGAGATTACGCCAGTTCAATTTATATTAAATTTTCTGGACAAGAACTTCATGGTCTTATTTAATGTTAGAAACAACTGCTGACTGACATCCACCAAAAGTTAACAGAAGTGCCATAGCCACACCTCTGTTGTTATTTTTTGCTGAGACACATGAATTTAAGCAACAATGACAAAAAAGACATAAAATAGAACACGAAGAAAACATCTTTTCTTTTTATGATAAAACTGACATATCCAGTATTTGTTATTTTGGCATTGTCTTCATCAGTCTGAGCTTGTCACATATATTTTAATACATGATTTATGGTTATAAATTCATTTTCCATTCTCATTTATAATATGGTGTCACATTTTATCACCAGTGCATTTAATCATCTGCTGTCTGCATACTAATGGTTACAAATATGATACCTGTGTAGACCCAGCAACCAGTTGCTGTAACTGTCTCTGACTGCAACACTTGAATGCTTTGAAAAGTGCTGATAAATAGAGAAGTTCAGGCATTTTCATGTGTCTGTCCCATTTTAATAGGCAAGATAAAATTCTCCTGCTTCACCAAGAACTTGATTCTTTTTTACCCACTAGAAAAATTTTTGCATGCACTCCCCCATCCTCAGAGCAGTGTCAGTGCATAAAATTAAACATGCATAAACATCTTAGGAATTGGTACTAAAAAGGCAGAGAGAAAGAGCAAATAGAAGAAAAAGCAGTATCTACCCAAATTTAGGATAATTTAAGAAAAAAGAAAGGAGGTCAGTGTTTTGTTTAAAATTTGTTGGCCAAATTCTCCTATGCAGTGAATGCGAGCACATGTTTAAATTGAGGACACTTTAAATGCACAACTGAATCTCCAAATACTGCCATTTAAAGGCAGCATATCAATACAGCTTTTTAATTAATTTTTCTGAGGAAAGCAATCCTCACTATTATTCGTTCCATGTTTTTAACTTAGACTTTTCACAAATATGTATTTGAGAAATATCAATGGAAACATTTCAATTGCAGTATTTTAGAAGAAAGTGGGTTACAGTCAACTTCAGCAATTTTAACAGGGTAAAGAAAAACACTGTGCAACCAACAGGGCAAGGGGGCACTGATTAAAAATACACACAAATTCACCAGGCCTGGAGTAGAGCAGCAAACACAGAATCATGGAATAGTTTAGGCTGGGAGGGATCTCAAAGCCCATCCAGTGTCACCCTGCCATGGCAGGGACACCTCCCACTGTCCCAGGCTGCTCCAAGCCCCAATGTCCAACCTGGCCTTGGCCACTGCCAGGGATCCAGGGGCAGCCACAGCTGCTCTGGGCACCCTGGGCCAGGGCCTGCCCACCCTGCCAGGGAACAATTCCTGATTCCCAAGATCCCATCCAGCCCTGCCCTCGGGCACTGGCAGCCATTCCCTGGGTCCTGCCCCTGCAGCCCTTGGCAATTGTCTCTCTCCATCTTTCCTGCAGCTCCTTCAGGCCCTGCAAGGCCACCCTGAGCTCACCCCAAAGCTTCTCCTGTGCAGGTGAGCAATCCCAGCTGTGCCAGCCTTTCCTCCCAGCAGAGCTGCTCCATCCCTCTGCTCCTCCTGGAGCCTCCTCTGGGCTCACTCCAATAGTTCAATTTTTTATCATTCTCATGCCAGTGTTCTGAGTTTCTCTCAAAAATACCAGAATGGTTTCTTAATAAACTTAAGCAATTTATACAGAGACACACACACATCACAAAAGCTTTCAATTTATACATTAATGTCTACTTAGCCACATTTAGGGTAACTTATTTGAAGCTGTCAATGTTAATTGTCTTATTATCTTATCCCTATAGGCAGAGAAATTGAGCCTACAAGAACTGGCTTATGAGTATTTTTAGTCGTACTTCTAATTGACTGTTTGGCACTTTTTGTGCATTCTGTCCTGAACAAAGTAATTTACCATACTCTAAACCAGACAAGTGTGTGCAGCTGACAGGCCAAAAATCCTGTGCTGCCATTCCTAAGCTTCCTGCTAAAGAACTGAAAAATAAATGTTCCTCAGTATGGTGAAAGATTAATATAATACATATTTATCAGAAACTACAGGTTATGATATTTATCTTTACGTTTAAAACAGAAGCCTTTTGAAAGCACCTTACAAATCCAGGTGCAGGCAGTGCACATTCCAAGAGCAGCGTCGCAGAAGGCAGGGAAATGCCTATTTGCATTACCAACATTCACAAAACACTCCATGTTCAGCTGTGAGCAGGCAAAATTCAAACTGAAAGTGGACAGTATTGCCAAGATTCTCAGCTGAAACTGCAAGGAATTAAGTGTCATGTGTGTTGAAAAGCATTGTAAGATCGTCTTAGAGACAATTCTGTAAAATATAGATGATGACGATTTCTGCATGGACACTGAGCTTTAAGAGCATTTTTCTACATGAATCAAGGGAGGGGATTCTTCCCCTCTGCCCCCAGGGGAGCCCCCACCTGCAGAGCTGCCCCAGCCCTGGGAACCCCAGCACAGCAAGGACCTGGAGCTGCTGGAGAGAGGCTAGAGGAGGACTGACAACATGTTAATGATAACATGGAATAGTCTAGTGGAAGGCTCACCAGGGACTTTGGCAATTTAGCAGCGAATTTGCTAAAAACCAAGGCTTCACAACTCTCCTGCATGCAGCAGCATTTAACTGATAGCAACAGGGGACTGTCATGATCTGTCATGGCTAGCCAGGGTTTCCAGAGATGGGAATAACCAGCTGCCAAAGGCTTGGTTTCCACCTCAGTTTCTAAATAGGATTAGAGTGAGAACAGGTCTTTGTGTGTTGATATCTCTGGGCCCTAGAAATGGTCAAGCTTGACCCAATTGTAACTTGAACAATATGGTATTTTTCAAAGCCAGGCAGCTTTGCCAACAATGAGCACTTTCATCTGCCAGAGATCATGTTCCAGTTTTAAAATATCAACTACTGGCAATTTTAAAAGGAAAAAAAATTGCCATTCTCTTTGGTACAATAAAACAAAGCCTTCCATAACCATCTTCTCTTTGGAAATTATTTCACCATGTTATCAGTTGTCTACTATGAAGGGATTTGACAGTGTAGTAAATGGTACTGTAGCAGAATTTTCATACAAAACATATTGGCTGGTCCTTTGCAGATTTGTAGTTAAAGCAACTGAAAACAGAATTCTTCATGCAAAAACTGGCAACTCTAACAAGCAACAATACCAGCTTCATCTCTAAGGATTATGTCAATTTAAATAATGCTCAATAATTAACAGGCACTTTTTTTCCCAGCTTTTTATACTATTTGTGAGAGGTCATTCCTGTCACACTGTTCTTGAAGAGAAATTTTTAATTATGCATAATTCACAATGTGCTACTGATATCTGTTTGTCTTTATTTGTGTTACTACTTTGGGATTCCTCAATGTCAGCGATGGAAAGAGATTTGTATTCAGAATAAAGGGCAGAAATTCTCATCTCAGCTTTTCTCATATCTGAGTTTATTCGTGTTTGCATAAGGAAGGAGGCTGTGCATGATGAATCATGTATCACACCTATTATCTCCTCTAAATAGAGGGAAGGGAACTGACAGCTTTAGCAAAGGTGGTTTGATACTCCTTAACACGTCCTGGCTTTTAAAAATCATTCTACACTAGCATTTAAGAAACGCATGTTCCACTTTTGGGCCAACAGCACAACTCCCACCCCCAAAACCTACAGACGAGTGATTTCTCATTTTGTATGTATTACATTATTGCACCATAGAGTACTCACTGGAAGGAAATATATCCCCTTCCTGAGAAAAGCAGTTTTATAGCACTCACTTTTCCTTAATCTAGTTACACTATTTCACAAGTGTTATACAGAAAACTTTGGTGTCTTTTCCTGTAAAAAATGCATTCACAATAAAAGGGATTTTTTTTAAAATGAAAAGCTGCCTTAAGTTCAGAGGTTCAGAGATTGGAAGTTCTTGACCAGCATCCTTGTTTGTTTTCACCTCCCTGGTCCCTCCAAATTTGAAGTTAACTCCATTCTCCAATCCTGCAGCCCTCATCTAATTGGCCATCACTCTCACATTGCTGTGGATCAAGCGATTTACTTTAAGCTCCTCCTGATTTGGTTGTGCATGGAGAATACTTGAATCAGCAGCACAAGTTTGCAGAGTTGCACCTCTGTGAATTGGCAGCAGAAATGAGGTGTCAGCTTGTAAAGACTTTTGATGACCAGATGATGAATCAGAGTCCCTGATCACAGTTCAGTCAGCCAAATTAATGTCATTAATTAGGAGAAAACTAACTCCTCCACTTATTAAAAATCTTCCCTTGCCTCCTTCTTTCATGATAGATCTTTAATTTTACCTTTCTGTCACTTTTATTTGTTGCCTTCCTAACCCTGATTACCACAGGAGTGTGTACACTGTCAGAGCAGTGCCTCTGATGCATTTCCAGCTCACTGACCTCTGAGGAATAACCCTTCCAAAATCTCCTCCCTGTCCTACTGCACAGAAGGACATATTTCACTGCAGATGTCCCAGACTCCTCCACAAATCCACACCACGCACACTGAGACCGGAGTGGTTCAGGGTGGGCTCTCCAGGCTCAGAGGAACAGAAACAGCCCCAGGATTTTCACAGATATGGAAAGATTATTCTTTGGAGCTGCAGGTGCTTCACTCAGGCTGCAGGGAGCAGGTGACTATGGTGACACTGCCCTTGCCCTGTGCTGTCACACCAGTGACACAAGAAAGTCTCACCAGAGCACTTCAGAGACAATTGGGAATGTATTTCATGGAAGTTCTCAAATTAACTCTTGAATGAAAGAACTGGCTTTGCACTTTCTTGGCCACATGGATAGAACCTCCAGTGGGGAAGAGAACTCACACTATTTTTGCTACAGAAAAGCAGGGTGACATATTTCTGCCCCTCATAACAGGAGTGGACATGGCACTCAGTGCTCTGGGCTGGGTGATAAGGTGGGATCGGTACAAGTTTGGACTCAGTGACCTTGAAGGTGTTTTCCAACCAAAAGGATTCTTAGTTCTGTGACCATCAGTCTTAAATACATATGAGAAATATGCAGCCATGATTTTTGTAATTATCATGTTCAGACATAGTTTAGCATCACCGTGTGCCAGCGTGACTCCTGAGGATTCTGTGTGTCTGCCCCACTTGGGTAAGAACAAAATCCAGCATGCTTCCTGTTGAACTGGTGAGTGCAGGTCAGGAAGTGGAAAAGGAAACAACACAGGTAGCAGTGGAAAGGAAATGCAGTCTGCAGCTGGTAAATCCATGTTTTAAGAAAAAAAATAACAGAGTGAAACATTTGCCCAGAGAAGCTGTGTCTGCCCCTGGATCCTTGGAAGTGTCCAAGGTCAGGTTGGGCAGGTCTTGGAGCAGTCTGGGATAGAGGAAGGAAGACAGGGGATGAGATAAGATGATCTTTAAAGTCCCTTTCAGCCCAAGTCATTCTATGATTTATTTTAAAACTAAAGTGTGAGTTTGTGCTTAAACTGCACAGCTGGAAGGGACATGGAGATTATTACTCGTGTTAAAGCATGTCACTTTGTAAATACACCAAGATGGTAAATATCAATTATTTCAGAGTGTTTACCTTCAGCTGGAGATTCGCTGTCACACCTTGGTGCACTCCAGCATGTCTGTTACCTTGAGGGCAAGGGAAAGTGATATTAAACACACAACTCACACCTGCTTTTTGTCTGGCTCCTCATCCATTTTACGAGTGATCAATACTTGGAGATACACAAATCTATGACAGGACCGAATCAAACTTGAGAGAGGCAGGATTTTTCAGCACCATTTTGTTATTAGTGAGGATCACAGAGTCCTTCCTCATTAAATTCTATGCACACACTCAACACAAAGGAGTTGAGATAATCACAGCGAGATGTGAAGCCTCATGATCAGCCCTGCGTGTTTATAATCATCAGGCTGGGCTGTGCTTAAAGGGTGACGGAGAGAGGACAGTGGCCTTCCCCTCTGCTTCAGGAAGAGCAGTCCAAGGAGATCTGAAATACCAGTGCCTTGGATATCAGAATATTAAGTATAATACTGTTAGGGAGGTGTGATATAAAGTCATCCATTTTTAAATCCTGTTCTTTAATTATTACTGTGGGTTCAGAGCAATAGGTTCCAAGGACAAAGCAATGACTCGAAGCTGTGAAAGCCTGCAAATGGATCAGGTTACAGACACCATTTGTTTTTCAAACCTTCTGAATAATCAATTACAGGAAATTCAATTTCAAATTGAACTTGGGCTAAGAAGTATGTTTGAGCAACAGAAATTTCTGGAAGTTCAGACCATAACTAACCCAAAAAGAACTTACACAATCTTATTAATTTATGTGGAGAAAATAAAACTATGCTGGGGGGGGGGGCGGTTCTTGAAAAAATCGACAACTTCGTTTTTAGAGTACAAACATTAAAAGAAAAGTTCTAAAAGAAAAACTAGATTATTCTTTGTCCCATAGGAAAAAAAAACTCTATGGAATCTATTTCTGAGGTAAGTAGGCTAATTTTTTGCGAGAAGTGATGACATTCTGTAGCAGTCCAGGCAATTTCTCCAGCAAAATGTAACTGGAGCAATTATTTTCTTAATATCCTACTCAACTTTCTACACCATCACTCTCAGTGAATCTTCACAGTTAGGCAGTGGGCCACTGAAAAATACTTTCTGGATATGATTCTCTAGGGTACTTTATAACAGTTTCTTCTAGAGTATATTTTTAGCTTACCAATGAGAATATCCTGCTATTGGAGTTATATATTTTATAAAAAAATGAAGATCTATAGAATAGCCAATATCTCACATATATCAATAAAATGCCTGACACAACAAAAGAAATGGTGGTGTTTTGACATGATTTCTCTCATGATTCTGTTCTATCAGTGCTCTCACTGATTGTGTATGTTTAGACAGAGTTTCATTATTTGTTCCCATCTCATTCATAAGCACAGCCTCTCACTTTCTCCTTTCTTAAAATAGCCAAATACCTTCCCATTTTGCACTTTCTGGACCTTTAGCCATCCTCTGTTTCAAAGACAGCCCCTGATGCCTCCAACAGCTTCAGTCAATTCTCTCAGGCAGTTTGAGCGAGCGTCTCCCAGATCAGCTGATGTGCAAGCACCCAACTTACAAAGGAGTCTCTGCTCTGATCTTTTCCTCTAGTACAAGTCCTTTTTGCTTTGACACTAATGTTAGCTCCTTTAAAATTATCACAGCCCAGCTTTATAGTTAAGACTGATGTAGAAGAGATATTAACACTCTGACCTTCTAAAAACATCCGCTGCCACTTATTTTCCGTTTCATCTGAGGAGCAGATGAGCTCTTCCCTTCATTGTTCTCTTACTATTAATGTACTTACAGAATCCTGCCTTTTATTCTTGCTGTGACTTGTGAGCTCTACCAGGTCTTTTGATGTTTTGCTTATATTTCTGTGTTAATTTTTTCAATATTTACACTCTTAATATTTTGACTTATTTTCTAGAGGCTTCTTCTTCATCAAGTCATTGAAGAATTCATTATTTAGCCAGCTTGGTGTGTCACTAATCTTCCTGTGCCTTCCTTTTTCAGAAGAGCTTTTGCTCTTTCTTTTTTTATTTTTGCTAGTCTTAGTATTTCTTCCTTAAGTAACTGACAACCCCTCCAGGATCCCTTTTCCCCTTAGACAGCAGATTTTACCTACTGATCTTCTGAGCTTAGTAAAGCTTCAACTCTACTTTATTTATTCACTATTTTTCTGCATCTTTTCAAAAAATCATCCATTAGAAAACTTTTTTCTCAATCAGGTCTAGTCCATGGAGTCTACAAATTCCTTTGATCATGTGATCAGCCATGGCATTAAATAAAATCCCAGCAGATGCTGCATCCCACAATATTGTGAGATTGCCTTCTACTGGAATTTTACACCTTTGTACAGTGTTTTTAGTCACTCATAGCAGGATAATGTGTCTAATCAATAGGAACAGTCCCATGGTGCCTCATGTGTAAGAACTACAATGGTAAATGTGCTTTATCCATGAAAAAGAAAAAGTTTCAAAGATTGATGAGGCTGGGATGAACCACAAGATCAAAAGCTTCAGCTCTTTTGGTTTCATATTTCTCATGGAAAGACTTGCAAAGGACAGAGTCTCCCATAAACTGGTAACAGTGAGAGACACACATCACAATAGAATCCACAAATTCTGTGAGGAATATTTGCTGTTCCGGCTTATTCTATCAGATTTTGTAAACCACAGGCACTCACTGTGTTTGGTTACAACGCAACTTTGCTGGTTCAGTCAGGAACAGCACAAGAAGAGAGTAACTAAATCCACTGATTTTAAACCATGAATGCTATCAAATAAGTATTTTCCATCTAGAACAGGCAGACAATATGCAAATCAATTAAAATATGCAAATGCTACAGTCTATGATTACAGTAAGTGGCTATTGAAGACCATCACTGGAAAAAGCTACCAAAATAACAGTATTTAACTGATCTCTTTGTCAAACTAAGTTGTTCTTTAGTAAATTGACAAAACTCATAATTGATATATTCTCAATCAAGTACGTAAATGTTACACAAAGACTATATAGTACCTTGTTGTTGAAATGTGATTTTGGTACCATGCAGGCCACTTAATGTAAATTTTCATGGGAGGTCTTGGCTGTAGAGCTGTGTTTCCTTCTGTGGTAATGAACTCCAACATCACAACTCAACTAGTAATGACAGCAATATAATCTCATTTCTCTTCCTATCATGCTTCTCTCAGCACACAGAGTGACATTGTCATGAGGAAATATTCTGTATATTGATGGAGTTTGTGGTGTGGAATTTCTTTGCAGAGAAGAAATTAGGGAGGAGTGCAAACTGTGTCTTTTTGTTAGATAAAGAATATGGTAATGATGGTGGAAATAAAATATGGAATCAAACAAATTCCCACAGATTTTATGTGAGATAGATAGATAGATAGATATTTATATACATATATATATACACTATTCACAACATCATGTGGTTATTTTTTTCCCTGTCCTATGTAACTTCAAATTTTTTCCCCTCTTTTTCTTACATTTAACTTTTGATCAGGCAAATAATTAATTAGAACCCAAACAGCAACATTTACATCCCAAATGCTGGGCAATTACTTCTCCCAGAGCACACTGATAAGTATCTACAGTGTATTAAACAATTAATAAATAACCCAGTATGAGGATGAGACCAGTCATTTTTGCACTATCAATAATCAGGAAATCTACCTCTCTCTACCTCTAATCTACCTCTCAGGAAAGGAAGAAAGCTCCTGTTTATCAACATTATCTTGCAGAAGAACCAGAAATGCTGATGTTGATTCACCCTAACCATGGGTTAAAACTCAAATAGTCCAAATAAATCTGCAGAAAGTGCAAAAGCAGGAGGGGGTCTTTTACAGATTCTGAGAGCTGATTCTCCACAAATGCATAGGAGTTATAAAGTTAATGAGGGTGTTAATTCTCTTGTTTAACTCAGTATCTGAAAAGTAGGTAACAAAACAGGTAACAAAAATCTGAATTACATTACGTGTAAAGCATCTAAATTTTGCACCAAGAGTTAGATTGCCTTGTTGCCTTTAAAAGAAATTTCCTAATTGAGGCTCTCCAAGTCAGGGAAATCAAACTTTTCCAAAATGCATTCAGTCTCTATTTCACTAATCCAAAAATGAAATTAAATTGAACTAGGTGTTGAATGAGATGAAGTGAAACTGGCTTCAAATGCAAAGGCTATCAAAATGTCAAGTGCTGTGAAAGCCAACAGGCTCTGGGTATCTCAAGTGGGGAGACAAAATAAGGAATTTATGCATGGAAGTTTAATTACCACATCTCTGAATTTTGCAGACTTGTTTTCTCAAAGCTGATAGTCTCTAATAAAATCTCTTTCAGATGTGCACACATCTTTAAAAATAATGTTTATTTTGTACTTTTTTTTTCTAGTTAAAGTTCATCAAAGCAGACAGCAGGAAAAAAGTGGTGATCAAAAGAAAGAATGAAACAGAGCAGCAACGTAGATTTGTAAAAGGGAAAAAATAAAGGTAGGCCAGATCCTCAGGCATATAAACCACTACTGAATTTGGCTTCCACCAAGCTAGGCCAATTAACAGAGCTGAGCATCTATATCAGATTAGGGTGAAAATACATCAGGTAGCACAGTGGATTTTTTTCTTATTCTACTGCAACAATTACTGGTAAATAGCTAATTACCTTGTTTAAAAATCTTTCCTGTAATGGGCACTAAAATTGCCCTCAGCTTGAGCAGCAAGAGCAACTAATAATTACTGCAAAGCAACCAGCTCCAATACCTGGAACCTGAATTAAAGGAAAATAAGCACCTGGCACCAGCATGGATATCACCATTTCAGCATCCTGCACTGCTAATGCCACTGAGGAAAAGTGAAGTCAGAAACACAGGAGGGAAAGACAGGAGATGTTGCTTGGTTTGATTGCATCAAACAATGAAATCTTCTGCAAACTCCTCCTAACCAAACTAAACAGAAAAAATATAACTGGCTTCTGGTTCAATTGTGGACTGATTAAATAAAATTTAAGTAAAATCACATACATTTGGAAGCTTTCCGTGTTTGTCAAATGAAATCCATAGTTTCCATTTCCCAGTATAGGATTCAAATACCAAAGCCTTGCTTACAATGTCAGTGAAGTGCCATTCTGCAGTGGGTTGGTGTCAAAGTGGTAAAAATCCTTTTGACATCAGCATAAATTAAAAAAGGATTTGCCCCACGATTTGAAGCAAATTTTTTTATGCACTAGCTCGGATGTCACAATCCACTGCAAAGCAATTAGGTGGGACTGAGGTAGCAGAGAGGAGATTGTTGGAAAATTAGCAAGCTTTTTTACACCTTTTGTGCAGCTGAACATGGAGGTAAAGTAGAGGAGGAGGAAGGTACCTGCCTGCAGAGGTACAGATCCATGTCCTGCAACCATGAGGTAATAAATTGTTTGAAACAGAATCATCCACTGGGCTGCAGCAGCCACTGTGGTCACACTGGGCAAAGGGAAAAGGTACTGTGGCAATAACTAGCATAAGACCTGCTCTTCATTCCCACTTTCATTTTCAAGTTATTTAGCACATCCCTATATAGCCACAATTCCATTGCACTAAAATGCTACAAACATCACACAGTCAATAACAGCAGGAAATACAGAAACCTCCTGGAATTTCAGAATCCATTGCGAACATGAGGCAGAACTTCTGCCCTGGGCAGTGCCCAGATTGTGCCCAGGGGCTGTGCAGTCCTTCCCTGGGGATGTTGCAGAGCCCTCTGCACACACAGCTGTGCCCTGTGCTCTGGGCTGGCCCTGCTGGAGCTCCTCACTGAAAGCAGCACACTCATAATCAAAGGTTCACAGCAATAAAATCTATGCTGGTGGACGGAAAATTGGGCTGCCAGAAAACCACAATGCCCAAGATCTGTAAACACACTTTTAGTTATAGAACACTGCAATGGGCCTGAACTCTTCTTGGTCACATTGGAAACTCAGAAAAGCAGAAACTCAGGCTTGGAAGGGTCAGGTTAAATAAGCGAAAAAGCCCCCAAACAACAAAAAACCACTCCACCACTAATTCACCTGGAGGATAGTGCTGCCTCGGGTGAGGTTGTCCTTTCAGGTACTAAAATCACCACTCACAGAGGTTTCCAAACCTTTGCTAGACAAAGCTATTGACCTCAACTAGCAATGGGCTCATAATATTTTTTCTTCAAATAGCAAGTTGGCCTTGTTGACCTGTGGGGCTGCAATCCAGGTAACTCTGCTACAATTCTATAACAAAGTTAATCCTTTTCTCACAAGAACTGAGAGCTTTTTTTTTCCCTCCTCACAAGAACTTCTATGTCCCTAACAGAAAACAATAGTACTTCAATAACTTCGAGTGGAGCCAGCTGTAGTGAAGCACTCCAGAAAGACTTACTCTGAAGCAGATTTAATTAGAAACTGAGAAGCACAAAGCACCTTATACCTTACAGCCAAACACAAGAACCTGATAGAAAGGTACAAGGGTGAGAGAAAGGAGAACACACAGGGATCTGAGAATGACCTCAGCAGTCTTCTTATTTATCAAGGCTATAACACTGAGATTCTTCTCAGCAGAACTAATCTCACACCTTTAGCCACAGGCTTTGCTAAATCCAAATGTCTTATAGGAAAAAAAATAAAAACCACCTTTGTGTTTCAGATTAGAAAGAGCCTTGTGGATACAGGCTGCTTTCTGCAAGACTTCAGGACTTTGGGATTGCCCAGTTCTGACCCATCACTACTGGTGAGTTATGTCTTCACAGAACTAATTTTCAAGGATAATGTAGCTGGACTACAGCTAAATTTCGGGGATATTGTAGGCCGCTTAACAAGGATATTTTCTGTCAACTATACTGAGCTGCCAATGGGTATTATCTCAAGGTAAAACTAGAAAAATCTAAATAGGGGAATGTTATCCTGATAATGTGGTTCTGTAAAAGAATTTGTCATGTTTAACCACATGTGAGAGGCATAATTTCCAATTAAATAATAACTTGAGAGCATAACCCAGGGAAACCTCTGCCAACAATCTGAAATTCACATCTGATCCACAGTTTCTGCTGAGTTGGGAATCTTATCCATTAGACTTGGAATGTTATTTAATTGGCTCTTTCAAAGAAGGCCTGTTGTGTTGTGTTTTCTCTTGTTTTGCTTCTTGTGTATTCTATTATATTACCTAGTGAAAAATGAGCTGGTTGTCTGAAATCCTTAACTTGCCTGAACTCTAAAGTTTTCTTATAATACTTTAATTTTAACATGCTGAGAAAGACTGGTGTTTATATTTTTAACAGCCACATTTCTCCTTCTTGAGAGGACTGTTTACATGGAACACTTCATACAGTTGCAGTCTCAGTTCTCTATAATAGAGAGTTGGTAATATTAACAATTCTAAGTGTTTCTAATATTACGACTCCTAAAATAACGTTTTCCTTCTCCATCCACACACAGAAAAAGCTGGAATTTCCTCACACTTTGCCTGTTTCTGGTCACATGGCTGTTGGAATACATGAGAGCATCTGAAGAGAACCTGCTGCTCAGAGCACAGCCAACTGTTTGTGTCTGCAGAAACACAAGAATGAGTTTCCTTGTGACCTTCCAATTCCAAACCCTCCTATCCCTGACTTGCTGCTCAGCAGGTCTTTCTGAGTGGTAGCATAAGAACTGTTCAATGTCAAATAGCAAACACTCTGTAAAAAAACCCTTAAATTCAGCAATCACTTGTACTCAGACATTTAAAACTCTTACACTGTCCAAAATTTTCACAATTGATCATGACATGGTAGAACTGCTCTCAATAAGGAATTGTATGAGCACAAATACAACATTTTGCCCCTCAGGCAAAACCCTGCAAGCTGTACTTGGTATTAAATCTTAACTAGGCTAAAAATTCAAACTACATTTGCTAATTCAGATTATTTTGTTCACAGTCTCCACTTGTATCACTTCAGGTAGAGACAACATGAACAAGTTTTTCCTTTGGTAACCTCAGAGCTGTATGATTTTGTATTTTCTCACCTCATTTGAAATAAAGGAACGATTCATCCTCACAATTCCTCTCCAGGGCAGTAGGATAGGTTCCACTGGAGGGGGAGAGGAGCACTTGGAAGTGTTTGCGCAAGAGAATTGTTTTGTCACTGTTCTGTTTATCTGCTACCTTTATGAGAATAACTGGTGACCTCTTCTCCTTCCTGGGGAGGGGACACAGAGAGGGGCACACTGAGTTCTTCTCCTGGTGTACTGAGCAGATTGTGCCCAGAGGCTGGGCAGTCCCTCCCTGGGGATATTGCAGAGCCCTCTGGACACTCTGCTGTGCCCTGTGCTCTGGGCTGGCCCTGCTGGAGCAGGGAGGTGGCACCAGAGCAGCCCATGGGGGCCCCTTCAACCTCACCCACCCTGTGTATGGTGATAGGACACATATCAGTCAGAGCTGCACAGATTTACACTGGATATTAGGAGGCAGTTCTTTACCCAGAGGGTGGTCAGGCATGGCATGGCTTCCGGAGAGGTGGTCAGCACCCAAGTCTGTCAGGGTTTAAGAGGCCTCTGGACCAGGGTGGTTCTATGTCCCTTCCAGCTGGAGTAGGATCTTCTGTTAGCAATCTGTCTAATGGATACTGACACCAACAATGAAGAGAGGATTTAGGAACAAGACAACAAAAATCTAAATCTCTAAGCCATTTGTGAATTATAAATAAAGTATAATGCACTATAATAAATTGTCATTCCAAATCCCACTGACCACGCTGATAAGCAAATCCATGGTAACTCCAAAGTCTAATATAACCCTCAATCAAACACAGCATTAGGTGTGTGGTGGCTGACACAGATGTGCAGATCATTCTTGTTAAAAGCAACACAAAAGATTAAATGTATACAGATTTAAGAATTTTAATGCTTTCTTTCAGCCGTAATGAATTATTTCAAAAAAACATTTAACTTTTTGCAGTAAGCAGTATTCCCCAGCTTCCCTTTCCCTTCAATGCATTAACATCATGGAATCATTAGTAACAATGCACTAAAACCAAAATGAAAACCACAAAGCCAGGATTTGGGGAACATTTTATCAAAGCGAGAGATTAAGATTTAATCATATAGCTTCCACTTTCAATTATAAATAGTGATTATAGAGGGTTTGGTGCCCTGTATATTGTACACATACAAAAGGACAGCACTAGCATCTCATTTCATAAAGGCTTTAAATAAATGGGTGATTTGGAAAAAAATGCAATTGGCTATAAGGTAATTTGTTACAGGAATTAATGTTTCTGTGAAAATCTGATCAGATCTTCTACAAACTGTTCTGGTTTTACCCAGTTCAGCTCCAAAGCAGAAGCAGAGCTGATGGAAAACACTTGAGTTCACATGGTTAAACATCTGATCAATTTGTCCCCACTGCTTTTGAAACTGGCAGCTGAGAAGTGGTAAAAAAGATACTCAAAATAATAATTTTAAACATATCAGTTATAACTGCACATATGTAACTTGAATAATCATAATATATAGTTATTTGACACTTAGGCTCAGATTTCTTAAACCCAATATCATCCACACTCCCACACTTTCAGCATTTCTTACTGGTTTTAATGCATAAATATACACAGAACTACATGGATTAATCCTTGACATTATTTTCTCCTGTAAGTGGTTTTAACTTGGTGAGCTCCTCTATTACCTTTTGTTTCTGTACTTAATAAGCATCTAGAACTAAACTTGAAAGACTTTCCCATTTTTATTCCCCACGTTGGTTTGCTTTTTAAAAAAAAAAAAAAAAACTGACATGAAAAATCACTTATCAATAACTCCTATCTCACCGTCACTTACAAATATGACCACTAACACCTGAGTAACAAGAGGTGTGGAAGACTTGCCCTTGCATTACAGAAGTCAAGCTATGCTTTTTGTAGTGGTTTATTTAACACTCCCTACATTAACAAATGCCCTCATTTTCAGCAGTATTTATTTAATTTCCCAAGCAGTGAGTAAAAGCTGTGGGTATTTGATACCAAACAAAGCTGGGCTACACTACTTTGTAATTACACTTAGGTAACAATTGAGTTGTTGATGCATGAAGTGGAATAAAATCCTATTTTCTCATTAAACCAGCTGCATCATCTCTAGAAATTAATGGTCACTAAGAAAAAGCCTAAATTCAAAAGCCTACGCTGAATGCTGGTGGAAGTCTGGTTCCATTATGCGGACCAGAGGACTGAGGACTGAGGATAAAAATGATTCTTGTTAAATTACTGTTCATTTTGTTTGGGGTTTTTTTAGGTTCATGTTCTTTAGGTACATGTGTGAATGAGATCAACAAACACGGGTAGCAAGGAGATGCTGGTTTTTGGGAGAAGGGCAGGAAGGAACACAAGGATTCCCGGTGTCTGCGTGAGGAGGGAAGCCTGCTTTGTTGGGAAGCAGCACTGCAGTGGACACCAAGGACCCTGCAGACTCCCAGGCTACTCCATATTCCCCAACAGGCTCTTGGGGAATTTTTACTCACCAAAACCTTCTTACAAACAACTTCTTACTCTCCAAGTAGTGTCAGAAAACCCCTAAAGTGCCTGGCACAGAACCCTTATGAGCTGCTGGGGAAGTTCAGGACTGTTCCCTGCTCAGGGAAAAGGGATCCTTGCTCTCCAATTCCCAGTCAAGGATGTCCTGCCACCCCACAGCCACAGCTGTCTCACAGACCCCAGAGTAAGAAGCAGCTGCTTCCAGTTTGCCATCTGAATGGCTCTGCCCTGTGCTGGGCACACTTTAGTAATTCCCTCTACTATGGTAACAGCGTTTAATCTTCCAGATCAGAGGAATGCAGGAGCATCAAACCTTGGAAATCCAGGATCTCCTTGCTGAGGAGTCCATGGATTTCCTTCCAGGTCTAGTGGTGAAATACAAGGGCACCATGCAGAGAAAGACCACCCATGGAACTTCAGCGTTCAATCTGATGTGCTGGGTGAAGCCAGAGTACTTTTAAGAATCTCTCCAAAAGTGTCAAACATTTAACAGTTAATTGTTCCTGTTAGTCACTAATTAACCAATGACTGGATAATTGACTGCTGCATGTGAGAACTCCAAGCAAGACTTTAATGATAACATCATGGCCTTTCAGCACAAGCCAATGCAAGATTTTACAAGAATTCAGGATTAATTCCAGAGCCATCATCAGAATTCACTTTGGATTTATGCTATTTACTGTAATTCCAAAGGGTTTTTTCCAGCTGTAAACTATGACACGATATTTCTGTAGAAACTGGTGTTGGTTTCTCTGCAGAGGCACTCACTCTCTTACTTTTCATGGGTGAGAGTATAATTCTTTGTGCTCATAATTCTGGACATAACCACACTCTGACAGAGCAATAAGGCTCTCCTGCTTAAATTGCTTTAAAAGAGCTAAATATCCCTGAGGATAAAAAATGTTACAGCACTCTTAATATATTACTCTGAATTTGTAGAATAATTAGGGAAATCAGATTGTACCTATCCAGCCATACTTCAAAATGAAAAAAAAAAGTGAGCACTCAACTAATTTCATTTAATTATTATTTTTAAAGTATGAAAGATGTATGAAAGTGATGATAACATTTCTACTTGGGAGGATTTCAGCCATGGTTGAATTCATGATTAGCTGTGGATAATGTCCTTGGATTATCTATTATGATCAAGAGCTATAAGGATATTTATGAATATGATTTGGAGAAGAAAGTTCCCGTGCAATTTTAATACAGTCCTATAACAGAGGCTTAAATTTTTATTTGACCCTCCAAAACCCCAAACAATAAACCAACAACCAAAAAGGCCCAAAAATAAAAACCAGCAGGAAGTTTAGTTGGAAGTATGTGTCAAGTGCACAGAAGCCTTGCTCCTAAACTCAGGCTGAACTCCATGAACAAAGGGGTTTTTGATGCTCAAAACAATGCAAGGAGGTCTGGTCCTCCTAGGTCCTGAATTTGTGGAGCAAAAACTGTGCCAGGCTGATATCTACCAAGGCAAATCACTCAATAGCTTTCCAGAAAGCACAAGCCAATCAATAAGTTTGCCCTCTAAATTCTTTAAAAACCCAAACTGATTAACTATATAAATACTAAATTTCATCCTTCTGTAACTAATACATTTAAAAACTGCAGGTAGTTTTCTTTATGGATGATTCAATAGGTACACAACATTTTGTCTGCTTTTAGGTAGCAAGCAAAGGAAGCCACAGAAGCACCTTGGAGTAGGGATGATGTTGGGAAGGGAGAAAAGGTTGAAAATGCAAGGCTAAAGGAAGACAATGGACTTCACTACCCTCATTTAGATCATCTTAAGCTGCTGTGCAGCTGCATGATAACAGAGCCAGATTCAAAAATTGGAGTAATTGCAAAATAGAATCTTTTGTAGATACAAGAAAAAAAGCATGAGCACGTTTTACTTTAAATATAGTCTGACTCTCCCTCTTTTAATAAGTACAAGAGATGCTTCCACCTTCTCAACCACTCTCTGAAAAAAATTAAAAAGCAGTTTCTGTCCAGTTTTTCCAAACATGCCACTCTGTGATACATGTCTGTCTGTTAGATGGATACATTTGTCAACAGACATGGAATTGGACCATTTGAAAAATTCTGTGTCTGTGGCTTGCAAGAGCAGTGTCTTACAATCCAGGAAAAATGAATCACTCATTCCCACCGGAGCTATTAACAACTGAAGCTCTGCATAATTACATCAGTTTTAATATGAAACAGCACTTCAAAGGGTATGGACTGATAGAAAAGGTAAAAACTTTGTAAATTACAAACTAGAGAATAACTTGACCTTTGTATGAAACTTGGATTTCACTTTAGCCTAATTACATTGCAAATCATCTCCTGTCTATTCAGGGTAATTTACTTTAAAAACATGAAAATAGGGTGTTTCATCTGAGTGCATGTTGAAACTGCATAAACAAAATCTACATGGAGAGCTTTCTAAAAGGGCCCCAAATGAGGGTATTTAGCTCTCCTATATTCATGATGCTGTGAGTTGACTCACAACAAACTTATCTTACAGTCTTTAAACTAACCTGGACAACCTTGAATGAGGCCACCTGTTATCTACCTGATCATCACTTCATTCTCAGTCTCTTGGTGCACCTAAGTAATTTTTAAACTTCTGCTGTTATTAATCCTACACAGAAAAATGAGTTCTAGCAATTTCCTCGATTTCATCTCATCTGCTAAATAACAATCAAGTGATGGAAGGTTTCATATTAAATGAAATTCCTTGAGATGTTCAGACTTTAGAGCAGATTTGAGCAGAAGGTGCAGATGTTAATAAGTTCTCATCAGCTTCTTCGACTTGACTTCTGCAGCATGCTTCACTTCAGCATCATGTAATTCTGCTCATTTTCCTTTGATTCTTTGTTGAAAAGTTAAAACTATTTGATTGTCTCTTTTGGAGGAATGCTACACAATTTACTGCAGCTAAACCCAACAGAATTCTAAATAGCTTTCATTATAGCAAGCGATATCTTACTGAAAAAAAGTTTTAGAAACACTAAAACTGAAAAGACACCTAGATTTCACTTTGAATTGCTGGCATACAAACCAAACCAAGTAATAAAACAAAGCCAACCCTCTAAGATACATAAATTCTACACTGAACTCTACCTGTGGGCAATTCTGAGCAATTCTCTGCAGGGGAAAGAAATGCTCACCAGCCCTGCTGACAAAACTATTTGTTTAAACCATGCCCAGGTTTGAACTCTGTGGTTTCAGGTGTGGATTAAGATAAAACAATATCACATCTTCCAACTCCCAAGAGTATGTGTAACAAAATCCTCATTGCCCTTAGCTGCCTTTTATGTTACAGCTATTGTTCTGCACAGGTAGACAATTTTGACAGAATTCCTTTGAATCTAATCACTTGAATTTGAATTTAAACTTTGATCACTTTTAAAGGGATAAAATTCCTGCTGAACTGTTGTGATGATGCCTATAGCACATAACTGCCAAAATTACAATTCACTATTAGAATTTATTATGCAATTATATTATTGATCATCCACATTAGGAAGCAGTTTTAAAAGTAGTCTGCTATCCCCCACTCCCTTCTACTTGTTGCTGAAAAAGAAATTGATATTAAACAGATGTAAAGTTCTGCCATGCTTATTCTTGTGTCATTTCTGACCATCATCTAAGTCCTTCCAGAAGGATGACTTGTCATGTAAAGGCTGGATGCAGTTGACTGTGATAGGATTTGGCTCAGGATATGCATCATCAATGAGCCAGAAAAACATTGCCATTCTCAGAATAATTATATGCAAGTAGCCAGCAAATCAGTGGGTCAGATGCAAAGTCAGTTCCAGAGAGGAGTGTGTCTAACCTGACATAATCATTTCTTTTTCATGTCTTAATATACAGAGTAATTTCTTGGTGCTTTACTCATCTGTTTGGCCTAAACCCAAAATTCCAGTAGAAATGCAACTACGTTTTATGAAGGATTATAGGAGCATGAGTCAGAATTAGTGCAAAGTGCAGATTACAGCATAAAAATTTATAAATTAATTAGATGGACATTCAGGAGAATAGCACATTCTATTACTGTTTCTTTATAATATTGTTGATCTCGAGTTCAGCAACTGAACAAGGCTCAGTAAGAACTGTTATTAATCTCCAGATCATGACTTTGTTGATGGTAAGACTGATTTTATAGACTACATTAAATAGGCTATTAAGGAAGTAATTAAGAGAAAATTATATAGGACTTCTGTGTCTCAGTCCAGTGCAAATGTCAGAATTTTTATATATATGAAACTCCTTTAAGTTCAAGTAAAATACAGAAAAATGGGATAAGATGCACCAAAGGCAACAAAATGTACTATTTTCTCTAAGCTAAGGAAACCAAATTTTATGAGCCTAACATCCTCTAGAAGATTTTTGAAATACAATATTTAGCTTTTAATCTTCAGTAATACTGGTTATGAATAAAACATTTCCTGAGATATGGTTTACTATGGGGGTTTTTTTTAGGTTTTGGGGGGTTTTGTGGTTTTTAAAGGGTTTTTTTGTGTGTTTAGGGATATTTTGTTTGTTAGGGTGGCTTTTTGTTGGTTTGGTTGGTTGGTTTTGTAGGGTTTTTGTTTGTTTTGAGGTTTTTTGTTGGTTTTATGCTTGGTTTTGGGGTTTTTGTTGGGGTTTTTTGTTTGCTTTGGGGCTTTTGCTGTTTGTTGGGGGTTTTGTTGGGCATTTTTTGTTTGTTTGGGGGGGTTTGTGGGGGGCTTTTTTGGGGGGGGGTTTGTTATTTGTTGGGGGGTTTGTTGGGGTTTTTTGTTTGTTTGGGGGTTTTGTTGTTCATTTGTTAGGGGTTTTGTTGGGGTTTTTTGTTTGTTTGAAGGTTTTTATTATTCATTTGTTGGGGGTTTTGCTGGGGGGGTTTTGTTTGTTTGGGGGTTTTTGTTGGTTTTTGGTTGGTTGGTTTGGGGGTTTTGTTTTGGTATTTTGTGTTTGGGGGGGTTGTTGTTGTTGTTTGTTTGTTTGTTGGGGTTGCTTTGGTTTTTTGTTTGTTTGTGGGTTGGGGGGGTTCCTGGGGTTTTTTTTGCTCTTCTGTTTACAAAATCATTATTCTGTGTCAAACCTCTTTCCCCAGCCCAGCCATTTCCAAGCTGTCAAATGGTGCTCAGCCTCTGGGGCTGCTCTGTCACCGAAGCACTGAAGGTAAGGGAAAAACCAAGGGAAAAAAAAACCACAAGGAGTTTGAAGCAGAGGCCATCTCAGCCATGCAGCAAAACCAGCAAAGTGTCCCCAAAGCGTGTGCCAGGCTTCATTTGCCTCAGCAGCCTCTGGCACCATCCTCCCTGCCTGCCACAGCCCCTCCTGTGTGCTGCCAAGGGAGCACACACAGGGAGAGGCAATGCCACGAGATTTCCAAATGAATGTGACTTCTAGGAGAATCTGTAGGTCAAGGACCCCAAGAAGGCATCAATTCCTCTCTCTCTGCCAAAGAGCTGTCACTTCCTTGGAAAGTTAAATTTGTCACAAGGAAAGAAAATTTCACCATAGTCTGCTTAAATAATTTAGGGAGTAGAATCTTTTCCCAGGTGCTTTTTCCATACAAAGCAAATGTATCAATCATTTTATTCTCTGAAATAACAATTTATTATCCATGCAGGAGGCCTTAGATTCAATCTGCACAGCGTTCTGAGTGTCGTGTCAGATACTAGAATCTGTCATCAGTCTTTATCAAGGAAATCACTCTGTTCTTGTCATCCATTTTTATAAATAAGACTATTTATTACTTCAATAATTAATTATGACAAGTAGTCTGCCATTTGGATAATGAATAAATATTGATAAATTGCATAGCTAATACACTGTTGCTGTATAACTAGCTTGGAAAACGTGAAGACCTGAACGGTATTAAACCAAATAATTCTAAATTAGATATCACACAGCTAGAACTGAATATATATTCAGCTAAAACATTAATTTTCAGACTACACAACTTACAGAGCAGTGGGATTTTTCAGATCTGGACACCTTTTAAATGGTCTAATTTTTGGAGCTAAAACAAAATTTAAATCCCACATTAAAGACATAATTCAAAAATTATAATTCATTAAAAAATGTTTCACAGTAACTGATGACTGAATGAACTGAAGCAGAAAGATTCTCCGTCCTCTCCTGTTTAAAACTCTCTTTTTTGTGTTGACTGGAAACATGAGGGAATGAACCAAAGCAAATTATGACCTAAAGCCTGCAATGCAACCTATCCTACATCACTCCCTTTCCAGAGAGCAAATCTTCATCATTAACAGGTTCTTCTAGTTTTCATTACTCTAAACCACAACTTTACACCATTTCAACTGCTCATCAGAAGGTGAGGACTTTGCATGTTTGAAAGAACCATAATATACCCTAAGGAAGATTATCACTAAGGAAGTTTGTAAAGAGTGATAAAGTAACTGCTCTTATTTCCTAAAATCCTTACCTACTCTCAGCAAATCAGACTTAAATCATAGAATGAATCACAGAATGGTTTGGGTTGGAAGGGACCTCAAAGTTCATTCTATCCAGTGCCACCCCTGCGATGGCAGGGACACCTCCCACTGTCCCAGGCTGCTCCAAGCCCCAGTGTCCAACCTGGCCTTGGCCACTGCCAGGGATCCAGGGGCAGCCACAGCTGCTCTGGGCACCCTGGGCCAGGGCCTGCCCACCCTGCCAGGGAACAATTCCTGATTCCCAAGATCCCATCCAGCCCTGCCCTCGGGCACTGGCAGCCATTCCCTGAGTCCTGCCCCTGCAGCCCTTGGCAATTGTCTCTCTCCATCTTTCCTGCAGCTCCTTCAGGCCCTGCAAGGCCACCCTGAGCTCAGCCCAAAGCTTCTCCTGTGCAGGTGAACAATCCCAGCTGTGCCAGCCTTTCCTCCCAGCAGAGCTGCTCCATCCCTGGGATCATCCTGGAGCCTCCTCTGGGCTCTCTGCAGCAGCTCCAGGTCCTCGCTGTGCTGGGGTTCCCGGGGCTGGAGGCAGTTTGAACAAGTTGGGTTTATTCCAAGAAAATGTATTACTGATCTTTAAATGCAAAAAGATTCCTGCCACAAGGAAGGGAAATAGGTGATTTTGCTTCAAAAAATGTTCTTATTTTTTAACACTAAGATAGAAAACATTGGAATTGATGATATACACTCCTTGGGAGGTTGTTCGAGTCGCTATAAAGAGTGATCTTTTAATGGAGTAATGTTTAAACTTCTGTTCAGGAATGACAGTGAATACAGCTGAGCCTTGCCATTGGGCAAAAGAGATATCAAAGTAACTTTTAAGGTTTTTATCAGCAGTGTGCCTGTTAAGAGAGAAGAATGAGTGTGAGATAATTCACAGTGTATTGGCTAAAAAGCAATGCTATAAAGACAGAACTATAATATAGTCAAAATCAGATAACTTTATAATAGAATATAAATCTATTTCTCCAAGGAATGAAATATCTTAATGTGTCTCTCTCTCACAGTGCTGTAAGTAGAGTCTTTTTACAAGTAGAGTTTGTAGTCAAATATAAAGTAAAAATGTATTTAATAAAAAGATTAATATTTATCAGTGCAAGGCATTTAAAATTTAACAATTTTTTAAAGTATCTGAAATCACGTGTAAGGCAATGGCACTGCATTTAATTCCAAACTCTGCAGCCTCAGACTTCTAAACAGATGTGATGTGCAAAGGGCTTGGAGCAAACCTTAGCTCACCTGGGCAAGAGGTATGAACTGATTGGCACTTAAAGACAGACTAAGTTTGAAAAAAAATCTACTTCATGAGATTTAAAACTACAAATACTGATTAAGCTGACCTTTTCCTGGCTGGCTGATCTGCACTGCTTTAAGATTATGTCACTCAGAAATTATGCCACATACATTGAATAATTTCAAGCTCAGATTCACCTCAAAGTTAGAATATTTGCATTGCCTAAATTTCAAGTTCAAGAACCTGAAGGGTAGGGAACTATATGATACTTATAATTTTGAAATATTTGCAGAATTGACCACATCACCTTAAGTTATTAATTAAAATAAAATTATCATGGAAATTAGGTCATAGATGTTTTTTAAGACAGCTTTCCGGACCATACATGACTTTTTTCCGTGCTGAGATTAGCTACATTAGCTCTGTAGAAATAGCAGTAAGTACATATTTGCAAACTGGTGGGGGTGGCACCTGAAAAAATGCATAGGCAGACCACAAAAAAGACCTTCTAACTATATTCCAAAATGTTGTTATTTTGAATTAGGTTAGAGATTAGTTATATTCTAATATTTTCTTTTCATGTTCTTATTTAAAAAAACCCCAACAAACAGTTTCTGGAAATACAACCCCTTCCTATCCTTAAAAACCTTTGGTAGCAAGCCAAGAGATAACTACTTGAGAGTCAAGCAAATACATCTATTGAATTGTAACATAATATAGATAATGATTTGCTGTAGGGCAAAGACTCCACTTTGAAAACAAATAGCTCTTTTCTGAGGTATTGCTTGTAGTATATGCAGAATATGAGAGTGCAACAAATGCCTAACTGGCACACGATGGTACATCTCAGTGATGTGTATTGTTTATACAAATACAATGGACACTCGGTACTACTGCAAATATGGATTTCCTCACAGAGTCCCAGGGGGGGTGAGGCTGGAGGGACCCCCAGGGGCTGCTCTGGTGCCACCTCCCTGCTCCAGCAGGGCCAGCCCAGAGCACAGGGCACAGCAGAGTGTCCCGAGGGCTCTGCAATATCCCCAGGGAGGGACTGCCCAGCCTCTGGGCACAATCTGCTCAGGGCTGGGCACTGCCCAGGGCAGAGGTTGTGCCTCCTGTGCAGGGGCAGCTCCTGGGCTCAGGCCCTGCCCGTGGCTCTGTTGCCTTGGGAGGGCTGACCTGAAACAGAGGCTAGGCAAAACTAAAGAGTAAAATTAGGATTTATTAAAAGGTCCCCAGAATTCACCCTGGGCCTTACAGAAGCCAACACAAGGCAGCACCCAGGGTGCTCTGCAAGTGGTGGCAAAAATGGCCCCGCAGTCACGAGATTTTGCCGTTTTACAAGTTTAGGTCTATTTGCATATTGGGGTCCAATTGCCCAATTACAGCCCCAGGCCATGAGGTCCCATCCTTCTTGTTCCACCCCTCAGTCCATTGTTGTTTGTGTTCTTGGCCTGAAAGTTGTCCTTGTTGTTCCATCAGAAATGGATATGTTTTGTCTACCTGCTCCGTAGAGGGAGCACAGTACAGTTCCTAATACGAGGCTTCATCCCTAGGCAGCACGCACAGAATCTGAAAATATAAAAGCTAAGGCATCAGCTCTGGGGCCATTGCTGGGCCTGGAGCACAGCCTGGGCCTTCCCTGCCCTCCCTGCACACAGGGACACACAGGGACACCCAGGGACTCACAGGGACACCCAGGGACACATGGGGACAAACACATGGACACCCAGGGACACACAGGGACACGTAAGGACACCCAGGGCTGAGGGCCCCTCTCAGCTGGGGCTCCTCTCCAGGCTGAGCAGCCCCAGCTCCCTCAGCCCCTCCTGGGCACGGAGATGCTCCAGGCCCTTCCTCAGCTCCAGGAGCTCCTGGCCCTGCTGTGCTGAGGATCCAGAGCTGCACAAACACTCCAGAGGTGCCTCCAGGGTTGGGCACAGGGACAGGATCCCTCCCTGACCTGCTTCCCCGTGCCCCTGGGGCACCCTTGTCCTCCTTGGCCCCAGGACACTCTGCTGGCTCAGGGACAGCTCTGTGTCCCCAAGAACCCCCAGGACACTGCTGGCTCAGGGACACCTCCATGTCCCCAAGAACCCCCAAGTCCTTCCCCATAGAGCTGCCCCAGCAGGTCCCCCCAGCCTGTGCTAGTGCTGGGCTTGTTCCTGCCCAGAAGCAAGGCCTGCATTTGCCTTGGTTGAACTTCAGATGATTTTTCCCTGCCTCCCCCTTTCCAAAGCTGTTGAGGTCTCTAAAGGGCTGCACAGCCCTTGGGGATCAGCCACTCCTCCCAGTTAAACTTCTGTCCCTCAGTAACTGATTTTGTTTGGGTTTTTTCCCGGTTTTCTACACTTTGCTCTCAAGGGGTGACATGACTTGTTTTAGAACTCAGAAGTATATTCTTAGTCACGCTTTAAGTCTAAAAATGAGGTTTGCAATAGAAAGTCTGTCAATCTTAACAGCAGAGTTGCGTATGTGGCTTTATAATGGGGGCAAATAAGCACCACATCAGAAACATGACAACAATAATAACGACTTTCACTTCTTCAAAAGACTTATCATCTACTAAAGCATCCCAGAGCACTTAGCAGGTATTAGCCTCAGGATGGTTGAGAGCTAAAAGGTTTACAGCATTAGAAGGATTAAAAAAAAAAAAAACAAATTGAAAGAGAACATCAAGAAATAAAGATGTAAATACAGTAAGAAGTTAATCTCACTGTTCTTATAAGAACTAAATATTTTTATGTGGAAATCATAGCATTACACTGTATCATGTGCAGGGGTGCCTCAAATGCTTTTTAGCAGCTCCCTTGTGAAGTGTCCTGAGCACATGCAGAAGTGTGCACACACTCCGAGATGTGCTTCAGGATCAGCAAGTTATATATTTATTTATCTATGAAAACTTGCTCCATGTGATTATCATGACTGTTTTTTGCTCTACGGCACACCTGGAAAGTTTGCTAAGGTTTCCATCCTTGAAGACACCATTATTAAGACTGAATGATGCAAGACTATGGCCAGCAGCAGCAGGGAGGTCATTCTGCCCCTGTACTCAGCACTGGTGAGGCTGCACCTTGAGTGCTGTGTCCAGTTGTGTCCCCTCAGTTTAGGAAGGACATTGAGTGCTGTGTCCAGTTGTGTCCCCTCAGTTTAGGAAGGACATTGAGTGCTGTGTCCAGTTTTGGCCCCTCAGTTTAGGAAGGACAGTGAGTGCTGTGTCCAGCTCTGGCCCCTCAGTTTAGGAAGGACAGTGAGTGCTGTGTCCAGCTGTGGCCTCTCAGTTTAGGAAGGACAGTGAGACGCTTGAGTGAGTCCAGAGGAGGCAACAAGGCTGGTGAGGGGCTGGGAACACAAACCCTGTGAGGAACAGCTGAGCGAGCTGTTCATCCTGGAGAAAAGGAAACTCAGAGGTGACCTTAGCACTCTCTACAACTCCCTGAAAGGTGGCTGTAGTCAGGTGGAGACCGGTCTCTTTCTCCAGGCAGTAAATGACAGAACAAGGGGACACAGTCTCAAGCTGCAACAAAGGAAATATAGGTTGGATATTAGGAAAAAGTTTTTTACAGAAATATTAATGAGGTATTGGTTACCTGGGGAGGTTAATGGTTACCTGGGGAGGTGGTGGATTCACCATCCCTGGATGTATTTAAGAAAAGACTGGATGAGGTACTTGGTGCCATGGATTAGTTGAGGTTAGGGTTGAGTTGGACTTGATGATCCTGAAGGTCTCTTCCAACCTAATGATTCTGTCATTCTGTGAAGACTGTGGTGAGGCTTATAAAATTTTGATCAAGAACCCCAATATTGTCAAGGGGAAAGTCCTCCAGACTGTACATTTAAAAAGAAATTCCAGATCTGTGTAGGAAAATGCTAGCCAGAGTACGCTATTTTTAAAGCTATTTTAAGTACGCTATAAATTTTAGTGGAAGCAAAATAGATCAGTGAAAGAATAACTTACAAAAAGAAAAAAAATTCATTCATAATAGCTTAGAAAACACCACCAAAGTAAAAAGAAGATGAAAGAATTCCAGGGCACCATGTGATACACAGAACATAAATTTAGAAAATGTGTTTAATAATATTGCATCATTTTTGACTTTTGTTTCTCAAAATTGATATTGAATTAAATTTATTCCTGTCAAAAACATCAAGTTTCTAGTTTTATGTAAAAAAAGTCTGAACAGGACTTCGATCAACATTAAGTTGTAAAAATCTTGGGCAGCAAAATAAAATTATGGTTCTTCTATTTCTGACATTTTGGAAATAGCAGTTAGGATTTGATAGCAGAAATAGAGGCAGACTCATTTTCCCCTCCATCTGTAACTTACTGTGAAGCATAGATATTATCTGGGGTTTAAATTTTACTATTCCCCTTATATCAACATTTTCACTTTTTTTTTTCATTGGTAAATGTATCCTGGACACATTTTAGTCTGATAAAACTTCCAAAGCAATTAAATAGTAATGCAGCCGAAAGTTAATAAACTCACAGATCAAATCCTCTGCTGAACCTAAATTTAATTATATGGTACACGTAAGCATTTAATTTTATGAAGATGAAAATGGCATACCTTGCAATAAAAAGAACACTGGCAAAGCACTCAAATTTTCAGATTTAATATGTTTTAAAATACATTCATTTTATCACCATGAAGGAGAAGCTTATGCAGGAATATCTATTAACTCTGATATGAGAATATTCAAGTACTCAGTGTGATAGCCCAGGAGTCCTACAAGTATCTCAAGATCTAGAGAACAGTTGTGAAAGCTGTTCCTGCATGGTATCTAAAACCATGGCAAAACGATACCTAGACCTGAGAAAGGCAAAGACTGGCAGGAATTTCTGTGGCAGATGGATCTACCATACACGTTCAAGAGCATTGCTTGAAATGCCAGTCCTAGGAGCGAAGCAGATCCAGAATAATGAACTCAGGATCATTTTCCATAACAAATGAAAGGACAGGCCCATATGCTATCATATCAACAAACACGACAATGACAACCTGATACAGCCTTTAACAACTCCACTTCTATGAAAACAAACCTGCTTTTTACTACTCCTCATTTCTCAATTCATTCTGTGATAGAAGGATTTTTCCTTCCAATAGTTTGACTTCCTGCCTGGACCATGATCCAAAAGCTTTCTGCAAAGGATGAATTTCAAAATTCAGGTTCCTCATTATTTTAGAGTGCAGGGTACCACTTTCCATGTTATTATTGCTCCCATTGTTCATACACACCACTCATACGACTGCAAAACAACACAAACAGCAGGAGAATGGCACTTTTAATCTATATCTTACATAGTTCTGTATCTGTCTTGCAGAAGAAAAACTCAGTGATAAAAATGATTTGGAGAATAGAGGCTAAGTATATATAAAGGGATACAGAGAGCATATTGATAGACTGGAATTCTGATACATGGTTCTCCATGGAGCAGGAACTGAGTTTTGGCTAGCTTTAGATAGATTTTAAAAAACAACAACAACAACAACAAAACCACACCCAAATGCCCAACTTCAGTGTCATTTATAGTCCTAATTTTAATCACTTTTAACTCAATTCACCAATAACTCCAATTAAATAATTATCTTTACATTTTCCTCTTTACATTCAGGTATATTTGAAGCTATAACACTTATACAATTCTCTTGTTCCTTTGCCTTTTTACCTTTTTTAAAAACAATTTTGCATGATTCAATTTTTTCTCCTTTTGTTTTCCATTTGCTCCTGCCATTACATGTCCTTCTGTAGGCTTCTAAATATCCCTCTCTTCATTCCTTCTTAAGAAAAAGCTTTGCCCAGCATCCCCCATTGTCACCTGTCCCTTCTTCCTTGCTCTTCTCCCCATTCCAGCTGCAGACCAGCAGCACAGCTGGTTCCTATCTCAGGTCAATCATATTATCTACTACTGGCTAAGGAAATCATTTCTGGGTTCCTCCTAGAATCCTCTCTCTTCCCATTTCTGGCAGTGTTTGGGTATATTTTCACATGACATCTAAGGGGATTTGATTAATCATGGCTTTCAGCCACTTCTGCTTTTAATTGTTGTGGTTTTATGTTTTTATTTCTAAGGAATGAAGGAAGATTAAAGGTTTATAATCACTCTAATTTCCCATTCTGAGCAGAAGGTAAGAGCTGGTCCTGCAGAGGTGAGCACTGCTGAAGGCTTTGGTGCACTGACAGCTTTTGGAACTGCCATCCAAGTGATGCTGATGCTCAATAGCACTTCATATGTTCATTTAAATACTGCTTTAACCACTGCTTAGTAGCAGCATGAGGCATCATTACCACTCTGGTCTTGACACAGCACTGAGCAAGTCGTTTGGAAAGATGTTATGTATTAAAGCTTGTAGGTTTTGGGTAGCTGCTTGGATGTCCACTGCAGTATGCAACAAGCAAAGTATTCCCTCCACAGACACACATTAACAAACCAATTTATTCTCACTTTCTAATCACCCAATTTAATTGGTTCATAATATGGCATCCAAATGCAACTCTGACTTCTTTCTACAGACTTAAGTCTTTTCATATAACACAATAATTATATGGCTCACTCTGCAGTATTAGAGTATATGAAAACATAAAAATAAAATGTTAATTCTCTAGGAACTTTCCTTTTAGTGGGTTGCCTCTGGCTGAATGCCAGGTGCCCAGCCAGGTGTCACTGCCCTCCTCAGCTGGATGGGGAGAGAAAATATACCTAAAGCCTCATGAGTCAAAAAAATGATGGGGAGAGATCACTTCCCAGTTACTGTCACAAGGAAAATAGACTCAGCTTGGTGGAAAGTAATTTAATTAAATCACAGTAGAATCACAAACTCATAAAATTGTTGAAGTTGGAAAAGACCTCCAAGATCATCCAGGCCAACTGTTAACTAGCAGCACCACCCTGTTCACCACTAAACCAAGTCCTCAAGTGCCACATCCACAAGTTTTTTGAACACCTCCCTGGGCAACCTGGGAATTCCAATGCTTGACCACCCTTTCCATGCAGAAATTCCTGCTGCTGTCCAAGCTGAGCCTCCCCTGCCCCAGGCTGAGGCCGTTCCCTCTCCTCGTGTCCCTGTGTCCCTGGGAGCAGAGCCCGACCTGCCCGGCTGTCCCCTCCTGGCAGGGACTTGTGCAGAGCCACAAGGTCCCCCCTGAGCCTCCTTTTCTCCAGGTTGAGCCCTTGCCCAGCTCCCTCAGCCCCTCCTGGGGCTCCAGAACCTTCCCCAGCCCTGTTCCCTTCCCTGGACATGCTCCAGCCCCTCCATGTCCCTCGTCATGAAGGGGCCAAAACTGAACCCAGTATTTGAGGTGGGGCTTGAAGGAAAATGAGAAATAAAACTAAATCTTGAAACACCTTCTACTCACTCTTCCCTTCTTCCTGGGATCAGCTTTGCCCACGAGTTCTCTGTCTCCTCTCCCCCAGCGGCAAAAGGGGATAGGGAATGGGGACTGTGGTAAGTTCTGCCCTTGCTGACTCTGCTGCTCCTTCCTCCTCATGGGGAGGACTCCTCACGCTCTTCCCCTGCTCCACAGTGGGGTCACTCCCACGGGAGGTGATCCTACATAAACTTCTCCAATTTGAACCCTTCCCCCAGGATCAGAGCCTCCCTCAGGCCGCCCTGCTCCGCTGTGGGGCCCTGCAGGGGCTGCAGGGGGATCTCTGCTCCATCCTGGCCCGAGGGCTGCAGGGGCACTGCTGCCTCTGCCTGGGCTGCAGCTCGGCCTTGGGGGAAGCTCAGCCCCAGCACCTGGAGCAGCTCCTGCCCCTCCTGCCCTGCCCTGGGGCTCTGCAGAGCTGCTCCTCTCACATGTTCTTACTCCTTTCTTCAGCTTCACTTCTGCAGGGCTTTTTCCCCTCATTCTTAAATACTTTACCCCAGAGGCACTGCTACTGTTACTGATGGGATCACAACAGGCAATAGACTTAGGGAGTATCTGATGGAATTTTCATTGTGACTCCCTTTTTTTGTTGGTTTTTTCCACATTCTCTTACAACAAATCTTAATTGTAATATAAAAAATGTTAATAGAACAGAAGACACTGCAGTATCTAATCTGTTGCAATATCTGAAAATTAAGAAGGAAATGGTTTTGCTGCTTACAAACAAAAGAAAGTTTGCTTTCTAACTGAGAAGACAGTCCAATGGTGGTTGTAAAATTTAAACACTTTAAGTGAACTTTAAACACAGAAGTGACTTCTAACTGTTTTCAATTCTCATATCCAGTAATTCAGTCCACACCCTTAAGTACCTTTATCTGCAAGTATTTCCAGTGCACAAGAAGTCTCTTCTGTTCTGCAAAGGGTGAAGGGGCTACTAAACAATACTCAACAAGCCTCTTGGTTGCCCAGGTGAGATTAGATTGCAGAGTTCCTTGGAAAAAGTATCATGTTTCCACCAGTTCCCCAGAACAATTCTCCTAATGCTTCAAGCTTAACTGCTATACCATGGATGCTTGAAAAATGAAAATTTGAACTTCATTAGAAACAGAAATGCAAAAAATATTGAGTTCACAAGCACTCAATCCCAACAGTATATTCGTCAACACTCCTCTCCATCACCTTATCTTCATCTCCATTTCATATTACATTAACAATGTTTCCATTACAGTATTTTCAGCTGGAGGTCTTTTATAACACATTTGTCCTGGTTTCTGAAAGCAGAACAATGAAGTCCCTGAAGGACTTGAAGGATGCAAGAGGAGAACTGCAATCAAAAGATTAAGAGACCCAAAACGACCCACCTTATAATACTCTATAACAGTACTGTTATTTTAATACATGAGTTGGATCTCTATCTAATACACTGGGACAGTCACCTTTTATGGTTCTGAGAATGTATATCTTAGATACACAGATTTGAAGAAAAATGTAATAGTGGTACAGCACTTCTGCTGGAGATTTTAATTCCATTCTAAAGTGTGCTGTGTTTGCTGAGACACAATGGGCAAATATTCAATATTAAACCTTCGCAATGGATTATATGAGAAAAGTCATCCAATATATTTTTAGTGCCCTATTTTTAGTGTAATAATTTTTAAGTTGTTATAATTAGACCATCCTAGTTCAGAATTAGAGGTGGATTAAACGAAGGTACACAACAAAATAATAACACCACAAAGAGGCACAGACACAGTGTGATATTTTCATCCTTGTCTGCTACATTGCTCTTCACCTTCCAAAAAAAAGAATATGCTATTGTAGAAATACAAAACTTTAGATCTTCTTAAGCTCAACTTGACAAATATTTATCCACTCTAAGCCAGCTTGGCTCCACTGGCTTCAAGGGAATGACACCTATTAGTGTCACCTGAGTCTGTGGCAGTCCTTTTGTTAGGTGAAATCATCACATCCAGCACAGTGCTTTAACAAGTGGAAGTAGAATTAGAGGTGCAATTTTTCACCATAAAGAATTTTCAAGGTTTGCACAATACTCTGTTGACCTGCACTTTCCTCCAAGATCGTATTTCTCTTCTGTCAATAAAACACATTTTTCAGGAAATACCTTACTTTACTCTGGTAACAAAGCAGTTTTATTAAAGTTCTTATTACTTTCCATCAATACAAACGATGGTGAGCCCTTTAATTCAATTTGCTAAAAAAACACTGCAATTTAACAATGCCCATCTGTAATTCTGCAGATAAAATGCATTTAGCTCAGTTTTCCTGTCAATAAATAATGTACTTGTTGGAGGGAATAAAAGCCAAGAGACAGAGAATTTCATTTATTACTTCATTTGGTGGGTAAAATGTACTTTATAGTAGATTTTAGTAGAACAGTCATGACCCCAGGTTCCATGAGCATGTCCACCACTGCACTTGTAAGAGAATTTGCCACTTGCACCCTCTGGAAAAGGCTTTTGATATTACAAATAGCCAAATAAGACTTTAAAGAATTGGTTTGATTTTTGTGGGGGGAAGATCTTTTGTTTATTTGGGTTTGGTTTTCAACTAAATTCTAACAGGACAGGTATTCTGATTGTTTTACTTCCAAAAGAAGTTATAAAGGCAAACCTAAAGCATGTATACTTTACCATAGGATTACATAGCCTTCAAAAAGAGTAAAAATCTTAAACAATAAAATTACATATTGGCTTCCAGCCTCTTTTTCCCCTTTCCAGTCCCATAGGAATTTGGTCAGAGTTCAGATGTTACCTTACCAACTGATAATGCTGAACCAACTGATATTCAAATAGAAAAGTCCTGTTATCCATGACGAAGTGCAAAATCATTCATGAACACCCAAGAATAAATAACCAGATATAAGCGACAATACCAGGATGTTAAATTTAAGGTTTAAAAAAACTAGTGTTTATATAAATTACACTAAAATGTATATTATTGTGAGGCAGGGTAAAAACATGTCGAGGACAAATATTTAAGATACTAGTCGTATCTGAAGAAATATTCATTTTCTGGAGATTTGGCACCCAAAATAAAACATGCTTAAATAATAAGGTAGTTTCCACTCACTTGACAATAAAAATAAGCTGCTTTGCATGATAAAGACTGTGTACATGAATGTCATTGTTGTGCCATTCCACTAACCTGCCTGTCCTGATACAGAAGATCAAAATTTAGTAAATTCAGAATTTTGAGAAGAAAGCAGAAGCATTTTAAATACTTTACAGGCATGTAGCTACCACACACACACGCACCCCAAATTAAGTATATACAATGTTTATTTGCAATTAACATTCCTTTTACACTGAACAGTAAAACTTCCTGATCTACAGGTGACTGAATGCACTCCTAATTTTCCTTCAGCGTCTGGCAAAGGCTGCTCTGGCCTGTTGGAACACTGCAGACCACTCTTTTCTTTCCTTGTAGAAATGTCAGAGCTGTCAGGCTGCTGAAACACGGTCACTCAAAGAAAGAAACAAATGGCTGACCTCAGCACCATTTTGAGGTCCTGAACCAAGGCTTTTCCAACATGAATCTAACTAACTACAACATTTGTTGACTGACCCACCATGCTGGTCCAAGCATTACTGTTAGCTAGGAAATTAAAGTTGACAGAGTTTATTCTGGGAACTGATTAATTAAATGCCTTTCCTGGCAGATCCATTAATATCAACACAGCATGGCATCTATATTGACACAGTGAGAGAAATTGCTCTCAACAATAGAGCTCTGTTGACAAAATAGTGTAACATTTACACCATTAGTAACAGTGCATGGATCTATCTCCTCTATCAGTCATATTTCTGCTGACAGAGGCCTTTAGCAACAAGACAAAAGGGACAGGAAAATACAAAATATACACATGTGAATTGCACATTTAATGTATCATCTTGAAATAAATAGAGGGAACAGAAAACAAATCATGATCGCTGATAGTCTCTACACAAGACAAGCTGAAGTGAGGGATAGGTTGAAGGGAGAAGAAAATACCAAAGAAATCTCTGATGAAGCACTTGGATAAAGTTACCTTTGTTAATTAAAAAAGGAGCAAAATACAAAAATATGTAAGGAAATTTAAATTCCTAAATCCAACCAACCCTGATGTTCAAGAGAAGTTGACACACAGTATTTTTTTTGTGTCATCAGCCATTGTGTTACTGGTTTTATTACTCACCGCTCAGAACAGCAACTGAAGAATTCTCTTTAAAATATGGGTAATAAATGCATTTTCTTTCAACTACAGAGGTATAACCCCATAACATACTGAAACAGATATCCTCATTTTCACTGGGCACAACTCTTCTGCTTTAGATTATTTGGAGGCCTGACTCCTTCCTACCACTCAACAAGTGAAACACATATCCTTACAAACTCCTGAAGATAATGAGCCCCAAGCAGGTCAGCAGAAATAAGGGTCAAATACAGGACCTCTGCACTAAAAGGCATAAAATACTCCACCCTGAGGGAAAGCTGGTGAAAAGATCTTTTCATCAATCTCTTATTAGGCTCAGAAACACACAGGCAATCCAGTCACATCTAGAAGTGAATGAACCCCAGATTATATCAAACATTTATTCAAAAGAATCATCACACTGCAAACTTAAATCTTGCTTTACACTATAACCTGTCTCCTGAAGTTCTTCCTCTCCCATCTTCATGATTTAATGGTAAAATATATATATACACACACAGGAAAAACACATAGAAAAAACATCATCTGCAGCCTTAGCAATGATATTGAACAGTAGATCCCAGAGGGTCTGCTTGCAGACCAGTCACTAGTGGTGGTCCCCAAGGTTCAATAGTGGTCCCAACATTGTTTAACTTATTCATTAAATGGTGGGATAAAGGGCTGAGGGCCTCCTCAGCAAATTCACTGGTGACACAAATCTGGGAGGAGTGGCTGATCCCCAAGGGCTGTGCAGCTCTTTAGAGACCTCAACAGCTTTGGAAAGGGGGAGGCAGGGAAAAATCATCTGAAGTTCAACCAAGGCAAATGCAGGCCTTGCTTCTGGGCAGGAACAAGCCCAGCACTAGCACAGGCTGGGGGGACCTGCTGGGGCAGCTCTGTGGGGAAGGACTTGGGGGTTCTTGGGGACATGGAGGTCTTGGATCTTGGAGCCAGCAGAGTGTCCTGGGGGTTCTTGGGGACACAGAGCTGTCCCTGAGCCAGCAGAGTGTCCTGGGGGTGCTGGGGGACATGGAGCCGTCCCTGAGCCAGCAGAGTGTTCTGGGGGTACTGGAGGACATGGAGCCGTCCCTGAGCCAGCAGAGTGTCCTGGGGCCAAGGAGGCCAAGGGTGCCCCAGGGGCACGGGGAAGAGCCTTGGCAGCAGGTCAGGAGGGATCCTGTCCCTGTGCCCAATCCTGGAGGCACCTCTGGAGTGTTTGTGCAGCTCTGGATCCTCAGCACAGGAGAAACTCACATCAAGATTTTTAACTACAAGAAGCCACTCTCCACAATGTCAGTATTTTAGAGAGATAGAAAAATACAATGCACACTAATATGTTATGTGAAAATACATATGTTTAGAAAATGCACAGACAGCATGGCAGCTGCATTTCCTGGGCTTATAGCAACATACAAAGAAAACCAAGACAATGCCTCAAGACTCCATCAGTGCAATTGAGATATTTACAGAAAGTTCATCAGAACTTTTAACTGAGGAGATTTCTTATCAAATTTTAAGTATATTCAATACATTTGATTTGTCGGTTTAATTTTATTTATTTTAAAACACAAACAAAAGATGCTAGAACTACAATTCTGACCCCATTTTTATTTCAACTTGCATGTGCTACTCTTCAGTAGAATAAATAAATAATAGCCTTTTCTTTTCCATTTCCAGGTTCCATCTTTACATAAACTATATGAATAATTCAAGAGTATTGCTGTTTAGCTGCTCTCTGACATACTACCAAGCTTTTTCTTTCTACTTCTAATTTTGTTTATACTGTGGACATCTTAGTGGCAAATAAGTGAATTATTTACTGTAATCCATACACTAAATGAGAGAAATTCTGTTCTGCCCTATTATAAACTGATTTCAGCAAATACATATCACATGGAATGGACAAGCATTTACCTATTCATCTTCTATTTTGCAGTGGAAGCCAGTTAGGTTTCCTGCAAGAATGGTGGTGTGTTAATAGAGAAATTAAAATCAATGTGCAGAAATAATTATTGAACTGATTTCTGAGGAGCAGTGTTACTGAAAACTCCACCTGAGGGATGGATACTGGAGCTGAAGGAGATTCCTACACAGTGCTCTGGTCTTTTGATGAGTGACACAAATGAATGGAGACTGTGGATGGTCTCCCTGCACTTTCTAGTACTCCAGCAATGATCTCCCTCAATCCTCAGCACAGATCAATGCATCTGAGCACATCCACTGCCTAAATTAAGACTTTCAGAACATTTAAAAATTCTCAGAAGCATAGTCACAGAATGCTAAAAAGGTGTGACTGATTAAGCACTGGCAGAATAAGGCCTTTAATCAAGAAAGAAATGTAGAAAAATTACAAATGCAGTAAAAGCAAAACTCTTCCCTCATTTTGCACATCAGCTTGAGGGCAGGGCTTCAGGCTTTGGCAACTCTGGTTGGCATCACAGGCAGTTTTTCCTCTCAGCCCAGTCTCATTGCCTGTGACAATCCAGCCCTAGAAATGTGGACTCTGCCTCTCAAAAATGCTCTGTTTTGGGGATATCCAGCTTCAGATTACTCCTCAGCACTCACCCTCCCCAACAAACTGAGGCCAGGAATGCTGAGAGTCCGCAGAGTTTGACGTGCCAGTCTGTTGTGCACTGAACAGCTCTTAGAGGATTTGGGCACTGCCACACTACCACCAAAAGCACTTTAGTGACTTTTACATCCAACTTCCTCACTGTCTCATGACACTGTAAGAAGTGATTAAGCATTTGCATAATAGTAGCAATTTATATGTATCTCTCCACAATTTCACACATTTATTAGAATTCCATTCTCAAGCTTGTGACAGAAGATGTTGAAATTTCCTAACAATAAACCTTCTGTTTTTCACCAGTGGGGAAGCCTAATCAAGAAGGTACTGAGAGCTTCCCTGAATGACTTCGATGCTCAAAGTAATCAGCAACAAAGCTCAGCTCCTGGAGAACCAGGCTGTGGAGATAAATGTGCCTTCTGATGTTTGAACAGATTCTTGGATGAAGATTTTTCATCTGTAAAAGGGGTAATGACAATCAACTTCTGCTCAATGTGCACTGGGAGCAGCTGAAATATCTGCTATATAATAGCCAGGCATTATTTATTTACTTTTAGCTTAGACAAAAGAAAAAAAATACTTATCAAACTACCACAAGTGACAGATTTGAGGAAGAGATTTTACTTTTTCTAATGCTTTGAACCAAATAAGGATAGAATAGACTATGCTAAGATAATAATGAAATTTAAAAGAATTTATTAAGAGCTTTTCATGTATCTTTTGTTTCCTTTATATGACTTGAAACCAAAAAAATATTTCTGCTGAAATGTAGATCAAATATCTCAATTCTGAACTATTTCAGAGCAGAAGTCATTGAATTTTGAACATTCACAGGCATTAATAAGTGTTTCTGTTCTATGTTATGTGCTACATGTGAATACTTTTAGAATCCTATAATGTGTAACTACTCTGGTTATGCCTTCTGCCCATGATCAACTGAATCTATAAGGGGAGGGGTTTTTTGTGTGTATAACAAGTAATGTGAAGAGCTTTAAATGACACAGTAATTTAGGAAAATAGATGTAAATTGCTGAAGTTTGTCAGACTTCTAAAGGAATTCAGTGCTTATTTAAATAACAAGCTTAATTTTTTTCAAAACAAAAGGAGCAGGAAATCCATTCTCTCATCCCTTTCATGTAATGTTCATACTTCCATACCTAAAGCTCCTCCTATAATAAAATCAAGTCTGAAAAAGATATGCAAGGACTAATAGAGCAAATATTTTTGTCAGGATTGTTACAGTGCTGTCCAGTGATGTGAATGAGGAAACGTGGAATTCAGGCTCTGCTTATTCTAATGATCTTAGTTCCTCACTTTTTACACTGATCCATTAATATTTCCTTAATTTTTCATGATGTGGAATGCCAATAATTTCTTTCTTTGGCTCCTTACAGAAATCTGTCACCTTGCATAAAATTGTTAGCAAGAGAATTAGAGGGAGCTAAAACTATTAAGCACCCAGAGAGTTCCTCCTGCAATTCCCACCTGGGGCCCTTATCACAGGACAATTCCCATTGTCCATCAGAGACCACGGAGAGGGAGGTTTGTGGGAGGGCACACACCAAAACCTGGCTATCTTTTCTTGTAGTAACGCTATTCTAAATTGTTCTTTGAAGATGAAGATCTAAAGTCTAAGCTGAAAATTAGATTCTTGTAGTCAATCAGGGGAAAAAAATAGAAAAAAGGAAAAAATAAAGCCTACCTCTTACTCAGCAGAAATTTGTGACTAAAGAGCCTCCTCAGAATACTAGAAGTATTTGTTTTTGCTGTTTACTAACAGAAGTGGTTCAACTATAAAATACTGATAAACAAGTTGCTGTTTGTACAGTAAACATTTCCCTCATGAGTGCCATCTGACAATATGAAGAAGGAACAGAGAATTTTTATTATGTTTAAGTATCACTTACATTTATTTCAATTTCAGTAGCACCTTTACAAGATTGATTGTTCACTTCAACTGCAATTCCTTGCCTGAAGTTCAACAGAAGGACAAACCAGGATCAAAAGGATCCTGATCAGGATCAACAACATACAATCAAGGAATGCAGATTCTTACATTCCTGGGATTAACTGGCAAGATTAATTCTGGATTTAATATTATCTTCTCTATAATTATATTCTTCCCTACAACTATAGACAGCTGAGGCCATACCCTTCCACAGATAATTTACAAAAGGCTGCTCACCTGGCAACAGCTGCAACTCTTACAGATTTCAGAAGTTCAGCTGTTTTTACCTCTGAACCATTTGCAAACCATTTACAAATTTCTGCAAGGTTGGGTTTCTTGGGGGTTGTTTTGTTGCTGTTGTTTTGATTTTTTTTTTCCTGTCCTTTATTCTTCAGAATAAACTGAGGCATTAATTGTCTATCTGCAGCAGCTTAGAATGCTCAGAAGAAATACTGAAATTGGGGCTTTAGTGCCTGGTACTCTCTATTCTAATTCAAAAGTGATAATTATGGAGATAAAAAGAATTTAGAAGCACCTACTGCTTATTTAAATTTTTAATTCCATTTCTAACTAGGATAATGTATTTCAGGAGTCTCCTTTTGTTTTCACAGTGGAGAGGGATATTGTATAGTTACATCACATGGTCTCAAAGGTTTCATGCTTATCTTTCTTCATTCCCCCCAGTGTATAAAGTTTTTTACATTTGGCCATGTCATATGAAATACAATATGAATACTAAGAACAATTAAGTGCTTTCCAGTGCATTAGGATGTATATTGCTGCATAAAAGTAAACCAAACTAATTGCCTGGCTTTGATTGACTGTGTTGCTGTATTTGCTCAGAAAAGGAATGCTCAGTGCCTGCAATATTGTCACTTTAAACCAGACCCAGGGTAATATGTGTTTTTGTATGAGAATAATACATTAAATTAATAACCACATTACAATCACACAGATTTAAAATATTGCTTACCCATGGCACTAAGAGGATTCCTTTCATCTTGAAAGAATATTTAAAAATTAAAATATGATTTCACAAGCATTAATCTGTTTCTTGTGCAGGCCCATAAGGCACATTCTAAGTGCTTTAATGCATCCCTGAGCTGGTGGTTTATATGATAAGATGAGGTTATAATGAGCCACTTCCTAACAATACAATGTACTTGTGTGTTATTGCAATGTATCTTTGCTTGGGAGCAATCTTGAACTCTCATAAAAGAAATAACTATCAGCAACATAAAACAAAATACAAATTTCATGCCATTAGCCTTTGCAGGTTAGCATTTGTATTACATTTGTGTTGCATCTGTAGCCTCTGTTTCCTTAGGAAAAATTAGTGTAAGTCACATGCTCCCTTCAGGATCCTCCCACAAGAGAAGAACCTCTTAAGAAAAAAAAAAAAATCTTGTACTTGATAATGCGTGCTGGCTTTGGGGCCCTCCAAGTCTTTGCAGCAATTAGGTGCTACAGATGAGACTCCACATACAATTGTAAAATCTTCAGTGCCCATTTAGGAGCCATATTAATGCTCCCCCATTCTGCATTCACAGCTATTCCCATCTTAGCATAAAAATGCCAATGTTTTAATAATCAAACCTACCAGGAACTGTTCAGGGTCCTTGTGGCCACTGTCACAGGTAGTGCTGTCTAAAGTAAGGGGCTCTAACCTGCATTCCTTGTGCAAGCACACAGCCACTGTGTTGAGAGACCAGACTGATCTTTTCCTTTGAACTGCTCGACATCCCTACATATTCTTCAAAGAAGAGTGAAAAGAGTTTTGATGTAGACTCACAGAATTGTTTGGGTTGGAATGGGTCTCATTCCATCCCCTGCGACGGCAGGGACAGCTCCCACTGTCCCAGGCTGCTCCAAGCCCCAATGTCCAACCTGGCCTTGGCCACTGCCAGGGATCCAGGGGCAGCCACAGCTGCCCTGCCCACCCTGCCAGGGAACAATTCCTCATTCCCAAGATCCCATCCAGCCCTGCCCTCGGGCACTGGCAGCCATTCCCTGGGTCCTGCCCCTGCAGCCCTTGGCAATTGTCTCTCTCCATCTTTCCTGCAGCTCCTTCAGGCCCTGCAAGGCCACTCTGAGCTCACCCCAAAGCTTCTCCTGTGCAGGTGAACAATCCCAGCTGTGCCAGCCTTTCCTCCCAGCAGAGCTGCCACATCCCTCTGCTCCTCCTGGAGCCTCCTCTGGACTTGCTCAAGCAACTCCTTGTCCCTCCCGTGTTTGGGACCCCAGGGCTGGACACAGTATTCCAGGCGTGCTCTACACACCAGGAAAGATTGGTTCATCTGATCCTTTACTCAAAGCTTACATTGGGAAACATGGCATTCCAGAACCAGCAGCATTTAATGGGTTTTTGGCTTGTTGGGGGGGGAGTGGGTTGTTTGTTGTTGTTGTATTTGGTTTTTTTTGTTGATTTGGGGGGCGCTTTTTTAGTGGGTTGTTGTTGTTGTTGTTTTGTTTGTTAGTTTTTGAGAAAACTAAGTTTGGATAATTCTAGAACAGGAACATTATATACTAAATTACAGTAATTCTTCCACAAAAATTGCTTTTTATGTGTTCTCACTGTACCAGTATAAATAACTTACATATTTCTGTGTTATTGACCAGGACATGTGAAACTTAACTTAATGTTTGCTCTTAACATGAAAGATTTCTTACCCAGAGTCTTATTTGAAAGAGGCTTACAGAAATTTATACTGCCACCCCTCCCTGAAAGGACCAAGTCTGTAAAGACAAGGAAACAGGCTAAGAAATGCAAAACAAGGTGGGAGCCAATTCTTTCCATCCCTAATGCCACCTGCCATCAATGCAGGAGCACATCTATGAAACTGTACCCTTGTTTAATTCCCATACACTCCCACAGCTCTACCACCTGCAGAACAGGAATTATGTTCTCTGCTTGATACGTGACTGCAGAGGGGCTGGAGCAGTGCAGCGTTCATACAAAGTTACAAGGAAAGGAGAGAGATTTATCCAAAGAGGTTACATCGAAGTATGACAGAAACTCTTGCTAGAAATGTTCCTGACCTCAGCACAAAGTGAGCAGTGTGTCCTGTTGGTTTCCAGCCATGTGCAAGGATTCACACCCACAGCACCTGCTCAGGATCTCCCATGAGAGCCTCTGAAAGCATAAGTTCCAGTTTTAGAAACAGAAAGACTCCAGGAATCTTTGTTTTTCAATCTACATTCTCTATTCCTTGATGGTACTTATGCTGACTTTTACAGCTCTCATGCTACACAGACTGTAGATACTCAGGATAAGTGTTAGCAAAGTGTAGCTCCCTACCAGGTGCAGCCTCTGCTTGCTGCTGGCTTTCCTAAATTCTCAATCCATTTGCAATTGATGACTGAACCCTTATCACTGCCACTGCTTCCAGCTTCATATATTAAATCTATGGGGTTTAGCCATTAAAGATAGACATTAAAGAAACATACATCACACAGTGAGAGGGTACAAAGACTCTCCCCTTCCCAAAGGGTCATCTGAACCACAGGCTACATTTGCTGCTCCTCTGAAGAGCACAAACCTCAGTCAAACCTCCAAAAACACCCTCTTCCCTTTCCCCTCTGAGAAAAGGAGAGGAGAAAGAGAGAAATGAGCATGCAGAGATCTCTTGGGTTCCAAGGAGATGAGCAGTCTCAGGAACAGCAGATTTCCTTCTCTCACACACCAGGAAACCTCTGGGAGATGGGCTGGGTGGAATGCAATGCATGGCTCTGGAAAAAGCCACAGTGGGCACAATCAAATCTGCATTTTCTTCACAATCACACCAGTTGCTTGTCCAGTAGATTCTCATCAAGAATTAAACCTAAATATAGCATTGCCTTCTGAGTAAAGACCATATTAAAGTATTTGAAATGTCAAACATGTAAAATAATTATAGCATCATGCTGATTACATATTTATAAGTCTCCTTTTCAAAGGTGCAAAGAAATCATGCAAGCCTCTCAAGACTTGTTGTACTAACAAGTTAAAACTTAGATTATAGCACCATCTACTGATTTAATTCTTCATTTGTACTTAAACAACAATGCCGTTTTCCCATTTGAAGCCAAGAAGAATACTGCAGGCAGAAAACTAATTTATAGTCCTACTGAACCTGTTTTTACAATAGGAGAAAAACACCTCCCAGATGGCGAGAGTGGTTTTGTTTGGGAGTACATGGCTTGCACACAGCCCGCGGGCTATTCATTAAAATAAAACCAGAGGGTCACAGAATTCAAATCAGTGAGAACCAGCAGTTATCGGAGCACCAGCATGAACACTTTAGAGTCCAGACAGAGATGTGTAAAAGTAAGACAGCGAAATTTAAAAAAACTCACAACTTAAAAAACAAGGAAAGCAAATTAAACCCAAAAATATTTTTTAAAAGATTGAAAATGCTCCCAAGAAAGTGCACACCCAAAAAAACCTCAAGCAAGGTAGAGCAAAGTATATTTAAGATCATTTTTAGCTACTTTTGCATTCTTAACCACTCCTTTCTATCTCTCCTTGATTCTTATATTAATTCTTAATTTCTCTAATTTCTGAGGCATTCCAAAGGGAATTGAGCACTATATTCTTTAAATTACCTCTCTTTTGATTCTCTAAGTCTGGTATGCATAAAGAGATAATTCACAGTAATAATTATTTGCCAGTAATATTCAAAGACAACCTCATTTTGGCCTGAAAGCATCAAGTCAAAAGATGAGGCACACCTGGAATTCCCTAGGTTGTGCTGTTGGGATTTTAAATATGGGCTACACACAGAGACTAAACCTATTTTGGTTATCTGTGGTAGAGCTTTTTCCCAGATTTTTTTTTTGGTGCAAATATTATGTTGATGAAAAGAATTAAATTATAATTGTCTCTAATGTCAGCCCATGACAAAAGAAGCCCTGATGACATTCACACAGGCAAAAGAGCGACAACAAAGATATATATATAGATATACACCAAATACAGATGTTGTATATTAGGTGAAAAGTGATATTTGATAGAAGTAAAATCCATGCTAAGTAATGGTAATGGAAGATATTTAATAGTAATAGGTCATGGCTTGGGGAATACTTTACAGCATCCATAAGAAACTGAAATTTTTGTAAGAGAAAACACTTTTTGATCCTGGTTTGTCCATTTCCTAAATTCATGTAGTTTTATTTCTGTGAATACAGATTTAGGTCTTTATTGGTGGTGTTTGATTCCCTGTGCCTTCATATCTTGACTGAAATCTAGTGAAAAATCTATTTGTTTAATAAAACAAAACACCAGTGAAGAATATCAAGTTACAAGAAAAAAGTTTTTAGAAAATTTAATTTTGAGTCCCTACACTTTAACCAGACAATGGAATTTCAAAATTAACTTGGAAATATTAACTATTAACCTAGAAGACCTGCAAGATGTGCCTCTAAGCATCATTTTGTTCTTACTTTTTAAAATTCCCTCTTAAAAAGAATTGCCCCACACTGGCCTAAACCCAAATCAACAAAGTTGTTAGTTAAAAATAGGTTTGTAGGGTTTTTTTAAGAAAATAGTCATAGTCTACTTAAGTAATGAAGAAAAAGTAACAATACATTAAATTGTTTTGCCCTTTTTACAAGCTAGAACTCTTTCCAAGGGTGCAGAGCAAAAATTTTCTATTACTGCAATGTAGGAGGTGGACAAGTACTGACTCAAGAAAAAACATTATTTGAATCATTGCTCTCAAATTTATTGGATTCTCAAGAACACTGGATTTGTTTCTGTTGGTTTGGGGGAGTTTTTTAAGAAGGAGCTTTTTGAGTCTACAGCATTCATACATGTTTCTGATGAATTTAGCAAAGCACCCATGTCTTGTCAGTGAACTGACAAGGCATGAGCTCGGTGAGGGACAGCAGACAGCTCCACCAGGCAGACATCTCCAGATCCTGCCAAAGCAGACAAGGGGAGCAGCACCGCAGGTCACGCTCACAGCTAAAGGCAGCTGCAAACAAAGCTTTCAAAACAAAACCCTCCAGGCAGTGCATCAGACTGTGGAGAGGAGCTGTGAACTCAGAAATGCTCTGTAAAAACTCAAAATCGAAATGAATTTTCGGAAAAGTGTGCCAGACCTTCCCCTCCCCCTTGTACTGCTCCTGGGAGCTATAAGACAATACAAATGCAATTTGCACTTGAACCAGCTGTTTCAACCCGAGGCAATGTAAAATTATTTCCTGTTCCTTGGCACTCCTCTAATGGATTCGCAACACTGCAGTGCTTTTCTGAGGTGCTACAGGTAGACAAATTTGGCTGAGAAAAGCGTGTGCCTTCTACAGCAGTTCTAAAGCATCTCCTTGGATAGAAATGAGGGAAATTCCCAGAACCACAGAAGAGTTTGGGTTGGAAAGGACCTTAAAGCTCATCCAGTGCCACCTGTGCCATGGGCAGGGACACCTTCCACCTTTCCAGAGTGCTCCAAGCCCCAGTGTCCAACCTGGCCTTGGGCGCTGCCAGGGATCCAGGGGCAGCCACAGCTTCTATATGATCTTATATGAAGTTCTGTGCTAAAGATCACTGCCCTTTTGGCAGGTTATCAAACTACTGACACAGAAAGGATAGTCTTTCAATTTTTTGATCTGACCTGTATCTAAAAGCTGCCATGGTGAGGCAGGTTTAGCCCCAGCCACTGAAGTCCATCCTTTCTCCCTCCAGTTTTCTCTGTGAGACATTTCTCTGCTTTTATTTTACTTTATCCATAACTGTTATGAAAAGACAGGCTAAACATTTAAAAATTTACATCTCCTTAAATTAATAAGCAATTTAAAAAATAAATTCAAAAGTGTGCCTGGACTATGCAGCAGCTGGCTATAGCTGTAGATATTAATACATCCTTTTTTAATTCTCTGAATAAGCACTATAGACTTGCATTTACATTAGTATCTTTAATGCTAATTTTAGACCTTAGTTATAATGGCTTCATGGAGGCTTGCAAAACTTCATTCCTCTAAGAGCTTTTACATGTGGGGTTTCATTCTTTTCTCCAGTTTCTTTTTTTGGTTGCAAATGCCATGACCCCCCATGATCCTGCACAGAACACTTCTCATGTACATCATGACAAGTGTAACAATGCAGGCTGCCAGTTCCAGTGCACTCGGGAGTCACGGGAGCACACCAAAGGAATTTTATATGTGCTACCTACAGCATTTCACTGAGTGATTGAAGTGGTACCCAACTCTGAAATACCAATAGTCCTGAGAGGTTGTGTCAGTGATGAAATAATGAGCTGCAGGTTTCTGTGCACTTTAGGACTAAAACATAAAAAATTATGGAATCACGTTGTAGGAATAAATTAGCAAGGTTCATTACTTTCTATTGATTCATTTATTTACCATCAGCATTTCAAATTCTACTCCTCTGCTAACTGCAATAGTCATAGTTTGTCTCCTTTATCCCTCCCACTGCTAAGTTACTCAGATCATCCGTCATGTTCCCAGCAACTACAAAGAAGCATATGCACTTCTGCACTTATGGTGGAAAAAATGCATTCCCTGTACACTTGGTGAATCTCACTGCCTTCTGTGCTCTAGGAACCTGAGCCTTACTGGGGAAATTCCATTATAATTACATCACTGATGATGGGGTGGTTCCACATCCTGCTGGCAGCTAATGAGGCTCTCCAGGGACCACTACTGCACCCAGGTTCAGTATCTCTATGGAGGATCTGGATGAGGGAACTGGGGGCACCCTCAGGCACTGTGCAGGTAACATCGGGTTGGGTGGGAGTGTGGATGTGCTGGAGGCAGGAAGGCTCTGCAGAGGGATCTCGACAGGCTGGATCCTTGGGCTGAGGGACAACAGGGCCAAGTGCCCGGTCCTGCCCTGGGGTCATCCCAACCCCACGGAACTGGGCTGGGGCAGAGGGGCTGGAAAGCTGCTGGGAAAGGCCCTGGGGATGCTGGTGACAGGGGCTGGACACGAGCCCAGGGTGCCAGAGGCCAATGGCACCTGGCTGTGCCGGCCCTGGGGTGGCAGCAGGCCCAGGGCAGGGCCCGTCCCCTGTGCTGGCCCTGCTGAGGGACCCCGAGGGCTGTGCCCAGCTCTGGGCCCTCACAAAGAGGGACACGGAGGGGCTGGAGCATGTGCAGAGAAGGGAACAGGGCTGGGGAAGGTTCTGGAGTGCCAGGAGGGGCTGAGGGAGCTGGGCAAGGGGCTCAGCCTGGAGAAAAGGAGGCTCAGGGGGGACCTTGTGGCTCTGCACAAGTCCCTGCCAGGAGGGGACAGCCGGGCAGGTCGGGCTCTGCTCCCAGGGACACAGGGACAGGAGGAGAGGGAACGGCCTCAGGCTGGCCCAGGGGAGGCTCAGCTTGGACAGCAGCAGGAATTTCTGCATGGAAAGGGTGCCCAGGCCTTGGCAGGGGCTGCCCAGGGAGGTTTGCAGTGCCCATGCCTGGAGGTGTCCCAGGAAGGGCTGGAGGTGGCAGTCAGTGCTCTGGGCTGGGGACAAGGTGGGCATGGGGCACAGCTGGGACTCCATGGGCTGGGAGGGCTTCTCCAACCTCACTGGCTCCATAAGTCCTCCACCATCTTGAATGAGCTCCTCACCTGATTCTACAATATTTGACAAATATCAGTTTCTCAAATTAGGTTTCTGCCCCCAGTATTCTGTAAGAAAACCATACCCTGAATTCCTGTGGAATTTTTTTCTGATGTTGGGCTTTTCCTCCTGATACAAACTTTCCATGCTTCCCCTGAATAACAGGGAAATAGCAGACTCATATGTCATAGATCATTTCCCCAGTAAACATTTTGAATTTCTCTGTGGAGCTCTTGAAAAAATTAGAGTATGGCAATGTTTTTATTTTGTTTGAAACATAACAGACTTGTTCTAGGGAAAGGTTCTTGACATTTGGAATGAGTTATGAGACTTGGAGAGTGAGCTCAGCTTGGCAGAGGGATAAGCTGACTGAGTGGCAATAATAGATTAAAAGGTGTAGGAAAAATATTATTTGAACCAGACTTGAAAAGCATTTTAAGGCAGCCATGAAGAAGCATGAATGTTAAATCAGAGAGGTGAGGGAAAGCAGCATGGCTCTTTCCTAGAAGACAAGATAGTTTAAGCTTTTCTTTGCCCTTTCTAAAAGACAGCTATAGGTGAGAAGGAAATATGTCACTCTGGCTTGGCCAAAAGGCAGCCTCCATATAGAAAAAAAATCTTATTTTTTTAATGTTTCTCAGAGCAGCTTGAACTTGGTCACTGATATCTCCTAAAACAAAATTTAAAAAATCATGAAGTGCAAGTCCCCTTAACTATTCCTTCCTTCTCTCAAGGTATTTTCTCACCACATTCAAGATAATGTCGGTAAAAAAATCACATTTCATACTGGGAAGATATTTGTCTATATTTGCAAACATTTACAAAAACCATCAACCAACAGTCAAAACTATTAACTGGATAAGAGATTTAAGGAGTCAACTTGTATTCACACAAGTTGTTAGGGGCAATATTTTTGTCATGTTACCTGAATTGCCAAGCACCAACAAAATCACCTCTCTCAACTGAAGTTAGATGTTGTGTTACCATAAATTGATCCAAATCAACTATTCCATCAAAAACCAAGTCAGCTGCAATAGATATAAAAATAAATGTGGTGGGTTCCCCCCCCACCTCAGTCTGAAAGGAAGCAATTTCAGTGAAAACAAGGGAAGTTGAAAAAGCCTATATAAACTTAAATGAAGACAGTTAAACTTCTTTTCACATCTGTGAAATAAGTTTAACAAATTACTCCATTCATTTCCATGATGAATGGCTCCTCATGTGCCAGCTCTTTATTGCATCTAGCAAGGAAGAATACAGCTTTTACATGCTTCTGCAGTTGTTTTTCCCTTCCCTTTTATTCTGATGCTTAGTATCCATATTTTCAGTGGAAAAATGTGACAGCTCTCATACGCCAAAGAAGTGGTAATTAGTCTTATATGGCTGTCTTTATGTTGTTTTGGCTTTTCTAAACTCATTTTCACACAATTACCTAATCCACTGTTATACAGCCTCTTTCAAAATGAGAGGGCTTTTTTTTCCATTTAAGCATAGGATTGATTAAAAGGATTTTTCCAATTTTTAAAGATTCATACATTATAGAGAGATTGCAATAATGTCAGATCAGACAGATTTAATTCTTTCCTTCTGGTGGACTGGAAACAAGAAACCAGGAGGCAGGTAAGTATCCTAATCTAAGTATAAACCTAAATTTCCAAACATTTGCCTCAATTTCATCTTCATGGTATTTTAAAGATTACATAAGCTAAGGAAAAACTTTCCAAAACTGCTGGAAAATTCAACATAAATAAACTATACTCTATAAACTACTTATAGAGTATCTAACAACCAACAAAGCAATAACTCACCAATCATTCTTCCCTAACTTTTGCATTTGGAAATAGCTGGAGATACTTGATGCAGCTTTACATCAGTTGAGGGTGGAATTTAAAGCAGCCTAACAGGGCTGGATTAACAAGGTTGTGTGTGCAAATTTCAAAGCCTCAAATCTCTGACTAGATTTAAGTACAACTGAATTCTATATCTATCTACCTAAAACTTTTAAGGAACAGATTCCCATGTGTTTATTTCAATAAAATTCCATTGAGAAGAAGATTGCTGCTGATGGCACACATCCACAGGAACTTATAGAAAGGCAAGAGACAGCAAGAAGCAGACACAAAGCCGAGCTGGAGCTGGGTCTCAGGAGCACAGCCAGGCTCCTGTGCTCAGAGCTTACCAGTAGAGACTTACCCAGGTGTATCCCATTATTCAAACAAGCTCTGCCCACCCTGCTGTCCCCTGAATGCAGCACTAACCCTGGACACGCAGCCCCAGTTTCCTTCTCACTCTGACTTCACCAAATATCCTGAGTTGGAAGGGAGCCACAAGGATCATTGACCCAGCTCCTGTCCCTGCCCAGACACCCCAACAATGCCCCCTGTGCATCCCTGAGAGCATTGTCCAAATACTAAGTAATAAACCAAACACCCATTTTCAGTTTTCTGGGTGATTATTCTACCTCTTGCATTACAGAATTACTTAACTGGAGAATTTAAGAGGTGGCTGCTGCTACTTACTCCTCCACAAGCCATTAATACAAAGAGCCCATAAATGAATTTTTTGATGGCAAATCAACAGGGCTTACCCAGAGAGCACCTGCTGAACTAGGGTGAACTGGGAGACTAGGTGGAATAATTAACAGATTTAGAATTTGGATTAAATTTTTGCATGATGGGCACTGAACTGTTCAAAACCTGATGCATTTAGGGCATGCACAGAACAAGAACTCACATGTCAAGAGAGCTTTAAGCACTATATAGCAGCTGTTCCTGATAATTTCACACAAGTTGCTGTGATCCTTTACTGAATCTGGTCCACAGACACTGAAATTCTGCTCCTGCAACCCTTTAAACAAAAAAGCACAAATGTATCTTTACAAGTCCAAAAATGATGACTTCATGGTGTCATCTAAAGGACATTCAGGAAATTTTATTCTCTACTTCAACACATTCCTTCTGCATGACTGGCCAAGCAATCCTAATAGTCTGTGGTGTGGTCCACTTTTCAAGAGCTCTTTCTTTTATAAAGTACCTTAATATTGTCCAACTCATGTAAGCCAATTGGACATAGTACAGTAAATTAAAGCACGGTTAAAAAATAAGATCCCACTTAATATTTCTTTAATGGCTGCCACTGAATGGAGTTTTCTGCATCATGACCAGGTTGAAGTCAGTATTTAAATTAATTATGACAGCCATATAAATTAGACATAAGAGACTTCTAAAGCTAATTAGAGTCTGAGAGTTTTAATTTGATGTCTGTCTTGGTGAAATATCTTCTTTATGGATTAAATTAATAAAATTAAGACTGCATCATTATAAATTTCCACTTTCATAGTTCCATAAGTTTTACAATTACATGCCATATTTGAATGATAATTGAATGAAACAAAATCATTATGCTCATGTCTGCTCTTCCAAAGACTTAAAAATAATATTCCCTGTTTTCTTCCATTCATAAAAGTCATAGCTGCTGTGATGATCCCAATCCAAAGAGCAGTGCACAGCAAGGGTCAGATTTAATACAGGAGTCTCTGTACACTGCTCTCACTGTTCCAGCAATAACACATCTTGTAGCTTTTGCCTTTATCAGATTTCAACAAATAGTTAGGTGACCATGATTGTTACATGAAAGAACAAATCATAAATGAGTTTTCATATCAACAAAACCCACAACCAATATCTGAAGAGGGGAAAAACAGGTCTCCTTCATGGTCAGAATCTGCACAGAAGGCTGTGCCCTGAACAAAGCCTTGTTCAGTGCTAGATCAGGAATTACCAGTGGCTGAAAGGGTCTAAGTTAATCTCTACTGTTCTCTTGTTCTTTGCTGATTTACTTGCAGGAAGCAGCATTTTAAATATGGCATTCAGGTGACTTTCTTGGTGGGATCATAATGAACCAGCAGTTTCTGGTATGAAAGACTTACTGAGTCATATTTTATGGAGAATCACAGAACGGTTTGGGTTGGAAGGGACCTTGAAGCTCATCCAGTGTCACCCCTGCCATGGCAGGGACAGCTCCCACTGTCCCAGGCTGCTCCAAGCCCCAATGTCCAACCTGGCCTTGGCCACTGCCAGGGATCCAGGGGCAGCCACAGCTGCTCTGGGCACCCTGGGCCAGGGCCTGCCCACCCTGCCAGGGAACAATTCCTGATTCCCAAGATCCCATCCAGCCCTGCCCTCGGGCACTGGCAGCCATTCCCTGGGTCCTGCCCCTGCAGCCCTTGGCAATTGTCTCTCTCCATCTTTCCTGCAGCTCCTTCAGGCCCTGCAAGGCCACCCTGAGCTCACCCCAAAGCTTCTCCTGTGCAGGTGAACAATCCCAGCTGTGCCAGCCTTTCCTCCCAGCAGAGCTGCTCCATCCCTCTGCTCCTCCTGGAGCCTCCTCTGGGCTCTCTGCAGCAGCCCCAGGTCCTTGCTGTGCTGGGGCTCCCAGGGCTGGGGCAGCTCTGCAGGTGGGGGCTCCCCTGAGGGCAGAGGGGCAGAATCCCCTCCCCTGCTGCCCACTCTGGGCTCAGCCCAGGGCAGTAAGTTTGGGGTCCCAGCACCCACTGACAGCTCAAGCAGATCAAAGTCTGTGGTTTTGAACCAGAATTTCTGATTAAGACAGCTTGCAATAACAGGAAATAAGTAACAATTATAATTAAGCAAAAAACCTTTGGGTCCATTCCTTTCCTTAATTCAGCAGTAAGGACTCTGGAGTTTCATTAATTTATATCCACTAAGAAAGTTCTTCTTTGCCTCCTGCTGCTCAGGGGCTCTGTGTGCACACTGTCCATGTCACTCTGTGTCATTCAATCAACCATACCTTGTGGCATGCTGATAGGACATCAAAACCCTGACATGTTAAGCATAGCAGTTGCTGATATCATACACAACTTGAGATTATCCTCTACTATCAACAACACACATCACATACATATCACAGCCCAGTGTTTTGAAATAGAACTTTAGGATATTCCGTGGAAAACATACTTCAAGTGAAGAAAACACTTATTTTACTTTTAAATGGGGACATAACATCTGTGACAAAGGATCATAATCTCAGCTTGAAGATTTGCATTTGACATTTGTATTTTCACAGGCAATTAAAATTTAATTTGGCCTATGATGAAAAGCAAATCCTTTTATCCCATACTTGCAGTCACAAGGGGAACATATTGTGTTAGAAAGCAGCACTGTAGCTTAAGGTTTCATATTTGGCATTTGTAACATCGTGAAAAAAATAATTAATCGATAGGAAAGTTTACACATGCTCAAATCATCCTTAAACTTTCCTACCTATTAACTACATGTGGTGTCATTGGTATTTTAATACACAAGCTATCAGCTCAGGTTTAGAGCATTATTTAGAGTAAAGGCTGCCTGTTTATCTAAAAACCTTTGGCATCTTATCTTACAACTATATGCAAAACAATACTGCTGGAGGCAGTGGATGAATGAGAAATACAGAAGACAATTTTAATTCATCTTTTGAAAAATACTGAATAACAACACACCCTGACTGGAGATCTCAGTAGTTACTGTTCATTATCTATGGTTAGCCTTCTTCCATACTGGACATCCCATTCCATGTTTTTCTCCAAGTAACAATTTACAAACCCATAAAAACATGAGGGAGTTTCCCCCTTTTTGCAATGAACAGAAACTGCATCAGAAATATTCTAGAAATCAGCACTTCTACCAACTCATGAGGAGAACAGCCAGTTTCACCTGCATGAAATTATCCATATTAATGATTTTGTGGCATCATACAAGCAACAACATGGACACATCAGAGAGCAACAACAAGCTGACTGAGGTTCATGGAATAAACAGCTCACGGGACTAAAATCCCCCATTCTAAGCAAACATCTTTAAGCACTGCTTAGAAATATTATTAATATTTCCTTCATGCTGTAAGACATTCCTAGTTTCTTTCTGCTGTTTTTATTTTTAACTACCTCTTACAAAATAAAGCCTGGATATTTCAGGCATATGCTCCAAGAAAAATCAGCTTTGGACTGGAGTAATCCAGTCCATGTTCAATTCCCAGCTAGACCCTGCCATGACTTAGCATTCCATGTGCTCCTGAAACCACTCCAAATAACTGAGCTTCATATTATTTTGGGGAAGGGAGAATCCTCTAATAATTAGGAGTTGATATGCTGCATCTTAACTACAAATCAGAGTCTAATTCTCCACTTTGGAATGCAGTCATGTCTGGCACAAAGAAGGTAAAATCTTTTAGTTGCTCCATTAGTGAAGCATCCATGAAAACTCCAGGAAAGTAGTGCCTGGAGTAAGCACCAGAGTTGAGAACTGATCTTGCTTAGCCTTCCAGAGATGCCTTTTGCATGGCTCTGCAATTGGTTTGATTTCTCTTGTGAGTGGATTCCAGACAGATCTGTCTGGGTTTTTTTCAGGCTACAGGTGGACCTTTATCCACTTTGTGTGGCCATCTCTGGGCCAGCACTGGTTTGCAGCTCAGAGGATCTGTGCAGGTTATGTCCAGTGCACGCAGGTTAATTAGAAGCATCAGTAACTTTAACCAACAAGAACTCATTTGGTTGTCATCTGTAATTCCATATGTAACCCATTGTAATTTAGAATTAATTAATACCCATTTGTACAACAGCACTGCCATAAATCTCAACAAGAGTGGTGTGCTCTGAGATAAAAGCACATTTAACACAGCCAATCCAAACACAAAACTCACTGCATTGTTTTAAAATACAATTTGGGATATTTTGCTTACTATACCAAATAAAATTATATAAAGTGATAATTGGCCAAGAATTTGTCAAGCTCTTAAAATTATATAAAACTTAAGGAACAGTAATCTCTGTCCTTATACACGGATGACAGGAATCATATCTGTTCTTATCACTCTGCTGCAATAGGCAAAGCAGTAAAATTCTCAATAATAGTCATAGTCTAACAGCCATATTCATGTAAAATAAAAGTATTTTTCCTCATGTAAAATGCTATTAGCCATATTTGAAGGCATTATGTTCTGATATCATTTTTCCATTTCACTAAATGACAGCTATTAAATGCAATGGCAACTGCATGACAGGGATATTTTTTATTACTTCAAAAGGAAGAAAAGGATTAAAATGAGTTTATTCAAAAGTGTGATTTGTCAATTTTTCCTTATCGAGGGCTGTGTGGGACAGCTTTAAACCTAAACACTGTGATCTGACCTCCTATTTGAATAAGTTAATGTGATCCAGTGTTCTTAGAAAAGTAGTGAAACCTATCTTTTATATGCAGAAGTCCCAGGAGGAATTTATGCTTTTATATGGTCAGCTGCAAGGTGCCATTTCCTTTTCATCATTCCTGCTTTTATCACATTGTACTTCTTGACAGCTTAGAGGTTCTTTTTAGAATCTGGTGGATGAGCAACTATATAGAGACATTTTTTTGTATGAAGGATTTCTTTCCAGCCTCTGAGGCTTTACAGTCAAACAGAATTCTGCTGCCAGAAATCCCTCTCTTATATTCAAGAGGGACTAATCACCATATTTGATAGAGCAAGCATCTTACCTAAACATCAAATAGAACTATAAATTACCACCTTAGAGCATTAAGGAAGGATTTTACACACATCAGGTTCTTGCATTATACATCCTAGGAACAGTAGTGAAAATCATTTCATATATGTACATCCACAGGGAGAGGTAACATCTAGCTGGACAAAATATGGCTCATTAGGGATTTCCTTGGAAGGATTATCCTCCTCCCAGCAGCTCTTTCTCACAGGAGATCCTACACAGTGCATAACTGCCTTTTTTTTTTATTAGTGTTCTCTGTACATATTCTCCCACTTGCTTATACTAATTTGCATTTGAAAGCATCTATATAAAAAGTCGTGGCAATTTAAAAATGAGTAAATTAATCAGAAAAACTAAATCAAAAAGTATACATTAATTTAGTATCTTTTGTAAACCACTATTTTAAAGCTCTGGCATCTCTTGGGTGACTTTCTGTAGAAGCTTATCTCCTCTAGGGTAGAAATTCTCAAGGCTTTAAGACAGGAACTAAAAGTTTTGCAGGCCAACATTCTCAGCTAACCTGGAGCAACTCTGACTTGCACAAAGCAAAGCCAGTTTCTACTGGTTGCACATATCATTCAGCTGAAAGCTTATAAATCAAATAATTACATAGATTAATATTGGAACTTGAATGTAAAAAGCAACCTGAGACAGAAACCTTGAAAGCTCAGTCTCTCTAACAGAACTCTTCACAGTTATGGATAAAACTTTTTCTTTTAAAATGTCATAATTTTAACACTGCAAAATGCAAACTGTTCCATTTTTCAGTCTTCCATCTTCCTTTTAGGCCGAGGAAGTATTTTGCTATAGAACCATACTGGCAAAAAGAGTTACTCCAATTACCTCAAGTAATGAAAAGCTAGTGTGGAATAACATCAGAAATCCATATCTTTACCCATTTCTTCTGCTACTGAACTGCTATTAGATATCCAGAGTTACGGTATCAACAACTGACAGCCTTTCCTTGAACATCTTTGCTACTCTGGACTGCGGATTAATATTTTATACTCTAGCTCTACCTAAAACTATGGCCTATTTCTAACTCTGAGACAGACATGTGGGAGCTGAAAACAGTTCCATCGACTCCAGTTCTGCTAATCTTCTCTGCTTTGAACCAGGGAAGAACTGCACAGCTCCTAAATTCTCCTATTTAAAAAGAGCAGAACGGTGATGAGAACACAAGTGTTGAGATACGTTGTTATCACACATCATAAGTGATTCCTTTTCCCCTCCGAGTCTGCCTAGGTCCCACATGCAGAGATACATTTCAAATAATAAATCACCAGAACAGCACCATTCAGAGGGAAACACTCCCAGGCATTCCAGTCCTGCGCTGCAACCCCATTTTTGTGTCTCCGTGGGTTTGCTGTGAAAACAAGACATGAAGAGGTCACAAAGACTGCCTTTGTCTAGGGATTGTCAGAGGAAAGCTTTCAAGTACACTTGGATTTATCATTTATCTCAATTCCTGACCAGCTGCAAACACCGGTTTACACAAAAGCTGTTAACTTGCTGATGACACACTCCTGACTAGTTTATACTGCTGGTTTTTTCTGCATTTCATATTTCTGATTTAAAGACGTGCTCTGTAACCCTTGTGCCCACAACTCAGCAGCCAGTCTCAAGTTTACTGCATGCATAAAACATAATCAGACTGTTCAAGATAATGAAGAACATTATCTGAGACACAAGGATTCTTTCCTAGCCAAAAGCAAACTCCAGATTAGTGGAGACAGCCAATCAAATACTCTATTGAACACTTAAATAATTTAAAAAAAAAAAAAAAAAAAAAACACTTAAAATGTACATTATACTGAAAAAAGATACAGTAACTAATTGTTGTAAAAGGGAGAGGAATTTCACAAAGACATCTTTTTTCCTTATAACAATCTATTTAAAGTAGTTTTCCATAATGCACACTTTTCTTGTCCTTTATTCTGTACTTGAGCAGGCAAACTTCCTTGATCAGCTAGAGGAAAAGGGCAACTCCAAAGATTCAGATGGATTTCAAGGCTTGTGTGTTCTGCTACTGAAGAGGTGCACAGGTCTGTGCACCTACAAGGACAGGGGCACAATGCAGGTGTTCCTTAGAATTCCCTTCTTGAATGATTCTGTCATCAGAAAGCCAAGTAATATTTCATATACTGCTACACCACACATCATGAGGTTGATGAGAGGGATGGAGAGGAAATCCATTTCCTCTGCTGGGAGGAAAGGCTGGCACAGCTGGGATTGTTCACCTGCACAGGAGAAGCTTTGGGGTGAGCTCAGGGTGGGCTTGCAGGGCCTGAAGGAGCTGCAGGAAAGATGGAGAGAGACAATTGCCAAGGGCTGCAGGGGCAGGACCCAGGGAATGGCTGCCAGTGCCTGAGGGCAGGGCTGGATGGGATCTTGGGAATCAGGAATTGTTCCCTGGCAGGGTGGGCAGGCCCTGGCCCAGGGTGCCCAGAGCAGCTGTGGCTGCCCCTGGATCCCTGGCAGTGCCCAAGGCCAGGTTGGACATTGGGGCTTGGAGCAGCCTGGGACAGTGGGAGGTGTCCCTGCCCATGGCAGGGGTGGCACTGGATGAGCTTTGAGGTCTCCTCCAAGCCAAACCTCCTGGGATTCTGCGATTATTAATTTGTGTGTGTGTACCATGTCTTACCACTATCAATGTAACATACCTTAAACTATCAATTAGCTTTCCCATACTAGAAAATTACAGCAGCTTCACTGGAAACACTGGCATTTCCATAGTTGAAAAGTATTTCTCTGTTACTGAATTTTTTCCTAAGCCTGTATTTGGGCAGTTACTGATCTCTGTATGGACATAAAACAGTGGATTTGGCACAGGTCATTGTTTTTGGTGTCAAAATCTATGCCAATAATAAGCAATTTGAGACAATTATCATGCATAGTTCTTATTTATGACATTGAAAATGAACTAAGGTAGGTCCTGTAAATGCTTCTCAATATTATTAGAGTTGAAAGCAAAAACTGTCAAGTGACTTAACATCAGAATGATGTTGACAGCAACATTTATGTCTATACGATAATTTGAAAGATAAATCACTTTTTCCACAAGAGTTGCCTTAATATTATAATTGGTCCATTTATTTCATAAGAACACCCATTTTACAAGTAAATGTGTATTTTATTCTGAGTTCTTTTATCAACAATTCCTGTATATTCATATACATTCTATTCAAAGAAAGCAATCTTACTGAACAACACTTACATCAATTGTTTCACATTCATACTTAAAAGATCCAGCACTTATAAAAAGCTCCATTTTAATCAAACAGCATCAAAAGAGTCACACCTATCAGGTTTGATAGCTTTCCAATGCAAGTGAGTAAGATAAATTACTTACTCATCGACTAATCATTTCTAGTCCCAATTTGTGTGTGTTTGGACTTAGCAATTTAGAATGACAACAGTGCAACCTGTTCAGAACTAATTGCTATAAATATACCAGATGTTGTAAAAATCTGGACTTATTCCTTTTAAGGGAAAACGAAGCAAATACCATAAGAATGCAGAAATGAATGATTTAATAGTGTAACCTTTATTTCTAGCATTATAGGTCAAATATATTTAGTAAAAATATGAACAATTGACTTCTCTTTTTTTGTTAACATTTCAACCCTAACAGGACTAGGCTGGGCTATAAATTTCCAGGTTTGCTCAAAGGGCACCAACTAACTCATGGTTCAAAATTAAACCAATGTGCACTTGAGCACTTTAGCATACGTGTGGGTGCCAGTAGTGACAGTCTCCTATTTTTGCTTCTTAGTACAGCTAAGAGCACATCTATTAAATGATAAAAAATATTAATGCTCCACTGTCTTTAATATATCCCATCACAGCAAACAAACTCAAGTCAGCAATAAAATCTGAATTGACTCAACTGCCACCTGAATTCAAGCACCATGACCTCAAGTCATAACTACACACACAGGAGTTGAGCATTGAACTAAATTTTGTTTCCTTGTGAGATTTGTCAGATAAAACCCTCAAGAATGCATGACAAGCAATATATGATAATCAGATATTTCTAATGAAGAAGAAAATTTTACAAGGAATATTGCCATAACCTATTATGATTTACTGAATTTTATTTAAGTGCAGTGCACATACTATTTGGCATGTCACTGAATGCTGAAATATGAAAATCATGCTAATTGCCAGCTATGTTTTATGATTTTTTTCTACTCACGTTTAAAGGTAAAAAATGGCCCATTGCACAGGCATGAGCTATATAGCATTAAACAGCTGGGGGAAATTCTGCTTTAGGTGAAATTATAATTAATTCAAGCCAGCAGTATCAATTTTGCATCCCTTGTCTTCACTTATCACATGAATAATCACCAAACTTACAAATATTTACACTCAAATATTCCTCTACTACTGTTATGGGTGCAAAGCTAAGGATGAGAGCTAGAAACAACAAAATTCCTGTTTACAGGATATTGTTGGCTCAAGACAGACAGCACAGCTACAGACACCTGCAGGTCATGGTTTATTTTTGAGATGGGCTTCTTTTATCATAAGTTATGATACCATTAAATGCTTCTAAACCCCAATCTGCTGCAGCTGGGGTTTTTTGGAACACCCATATGTACATTCAAAATATTTGCCAACCATTTTCACAGAATCTTTGCATCAGTTGCCTTTCAGGGTCCAAACCCATACAATTGGCAAGACAAATATTCATTTAGCAATCACAGTTTAGCACTTCACCAGATGCTTTAAACCCAGCACATTTCTTTACAATATTCAGGGAGTGTGTGTCCCCTTCAGGTATTTTGATGCAGATATAAAGCACCAGATAACCTTCAACAGCCTCTTTCAAGCCCAGGGTTTCTTCAGAGCATGTGTTTTTTCCACAGAGAGAAAATTGCTTGTGAAAATAAAACAAAGAACCCTTCAAAGCTAAACAGTCAGCTCGTTATTACTGTAGGGACAGAAAGTACAGTGTGGATATCTTTTAAAAAGCATTCCTCCAGGATGCATGAAATACATCAGGTAATTCAAGAGCAAACCTGTCAGATCTAGATTTCACAGGACTAAAAACATCTGGTATATAAGATCTCCACTGAGACAACAAATGCAAACAACAGACCAGATTTGTAACTGATGCTGACCTGCATTGAAATTTGGTCATTCAAATTATACCAACAAAATCCTAATTTAAACATCAATAGATCTAAACCCACATCATACACAAAAAAAAAGTTCCATAATGAGTGCCTTTTACAAGCTTTTAGTTCCTTAACTTAATTTTTGATAGAAGCCACTTTTTTTTCCCCTGAGAATCTAAAATCTACTCCATGCCTTTAATCTAAACATTTCTCTCTCAAACCACCAGTGAATTTGGGTCTTCTAATAAAAGACACAAGAAAAAGGCTGATATCTTTGTTGTTGTGAGTAGAGAACTACAATAGTGCATTGATGAATAAAATGTGAAAAAATTGTAAGTAAAAGTTTTGAGTAAAATGTTACAGCCAAAGCATTGGTTTTCTCTTTTTTATTTTTTGGATCAAGTCCTCCAGTGTTTCCCTCAATGCTATAGTCTTTAGCATTTCATTCTTCATAGCTCTGCCTAAAATCAGAAATTACAAGATCAACACTACTTAGAGTGTATGAATTTCTTAAATTGCAATTGTGTTTTACAACTGGCATTGTCCAAAGGACAAGTGCAATAGGTAAAGCACCCTTGAATCAAGTGATTTTCAGTGTGTTTATGTTTTAAGTGAGGACAAAATGCCTTCACAAAACAATGGTAATTTATACCAGCTCTTGTCTGACAGACAGGAACAGTGCATCACTATCAGACTGAAGGCATTTCTGTTACACAAGCTTGACAAAATCACACAGCATTACCTCTGTGTTGCCAAATGCAGAGCAGTCAGTTACCAGACAGTGAGATCATTTGGGAAGATGGCATTATGGAAGGAGATCAAGTACTTGAATATCTTCTGGGAACAGTATCAATCTTATGCTAACTTTGCACTAAAATCACAAACATGGTATCCTAATGGGTTTCCTAGGCAGGGAATTTGGACAGTGCTCTCAGGGATGCACAGGGTGGGATTGTCGGGGTGTCTGTGCAGGGCCAGGAGTGGCACAGGACGATCCTGGTGGGTCCCTTCCAGTTTAGGATATTCTGTACTTGAGGACAAGGAAAAATGAAGTTTGAGATTCTGGGAAGTCAACTTTACCTCTCATAAAAATATCCCCAAGCACATGCTGTCCTAAGAAGGATTTACTCTGCCAGGGATTCACAAGATGGTGCTAAGGACAAGTAAATGTTTCTCTGTCAAGGGAGAAACCAGGACCTGCACTATAACAGACCTCAGACACAAAAACATTATAAAGGATTATTTCATTTAATTACTTTTCATCATGAAATACAAGCTTATAATTTGGATGGGGTTTTTATATTTTATCCTAAAAATTACTTCACTCAGGCAGAAATTCACTGCTTCAATGACTGATTACAGAAATCATCCTCTTCACAAGATGTACATGCAAAAACATTGCAGAGAAATTTGGCATTTTAAAAACTTATGACTAATTTTACTTTTCAGCTGAAGCATTACATTAGGACTGCCATCAAAGGCTAAGAACATATGTTATTTGATGTCTCAGATGAATCATGCTACGCACTAGATGTTCTGAAGTCTCATTTTTAAGAGTATCATCAGAGTGAAAGCTCTTAATACACTGCTTTAGTGTGTCAAAGTCTCTAATACCTGCAGCCAGACGGCCTGATATGCCTCAAGGTAGATCTCCCTTGTTCTCTCCCAGTCCAGCACACAGAGCATGGTAATGAGTGCATGAAGAACTGCCAGCCGTAAGGTGCCCCCTGCACAATGTTCCTCTAAAGTCTGATTATCTCAGGGCGCAGGCACGGCCATCACAGTTAATGATGTCACTGCCACAGCACGGGGCCTTGGGCAGCCCTCTCCAAGGTCACTCTGCAGTGCTGTTTGCCACAAAGCCTTTATTGTTGCCTTTAAGCACAAATGCAATTACTGCCCAGTGTGGCCAGGCTTCTGCAGTCCCCCAATAGAAGCCGCTAAATGGGGAATCACAAAATGCAACAATCCTTACACCTGCAAACAGACAGCACTTCTGTGCTGCTCTCTACAAATTAAAATATCACTCTTAGCATTACTGTGAAAGGAAGGAATAAATACTTGAGGCAAAGATCACTCGAAATTGCACCTCCCTGAAATGAGTAATTCCTAAGCCTCAGAATAAGAGTTTGCGTACTGACAGTCTAACAGCATTCCATTGGGTTGTGTGGGAAGGTTCTGGTAGCTGGGGGGCTTCTTCTGTGAGAAGCTGCTGGAAGCTTCCCCCAGCTCTGGGGGTCTGGCAGAGCCAACCCCAGGTGGCTCCAGGACACACAAGGCTGAGCCCATCAGCAACAGCACCTCTGGGTAACATCGAAGAAGGGGGAAAACCCTGCAGAAATGCAGCCAGGAGAGAGGAGTGAGAACATGTGAGAGGAGCAGCTCTGCAGAGCCCCAGGGCAGGGCAGGAGGGGCAGGAGCTGCTCCAGATGCTGGAGCTGAGCTTCCCCCAAGGCCGAGCTGCAGCCCAGGCAGAGGCAGCTGTGCCCCTGCAGCCCTCGGGCCAGGATGGAGCAGAGATCCCCCTGCAGCCCCTGCAGGGCCCCACAGCGGAGCAGGGCGGCCTGAGGGAGGCTGTGACATAGTGGGAATTCCATCCTGGAGCAGCTCCTGGCAGGGTCCTGCAGGCTATAGAGAGAGAAGCCCACACAAGAGCAGGTTTGTTGGCACAACCTGTGAGCCTTGGGGTGACCTATGCTGGAGCAGCCTGTTCCTGAGGAACCACACTCCATGGAGAGGGGTCCTGCAGCCCTCAGGAAGGACTCACCCTGGGGAAGTTCATGGAGCACTGTCTGCTGCTAGGGCAGGGAAAAGTCTCCTCTCTGTGAGGAAGAAGCAGCAGCAGAGATGTGATGAACACACTGCAATCCCCATTCCCCCTTGTCCCTGAGCCACGGGCACAGAAATGAGACACTGGAGGGCTTCAGGTGGACCTGTGATCCAAGACCAACAGTGTGAGGGTTCAGATTTGCTGTGACAAGGAATTTAATTCCCAGCAAAGTATACAAAGAATTCACATTGCAACAAGTTAGTTTTGAAAAGGGAGGAGAGAGATGCAAAGCAAGTAGCCACAGCGAGCAGGGAATTAGGACAGTGAAAGCACTGAAATAGCTGCAGTGAGGAATGAGCAGTGGGACCTTAACAGGACAGCACATTGGACAATTGTTTCATGTCTGGTTCAGAGACAATGCAGATTTTTCTACCTGCAAGAACTTGAGGAAAGAAGTGATATTCTACAGGGCAAAGTCCTACATCTTAGAAGCAGATGCAAACTCAAGAAGTGGAGGTAGAGAAGAAGTGGACAACTCTCATTTGTTTTATTGTTACTTGGATTACATTCCTGTAACTTTCATTTAATATGTTCAAAAACTTTTGGTAAATAACATCCTTAGTGGTCACTTGTCTATCTAGCAGGCCCTATTCTCTCAAAGATTTATGATGGCTGTCTACTAAGTGTGGTCTGAAGGTCCCCATAAAATTCAATAATATACAAACTAAGGTCTATTTTGTTTTAAAGGAACTGCAGCACATTTTTATTCTTATATCAAAGGATTCCAGAGCAAAACACATCCCAAACAAGTAACTGCAGCAGTCACTTGCTAGGATTGTAATCAGCACTAAACCCATGTTTAACAACACCTGTACTTGCTGCCCCTGGGGCTATCAGTAAAGAGCAACAGTGAAATATGTCACAACTAAACCAAGAGAGATTTCAAAATACATCTCAGAAGAAAAAATAAAACATAGATAGAAGTCCTCAGAAAGAACTCAAAGCTATTTTGTTCAAGCCACAGAAGTCCTCAAGATGAAGAGTGAAGCCTGTAAAATTCTGGATGGAGAATCTCACTAATTGGTTTACAAGTGTCAGAACAGAACAGAAAAGGAACAGCACAGAACCACTGCTTCAACTTCCACACTTGTTCCTATGCTTAGTGCAAGGATGAGGAAGTCTGCAGTCACGATGGCCCTGTGCACATTTGAGACAAAGTGCCAGACAGTGCTACCATCTAATGAGACTCAAAACCAGTCAGGTCAGAGGCTATGTTTGGTCTCTCCCGGGTAGCACAGCGAGGTCATTATAAAAAGCAATATCAAAGCATTTATCTTGCTATTACTTACTTGGACACTGTTTTCCCCAATTCTATCCCTTTGAAGAAGTGTTCTGTTAATTTTCAGGCACTTGTAGACCCAGCTTAAACTCTCTTCCAATCTCTTTCTTCCCTTATGACACTTTAGAGAAGAGTGGTTTTTTCCCTTTTGAGAGTGGTGGCAGCCAGAAATCTGCTGCCATAAGTACCAGCAGTGACCAACAGTATGAGGGTTCAGATTTGCTGTGACAAGGAATTTAATTCCCAGCAAAGTATAACCAAAAGGCTTCTAAACACTTGATTTAGAGGATGGTGCAAAGAACTTAACCTTTTTTTTCCTTACATGACTCCTACCCCTCTTAGGGGGTTAAACCTATTCTATTTAGGTCTCACTTTTCGTATTTCATATAACATGCTCCCAAGTTTGAGAAAAGTGCACAGCTGAGTCTGCTGTAAGAAAGTACAAATACAACACAAAATAGAAAGGGCATGCAAGGGTAATATGGTTAAGATATGGGAGTTCACAGCTTAAGTATCCAAGGGTTCCATCTAAATCTAGAAAACACTTAAGACAATTCCACAAGGTGTGAAGAAAACATCCTTTGTATGTACTAACAATTTTTTTAACTTTTACTTTGCATATTTTCAGTTGTGGGAGTGTCTGCTACAATAACAGAAACAAATGACACAGTGACTGAAAGAAAATTTTGTTTGTACCTCTGTTTCTTCCTATAAAAAGGAAGCCCCAAAAATTAAGGTAGAACTCTTATGGTAAGTAAATGGCACTAAGATACTGCACATGCAAAGAAAAACCCTGAGCTGAGTGCCTCCACCAAGATGAGAACCTCAGAAGGAATCAAACAGCCAAATGTTATCAAAAACATGTATTGTATTGCATTGGTGCTTACTATTTGGATAATATGTTCTTAGCCAGTCAAAGGATTTTTTGGTTATTCAAAACATGAATCGAAGTTAAAACCAAACAATTCTGTAGTACTTAATAAAATTAAAATGCTAGAAGTGGAATTAATTCCCCTACAAATCACCTCTGACCACCTGTGGTTTGTAAGGCACAGCCCCTGAAATAAAGTGGAACATGAGTAAAGACATTAAGGGATATTTCTTTGGATAGTAAATTATTTGAAGCCTTACTACATAAAAAATATGGTATGTTTATATATATACACACCAAATTATAGCATCCTATTGTCACTGTATGTAAAGTTATGTTCACCAGAACATAACTTTAACAAGGTCTTGCCTTGAGCTACTGCAGGGCCATCCCCAGCAGAGCTTCTCACAGTTTGTGAATGTGTTCTTGTGTTCAAGTGTGAGGAAATACTCTAATTTAGTCTTTACCCACACAAGAATTTGTTTCATTCCTTTTTCATGTCTATCTTTAAAATATAGACCTCCAACAGTCTCCATCTCTAGACTGCAGCATCACTGTGGTTTATGTGCTCTCAGACTTTACTTCTTGTATCACAAATATTCCAGCAAAGTACACAAATTTGTAGAAGCAAGGCCAAAATTCACGTGAAGCAAGACTGTGCAAAATATGAACAGGATCTAGGGACAGCACAGAATCAGAACAGTGCTGGTCACTTTGGATATTTCCACCTCAGGATTTCTGAGAGAAGGAGGAAAAGAGTATTTTGCCTTTCTGTCCTGCAAAATAACTGAAGCCTGATGTGCAAAGAGGATGAGAGAATGTGTAAATCCACCCGGTGTCAGACTCACAGTTTGGAAAGCCCAATATACCTGATCAATTAATGCAGGTACAGAGGAATAATGATGAGGGACAACATGAAGAAATTAAACAGCACCATCACTCCTTCCAGCACTGAGGAAAAATGCCATTTTAATGCAGACATTCATACAAAAATGAATTTTAAAAGGAAAACAAATTAAGGTAAAGAAATGCTGTGAATTTTTCAAGTATTGACCAGCAAATGCCACAATTCTTGGTAACCAAAACATAAAATCCTCTTCCTTCTGAAGCTGTATTTGCATTCCATACAAAGTTTGTTTGTCAGGAAAAAAAATGTGATGGTGCATTGAATGCAAACAAAACTTCACCACTAAAGGACATACCATTATTTTAGAATATATGTCATTATGTGTATTTTTTAATGACACACCCAGTTGTGCATTACCCTGTGTGAACACACATGGAAACACACAGCTTGCCTTCCTCCACAACGTAGAATTACTGGTTCAGCGAAAAGCACAATCGCCTGTGTTGGGTTTACATGCAAATTAAGGAATGAGAGCTAAAAAAAGCCAAATGAAATGTACTTTTAATTAATTACTAACACTTAAAACTACCTGAAGTAGGCTACTTCAGTGAACTGAAGGAACTGTGGAACTGTACAAGTAGCCAATCTATATTCCTAAAATCATTGATACCATACTCCATTACCATGTATTAATGCAAAAATAACAATAAAAAAATTCTATTGCTCTCTATGTAAAAGACACATCTCACTCCCTTTAATAGGGCATAAAAAGCAATTAACCTTGAAGTGCATTAACAAAGTGTTCAATTTGAAACATTGAAAAATAATGTTTTCAGCCTGTGATGCTGGGATATGTTTGTCAGTAGTACCTGTAAGGCTCATTATAACCATTGATTAAAACAGTAACATTTTCAAGAGGTGAAATAAAAAGAAAAAATATGTAGTCAACAGGTATAGCTTCTAAGTTCCCACTTATATTTAAATACTATTTTTTTTAATTTAAATGCACTTTTTATTTCCTACACTAATCTCTTACAGAAGGATAATATGTTTTCCTTGTTAAAGCCCAAAAGTCTTGAATTATCCACCTTGCCTTTCATTGTATGAAACCAGCCTACAAGCATTCTACTGTAAAAAATCTTCCTGGTGTTTCCAAGTTCCCTTTGTGTCAGGGCTGCAGCTTTCCCTATTTGTGCAGTGCAGCAAGGACTGTGGTTCCTGCTCCATTGCATCCAGCGCCACAGTACAGCTTTACAACATGCTGCTACTACATGGGGCAGGAAAAGGTGCAAAATCCTGAGTAACTTCATCTTTCCAGCTGCCAGAACACAAACCTCAGAGGCTGCAGATTCCCCTTCTTTTAAGGCTTGCTCTCAAACCTTATAGAGAGCAGCCGTAATAACATTTTAAAGGTAAAGCCCATATTTCATCACAGCTCTGGAATTTTCCCACAAGCACGTAGCCAGGCATTAAAATTGCACTTCCATTGACATCATAAGCGCTCAGGCTCTCCGAGTGACACGTAATGACTCCTCTGGGGCTGTTAGCACACGGATGGAAGTCTGAGAGACACTTCATTGACACTGAAACAGCTCCAGTGTCTGCAATGTGATGGTAATGACTCCTCTGGGGCTCTTACTGTGTCACTAGAAATATGAAACCGTTCCATTAATGTTACAAAAGCATTTACACCGCTATCAGAAGTAAAACCCCAGGAATGTAGCAATAAAAAAAAAGAAATTTTTAAGCTAAAAAAACCCAAAAGCTCAAGTGCTCAAGGGAAACAAATTTTCAGGAGACCTGTGTGTTTGTTTCAGCTTCACTGAAACATATTCATACATAAAAATACTGCCAAAAACCCAACAAACACATCCACCCCCTCACAGATAAGGCATCAGCAGGCACAGAAGGAAGGAGTACCTAAAACTGCTCCCCATCCTGAACTATAATTGATACAGGGCCTTTATGAATTATACTTACAATAAACTTTGACTTTACAGTACTTCTGTAGCAATAAAAAATGCTAATTAATGCTTCATCACCTCTTAAGAAAAGGAATGAATGGTTAGGAGTCAATAAGTGATATTCAGTCTGTGGTATTTCATTATTTACTTGAACTATTTGGCAAACAATTGTTAAAAAATGTACATTCTGCAGTCCTGACCTTCAAAAAATAATGCTCATAGGAGAACTGCTAATGTATTGAATTTATTATCTGAGGTCACAAACTGATTATCAATCCATGAGTGATTTGTTGAACTAAAGTAACAAATCCAATTAGTTTTCCCCAGTTACATATAACCGACAACAACATAGAATTATATTATAAACCAACAAGTTCAAATACTATTATAAACCATGAATAAGGGGCTTTTTGTATGTAGCATTTTTTTAAAAAAACTTAGTATTTTTCTCTTTACAACCATTTCATGGGTTTAATTTTTCTGATAAAAAAGTTCCCTTGAATTGATTCTCTAAGGATTGCTTTTGTGTTTTGGGCAGTCGCCAGGATCACAGACCCAGTGTTGAGGGCCCTCGTTCTATAACCTAGAAATCCACCAGGAAAAGTTTAGGAAAACTCACAACAGGCAAACACAAGTTAAAAAAAAAAAAAAAAAAAAAAAAAAAAAAAAAAAAAAAAAAAAAGAACAACACAATTAATAATTAACTAAAAGCAACAGGAAGGTTATAGCACATATACATTGGTATGATGCAATACTCAGAAACCAACTTCCCCACAAGAAATAAATCCATCAAGACAGACTTTTCTCTGTAGCAGAAACTCAAGAAAGGAAAGAAGGGGAAAAAAAGAAAAAATAAACAAACCCAAACCAGCAATACACTTAACCAAAAACTCGACTCTACTAAAGGAATTATCAGCAAAGATTAGATTAGAAGCCCATCAAGTCCTTGCTCTTATCAAGAAACTTCACTTTTGGGATAGGTGGGGTCAAGACAAGTCAGGAAAAAAACTTGAGAGAAGGAAAATCAATTTGCAGTTTGTGGAAACAGGGACTGCTTGAGATATTGAACATGTGTACTGCTCTGAAACTCACTGGGTACAAGAATCCACATATCGAGTAAATCTCATGATAGGTGAAAGGAAAGAGAAAGCCAAAGTTTATAAACAGGTGCAAGGAAAAAAAAACCTACACGAGGAAACATTTCCCAACATCTTCAGAGTAGAAGGCAGAAAAGAGGGATCACGGCTGGCCAGTTCCATGTTTCCTTAAAGCACACATATGGGCAGGAGGCCAAAACTTGCAGAATTCTGTACGTTTCAGTAGCTGTGAAGAATATTTTCCTACTATTACTGATGAAAGAAAGGTACTAAGTGTTCACACTGTTGTGCTGAGTGAAAATCTGCTGAAAAACTCCTCACCAATTTAGCAAAGCCATTAGCAAGGCTGTGGGTTCAGTGAAGGTTTTTAACAAAGACTTAATTTTAACAGTCCCCAAACTTGACAGAAATCAACATGACTTCAGTAGGCAACAACGGAAAAAGCAAGTTCCCTGACAGGAAAGGACCAGTAGCTTTGTCTGCAAAAAAAGCCAGCTCCAGCACTTTCACACCTGCCCAAAGCACAGAGCTCAGCTTTAAAATGTGCAGTCAGCTGTGAATCACAGTGAGAGCCATCTCTGAAAAGTGTACCCTTACATCACTTGGAGTGCACAGCCTTTCCAACACTGGGACCTCCCCAGCTCAGCCCTTGGCGCACCGCTTCTCCCAAGGATGGGAACACAGTGTTGGCAGGGACAAGGCAGGGCCAGCACTGCCACAGTCAGCATTTCCTATGGAATTCACCACAATCAACACCCTAAAAACCCCAGCCAAGGAACGCACCCCATGTCCCTGTGCCACCAGTAGCACAGCTGCCGTGTCCCCTCCAACTGCAGCTTCCCAAACTGAAGCCATTGCAATGTTATAAATACATATTATATTGTTGGCTTTTCATAAGTATGAAGAGAAATGCTGTATCAATAATGTTAAAATAACTTTGCTGTTATTTCTACTATTAACAAAACTTAGACATGGTAGTAGTGGTAGCTGATATAGTATGCTTGAACTGTCTGCTTGGCTGGGATAACATCCAGTGAACATATGATGAGGACCCTGCTACTGATTTGCCAACTCTCGGCACCTGCCCTTTGAAGAAAGTAGGGACCAAGGCCCAAACTGGAAGGGATAAAGAGAATAGACCAGAACCACAGCCAAGAAACACACATGCTCTAGAAAGGTGGACCCAAGGAGGGGCCATGCTAAACAATTCCCAGAATATGTAAACTAGTTTGTGGGAAAGTTTGAATGTGCATAATTTTTTATGATTATGCAACAGGCTGATGTAATAGAGAAGGTATTTAAAGACTGTCTCCAAAGATAGTAGGGTGCTCTTGTCTGAATGCCAAGCACCTGGCCATTAGCCCTTTGCTTTATATCTGTCTCCTATTGTCTTCTTATTAAACCTTTTAAATTTTACCAGGGAAGTGAACCTCATTTTTCACACCAAGCTGGCCCATCCCTCTGCCCCCACAGCCCATGCCAATGCTGCTACCTCACCTGGAGTCTGGACAGGGTGTCCTAGGATGAGGTGCTGAGCTGCCACATCTCCCCACCAGCCTGTGCCTTCCAGAAGGTTGCAGGCAGAGCTGCAAGACAACTCTCCTCCTAGAGCACTCCACTGCACAACAAGAACACAAGGAGGTTTTTCCTCCCCTTTTCCAAGGTGTTTTAAATAGCCCTCAGGAAAGAGAGCAGCTTTACCTGCCACGCTTACCCCATCAGGCTGTGCTAACACAGCCAGCTGGGTGTGCTCTGCTTGTCACCATCCCCTGCCCTACTGCAGCTGAGCTCATCCAGCACCTGAGGCACTTTGCTGCAGCCAGCTCCTTCCCTGCCCAGGAGAAACTGCTCCAGGTTCCAGCTCTGCTGAGGAGAAACCCCATCTCTAGGTGATTCTCCAGTGCAATTTGGCAGGAATGGGATGCACCTGTCCCCTGTGAGAGCTGTGCCCTGTTCTGTGTGAGGCAGGTGCTTTGTGGCCTTCGCCTGGATGAAGTTTAAAGGTAGGTCTCTGATCTGGAATGTCATTTGTACATGGAAGTGATGGGAAACCTTGTTTAGTCAAGTATTTTGTGTTTGATTGAATTCTGGATGTAGACTTAGAGATGCAGTTGGTTTCCTGTGAAAAGAGAAGAGAGATCTCAAACTCTCCACTTTGAACTAGGAAGGTTGGACTTTCACAGCAAATTCTAAGTGTATTGTAGACTTGCTCTCCTTGAATATGAAGTTATACACTTTTAAAAGCTCAGAAACTGCCTTAAAATGAGTGAGTTGTCCTGTATTAGATCCGTGGAAAATTTTAATGGTTTAATAATTTAGATACTTGAAAACTAGCAAACTGGGGAAAAGATAAATGCTTTTGTTACTGGTATAATTAGTATTGATGGAATGGAAGACGTTGTATTTCTTTTGATGCTCCACACTTAGTTATGCACTGGCTGCTGCCTGGGTAACACAAATTTATTCCCTATTGTTTGTTGTCCTAAACTGGACACTTCATTATCGTTGTTCTGCTGTGGGTAAATTTTAATTTGACATCCCCCACCGGGGCATTGCAAACTGCCAGGTCTATGTTATGTTTGCCAGTGCATGCCTTGTATAACACTCACACTGGCTTAAGATGGGTTTTGAAGGGGGTCTTTTTATTTATTTATTATTATTTTTATTTCAAATATGATGTAGCTCAGTGGGTTGCATTTGATAGCAGGTGTTATCTGAAAGAAAATACCATGATAATAAATCGGTTGTGTGGCAGCAGTGAACTTAGCATATTTAGTGATCTATAAAAATCTTGTAGGGATATAGGTTGTATGTTGCAGCAGATTAAATAATCAGTTGCAGTTACACACTGGTAAAAAATATTCCAGCTTTAGGTGTATTAGTTTCATGTTTCAGCACTGCCTGGTCTTCTTCCATATATGCTAGGACATAGAATATTAAACCCTGTGACATTTTAAATAAAAACTCCTGCTTATAGCTTTCATTCTTCTGTTTGCTAATGCTGCCATAGTAGAATATTTGAAAATGAAAAAGCTTCATATTAATCTGCTTAGGTTGTTAGAACAGCAATCTGCTGAAAAAAACTTGATTATTTCTTCATATTGTTGCCTTCTCCAGATATTTTTATTCTTATCTTGCAGTAGTTTCTCATAGGGTTTGGAGTTTTATTTAAGGCTTACATGGCAACACCAATGTCCTGTTAATTCAGGGCAGCTCCTTTGTGCTCTTGCTGCAATTCTTTCATGACTCTGCCTATTTTTATTTTTATAAAAGAAATATATATCTTTTATATATATATATATAATTTTTGGGCACAAACCAAGCTTGAACACAGCAGGTTAAGCAGCGGAATGATGCAAACATTGGCAAGTTTAAACTGTCATTGCTGTGTTTGCCATGCAGTGATGAAGACGTGCAATCTCCCCAGCACAAGTCTGGGAGCCTGTGCCAGCTGGCTGCCTGCCCTAACCTCAGGGAATTGTAATAAATGATGCCTGAGCAAATGGGCACCATCTGGGCAAAGCTCAAGTGAGCTTGTCTGGACAAGGCTCCAGGGTCATGTAAATGAAACGGACTTCAATGTTAAGATGCATCTGTGAACTAACAATTCCTCCTTCTATAAATCTGGCTGCATCCAGTGCAGGTGCAGAGAGCTGGCAGTATTTATAGACTACCTGGAATAGATAGATTTTAAAAGATGCCCATTGTTTATGTGTATAAACAGCTAACTGATGCCCATCTTTCACAGCAGCCTTGAAAGCAGGGAGTCAGCCTTGAAAAGAAGTGAAAAGGGAAGGGGCATGGAGCAGCCACAGAAGTGATGCCTTTGTCTGGGGTTATTCGTACTTGTTGAATCTCTGTGATTTTTACCAGCACAAATACCAGTGCTTTGCTATAGAACTGGTACACTTGGTAGGACTTTCAGATTTTTGAATGCAAAACACAAGTCCTGCAGTGACAATAACAGGTGAGAAGAAAGCGTAGCTTTAGCAGCTGCAATGTAATCCATCATCCAAGGCTGCCTATTTTGAACTCTGCTGTAGTTGATTCCAGATTTAGTTTTTCTGCTTCTGATTATTGTTATACAGCACTTTACTTTTCTCAAGCCATTTGTGTTTTAATAGGATACCAGAGGATTTGTATTTTATGATCTTGCTCACTAATAGCTTTCAGAAATTAGTTAATTATTTTGAATTTAAAATAAGGTGTGATTCTTGGCATGTTCAGGTACTTTGCCTGTTATATTTTTCTCCAGCCTGTTTTCGATGGTAAATGTCACTTTGAAAGAAGTACTTTGTACATCTGTGTATCCCTTGGAAGTTTGGGAACCTTGGCTCTTTAGCTGTAGTTCTGAGTCTTTGCGTGCCATTTTTTCTATACAAGACCATTAGTCCTGGCACAAGCTGTCACTAATATGGGTATTTTTCATTTGTAGTTTTGTCTTTATACATAAATACATTGTATATGCCAGTACTGCATATTTCTGAGAAACATCCTCAAGATTTCATCTGTATAGTGTTGAAATTTCATAAAACTCCACACAGTGAAGACAACTGTAAGTCAATGTTGTCAATTTTGGATGATTCAAGTAGTACAGCCTTTCTTGAAAATATGAAAGAACTTTCAATTCCTAGTTCACAGCTTCAGACTGAAACTTCTCTGACAGGTTCTGACCAGCACGGTGACAACCACGATCAGCACTACCATTCCCAGCCCATCACACACACACGCACGTATGCCAGATGCATTTCTGTTTATGCTTTTTCCTTATTTTTAAAGGACTTTACACCTGCACTGGAAGTTAGTTTGGTGTGTCTGTCCAGTAAGGGAGGATATTCTGTTTCTGCTGAGTGCTGTTAGGTGTTCTATCCTGTGCACTCTCTGCCTCAGCTGCTCTGGCACTGCCCCTTAGTGTTTACAGGGCTGAGCCACAGAGAGAGGCAGTGGGCTCCTCCAGCTGACACACAGGGATCACCCTTTCCTTGGAGCTGAAACACAGGGATCACCCTTTCCTTGGAGCTGAAACATAGGGATCACCCATTCCTTGGAGCCAGTGGGAGCCATGCTAAGCTGCTCAGCTGGAAGTCATTCTGCATCTTGCAAGAGACTGATTTAAAAATCGTTCCTCCCAGGTCGGCTGGGGTGAAGAATTTGTTTGGGAATTAAGCAGATGTCCCTCAAAACTATGCACTTCCTTTTGAAATACAGTTGCCATAACAACTGTACAGCACTTTTGCTCTCAAACAAAGCACTTATTTTGTGTGTTAGGAAGCTTGCACTCCAGGAGAGCAGCTGATTTACTTTCACTGAGGAAACACACCATATGACTTGCAAAATGTCAGGCACCAAAGAGTACAAACTGGAGCTATCAAACCAAGTTAGAAATAAAATAGTTTATATCTTCTCTGGGTTCTTAACTTTTTTTTTTTTCTTAACTTTTTTGTTTTCTTAGTGAATGTGAAGATTAAGTCAAAATTTACTATTGACAGTATTGAGGCAATGGCTCTGATAGATGGTAAACTATGAAAGGGTTGAATGCCAGATCTTGGAACCCTCAGGCATATGTAAATAACTATCACTTATAAACCTACAGCTGCCACATTTATGTTCTCCACTAAGATGGTGCTGATTGGTAAATACCATGTGATATTGAGCAGTGTCGTTTGTATCAAGCTGCTGAATTCCATGTGCAATAGTTTAGGGATCAGGTTCTTGCCACTGACAACTGGATAAGAGTTGCAATTTTTTACCCTCCTCTAGGTTATATGAGAGAAACTATTTACAAAAGCCTGAAGTGCCAGGACACAAAGAATGGCTGCCAGTGCCCGAGGGCAGGGCTGGATGGGATCTTGGGAATCAGGAATTGTTCCCTGGCAGGGTGGGCAGGCCCTGGCCCAGGGTGCCCAGAGCAGCTGTGGCTGCCCCTGGATCCCTGGCAGTGTCCCAGGCCAGGTTGGACATTGGGGCTGGGAGCAGCCTGGGACAGTGGAGGGGAAAACCTTACAGGAGAAGTTTTCTTCTGGGGAGTAAATCAAACACCTGCCCACAACTTAAAACTTTAACTTAAAGGTTAAAACTGCAAGGCTTACCCTTCTCTTCTAGATCTAAGGCCCCACTAGCTCCCCAGTTGAATGGACAGGGACCATGACAGTAAGCATGGAAGTGAGTGGATTCCTGCTTTGTGAACCTTAGCATGTGAGAGCAGAGGCTGGTGATTAGTTTCTTACATCATCAGTGATATGTGCATCAGCACTTTTCTACACTTATATTCTAAGCTTGCTTTGCACTTGCTCATTTTCCTCTAGTCACGCTGTCTGCATAATTTCCACTTGTGCTCCCCTTCACTCTGTATTCAGCACAGTACTTTCTTGACCAGGAAAAATAGCTTTCCCACAGAGCTTTATTTCTGACAGAAAGCAGTAATCACATTTCTAGAAAGCAAACAATGTCAGATACTTTTGTTTGACAGAGTCTGGGCAGAATTAGACTTGCATGTATTATTTATAAAATAATATCCAGAAAAAACAAATGCAGAAGGTAGCAGTGACCCTGGCATCTGAAGGCATGAGGATGCCTGACTTGCACTGATTGGAAGGTCTTCGCTGGGTTGCAGGGGCTTCAGAAGGCTTCAAGTCTGCATTCCTAATAAATTTAATTACCTGGAGATCAGAAGTCAAGTGCTGCTCGTGTTTGCCTCGGAAGTCATTTGGCACTTTGCATCTTCGGCAGCCCTGTTAAAATTCCCAGTGTGGTACAAAAGGGATGAGTCTCATCAGGGTGTGCACCCTGTATGTCCATCACCCAGAGAGCAAATACCTGTTTGTGCTTTTGGCTCCATTTATTTAATTGATAGTCATTAAATGTAGTTACTCCGTTACTTAGGAGAGCTATTGTACTCCTCACACATGCTAATTTAATAATTGTGGCTGCTCATGTTTCCATATTAGTTTGTTGTTAGAACTTCACTAAGTCAGGGGCGGAGTTCTCTTCCTCCTGATAAGATTTTTGGGAGCACAGTAGGGCCAGTGCTCTTGCGTGTGAAAGCAAATCATAACCTGCAGTCTGTATTGTGCAGTGATCCACCCAAATACCCACATCAAACTGCCCCAAAATTCATCTTTCCCTGCATATAGGTGTCTACAGAATTGTATCTCTTCCTGCAGCACAGCTACAACAGCTGCATTTCTGGGTTTTATTCCATGAACAATGGACTGGGAGGGACTGAATGGGATGTGCAAAAGAGAGGAAATGGTTGGGAGTCTTTAGTTTTCAGGGAATAAATATCTTGTTAAGTATCACAAATGAGCAGGCACCAAAACCTGGGAATCTGATGGCCTCATGCAGAGACATCACACAAGATCATAAAGCATTTAAAAATTTGGTTTTATAATTAATATCTTTTGAAAAATCCATCATGCAACATTTTATTTGAGTAGAGAAAAACATATTTTGTGGTTAATAATCTATTCAGATGAACCAGAGTGTCAGTAAGGAAAATTTTATTCACTTAAGGCATGATTTTAGAATTTGGTGGGAGTAATTATTACATTTTTGTGTGTGTGTCATCTCCCTAAGGTGAAAAGGTGCATTACTTCCAGCCTCCTAATGAAAATTGCTTTCAATAATAAATACCTAACACTGCTTCCAGCCTGTTTAGTGTTTCAGTTAATAATGGGTATTATTAGAAAAGCAATAAAGACTCAAAAGACTAAATGTGTTTTGTGGAAATGAAAGGAAAATTCAACAGTGTTTTTAATGATTCTCTAGAAACTAAAATTTGGAAACTAAAATTTTGAATTACCTGGTTGTGGGTCATTGTTTTCTCAAGGTTATTGATGCAAATAGAATTCATCAATAGGATTCTGTAATTTGTAAATTGAATATTCTTCTCCAGAAATGTCAGCCACTGGTGGTTTACACCAGTGCAGGGACAGGAGCTGGACTTGGATGATCCTTCTGTGTCCCTTCCAGCTCAGGTTATTGCATGATTCCATGATTAACAGTTATCTTCCAAGGAAATGCAAAACCAAATCAAGACCCCGTATTTCTGTGATTCTCAGTAGACCAGAGATTGCTAAAACACAATGTGAATAATTATCGGTGCAGATTCCAGAGAATATTATCATCTGCCATTTTGTGTGTGGAGAAAAAATAGATTTTACATTTTCAATACATGTGGGGTTTTTCTTCCTGGCCTATCTTAAAAAGCAAATAATATTTTTCTTTTTTGTTTGTTGTTTGGGTTTATTTTTGTTTTGTTTTACATTCTTTAAGAAACAATTTAAGTTCTTTGAACTCGGGGAAAAAATAAATTATATTCGGTATCAAATTGTGTCTTGAGAGATAGACTTATTGCTATTAAAAATCAAGACAGGCAGTATAAAAAAAGTGTCTGATTGCTTTCCTAGCAATTCCATTGTTTTCTTTCTGCTTTCAGAAAATTGTCTTGAGATTGGATTTCCCCGTATTCCCTTATACATGCATGCAATATAAAGTGTTTTGGTTGGCTTTGTTTGTTTGGGATTTTTGGGGGGGGTATTTTGTTGTGGGGGTGGGTTTTTTGTGTGTGTGTGTATTTTTTGTTTGTTTGTTTAAATATATTTTCTTTTTGGTTCTAAGAAGGCTTATTACAACAGAGAAGCATTTCACCTTTGGAGCCCAAGAAGAGTGCCCAGCTTCTGGGCTTAAACTAAACTTTAGTTTTACTCACGTAAGTAATATTTTATATATCTTCTATTCAGATGATGGGACTATCTAATTTCTTAATACAAAAAGAATTTTAAAATGGGTTCACTGTGTCATGGCTCTCAGTATGTGAGCACTGAGTCTTTTTTTCTGAGGAAACAAGAAGTGCTACTTTTTTCTTGAACTTTTAATTTTCAAGATGAGAAGAACATCTGTTTCAGCAATGGCTGCTCAGGATATTGAGGACTCTGTGCTCACCTTGTCCTCAGTGCCTGTTGGAAGTGTGGAGCCTCTGTGAAATTCTGTCAGTACAGTTAATTAGCTTTAAAGCAACATAATCAGCCTCTGCAATTAGTTATAAGCAAGTTGATGTGGAACTCCCTGTATTTGTCTGTTCTACTTCAAATGCAAAGGGCAATGATTTAAATATTGGTATAAAAATCTGATTGGGACCTTATGCTGCAAGAAATTTCTTGGTCTGATGGATGAGATAAAATTTCATAGTATTTAACAGGATTTGAACAACACCCTGGGACAGTGGAAGGTGGCCCTGCACAAGGCAGAGATTGGAATGAGAGGAGCTTAAAGATCTGTTCCAATCCAAACCATTCTATGATCTATTCTTTGATTCTATGATCTATTGTATCTCATTATAATTAAGCCAATCTATGTTAAGAAATATTGTCATCTGTTCTTGCTCTTAAGAGGCTCATTTGCATGGAAAATAAGTGATTTTCTCTTTTATCAGTTGAGATCTGCAAAAGACGAGTATAATCCTGGTCATGATTTGGGATGGCAGAGTTTAAGGTTTTAAACAGCAAGATTTTTAGTGTGGTCTTTGACAATTTGGATGAAAATAGAAATATATTCTGTAATGACTGTGAGTACCACTAATAACAGCAATATCACAAGCTGCAAAATAGATTTAATGAAGAGTATTACCCAACTACTCTAGCTGATTGTCCTGGTTAAGCAAGTCCTGATTTTGATAGTGGGGTAACCTGATAGCTCCCACCTCAGTGTGGAATTTAATACAAGGAAACTTGTCTATCATGGGATCTGCAACTTACTCCGAGCCTCTGGAATATCTTGGGGGGATTCTGTTTAACAAATGGACTGAGTGACTTCTACATTAACACTAAAGACATGTAATTATACCATTCAAAAAAAAAAAAAAACAAAACCAACAACTTAATTTAAGTAACCTAGCAAAGGTAAAAGAAAAAATAAATCCTCTAGTCTTGTCTCTCTTATTCCAGTGCACCTGCTTATGTTTAGTACCTATCATCACTTCTAAAATCATTTTGTACCTTGTGTCCACTTGACAACAGACAGTGTCTTCAATCAGAAAGTGTAAAAGTCAAATGAACTTTTAACCTCCGAGTGTCAAATGAACTTTTAACTTCCAAGTTAAAAGAAAGGGCTCCTTTTAAGCTTTCTTGTAGCTCTTAGTGCTAATTTGAAGCTGGCATTATTGGATAATGTTGTAATGCCTGCATGCTTCTTGTTAGCCCTGTTATAAAAGTGGCAATTTTAAATGTTACATAAATAATTTCAATTTCAAAGGCACAGGAAAATGGTAACAAAGCTGTTTCACTGACAGGTAGTTGTATTCTTTGTATGCTCCTCAAAGGAGCTTGGTCCTTTAGTGCTCTTCAGCTCATATAATCAGAATCTTTGATATTTTTTTACCATGAGACCTTTGCAAAGTGTTACTCACTAAGGCCATCACCATGTTGCTTTAAATGATCCTGTTATAAACCAGGAAATGCTTTCTACCTTCTTTTAGTGCTAAGTCTCCAGTGCCTACATTTCTGTTATTTTCACAAAATAAAAGTCCTTACTAAGCTTTCTGAAATCACTCTGCTTAGACTGCTTCCAGCTGATGCATAGAAATTTATTCTGAATTACTTCAACTATGATTTGAAATAATAGTGTGAGTTGTCAGAGTTACTGAGAAAAAGATTGATGTTTATGTCTATGTGCTCTTAACATTAAAGTGGAAAGGGTGCTGAGGCTTTGGCAGGGGCTGCCCAGGGAGGTTTGGAGTGCCCATCCCTGGAGGTGCCAAGGAACGTTGGATGTGGCACTCAGGGCTCTGGGCTGCTGAACAAAGTGGTGATGGCTCAAAGGCTGGGTTCTGATGCTGCAGGTGCTTTCCAACCTCGGTGGTTCTGTGGTTGTTGTCAGCAGCCAGTGAGGCTGGCATAACCATTTCTCAAGTGTAATTTCTGCCTTTCCTGTGTGCTTACTGTGACATTCCATCTGCAGTAAATTACAGCGTCTGAAAAGATCAAATTGAGATAATTAATGAATTGCATGTCAGTGGATTCGTTCTGTAAAGTGAATACTCTAGTGCTTTCTTGTTACAGAATAAGTTATTTATTGCCTTGGGTATTCATTAGGGCTCAGCACAGAAACTCTGTGCTCTAACACCAGCACGCTCACACTTCAGGATTCCAGCTACTTTCTCTTTCCCACTAAACACTTTTACTTTTCTGGTTTGTATACAGGGAAATGAATTGTTAAACAAGCAGGAAAAAAGCTGTACTAAAAACTGCTTGCTTATGGGGGAGTTGTTGAGGAACTCCTGAAGTGTCTGGGTGGGTGGGCTCCACTGGGCACCAGCAAGACAGTAGAATTGATTGATTGATTGATTGATTTAGAAATGTGAACAGGGTAAAGTGGAGATACTTGGCTGGCAAAAGAAAATGAGACATGACGTAGGTGACATGTTTTGGAGTGCAACTCTTGAATAGCTCTGTGCTCATCAGGTTTGTGCTAGGACAGTGTATTGGTAGCTCCAAATATACAAATATACTCAGGTCTGCCTTGACTCTCCAGTTGGGAGAGACAGGATGTGTTTTCCTGGAATCACAGAATGGTTTGGGTAGGGAGAAGCCTCAAAGCTCATCCAGTGTCACCCCTGCCATGGCAGGGACAGCTCCCACTGTCCCAGGCTGCTCCAAGCCCCAATGTCCAACCTGGCCTTGGGCACTGCCAGGGATCCAGGGGCAGCCACAGCTGCTCTGGGCACCCTGGGCCAGGGCCTGCCCACCCTGCCAGGGAACAATTCCTGATTCCCAAGATCCCATCCAGCCCTGCCCTCGGGCACTGGCAGCCATTCCCTGGGTCCTGGCACTCCAGTTCCTCAGAAATTGTCCCACTCCATTTCTCTTGTAGGCTCCTTTCAGGGACTGGGATGTCATAAAAGGATTTCTCTGTCTAAGCATATTAATTAGAGATGTTTTAGATATGTTTAATCACTCTCAAGGTTCTAAACTAGAATTCCAGAAGTCTTAAAATAAAAATAAATCTTTAAGTAATTGCTTGTGACCGTTCATAATATGCCACTGGAATACCTGCAAATACTGACAAGATTTTCTTTCCTGAGGGTTTTGGAGTAGAAGCAGCCTTATGATTGTGGGGAAATCATGCAGAAACATGTGGAAAGCACCTGAAGGCATTCAGCATATCATTCTGAAGTCCATATGAAAGGTTTGAGAGACTCTTAAAGCTCCTGTAGCAAAGGTGACTCTTGCTAATGTTAATCTGTTCTGCCAGAGAAGATAAATCCTGTTAACATCTGATTGTTGCTCATCTCAGCACCAGCAAATGTGTGTGTACTGCAGGGGAGCTTCCAGGGCAGCTCAAATATCCCTGTTTTGGGTAAACCAAACCAACAGGCTGGAAAGGGCTGTGTGCAGGTAAAATTCACTGTTAAGGATTTGGGAAATGGGTTCTTGCTCAACAGAAGAACAAATGTTGAAATTATTATTGCAAGTCTAATAGCAGGAGTGTTTGATGATTCAGTTCTCTTACACCATGAGGGGAAATCTTTCCTCTGATGGATTTTTGTACTATGATATTCAATCTAATGTGTTGCTACAGTGAAAAGCTCTTAAGGCTGAAACCAGATGGAATTAGATGAAAACCAGAAAACCCTCTTTTATTAAAACCATACTGCTAAGTCTTATCTTTTACAGCTTTGTGCTTTTATTTTTGTTCATTATTATAAACCCTCTAAATTATCAGTCTTAAAATGTTGGTTCATATTTGTTAATTAAACACTTTTTCTACTTTATTCTGCTAGTCTGATTAAAAAATAACAGCTATTTAAGTAGGTTTAATACAACAACCTTATGAAAACAAAACATGTGGAAGTAAATTTTTCCCTTTTTTCCCTTGATTATTATAAAAGGAATTACATTAAGTATGCCTGTCTTGCACTGAATAAAATGAAAGACAAAAACAAAGCAAGAATAATTTCATTAACTTAAAAGTGTTGACATACTATAGGCAAAAGTAGTAGGGAAGGAGAATACAAATTGTAGTTAGTTCTACATTGTGTTCTACATTTTAGACAATTCTACCCATTGTCTAAAATTGTGTTTTATCTTCTTATCAGTTCCTTTGGATGAAGGACTTTTGCTGAGTCCTTCATCCAAGGGAACTGATAAAAAGATAAAACAGGTGTAAGACTGAAGTATCAAGAAGGAAATGGCCAAAAATATTATTGGCTAAATTGTTGAGTTCATAGACTAAGGAGAAATCTTAGAGTGGGGTGGGTTTTTTGGTTTTTTTTCCTTATTGATAAAGTATTTTTGAGAAATAGATTTAAGACTGCTTGGATAAATATTACAGAATTCAGGATCCAGAGATGGTGGTTTATTATTCCACCATCCTCTGCAGGATACTCTAAAATAATCTGCTTTGTTTCCTACCTTTAGAAACAAAGATTTACATAGCATTGTGTGCCCTTCCTGATTTTGGATGCTGCTGTGACAGATTTCTGCTCTGGGAGAAATTTATCCCCAAGAAACTCTGATGATCTTTCTTGACATGTATCAAGATGCTGAGAGCATTCTTGTATTGTCCCAGGCTTTTCCTGTAGCATTTGCCTTTCCCCTTGCTTTAGCACTAATGTTAAAAATAGTTTGCTATATTGTGAATTCCAGCTGTGGTGATATTCACCCTTCAGTCCATAGGTCTCTTGTCATGGCACTTGGCTTCTGTTCTGCTGACAACTTTTATCATTTTAAAACTGAACATTTATTTACAAGCCACCAAAGAAGAAAGTCTTGGTGCAAGAGAATGAATAAAACTTTCTATGAAAAACATCGGGACAGGAGATATAATTTTTAAAGCCTGAAGTTTTCATAGCAGGTAAAGTCCTTGCACAATTGAGCTTTAATTTATGTAAACAGAGTGGATACTTCTGCTGGTTTGACTGACAGTTGTTTTTTGGGGGGAGCTATCCTTTATATATATATATATATACACACGTATATATACTTTTTTTTTTCTTTGATGTCCTTTTTATTTTACATTGAGGTAGAGGACTAAGGCCAGATTGATCTGTGGCAGAGCAACTGCTCATCCTTTTATTTTGTGGCCTGACTCCTTGCATTGCTCTCTAACATTACACTTGTTTTTCTCCTGGCAATCTATTTCTTTCCCTCAGCTGCCTTCAGGCTCTTCCCTGAGTGCTGTACCCAATCACCACTTTGCAGTTCCACTGTTTTCTCCTCCATGATCTCTCAGTCTCTGTTATGCTTCCCTGGCTTTTGCCAGTTCTAAGTTGTAATTCATTTTTCCCTTTCTGTGTGACTGAAACCAGCAGCACAAACGCCCTCCACCCTTCCCTAACCCCATCCTGCACATCACTGGAATTCCTCCTGGGGTTTTGCCACAGGATAAATCTGTTCTTCTGTGTCACAGATGCTGGCCTGTGGCTTTCCTTGTGCCTCCATCACATTCTCCACAGTGAAAACCTCACCCATGACTTCAGGATTGCTTCACACACAGCTTTGTCTTTGCATGTCTTGTATTTATCATTGCTCTCCCACAGGAGACAAAAGAATTGTATTCCCTCCTTTCTCCTTTTCAGCAAGTGCTAGAAATGCTGGACTGCCTGAATCCAGGGCTTGTTTCCAGGGATGGTTTTCATATGGGAGCTTCTCTTTCAAGTTTTGAAGTTGTTTTCACTCTCATTCTCTATAGAAAAAGGGATGTTAGAAAAAATAGTCCATTTATTTTCACACTCTATGCCAAAGAAATAATAATCACTTTTTTTATGCCATGGAGTTATATGCGAAAGTTACCTAATTTTTAGTGGTAAGCAACAATTTATTTATTATTCATATCAGCAATTATTTATAAAAATAATATTATTTATTGTCTCCAGTACCAAGCTGCTATATTGTGAGATATTGTGGGATTTTGGTTTTTTTGAGGGGTTTCTTAGAGGTTTTTTACATCAACTCAATAAATTTTTAAATAATTTGAAATCAGTTCTTCATTTTTCTACAGATCAAGATGGTTCTTTACTATTTCCTTCAATATATTCTGTATCAGACACATGCTGGAATTTTGGGTAATACATTCTGCCAATACAGTGGATATTTTTTTCTGTTACACCAGGGAGAAAAAAATCATTTGTTTTTTACATATCATTCAGTAATGATTAATCTCATGTTGAATAATAATTTTTAATTTCAATTTCTTGAATATATTTATTAATTTACCTCCTGCTAATATGCTGCTTTAGATGCCACTATTTTGAATTTATTTCTGTACTTAAGTATCATTTGCATAATGGCATTAAGAGGTCCACTCCTGAGTATTCAGTGGTGGGATGTTGGACAGAGTGAACAGGTTGTAATTAGTGGCATCTGACCTTCAACTTCATTAATATGCAAATAGAAATGCCATAGGGTGCAAAAGCATGATGCTATTAAAGCAGTCACTTGTGTTTGTCACATTTCAGTCATAGTGGTTTGCTTTTTATTTATTTTATACAATACATAATGTTATGTGATTTTATAGAATAAAATACCCATGTAGAGGTGAATATATAAAATTGTACGTGTGCAGAGGCAAAAGGGGGTTCTTGTATTCCATAGAGATAATGGGGAAAGCTAAGTAAGCACAGCATGGACATAGTTCTTCTTGGCTTTTCCCACATGAATCTTCTTTCCCTGAGATCCTGATTCATCCAAAGCCCCACCATGACTGCAATTCCAGCACAGCTTTACACAAGCAAGGTTGGGAGTGGATCACACTGGTTTGTTCAGCTTCCCCAGCAGCAGCTGCTTACAGAGGATGGAAAAACACTTTTTCTCAGCTTTATTTTGGGGTTTTATCCTCTGCATGTCATTATGCCCTCTTGGTAGATAAGACACATGTCAAGAGTCCCAGGGTGGGTGAGGCTGGAGGGGCCCCCAGGGGCTGCTCTGGTGCCACCTCCCTGCTCCAGCAGGGCCAGCCCAGAGCACAGGGCACAGCAGAGTGTCCCGAGGGCTCTGCAATATCCCCAGGGAGGGACTGCCCAGCCTCTGGGCACAATCTGCTCAGGGCTGGGCACTGCCCAGGGCAGAGGTTGTGCCTCCTGTGCAGGGGCAGCTCCTGGGCTCAGGCCCTGCCCGTGGCTCTTGTCCTGTTGCTTGATCTTGACGCTCAGGAAGAATTTAAATGAGGGCATTGAAGGCAGCGTGAGCAGCACATGGAGAGAGGGGATTCTGCCCCTCTGCCCTGCTCAGGTGAGACCTCACCTGCAGAGCTGCCCCAGCCCTGGAGCCCAGCACAGCAAGGACCTGGGGCTGCTGCAGAGAGCCCAGTGGAGGCCGTGGAGGTGCTGAGGGGACTGGAGCACCTCCCCTGTGGAGCCAGGCTGGGAGAGGTGGGGCTGCTCAGCTGGAGAGGAGAAGGGGGTGTGGAGACCTCACAGCTCCTTCCAGGGTCTGCAAGGAAGCCAGAGAGGGATTTTTCATCAGACACTGGAGAGACAGGACCCAGGGAATGGCTGCCAGTGCTCGAGGGCAGGGCTGGATGGGATCTTGGGAATCAGGAATTGTTCCCTGGCAGGGTGGGCAGGCCCTGGCCCAGGGTGCCCAGAGCAGCTGTGGCTGCCCCTGGATCCCTGGCAGTGGCCAAGGCCAGGTTGGACACTGGGGCTTGGAGCAGCCTGGGACAGTGGGAGCTGTCCCTGCCCATGGCAGGGGTGGCACTGGATGGGCTTTAAGGTCCCTTCCAACCCAACCATTCTGTGATTCTGCAATGAGAAGTATGCCATTCCTCAAAATTTCCTGTCCCTTGAGTACTTCATCTCTTATAAACTTATTTAAATGCTGAAGAAGTGTCAGAAATGTTTGGTTTTCATTTTTAATGACTCTATTTTTGGAGGGTTTAAGTGACACGTTCACATCCATTCCAGGCATTTCTATCAATCATCTGTATAAATCACCCTGCCAAGCTCGCCCTTATCTGCATGCACAGCAGAGTCACAGTGAGTTCTTTTGGATCAATAAGCAACTTTTCCCTGGAAACACTCCTCTCCCAAGTGGGTACAGCGAAGTTGCTAAGTGACTGCTCTTGCTGCAGTGTAGCTGTACTCACATCAGCCTGACAGAAAGCAAAGCTCAGAGAGAAAGCAAGTGGCAGCACAGCTAGAGGATGATGATGTGTTTGCTCCCTGGGAACAGTATTATTGCCATTTAGAACTTCTAACTCAGCTCTTGCTGAGTGCACTTGCTCTTTGGCAGGAAGAGCAAAGGTGAATTTAACTGTTATTCCATGAAGTAGAATCCTTGTGCCTGCTCTTCCAGGCAGTGGCAGCACCACGTGAGAAATAAGCAGGGTTTGACTTCTCTCCTGTGCGAATGAATTCACAGCCCATTACTGGTCTGTACCTGGGATTTTCCTTCTTGTTCTTCCATTACAACAGTAGCTATAATTTAAATTAACCTTAAATTAAACATGCTGTGTGAGGAAAAAGACAAGACTTTAAAAAAATCCCATACTCCTGCTAATAACTGAGATTCTTTGTTATTCTGAAGGCAATGTGATATCCATCTGCCTGCACCACTGAGGAGCAGCAAAGAACTTGTGGGGTTTTTTCCCTCTGACTCTGTCTCACCCCTTCCTTCAGGTGGTTTTGCCTCTGTTTGGAATTAATAATGTAAGAGTGGTAAGATTATCTTTAGCAACCAACTGTAGTTTAGGGGACACAGTATTACATGGCAATGTATACTGGAAATTCCTGGAGCAGTCACACAGCCCAGATCCACAGTCCAGACTGAAATACTGCTGGAAGGAACTGATGGAGTAGTTCAAGTGACAGATAGTAGGAATGACGTTGATGGAGACAAAGTTTCCTTACGCCTGCTGGATAAGTTGCCTTTGGATTAAAGGATGTTGATATCCCATGATCACAGATACTTCTGCACACATTTTATACCTGAAGCATTTTTATGCAGATTATCAAATTATGGTATTTGATCAAAGCCAGTTTTCTATTTTTACTATAAAACCAGAAATGAAACTGGATAATCTCTGGTGAGCAGCTCTCATGAAATCCAGTTCCCAAACTGGCTGGGTGAACTTTCATTTCCAAGCTCCTCTGGTTTTTACTCATGTGAAAGCAAATTATTTGGAAGTTGTGCTGGGGAAATGGAAGGTCTGCAGGATAGAGACTATATTTTCAATGCAATTACTTCATGCTTCATTGCATAAAGGGTGTACAGATTTCCTTAAGACTTTTTCTGTCACTTGATGCCTAGTATCCATTTCTCCAAGTTACACAGAATATGAAAATATAGAGCAAAGCTGAAGCTCTCATCTGCATAATGCTTTGTTTCTAGGAAATATTTGCATTTTATATATACTTTTAATTTTTTTTTTATTTAACCTTGCACGTGTCAAACCCAAAGAATTACAAAATTAGTGTAGGAAGCTGCTAAGAATTAAATTTCCAATTTAGAGTGTCTAATTAGTCTGAATATTTAATTCTTTTGAACAATATGCTTCAGAAGAATCATTATCACACTGAAATCCCCAACATTATCTATTATTTGCACAAGTGGCTCTTCATGCCATGTACCCTTTGGCATGGGGAATGGGGTGGTAGTTGCAGAGTGGGTGTCCCCTTTGGGATACAGACAGAAGGTCAGTGCCACTTCAGACACTCTGAATTCTCTGATGGACTTGACAAGGTTCATCATGATTGAAGAGATTATTACAGCATTTCTTTTGTGCAGAAGAGTTCAATAAGTTTTATTATTTGTATTAAAATAAATAATTTATATTAATAAGTTCAGTATAAAGTTCAAGTTTTATATATAATAAGTTCAATAAGAGTTTATATTTTTATTTATAAAAAACATTCAAGCAGAAACATAGAAATAGTTTTATGTTGTGGGTTTTAGACATAGAATGGATTCCCATTTTTTTCCAAGTCAGTAGTAAGTGCCAGTTGCCTTCAGTTTTGCCAATATTTTATTCAATGTCTCTGTAAAAACACAAACATTGTGAAAATGCATAAATAATATTTCACATTCTCTGAGCATATCTTGTGGGATTGGCAGGTGACCATGCTTTTCCAGTATCATTGTATTATAACTGTTCCTCCTGGATGTCTCTACAAATATCTGATGGTTATTTGTTGTTCTGGTGTAAATCCAGGTTATCTTTGTTCAGGGAGAATTTACTGTTTTCCACTAGGAATCACTGATACCATCAAATTTCATGATGCCTTCTCATATTTCACAGTGTTGTTGTGTAATATGACATAGTCAAGAGTGTGGTTTTATGCTTAAAAACCCATGGTTTTTAATTTTAAGAATTTTTTTAAAAGAATCTATTAAAAATTTAACAGTTGCTTTTTGTAGATTTTGAATATATGTAGAATTCTTATTTTTGAAGCATCTTTTAATATATTAAGAAGAACAAATGATAACTTTAGAACTGTTCAGACTTACTTTCTGTGTCTAGTTTTATCCTATGGCACTGGCAGATTTCATATCAGTCACACAGGGTTAGGCAACCAGTAAAACTCTGATTCATGATCCTTTAGATAACTAGAGATCACTTAGGTCACTAGATATTGTTTAAATTATTCTAAAATTAATTATGAGCGAGGTAGTTTGTGGAGTAAGATTAAGTGGTAACAAAATTAATTCTCCCTCCCTGGGAATTAGGAAAACTTCCTTTTGGTTACCTGTGCCTTTAATTCATGTAAAGGAATTGCAGAAATCAAGCAGGAGTTTCTAAAATGCTGAACTAATTTTCTGTTACAGTCTAGGCTTCCCCTAAGAATTGTGACAGGTCAGATCTAGTGGAATGTAAATCATAATGTAAATTATAATGTAAACTAAGGAATCACAGAAGAGTTTGGGTTGGAAGGATCTCATCTCGTTCCAACCCCTGCCATGGACCAGGACACCTTCCATTACCCCAGGTAAATATGAAGGTGCAGTTTAGAGTTGTTTTTCCACTGAGATCTGTTCAGGAAGAGATGTCTGTCCTGTTCCTGATAATGCTCTTCCACATCTGATGGCCATTCCAAGGATGATCCTCCCTCAGCTCAGCCAGGAATGAGGAAGTGCCATGGGAATCTTAGCGTATGTTTGGGAAAGGAGAGCAAAATAACAAACTTGTGTTTCATCTCTGGGAGGAGAGCTGTGAGAAAAAAGCAGAATTTTTGTTGGTGACGAGTGTTGAAATGCCAATATTCCCAAGCTAATCCTGTCTGGCACTGAGCTGTGTGTGGGGAACTCTCTGCAGAGTCGGTTTTGCTAATGGGAGCTGTGACAGACTTCAGGGCTGTTCATTAGGAGACAGTTTCCTGCCTTTGATTGCTTTTTTCCTGTAGCAGTCTCCATTGATTTCAGTGGAGCTCCAGCACATGCAGATCAATTACAGGATCTGTGCTGATGATGGACTCACAAAAAGCAACAATAGGGGATTTATGGTGGCCTGGCTGTTCCTAGCACTTTTCTCAAGCATTTTCAAATTGCAGAGGCTTTGGAAAACAAAAGAAATAAATTGCTTTGAAAAAAGCCATAATTGTTTGCTTAAGGAACCACGAGAAGGAAGCAGTAAAGGAAAAAAAAACAGTTTGTGGGAAGAAATGTATAAGGCAACATAATAAATTTTCCTGAAAAGAAGAAAGAGATGCTCTTGATTTCCTGAAATTTTTCTTCTTTTCAAAGAGCATGTCAAAGTCCTTATCTGCTTCCTAACAGTTGTCAATGAAGATTTTTGGTAATTTTGCAGTAATTTTGCATTAAACATCTGTCATAAATGCCTCAACTGGATACAAAAATTTCTATTACTAAGGAATTGCTGTATGTATCAGACCAACTTAGGAAAACTGATCTTTGCAGAACAGTGACTAACAGTTTATGTAACTACAGTTCCATGATATCAGAGGTATTTGAAATACAGGTGTGAATCTCTAAACATGCACTTCTAGGTATAGAAGCTCAAAAGGAAATATTAATATGTATTTCCATGGGATCTTTTGGCACAAGTTAATTCTCTTTTCAATTTTGTGCCATTCTGTCATTTTCTGGTAATATAAATGTGATTCTTGAGGCAACCCTGTGCAGGGCCAGGAGCTGGATTTCAATGATCCCTGAGGGTCCTTTCAAACTCAGGATATTCTATGAGTCTATTAATTTCATTTTATAAGTCTGTCTTTATTTTGCCATCTTCATGCTCACCTTGGCATGCACAGAATCCCATATTTAACCCAAATTTCCACTGAAGTCATGGCTGCCATTCACAAAAAGCAGTTCTTCATCACAGACCAGTGCATGGCATGTGGGGTGGACGCAGATTGAAAGCAGCTCCTGGTCAGCAGGACAGCAGTGCAGTGCATAATTCACCTCCCCTGGCCTCAATTGAAGGGCTGAGATGCAAGTTTATTACAAAAATTCAGGAGCAGATTTGAGAAATACCAAAGTAGTGCTTTTAGAGGGACTCGTTGCACCACAGCAACCTGAGGTTCGAGTTTCCTGCCTGCATTAGGCTGTACAGGAGGGAGAAATAATTAATTAAACTTTTCCTTGCTGTGCAGATTTTGGATTACATCTTCTGTGTGGATATGTCCTTGAAGCAGCAGAATAAATCAGATTCAGGTGATTCTGGTAACCTAAGAAGGCTTTTCATCAGCTCCTCTCCTGGCTGTTAATAGAATATCCAGTTTTCCCTTTACAACATAAAGAGGTTATAACACAAGTCTCATGTGAACAATTGCTAAGTGACAGCATTCTTGACATGAAGTATTTCACCTCCAATTCCAGCAGGGAATTGCTGATGACAGAAGGTTTTCAAATACACCTTACAGCACTGTCAAGCCATCTAACAGATCATTTTCTGGCCAAGAATACAGTGGGACTTTGTCACCTCTGTGGGATCTGTAAGTGAAGATGCCTGAAAGAAAACTAAATCCTCAAGAGATGAATATTTGGGATAGGAAATCTATTTGGTATTGGCAGTGGGGTCAAAGCCATTTTGTGAGGATGGGTTCTTTGCCTCAAACATGTTCCTTTTCATTTCATTGGGAAAAGCATCCAAGTCTGCTAGTGCTCATTGTGGAGGAATGGAACATTCCTGAGACCAGTCTGCTTACATTTCAAACTGCAATTGGAGTGCTTAATTAGGAGTTAGAATCATGTCAAGCCTGAGGTGGTACCCAATCACTTTCACTCGCCCCTCACCCGAGTGATAACGGAGCTCTGACACCCCATTGTGGTTCTACAGCCATAATGAAATAAAACATCACTGTTTGTGTTAAATGTAGCTTGGGGGAATTTTTGCAGCTGTTTGTCATTATTATTGTCCTAAAACACATATGGTGCTGCCAGGCTGCACAAGAAGAAACATTTGGGGAACGTTTTATTTGCAAAAGGAGCAGAGAGTGATGTGCACATGGAGCAGATCTGTCTGTGCTGCTGGGTTTGACCACGGTCCCCTGCCTGCCTGGGCCAAAGCTGGCTCCCCTCAGCTCTGAGAGCTGAAAGCATTTGGTGCAAGAAGGAATAATCCAACAATTAAAACTGGAAAAATTGGTGTCAGCAACAAGCAGCACAGAGTAAGCAACTTTTTCCTGATCCTACAGCAAAACGGACTGGATCAGGACCTGAATAACCACAAAAGGATGTGTATTATTAATTGTTCTCTTCACTAAACTATCATTTATAGATTTAATTGCTGATGATTAATTTCCCACCTGTCTTTGGGACAAGTGTCTGGCACTAGTTCCTGCATGCTCTTAAACTTTTATTCTTTAGTTGTCAAAATCTACACCCCAAACTGCTGTTCTATGCTCAGAGCCATTTATATTCCTTGGTGTGACTTTAAAACCTACAGATTAAAAGGTTTTGTGCCTTTTTAAAAATGTTTTGCATTTAAAATTATTGAAATAATTTAAAATTTATTATTGTATATATGGTAATATATTGAAAATATTACCATATATACATTTCATTATATGAAAATAAGAAAATATTGTATATATGGTAGCCGCAGCTAAAGAAAGAGAACATGTTAATCAGAAAGCCAGTAGATAAATATATCTCATTTTAAAGGCCAGAAATATTCTAAATTAATATTATAATTGTTTTGAGGATATATCAGATATCAAGTATAAGAAGATTTTTTTATTAAAAGTAATTGTATTTGTGATGGTAAGAATAGGAAAAGTAGAAATAGTAATTTCTATTCAGAAGAGAAATGTGACATGATATACTCAGAAGTAGCCTTCAGGGTAGGAAGGAAGTTGAAGGAAAGTTTAAAGGAAATTTTTAAAAATCTGGTGACATATGAAACTAAAATGAATAAAAGTTTCCCTGCATATTTTCTGATTAAAAAGAATTAGAATAAATACCTAAAAATCCAAGTCTTCTCTGAAATATTTAATAATGAGAATGTTTGTGCCAAGGACCAGCACATCCAAACTAACATTACTCATTTAATGTCATTGGAGAGAGTGTCAGAGGCTGATGTGTGCCAACAAAATACCAACAGATCTGCATCAAAAGGTGTCCAAGGCACTTGCTTGGCTTTTTAAGGCCAGTCTGATGCTGAGTTCCAATAAAATGCAAGTCTAAACCCATGTGAGGCACACAGTTGTCCTCCTGAACTCAGTGACAGCCTGGAGTCTCTTCCCAGTGCAACAAAGCTCCTCCTATAGAGCTGCCTTTAGCTTTGGGAGGGGAACTGTAAATCATAGCTTCAGCATTGATTAAGAAGATGAAGATACAAGAAGACTGAAGCTGTTGAAATGCAGAACAGCTAAATAATGTATAAATTGCCATCTCTGTAGCCTTTATTAGGCAATTAAATTCATAACAATAATACTTTCATCTGAGATGCCACATTTGTCTTCAAAGGGTCCGACACTGGCGTCACATGGCAGAATCCTTAACTACTTCTGTCTGTTCCCTGGTGCTATTTCAGGACTCTTAATTCCTTGTCTTACTCCCATGATCTGACAGGATAAGTTACATCTCTGTTGCTCAGCTGTTAAGTGTATTCCCCCTGCTAGAAATTATTTATTTTACTGGCACATGGTATATCATCTGTCATGTCCAAGTGGAGGAAAGATCTTCCTCCAATGTCTTTCCTGCTCTTTAATCTTTTTATTGAAAGCTCCAGCTTTTCTCTCAGACTGCTAAAGAGAATGCTTGAGCTATTCTTTAAAGCTGAAGAGTTCTTCTTTCCCCCCACCACCACGTTGGGTGCCCAGGAGCACTTTTGTGTGCTTTTGTTTTAGCACTAAAAGTCAAATGTGAAACTTTTTCAGGTGTCTTGGGTTTAAATGTAGTAACTAAAACCTGAGCTGGGTATGAAAAACAGATCAGTTCAAACTTTTCTGGAGTTCTACTGGAATTAAAAATGAAATTATTTTAGATGTATAACATATTACAAGCAACACAGACTTCTAACCGATACTATGACAGTAGTATCCTGCTAATGAAGATTTCAATGGGTTTGAAGATGTTTTCTTGCTTTTATTCACAAAATTAATTATTTAGGCAAAGGCAAAATATCTCCCAGAGATCTGCCTAAATTTTTTTGGTGGAAGTTTTGATGATAATCTATTTTCAATACTAGAATTTTCTCCATAATACTGTTAAAATCCATATAACTGTCAGTCTCTTTACTGTAATAATAACAATTTTGGACATTGTAACATGCTAAAGACATAAATATATTCAGGATACTACTAAGAGTACTATCATTCAAATAGTACTGAATTTCTGGGCAAATTAAATTAGAGATTGGTTGGATTTTCCTATCTCTTTGTGTGTTTCTTTATTCTCTGTGATTCTGCTTTTAAGTTGCTAACACCATGGGAATTACTGCTTCTCTAATGAAATATTAGCCTGGATAAACCATTTGTAGTATTTTATAATTTAAGAGTGCTATATTTGGGTCAGGGGCTGTCTATGGTCTTTGTTTCAGCTGGTATTTTGGTTTTTAACTCTTATTCCCCAGCACAACTTCATAGAATATATCATCTATCCTTTATATTTTCTTTTAGATTGGATAATTTTACATATAAACAAAATTCTCAGAATCCAGTTGAGTATCACCATCAGCTAAAAGGTATCTTTCTTTCCCAAACTGATTGAAAGGTATCATAAACCTTCAACTCTTCAGGAGAAGTTGGAATAACTCTGACACTGTAATACAGGTGTTTGAGCAGTTAATTTAATTAAATATGATCAAGACATATTTTTAAAAACAGGTTATAAAAAAAGGTACAAACCTTAGTTTATAGTTGCAGTTGCTCACAATGGATGAGATTTTTCCAGTTACTATTTTTTTAAATTAAAATCACATGTAAAATCACGTGTAAAATCACATGTGTAAAATCTCAAACAAATCAGCAAATGCTAAACCAACTGGAAAAAAATAATTTAAATTCTTTGATATTTCATAAAATATTATCCTTGCCCAATTTTGACACAAGTGAGTAATTGCTCTGTTTTATGTAATTTTCCCTTTTTACCTCTAATTTTGTGTGATTTAAGTTTGAAACTCAGTCAAGCAGGTTGTTACTCTCTTGACTGCATGAATTGGTTGTGCTGTAGTGATTTCACACAGTGTTTGGGCATTCACCATGCGAGACTCTCTGGCTACAGACTTTGTGGCAAAATCCCTGCCTTATTTAAGCATATTCTTTGCCTTCTGTTAACATCCCTAGGTACAATACAGCTTTTCCAAAAAATTAAGATCACCAGTGCTTATCTAGATCAAAAATGAACTTGGTCAAGAATTATACTTGCTAATTTTACACAAACAAAAAGAAATAAAACAGTCCAGAGATTTATTTTTTTTTAATCCCAGTCTTTTCTTCTCTTACATTTCTGTATGTTTTTTTAAACTAACACCAGAAGTTCCCCTTCTTCATGAAAATGTGAAATTTCATGAGCTGATGTGATCAGGTTGTCCACAGAAGTTTTGAATGTCCCATCCTTGGCAGTGTCCAACGCCAGGTTGGAGCACCCTGGGACAGGGAAGGTGTCCCTGCCCATGGCAGGGGGTGGCACTGGATGGGCTCTAAGGTCCCTCTCAACCCAAACCATGCTGTGATTCTGTGATCATTGTTGTGCTGATTATGTAATGGCTGCACAAGATTAAATTTAGCTTATTCTGACATCTCATTCCAAAAGAGTGGACTACTGGAATTTCAGGGAGAGAGCACCTCATAGCTAGGGTCATGTTTTCCCAGCTTCCAGGAAATGTGGCCGTCTTGTACAAGATCTTGCACACAGATCTCAGTGTTATACTAAATCTCTGTCCCCTGATCTTCTGTAATCCCTCTTTGAAGCCATACTTCCTTTTATCTTCACACCTTCATGCAGCAAACACATTGGTTGGATGAGTTCTTCGGTTTAAAGCTGCTGCCTGATTTTTCCCCTGAACAAACCCAGGTTCCTGTGTTTTGAGGAAGAACACAAATCCATTTGCTCTTTGCATCCCCAGCAACTTTCAGGTCTCCATTATATTCCTTTCCCAGTCATTTCTCTAGGAAGGGGAAGTTGTGTAACCTATTTTATTTCCCATCATAGTGAACCTCTTGCGTGCTTCTGATCACACCAGTTGTGTTTGTCTGGACTTGTTCTAGCTCTCCATTAAACCCATTAACCACATAGTGAAAATAAAGAAAAAGTCACTCCACAATTCCTTGACAGAGCCAAGCAGAGTGTAGACTTCAGAATCATTCCTTCTAAATGTGTTATATATTTGGAAGATATGCAAAGTAAGCACCAGTTAGGGTTTTGCCTGCAGTCTTCAATCTGTAATTATGTCCTACTGGGGTAGATTAGATATCTAATTTGTATTCTGATCACTGGAGTAGACATACATTTCATCAGGATTTGGGGTTTCTGTGGTCTGGCATCTGGTTACTCAGTGAGAAAATAAAACAATGAAAGTTAGAATACCCCTAGGAGTATCAGCAACATCTGCTGAAGTGAAATAGATGCGTACCTCAGGTGAAAATTCACAAGGTACCCTATTATGAATAACAAGACACATTTCAAAGATTATATTTACACTGGCCTGATGTTTTCTTGGTGATATTTAATGTTCTATAAAATAATGGTGTAGTACACAACAAAACTAAACAAAGTAGTAGCAGTGCCCTCAAGGAAAAGCAGATTGCAAAGTAAATCACAGGCACCAAAGGAATGCATTTAGAGAAGACTCTATTGAGATTAACTTTTTTTAACTGTACTACTTATGTATTTTCTCAGAAGACATAAACAGACAATAAAGCAGCAGCATTCTGAAAGCCATAAACTGAATTAATACCATTAACCCATGCAGTGTTCTTTCATCTGAGTGTGTAGAATGAACCACACTGAGCAGCATCACACATCTCTGGGATATCAATGCTCCTGGTCTTTGAGATGATCATGCTGTAAAACGAAAAATCCAAAACTTTAAACAAACTTCACGTTGTTGAGCTCAGTATGAAGGGAGGTGAAAATAATAACTTTATTGTGTTCCTGGTACTGCAGCACTTGCAGCACTGTGCCAACTGTGTGCCACCTTCATGTGACATGGGGTCACTCAAGGCAAGAGTTGCTTGCACAGGAGCTGCTCCAGTGCTGGTGAGTTCCCACTCCTGAACCATTCCCACATCCCACTGCTCTGTTCATCTCCCTGTACTCTCTTATGCCAACAGGGTCTTTCACAGCCCACTTTTGTAATACCTACTGGGTTTCTAATGCTGGGCATCATTTGGCAAGAAGAGCTGGATTTCCATTCCCAGAAGTGTTCATGTACCTCCCGCACACCTGCAAGGCTGGGCTGACAGACTGTCAGTGTGTCCAGTCACACACCCACAGCCAGGCAGTACAGTCAGGTATTACACAGGTGTGGAGCCTGGGTTTTGGGATGTCTCCATTTAATGGTAGCTTCTCCCATGAAGAGCAGTGTGCTGAGTATTTGGTATTCTTATTTCCACTATTTTTTTCACCTACCAACCACCTCTGAGTGATAAAAGTCAAGTAAAGCTTTACAGGACCATTAAGTACCCCATGGAGGAAAACTGGTCAAATATGAGAATGATTTACATTTATAGCAAATGTAAATTTACTTTCTAAAAAGAATTAAAACTGCAGTTGTCTCCATAATTTGCTATCAAACCACTTTGGAAAGGTTTAGCACACACAGCGTGGTGAATACCAAGCTGATCTTGCAAAGATGAGATTTTGAAAATATAATTCTTTTTACTTTTAAATGAGTGAGATGATGAACAACAGAACACTGCAGACCATTTCTGTTATCAGAAAAGCAGACCTGTGTGTTACAGGTGTCCAGAAGTAATTTGCTCAGCATCAGAAGACATAATTAGTCTTCTAATTGCAAGTTTATAATAATTACAGCTCTGCTGTCAGAGAAATTTAAAAAACCCAAATCCCCAAATAGTTGAAGTGAAAGAAGAAAAAATAATAGAATGATACCTGCTTCTCACCCCACTGTGGTCTCAATTATATAAGTGGTCTCCTCTTGTTTTCCTATAATTATTGATCATATTTTCCTAGAGTGACTAAAATTCTACCTGCAATTTACATGTCCTGCCTTGAGTGATTCAAATATACATCAATGGACTCTGTGTGTGTGGCAGGAATTAAACAGTGCAGGGAACTCAGTGTATCGAAAGCGTTTTAAGAGAAAGGCCAAAGGCAAAGAGGATTTCATGTGAACTTTTCACAATTTACAATATGACAAACTGTTGAAAAATACATCACCTACTGCATTATTTTCTGCAATGGTCTAGGCACAAATTTACCTGTCACTTTGTCTTGAGCTTTAGTTCATATTGCTACATATACCTGAATTTTGATGTTCTACTATCACAAATACAGTGTAAATATTTGTCTCTGATGAAAACAGATTTGGAGGAGGACAGGATTTTTGGGAGAGAGAACAAGTCATTACTCTATACCTGGTAAGTGTGTTGGAAACTTAATCCTGATTCCACTAAAGCTTATGAGTGGTTTATCATTGAATTCTTGAGGATTAAGAAAGAGCTAGACCAAGACTGAATGTTTTTAGAAATCTCAAACTCTAATTACTTTTGTATGACATCTACAGCAAAATTCTGCCATTGGATTATTTCTGGGTAAACTTAGTAGTGTTCCTGAAATACCATAATTTGGGTCCAGTTAATATTGCAACTAAAATTCCAATTTTGGGGTGAGACTAATTTTTATTTCTATTTTTATTTTTTATTTTTATTTATGTTCTTATTTTATTTTAGTTCTAACGTATTCCATTCAAAGAAGCCCATAATTTTTAATTAAGTATTAAAATCGCATTAAGGAAAATGAGTACTTTCAAAGCAAAATATTTTTGCTGCAGGGAAAATAGATTATCCTTTAAAAGAGGGGAGAAGATAAATATTTCATATTGAGATAAATATATTGCTCAGTACTTAATCTTTAACATGTGCTGAAACCTAAGGGATTACAAGGGGTTGTATCAGTACTCAGTTTATTACTGTAAATATTTTGTACCATGGCAGTACAGTTTGTGTTTATTGTTTAACTCGATTCTATTATACTCACTTATACATAATGCAAAATAAATGTGGATTTTAACTGGAATGTGGCAGTGGTTGAACAGAATCCCAAGCACAGGAGGCTCAGCTCTGTTCCATATTGCTCAGCCTGAGCATGGGCATTAGAAAGGCTTTTTCCCGCTTTTTGCTCTCCATCTAAATGTATTGGCAAGTAAAGCAATACCAAACAACACACCAAAAGGAGAAAATACTTTCAATTGTTGGAAGGTCTTTCCTTTAAAGTAAGCTCGTGCTTTTAGATGCATCCTGACAGGCTCTACTGTCTGTCCTGCAGTGGGACAGATAGTATCACAGCCTGCCATAAAGATAAGGGATTCAGGGGCAACAAAGGACCGAAATATGGGGCTTAGATTATTGATGCATTTACAAATGACATTTTTCCTGGTACAGTGAAGGTGAAATGGATAGGTTTCATAGGGAGGGGCCATCCTGAACTTAAAGCTGCCTTCTCCCCATACCTCTGTGCCTGACTGCTGTAGTAGCCAATGTTTGTTTGTTATTTAAAAAGTAGAAATAAAAATATGAAATGGCTTATTAAATCAGTGTTTACATATGTTCTTTCAAGGAAACAATGTTGCATTATTTTTCCTTACCTCTTTTTAATTAAGCTGTGCTTTAGGTATTAACAAGTTCCTATTTACAACTCCAAGTCCCTAATTAATCACAACGACAAAAAGAATCTTTCTGTGCAGGCAGGGTTTACCAAATGGGACTGCTCAAGTCTTTTTCATTACATGCAGCAGTTTGCAAACCCAAGCTAAGCTGAACTTCCACTGCTATTCCCAAATGCTTTGGATTTTTGCATTATTTAAAATTCCTTGGCAGTTCAGGAAGCATGGATTCTGTCTGGGAGGGTGAGCCCCAAGATTGCAACTTCACACTAAAATGCAGGATTTTGATGCAGTATATCTGACTCAAACTGACCAGGAGAATATCAGTGAAAATGAACTTACTGCTGTTTAATTAAGTGAAGTATAGATTTAGGGCTGAGAGGAGTCAGATCTTTATATATCACTGCAACTTGCATTGCCAATGGTCCTTGATTTAAAATAAAATTAAAGGTAACTTTTTTTCTTGTCCAGACCTGGAGCATAAATTTTGCAGGTTTCAAGTGGATGTAGAATTAATTTTGTGCCCCATGGCTTTTCCAGTCTGTCAGTTCCCCTCAGATAGAAATCCAAGGGGAAAAGTGGGATTTTACAACCTTGACAGAGATGTTCACCTTCTTCCATGACATGTTGTCCACATTCAATTCTAGAAAAGGTCATCAAGCACATAGAAAAATGAAACCAGTACTTTGGTAGCTTTAATGCAGCTTCTTCATGGAAAACATTCAATTACAAATAGGAGTTTCTAATGCAAATTGATTTTACCCTCAATTAATCACTAAGAAGGTGATTCTAGATTGCCATAAACCCAAAAAGGTATATTTTAATAGCATTATACTCTGAACTCTGTAATCTAGCATTATTTGTAAGTGCTGCAAAACTATTTTTGCAGTTCAGATCTCACATACCTGTTGTATTTAGAAGACTAATAGATAATTTACTCTGAATTGTCAATTTTCTGGCATCTAAGAGACCAAAAATAAATTTAAAAACCCCACAAAGATGCAAAGGACTTGAAAATGGAAAAGTTTCATGAAGTTAAATCCAAATATTTGAGATCAGAAGTCTTTAGATATCATGCAGGTTTAGTTTCTCATTGTCCTTGTCTAAAACGATTAAATTTTTAAAAATTGTGTGTGTATTTCCAAGGACAGGCTAAGAGAGAACTTCTCATTCTTTGCAGCTGGATGTGCTACTCGTTATTATAAGTCAAATTCTGTGATTGGTTCTAGATTTTGACACAGATTTAAGAGAAGATAAATTTCCTACTCAAATCAATAAATACATTTCCTGGAAAGCATTGCCTTATTTTAGCATATTGCTGTCTTTTAGGTCTTCACAAAAGAATTACTCTTGATGTCTGTATCATGAAAGAGAAATAGCTTATCTGAGCACAGTCATGATATTCCCATGAAAATAGAGCTGTGCCTAAACCATCAAGTCTGACTGCTTTCATGTCTAAATAAATTGAAAATTACCAGTTTCTCTACTGACTGTGTAGTTATCGGGTGGAGCCAATTTGCAGTTGACTGTATAAGACCTTAAAGATGTGTTAAAAGTCCCTGAGCTGCCTTGTCCTCTCATTTGTGCTGGTGGAAAGTTGGGATGGCTCTGCCAGAGGCAGTGGAACACAGAGTTATTAAGAACAAATGAAGTTTTACTATCTTTAAAAGACAGCAAAACGATAAGAACAAGGATTTGTATTTGTCTGGAAATCAAGGTGGGTTCCAGTTCGTAACACATATTTCAACTGAATGACAATCTGCCCTTTGGACACCTCTTACAAAATTAAATTAACTTGAAACCTCTTGCCTGAAAATTGGAAAACCCAAAACCCCTCTTTATCGGCCATATTTATGGGTGATTTACATATGTATTAAAAATATGTTTTGTGTATATCATCTCATAAATTTCGTTCCACCAAAGAGTAGGGGATCACAGTTTTTTCAACCCTTTTGGTGACCTCATTACTTCTACAAAATCATTTCTCCCTAATTTATTCCATGAAGAGGTATTTAAAGCAATTGGCATGACTGAAAACGTGGAAGAAAAGGAGCTGGCATAGCAATATTCAAAAGTCATATTTCACATTTACCTCTTCAGTGGCTCCCTGTGTTTTGTCACTGAGCACAACTTGAGGAGTGAAGCAAATCCATATCCCTTGCCCAACAAAACCGAAGAGGGATAACCAGCTGCTGTACCTCACTGTGAGAAATTTGGAATCTGCTGCAAAATGTGATGATGTGAAGGGAAAAAAATACCATGGTAACCTACAGTAATTCAGAGATATGGAAGAAGCAGATGGAGGGTGCTGATTCGATGCACTAAAGCTCATGAATCCCAAATTATCCATAAATACTTAATTGTGTGTAATAGCAACCAAGGGGGCTCTTCTTAGGGGTTACAAAAAACTAAATAATCATATTTTGGTTGCTAATAGCTTAAGACAATATGTTATGTTCACCAACATTTATTTTAGAGAGGTATGTGTTATGTTATTTATCACATTTCCCTGGAGGACCCATTAATGCTGTTCACAGTAACAAAGTGCAACTAATGAACGTGGAAGTCACACAAGTCATTCCAAAGACAAATAGAAATTCATGCAGCCAGGCAAAGGGAGGGAATTTCCTGAATTTTGCTTGATAATCATAAGTTTAATGATCATAGCTACTCTTCTCAGATATAAACCTTCATTTATGCAATATATTTATGGCCTCTTTCATATTGTCTTCTGAGACAGAAGGTGCTGACAAATTTAAGGGCTAGGAAGGCAGTTTAGTCCTCAGAACACTGAGCTAATGAGCTGTTAAAGCATTTTCTGCCAACTTTGGAGAGAGGATGAAAAAGTAATTTGAGATGCAAGAAGTGATATAACAACTTGTTAATTTACCTAGAGGACTTGTTTCCTTTTCTCCACCAAATGTCAATTTTTATTGGCAGCTTTACTCTGGATCAAGGCAAGTACATGATAGATAAAAATAATGTCAAAAAGGAAATCTTTAAAAGTGGCTTGTGCTGGAAGGGACCTTGAAGCTCATCCAGTGCCACCCCTGCCATGGCAGGGACACCTCCCACTGTCCCAGGCTGCTCCAAGCCCCAATGTCCAACCTGGCCTTGGGCACTGCCAGGGATCCAGGGGCAGCCACAGCTGCTCTGGGCACCCTGGGCCAGGGCCTGCCCACCCTGCCAGGGAACAAGTCCTGATTCCCAAGATCCCATCCAGCCCTGCCCTCGGGCACTGGCAGCCATTCCCTGGGTCCTGCCCCTGCAGCCCTTGGCAATTGTCTCTCTCCATCTTTCCTGCAGCTCCTTCAGGCCCTGCAAGGCCACCCTGAGCTCACCCCAAAGCTTCTCCTGTGCAGGTGAACAATCCCAGCTGTGCCAGCCTTTCCTCCCAGCAGAGCTGCTCCATCCCTCTGCTCCTCCTGGAGCCTCCTCTGGGCTCTCTGCAGCAGCCCCAGGTCCTTGCTGTGCTGGGGTTCCCAGGGCTGGGGCAGCTCTGCAGGTGGGGGCTCCCCTGAGGGCAGAGGGGCAGAATCCCCTCCCCTGCTGCCCACGCTGGGCTCAGCCCAGGGCCGGGTTTGGGCTCCCAGGGCCGGGGCAGGCCCAGCTCTGCCCCACAGCTCCCCAGGGCTCTCCCAGGGCTGCTGCAGCTGCTCAGCCCCGGCCTGGAGGGATCCTGGGGATGCCCTTGATGCCTTGGCAAGGCTGACCTGAAACAGAGACTGGACAGAGCTAAGAGAATAAAGTAGATATTTATTGAAAGGCGTCCAGGATCCACCTTGGTCACAAAATGGCTGACCAGTCATGAGATCTTACATATTTATAAGTTTTGGTCCATTTACATATTGGGGTTTAATTGTCCAATTACAGTTTCAGGTTTTGAGGTCTCATCCTTCTTGTTTTCTCTTCAGCCACCGTTATTTGTGCTTTTGGGCCTGAAAGTTGTCCTTGGTCTCCAGCAGGAAAAGGATTTGTTTTGTCTCCCTGCTCTGTGAAGAGAGCTGACTGACGCTTAATATGAGGCTCAGAACTGCTCCCCTGGGCAGCACAGAATATGAAAATATGAAATCTAAAGCTCAAGGCATCACTGACCCAGGTGCAGCCCCAGCACTCGGCCTTGTTAAACCTCAGGAGATCCCCAGGGGCCACGGCTGGAGTTTTCCAGGTTCCACTGCCCCCTCAGCTCTTTGTCATCTGCAAATAAATTCAGACCAGTAAAGGAGTGGATATTAAGGTTCATTTACATCTTTTAAATCCTTTATTATACAATTTCCACAGCTTTAGTCAGTAATAACAGACTAATGAATAATTACCTCAGTGTCCAGTATCAGCTAAGACCAGATGCTTTTGTGCTATTCATGAATCAGCTGACGTGAGATGGAAAGGTGAAATAATAGCACTTTTAATTCAGTAAATGGAATTCTCAACACCCCAGTGCCCACCCCTGCTGCTGATCACAGAGATCAAATGAAGAAGTGAAAATCAACGTGATCTGGGGAAAGTTGAAAAGATTCCTGCAGCAGGAGATTTTGAAATTGAACTTCATTCTCTGCTGCACCTCAGTTTTAGAGGAATGATCCATTCTTCCTCTTCATCCATGGGCTTTTGGAATGCTGCTCCTATTTGTCTTCAGGTCTGGCTCCATTGTTTATGAAATCTCTGTCTTCATACACTGGAAGCAAAGTGCAAAATGCTGAAACTTTTTTGAAGAGAACTTTAGTACTTTTAAATCTACTCATGTCCCTGTCTAATACATCTTAAAGCTTTAATTAAGAACATATAGCTAATGCCAGCTTTATTATAAACACAGGAAATCAAATTCCCATCATTAGTGTTAGGCTCTAAAAAAAGATCAAAAGGAAGCAGATGTAATGAAAGTCTTTCTCAAAATCAGAAAACATTGTATTAATCTGTTTTATTGGGTAAGACACAGAAGATTAGAAAAAAAATTGTATGAAACTACTCAGCTGGACTTTAGCAGCTGGACTACTAGCAGGGTTGTTTTCAGATGTAGGGCTTGCAGGTCAATGAGGAAGCTCTTATTTGCCAGCTGGGTGCATCATTATTAGCATTATTAATTGGCATTATTATATGTATTACTTTAGAAAGTTATGTCCAGAGTTGTCAATTCTGAGTCTCCCCATCCCAATCCATGCTGGGATTCCTCACCCTGTGTTTCTGTCTGCTTCATTCTGATGCTTAATAACTTTTAGCAATTGTTTGTGAATGATTACTTCTTGTCTCTCCATGGAGATACTACACCAAGTTTTTATGTGCTGAAGTATTCCCCACTTCCAGTCTGTGCCAAGGTAAAAGAATATTACAGTAATTATTTTGAATATTATGAGTTTCTCATTATTGCTATATTACTCTTCCCATTGCTATTATATTCTTCCCATTATATTTTCAGGATTAATTAAACTGAGCCTTACAGACTTTCTCAATGATCTTCTTTTCAGGTGAAAGTCCATTCTCACGTCATCAGAAAATGAATATACATGTATGTGTGCCATACCTGAGACTGAAAGGATAATTGCTTTCACTTGCCTGACCACTGGATAAAATTATTTGCAGAGTTACAGAAAATTCCTGTGAATGCTGAGAAGAGATTAGAGGTATAACTTTCATTTGAAATGTATTCAGGTTGTTTATGGGGAGGTTTGTTCCAATCTATTTTGCAGAAGACTTGTCTTTTTAAAATGTCAAATTCAAGAACTTCCTCAGCCTTTGGGCAGACTGCAGACACTTCATGGAGTCTCTAAAACTCACAGAACAGATGAAGGTGCACATAACAGCTGTGAATTCAGTTTCCACACCTTGTTTTATTTTAAAGCCATTTTGACTTTTGTTCAAACATGCTTTGTTTCAATTACTGTATAACCATAATGAACAGCTCCTGTCTGTTCACATCTCTGTTCACTTTGTTGTTCTTTATTCTTCTTGTGCCCTTGGGTGGCTTTCTCCACATGGCCAGATTCATGTCAACCCTTGTGATTAAAGCATGTTCGTTGCTTTGCAGTCCAATGCTCTTTTTGGCTTGGAGTTAAATGACTGGCATTTGAAATCAATCAGGCTCCTTCTCAGAAGTTGTTCAGCACTGGTTAGGTCATGTTCCTTGGGCATAATAAGGCACTGAACAAGTTAAGGTTAAATGGATTTTTAAATCAATAAATACAAACCAAGAGCCAACACGATGTCTCAACTTTTCCTTCTACCCCTTTCTTTTTAGAACAAATATTGATGAGAAGGGTTTCAATAACAGCTTTTCCCATGGAGAAATTCTTCCTGGTGTCCAACCTGAACTTCCCCTGGCATAGCTTGAGCCTGTTTCCTTTTTCCCGTCTCTTGTTCCCTGTGAAGAGCCCAGACTCCACCTGGCTCTATCCTCTATTACTTTTACTTTTTGTTTTTAACTTCAGATTGGTTTGGAAACAATCCTTGGCTGAAGCACGACATCAGCACAAAGTGAATTTGGTGACCATGAAATAATTAAAAGTAAAATAATGTATGCTAAGGCATTTTACTTAGAGAAGTAAAATAATTCCCAAGATTACTGTACTTAACTTTGTTTTCTTATACTCAGTGTAGACAGTTCCAACTGTGTTGATTTGCTGCCAACAGTGTTTTTGCCATTTCAGCATCTGGAAACCTTGCTGTTAAATAATCAATATTTATTATTAAAAATGGAGAAACATTTACTAAACTTTCCTTGGAGATTTTCCTGACATGCCTTTGACATCCCTTTGTTAATGAAAATTCTCTGGACGGTTTTCAAAATTTTTCAATGTATTTGCAGAAAGAAGAGGACAGGAGAAGAGGCATTTCTAGTTCCAAACTTCTCAAAATTAACCAGATAGAACAAATAGTGCTTATCAAGTAAAATTTTTGAATTTAGTCTGAGATACTATGATATTACTTCTCTTCATGTTCTTCAAATTTTTTTTTTGTGATCAAAGTAATTGAGGACTTCTCCAATGCTGATGGAAGTTCATGGGAAAAATCCCATTTCCTGTTTTTAACAACTGTAAGTTGCATAAGTAATTTTTTTTTTGTTCCAAAATATACTGAGTGCTTCTGAGCTTTTCTTTGTTGTAGATTAAGAAACTCTTAAAACCTTTCTAGATGTGATCTGATATTTCATAGGCTGGTATTAAGAGACTTGTCATTCCTTCAAATTTCAGAATCCAAGAAAATATTCAATCTTTTTATCTTTTTCCGTGAATAAAAATATCTTGTTTAATAAAAATAAGAAGGATCATATTGTAGACATCTCTTATCCAGGGCAGATTGGTGACGTCTTAGTGTCACATAAATACTAATCTTAGCTTTTGTAAAACCTTATTCCAGAACATGTTAAGAGTATGTGCAATGTCCATTTCTTTTACAAAACTGGAAAAATATGGATTTTCTGCAATAGTCAAAGGGGACACACTGAGTATCCCAACGGTGTGTGCTTCCGGTCAGACTGTTTTGTCTATCCAATTAAATACGTTGTGTTTGGGCTTGATTTTATTTATAGGGAAAAAGAGGTATAATAGACAATGCTTTATAATGTGAAAAACCTCTTTTAATTTCAATCAAGTTTCTCTCCTTGTATGTTGTTTATAATTATGTAAATAAAAATAGTTTCCTCTATACAGATACAGATTTAAGGAGCTGAATTTGTAATGTATGTGAATCGACATTTAGACTTTGTCTTGTTGTTTTGAGGATCCTTAGGAATCCCATTCTCACCTGACGTGTTCCCCTCCCGCTAACCAGCGTCCTCCCAGCTGGTCCCGGCTGCCCTGGCGGGGAACGGTCACAGCCTCGGTAGGGTCTGCAGGAGGACCGGCAGGACCCATCCGGTGGGTAAGTGCATTGCTGCACGGGCAGTGGAGGGGCGGCTACGGCGAAGGAAGGAGAAGGAGACTTCCCTGAGGTGCCATGAGATGACGTTTATTGGGGTCCCCCAGGCACAGCCCAGTGAAGCCCGGAACTGCGGCCGCGTAGGGGGTTTTAGGGTACAGACAGAAGGAATGGTCGCACAAGGAAAGCCCAATAACATAAAAGGGGTGGTACATACAATACCAAATGAAAACCGAGGGGTGGGGGATTTCCCAGACTTGCCCCAATCAGGGACTGAGCCTCTCTGAGCTTTCTAGAAGGAGGAGAGGCCTCCCTGAGACTGGCAAGGTCTGGGAGGGGAGCAATATATGATTGACATATAACAGACTTGGGGTAAACAACTCAAGGGGATTTCCAGGGGCGAGGACTATACGAAGTGGGGAAGGGAATAGGGGGAAACATGGAATGAACCATTAAATAAGCTTTTACAAAACAGAAGGAAAACTACACTTAAATCATTAGATAAAAGCACACCGCAACACTCACCCTAAACAAAGCTGATTTAGTGTATAAGATTAATTAGAAAATTAAAGTATACCTAGACATGGACTAGATTGCATATGTGGAGTTCCTGAATAAGTTCCTTATTAAACCAATCCCTTTCCAATCATGATTTTGAAGTCAGTTTTCCCTTTATTTTTCCCACCTTGCTCAGATAAAGTTGTTTTGTGCTGGTATCTGCAGGAAGTGAGCAATGGTGGGATTAAGGAATGTGGAGTTCTAAGGAACCAACTGAAGAAGGAATTGACTGAAGTATGAGGAATGGTTTTGTGTTCCTGCAGAAGGTAGAGGGAATCCACCAATGCATACTTAATGTGCTTTGGCTTCTCTTTGCAGCAGGAGAGTTTTTAAGGTAAGCAATGTGGCCTTTGCTGTAAATCTCAGAGAAAGAAGGTCAAAATGTGGGATTGTGTATTTACTAGAAATCCAAAGGGTTTAGTAACTTTATAAAATATGAAACCTAAAGAATTTTACCGATTCTCCAGTGATCAAGATAACCTGCAAGTCAGTCTCACAGAACTATCATGAACTCTTCCAGCTGAGGCAGGAATTTTGCCCATCGATACTGTCCTGTGGTAGCTGATGGATTTCGAAGAAGAAAATCCATTATGATATTTTCATTTGCTCTTAAGAGGAAATCAATTGTGCAGCTCAGATGTGGGGGCAGAGTATTGTCTTAGGTTGCAATGTAAGATGTAAACAAAAGTATGTATTCCATCACCAGCTGTTCAAACCAGGTGGGGCAGTGTTCTTTATCTTTTCCACAACCCATCCTCCCTCCAGGGGATATCTGCTGTTCATGAGCCATCGAGGCTCACTGCATGGCTGATACAATTACATCATCCCATTGGGAGATGCTCCACCCAGCAGGAGGAACCCAGCATTCCTACCTGGATAAAAGCTGAGATTTGGAACACCACAGGCAGCCTTTTTCCACTGGATTCCCAGAGGGAGACCAGACACTTCTACACCACCTCTGGACCTTCAGAGGAAACTACACCTTTCTACAGGATCACTGCTTCAACAGAATCACATCTGTCACTCCAGGAGGACTTAACTGGACTGCTACCAACACCCTGACCAACAGGGTGTCAGGCTGTATTCTGACTCTGTCAGTGGTTTTGTACTAGTGCATTTATTTTAATTTTCCTATTAAATTGTAGTTCTGATTTGGAGTCTCTCACTGGTTTGCTTTCAAACTAGTACAAGTATTTTCATAGGATTATCATAGAATCATAAAATGGTTTGGGTTGGAAGAGACCTTAAAATCCATCCAGTCCCATCCCCTTGACATGGGCAGAGACAACTTTCACTACCCCAGGGTGCTCCAAATCCCATTCAACCTGGCTTTGGACACTTCTAGGGATCCAGGGGCAGCCACAGCTGCTCTGGGCTGCCTGAGCATTTTGCAGTGCCCTTGTATTCATCCATGGAGATACTCTTTATTTTTGAAAGAGAAGAGGAAGAATTCAAATACTAACAGGTTTAGTTGGGTATTTGGTGGCCTTCACATGTGACCAGTGGAGGTGAGTTTTCTTCAGAATTAAGGTTCTGATTAGAGGGGTCTGTCTGGCAAAGCAGGTCATTTAGGAGAGTGTAAAACCCCATTTTGAATTATAAAGCTTTAACAAATGCTCCTTATGGGTGAGAAACACAATTACTCGAGAAGCATTTTGCAGGTTTTTTCAAACATTTCAGTATAGGAACATTTACTGCCTCCCTTCCTAGTCACAGGTGTACAACACTGGGATTAATCATTCTCAGGCTAAATCCTGTACCCACAATCTTCTCTTCTAAAACTGTGCTTACAGAGCAATCCCAACTGAATTCACCACAAGTAGGAAAATTTCCTACAGGGAGCTCCTGCTAATTCAAGTGACTCAAAATAGCTCACTCAAAACAATTGTATTGTTTATTCACCCAGAAGAACACAGGAAGGCCCATTCCTCTGAGAGCTACGTTAACTTTCCCAATTACCTGAAAGTTTAGGAAGCTCAAGCTTGACCCAAATACCTTGAGTTCAGAGTCAGGAGACACAGCAGCTCTCGATACATAAATTTTGCTGGAATATGGGTGTGCACTCATCCCTTCCCAGTTTGGGGTTCCTCTGCCCAAGAGACTGATATCCCTGAGAAATGAACCCCGATCAATTTCTGCCAAATGGGCCAAAAATAGCATGATTTAGTTTAAGAAAGTGAACAATGGTTGAAAAAAGTGATCAGTTTTAGTTTCTCATCAGGTTATTTGTTAGCAGCTTAAATTTAGAATTAGGAGTGAAAAAAAACTTAGACACAGGATTTAATCTACTATGATTACTGAAATGATGTTTATTTTAGTGAAGAAAAGGTAGAGGCTTATGTCAAGATAGTTTTTAAATATTTTAATTAGAAACTGCTGAAACACAGGCATTTTTACTGCACTATTGTGTAATAAAAGGTCTTAGATAAAAGCAAATATTGTGGTTTGCTCTTCTCCCAGAGTTCACAAGCTTTAGAACACGTGGATATGTGTTCATTCAGGAGTCTGTGCTGCAGTTTGTGCTCTCTTAGGAAGTCAGGGCCCCTCCTCTCTGGCAGTTCCAGTTTTTCCAGGGTTTAAGTCAACCTGACAGCTGTGTCACACCATCAGTCCATCTACTGCTGCCACGTGGGGGTTTTGTGTCATCCTTCATACACATCCTTTGGCTCCACTATTATATTTAATTGTTTTATTTTATTTGATTTTGCAACCCTAAAGTATTAAAGGTGCCAAATTTCAAAACATGATTGACAGTACCAAGTGTAAACTCTAAAAACATTATTTCTTACAGAGAGCTTCCTTTTGATGTTAAATCTTGTACCACCTATCAGCTTTTCTTTCTCATTTTGGCTAAGATCAACATTATTTAAAAGGCAGTGCCTTGAAAGTTTAGGAGTGAAAAATAATTTAATTTTACCATTTTATACTTTTTTAAATTTAAAAAAAATGGTGCTTATCTTTTCTTCTGTCTTCCACACACAAGTCAAGAAAATGAGATTTCAAAGATGTTGCATCCAGACTTACTGTATGGAAAAGATTTCTTTTCCATTTTAAGTGGTGAACTTGTTTAAGTTAACTTGATAAAAGCTGGAAGTGGTGACAAGATGATTTAATACAACTCTTGCTAACAAGTTGCAGACATTACCGGTGTGTCAAAACCAGTGTGTCAAAACTACACTGCCAATGGCATTCTGGCATCAGGCTGGACTGGTAACTCCAGTGCACAGAAACAGCTTTCTGGCAGCTATTTTATTCCTGAGTGCTGCTGATTAAAGGCAGTTTCAGTCACTGTCTTGTTTCCTTCCAGACATTTTCATTCACGTACACTTTTATTTTTGCTCACAAATAGAAAGGTAAAGATTTTAAAATTAATAAAAATGAAAATGTAGAAGCCTATGTCTTGATTGGATGTGAACTGGAATTTTAGAATTCTTTTTTTATTCTACAGTGAGGCAGCTGTGTCTCCATTGTGAACTCAGGTGCACTTGGCACCTCAGGAATATTTGGATATTTGCCCTTTGTCTTTGTCCACGTCCTTCAGGAGATCTGTCTGTGATCAAAAAGCTTAGAACTGCTAAGGGAATTAATACTCTTGTCATTTCAATAGATAGAAAGTGACATTTGCTGAGAGATATATATGTATTTTTTTTTTTTAATAATGTTTTAATATTTGGTTTTTTTTAATAATGGACTTGAATTTTATTCCTTTGATTTTAGGAACCTGTTGGACTAGACCACAAATGCTTTGCAAAACCTTCAAATTTGATCTGAAATAAAGGTGCCATTAAATTTTAAACTGTAGTTTATCCTTTCCAATTTCTGTTCAGGGTGTTGATAGTGTCCAAAGATTTTTCCTGTAAGCAAAGAATTTGTTATTAAAACTTATACCTATCCAGTACTCATGAAGAATGCTTTCTGAAAGAGTTGCCAGCTTTAGATTAGGTTTTCAAATTGTAACAGATTTCACATGAAAGGTGTGATGCTGAATTTTACTCACAAAATGTGCTATTTTGATTACTTGTTTTTAATCGAGACTTTCATTGTTTTACATATCTTTTGTATAGGCAAATGTGGGGGAGAGATTTATGTAAAATGAGATGGGAATTTGTGTCTGCTGGGGTTTGAAGCTTGATACCCAAAGCCCTGAGATTCCTGACAGGAGAGGTTGTTCACATTGTTCTCATCCCTGGAAGGACAGGGAATGGTGAGTAGTGAATTTCAGGAGTGTGTCTGTGTGCTTGTGTTAGACAACTCCTGCTCATGATGCTCCAGCCCTTGCTCCTGCTAAGATGGAGCAGTGGGAAATATAAATATTGGGTTGTTTGAAAGCGCTGGTGTTAACTCACCAGAGCTGCTTCCCTAAACTGAGCAGAGCTGCACTTGAGCTGTGTTTGTGCATGGTGTGTGCTACCTGAGCACAGGTACCTGGTGCTGTTTTGGAAGCACCAGTGAAACCAGAACATCCAGAGTAACAACAGCAGGTGCAGGGTGGGTGAATCATCAGCTGGATATTTATGCACCAAAGTGTCTCTGGATATATGCTTTACTAATCTGAATTTTTTCTCAAAACTCATTCAGAACTAACTCAGGAATGTGCATTAGACAGGTCTGTAAAATATAACTCTTTATGAGTCACCAGGTCCTGTGTCCAGTTCTGGGCCCTCATGGCCAGAGAGACCTGGAGGGGCTAGGGGTGTCCAGGGAAGGGAATGGAGCTGGGAAAGTTCTGGAGCCCCAAGAGGGGCTGAGGGAGCTGGGCAAGGGGCTCAGCCTGGAGAAAAGGAGGCTCGGGGGGACCTTGTGGCTCTGCACAACTCTCTGCCAGGAGGGGACAGCCGGGGGGGTCGGGCTCTGCTCCCAGGGACACAGGGACAGGAGGAGAGGGAACGGCCTCAGGCTGGCCCAGGGGAGGCTCAGCTTGGACAGCAGCAGGAATTTCTGCATGGAAAGGGTGCCCAGGCCTTGGCAGGGGCTGCCCAGGGAGGTTTGCAGTGCCCGTGCCTGGAGGTGTCCCAGGAAGGGCTGGAGGTGGCACTGAGTGCTCTGGGCTGGAGACAAGGTGGGCATGGGGCACAGCTGGGACTCCAAGGGCTGGGAGGTCCTTTCCAACCTGGATTTTCTTACCACAGTGGAGTGAATGCAAAAGAGACTTAAAATCCATGGGGAAATGAAGTCACAGAGGAATCACTGCAGTGAACACAGGGCAGCTTCTATTTTGTGCATGTGGACAGGCCGTTGAGTTTAAATTGTAGGGACACTGGTAATGTCTGATATGTGGCTCCAGATGTTGCGTCAGTAGTCACAGATTTAGAGATAACTCTTGGTATTGTCAAAGGGCCTAATCATCTTCATTTTCCATTCTCATTACTATTTATGTCAAATGTCCCTTTTTAACACTGCACTACACATTTGTGTCCTAAAGTTTAATATATGTGTAATCACACAGCCAAATGCAAGATGTGTGTCAATTCTGTGGTGTATAAAAATCCCAAAAATAAATGAAATGTGCTCTCTACTTGTACTCTTACATTATCCATTCAAGCATTTTAACTGGCAGCCTCCTTCTAATCCCCTGACAGCACCAGGAGGGGTGCTGGTAGAACACCAAAGGGATGGTGGGAGGATATGACATATGACACTGGGGCAGGATCTGAACTCAGACAAATGAAATCTGTCAGCCAGCTTCTCAAAGCCTGCCACAGTTCTTATCACTGCTTGGTTGAGCTGGCTTGATACACAGACTTATTGTATTATTCAGCTGGTTTGATTTTCCTTTTTATGACAACCTTACCCTGGAGACCATCCATCTCTTTGCAACGTTGGAGAATGACTCTAACTGAATGATATTTCAATATAATTTATAATCCTATACTGTAAACAGAAGTGATGGTTTCTTCTAACCACTGTGAAGAATTCCAATAGGTATATTGGACTTTTGTTTTCTCAGAGGGTTGGAAATACTTTGGAGTTGGGAAATTTTTCACAGCTTAGGGTAGTAAGTTTTATAGCAGAAGAGCTACGAAATACCTGCAAAGGGATTTTTTCTATATATGCCCTGGCAGTTAACAGTGCATGTGAACAACTACAGCTGCAACAAATTATTTGCCAAAAATTCGAATGGTAGCTATTATCAGCTTTCAGCTTAAAAACACACAGCTACAATCAGACATCCTGAGAGGAGTATCACCCACCCTGTGCCCAGTCACTGTTGAGCAGTTTCAGTTTTCACTCCTCCCCATGAGCAACATCCCTTTTTTGCCCTGATTTCCTTTGGGTCCAACTAATAGAAATAATGTTCCTTCAAATAACAAATTCAATTGATCCATCCTTTTTAACTACATAGCATAAATAACAGGTTTAGTGTTTATGTTATTTGTGGCTGCCCCTGGATCCCTGGAAGTATCCGAGGCCAGCTTGGACAGGACTTGGAGCCCCCTGGGATAGTGGAAAATGTCCCTGCCCATGGCAAGGATGGAACAAGATGAGCTTTAAGGTCCCTTCCAAGTCAAACCAGTCTATGAGACTTGGATGCTGTGCAATAATTAAAAATAAATTTTAGCATGTAGAGTTTTCTTATACCATAATTGTTCAAGTTTCAAAATATTTCTGAAATATACCATATAAATATTTTTTAATGAAGCGGCTTGCTCTTCAATGTTTTATTTTTCATTTTAATAATCTAGTTACACGTGTAAAGTACAAAGAGAGGCAATGTACAAAGGCTGTAACTGAAATAGAAATGTACAATATAACTCAATAGTAATCCTATTAAGTATTCTATTTGCTGATGCAATACAAGGCAAGTCAAGAATGCACAGTCTTTTTTGTACACATGTCAAATGGCTCTATAATAATTCAAATGCTGACAACTGGCATTGTTCTCTGACTGGCAAACAAAGTAACTATTTCCGTGTTTGATCAAATTTTTTTGATTGTGACAATGTTAAATGACATGCTGCATCAAACATTTACAAAAAACAAGGGAAAAGGGTTTTTTCTATTCTATATTCAAATGAACTAACAAGTGCTGGCACATTCACAGGTACCAACAGCTAATCAACAAACACTAGAAACAACTCAAATTGTCCCCTTGCCTAAATTTGGGAGTTTTTGTGACCAAAGTGCTGCCTCCAGCCCTGGGCCCAGCACAGGAGTGACTTGGAGCTGCTGCAGAGAGCCCAGAGGAGGCTCCAGGAGGAGCAGAGGGATGGAGCAGCTCTGCTGGGAGGAAAGGCTGGCACAGCTGGGATTGTTCACCTGCACAGGAGAAGCTTTGGGGTGAGCTCAGAGTGGCCTTGCAGGGCCTGAAGGAGCTGCAGGAAAGATGGAGAGAGACAATTGCCAAGGGCTGCAGGGGCAGGACCCAGGGAATGGCTGCCAGTGCCCGAGGGCAGGGCTGGATGGGATCTTGGGAATCAGGACTTGTTCCCTGGCAGGGTGGGCAGGCCCTGGCCCAGGGTGCCCAGAGCAGCTGTGGCTGCCCCTGGATCCCTGGCAGTGGCCAAGGCCAGGTTGGACACTGGGGCTTGGAGCAGCCTGGGATAGTGGGAGGTGTCCCTGCCCGTGGCAGGGGGTGAGATGGAATGATCCTTCCAACCCAAACTATCCTCTGACTCCATGGCAGAGGATATTGAGAGGTGTATGTATTTCCTAATGTCTGATTGCTTGATCCTGGTATAATTAACACAAGCATCCCCAGAACAACGTATTTCCTCAAATACCCCATTCCAAGCTCTTTGCCTGTTATCATATATTAAGCACCCAGATGTGACATGGCTTATACTGTAATTAAAGAAGAATTTTAAATGTTCCTTAATGTCTGAATTCTCTGATTTTAAAAAAGTAAAATGCTGCTAAGAGAGATTTCTGAGGAATATATGGGCATGGAAGTTAGAAGGTGGTATTTCAATATCACTCTCAGTAGGTTGTGAAACGATGCCAGTCAGGTTTTGAAAAGTTAACTCACTGAGGCTCCCAAACGAGACAGATCTCTTGATTATTTGACATTTATATGTATTTGGATGGCAAAGCTCAGCTGTTAGTAACTGTTACCTGTTCATGCATTTGCATGGTCAGTGTAAATCTTCTTTACAGCTTTCCTACAAGACCTTTTGTAGTTTTATTCTGGATTTTTTCTCTGAATTCAGTCAGTGCCAGCTACATGCAGACTTCAGCAAAACTATGTTCAGAGATAAAATAATTAATTAGTAAAGCAGAGACAAAATCAACAAGACTGACAATTCCCTGAAGATGATTTAGATTCTATCTCTTCTCTTACTCTGTCTTATACTAACTTTTGAGCCAACAATAAAATACAACCAGAATTTCATCTACCCACAGTTTAAGAATTTTACCTCTTTGTTTTCCTTTGCTTTTCAAGGAGATCCCTGAAACAAAATGGTGTCATTTCAAGTTGCAAAGCAAAATCAATTAAACTTCTGAAGTTCTAGACCTGATGGAGAAAAAGTGGCAAGTTTTCATTTTAATTTGATTGGCATAGTTTTTCTTAGTTTTTATTGCCTGGTTCAACACCTGAATCAAAGCATAAATCACTCAAAGAGCTTTAATGGTACTCTCCTTCAGAAATAAGATTAAGCCATACTGATCCCTGAAGAGGTACTAACAACTGCACTGCCCAGGAGTGGGAGTAAGCCTCTCAAAATTGAGTATTATTAGAGAAAATAATATGTTTAAAGGGCACACCCCCCCAGCTACTTTGTCTAGAGAAGAATATCTGTATAAAAACAAAAATAATTGTATTGCTTCTCAGCCAGAATTTTTCAAAGGGAAAGTCTGTGTATTTTGTCTTTTCCATAAAAATCCACGTATCATAAAACAGCTCTTCTGAGGAAAACTATTTGCATCTTGTCTGGGAGTGCTGGTGCATTCTTGCATAAGCATTCCATACCTGTGAATAGGCAGCAGTTTCTGTAGCCTGGAGTGGCATCACAGCAGTATGTGTGCAGCACACAGCAAATAAATCCAATTTCATGTCAGGTTTGGGAACCTTTTTCTGCACTGTTTTATTGCTATCATGGCTTTACCTGTGAAACATACCTGAGACAGTTAAATCATTTTATATGTATGGAAGATTACCATGTGAAGTGATGCTTTATACAGGATGTTGTAGGGAGGGCATTGAGCATGTCAGGAGTATTTGAGACAAGGACAGGTCTTGCCCCTGGATCCCTGGCAGTGCCCAAGGCCAGGTTGGACATTGGGATTTGGAGCAGCCTGGGACAGTGGGAGCTGTCCCTGCCATGGCAGGGGATGGAATGGGATGACCTTTAAGGTGCCTTTCAACCCAAACCATTCTGGGATTCTCTGATTCTTGCTGAGCTTACAGGTTCCAGTTCTGAAGACTGGCACAAGTTATTTTGGACATCAGAGCTCCAGATAAAGTTGATTTGATAAGCAACCACAGACTTTCCTTCCTCCTTACCCTATCATAAATTTTTCTCTGTCCTCTGAGACCACCAGTTAGTTCTGTCCTCTTCCCTTCTCATCAGATTTTAAATTTTCAAGGCAGGGATCATCCCTTTCTAGTGCTCTTCTGTTTCCTCCCTTTCCTCCCCAAAACTGAGAACACAGTCAGAACATTAAAAAAAACCCCAAAAATCCCGTAAGAAAGAATGCAGTAGCAAATATTCCCTTTTCAAATAGAATAAGTACCATAGCACAGCTATCCTTCAGCTCCCAGCAGCTGCAAATGGAACAGGGAGATGTTAGTGTTCACTTCCACTGATCTCATTATACAAACCACTAAGAGGAGCAAGGGAATACATTTGGAGAGCTTTCATGTGGTTAAAGTGACAGGGGAAATTCAGCCTTTGATATCCCCTTGTTCAGTATATCTGCCTCACTTTGTGCCTGCCCCTCAAAAGGCAAGGCTGAAAAAATATTAGAGGGCTGTTGAAAGGGATTGGAAAAATGAGAAAAGGCTCTAATTAAAAGGACAAAAATATACTTGGAAAGTGTTTCTCAGTGTTTTTAAGTTCAAAACCGGACCACCTATCCAAATCTCCTCATTAAAAGTCAGATTCCATTTTCATGCTGAGAGCTTGATACCAGGTTTCTACCCAGCTAGACAAATACTTAGTGCTTTGATTTCTACATTACCAAGGTTCCTAACAGGCACTGATTGATACCTGTGTTTCTGACCTGATGATCTGGGTAGGGAAAAGTCAGCATCCACAATCACTAATTTGGTAAGGAAAGCTCAGGGGTCAAGAGATTTGTGCACAACAGCCTGGAATGCAAAGCACAGTCCCTGGATCTGGAATGCCATGTCACCCAACAGAAAACTAAGAACCTTTCCTTCATCTTTTCTTTTCTTTTCTTTTCTTTTCTTTTCTTTTCTTTTCTTTTCTTTTCTTTTCTTTTCTTTTCTTTTCTTTTCTTTTCTTTTCTTTTCTTTTCTTTTCTTTTCTTTTCTTTTCTTTTCTTTTCTTTTCTTTTCTTTTCTTTTCTTTTCTTTTCTTTTCTTTTCTTTTCTCCTTTCCTTTCCTTTCATTTATTTCATTTTTCTTTTATTTTTCATTTTAACACTGTCATCTCCATGCCCTGCTGACTCACTTTTCTATTGGCAGGACCAGAGTGTTACATGAGAACTTTGGAAAATCTAGGATGGAAAGCAAAGCTGATACTAGCCAAAGTTTTCCTTGAGTCGCTGTGGCAAGGCTTGAGGGAAAAAAAGTATCAAATCCTGTAAAAATAAGTATATGTGGAGTTCAGCTAAAGAGGTGTTAAAACACCCCAATAACACTCTGTAATTCATTGCCTTCAGAGTATGACACTGTACAGGGCAAAGTGTATATGAAGTGTGGCCCTGTACATTTCAGGCTGCTGCAGAAATGCATTTCCTTTTGATTTTATTTCCCGTTGTCCTTAGAAACTGGAGTTTGCTGTCCCTGCACAGCTGATTCCTGCTCTCCAGAGAATTCAGGTGCACAGCACTTCCTTGTGCAGTGTTCCCAGCCTGGGGGGATGCTCTGGAATGTGACAGAACAAGGAGAGGTGTGATGGCCACTGTGATGGGAACTCCGAGGCAGCAGCATAAATAGCTGTGTGCTTCCCTTAAGAATTTAATTAGTCATTTCATTTGAATTATTCACATGGAAAAAAATGCACTGGGTAGCTTTTAATCTAATTAGGTTATTAGCTAGTGGGAGCCATCTCTACATAGAAGGTGAAGATTGTATTTCAGTCAATCAGGGTACCAGTCCGGGAGGTAATGCACAAAGTTGGGTTCTTCCCATGCCCATTAAAACAGGAACAAACCTGGAGGTTAAGCTACACTTTGTGGAATTAAGATGTATGTTGCAAAATTGAGTGAAAATACTTATAGAAGGAGAAATTTGTCTCTTATTATAAGAATTAAATATATAGGGAAAATATATACACAGGATACATATAAAAATATATTTATTTGTGCACTGCCTGAAAACATATCCTTTAAATAGTGTCATTGTCAGCTCTCACAGGATAAAAACAATACCTGCCTAAAAATAATACATCTGCTTGAAAATTTTGTAAGTACTAGAATAATGAGGCTATACTTTAATTTTACTAAATTATTGGGTCTTGATGCAAAGATTTATTTTACAGAATAAAAGCATTTCAGCAGGACTTAATATTACCGTTATGTGTCAGTGATAGTAACACTGGGACTTCAGTCTGCATTACTACAATGATTAATTAAAGTCCTTGTTCAGGATGAGTGAACATCATTATTGTTTTTAAATAGGAAAGGCAGATAACCATTAGTGATTACTCCTCAATTCCCAGTTTCACTTGTTAAGGACTAAAGAATACTAAAGCAGGTTGTATAGTTTTCATGAAGCTATAAACGGAGCCAAGAATAATATTACTATGCAACACATACAAAGGTAAAGAGTGAGAGCTGGCTGAGCCTAAAAATTAAAACTACAAAAATTCTGCACTGCTCTAAGTGCAAACATTACTGTTATTTTTAGTAATAAGGTAAAAGAAATGTGGACTATAGGTCTCTTTTAAACAGTTTATGGTAATTGCAGAATTTTTAGAATGCATCCCTAGATGCAGCTGCATTACTTAAACCATGTAAATAAACTACATTGCCTTAAAAAAACATGGGTAGGAATCCTGTAGTCTTGGATATTTTCAGTATATCAATAAGAATACAAACCTGGCTGCCAATGAACTGGCCATTAGAATTTACACACATTAGTTAAAATAAAAATCACTGAGAAATGCTTCTGTTGACTTGGCTGAAATCAGGAATTATAGCCATAAAATGTTTACAGTCAGGCTTCCATGAGGAAAATATTTTTTAGGATGGATTTCTAGGGAGATATGAAAGCAGCCCTCCAAAACTTTGTTTAGATTCATCTTGCCTGTCCGAGTGGTTGACTTTGGTTTCCAGGTAAGAGAACAGAGAGTAGATCTCTTAGCTCAGTCAACTGTACAAGCAGGTGCAAACTCTGCTGGACTTACAGCACAGCAAAAAATGTACACACAAAAGCTTTCAATGCCATGATGTCATAATGAAGTTAGAAACTGAGAATTACTGAGCACCTATGAAATTGCAAGGACTAGAAATGAATGTTAGGGAATAGGACTGAAATCAGTTAACACAAGATAGATTTAACAGTTAGAGAAATTTGAGAGCTGGGAAAATGTACATTGTTTCTTGTGAGAGGCTTCATACTTCCTTTTTTCACTGAAAAGGTGCTCAGGCCTTGGCAGGGGCTGCCCAGGGAGGTTTGCAGTGCCCATGCCCAGGAAGGGCTGGAGGTGGCAGCGCTGTGGGCTGGGGACAAGGTGGGCATGGGGCACAGCTGGGACTCCATGGGCTGGGAGGGCTTCTCCAACCTTAAGGGCTCTGCACAAGTCTGCTGGGTGTTGGTCAGAGCCTATGGACTCACCAGCTTTACTGAAGAAGGAATTTATTACCTTCTTTCACTGAAGAAATAAGAAATAGGTAAAAGTCTGAGCTTAATAAGAGCATCACACAGCTTCAATGTGGTCAGAAAGCAGGAATTATGTCAGTTATCTCTGTTTTCTTCTGGCAGTTCCTCGACAGCAGGTCTCAGAATCCCCTTGTTCTGGCTCTCAGCCTCCATCAGTGCTCTGACTCTGCAATGTGGTTCAGTGTAGTAAGTGTACAGTGTCCAGCTGCATCTGCTCACCTGAGTCTTGCATTGTGTTTTTCCCTCCAAAGTCATGGTTTCTTTCTGGCATTGAAATCCTAAATAGGACAGGTATGTGTGGTATGGTTGTGTGTAACAGCAGTGGAGGGAATAACTCCCAATGGCCCTTGTGCCAAAAGGAATCCAACAAATAAGGGGGAATGGGGAAGGGGAAAGGGGGAAGGGGGGAGGGGAGGGGAGGGGAGGGGAGGGGAGGGGAGGGGAGGGAAGGGAAGGGGAGGGGAGGGGAGGGGAGGGAAGGGGAGGGAAGGGAAGGGAAGGGAAGGGAAGGGAAGGGAAGGGAAGGGAAGGGAAGGGAAGGGAAGGGAAGGGAAGGGAAGGGAAGGGAAGGGAAGGGAAGGGAAGGGAAGGGAAGGGAAGGGAAGGGAAGGGAAGGGAAGGGAAGGGAAGGGAAGGGAAGGGAAGGGAAGGGAAGGGAAGGGAAGGGAAGGGAAGGGAAGGGAAGGGAAGGGAAGGGAAGGGAAGGGAAGGGAAGGGAAGGGAAGGGAAGGGAAGGGAAGGGAAGGGAAGGGAAGGGAAGGGAAGTCCTTGTAGTGTAACAAGGGCAGAGCTCTCCTTTCTATGCTGTCCCCTGTGGAGAGCCTCCAGACAAATCACAAAAGCACAGGAGGTCAGAGCTATTTCTAGTTATTATAGTGTTAATTTAGAGTCATCAATAACTCAGAGAAATGCTTCCTGAATGAATCCATTTAAAGCACACATGGTCTGAAAAGATGAAATCCCTATTTAGGGAAATGCATGCATCAATAACAAAACCTCTCAATTCATCTTTTAAACAAACAAAAAAGAGGACATTTTTGGGCACGTGTTGCAAAGAACAGCAAATAATCTTTGTGGTTCACACTGAGCCATTATATTCTGTTACCTGTCTTTCAGAAAAATATGAAATGCAGCTGAGCTGAAGCTACATCACAACAATCTCAGTGACCAAGAATTCAAATTTCAAAGGAGATGCAAGCAAACAAAAATATCATCAAAAGATATAAGTTCACAAATAAGAAGAAAATAGGCAAGTGATAGAGATAATGTTTTCTCTGCTGAAGAACAGATTTCAGGTTACATGAAATGAAGGAAAAATGGAAGATTCTGGTGGTAAAATGATTCCTCCAATAGGGCATAAAAGATCATTAGGAAGTATTTAAATCAGGGCAATTAATAATTGATCCAAGAGAACATTTTTCAAAAAACCCTTGGTATTCAGGATCCCACTTGGGTACTCAAAATTTATATAACTGCAAGTGAAAGCATGATGTTGCCATTTTGGCATTGTCTTTCCTTCAAATAGAAAAGACTTGCTTCCTTCAGCAACACTGAAGAACTGGAAAATAAAGAATATAGACAAAAATCCAGAAATTTATCACCACAGAAGCATGTAATCCTTCAGATATTTGGTATGATACAGGGAAGGATGTTAATTATTCAGTAGCTAAGGGGTAATCTCAGACTTGTGTTGGCTCCAAGTTTGGCAGCAGATGCAGTTGCCACTCAGTTCTTTTGTTTAATCTTTATGAAAATAGAGCTGAAGTGGAAATTGATGCAGAGAGCTGGATTAGGGGAAAGGTCAAGGTCTGTTTTCTGGCCGGGTTTTGTGATGGTGTGTCTCTACCACCCTGGGAGAAATAACATAATTTTGACCCTTCCTCCAAGTTTCATGGGGAGCTCAATTAATTTTATGGGTTTTATTTCTGATCTCTGAGGTCGCCTCAGAAGGGGAAGGTTTTATATGTGTTTCTGTGTGATGGTACTCAAAAATCAACCCTTAAAGGATTACAACTTATGTCTTTTCCTGATTTTAGTCCTAATTTGGAAGATCCACATTTAGATTCTACAATTGCTCTCTCAAGACTTCAGAGAATCATGGAATTGCAGAATAGTTTGGGTTGAAAAGGACCTTAAAGCCCATCCAGTGCCACCCCTGCCATGGGCAGGGACAGCTCCCACTGTCCCAGGCTGCTCCAAGTCCCAATGTCCAACCTGGCCTTGGCCACTGCCAGGGATCCAGGGGCAGCCACAGCTGCTCTGGGCACCCTGGGCCAGGGCCTGCCCACCCTGCCAGGGAACAATTCCTGATTCCCAAGATCTCATCCAGCCCTGCCCTCGGGCACTGGCAGCCATTCCCTGGGTCCTGTCTTTGCAAGGAAATATTCCTAAGTCTTTATTATACATCTATGAATCTCTGTGAAAATTTCTGGTGTATTTTTGACTTTTTATTAGAAAAATTTGGCTATTATATGTAAATGAGTTATTCAGTGTCCAGTGAAGTCCCTGAGGTCAGTGAAGATAGTAATCCATAGAATCAGCTTTAGTTTGGGGGTTTCTTTTTCCCTAGGTGTTTTGGATTAGATTTGTCAAATCTGCTCTCTGTTCTAATACAGTTGTTCTTTCCAAGGTGAATTTTCATTGCCGCCAGAGTAGAAACTTATAAATGTTGATAAATTTTGCCTTCTCTGCCCCATGCCCTCATATGTTGGATTATCAGTTTGTTTGGCTTTTCTATTCAGTATCATGTGTGTATGAGCAAAATCATCTTTGATACCAAAAAATGAGTCATTTTACAGCACAAAAAGCATCTTGATCCAAACAAATCTGTTCACTCATTTGAGTAGACATTAGAATATTGCCTCACACTCTCAGTTTTCTGCACAAGGTGAACACAGCTTGTCACTCAAGGTCTTGCATCATTTGTCTCCAACAGCACTAAAAAGAGATTTCCCATTAGACTCCAGGATGCTGCCTTGCACATACAAATCCTTTTCTCTTTTTTTTTAGTTTAAACAAAACTCATTTACATTTCATTATTGGAAGATTAGGACATTCAGGGGGGGTTTTTTTTGTGGATTTCTTTTGCCTTAAAACAAGCTCATATTTTGTGGGCATATCAATCAATTATATAAGAAAATAAAGGTTAAAATTATCAAGTTTATATAAAGACTGAAAAGACGAAAGCTGAAAAATGTAAATTCAAAGCCAATTAAGCTCAGTGACATCAGCTAACTCTAAGTTGTCTTTTATCCATGACTTATATATAACCAGCATCATACATATATACAGTATATATATCTCCAGTGATCTTCATCACTCCTCTCAGTTTTCCGGCTCCTAAATAAGAAGGATTTGGTTCTTTTATTTAAAAAATTTGTAAACCTCTCCAGAAATAAGCAAGTGGTTAGTGTTTCATCATCTGTTTCAAAGTGAAATACTGTATGAAAAAATTACTGTTTCAATTTAAGTATTTCTTAATTTCTTCCTTGAAACAGCATTTTTCAGTGGTTTTGTGCAGGTTTTTTGCATTAAATAGTTTATTTTGTGGTAAGTGATGCATTGCAGGTTGCCCCAAGGCAGGGATGGTTTTCCACTCATCATTTTACCTCTCCTTTTCCATCCTCAAGTTCTGTTAAAAATCCACCAAGCCACTCCTCATTTTTGAAGGTTTGGATACAGAACTGAAACATTCATTATTTTCCCACCTGTAGCAATACTCACTCTGGAAAGCTAAGTTAAAGCTGCAGAAAAATAGGTTCATTAAATGCTATTTGCACAATAATGCACCATGAAGAACTTATTATTTTATATTTAAATTACTGTAAATGAGAGAAGAACCAGGATTAAAATATTCAGAGCAGCTGCCTGCGATGGTTTCAGCTCTGCACTGAGGATGACAAGATGAGGTATTTGAGTTGTGATGCTTTGGAGCTGGCAGGAAGGTCTGTGTGATGCCAGTACCATCTTCAGGCAGGTCAGGGCATAACAGAGGAATTTCTCAAAACTAAAGGCCAAAGCATAAATCAGTCTGAAAATTAGTCATGTTCAGGTGTTACCCTTTGTTAAAGTCAAAAATGTTGTGTTTTGCCTACTCTTGAACCTATTCTTACACAGCAGTAACAGATTTTTAAACACATGCAAAGTTGGGTAACCTTAATTTAAAAAAATGGGATTAATTTTCTTTTTTCAAGTACAGACTGAATGCAGGCAGACTGAGGGGACAGAGCCGAACATTCCTTGTCAAAAATCATATATTAATTTTAAATTTAATAAAATTTAACATTTATGTTACTAAGCATGGAAATCCCTTGCTGCAGGATGTATAGCAGCTAATAATTTATTTGGATTTTGATGTGACTCTGAAATGTGGAAAAGAAATCCATCAAGAGCTGTGAAAATAAAACCACACCTGGCTGAGGAAACTCCCTCAATGTAAATTGCTGAGAGAAATCTTTTCAACTACTTATTCTTTTTTTATTATACTCTCTCCTAAACAACCAGTTGGAACTAGGATAGTTGAGCAATTAAAATAAATGGGGCTTTGACCTGAGCCAGTACCGTGTGGGAGTGTTGCTGATAACCAGATTTTTTGGAAAGCATTTGGGTAAAATGGTGATTTATGCATCTTTAGGATAATTGGAAGGATAATTGGACAATACACTAATATTGGAAAACTATACTATATGATTTTCCTGAGGACACACTAGGTTTAATTCTGTCTATTCAAATATCTCGAGTCAATTGCAGAATCAATTTTGTTTTCATGCTCCCTGTGAGGAAAGCCTTTTTTTACTTAAGTCTTTTTTAATTTCTTAATACACTGTTGTCCCTTGTCTTAGCAAATTTTTCAAGTTTCAGTAAAACCACTGTTTAAATGCTGCTTCTAGAAACAGTCTGACCTTGCCAATCACATTTTTTTGCTGTTGGATAGTTTTGGTACCTTCCAATTTCTACTTATGACTTGTCTTTGAAATGGTCAAAAGGAGGGTTGCTTCAAATTTTTGTCCTCCACCCCTCAAATTCAATATTTACTATCAATGTGCTGTGTGCTTTTGGACATTTACTACTCTGTATGGAATAGAGCAATTTTTAAATATCTCTTTTTTTTTAATTAACAGTAAGAAAGATTGTACCTAAAACATACTTGATCTTGTATGGCTATGGCTTTATTCTAATTAAGAATTATGGGTATGATGGCTGTTATTGCTGTATAAAACTGCACTGTGATTCCCAGGAGATTTAGGGAAGCTTTTCAACAGTTGGATCTTGAAGTTTTATTTTCTGTTTCAGAAAGGGAAAACTCATTTGAGGCTTTCAGGCTTCAGTGATTTTGAAATTAAGCTGCTATAGAGAACTATCACAGCACTTCTTATCCATGTGGAAGCTCAGGCCAGATGATCCAAGCTGGAATTGAGGTCTCATTTCTCAGTTGCTGGTGTGTGGATTAATATGTCAGAGAGAAACTGTAGCGTCAATACGAAATGCCTTTGTAAAAGCATTTGCCAGCCCTTCTTACTGTCCACTGCAGAGCAGTTTCCTGAAATCCTGATTCATTCCTCCAGCACACCTGAGAACTCCTGAGCTCTGAAGCAATTCCATGCAAGCAGACTTGGAGTTTCTTAAAAGTCTGAAGGTGCCAGACCTCTGCTGAGGGAAGATTCTGTTTCTTTCTGGTCCCTGAGTTTTGTGTTTGGGCTCTGGTGAGGAAGAGGAGGAAGTTTGTTGTCAATGTGATCCCTTCCCCATCAGTGGTTTTGGCAGCCTGCTAGCCTGCTGTTCCCTGCCAGCACTGCTTCTCCTGGAGCAGGAATTGGATGCAAATTTGCCAGATCTCACCCAGCTGTTGTGGATAGTCCCCAGTTTAGGCCTGTGCCTAAATAATGTAAATTGCAGAGGGCAACTGGCAAGGAAGCCGTCAGCTACTGGCTTAGAGGAGGGTGAGGATGGGGAAAGATCTGGAGGATGATGCCTTAAGTTTTAGTTTTCATGTTTTTCAAACTCTGTGCTGCCCAGGGGTGCAGTTCTGAGCCTCACATTAAGTACCAGTCAGCTCTCTTCACAGAGTAGACAAAACAAATCCTTTTCCTGCTGGAGACCAAGGACAACTTCCAGACTCATAAGTATAAACAATGGTGGTCTGAAGAAAGAAAACAAGAAGGATGAAACCTCACAACCTGAAACTGTAATTAGACAATTAAACCCCAATATGCAAATGGACCAAAACTTATAAAAGTGTGAGACCTTGTGACCAGTCAGCCATTTTGTGACAGGTCAGCCATTTTGTGACCATTCTTAGTCTACCTTGGGTGTAGCCTTGGTCAGGCCCTGTCCTACCCAAGGTGGATCCTAGAGGCCTTTAAGTAAATACCTACTTTACTCTCTAGCTCTGTCCGGTTCTGTTTCAGGTCTGCCTTCCCAAGGCATCAAGGGGAAACTGAATGAGGAATGTCTGAGGGCTCTTCATCTGTTCAGCTGAAGAAGAGAAGACTGAGGGGAGAGCTCAGCAGGGGTTGCAGCTTCCTTGTGAGGGGAAGAGGAGGGGCAGGCACTGATCTCTGCTCCTGGGCCAGGAAGGGAAGGGCTGGAGCTGGGCCAGGGCAGGCTCAGGCTGCAGAGCAGGGACAGGTTCTGCTTCCCCCAGAGGTGCTGGCACTGCCCAGGCTCCCCAGGGAATGGGCACGGCCCCGAGGCTGCCAGAGCTCCAGGAGCGTTGGGACAGCACTGCCAGGGATGCACAGGGGGATTGCTGGGGGGTCTGGGCAGGGACAGGAGTCAGACTCAATAGTCCTGGTAAGTCCTTCTGGGTTATTCTTATATCCAGCTCATGTTATTCTGTGATTCCGTAAATTGCTGCAGGAAAATACTGAAAACAAGGCCTATGCAGTTTCATTGGATCTAGGCTGGACTTTTGAGATTTTTCATCCATATACACTCACCCTAACTTAAAATTCACTTCAAACTCAGAAAGAATCTGGCTAACCTGTTCAGGACACCAGCTTTTGACATCATGTGCTTGATTCTGCTCTGTGCTAACAGGTGTGTCTTGTTCTCCCTTCTGGATAAAGGCAGATGTGGAGTAGTTTGGGGCCAGGCTCCCCAGGTTTTGCCTGGGCAGTGCCGTTTGTGGCTTGTGCCATACTCTGCTGGAAGAGAGGGAAAGGCAGGAGCAGCTGTCAGCTGGACAAAGTGGCAGAAGAACAGACATTTAAGGATCAGCCAGCACTGACCAACACTAAGACATCAGCTCAGGCTGTGGTTTTGTCATGAAGTTGTTGCACCAAGATTAAATTATTTTGAGGATCATGACATCTGAGACTCTGCCATAGGAATCCTGGGGATGAGCTGGTGAGGAAACCTGGTGTGGGTGTGGAGGGAGCAGCTGTGGAGGGGCCTTGGTCCAAGCTCAGTGCTGCCAGCAGCACCTTCAGAGTGGGTCCTGCTTGGCTGGAACGAGAAGTTTCCTTAAGCCAGCCCATGGGTACACAGCAACTTCTTGCCAAAATCTGGGTGTCTCATGCCTTTGTGAGAGCAAACACTCCTGCCATTAGCAAAAAGATCCCCTGAAAATATCCCTCTGGCCCGGCTGGAAAGTGGCTTCCAGCTGTTCCCGGCTAGCCCTGGCTAGGAATACTTCCAGACTCAGTTGACAGCAGCAGACGGACTGGCCACCACCCCCCTGGTGGGTCAGAGCTGCACAAGAGATGTCGGTGAGGCTTTGACGAAGGTAGGAAGCGAGGAGGCTACTTTGTGGCTAGATGGTTTTTATTGTCACCTGCTCTTCTCAGGGGAGTCACGCACCTCTCTCACTGTCAGAGATGTGGTTACAGCTTATAAGGGGTTGGGAGAAGGGGGTGGACACAAGAGGGAAAGCCAATCAGGGAAATGGGGATGTCACACAGACAGCGAATGGGAAACGAGGGGTGGGGGTTCCCCAGCCTGCTCCAATCTGGGACCGAGTCTCTCCGAACACTCTGGAAGGAGAGGAGAGGCTTCCCAGAGAGTGACAGGCTGTGGAGAACAAAGGCAGGGGGAAACCAAATGGGGAGAAATACAGGGGGAACTCAGGAAAAACCATTACAGAACTTAAAAATATTAACAATAAATAAAAAGATATAAACCGCGCCGCTACAATCCCCATCTGGTTTTTTAGGACCATCAGTTTCAAGCTCTTCAAATATTTATCTGTAGCTAAAAATGAGGGAAAGTAATAGAAAATATGTCACAATTTGCCACTGCTTGGTGAAGGGATCAATGAATTTAAGATTTACAATGAGTACATTGGAAAAAATAAAGCACACAGTAATTTCCACCACAATTTTTTTGGAGCAGGGGGGAGGAGGAGAGAAAGGCCACTGTAATACTTATATATAATGAATTACTTAAAAATAAGCTAAGCAAATATCTTCCTCATATAACTTATATGTTAACTGAGAAAGCCAAAGGGAAGTGGATAGGAGAGTATGAATGGAGAACAGCCTCTTTCCATCTTTCCACAGTGGTGTTTAAGATGAGAGAAATCTGACAGAGATGGGTGAGTATTTCTGTCTGGTCAAAGGTAAATGCTTTCACATTGAGAACACTTCACCTAAGGCACTCAAAGGTGAATTGCAATGGCTGCAAATAAGGCCTTTGGAATAAAAATATGAAGCAAGATTGATACCCAAGTCTGGGATGTTACTATTTAGGTTGATTTACAGTCCTAGAATGTTGATAGTTTCCTGATTTTAGATGATGCCATAGCTAAGCTAAAACAATGATGCCCTGAAGCCAAAACTAATTGTTTCCTGTTCTGTTTTGATTGCATTTCCCTTCTTCTGCAGAAAGGAGTGCTAATGGATGAAGTTGCAGGTTTATTTTAATACAGATCATTAACTGGGAAAATATTCAGGATGACTGTATTCTATTCATAGTCCAAATCCAATTCCTCAGCCACACGGAGCAGTGCAATTACATGGCATGCAGGGCAATTTTTCCTAAAAAGAGAAGCACTTGAATAAAGTAGAACTGCAGAGTTCTGTGATCTGAACCTGTGTAAGTATTAGAAAGAGTAAGAAAAGGCTGTCCTTTGCTTTGGGTCAGTACAAATGGGTGCCCAGTGCTGCTGTACTTCAGAGCTTGTGGGAAATCTGGGGCTGTACAGCACTGACTGTCAGAATTTATTTACCGGCAACGTTTCATAATGCCCTGGACCACTGAGACAGCAGAGGACACACACAGTTCTGAGTGGTATTCTGATTTAAACAGGGCTATAAACATGTACCATTACTACAGATTAACAAAAGCATTGTCTTTGGTCTAAAAAAGATCCTTAGCTGGTGTGTGAAGCCTTCTTAGATAGAAACTAGCACAAAGAATTAAGGTATAGACTGATTCAAACCAGGAGTTTTCTTTGTCAGTGTATATTTAATTTTTTCCAAAGCACTCTTATTCTGGGGGATGTTTATTTCTTCAACAAGGTGTATTTCTTCCCCATGGGAACAGGCTGTGAATTCATTCCTGGTGTCCCTACCTGTCACCAGTGTGACAGAGTTGTCTCTGGGTCTCCTGGACTTGTTCTGAACAGGAAGAGACCATTGGTACTCCGGAAAAAGTCAGGTGTCCAATCGAGTTAATTATCAGATCTGCTTTTAGCATAAACTCTGGTTTGAAGGACAATAGCTGGAGTCTAAATTAGAAGATCCAATGCTGAATATCTTTTTGTATGGGAGGTTTGTCTCACAGATGATATAAACTCTGCTGCAAAGCTCTTTGAAGTCACAAGAGTTTTCTCTTGATGTCAAGAATCTTTGGTCCAAGCCTTTAGAGTCAAGCACGTTTGCACTCATTTGTGTGAAGACACAATAAATCTGTGTTAATGGGCAAGTACAAGAACAGATTATGTGGTAACTGTGGTTTTTCTATTAATATATTCTCCCATGAGTTTACATGTTGTTTCATTAATCTAAATCTTCCTTAACACCACTTCTAATCTAGTCAGTAGGAGCTGTAATAATATCTAAGCACAGAGAAAAAGCAGTAAAGTATTTGGTTGTTTTATTAAATGCCTACTGCAGTCCTTGATCATGAAGGTATCTTAGTGAAAACCAGTCTTAATTCTGATAAATATTTTGTGGAAATATTATGAAAGCTCTGATTAATCTAGCAATGGAATGTTTGTTAAATCAAGGTATTACAGAAATACTTTTACAAAGCCTGATAAATTACACTGAAATCCAAGATGGTAGCAGCTATAAATGATAGCTACCTAAATATTCAAGTCCTTTTATAAGAGATGTGTGTACAGAAAATAAGTAGAGTTGTTTCCTTTTTAAAGCCACTAAAACTGTTATTTAATGCAAATGAATTATACAAAGTTCCCAAATGTGAAACTAAATTATTTTATGAATAAACATTTTTAATCACAAGAAAAAACTGTCTAGACTAAAACTCATTGTGATGAATATTGTGATGATACAGAGAACAAAAGTGATGACCCTTGCTATAAATGCTCACTAAATATGCACAGAATTATTTCCTGCTATATGTGTGAATGCCTTTGAAGAAATGCTGAAATTCAAAGTTTTAGTGTCATGTGCCAAAGCAGGGGTTCTTTTCAGTCTTTTAAAATGCAGACTTGCATTAGAACTTGAAAATATTCCTCAAGCCCGGCTGGAAAGTGGCTTCCAGCTGTTCCCAGCTAGCCCTGGCTAGGAATACTTCCAGACTCGGTTGGCAGCAGCAGGCGGACCGGCCACCACCCCCCTGGTGGGTCAGAGCTGCACAAGAGATGTCGGTGAGGCTTGACGAAGGTAGGAAGCGAGGAGGCTACTTTGTGGCTAGATGGTTTTTATTGTCATCTGCTCTTCGCAGGGGAGCCACGCACCTCTCTCACTGTCAGAGATGTGGTTACAGCTTATAAGGGGTTGGGAGAAGGGGGTGGACACAAGAGGGAAAGCCAATCAGGGAAATGGGGATGTCACACAGACAGCAAATGGGAAACGAGGAGTGGGGGTTCCCCAGCCTGCTCCAATCTGGGACCGAGTCTCTCTGAACACTCTGGAAGGAGAGGAGAGGCTTCCCAGAGAGTGACAGGCTGTGGAGAACAAAGGCAGGGGGAAACCAAATGGGGAGGAATACAGGGGGGAACTCAGGAAAAACCATTACAGAACTTATAAATATTAACAATAAATAAAAAGATAGAAAACACACTGCTACAAGAACTTTAATTAATTATGTGAAATTTTCAGGGTTTCAGATACAAACTCTCTGCTTTTCTTGCAGCCTGTATGATACAGCTGTGAGGTCATTATTGGTCTTCCCCTGCTTCTTCTACTGACACTGAGCTGCTGCCCTTGTGCAAAACAACTTAAGTAGACAGTACAAGTAGATACTTGTCAGAAGAGTAAAGGAAAATAACTTTGTTAAGTAGCTCAGGGTTCTGTAAATCACACAACTTGGCCAGGCTGCCTTTGTAACAAGAGGTGAATATTCCTGTTTTTATCCACCAAGATCCTTCCTGTTCTTGCATAAGGTTTGGAGCTGCTGCAGAGAGCCCAGAGGAGGCTCCAGGATGAGCAGAGGGATGGAGCAGCTCTGCTGGGAGGAAAGGCTGGGAGAGCTGGGATGGTTCACCTGGACAGGAGAAGCTTTGGGGTGAGAGTTTGGTTTCCGCTCAGCAATCCTTGATAAGCGATTTCCTTGTCCTTATTTTGGCCCACAAGCTTTTCCACTCTAGCTCTTCCTATTGTTCTCCCTCTTCACACTGTGGGGGTGGAAGACAGTCAGCAAGCTGCTACAATACCTGAAGTTTCCTCTCTATGCCTTATTTTCTGGTACCAAAATTTTCCTTGCCTTTTTGCTATTTTAACTCATTTATAAATTGAATTTAAATACACTATTCTGAAAGAAAATCTGAAAATTCATGGAAAAAGGTGTTATTTTGTTGTCAAAATTTTCCTTGTGCAGAGGGGAAAATGAGGCTCCTCTTATATGTGTATTTTGTCAACCTGGTGAGAAGGAGCACAGGAACTTCTCATTGCCATAAAGGCATAAAGAGTGGAACTCTGCCTTTACACTCAGAGATTAATTCAGTCTGTGCTACAATTCTGTTTATTCCACAGAATAGGTGGAACTGTTCTTCTCCTCCAGCCCAGAGGAGCCTCTGGTCTGTTTCAGGTCTGCAGGCAGTACTCCTATGTAAAATTGTTCCATGAGAGGTAGAACAAATCAGTGAAGCAGGAAGAGGCTAAAGCAACTGAAATTCCAGTTATTTTTTTCCTTCCAGTTTATCCTTTGCTGATGGCAGTTGTGAACATTGCAGAAATGTGGGTAGGAAGGAAGATTGAGCCAAACCCTTCTCAGTGGCATGGAGTGAAAGGAGAGGAGGCAATCTCAGCAATCTGAAATTCTATTTAAACATAAGAGAAAACCTTCTCACTGTGAGGACAGCCAAACCTGGAACAGGTTGTCCAAAAGCATCTTGGGTTCTCCATTCTTGGAGGTACCAAAAACCTGACTTGAAGGCAGTTGTGAGCAACCTGCTCTGTCTGACCCTAGTCTGGGCTGGAGGGTGGATTAGAAAATCTCCAGAGGTCCCTCCCAGCCTTATCCAGGGTGTGATCCTGTGGTGACCCCTCCAACAGGTCCCTACCCACGAATAGCAGCTCAGAAATAAAAGAAATAAATATAGTACCAGCAATTAACGCAGGGCAATGTCACTAATGTCCATAAAATGCCATCTGAAACTGCCTGAAATGATGGCTTGTGAAAATAAATTGCATTCCAATCAGCCAGCTGCAGACAATTTCAGCAAAAACATTGCTGAGCTGATATGTGGGTTGATGATGTTTCCACTGGCCATGGTTTGCAAACCTCCTATTATTTTCTCAAAAGAGGCTGCATAGTGTTTCACCTTTAGAAAAGCTATTGCAAAGATTTATGGAAGCATAATATGAAAATAAGACTAATGGATTACCTGGAAAGGGCGTTAATGTTCCTGTTACTCATAGCATAAATCAGAGGTCAAATGGTTATTCACCTTAGCACGGCTCGAGCTCCCTCAAGCCCTCATGCAACTTCTGTTTTCAGAAATGAGCCAAAGCACAAATTCCCGTGGCCTGAAGAGGAGAATATTATCAAAAATAACATCTCACAGAAAGACTGAACAGAGGAAGGCAAATATACTGAAGAGAATACCTCATGTCTTTCTGTGGGTTTGATCATCTGGAGGTAAATGTTTTTCTTGTACTCAACATGGTTTTGTCAAAAATACTTTTTGTTGTGAGGCAGTGGAGCAGCAAGAGTTTCTATAAAACAGCTACCAAGAATGCTTTGCATTCCTGGGAAGCAAATAAAATAGGGAACAGTTGGTAGGAGTATCAGGGTAGTAGAAATGGGATTAAGCACTCCAAATCCCAATTAGGTGAATCACAAGAAATTCCTGAAGCAAACTTTATTCCAGGTCTGCATTAAACTGTTGTAATTGTGCTGGTCTTGTGTTTGTAGAACGACAAGAATTAAAATACTTTGAGAATTTATTTTACAGAGATTAAAAACTGCCTCCAGTTTTATGTCTCTTATGTTTTGACAATTTTGAGGGAGTTTTTTGCTTTGTGAGTGCACCAAGGGAAGACTGGTTCCAGCATTACAGAAATTCAGCCACCTCTAAGGGGAAATGCAGCCATTAGAACAGCAATTAGCAAAGCCACAAAATGATTGTTGATAGGGATTTTAAGATTATCATTAAAAACTGGTAGGTGTGAAATGCTAGTTACCTCAACTGCAATGACAGCCAAGCAATCACAGAAGGCAAGAAACTCACTGAGCAGCCTTCAGTTTTCAGATTTCCTGTGAGAAAAATGCTTTTATAAAGAATCTTTGAGACATCCAGGAGAAGAAGAGGCAAGCTAACCTAGGCTCTGTGTGGTGTAATTTTACCTGTGTACCAGGGTCATTACCCTTCCATGAAAAATGTTGTGCCTTTAATGTCTGCAGAGAACACTCCTCCCATCTCCAGGTCAGGAATTCCCTTTCTTGACAACAGCTTGTCAAGCAATTCTTCATGGGCCTTTTATTTAAACTGAGCTATTAGTTTGCTCTGTGGAAAATAAGTAGCTCAGTGAATAAATATTGGTTGCTTCTGTTTCATGGAAATTTCCTCGGAGATCTCAGCTTAGTGTTTTGGGTGCTTCCAAGTCACTTAGTTTGTTAAGTATAAAGAACACACATACACTTCCAGGGCTCTCCTAATTTCAGGAGTTCTTTGTTCTAATAACAGGACCAGTACTTGGCCAAATTGAACCTTGTTTATTTTTCTCTTGACTGTCACATATACATTTCCAAATGCTCTTGCCATTTCTGCAGCTGTGGGTTATCCAAAAGGTCCTTGTTTTAAAAGACTTGAAAAGACTAAAAATGTAAGCTTACAAATGGACTATGGGATACATGCAAGTTGGTACGGATCTTTAATTTTACATGTTGAAAGTTTTGATTCTGTATTTTTCAAGTGTTATTTTAAATTTGACCTGAAATTAAAATAATCTCCCTCCAGAAAAGGTTACATTCCTTCATCTTGCATTATAGAATCACATACTGGTTTGGGCTAGAAGGGACCTTAAAGATCATCCCATTTCATCCCCTGCCATGGGCAGGGACACTTTCCACTAGACCAGGTTGCTCCAAGCCCCATCCAACCCATCCTTGAAAGAAATTAATAAAACTTATGCTGAAAACATTAATTTGTGGAAAGCAACTTTTCAAATATTGATTGGGCACCAGCCTCAACAAGGAAGTAAAGTCCTTCTCTGTCCCGTTCTCAAAACATTTCTCCATGTCTTCAGAGGCACGGGAAATATAAAATGGTTTTGACAAAGTCTTTTCTCTAACAAGACCTTAAATGAGGAAAATTCCTGGTATTTTGGAACCAGAAGGGACTGTACCAGAAGTGCCACTCAAAGGAGTGAAAAACGTGAAGGAATGAAGTTTTGTAGTCTGTCTAGACCAGGCTTTGATATAAGTCAGTATCAGGTGCTCTTCAAATGGTGCTAAGTGTCCTGAGCAGCATGCCTTGACCTCAGGGAACATTTGCCTTTCGCTTCAAAGGCTGATACATGTATCTTACACTGGCTGCATCACATAGAATTTGGCATATTTTTTAAAAAATCCCCTATAATGCTGTACAGTGACTATAGAGTAGATTTATGTTTGTATGTGTTTACCCTACTGCATTCTTGGGATCGGTTCTGCTCTTTGCTTTGAGCTGCTCCATTTCCAGCCACGCCAGACTATGGGACACCAACAGGTCCCAGCCCAGGCTGCCCTTTGCAGTACTGCCTGGGGATATGAAGTCAAGAAGTGGCAAGAAGATGGATGTTTGGCTGAAGTGACAGATTCCGTTTCCTGGAGAAAGCTGCTGACTGCAGTGTCACAAATAGAGCTGCTTGTCTGCCCTTCCAGGTGTTGTGATGGTGGCAGCTGCTTTAGGGGGACCTTGAAGAGGTGAGGAAATGAGTAGATTTACTGGGGAATTCAACTTGCTTGTAAGTGTTAGGACACATCAACACTCGCGATGATTTATGCTGATATTCACATCTAGATTCTGAGGAATTTCATTGCACAGATTTCTGAGCAGAAGAGACATGCATGTTAATAAAATACCATAATTGGTGTGTACTTTCAAACCTGGAAAATTATAACTATATGTGGGAAGAATGATGTCTTAAAAAGAAAACATTCTTCTGTAGAAATTGTTCTCATGTCTGTGCAAGGTTTTTGTGGGTGAAAAAGGTGTTCAGAGTCCAAAACACAATGTGCAGCTCTTGTTTGGAGTGGTTAAACCATCTTGTAAATATGTTATAGTTTGAGTTTTGCATGGCCTTGTAGCAGCACATCTTTCATATGGATGTCATGTAGAGGGAAGGGAAGGGAAGGGAAGGGAAGGGAAGGGAAGGGAAGGGAAGGGAAGGGAAGGGAAGGGAAGGGAAGGGAAGGGAAGGGAAGGGAAGGGAAGGGAAGGGAAGGGAAGGGAAGGGAAGGGAAGGGAAGGGAAGGGAAGGGAAGGGAAGGGAAGGGAAGGGAAGGGAAGGGAAGGGAAGGGAAGGGAAGGGAAGGGAAGGGAAGGGAAGGGAAGGGAAGGGAAGGGAAGGGACCTTAAAGCCCACCCAGTGTCACCCCTGCCATGGGCAGGGACAGCTCCCACTGTCCCAGGCTGCTCCAAGCCCCAATGTCCAACCTGGCCTTGGGCACCACCAGGGATCCAGGGGCAGCCACAGCTGCTCTGGGCACCCTGGGCCAGGGCCTGCCCACCCTGCCAGGCAACAATTCCTTCCTAATATCTGATCTAAACCTGCATTCTGTCAGTGTGAAGGCATTTTCCCTTGTCCTGGCACTCCAGGTCCTTGGAAACAGATTTGCCAAATTTCTGTTCTTTGGATTGTAGCTAAAACCAGCAGAGTCAAAAAAAAAAAAAAAGAGTTGTCAAGATAGTCTTGATTAATATTAAAGTGAAGAGTACCAATCAGATACTTTTCTTATTAAAATTCTTAGATGTAGCCACGGACACAGCTCAGTGTTCTTCCATGCTGTGCAGGTAAAAAAATTCAGCACCAGGTGTATTAATTTTTAAATTATTTTGATTTGGCACAAACTCTCTATTGTACTGATATTTCTGGGAATATTATTATTATTCTGATAATAATATTTTCATTCTGGGAATATCACTTAGTGAGGAATCCTATGCCATTTAAATAATCATGAGTCTTTTGAGAAAATAATTACAATCTAATGATTTCTACAGAGAACCATTTATATTTTGATCAGAGGTCACAAGGGTCAAACATAATATATTGCCTATCAGCATTTTCCTAATATGTCCAATCTGTAGGGATTTCTTGCTCCATTTTCTAGTTTTCTTTATTTTTTGAAACATTTTCATTTAAGATTGGGAAAAACTCTGAAGAACAGCTTTTTCTTGTCAAACTGTGACTGATGTATGATGGGGTTTTTTGCTTTTTAGAAAAGTATTCTATTTTCACCAGAAATTTGATGAGGCTTTTATCAGTGGCTTTAGAAATATCCCATTTTTATTGCCAGTGATTTTTTTTTTCTTGCTTAAATATTTACGTTTCTGAAATTCAGGCACCAGTGAAATTTCTGCAAGTGAAACAATTAATCTCTTCTTTGGTCAACATATGCAAAAGAGACACTCCAGGAAGTGTGACTTCAATGTATAACATTGATCTTGTATTCATTTCTATACTCAGATACTTCCATCCATGTGAATCTGATTTAAGGCTTTCATTTCCACAAAGTCAGGAGAACTCAAGGCCAAATGTTTAAAGCTAAGCAGTCTGTTATTTGCTCCTCAATGAAGGACAAATGTGCATATTTAAATGTTTTCAGATGTTAATTTTTTCCTACCCTATTTTTAGGGAAAGCAGATACATCATAAGCTTTCTTCTGTTTGCTAAAGGCAGAGCAAAATTTAAGCACAAGGATCACTTTTCATGACTATGGTCAAGGTACTCTGAGAAATTTCTTTTCTCAGTATGAAACCAGTAAGATCTGGGAAACCTTTTTGTCCAAGTTGTGTATCACAGAATCCCAGAATTAGTAAAGTTGGAGAAGGCCTCCCAGCCCATGGAGTCCCAGCTGTGCCCAATGCCCACCTTGTGCCCAGTCCAGAGCACTCAGTGCCACCTCCAGCCCTTCCTGGGACACCTCCAGGGATGGGCACTGCAAACCTCTCTGGGCAGCCCCTGCCAAGGCCTGAGCACCCTTTCCATGCAGAAATTCCTGCTGCTGTCCAAGCTGAGCCTCCCCTGGGCCAGCCTGAGGCCGTTCCCTCTCCTCCTGTCCCTGTGTCCCTGGGAGCAGAGCCCCACCCCCCCACCCCCCCCCAGGCTGTCCTCTCCTGGCAGGGACTTGTGCAGAGCCACAAGGTCCCCCCTGAGCCTCCTTTTCTCCAGGCTGAGCCCCTTGCCCAGCTCCCTCAGACCCTCCTGGGGCTCCAGAACCTTCCAGAACCCAGCCCCGTTCCCTTCCCTGGACATGCTCCTGCTCCTCCATGTTTGTAGCAATGTATTTAATCAGCGTAGGCCATAATGTGCACCAGCCTAACCATCTTTAGTTATTCTTATCAGAACTCCCAGGAATTCATCAAGGCTACTGAGACATAAACACTGCTAAATTAAGAAAGAAGAGTCTGAGAAATAGAATACCAAGAATGCAAGTCTTAGATAAAGGAGGCCCGACGTGATGATGGACTGTGACAAATCACATGTCCTAAAGGATGCATGCTGAACATGTGGACAGTTGTGGGAACCCTAAAAATCCCCTCAGGGAAACTTCCAGGCTTTGCCCCAGAAGAATGTACCCCAGAGTTTCCTTGCCTAGGCTGAGAGAGGACTTCCCCCATGGTGCCCTGCAGAACTACTGCCCATCCATCTTGGATTGCTTCCCCCATCGGCTACTTGGCCCTGCCCTCCCCCAAATGTTTATTCCTCATTCCCCCACAGGTTTGCTGCCCCTTGCCTTGCCTTTGTACCGCCCCTGTGCCCTCCGACCACTGGTTCCTGGACCCCATACTGCCCCATGCCAGGGCAGCCCACATGGTCTGGGTCTTCTGTCCATGATCCCTTTGGCATGCTGAAATAAACCTTGCTGGAAAATATCACACAGGAGGCTTTTCCCTGTCTTTCCTCTGCTGAGGCATGTATGTGTGCATGGGCTTGAAATGGCTGCTCCTGTGGGCTGCTCAGAGCAGCTTCTGAAGGAGACATTTTGAGAAGGGAGCAGCATTTTACCATCCTGCCACGTTGCTACAGACAATATAGAGCCTTCAATCAGATAATGTGTGACCACGTGAACAGTTGACTTAGAATATATAAAAACAGCTTAATGTAAACAATAAATGGCTTCTGCTCAATCATATTGACTGGTAGTCCAGAGGTCCTGAACTCCCACACGTGTCCCTCTTTGTGAGGGCCCAGAGCTGGGCACAGCCCTCAGGGTCCCTCAGCAGGGCCAGCACAGGGGACGGGCCCTGCCCTGGGCCTGCTGCCACCCCTCTTGAATTGTCATGGACCTCCTGCCCAGCTGGGGACAGCTGGGCTCCAACATGGCCCAGAGAGGGCAGACAAGGAGAATATCGGCATTGTGATCTGCCTGATGTGCCAAATATCAGTGCAGTCAGTGAAGCAGGGAAACAGGAGTGCTGGTTCAGAGGAATCCTAATGGTAGAAAAAGAAATATTTCTTTTGTTCACTGAGGCAATCAGTACACTTTGGGGTTGTGTGGAAAGCCTTACAGTGCTTGCTTATGCAATTAGCATTGGTTTGCTTTATGTCTTAATTAGCAGCACAGTCTGGGTAGAAAATCAGTGTAGGACCTAACAGATTCTTGTTTCTTGTGCTGTTTGTATTTAATTAATATATAAGTACTTACACTTTTGTACACATAAGTATACCAAAATACTTATGATACGCTAATAACACTCAATTTGCGTCAAATATGTGGCTTTGGTTCACTTCAATAGATAATTTTTTCCATATTCATTTCTTTTTGGTCCTGAAAAGTTTCACGAAAACAACAACCAAATAAGAGTATAGATAGGAAATATTAAGTGAATTCTTTGTTTTGAATGAAATCCCAAACCAGCACCTGCCCTGTGAAGAGATGAGGTATGTAAATAAATGTGAATGAAGGAACCAGGTGTTCAAAAGTTCTTATTTATTGATTAAAAAAAAAAATACAGGTTCCCCAAAAGAGAAAATAATAGCATGTTCATGCCAAATTAGTGAGAAATTTTCAGTTATTTTAAAAGAAAATTGCCAGAAGAGGTTGCAATCTTTGAAGCCCCTTCCAACCCAAACCTTTCTGTGATTCTGTGAACATTCTGATTTGGTTCTGGACATCAAAATTATTTTTGCCCTTTGGCTACACACAAGTCTGAAATATCTGGTAACTGATTCATATTTTGTGTCCATGGATTCATTAAAGCAGCTTCTCATATTGGTACTGTTCAGATGTATATTTTATAGTTTAGCAGGCCTCTCATGGCTGAAATTACATTTTTAAGTTTATCATATGCTTACCCTAATGATTCTGCCTTGATCATATGAATTTCTGTGTTGCTGAATTTCTCTTGACATGCAATCTGTATTCTTGGAGATGGAAAATTCTCTCTTTCCCTCAATAGTTTGCTGCTCTTATTCTATCACAATCACTGTTAAAGCAAATTGTTTTTAACAGTTTTTATTTTCCAGTCTTCATTTTTCATGTTGTACTGTTCTTTGCTTCATTGTAGAGCTCTTTTTAACTGATATTTTCTCCTCATAAATGTGCTTATACAACAATTTTTAATTGCTTTCAATCTTCCTTTTGAAAGGCTGAATAGATTGAATTCTTTCAATCTTTCACTACAAGGATTTTTCTGCAATGCTTATATAATGTCTCTCTCTGAGCCTGCTCCACTCTCTGAGCATGGTTTTAAAGATGTGAACACCCAATCCATGAGAAATATCTCTTGGCAGAGGAGTAAAAATATTTGTTTCCTTTGGATTTGAATTGTGAGTTGCTCCATCAGAGTGACATTAAGACCAGACAAGTCAGTCTTTCCCAGGCTGTTCTCTTTCTGTTTGTATGTCTTGTATTTCCTGCCTGTGGATGCTCATCTCTATTAAAATACATCTTTGTATGAATTGGGCTCTTTTGTCAGACATCAATCTGTAAAAAAGACTGTTTACCACTTTTTGGGTACCCTACTGATTCTGTCAGTAGTGGTTTAGATATGGCCAGATGGTAGTAATTAGAACAAAGTCATAAAAAATAAAGCAAACCCACCTCTACACTTCTCTTATCACAGAGATTGATGCCTGCACAGACATAAGGCATTTGGAGATCTTTTTGGAAGAAATTGTATTCCTCATTCTTCTAGACCTGCAGGATGAAAAACCTGGTAAAAAGTCTGGTCAGAGCTTACTTTCTCAGGCAGGTTCTCAAAACCCAGCAGAAAAACAGGAACAAGCAGTAACCTGATTTCAAGGTCTGCCGAATACAGGTATAGAATTTTATCCCCAGCCACTGCTTTTAGTTTTACCAAACCACCATTTCTTCATAAGACCAGCTTTCTCAAGGCATTCCTATCAATCTTTCCAAGTGAGATACACATCTAGATTTCCCATCATACTCTTCTCTGTAATGTTGCACTTTTCTCCTAGTGAATAAACTTCTATGCACAATCTCTTAATTTTGCCTTGGGCAATTCATTCTCTGATATGCAAATATTGTGCATAATGCAGAACTTAGGACTTATAGATTTTGTGGGGTTTTTTCCTTGATTCATTCAAAGATATAAGCAGCTTTTGTTTTGAAAACCCTTTGTTGAATAAACCTTTGTGGGACAGTCCTGCCCCTGGGGTTGAGTCCAATCCTGTCCCAGTTGAGTTATGCATCAAGAAGTGCAACAAGTGCTGAAATCTGAGAAAATCTGTGGTTAGGCTGGATTTCTCCAGTGCTGCTCTGTTGATGTTTCAGCCTCCTCCACTCTGTGTCCCTAAAGAGACAGTTATTGATCTGCTGACAGCTCAGCCCTATGGATAATCTTCTCATGCTCTGCTGCCCAGGTAGGGGTTTTGGGGACAGACAAAGGTGAAGCAGCAAAGCTGCCATTACTGTAGGGAGAGCCCTTTGTAGCTACAGGAGAAAAAAAATCAGCTTCACAGTTAATTAATTTTTGCTGAAAAATTAAGCCTTCAGAATTGGGAACAAGTTCTGATTCTTTATGCAGTGAATCAAAATAATATTCTGTATTTAGGAGGAGATGACAAGGTTAGTCATTTGACTAACAGTGCTGTTGCTCTATTTTGGCTTGCAAATAATTTTTTAAATGTGATTTAAGAATCTAAAATAAATGTCACTAGTATGTGAACTCATGTTCTGAGTTCTTCCAGGTCATTCTGACCACTGCTGGCTCAGAACTTTTTCCAGACCAGAGAAGGACATCCACTGCAGGGCCAGAGAGCAAGGAATGCACAGACCTGATTATTCACTTTGTCTAAGTAGGAAGATGAAATACAAATTTAATCTACTGTATTGTGACACATCTTTATGTGGCAGATTGAACAAAACTAACCCAAATCACTCAGTCTTTAATTTTTCTTCTGCCTGCCTATTTAAGTACTGTTTGTAGCCAATTAGTTGTGGCTACCTTCACGTGCTGTTCTAGAAGTACCATGTTCTCCTTGCTTACATGAAAATGTTCTTTACCACTGCTTCAGTTAATGGGATCAGGTTAAAATCCTACAACATTCAAATCCTGGCTTTGCTCTAACTATAAATGAGGAACACACTGATGATTTGGGTTGATTATTTATCCACAGCAGCTGGAGTCAGCTGAGGTTGTTACCAAGGTGGTTTGTAGGTATCTGACATGTAGTATCAATAATCAAAAGTAGAATCCAAGGAATGCCATTTGGTCTTCCATAGGCTTTCAGCAGGAATTTTAACCTTGTAGTCACCCTCCAATGACACAACCTCTGTAATGAGTTAATTTCTTCATTCAATTTCTTTATTTCAATTTTCTTAGCATAAAAATGTATGGTAAGCCCTAAACCAAACCCTAATGAAATAGTTATATACATATTGGACCATATACTCAAATTAAAATAAAGCCTACATACACTGTTTCTTTAGAATTGAAAGAACTGTTACCTAAAAACATTTCCTTTTTGAAGGAAATGATAATTAGAAGATTTAACTGGACTGATTCATTGATGAAAAGAAAATTATATGAAGCCAACGTTCCCTTTGAGATGAATAATTAGAATTGACAACTGTGATTTTTTTTTTACCAGGGTAAGTTACATTTTTTGGATGAGGCTGAAATTGCTTATAGCAGGTGGTAACGAAACAGTTGGCACTTTGTATAGCCTTGCTATGCATGAGTTCTATTCCTTGGAGTATGTCCAGGAACAAGGTACCAGCAAAAGTAACTTGTCTCTAATTCCCATATTCTATCACATAAAATACTAATGTGTAGTAGGACTGCACAGACAGCTTCTAAATATAGTGTTGGCTACACTGAGTTACAAGGAGTGGGCACAGAGCTCTCCAGAAACCTGAAGCTAGCAGGATTTCATGATATTCCTCTCTTCAGGGCCACTGGAGCTTAACTGCCAACACAAAAGTTGATGGTCCTCTTCCAAGAACCTTTTAAGCACATAAATGAGATCCATGGGAATTGAGAAAGACCACAAGGGTGTGGGAGAGCCTCAGTGCAGAGGACCATGGGTTGGATGTGTTACAGAAACCTGTAACACACACACCTAGAGAGCCCTTTGCACATCTACAGCAGCTGTGCATGGAATTCAGTACATGGAATTCCCAAGGCCTTATCAGTTTCACGTGGTCACTGAAGTCTTCACTATCACAGAAACTCAGAATTATTAAAGTTGGAGAAGCCCTCCCAGCCCATGGAGTCCCAGCTGTGCCCAATGCCCACCTTGTCCCCAGGCCAGAGCACCCAGTGCCACCTCCAGCCCTTCCTGGGACACCTCCAGGCATGGGCACTGCAAACCTGGGCAGCCCCTGCCAAGGCCTGAGCACTCTTTCTGTTTTTTCCACAAAAAGGAAGTTTTTGTATTAAAGACATTCTGTACTTCTGTTATCACTTGTCCTATTCCTGTGCTTGGAAAATCTCCTTACCATGGTTTGATAGACTCGATGATCTTAGAGGTCTCTTTCAACCTAGCGATTCTGTGATTCAAATAGTCCCCAATTAAAAGAAAAAGTCACAGCTTTTGATTCTTTCTCTCTTCTTCTTCCATCCCCCCTTTAATTTTCATCTTCTGAATTATGCTCTTTATTTTCCTCTCTATCACACACAACTGTTTCTTAGTACTCTCATTCATTTCAGTTCCCTAGCTATTAATCAGCAAGAGGTAGAAACAAACAAATGGAGCTGTATCTGTTTGGAACTCTGTAGCTCCATGTTTTCACTGCATTCCTGGTCGTTTATTTTCTGTGAGACCATTGCCTATTTGTCAAATTCAAATGAACTGCTGTATAGACAAATAGATGCTGCAATTACACAGAAAACAGAATGTTGTCTCCTTTCCTGGTGACTGAGTAGCAAATAGTTTTGGCTTTTTCCTCTCCTCCCCTTTTCACTATAAAATCAGGAAAACAGGAGAGTGTAGGTGCTTTGACAGGTTTCAAGGACACCACTTTACCCAAGTCCTTTGTATTTTAATTATTTATTATCTAATAATACTGAGATTAATGAGTAATATCAGTGAATTAGTCTAACAATTGGCAGCTTTAATGCATTGTTGTACACACTTGCAATAGCTCCATGATCCAGTCAGATCCTTAGATTGAAGCTAAACTCTAGCTGATGTCCAATGTGGGAAGAGGAAGAGTAATTCCCAGGAAGAAAGTTATATTTCCAAACAAAAAAAATCAATATTTGATGAGCTTTCTGACAAAGATTAAGTGTATTTTTAATACAATGCTAATGATCATAGACGAGCAGGGCCATAATATATCAAAATGTAGCAGAATGGAAATCCTGCAGGTTGGTATAATGAGAACCATTATTGTCACTTAGAAGATTGAACTGTTTCATTTAAGCAGTTCTGAATGCCAAAATGCTGAAAGTAAAATATCAGGAGTTGTTAACTGTAACGATTTTTAAATCAGGATCATTAAACAGAAGGATTACTGCAGGAGCTGGTGATGAAAGCCATGGCAATAATGCATCCATTTAGCAGGCATTCAAGTTGTAGCAAAGAACATGAGTGTTAACAGTTCATGATTCAGAAAATTTTACTTCAGTCTTGAGCATTTTCCAATGTTTTTGTGTATGATTCAAGCAGTCTTTATTGGTAATGTGCTTAATATACCATGATGGGGTGGGAACTAGTGTGCAGGGGGCAGGAAATTATTTATTTTCACAGGTCCAACTTTCTTCTGCAGTGAACTAAAGTTAAATTTAAAAAAAATACAAACCACATCCCCAAAGCCTCTGTTGTTGTATTGCTCTGACTTTTTTATAAGTTTGTGGAGCTGTCAAAACAAGATACTGTACGAAACTGTACTGTTTTGAGTTTTGTGGCCATTTGGCCATTTGGCCCTGTTTTGCTGAGTTTTGTATCCACTTTCCAAGACCTGATGTGTTAGACTAATGGCTACACAATTGCTTCTCTAATCAAAGGACAGTTCAATTTCTTGATAAAGAACTTCTACTTTTGGGTATCTTGCTTGCTATACAGCTCCGTGCCATAGATCATGTAATTCCAAATCATTCCATGGGAGTAAATTATTAAAGGGAAGATGCGGCCTGCGTTATCAAGGACATGAAAGGCTGGGTTTAAAAGGATTCATTCTAGAAGGCCCTTGAGGTTTTGTTGAGCTTCCTTAACAGAATAATTTCTTCATCCTTGTTCCTGTCCCTTCCCTCTGCCTCTCTTTTTTATTTTTTAGGGTTTTTTAAGAAAATACAGGAAATAGTCTAATGTACAATGGAAGCAAAGGACATTATTGCCTCCTTTTGTAAAAGGGCTTGGGATATTTGAAATAGCCATGAAAGTGTAGCAGAAACATTCTGTATGTTGGGAGCTTCAACAGAGGAAGCAAGATGTGATCTCACAAGTCAGAATGAAAAGGAAAAATTAAAAAAAGGGAAAAAATGAGGAAGGGAGGGAAATCTGACAGTCACACAGTAACATCTCTAACTGGTTATGAGGAAAACCAAAGAAATAAAAATATAAAGAAGGAAAGGAGTTGGAACGAGCTGTTTGGGAAATATGACAAATATTCTCAGGAGACTTAACAATGTGTCTAAATAAGAATTACTTTTGGTGTGCTATAAAAGCATCCAGGAGTTCCAGGACTCTGTTGCCATAAGCAAAGAGCAAAATGCTGACCCCAGAAGGAATTCATATATAGTTACATGGGAAACAGGGACACACACTCTTTCAAAGTAAACAAGGGAACCACCCCAGCTTGCTGTTGGCACTACTAAAACTTATACAAAGGAAAAATTCCCATTAAACAGTAGATTCCAAGCAATGCCTGCAGTGCACAGATGTGAATCTTGCAAGGGTGAAGTAGAACTCATGGTTGGAGGTAAAAATTACTCTGCTGTCTTTCATGTTTTCTTTTACATATTAACTCTTATATTTGGAATAATTATCCAGAACATATGCAAATCATATGTAAATCAAAGGTTGTTGAATGTACATAGACTCCACAAGCAGCCAAATTAATTTTCAAGTGAAGTTTCCACTTGCTTTCTTCCTATTCCAATTGAGAACATTTATAGTTTTGAGCATATAAAGTCTGGAGAGTGAAGTACAGGCACAGTCTGTACCACAGAGTGTCTTTTTTTTATTAAAAGAATGAAGTCTTGTCAGTGCCATTTATGACTTGATTTAAGAATGTACAGCTGGTGCTTTTGAGGAGAATATGTAAATGATGGATTCTTTATAGGTTCAGTATTAAGTAAATACAGACTGCTCCAGTGTCATCCTATTTGATGCTGCTGAAAGGAACTAATCAAATAGTCTATAAATATCTGCAGTGTCCTTTTTCCCTGGAGGAGCAAGTTACTTTCTGTGAAATTAATTTCCATATTGTGTGTGCCAAACAGAGTAAGTGACAGCCCTTTTCAAACAGGTTTTGTCATTACCTAATGATCAAGTTTTGCATCACTGTAATTTAACATCGGCATCAATTTATAAATAGAGAGGTCAGTGGCCTGATAAACCACTTCTGGATCATGACAATGAAGTGTTCTGCTTCTTATCCTAAGGATGGAGGGAGGTGAGAAGTAGACAGTGTGATCACTGTGTCCATTCCTGTAAGAATCTGGATCTTTTTCTGTTGTATTATGTTATTCCTGGAATATCTACAGGCACAATCCAATCTCTACTGTGCCTTAAAATATAACCAACTGCCTTCAGCTCAGTAGGCAAAAAGGGAAATTTCCTTTATTGTTTAGTGTCCTACGGCCATGTTTGTTAGTGAACACTGGATCTGATGCTGCCCATGATGGGGGAAAAAAGGGGTCCATTTTTAGCTACTGTGCTTTCTGTCCTGGATTCTTGCAGCTTTCAATTTGGTTTGATATCTGAAAAAAAGGCATGTGAGTATTTTAAGGCTTTCTTGACTGAGTGAGGAACAACTCTGGGTAGTTTTTGTCCTGCCCTGCCCTGTTGGAAGGATAGAATCTTTGCACAATGCTGACTGAATCCCGACTAACCTCAGGGACCTCAGGGAAGGAGCCTCTTGCCTGAGAGCTGCACTCACCACAGAGAGCAGGCATGGAAAACACATCCTTGCACTGCTTTCCAGATCTATAAACTCACTCACTCTGAGTTTCCAGTGGCCACTGGATTATTTTATGCTGGATTATGGACATAAAGCTGCAAATTCATTCCTTTCACACTTGGGTTGCCAGTAGTATTATTTTACTTTTCAGTCCCAATTTGAACCAACTTGAACTGACAGCAAAATATAGTTTTGTTAAAACTATATTTTTGTTAAAATATCCCATATTGTGCACATTGTGTTTGGATGAATGACTCATTTTAAAAATCTGAAGAGAAAGTTCATTCTGTCCTAATTTAAACCTAATCATTTTACAAACTCTCCTTTACACCTTCATTCCTCATAAGAAAATATCCCACTGTAGAACAAAACCTTATAAATTATCAGAAAGATTAGACCTCAGAAATGAAAAGTTGACAACCAATCTACAGATATAATTCTCCAAATACTTTACATTTCTGTGCAGCATCTTATTGTTTATATTTTTGACAGGTAGCATGGCCTTTCCAATTTCATTAAATTTCACATCTTACCTTTGAAAGACACTTTATTGTCATCCAGGTGTAGGTTATGTGCCTGCTCAACTAAAACATTGTTGTAGTTTAATTCTAGCAGTGATGAATTGCTTGAGTAAATTCATGCAAACAGGGAAATAGAAATTAAATTCATCACACTAGGAAAACAATTCTTCCCCACGTAAATTAGTAGCTTTACTGCTAAAATCAATCTGTTTTGGTAAATTATGCAAAAATTCTCAAAAGACTTAGGTAGTTGATTTATTATACTCTTACTGTTTCATAATGTTAGAAAATGAAATTTATTCACACAATATTAGATGGCAGAAGCTGAGAGCTTTGGTAACGATTTCTGTTTATTAGAAATTAATCTACGTTGTCTGTGGTGACAGAATTCCCACAATGTGTAGGACATAATCTTTATGACAGATGCTTTTTATTAAACTGTACAGAAGTGTTCTTCATTTGAATAGAACAGATCAATTACTTCTCTATTGCAAGGCCTTTCAATTGTTCTAATAATCTCTATTGAAATTCAGGGTTTATATGAAAACTGTTTGTATTCTGAATTCCTGAAATACCAGAACTTCAAAATGTCCGCAGAAAATAAATAGCTCCTCAGATCTCTTAAGCAACATAAGTGGGAGCTATTTAAAATTTAGTTTATTCATACAGAGTCCTACAGCTGAAATCATTTGTGTTCCTATTAAATGGATGTGGCTATCACTTGATAGGATCTAAATCCCGAAAGAAATACAAAAATAGTGTGCTAGAGATCCTGAGGGTGAGAAGACAGGAAGTGGAAAATAGGATTCAATCAAGCAATTAATGTCTGGGCAATAAATCATACAGCCAGAGAAATACATTAAAGATAATAAATATGCATTTATATTTTTTGCATCTTAATTATGGAATGCTGGGCTGGACAATATAAATTGTACATTTGTTTACATTTTTTTCTGTTGCCCTCCCTGGGCATTAACCAGTTGTAGTAAGTCCAGAAGGTTTGTCCTCTGTGAGGGGCCTCTGCCCATCTCCCTGCACAGGTTTAACTGGACAATGGGGCCCCAGGCAGAAAAGCCATCACCCCAAAGGGAGGAAGAAACAGCAGAGAGCTCAGCTTAACCAGAGTGCAATTGAACATATATATAACAAGAACCACCAAAATGTTGCTTGTCATATTTCACGATCTATTGCAAAGAGAGATCCCAGAATCACAGAATAGTTTGGGTTGGAAGGGACCTTAAAGTTCATCCAGTCCCACACCCTGCCATGGGCAGGGACACCTTCCACTATCCCAGGGTGCTCCATCCAATCTGGCCTTGGACATTGCCAGGGATGAATCTTTGTCCCTTTCTCCTAGTAAACCATAATCCTAATGAACTGTAACTACTTTTTGCAGAGGGAGGTGCAAAAAAACTTTTACAGTATCTACCACCACCCTTTTTGATAATTTCCTTTCAGAAGATAATTTTTGACATGAATAAAATATACCATGCAAAATATTGTGAACTTGAATGCTCATGTCAGTTTTAAGCACCAGCCAGCTTGCCTGGTGAACACTGGATCTGATGCTGCCCATGATGGGAGGCTTCTGGTTACCTCAGAAGCCTCTAAATATTTTTATGTGAGGAATATCAAATCAATATTTTCTGACAAAATTTAAATATTTGTTTTAAGCCATGGTATCAGTTTAGAAAAAAAGATCTCTCCCAAAACTGTTTTACATTCACTAATTTGTGTCTAGGCGTGTTGCACTGAGTCAGGGAGAGGTAGCAGCAGGTCTGAAGGGTCAGTAAAGCTTATGAACGTTAATTATAATGTCAGTGGGCTGGCAAGAACCCCAGGCCCCAAGGGAGATGTTATGTGGTGCCAAGTGACAAAATGTAGTGACCCTGGAGAGGACCACATGAATTGACCACTGAAGGTGGCAGGTTCCAGCGTGGTTCACACCTGTATTCCTAAACCTTGAGCTCCAGGATCTTCATTGTGCGAAGCTTGGAACTCTCAATGTCCACCTTCATATCTATTGTTCCTCTCCAGGGGCCCTCTCCATCAGGAATCTTTCAAATCTGTGGGTGCAAGGTATAAAACTAGACTGGGACAGGGGTTCAGAATATTCTAAGTAACATGGACCTTTATATAACCATTATTATAGAAGTGATGCTGTCAGGTACCACATGATTTGCCCCTCTGTCCAAGTGCAAAAGGACTTTTGGGAGGCTCCTTCCACTTAGAAAAATTCTGAGTACTCTAATTCTGACAGCAGTGTTGAGGTACTTCATAATATGTGTGGATTAGGATTTTCTCTCAGCCCTCCTTTCCCTGAACAGTGTTCTGCAAGCTCACAGAGTTTGTGTAAATAGGCACTGACTAATCATGTACTCACAGTGGGAAATTCAGAAATTACTGTGTAGGAAAAACCATATGGAAAAAACTGCTTTTGTAATTTATTTTTAATGACAGAGTCTTTTCTTCTAATCAGAAAATGGCTGACAAAATATATAGTATGATGCCTGAAAACGCGCTGTCTTTTCTATTTTATGTCTTGTCTTTATGTACTTTCTACTTTACTCCTGAGTTTTTTCTAAAGTCAAATTTTTTGTCTTTTGAATCTTTTTATTGACATATTTCTGCCCAGGTCATGGCTTTAACATTTATAAAAGCTGCTCTATTTTAATATCCCCTTTCATTTTGTAGCAACGGGGTCCACCTTACAAAGCATGTGTCTCTCTATGATTCAGAATTCTGTTGTGGTGCAAAAACTCACAGCCTTTGTGTTGGTTTGGCACCGCCTGGTTTTGGTAGCAGTGGGGGGCCACAGGGGTACTTTCTGTGAGAAGCTGCTAGAAGTTTCCACCATGTCTGACAGTGCCAATCTCTGATGGCTCTGAAGATGGACATGCTGCTGGCCCAGTTAGAGAGGTTGGTAATGCCTCTGTGATTAAATATTTACGAAGAATATCAAAACAGTTTTTTCCCTGGGGTGGGGAGGCGCCACAGCCGCCACTGCCATGCCAACGCGCCCCGTGCCAATGCACCGTGGCTGCCGCCAACCCAGCGTGGCCCACGACGAGCCTTGCCCGCCTCACTGCCCCCAGCCAACCCCATTGTGGGTGCAAAAGGCAGCAGGGCAGTGGTGGCAGCTTGCCCTTCCTGGCACGCGGCATGAGGAGAGGCGTTAAACAGTGAGAGCCCCACTGCAGCTGCCATTCCCCGCGCCATGGCGCCAGGCCTGCCCAGCCAGCAGAGGAAACATAACAAGGGATTTCCTGATGTGGAACCTAGACAAAATCAACTTCTCAGTGCTGCCAGATCCTGCAAGAATCTTTGACTCAGAACTTGATAGAACAAGTAGAACTTGTTGGCAATGGTACCTATGAGCAGTAGTTTTTCTTCTAGTCAGAGAAGAGGAGGAAGTGAGGGCACATGAGGGAAAACAAGATGGCTGCACCAAGGTCAGTGGGAGAGAAAGAGAGGGAGGAGGCGCTCCCTGTGCAAGCCCTGGTGAGGACCATGGTGAAACAAACAGTTTGTAATACATGAAGTCCACAGGGGATGCAGAGATCCACTCAGAGCCCGTGGGAAAAGTGCTCACGGGGCATGTGGATACCAGAGCAAGCTGTGATCCCATGGGAGACCCAAACAGAGAGAGAGGGCCCCTGCTTCCAGAGATAGAGAGTGTGGGAAACAAGTTAGTGGGAATTGGCTTTCGTAGGATATTATATGAATTGATATTAAATGTTATAATGTTGTTAATATTAAGATAATGATATGTGCTATAAAGTGGTTGATGTTGTTATTTGTCAGGTTGATTTTTATGAGAGTTCTCACATGTAAAATGTGAGAACAAAAATAACAGGTCCATAACATTGCTGGAAAGCTTTTTTATATATAATATAGCTCCTCCCACTGAGCACCAGGATCTCTGAGTTTTGCACAATACATTCATATTTAAAGCTTTTCTTTTCAAGGCTTTGTGACTTTGAATAGTCTCATGATTCACATATGCTTTATGCCTTAAACAATGGCTCATTCTTCTTCAGCAATCCTCTAACAAAAAGGGAACTATACAAAGGTAATTAAAACCACTTTTATGGCACAGCTGATAAGTTTTAAACCACTGTTCAATATCTTACTTGGACAAAGTAACTCACAATTTATCGAGACAAGTTTGATTTTCTTTAATGGGTTAATTGAAATTAATAAATTCAATTATTTTGACACAAAGAACTTTGTAACTTTCAGGTAATGGATTACCATGGCAATGTGGAATATCAGGAAACATTCCTCACAAAAGCAGGATGAAAGAGATGCCAAATGAGCAGCATCATGCTGCGGGTCATCCACAAGATGGCAATAGCAGAATGAGTTCCTGGAAGTTCAGGCCTTTAAGAAACTGTGCTCTTTGCATCTGATGCTATTTGGAAATTTAATTTGGATCAGAGCAAAGCTGGGACAGAAGTTGGTTTACCATCCCCTTCTTCACAGAAATATAATAGGATTATAAAATATAAAGCATAAAATTGCATTCAAACCTTGCTGACCTTATTTAAAACATTCAAATTTTTCAGCTGGTCATTGATACAGTAGAATTTCTGTTACATGAAATGCTGTCAATAACATTTCTCTTCTTTCCCTCTATCCAAGTTCTGATAACACAAGCTGAAATATTTTGAGCATTCAAATTTCTCAAAGGTCTGTATGAATGTTTGCTTGAAGTTAAGCACTTGAATAAAACTCTTAATATTCAGTAATGCTAAACATGTTCCCAGTATGGCAAACAGATGGCAAATAGATGTTTCTCCAAAGAATTTGGACTGTGTATTTAATACCTCTCACATTCAAAAATATATTTCTGAGAGCCTATTCCTGTATGCTGCTACATTTTGAAGCTTTTCAATTGCTTCAAAAACAAAGCAAAATTTTTTAAAAATCCACACAAACACACATTAAATTAAAAAGGGGGGATCTATATTTAATTTTTTTTTTAAGAAATGTTCTCTAATCAAAATTCTTTATCAAGTTTATTTACTAAGTGAAAGAATAGAGCTGGTAGTCCTTCTTTACTTCCAATGCCTGAAGGAGCAGACAGGAAAGAGGGAGAGAGACAGTTTACAAGGGATGGAGGGACAGGACAAGGGGAAATGGATTCACACTGAGAGAGAATAGGTTTGGATTAAGTTTTAGGAAGAAATTTTTCCCTGGCAGGGTGGGCAGGCCCTGGCCCAGGGTGCCCAGAGCAGCTGTGGCTGCCCCTGGATCCCTGGCAGTGCCCAAGGCCAGGTTGGACATTGAGGCTGGGAGCAGCCTGGGACAGTGGAAGGTGCCCATGGCAGGGGTGGGTCTGGGTGAGTGTTAAGATCCTTTTCAACCCAAACCATTCCATGAGTTTATCATTCATGATTTTGGACATGGATAGTGCTGGTAGACTGATATACTTGAGGTTTAAATGCCCACTACGCCTGATGAGGAGCTCAATCCACTTGTCCAAACACAGGATTTCAATACCTGAGCCCTCATCAATCTCTGGTCTGTCTCCATTTAGCAAAATCAGATGGAGGAAAGAAATGAAAATGCTTGAAAACAACAGCTCCCATAGTCAGTAAACACCCTGTGGTGTTAATGAACTGTGTCATCCCTGGAAGTCGCCTCTCTCCGCTGTCCACACAGGAAGCCTCCAATGACTACATATATTGGGCAGAGGTCTTCAGCCAAGGAAATCTCCATGAGGTGGAAATATTTCACTGCACAAGACTGCAATGCAGTGTCTGAGTGCTTTCCTGCTATACAGTTTGGCTCTGGAGGCATTTTTGCTTCTTTTCTGGATGTGTTCAGTGTATATCACTTATTTGTAAATGCCCAACAAAACCTTAATCTCCTTCACTCTATGTTGATAAACTAAAGGCAGATAAAGTCTATATCTCTTAAAACCCATTGCTGATGTTCCATAAAGTTGACTTTTCTACATACAAAGAAGGTGAAGATAAAGGTCAATAGTGCTGTAGTGAATTTATTATGTATTTGCATAGAGATAAAGCAGGTACCTCACTGATTTGGAAATAGAAGTTAATATTTTATCTGAACACTTATTTAGGTGACTTTTATAAACACAAACTGTGATCTGGACTTCCACCTCCTTTTGAGGAAGCAAATGTATGATAGGGACATGACAATGGTTACACAACTGACTAAAAATTGTTCATTCTTTTGTTCCTGTTCTTGGCTTGTTCACTAATCATCTAAAAGGTGACTGCCCAACTGAATTTCCAGAAGTATATCCAAAAATTCCTTCCTCTATGCACAAACATTGGGTAAAAATATTTATCAAATCAGCCTTGACGAATTATCTGTTGCATATGTTTTGGTAAATCCAGTAATGTTGAAGGTACAGAAGAAGATAATGAAATCCTAAGAGGCACGGGCCTTATCTTTAATGAGAATTGCCAAAAGCTTATTAAAATGACATGGGAACTTAGGCACTACTTAAATATTGTAATTTTTTTATTACTCTGGCTCCAGAGCAGGACAAGGACATCTATGGACTATGCAGATGTTTAGAATCTCTAACCACTTTTGAGACACCAGGAGGGCAAAAATGACCCATCACTTTGCCTGAAAAAAAAAGTGAGATGACAGTGATCAGCCTGTTTTGTTTATTTTCTTGTTACTGGGTGTCTGTAGCTCATAAACTCTCATTAATTGCTTTCTTTCTCTTGAATTTCATTAGATGCAATCGAAGCAGAGAGAGCAGGGTTTGAAATCTGATTTTAGCAGACAAATCTCAGTTCCAAGTTTTCTATAACCAAGAATTCAGTCCAAGTCTGGGCATTCCCAGAGAATTAGACCTTTTGATTAGAGATGGTTGCTAAAGCTGGACTCACATTTTCAGTGTAATCCTTGCAGAGCTGTACAATTTATGGCACAATTTACCAGGGTTGTGCAAGGATTTCTCATTTTCTAAATTAAGGTTATCTTACTCCTACCTTTTAAATCCGTGTTACCTTTGCCCATAGGCTGTTGACAGGAATGACTTTTGGGGGTTAGGTTTTTATTTAACCTCATGTCAATTCTGCAACCTCGTCTAAACTGGCTGCTTAAACTCCTGTTCCCATTAAACCAGATTTAGTTTTAGCAATCTAGAAGGTAGGTGAGATGAATCTTGGGTGTGATCCTGCTATCACATTCACTAAAAGAACTAATAATATATATTATACGATAGAAGAGCTGGGTCTTTAAATTAGGAGGCAATTTTCAGGATTTCTAGTAAAATGCAGATTTTTTTAAATTTGTATGTAAGTATCTATCAGCTCTGCTGTCTTCTTTACTTGATGGAAACCAAAAATTAAGTATCACTCAATACAATGAACAAATGTTTTTCCTCTTGTATTTTAACTTGGCAGAATATGCAAAAACAATAAATTCCCAGGTGAGTAAAAACAATTAAACATTAATCAAATCTTATATATTCTAACAACACTAATTACTTTGTTATAATTCATTAATAAATATTTAATTTGGCCTTGAGCATGGACTGCTAGTTTGTTCCTGTGAAAACCCAGCAGGAAATCTTTGTTTTATAAAATTCCTCCCTGTGAGGGTGGAGATGCCCTGGCCCAGGGTGCCCAGAGCAGCTGTGGCTGCCCCTGGATCCCTGGCAGTGCCCAAGGCCAGGTTGGACATTGGGGCTTGGAGCAGCCTGGGACAGTGGGAGCTGTCCCTGCCATGGCAGGGGTGGCACTGGATGAGTGTTAAGGTCCCTTCCAACCAAACCATCTCATGATTCATTGATATGACTCTAGATTTTGAAAGTATCTAAAGTTCCACCATCTAAATAATTTGGAAAACTTGGGTATTTCTTACCAGGAGAGTTATTTTACCTGGTACTGTGTTGAACATCCACGGAGGTTCACACCCACTTCCAGACAGCCTAGGGAGATTCTTGCTCTTTTGGTGCCCTCACACAATTTTCTTTTTTAATCAGAGGGATGTAAAGTGATTCCCACAGTATCACCCACACCCACATTCAGATGGACAAGCATCCATGAACAGGGATGATGAAAAATGTACAGTGTAGCAGCGCGTTTTCTATTATTTTATTTTACTGTTAAAGTTAGCTGAGTTATGTAATGGTACAGTCCATGTTCCCCCTATCCCTCTCCCCTAATGGTTTGTCCCTGCATGTGTCTGTGCAGCAGCTGTGTGCCTGTCAATCTCCGGGAAGGACTCTCCCTGCTTCTGGAAAGATCGGGGGAGATCGATCCCTGATTGGGACAGGCTGGGAAAATCCCCCACCCCTCATTTTTGATTTGCTATTTGCTGATCACCCCATTGCCACCCCACTCCCCTGACTGGTTACCCATCTTGTGTATGCCCCTTTTTTCTGGTCCTTTATAATCTCTTACCCCGCCCCTGCTCGGTACTTCATGGCCTCGTGGCTTCGTGCATCATGCTGAGCAGGTGCAGGGTGACAATAAACGCCAACCTGTAGCACAGCCACGAAGTCTCCTTTTCCTGCCTTCGTCGTTGCCTCCTCAACAACGCCCATGCTGCTAAAAGCCTGACCCACAGGGGGACGTCGCCGCTCCGTCCTGTGACCGCCTAACCGGAGCTGGGACGGTTCCCTGCCAGGGCAGCCGGGACTGGCTGGGAAGCCGCTTCTCAGCGGGCAAGGGAACACGCCTCAGTACAGGATGGGTAAAAAACAACAATACTAATCTAGAAATGCAGGAAGCTCTGAATATGATTGTGTTAGGTTAACACCACCTGGCTCTTAGTAGGGGCAGAGGAAGCTGCCCAATCTCTTTTTCTTCCTCTGCCATCCCAGCACCAGAAGCAGCCATGCAGCCAAGGCCATGCAGCCAGGGCCAGCACCAGGAGCACCCATGCAGCTCTCCCCTGAGAGCAGCTGGGGCCGTGGAGCGTATTCCATGGACACCCCCAAGAAGGTGTCAGGACTGGGGATGGGGGAGTTCAGCTGAGAAAGGAAGGAAGTGCATAGCTCCAGTGTGTGTGTGTGTGAGTGAAGTTTGCAGGATGTAAAGTGAAGAAAGCTGTCATTTGATTGCAGAGTGAATGGATGTTTCCAAATGGAAGCAGCAAGGTCTGAGCAACCTCTTCCTCCTGGCACATCTGTGCATAAAAGATGTAGCCAGAAATTTCAAAATTTAGATTCAGGCTGCAAGCAGGACACAGAATGCGACAATGCAAATAGCTGTGCAGGAAAGCCCACAGCATCAGCATGTTTCAACAGAAGCAGTTTGTCTGTGCAAGAAGGAGATGGACACATGGGGCAAGAGGGCGAGTCAGCAAAAGCTTTCTGTCCTGGCACATTGGGCTGCTTGCAGTGGAACCCCTGTTTGGTTTCATTAAGGACTCTGTGATGCTGAGAGGATGTGCCTTTCCATGTAGCAGAGAAGGAAAGTGAGGAATCACCTGTATGTGTGGCAGAGTTTGTAGGCTGCAAGGGGAAGGTGAAGGCCAGGCCTGGCTTTTGGCTGTGGGACTTTTTGCAGGGAAGCAGCTGCTGGACGTTTCAAGCTTTTGTATCTGTGAGAGTGAAAGACTATGCTGGTACCTAGAACTTGAGGGAAAGTGCACATTTCTAGAGTATGTGACACACCAGGGGCTGATGCCAAGATGATTTTTTTGCCTTTTCCTTTACATTCCTTTTATATATACCTGTTATGTATCCTCAGTACTCTTAGCATGCGTAGTTGTAATCCCTTAAGTCTGATAACTTGGCATTGTCCTAGTATTCTGTTAGGCCAGAAGACCAAACATCCTAAAGGCCTCACAGCCAAAGGCCAGAAAACCCTACACTATCTTGAGAAACCAAGGTCCTCTCTAGAAGACATCCTGTAAACTAAAAATATGGCACATCCAGGGGAATATTTCTCATGATGGGAGGATGTCACGCTATTCATTCAAGCCTCTCATTGGGGCATCTTTGTTAGATATGCTAATTTGTAAGATCTATAAATTGTATACAATTCTATCATGTGTGTGCGCTGTGGCGCACTCGCCTTGGCAAAGTGGTGCACCATAAGGATCCTTATTAAATACTGAGGTAAAAACCCCTTATCCCTTAGCTCTGTCTGGCTCTTAATTTTTAGGACCAGGGAAAAGGCATCAGTGTGAGCTAGACTGAGCAGGGAAGATCATTTTCAGCTGACACCACTGATCCTAGAAGAGACTGGTGCTGTGCACTTTCCTTCTCAGCTCCAGGTACTGTGGCCTTTGGGCATGCCTGCAGTCTGAATCTAAACTGGAAGGTTTCCAGTAATCACTATAGTGAAAGAGTAAAAAGTTAAGAATGTTTCCCCACTGCCTCTTTGAAGATTAAAGTTGCCTCTAACAAAAACTTTAGAAAGTGCTTTTTTTTGGAAAATGAGGCACCCCTTTGAAAGTTATTACTAGAGCTTGTGGTTGGCTTGGCCTTTGGATACAGCAGGTGAGAGCAGTAAACTGTTGATACATTAAGCAAGCTAGCAGCAGACTTTCTATACATGAGGTGAACAAATAACAAACTTCTGATACAGCAAGTGAGCTAGCAGTAAACATTTCTATACATCAAGTGAGCCAGCCAATGAACCTTGTGAAGTGGACATGACAATTGCCACTCTCAAACCCTCCCTAAGCAGGTCCCCAGCTGGTCACACATAGCTGTGCTGCTACAGTCTACAAAGTGCCAGAATTTTTGCTGTGCTCTGCTGTCCTTTGCTGTCCTGGCTATTCCTGCAAGTCTGCTCATGCTCCTCTAACACCACCACCACCCTGCACCACTGGTGCTGCTGCTGCTTCCCTGCTCCCTCACTGGCTTGCTTTACTGCTCTTTGAGGGACCAGAGAAAGATACATCACCCTCGACACAGATCTTCTCCATCACACCTGTGGATCTGTGTTGGTGGTAACCCATTTACTGAATTTCTCATAGCTATTCTGGGTGTTTTTCCTATTTTTCTATTTTCTGTCTCTCTTTCCTCTCCTCTATTAAAAAAAAAAAAAGGTTGTATTATCACTTTGGATCCCCACATTTAATATTGTTTGTGTTTTAACATCACTTTCAGGCATGTTTAGTCCCTTTCTGCAGCTGTGGATTGAGGCAAACTTGACTGTCATCCCCTTAAGTGGATCAGAACAGGCTCACACCAAGAAATGTGCTGGGAGAGAGAGTTTTTGCTGACCTTGCTCTTCTTGATATTTGAAAACTTCGATATGCACCACAAGAAGGCACTACTCACTGTCCCCTTAACAAGCTGAAAACCACGAACATACCTGGACAGTCTGCCCTTCCTCCTTGTGTAGGTCCAGGTTGCAGGGTCTGTTGGAAAGCTTAGAGACAGAAGTTCTAGTGCAGCAATTGCTTCTGCCCTGAGCCTTGCCTTTGAAGCCCTCCCTTGCCTTGCATTAGAGCCTTGCCTTTGAAGCCCTCCCTTGCCTTGCATTAACCTTGCTCACCCCTCCCCTGCCTGGAATGCAAGACCTCTTTTCTCCTGGCATTTCCTGGACTTGCCATGATCTGCCTGCTTCTCCTAGGGCTCTCAAGGCCTTCACCCACCACCAGCATATCAGGAGGCACATGTGAGGCAGCCCAAGGAGCTCATGTCCAGCCAGACCTGCCTGTCCTGGCAGCTTTTGTCTGGGACCAGTGTTTGAATGTACTGAATTTTGGACAGGCAATCCACATTCCACCCTTGGGCTCTGGGACTAGAATTTGTATTTTGTAGTGAAGTTGTTTTGTATATGAAGGAAAGCAAGTAGCCCAAGTGTTTTAGGTGCAAGTTATAGACAGCCCAGGTGAGACCAAGGATGGTCAAATCAGTCTGTCCTGGCCACTTTTGTTTCCCAGCAATCTTCGAATGTACCTCTCACCTCCTTGCCTTCCCTTCCCTTGGCAATCCAACACTTTCCTTGCCTTGCCCTGCTAACCCTCCCTAGCCTTGCATTGCCTTGCATGCCCATGTTCCACCCTTGACCTGCCTGCCTTGAAGGGCCTCGTCTTGCCTGGCCCTTCCTGTTTCTGCCTGCTCTACCCACCACTGGGCTTACCTCCCTATCCCCACAACTTCTGGGCCTTCTCTCACCTCCCACTCCATTTCCCTTCCCCTCACCGCTCTGGCCTTGCCTGCCTTTCCCTTGACTTGCCTACAACTGCCCACACGTGGTTTGCATTGCCTTGCCTGTATGGAAGGCAAGGTAGAGTGGTAGGAAAGGCCAAGAAAAGCAAAGAAGTTGTAGGTAGGGAGAGGCAAGACAGGTGTAGGCAAGGGAAGCAACAATGGTGGGCTAGGAAAAACTAGGAACGGTACTGAAGACAAGGCAAGGTCAAGTGACTCAGAGAGCCTTTCCTTGGGAAGCAAAGGACATAGTGCCAACATTGTTGGAGCAGATGTTAAGGTATCATGGGGAGGTAGAGTCCAGGAAGACATTTTTGTCCTGGCCTCTTCTGTGTAGGGGCAATTGTTGGACATATGCAATACTGGAGGTGGTGTGCAACTTTGGCTGGGTAAGATCCTGCAGGAGAATGGCAATGCATTTTCATGGGAAGGAAAGCACGTAGCCCCAGGGTTGGAGGCACAGATAAGAAGCTGCCTCGTGGAGGTCAAGGGTGGCAGCAACTTTCTGTCCTGGCATATTTGGTTTGGGAGCAGTGCTTCAATATGTACAATTATGGAGGTAGTATTCATCTTTGGAAGGCGGTCTCCTGAAAGATTCCATTTAGCAAGTGGTTCCACTTTCAGAGGTGGCCTTCCAAAATTCTGGCAGCACATTTCTTTTGGATAAGGTAAGCGGCTATGCTCAGTCTTGGTGTGCAGCTGATCTAGTGCCCCGGGCAGGTAATGCCCAGTAACAGTGTTCTGGCACCTTTGTATGGGATCAGTCCCTGGATATTTTGTATTTTGGAGGCAGGGTTGCCATTTCATTTGAGATGGGCTTCTAGTTCCTCTCTTTGGCAAGGAAAGCAAGTTTGGATCCACATCAGTGAATTCACTTAGTGAATTGAAAGGCTTTTGCCAATAGGTAGTTTTCAGGGTTAGAGCTGTGGAACTGTCGGTGGGAATGCAGACACCAAACTCTTGAGCTTTGTACAATTGGTGTGTGAGCAGTCCCTGGTGCCGTTCCCTGTAGATCCTGACTGTGAGACTGAGGCTTAGGATGGACCTAGAGCTGAGAAGGAAAGTGCCCATAGCAGGGTGTGTGCTGGGAGTTTCATGGGGTCAGTTGAAATTGTAGGCAGCAAGAGCTTTCTCAGCTGGCACTTTTGTGAGCTCTGGGTTTGCCAGATGTTTTCAGGTTTGTAGAAGGACTCTGCGAGAGTGAAAAGCTTTGTTAGGGTAAAGGAGTTCGTGTTGCCCTTTGAATGTGGTGCAGTGAAGAGTATGCACTTGGAAGGGGAAGATCAGTGAAATTTTTTTGTGCTGGCATAAAAGATGTGAGAGCAGGCACTTTTCCAACCTGGCTCTGCGCTCGGGGTGGTTTCGAGCTGAGCTCGGAGCGTTTCATTCTTTTGTGAGTCGGCAGCGGCATCGTGTGGTTGTTTAAATGAGCACTGACAGCGCCCAGGAAATAGCCAAGAGCTCTCCTGGCCCGGCCCCATTGGGGTGGGGGCACTGCGGGAAGAGCTCCGCTGTGCGTCCTGGCTCTTGGAGACTGACAGCATGTGCTCCTGCATGCAGCGGGGAAGGAAGAGGAATCGTCCCATTGTTGGCTGTGCAGTTTACAGGCTGCGAAGTGAAAGTGAATTCTAGTACAGCCTCTTTCTCCTAGAACTTCTGTGGGACCAGCTGCTGAATGTTGTTCGTTTTGTTACTAGAGTCTGTGAGACTGAAAGTGCATGAGGATCCCGAGAGCTGAGTGCACAGACCTGTGTGCGCTGCACTTCATAAGCTGCAAAGGGAAAGTGAAGACCAGCGCTTACTTTTAGTTCTAGGACCTTCGGACAGGGAGCAATTGCTGGACAAAGCAACTTTGAAGATGGGCTTGGCAAGAATGAAAGAATGTGAGGATACATGGAGCAGACAGTGAAGTGCATGACCCCAGGGGGTGTGCTGCTTTTCACGTGATTAAGTTAAACGTGGAGACAGCAACAGTTTGCTGAGTGGGCACCTTTTTTGACCAATATTTATACTTGGTAGTGTTAGTTTAGGTTCAGGAGCGCTGCACGATTTAAAGAACGTGATAGTTCATAATGGGAAAGAAGCTCGTAGCCCCAGTTTGCATGGTGTGGATGTCCTTCAAAGTGAATGTGAAACTCAGCAGATGTTTACTCCTCTTTTGTTTCCAGATTAAGATTATGGATCTGGGCTCAATGAGAGAACTAAAATGTAAAGGTGTATGCAGCTGAAATCAAAAAACATAACACCAATGTGTGTTGTACCTCTTAAAGCTGCGTTGGAGAAGTGGCGCTGTGCACTGCCTTTTTTTTTTTTTTTTTTTTTTTTTTTTTTTTTTTTTTTTTTTTGTTCTATAACCTTTTTTAAGGCAGCAGAGCTTGAATGTCTCTCTGTGAGACTGAAGTTACAGAATGCAATATCCAGCTTCAAAGACTGATGTTTTGATAGCTAGTATTTGGTTTAAGAACTTAAGGATAGAGCTAGTCTGGCATTAACGTGATTTTTGTCCTTTCTGTGACGCTGTAAGAGCCGTGTTTTTCTTTCCAAAGTGTCATCAGAAGCATCTTGACATGCTGCTGCTAAGTTTTGCCATCTTCAATACTGAGAAGGTTTCTTGAGTAATTTGGTATGGAAAATCACGCTATGAAAAACCAGTGCCCACAAAGGAGACAGAGGAGTCCTGTAACTTTATTCGAATTAACGGGGGAGAGGCCGCCGGGGCAGAGCCCGTGGGGTTTTCTCTGGGGGTTTCAGAGGGCACTGCCTCCTTTTACCCCAAACTCCCAGCTGCATGGTGCCCTCTTCCCAGTCTGCCTACCACATATCTCCCTTCACCCTGGCATTTTCCCCCGAAGTTCAGAAACTCAGGCTTGCGCAGACCCTTGGTCTGTTTCAGGAGTCAGACTGTCTGGGTTCTGTAAAAACCCGCGGCTTGGAGTTGGTAGAGACATTAAGACCCATTTCAAAAAAGAACACCCGCACCTTCACCCATGCAATTGTTTGTAAAGATACTAAAACACATCTTTGCTAAAAATTTTAATTCAGAAAACAAGACACCATAACTTATTAACAAACAATGAAACCAGCTTTGCTGGACACTGTACTCCGGCTTAGAAATCTTTTATGATATGTATTTGATGCTTTGAAGTATTAAAGTGTTGCAAAACTAATACACCAGTACAAACATAACAATTTAGCAAGTACATATGTGTGCTAAACTAAATTGAATCCACTTCAACAAGTACAGCACTTAAAAACAACCTGGTGGGTATAAAATGCTTCATTCAGTAACTTCCTCTTCTGGAACAACTTCCAAAAGCATCTGGAGGTACATAGTGATGGGGTCTGAGGAAGAGATTTATTGTTAGAGGCTTTATAAGAGAACAATATTTCAAATCAAAATATTTTTCTAAGGGAGAAAACTATCCTGCTGTGTAGTTGTTTTATTTGTATTCTTATTTCAAAATGAAAAATAAAGGGTGAGGAATAAACAGTTTTAAGAACCAAACTACACGTTCCATATTTCCAAACTTACATTAGAGTACAATGCTTCCAATTATATAATTTAAATTATAATTAATTATAATTATTAAATTATAATTAATAGTCCTGGGGACAAGAGGGACGGATGATGGATTTTTTTAGTCTGTAGAACTACTAATGCTGTTATACTCAGCTAATTCCAATTAGCTTCTTGGAAATACCTGTGTATCCTGTTTTACCTCAGATAATATCAGAGTTTGTCTAGGGACTATGCAATCAGTTCATAAATGGTCTGGGTTCTTGCAGCTTTCACTCTACTCAGCCCTGGGATTATTTTTTTATCTTAATGTTGTTAACATTTTCTTTAGTAAGGATAGTAAAATTAATAAAAAATTAATAGAAAAGCTAAAAGCCCAGTGTTTCGTGGCATAAGACTTTGTCTGTAAATATTTAGTTAATCACTAAAGCAGTGTTTTGAAATACAGATAATCAAAAACTAACTTTACAGATTAATTAGTTCTGTTTCTTTCTCTGTTTCTACAGTGATGTGTTGTTTTTTGTGAATTAAGCTTAATCTTTCCTCAATTCAGACATTACTTCTTTTCAACAGGAAGGAGTAAAATACAGTCTTCAGTAAAGCCCACTGCACGTTGGGAAAATTGTTTCCCTCCACATTCTGCTCACATGCTTTAGAAGGGATTGACCACATAGTGAGCTTTATTATACTAATTAATCTCAAGTTTAGCAAATGTTCTGTTGAGTTTGGAGCTGGCTACCTGAGGTATACTTACTTGATATTTTTTGTGGCCAGTCGAATTTGAAATGAACAAAAAGTGCATAAACAATAAGTCCACTGAGTATAAATAAAATACAGTACAAATAGGCCAGTTCAGGTGCACTGATGATTGGTGCCAATACCAGTAAAATTGCGACCAGTGTCACTATGACAGGAATGACGATGGGTATCTGCAAAATACAAAGAATAAAATCACTTCTTCATTCTTTAGCTGTTCTTACAGAAGTTGCCTGTATGAAAGACTATTTTGATTGCCTTATGCATTTTTTTTACTTTAAAATTTTCTGGAATCAGATGGGGCAATTGAAGGAGTAGCAGAAATATGGATAGGGAAAATACTTCTGCCAAATTATTCACTAAGATCTCTTAGTGGGTATTTCAAATTGCAGTGTGCAAGCTTGCATTTTAATAAATGTGGGAACTGGCTTACATGCAATGACCTGGGATCTTGTTTTGGATATTCTTTCAATGCCAGTCTGCCGACTTCAATTACCCATCTATGAAAATTTGGCTTGTGCCCTGTGGTTTGTGCAAGTGAAAATCAACATTCTGAAATCTTTTCCCAGTCCTTACAAGCTTAGTCCTAGTGCAGATCTGCTATTAAATGGCTAGATTTCAGGTAAGGGGAGTAAAAAAAAAGGATACTGCCCAAGGGTGTTGTTTAAATATCCAGATACCTAATGTGAATTCATGCTACAGCATCTATGGAATGGAGGAAAAGCCATACAGAACTTACCCTGATAGGTCTCGTGAATTCCTTCCTTGTAAACCTCATAACAATTAGTGCAGATACAGTTAAACCATAAAATATCCAGACTGCAAAACTAAAGTAATTTATGAGGGTATCAATGTCACCAGGAATAATATAAATAATAGCAATGGCCCCCTAAAAATGAAAACAAAAATTAGTGTAGTCTGTTATAGAAGAAGGCTGAATTTTACTGTTGTTTCAATACAGCTGCATGTGTAGTGTTCCAGAGTATGAACTGTGAATGCTTTTGCTTAAACATTTGAGCGTAAGTGTATTGCAGCACCTTTAAAGGTTGTGACTACATCCTGCCAACATGTGGCTTTTTTGGGTGCAATCTTAATTCCATTTTAAGTCAAAACACTTATAATTTTTATGCTTTAATCTGTTTTACTGTTGGCTGAATATCTTGAAGATACAAAATATATTTTTAGATCTTTAATGTTACTGGGATTGAAAGGAATGAGAAGGAGGTGTCTTTACAAACAAACTGTGGGGTCAATGGCAGATAAGGCCAGATATGGAGAGGTGAAAGAAGCAATGGGAGGAACCATAAATTCCATAGGAATTCCACTAATTGACACAGACTGTTACTCACTCAAGACTGTGCTACATCTCTGGATTTAGAGAAAAAGAAGAGACACAAGGAAAGGGATAGGGAAAGGGAAAGGGAAAGGGAAAGGGAAAGGGAAAGGGAAAGTCAAGGGGCAGGGTTTGGGTTTGTAATTGTACTACTTACTACCCAGGATATAAGAGGGTTGAAAAAGGAATTACCCCCATATTTGGATGATCCCATAGAGGTGGGAGAAAAGATAGAGGTATATTTGGGGAATACCCGGAAGGATTGGGATTTTCTTTTGAGGATTTTGTTTGGGTCATAAGAGAAATGAATGATTTTGCAGAAAACTCGACAGCTGTGGGAAAATGAGCATCCACAAGCAGCTGGAGGGGCTGGACCCAATGCACCTACACCATCCCCCAGGTGGACCCTCGTGGGACCCGAAAAATTAGGCCAGTCTGGCTCACCTCTGTGATCACTGTGCCTATTTGATGAGGGCAATCAAATCAGCAGCTCCCAGAACTAACAACACAGCTAAGGCTGTGTCGTTGGAACAGGAAAAGCAGGAAAGCCTTCTCATTGGTTGGAGAGGATTAGGGATGCCTTACGGAAGCACGGGGGGATGGATCCTGAGGGACCAGCCTTTGACACATTGCTGAAGGTACAATTTGTTACTAAAACCTGGCCTGAGATAAGGAAATGAGTACAGAAAGATGAAGACTGGAAAAATAAGCCTCTGGAGGAACTGGTTAGAAAAGCACTGCAGATATATGTAAGGAGGGATGAAGAAAAAACAAAAGCAAAGGCAGAGATGATGGCAGAGGTTTTACCGCCCTGGAGGAATAAATCACAGGGTCCAAGGGGTCTCCTGGGGACAGAGGGGACAGGAGGGACAGGGTCAGCCACAAGGAAGTGGCAGAGGCATTCCCTCCCCAGCAGGGGAGAGCCAACCCAAACTCTGAGAGAATCAGTGTGCTGTCTGCAGGGCAGAGGGACACTGGAAGTGGGAATATCCCCAGAGACAGCTGGATCTTCAGGAGGAGGAAGTCCAAAGGATAATGGAGATGGATTGTCAGGGGAGTCAGGGGCTCCCATTATACCAGGGACCCGTCACACTGGAGCCCTTGCTAGCTTTTAAGTTGGGTCCAGATCAAGAGGAGGTGTGTTTCCTGATAGACACAGGAGCCTCTCAATCCATCTTGAATTTTATTCCCAGAGGAGGAAAATTGGCAAATATATCCTTGATTGCTCAAGGCATGACTGGAAAGGATGAGCAAGTGCATTTTATTCAACTGCTGTTAGTAGATTTGAGAGATAGGTTTGAAATGCATGACTTCTTGTTTGTTCCTAATTGTGATTGTAATTCACTGGGAAGGGATTTGATGACTAAAGTGGGAATGCAAATTAGTATTGTAAAAAATGATACAGAGTCCAACACTGTGGTAACTTTGTGCAAAATATCTGAGAAACCTTACACTGAAATAAACCCAGAAGTGTGGGCATCTCCAGGGAAATACAGAAAACTAGACATAGAACCTCTCCAAATTACTTTGAAGCAACCAGGACAAGTGGTGTCTAAAAAGCAGGACCCTATTTCAAGGGAAGGAAGGAAGGGGTTACAGCCTGTCATTGAGTCCCTGTTAAAGGCAGCCATGTAGGCCTCCCTAAAACTCTCCTATCCTGCCGATTAAGAAACCAGATGGAACCTTCAGAAACATGTAGAATCTAAGAATAATAAATAAAATTGTCAAACCAAGGCAGCCCACAGTTCCAGATCCCTATATCATCCTGAATCAAATCCCTTCTTCACATCAATATGATTCAGTACTGGATTTGAAGGATGTTCTCTGGGAGTGTCTGATTACAGTAAACAGTATTTTGCCTTTGAGTGGGAACAGGACGAAGGAGGGAAAATGGTAAAACACCCATTGACATGGTCAGTCATCCTGCAGGGCTATACAGAGTCACTGGTTTTGTTTGGGCAAGCCTTGCAGAAAATATTAAGAGAGTTTACTTCACCCTCAGGAGTTAGGTTGTTGCAGTATGTGGATGATTTGCTTTTATCAGTAGACCAGGAAAGGTGGTTGAAGAGGCTACTGTGAAGCTGCTTAATTTTCTTGCTAAAGAGAGACTTAAGAGTGTCTGAAAAGGAAGTGCAGTTGGTAGAGAAAAAGGTTAAATGTTTGAGACACATTTTGACTGGAGGGTTACTGTGTACTGATCCAGAAAGAATACAAGAGATTTTACAAGTACCATTACCCCAAAGAAAGAAAGAGTTACAGCAGTTTTTAGGGTTGATGGGGTACTGCAGAGCATGGATTGATGATTTTTCTGTTTTAGCCAGGCCTTTATGTGACTTTTTAACACAAGACAGTCCTAATGTTGTGGTATGGACAAAAGAAGGAGAGCAAAGCTTTAGAAAATTATAAGACAAATTGGTTAATGCCTCAGTCTTAGCTCTTCCAGACTCAGAAAAGGGATTTGAGTTATATGTGGTTGTCAAACAAGGCCATGCTAAAGGAATTTTGGTACAACAACACAGGGGAACAAGGCAGCCTGCTGCTTATTTTTCTAAACTGTTAGACCCAGTGGTCAGAGGCTGGCCTCACTGCCTGCAGAACTGTGCAGCCACAGCCTCGATGGTAACTGAGGCCCGAAATCTGACAAGGGGAGGGTATCTGATTGTTAATGTTTCATATCAAATTAAAGCTTTGTTAACTGAAAGAGCCTCTAAGTGGATGATCAGCACCTGGTTATTACAGTATGAATCTTGTTTAATGGAACAGGGGCATTTAGAATTGAAAAGTGGGGTAGGGTTTAACCCATCCTCCTGTCTGAACAGCCCTGGAGAGGGGAGCCAAGAAGAAACCCATGACTGCATTCAGGTGATAGATCTCCAGATCCAGGATAGGGAAAATTTATGAGACACTCCTGGTCTGAGGGAGAAAATGTGTTTATTGATGGGGCTTCAAGGGTGGTAGAAGGCAAGTGATTTACAGGATATGCCATCATTAATAGAGAGGAATTAAAAGAGGACAGATTGCCACCCACATAGGTCAGCTCAGACAGCGGAGCTGTGTGTGCTTGTGAGAGCCTGGGAATTATATTGGGACAGGAGTGAATGTTTTTACTGATTCTAAATATGCATATGGGGTGATACATGCATTTGGGAAATCGTAGGAAGAAAGAGGTTTATTAACCTATAGGGGAAAAACATTAGCTCATGAGAGCTAAATTTCTCACCTATTGGAGGTGGTAAATTTACCAAAAAGGGTGGCAAATAATACACGTTAGGAGACACCAGGCAAGGTGCTCAGAGGAGGCAATAGGTAACCCACCGGCTGATAAAGGAGCTCACAAATCTGCACTGTTTCCAGAAATGTCTAAGATCCTCCCCTGGCTCCCAGTAACCCTAGCACTGCCAGAGAAACTCTCCTTTCCATCAGAGGAGTTGCAGATAATTAAAAAGAGTGGGGCAGAGGAAAAAAAGGGATAATTTGTTTACAAGAGATGGTAAGCAGTGGATAACAAAAGCTCTGGCCTTACAGATATTAAAACTTCATGAAGGGAGTCATTGGGGCTCTCGAGGACTGGCAGAAGCTTTCCTCAAAATGTACACTGCTGTGGGTCCTTTTACTCTGGCAAAGCAAGCTATTGAGGGTTGTTTGATATGTGCTAAAATCAATGACAGGGTTACAAAGAAAATTGCCAGGGGACGGAGACCTTGGGCTGTACATCCCTTCCAAAAATGCCAGGTGGATTCTACCAAAACGCCCCGAGTGGCAGGGTTTAAATATCTTCCAATAATAGTATGTCAGCTAACAGGCCAGAAGCATTTTCAACTTCTTCAGCAACTACAACATCAGTTATTAAGGTATTTTTGGGAAAAATAATTCCAAGAATGGGATTGTGGAAGCAATAGACTCAATGTAGGGGAACTCGTTTTACAGGAAAAATTCTTCAAGGAATTATGACTGCTTTAGGGATACAATGGAACCTCCATACCCCCTGGCAGACCCAGAGCTTGAGCTGGGTTGAAAGAATGAAAGGAGAAGTAAAGAAACACTTTTTAAGCTGATGACAGGAACTCAGATGCCATGGTTATGGCTCCTGTCACTGACTTTAGCAAGAATAAGGGCCAGACCCAGTGACACATTCAATTATCTCCCTTTACATCAATGTTTGGAATTCCTTACCCTTCTAATTCTCAACCTAGTGATGGGGGTGGAAATAAGTGATATATATTTAAAACAATATGCGGCCAAGATATTACCTCTTGTGGAATCTCCTCAACAAGAAGCTCAGCTGGCACAGGCCCTCCTTTTGAACTTTGCTTTTCATAACATCCAACCAGGGGATTTAGTCCTGGCTAAGGAGTGGAAAGAAGCACCACTGGTGCCGAAGTGTTGTGGACCTTTCCAAGTGTTACTGACCACAGAAACAGCCACCAGCACAGCTGAACACAGGTGGACCCATCACAGGTCAAGGTCTCTGAGGCCCCACAGATTTGGACATGCAGCTGAAGGAGCAGGATAAGAGGCTGTGAGTGACACTGCAGGAGTGCACCAGAGCAGCACCCAGTGCATCCATATCAGGGGGAGCCTCGTGTGCCTACCCACAGACTGCTGAAATCATCTGTATGGGCATCCCTCCTTTAGGATCTCCACTCACTGAGGGGCTACTATTTGCTCTCACTGCTTTCTTTATGTTAAGCAATTTCTGTGCTTTCACTCACCACAGGTGGCACAGAAGACAACATGAAAATTAGATTAGGAAATTAGATTACACCACTTGAATGTTTCTCGTAATAATCTTACTTTTATATTGTCAGTTATGTTTGGGTCAGTGATAGAAGAATTGGTTTTTTTAGTCCTAGGAGAATTAGCAGCAAAAACCTTTAACTTCAGCAATTGGTGGGTCTGCAGAGGGCCAGGAGGATATGAAGACTGGCCATGGGTCAGTTGAACCTAAATGGTGGATCAACACCCTAAGTGAGGTCCATAATGGGACAGGATTTGGGGATGAGGAAGGAAGTCCATGGCGGCTTCATTCTTCTGAAAGAGGTATTTATTGTCTAAATAGAACAGCAGGCATTTGTGTGTGACTGGACTTTATCTTTGGGTTTAGATGTTGGACCCCCAAGTGCCCTCCTTATGATTGTTCTACATAGCAAGGCAGATGGAGTCAAATACATGACTCAATGTGTTTGAGTCAACAAACCCATGAGTCAAGCTCAGTAGTGGTAGCTGGGTAAGGTGTTCCTAGCATAATTACCAAAGGGATTTTGAAGGCTGTAAAGCAGTGGGGAAGGACAGGGTTTTTTGACCACTTATTTTTAAGCTGTCCCCGAGATAATTCCACAAGGGGGACACATGTTGTTTGGGACTATCAGTAGAAGTGGCAACACCAGAATGTGAACCCTTTTAATAAGTTCTGGTCCAGAACCAACAAAGCAGATCTGGGATGTAACTGTAGGTGTAACCTCATGTGGGAGCTTGAAAATGCAAATATTGTGATTCCCATGGTGGGGAAACTATTGTTGGAGGACCATTAGACCTGGGAAACGAGCTGTATTTTGACCCACCAACTGATGATGAAAATTGAGAGGCCCCCTTTGCCAAAGGGACCTGGGCTTTGAAAGGGCAGTACTGGATTTTTGGCCAATATACTTATTGCAGGTTAACTCCAAACTGGTTAAAATGTTATGTAAGATATATTAAGCTGTTGTTCTTTTTGCTACCACAACTTCAGAGAAATCAGTTAAGAATCAATGTATATGCTTAGAGAGAAGCAGTCAATTGATGCATGGAGGGAGTACTCAAAAGTGGGGAAAAGGTGAATGGCCACTTAAGTGAGTCACACAACACTATGGGCCAGCCACTTGGAATCCTAATGAATTTATATCAGGTGCCAGAGAACCTATTTATAATTTAAATCAGATAAAATTAAGTTACAAGCTGTCTTTGAAATAATAACCAACCAGACAACTACAGCTTTTGACCTCTTTGCTGACCAATCCCCTCGGATGAGGAATTAAATATTTCAACATCAGATGGTACTAGATTATCTATTAGCAGAAGGGGGAGCATGTGGAAAATTAAATTACTCTAACTGCTGTTTGCAAATAGATGACAATGGAAAAGTGGTGAAACAAATAACAAAAAGAATAAGAAAGGTCGTGTACCAGTCCAAACATAGAAAGGATGGGAATGGGGCATGTTTTCATGGTTACCTAGTGAACTATAGGTTTCCTCTTATGTGCTTTATCAATTCTAATCTTTTTACCATGTATGATCCCTTGTTTAGTGCAACTTATTCAACATGTGATCAAAGGCATGCAGATGATAGCCATGCCTACAGATCCAGAATGGCTACAAAGGACAGAAAATTATGTCGCTACAAATAATTGCAAAACAAAAAAGGACCCAGGAACAGAAACTTAAGTCAATGATAACTAAAGTTTGTAAAGGCAATTATTGAGAAAATACGAAGAGGAGGGATTGAAAGGAATGAGGAGGAGGTGTCTTTACAAACAAACTGTGGGGCTGATGGTAGATAAGGCCAGATATAGAGAAGTGAAAGAAGCAATGGGAGGAACCATAAATTCCATAGGAATTCCACTAATTGACACAGACTGTTACTCACTCAAGACTGTGCTACATCTCTGGATTTAGAGAAAAAGAACAGAGACATAAGGAAAAAGAAAAAAGGCAAGAAGTGCACATTAGAAAGGAGGCCTGTATTAGGCAATGTGGGAAGTCTGTACCTCTCAAGTACCTCAACCAATGGGGAAAGAGAGAGGGACATGTGGCTGGGAAATTAGGATAAAAAGGAGGCTGCATCCTCTAATAATTTGAGAGGCCCCAGGGGAAATGCCCATGACCTCTCCCTTTATTAGAATGAAGTTACAGGACTCCTCTGTCTCGTTTTTGGACATAAACCTCTAGTGTTTGTGGGTTAATTTTCCTGGCAGGATTGAATATATTTTGTTTTGCCTTGAAGATAAATGGGTAAAATAAAAATAACAAGATGTTATAGATTTATTCTTAAATGTATTTACTGACTGGATTTTTTTCAGTGAGATGTAAATTTTCTACATGGAGAAAATATTCCTACATGGAGGAAACAGGGTATTGATAACTTGCTTGCAAGCATCCTGTGAAAGGATTCCCTAACACTAACCATTCATTTAGGTTTTTGTTTTCATGCCATTGATTCTTAACCATTTTGATTTTTAAAATCCAGTTCTGGAATGAATATGTTCAAATTAGAGAAGTCAGGGGTTTTATGTAGTCTTTTTTCCAAAATGTATTTAGCAATTTTCTTGTCTAGATAGTTCCAGATATATGTCAAAACTGCTTGTAAGGAGCTGTGAAAGTATGTATTACTGGACAATTTTTGGACAATTTTTCTGTACTTAGAATATATACTTACATAAAACATGAGAGCAGGTGCTGGTGTTAAGTGCTTAACACTAATGTAAGATAGTACCTTTAGCATGTGCCCTTCACGACCTGCAACATAAACAAGTCTGACAAAACAAAACCAAGGCAACGTAGTTAGTGTGGCATCCAGACTTTAAATGGTGTTACTGAAAATAGACATTCAACTAATTTCATCAGTATTTTCTTTGATATGCACTGGGATTTAAAGAGTATTGTAGCAGTTTAAAATAAGGGAAATTAAATAATCAGTATTAAGGCAGTGAGCTAAGACAAATTCTGAACCAGTATTAAAATAATACACTTGAAGCTAATTTCAGAATCATTATTTTGCACATATAATAGAAAATTATTTTGGGAAATGTTACCTAGGGTGTCCCTTTTAATTAAAGATTTCATTTTTCATAGCAAAAAGCTTTATTGACAACCTTTTGTCAAGAAATGGTCATTACAGCCACATTGTATTCAGATGCTTTTGAAATTTTAAAATATTTTTAATAGTAAATGGAAGTGCTGAACAACTGATAGAAAGGAATAGCTTCTCAGTTACCTTTGTTGGTGTAGTCATGTTTTTACTGGTAGCTTTTAACTGTTTAATTCTCAGCTTTAAAACTGATGAGAGATGAAAAACATTTTGTGCCATAGTGGTATACCTTCATTTAATTAAGAAGAGACCATGTTTTCTAATTTTTCAAATCTGAATAGCCACTGTTTATTTTTGAAAACTAAACAATATAGCTAGATTTACAGGCAATCTTAAATTACATTTTGTATAATGTGGATCAGAAGAATGTCCTTATATCTGTAGATACATGTATATACATTTTTCCATCCTTCAAAACCTTTCAACTGAAGATATTGAGAATGGGGACTTACCTGCCTGCAGTAAAACAGGTGCCATTGGCAGATCCAAGTGTCGAAAACACCACAAAGAGAGGAACTATCCAAGAGGCTGGATAAAGGACTCTATCGCCAAATGTCTGAGATATGAGATTAAAATTAATCACTTCTGTCATTTTAACTACCATTTAGCATATTCAGTAATGTTAGAGCATCTTTGTAGGTAAAGTAAATGGGTATCTGAGCTATGTTAAAAACAAAAGCATGCTGTACATTTTGTGTAGTTATTAAAGAATGCTTTGCCAAATAAAGACCTGGATTAATTCATTGACTACTATAAAACGGAGTGGAGTATTATTTTCCTGATGTTTAAGATGCAACATCTGTAGGAAATATTGGAAGACAGATGTAAAAACTACCCAGAAATTAAATTCTGTTAAAGACATCTGGTTTGGGATGCGTGAACAAAGACAGAAGGAAGGAGTATGGCAATCCTGCAGAGCCTTGTCCATACAGCAAGCTGTTTTCAGCCTCTTTGGAAGGAGTAACATTAGTAGTGACAGAATGACAGCCTGAGCCTGGGGGCAAACAAGAACGGGACAAACTCCCTCTGGTCTTTCACTACATTTTGCACCTGTAGTGGGGTATCTTACTTGTTGCTGTAAATCTCATGTAGGTACATTGACCAATACCAAATGAATTTGAACTTCAATGTTTTTGACAGGTTGGTTTAGGTTTTTAGTTGGTGGGGGTTGTTTTTATTAAGTTAAGCATAAAGAGCTTTGGTTTTGCACAAGTCTAACATCAGTGATGTTTCTTTGTCCAGAAGCAGGACACTCAAAGGGTATTTAGAGCTGTATAGACCTCTTTGCACAGTGCACTCCTTTTGTTTTGCTGCCTCTGCTCAGTGCCAGTTCTGAGATTTTGTTAATTTAGTCTGATCAGTTCAGTGCTAGCTGATGTGTGTGGTTCAGAGTGTAAGTTTAAGGGTGTATTGAAAAGGACTAGTTCTTATACAAGATTTAACCTCATACATTCTCTGTTGTACCTTCTGGTGCAGACAAGCTGCTGAAATGCACAGAAGAACTAAATTTTGAAAGTTTTTATTTAAAAAAAAAAATTAAGCATTTCAACATCACTGTACTTCTTCACTGTGCTAGACTATATATTTAAATGCTTGTCATGTACTGTTTGTTTTCCCCAAAAACTAGCATTAGGAAAATTGTTGCAGGACCTCAACAGTTGTTTCAGAGACATGGAAAATTTACTGAGTGGAACTGAAGGGGCAGATGTATTTTCTGTGGTTTCAGAAACTTACATAATTTCTAATTTTACCTGTAAGAGTATGTCTTGCAAAAATGTAAAAATAATATCTTCCAAATTTGTTAAGGAAAAAAGCCCAAAAAGAATAAGGTGGAAGTGAATGATGGACTATTTGCTGTTATCTCCATAACAACAAATCTACTGTCTTTGATCTACTGTCATTTGGCATGTGCCTCTTTCTCAGAAATCCTGGAAACACTGAAAATGGCAAAGCAACTGTCAGATGTTATTGCTCTTTCCATCTTTTTGATGCCTATGGAAAGCAGTCCCCTCTGACCTGCAGTGTTTACAAAATGTTTGCTGAAGACTGCATTACTTTTGCTTCCTTTTATTCCCATTTGGATATGATAGAACTACTCTTTAACAGGCATTACTGAAATTTTTGATTAAGAAATGATAGTAGATAATGGGGGAGAAGGTGGCACTAACAGCTTAGACTAAAATTAATTATCTTACAAAAAATTATTGGAACTTAGGGACTTACATGACTTCAATGCACACAGCCTTCTTCAGATGTTCTATTACAAAATTAAGTAGCTTACCACAGCAACTGCCGGGGACTGCAGGAGTTCTGTTGAGGTCATTACGGTGAAATAGGAAATGTTTATCAGAACGTAACAAACCGTAACCAAGGGGATTCCAATAATTATAGACAGTGGTAGATTTCTAAAGAATGGAAAAGTAAGACCCCATCAGCATTGCTGTATCACTGGTACAGTTGTCATAGTAAATTGTGGATTCTTACTTTTCCTGATACACTCTTTAGGTGTATTTACTTTTTTTTTTCTTTTACTGTAGAGCTATGGAAATCAGGACTATAAAAAAGGAAAAATACAAATTATGCAAAGATACAAAGACTGTAATACAGGCTAATCAGCTTTGTCTAAGTGCTCACACCTTGAATATTAGTGCTTTTAAAAGATAAACCAAAATATGTGCTTGCTTATAGAGAAATATATAGTGTTTGATTTGTTGCCAGTAAAAACACTGCTTTTCTTCATAGTTTTACCTGTAAGGATTTTTAAGTTCTTCTGTGATGTAATTGAGTTGATTCCTGGAAAGAAAAACATTCATAGAGTATTTTAGCAGTCAGATGTTTATATATGACTATACTATGAGGTGAGATGTTATTTCTTGTGTTATTTTTTTAATCTTTTCAGTTTAAAAAAAGAAAAAAAAAAAGTAAAATCAATCTTTTAAGAAGGAAAACTGCAGGACAAAACCTATGTGAGCTTCTTAGCCAAAAGTCAGCCTCTTGATTCACCATCTCTTTCTCATTACTCATTATCTCTAGTATCTCTGAGACTCTAAATCTTGGATAAAATATCCCAGAATAATCAAACAAAAATTTGTTTGATCTTAGATTTCCAAGATTGCCTTTCAACTTCAAGCTTTGCAGTATCAGAGTCTTTTCAAATAAAAGCACAAGTGTGCTGAGGGCAAAGAGTAAAGCAAGTCTGCTGGTGTTTTACAGTGGTTCTGTAAGTCATACTGTCTTTAGAAAATAGGCAGGAAAACCTTTTTAAGGATTATACCTATCTGAATTATAATTTCCAAATACTCATTTTTGCTAGAGCACGTAGACCTATTGAAACAAGGTTTTTATATTCATCCACTCTGAAAATCTGAAGCGTTTGTATTTACAGTTCAAAGGAAAATTTTCAAATGTTAGTGCCTGGTGGTTCCATACACAATAATTATTTAGGGATCAGCTTCTATGCCCTCTTAGAAAGTCCATACGAATGCCTCAATTAGTAGATTTACATGCCTGAGCTGAGATACTCAAGCTTGCAAACAGAACCTAAAAAAAGAATCTATTTAAAATAAATTCAGTTTCAAAAGCTTTTGAATGGGAATTGTTGTGTGGTAGACCAAGATTGTATTCTTATTTGCTTCCAAAGTACAGACCTATATGGAGACTTTTGCAGTTTGTACATTTAAGAATAACAGTGGATTTGTGCCAACAGAACACTATGCCAACTGACATTCCCTAAGAAAAAAGTCTGCAAGTTGAACCTTATAATTTCTGACACAATGTTTCTTTTATGTTCTCCTGTACTAATCAAACACCACTACATATTTCACAAGAAATGGAATTTGATGGGGTAACCTGCAGGGAAAGCTATTTTGTCTAACACAAGGGAATTAAACTGGATTATGTTCTCCTCATTACTACAGTATCTAAGCACCTTCAGCAGCAAAGCAGTAGTAGAAGTCCTTTTGGGATCTAATATATTTTCTTTCCCTAATAAACAGCAAATAAAAGAGGGTGGAGTTCTGGGGTTTTTTTAACCAAACTAGCGTTATTCTTCCAGAATTCATCAAGACATTCTTAATAACAAGTCAGTTGTTAACTTCTTCAAGAGTTCTACAGGGAGAGAGTAAACGAGTAAAACAAGGCTGTTAAACTGTAACTGTCAAGGCTAATAAAGATTCCTTACCATCCATCATATGCCCAGAGTCCATTATAAAATGCCAAACTGATAGAGCTAGCAGAAATTTTACTGTCCTTGAAAGAATCTTTGAAGTTTTCAGTTCTTCCTGCAAATAAGAGGAAGATTACTGATTAGTGTTGAAATTATTTCTTGAAATTCCCACTAGATGAAAAAACATTTCAATGTATGTCTCATGTTTTAAAACTTTTCACTAATAAAATTAATTAACAAACTTTTGTATTAATTGATCTGTAGTGCTGCATTTTCCACCCATCCCTCCTCTCTAAAAGAAAATACCATAGTTTCCAAGGGATGCAGAACTAAAAGCCTGAGTGAAGAGATTCAGGACTATGCCTTATTACTGGGTCACTTCTGTCAGTGGGGAATTTTTTAATGATCATAGCAAAAGCTAAAATAATTTTTTCAAATAATATATATTTTATTACCTTGTGCAAGGAGAACAATTCCACTTACAATAATGATTGTGACAATGATCATTTTAGCAGCTGTGAGAAAATTCTGGAGGTAACTTCCCAGCTTCACACTCAATGAATTCACAACTGTAATTACCACTAAAAGAAATCAAATTGTGAATGTTTGCACTGTTTGTCAGAATTTTAAAAGTTGCCCCTCCCCTTATTTACTGTACTGCTTTCCTGACACACTTTTTGTCTATATTATATACAGTTTTTACTTCCTATGTTTGGATAACTTTTAAAATAGTGAGGAAAAACAAATTTATGAATTAGATTTTGATAGTACCTTTAACAAAAAATATTTTGAAGGTGCACAGTATTCTGATAATAAAGAAATAGTATTTCCACACTTCTTTTTTTTCTTCCTTTACTGCTAGAGATAAGCATTCATTATACAGCTGTATCTACCTTAATGAAGAATTAAAAAAACCTCAGACTAGGAAAAAAAAAACATTTCTAAACCCATTTCTTTAATGCTGTTTAATCAGTTACTGTGGGAAGGACTCACTGGACTGCTTCTTAAGATTTCTGGTGTCTTTGTGAAGATGAACCTAAAGGAGTTTCAGGGTATTGAAGTGCACTTATTGATGGGGCCAGACACAAGTCACTATGCAATTTTGGATCTTGTCTGTCTCAAAAAGTGTGACTCTTACCAATAGCAGCTGCTGCAAGGCACTTGATGACAACTTGGGGTGGATCACAACCTGGATAAAAAGGAGCTGATGCATATTCCGCAAAGCTGAGACAAATGATTGCAAATGAACTGGGTTTTGTAACCAGTAAGCTTGTCCAAGAAAACAAAAATGCTGGAATTGGGCCAAATGCCTCCATAAGGTAAGGATATTCTCCTCCAGACTTTGTGATCATTGTACCAAGCTCAGCAAAACAAAGTGCACCTGAATAACAAGAAAAGCAGGTTTAGTTCATGCACTTTTGAACCTGGGACTGCTTGAACAGATGATCATTTTTTAATAGGTAGAAAAATTAAGGAAATTGATCTATACAGTGCATCGTTACTCTCTTCATGTTTCTGTATATTTTACTGTATACATAAAATAAAATTTTAGTTACTTGTGAGCAATTGAAAAAAATACCCTGAAATTATTCAGATGCAGTCTCAAAATTACTACCATTGATATTTAAGACTTCACCAAAACCAGTATAAACAAACATTTTGATTTCATTCCATTTCTGTTTAAGAAATGAACACTACAAGAAGCATTTAAATGTGAACTGCACTGGCTAACACATTTTGGGACCTTGAAAAAACAGACTTTCTGCACAATTTTGAAATAACATGTCTGCTAAGCTCAACATAAAAGTACAATGATATTTCCTGTTCTATTTTTGTAAGTAGCATCTTGAATTGAGGTTTTTCTTGTCTGCTGCCCCACTTGACACAACGCTCAAAAATTTCTTTGTTTTACCTCTTGAAATATTTTGAGGTGCTTAGTGCAAAATGTTCAGATAATAGAATTAGAATTACAGAAGTAGAAAGCTAACAGAAAGTACCCAGCTCACTACCAGTAAATTTCACATATTGCCAGCTATTTAAGTAGAAGAGTATTCTCTTTATTACAGTCACTGGAGGAAACAGGAAAATCTAAAACTTTCTTTCAAAATAAATTGAGTGTGATTTACAATTTTAAAACTTAACTTGTCTTCTATAAACACCCCATTTTAAATTTATGGTTGAGTACTGCTATGCATATATACAGCAGGTTTTATTTGATTTTGGTCTAAGTGCTATTAGCTAATTAGTGAAATGAGAGTAGTATGCAGAAACAGCAGATATAAAGATTTAAGATATAAAGATTCCGATTCTTTGTTGAGTCCTTTACCTAATGTTGCCAGAACTCCACAGGCTGTCCAGATGGTTAAACAAGGACCCACAGCTCCAACATTGGCAAGCACTGATTTTGGAGAAACGAAGATACCTGAGCCAATAATTGTACCAACAATCATACAGATTCCACTAATGAGGCCCACCTTGAAATAAAATGAGATTTTTTGTAAGCAATTTCTAGTAATTCACAATTTCTTCTCAATATCATAGAACTACAGTAATTGTCATTACTGACTTACTCTTGTTGGCTTTCAGTATATAAGTTCTATAAAGAAATATATTCAACAATTTTGCAAAGTTTCACTCTTCTTTCCAAGATCTGTATGTACCCTGTGGTGTACTCCTGCTGTTTTCAAAAGTACATCTATTTGTGTTTTGCCTGCCTATTTCCTTTATTAAACTGTCTTTTGGATTATGTGAATCTCAAATATAACCTTGAATGTGTGAACTTGCCTTTTCCTCTCTGATTAAGCAATGACATTCTTTTACAAGCACTTGATGAATTCTGAATTTTCTAAGATTCAGAAAATGCCTTTCATGGACGGGGTTTGTTGTTGTTGTTGTTGTTGTTGAGCAGCTGTTTTCCTTTCCTTGCTTTAAATATTTGTGCCTGGGAATTGTGTTGATACCACTAGGTGGTGATAGGATCGTGTTCTCGTACATTTGTAGTGACCTACAATATTCCAGTGACCTGAAACCATGTATTACTAAAACAAGTGGCATGGACTACTTAATATTTTCTGATTGCTATGGCTACTCTAATAACATCAGTATTTTCCCAGTCTTGGCACCAAACTAAAACCACATAGATAATCTTTTTCCAGGCTACTTAAAATAATTTTAAGAGAAATGCCACTCCCTCCTGAGAGGAAGTGACACAACTGTTTTCTAAAGCATCTGTAATTTTCTGGAGGAGACAGATTTTCACTTGTCTTCAAGTGCCTATCTCCTGGCTATAAACACTAATAAACTTTCAGAAACATCGAGCTGGACAACCCACTACAACTTCTGAAAAGTACATGTGGAAAAAAAAGTTTATGAAATGCCTCAGTTGATCAACTTAGAATGAGTCTTTGAATTATTTTTATATCTGATAACTTCAACGACATATTCTTGGGGTTTCAGTCTGTTTACATCAGAGCTAATTAACTTTAGCAATTAGCAGTTTCTGAAAATGTAAACCAACTATGTTGAGATATTAGCATACTTTTGCAAAATGGGGACACAGTAATGGTTTTTGTATGCTGATGCATATGCACAAATATCCCCTTCTGCCTCCCTCTGCCAACCCCTCACAAATGGACCAAAGGGGGAAAAGAAAAAGATTTGCCTGCTTTTGTAGGTTCATCCTTTGGGATTCATGACTCTGAATAGATTGTCTGTCCTCTCTCCCACTGTCCTCTCCTTTTCTTCTCCTCAAACTTTCTTCACCCATTTGTTTTTCTTGTGGAAATTTCTAAGGAAATAAAAACAAAATCTTACTCTAGCATATTATTGTTGCTTGAATTTTGCTGATATCCGTGGGTACAAAATAGCATAGGTAAATATTACCAGCAAACACACATGCACGCACTCATAGGGAAAGGACTTCACTCGACCTACCTACTCAGAGAGGAAAACAAAGAGGAGAAGTTAGGTCAACTTCACCTCATCCGTCTGGCTTGCTGTGGATTTTGATTATACCCACCTGGCAAGAGAATATCTGTGTCTGCCGCCGCAGATTACATTCAGTTTCGAGGATGTCCTTACTGGAACAATCAAGATTTTACAGCCAGTCCTTCCTTTGAATTCCTCCGAAGGTCCAGGCAGATTTTATCTTTCTCCCAAATGCTAGTCTGTTTTCTTCTTATCTAGGAGACCTTCTTTCCATTCTTCATTAAATTAGGCCTTGCCTCAGTTCCTTGGAGATGGAAGCATCTGCTAAACAGTGTGGGCTACTGTAATTATCGACTTAGCAGCTCTTTGCCTCAGAAAGATTCACCAGTCTTCTCTGTGTTGATTCAGGGCAATGTCCTCCACTCAATGCTTTGGGTTTTTTAGAACTGGAAAGTAAAGAGCTTGTTTTCAAATTTAAATTTAGACTTAAGATTTTTTTCCCCTAGTATTGGTCTAAAATACAATCTGAGACAGTGAAAGAAATTGATTGGGTCTCTAAAGTAGATTCTCCTGAGTCTCTAAAGTAGATTCAGTCAAAAGTCTCTTCTCTCCTAAGAGACTCTACAACTGTAAGTACTTGAATTTGAATGCTGAAGATCCTTATGCTTTTATACAGATGTGTAAAAATCATGTTTAGGCAAGATAAGTTGGGGTTTTTTTTGTAAATTATGTAGTAACTGGCTACAAAAACTGCAGCATTTTAAATTGACAGAACACCTATCTCGGTACTGTTGGTCTTCAGGAACATTTAGGCTACAAAGACATCAAGTTTATCTTTCGAATTTAAGATTTTGTAAAGAATCATAATGAATCCGACTTTTAAGATTAAACCTAAGATAGAAAACTGCACTCATGAAGAATGCAGGGCTTGAGTGACTGAACTTCATTGTAGCTTTGTGCCTAAGGTCTCTTTTAAAGTCATGTATTTAGGCTGCTTCAATCGTTACCTTCAGCAATTCTTGCTTTCACTTACCTTATTTATGTTTATTTGCTTGGCGTCAGCCGGGTCCAGGAATCCTTGTCAAGTGTATTTCTCCTATTAGATTTCCCAGCCAGTTACAAGCAAGGTATGTCCACGTCTAAAAGCAGAATAAGCAGAAGCAGCAGCTTAAGTACAGAGGTTATAAAAGGTAATCATTAAACCCATTCTCTGTGAAGAAGTTTTGAGTTAGGAATCACAGGTGAACCGATAGTCCAATTAGTTTATCTTTAAAAACAAGCAAATCCATCTTTGTTCCATTTGTGAGAATGTTTGTCCAGTGCCTAAGTAGTGTATTACATAGTGAGAGTGAACCATAATTTGGAGAGCCTATTTGGATGATCTTTACAGCAAGCAGTTGCTAATTTAGAAATGCTTTGGAAAGATAACCTTGAAGAAATTGTCATATTATGGGTGCATTGAAACCATGTGTCCAGATGTCATTTGAATCCTATTAAAAATAGTTGATGTTTTTATCTTGAGACAGTAGAGAAGCATGAGCAAAAAGATTTCCTTTGTTTTTCATTAACCTGAGACAGCTGAGTGGGCAGCTTGTGTTCCCTTTGCTTGCAGTCACAAATATTTTCCATTTTTGTAAATATTTAAAGATTTTGCTTCAGTGAAAAATGCCATTCTCTGTTTCTATGCAGTTAGTTGTATATCCAGGGCAAAAAAATGTAGTATTATCCTGAATTCTGTAATAACTGCTTTCATTTGAGCTAGTCATCCCTGAAACACTTGCAAAAAGACCCTTAATCATGTTAATCACTTTATTGTTTTTAGCAACGCAGTTGTACAAGTCCTTTGCTGTATGACACTCAAATCAGGAAGTCCTGACCAAACCCCTCTAAATGCAGCTGAGTTTTTCAATAAATATCTACTGTTAAAAGCTAAAAGATGTTCAGGTACTGGTTCCTGATGGTAGCATTTAACGTTTGTTGCCTTGTTGAGATTATGGCTCATAAACAGGCAGTACAGTGCTGGAAATAAGACCAGATTGTTGAGCCTGAGTATCAGCAAACCTATCCTAAGCAGGATTTGACAATTGTTTTCCTCAGGTTTTTTTAAAAGCATGCAGGATTGATCAACAGGAATTCTCTCTGCAATAATGATGTAAATCTGTGACTAAAAATGGACTCTTAAGAACAAGTGAAACACGTGTTAGTTTATATTTGCCATGTTTTCTGATGGTTGAGCCAGACTGTGTTGGGAATGTTTTTCTCCAAGACTGAGGTTGCAAAGTAATGTTGGTACAGAAAACAAAATCAAAATTGTGATTTTTAGTCACTGGCTTTTTCCTCTCTTTGTTTTTCTTGTTTAATTCTCACAAAAATAGGATTAAGATACAAGAGAAGCTCTTCCATCTTAAATAACTTCCTATTGAAAAATTACTACACTAAGTATGGCCAGACAAATGTTCCTCTTTTTTTTTTTTTGCCTACAGATAAAGAGAGTAAAACATGTTAAGATTATAGTCTTGCTACAACCACATAAAAAGGCAAGTATGAACAATTTATTCATCTTTCTGTGAGTTTTACAAGGACTTTTAAAGTATTTTTCATGGTAACTGTGATGTATGACTTAATTAACAAATGTTTTCATATCCATCAATTTCACATGCCTCATTTGGGATCAGATGTTATGTAATGTATTTCTGTGTTCCTTATTCTGATAATTTTGAAATGAAGGTTTATAATCTTATCATATCTGTGTTGTTCCTGAAATGCCACAGAGACTATTTCAAACGTGAAAAGAAAAAAAAGAAGCGGGGGGTGGGGTGGCTGTCATATTATGGGGCGAAGATTGTCCCTTGAAATGAAACAGGTACATCTTTCACATCAACTCTACCCTGGAACTTACAGACCAACAGAAAAAAAAAAAAGAAAAAAAAAAAGTAATTTTGATGAAAAGATAATGGAGTATGTAATCTTTAGTGTTCTGTTAAGTAAAGTTTTGCTGAGGAATTTTTCTTAGATTTACTATAGGTAATCTTTGATTTTTTTTTGTGTGTGTGTGTGTGTGTGTGTATGTGTATGTCAGTTGTCTTTTCTTTCTCCTTAAGATCTGTACTCCATTTTGTTTCTTCAGATCCCATAAAAGCAACATTGAAAATATGTTGTTTGAGTTTTTGCCTAACCATCTGGTTTCTCCAGTCAGCCTGGAATGTCAGTCTGAAGAGTTCCCACCTGTTCAATAGGTGGCTTAAGTCTCTGCAATGATTTGACCTTAACTAGTCTATGTTTCTTTATAAAAATAGAAAAATATCTTCATTTATTGTCTAGTTTTGTTTTAAGGGTTACTCTTCTCAGGATGCTGTAAACCTATTAAAGATTGTTAATTTTTACCAGCAATCCTTTTTTCCTCAGCCACTGAAGGAGAAAATAAACATTGATTTCAAGCATTCTAATATTATTTTCTTCATAGACAAGAGAAATGACATTTTACAGCCGTGGGAAAAGAATCCTTCCCTCTCAAATAGGTACACAGATGAAGACATGAATGAGTTCAAATTCCAAAGGACTACAGAGGCAAACACTTTGAGGGCTGGTCCTATTTAAACACTGTAGTTGGAGCCTTTTCAAATGCTATTTACCAATTAAATTGTAAAAAGTAATTTTCAACTTTAATTCAGGAAATAACAAGGGCATGGTATATAAATACACCTTTTATTATCCTTAGTTACTAATAATAAAGGTTAATGTTTGTTAGGGTTGGTATTTATTGCTTGCAGTAATGCACATTCTTTGTGCACATGCTTTGATTATCACTAAAGCAAATGATAAGGATCTTATGATAAGGATAGCATAGCAGTATCTCAGAGTGGATACTTTCTATTCTAACCTTCCTGCCACAGGTCATTTGATTTTAATGTGGACCACTGTGTTTCCTTGCATTTGGTCTTCTTTGAACCTGACCATTAATAGATGTGTTCTAAGATTTGATCTCAGTACTGTCATCTCTTAAATAATTTTTCCCAAGTAATTGCAGGTGTGCCGCAAGTGGAATATAAAGAAATGGTATTATTTAAATAGCTGGGGTGATGCTGGGATATGCTACTGGTTTGCAAGATCTTTGCATCTTGTGGAAGTCAGTAGGAAATATTTGGGGACTGTAGTTTGTAATAGAACTACTTAATAGACTATAACTCTTAACAGAATATATGGGGTTTAAATACCCATATTTTTTTGCTACTGTGACAAGTAAGGCTCTTGAAAGGATATTCAGATCTGCTACAGGTTTAGTACTAGACCTGCCTGAATAGTGCAAAGTCTTAAGTCCAACGAGAGATTTCTTTTTGTACCATGTATTTTTTAAACAGAGCTGTTCAGAGACTCTTAATAAACTCGTAAATGCTGGGTATGTCACTCTATTCAAAAGGTCACCAAAAAATCAAGAAGTCTCTTCCTAAGGATGTTCTAAAGGAATTTTGATGGCCTCTGGAGAAAATTAGCTTTAGTATGTCACACTAGTTTTTTTCAAAGATTGCCAAGTTTTTAACAGTGCTTCAAAGTCTGATCAGAAGCAATGGTTTTTCTGATAAACAACCAACTCCTCGTGTTTTTCTCTCTTAAAAACAAAGCCTGACTTTGATCTCTTTTTTAAGTCCAAAAATCAGGTTGCATTCCACTGGCCTTCCACCAAGGAGGGGTTACCAGTTCACATTGGTTTTAAAAGACATATCTGTCTTATGCCCAAGCACTGAATATTGAAGCACTCCACTGAGGTTATGATGTTGTGTGATACTTTCTGGCTTGAAAATAGAAGTAGGAGAAAAGAAAACAGCTGGGTTTAAATGACTTCTTAATGGTCAGGGGAAATTTTCTAGAAACTGGAAAAAAAACATAAGGTAAGTATACATCAATGCTCTGTCAGTTCACATAACATTGATACATACCGACCTCAATGTGACTGCTGAGTGTCAGACTCCCACTGCTGTTTACACAACCAAAACACAGAGTATGAAATGCTCTGTTCTGACAATAGACTAAGAAGTTATGCTCCTACGTTAGCTGTAGTTGGCAAATGCGTTGAAACTTCTGCGATTTACTCCTGTCTGGAAAATTAATCCACAAACACCAAAGGTTTATGTCCAAAAAGGAGACAGAGGACTCCTGTAAATTTATTTGAATAAAGGTAAAGGCCATGGGGCTCTTCCCCTGGGATCTCTCAAACTTTTGGAGGATGCAGCCTCCTTTTTATCCTAATTTCCTGACTGTATTTCCCTCTCTCTTTCCCCATTGGTTGAGGTACTTGAGTGGTACAGACTTCCCAAAATGCCTCATACCTCAGGCTCCCTTCTAATGTATAACCTAACCCCCCCTTTTGTCTTTTCCATGTGTCACTCAGTGGAATTCCTTATGGAATTTATGCTTCTTCCCATTGTTTCTTTCATCTCTCAGTATCCAATTTTATTTATCAGCAGACCTAGAGTTTGTTTGTACAGACTGTTATAAATATGTAGTTTAATTCGAGGGGGTTTTTTTACTGTTATAATTATATAGTTTGATTTAAATAAAGTGTGCTAAAAGGTACCCCCTTGCACAGAAACCAACAAGGGGGGGGGTAGGGAACTGCCGATAGAACAATAGAACTGTATTCTCCATATCAATGAGGGGTGGACCATGCTAAAGAGGCGCCAGAAAACGATCACTAGTGCCCATCAGAACTGATTCAGTTCTCAGAAAACCCAGTCACTCCATCCTCATGGAATCCTGACACTCACTGAGACCAAACCCAAATCAAGACATGTTCGTCTGGCAAGAGCTTCAAGAATAATTCATAGACATGTTTAGTGAAGACTTCACGAATAATTCAGAGACAGATCCGGAGATGTGACCAGATTTCCCGGAATTCTATTCTACTCTCACTCCAGGTGGACGGAAATCCTATCTGCATATTCAGACTGGACAGAAAACTAGCCTCGGGGCCTAAAAACCTTATAAAAACTAACCTTCGAGAGATGGTTGGTGTGAACTATGAGGGACCCAGTGCGATAGAGGCTGGGTCTTAGTTCACCCGGCAGCTCGAAACCCGGGCTCAGAGCTGCCATTTGATTGTGGGACTTGTCTCTTTTCCATCTCATTTTGTCATTTTGCAATAAACCTCTAAAACGGAATATTGGAGAACTGTCGTTTATAACAAGACAAATTTTTCATTCCATTTATCAATCAGTGAAACACTTCCAATTGTTTCTTTTATCTCTCAGTATCCAGCTTTATTTACCAGCAGACCCACAGCTTGTTTGTAAACACAAGTCCCTCACTCCTTTCACTCCGAATTTTCCTGTGGTTTTGAAAAGTGTTTGCTTTTTGAATATATAATCACATTATTTATTCTAAATTATGGCAAAACTGTGTTCAGTTATTACGGACAGAATATGCTCTGTAAATTCATCAATGAGACTTGAATGTGACTACCGTTCCACAAATCCTGAAATGTTTTCTCCTTTTCTTGGTAGGAATGGAAGAATGTTTTTATGTTGTCTTGTGAAAGGAATCTGAAAATACTTCACGGCTTCAATTTACAGACTAGAACATCTGGAAGATCCTGTGACTGGAAGGCAGGTGCAATATAACAGAGTCAGGATGCTCTGTCAGCTGTGGTCAAGGGAAAATAGCAAGCTGCTATTGTCAGGTGGATAACAGAAAAAGGATAAATTGGCATGGTGTTGGGGGTTAGACTTGTTTGGGTTTTTTTTTTTTTCTTTTCACCTCTAGAATTTTTTCCCAGGAGTTGCGGGGCAACTGATTGCTGGGTGCTTGTCAGTGCTGGGTGGAACAAAGCATGGAGGCTGGGTGGAGACTGGCACTTGGCTACACCCTTTGTCTCCAGGAGTTTCCCCCCCGAGGGGGGCAGGTCGGGGGGAAGATGAGGGCTGGGGGGCAGCTGCACTTTTGGTGTGGTCTGCGTCAGGAGCAGACTGGGCTGCCATTGCTGCGTGAGCTTCTCACTGGCACCACCAGGATCTGATCCTGAAGAGAGCTACCATCATCTGCTTGTGTGCCCAGGAAGATCCTGATTCCTCCTTTTGCTGCCCTGCTAGAGCAGTCTCAGCCCTGTCCCACTGCCTCGGCGCTGTTTCAGAGCTGCTCTGCACCGCGGGCCTGCACTGCCCTCCCTGCCAGACATCCCTGCCCCCCAGTGACCACCGACGGAGCTCCGAACTTCATCCGATCCACCAGCCCGGGATCCCCACCGTTCCAGCTTGGTACCTTTTTTTTTGGAGTCCCCAGAGACCAGACTGCCCCGGTTTTGTGACCAAGCTCCGTCAAGGTCCCTGGTTCTGTTTTCGCTATTAATTGCTGTAGTTGTTGTTGTTTGTTTGCCTTGTTATACCTATTAGTAAAGAACTGTTATTCCTATCCCCATATCTCTGACTGAGAGCCGTTTTAATTTTCTAAATTATAATAATTTGAGGGAAGGGGATTTGAATTATCCATCCCAAGAGAGGCCCTGCCTCTCTTTAGCAGATACCTGTCTTCTTTCAAAACCAAGACAGATTTTGGCGCCCAAACGTGGGGCTTGAGGGCATTGAAAGAAAAAAGGGAATAACAGTTCTTAAGGGACCTAATTTCTTGTTCATTCTTGTTCACTAGATATAGAAACCTCGATAGGTAACGCCATGTGGTCTAACTTATCCTGGTTCGGGTGGCATGTGGTTGTGGCTTTATTTTGCCCATTTGCAGGCCCTTACCTAAACATAGGCCCTATAACAAAAGCTACTGTGGCTGTTATCCAGTTTGTTTTATGGGCTGATAAGGTGAAGAATTCACTGATTTTTAACTTGCTCTGGACAGCAAGCATGTGGATACATGGCTATCACACACTAAGTGGGTGTATTTGGGGTTACTTTAAGAATGGTATTCTCTGTGAGGAAATGACAGTGAGGGAAGTTTTCCAGACCTTTAGCCAGTTCCTTATGCCTACTCCACCAGTTTTTGAAGAGTTAAAATTTCCTCTAGGAACTAACCAAATGTTGCTGATGATCCTAGCTTATTTAGCTTTCAAAGATAAGGTGAGGTCAATTTGGAGCACGGCACAGACTAGGGATATTGCTGTGGGGCCTGACACTGCCTCAGAGGCTAGAGATACTGCTGTAGAGCCTGATACTGCTCCAGAGGCTAGAGATCCTGCTGGAAGGCATGATACTGCCCCAGAGGCTGGGAATGCTGTCATAGAGCCTGAGGCCAATGCCCCAGAGACTGGGGATGCTGGCCCACTGCCTGACCCTGCCCCGCAGCCCACCCCAGAAATGAACCACCCCGATTGGGTGGGGGTTCTAGTGAAAGAGATACGTGAGATGGGCCAGGTGCTGAAAGAATACACTTCCCCAGCTGGTGAGAAGCCCTCCCCTTGCCCTGAAAAGGGAGAATCCGATGGTGCAGCAGTGGAACCCACAGAGGTTACAACCGTCCAGGTTCCAGCTGAACCACAAGACCAGTCACAACCAGCTGCAGTTGCCCCTGTAGAAACAAAGAAGTATAAGATGAAATCAGAGCACCCAGGTAATAAGGATAAGAAAGGAGGGCCCTCACAGCCCACAGGGGAACCAGAGGTTGAGATTATCACCGAGTCCCTGACTTATGAAAGCCTACGTAATCTGCAAAAAGATATTGCACAACAGGGACGTGAGGCTTATACAACTTGGTTACTTCAGGTTTGGGACCTTATAGGTACAGGCGTGCAACTGGATAGTAGTGAGGCAAAGAATTTGGGACCCTTGACCCAGGACTCAGGGGTGAATCAAATATTTGTAAGGGAGCAAGGACCCCTTCCCCTCTGGGAGCGACTTCTAATGAGTGTAAGGGAGAGGTTTGTCCACAGAGACAGAATGCAGGAGCACCATCATAGAAGTCATTGGAAGACCCTTGAAGAAGAGATCCAACAGCTGAGTGAAGTGGCAATATTAGAGGTACTCTTTGGGAGGGGTGGACAGCATGACAATGACCCTGACAAGGTCAGGTGCACAGGGCAGATGTTGTGGAACCTGGCAAGTAAAGGGCCATCTCAATACACCACCTTCATTGCAGTGATCAATCCTGATAGCAACCGAGAGACAGTGGGTTCTGTCACCAATAAACTCAGAAACTATGAGAGCATGATCAGTGGCCCAATGCAGGCTCAGGTCTCTGCTGTGATTAAGGAACTCAGAGAGGAGATGAGTGAGATGAGGGAGGAGATGAGGAGGAACAGTTCCCATGCGGCACCGGTGCGAGTCACAGGCCCCAGAGCCAGAGCCCAACGCCCTCCAGCTAGAGAGAGAGGGTACACCCCAAGGGCTGACCTGTGGTTTTTCTTGCGTGACCATGGGGAAGACATGGGAAGGTGGGATGGAAAACCCACTTCTGCCCTGGCAGCACGGGTGCGTGAGCTCAAGGAGAGAAACACTAACCGAGGGGGTCCCGCTAAAATGAAGGTAGCCTCAACCTCCCATGACCAAGCCACCAGGTATTATAGAAGTGAAGATGGTATGTCAGATCCCCTTGAAGGAACCTCTATGATGTATGCCCAGGAAGGGAATAATAACCAGTGCTAGAGGGGCCCTGCCTCTAGCCAGGAAGAAGCACGGGAAAACCGAGTCTTTTGGACTGTGTGGATTCGACGGCCTGGCACATCAGAGCCACAGAAATATGAAGCTTTGGTAGATACTGGTGCACAGTGTACCCTGATGCCATCGGGACATGTGGGGGCAGAAACTATTTCCATTGCTGGAGTGACAGGGGGATCACAGCAACTGACTCTGGTAGAAGCCGAGGTGAGCCTGACCAGGAAGGAGTGGCAGAAACATCTGATTGCAACCGGCCCAAAGGCCCCGTGTATCCTGGGCATTGACTTCCTCAAGAACGGGTATTACAAAGACCCTAAGGGACTCAGATGGGCTTTTGGAATAGCTGCTGTGGAGGCAGAGGGCATCAAGAAATTGAACACCTTGCCTGGACTGTCAGAGAACCCATCTGCAGTAAGACACCTGAAGGTAGAAGAACAACGAGTACCAGTTGCCACCTCGACGGTGCACCGCCGGCAGTATCAGACCAATCGAGATGCCGTGATCCCCATCCACAAGATGATCCGGAAGCTGGAGAGCCAAGGGGTGGTCAGCAAAACCCACTCACCCTTCAACAGCCCCATCTGGCCTGTGCACAAGTCTGATGGAGAATGGAGACTGACTGTGGACTATCGTGCATTGAATGAGGTGACACCACTGCTGAGTGCTGCTGTGCCGGACATGCTGGAACTCCAGTACGAGCTGGAGTCCAAGGCAGCGAGGTGGTACGCCACTATTGACATTGCCAATGCATTTTTCTCCATTCCTCTGGCTGCAGAGTGCAGGCCTCAGTTTGCATTCACATGGAGGGGCGTGCAGTACACCTGGAACCGACTGCCCCAGGGGTGGAAGCACAGTCCCACCATCTGCCATGGACTGATCCAGGCTGCACTGGAAAAGGGAGAGGCTCCAGAACATCTGCAGTACATCAATGACATCATTGTGTGGGGGAACACGGCAATGGAAGTGTTTGAGAAAGGGGAGAAGATCATCCAGATTCTCCTGGAAGCCGGCTTTGCCATCAAGAAGAGCAAAGTCAAGAGACCTGCCCGAGAGATCCAGTTCTTAGGGGTAAAGTGGCAAGATGGACATCGCCAGATACCCACAGAGGTAATCAACAAGATCACCGCGATGTCTCCACCGACCAGCAAGAAGGAAACACAAGCTTTCTAGGTGCCATAGGCTTTTGGAGAATGCACATTCCCGAGTACAGCCAGATTGTGAGCCCTCTCTACCTGGTTACCCGCAAGAAGAATGATTTCCACTGGGGTCCTGAACAGCAGCAAGCCTTTGCCCAGATCAAACAGGAGATCGCTCATGCGGTAGCCCTTGGCCCAGTCAGGACAGGACCGGAGGTAAAGAACGTGCTCTACTCAGCAGCTGGGAACAATGGCCTGTCCTGGAGCCTTTGGCAGAAAGTGCCGGGTGAGACTCGGGGTCGACCACTGGGATTCTGGAGCCGAAGCTACAGAGGGTCTGAGGCCAACTACACTCCCACGGAGAAGGAAATCTTGGCCGCCTATGAAAGAGTTCAAGCCACCTCAGAGGTGATTGGCACGGAAGCACAACTCCTCCTGGCACCCCAACTGACGGTGCTGGGGTGGATGTTCAAAGGAAAGGTTCCCTCTACCCACCATGCCACCGACGCCACATGGAGCAAATGGATTGCCCTCATCACACAGCGCGCCCGTATTGGAAACCCAAACCGCCCTGGGATTTTGGAAGTTATTACCAACTGGCCGGAAGGTGAAAGCTTTGGTCTCATGGACAAAGAGGAGCAGGCACAAGTGACATGAGCTGAAGAAGCACCACCGTACAACCAACTGCCAGTGGAAGAGACACAGTATGCTCTTTCCACTGATGGTTCCTTTCTCATTGTAGGCATGAACTGGAAGTGGAAGGCAGCCATATGGAGTCCCACACGACAGGTTGCACAAGCCACTGAAGGAGAAGGTGGGTCGAGTCAACTTGCTGAACTCAAAGCCATTCAGTTAGCCCTGGACATTGCTGAAAGAGAGAAGTGGCCAAAGCTCTGCCTCTACACTGATTCGTGGATGGTGGCCTGTTGCAGCTAGGGAGGCTGCAAGGCCTCCATGGCGATCTGAAGTCTGACATAAGGAAATGCAAGTCACAATGAGTGGCCAAAAAGAAGCCCCTTGCCACCTTCAGACCCCTCTTATCTATCTGTAAGACTATAGGCCAAAATTGTACCCTACTCTCCCATTGGTCCACTTTTCAAAACCCCTCTACCCTATATAAACCCCGAATATTGCCCTGTTAAGTTAGAGAAGCTGTCCCTGCAAACCTTCGAAGAGGATGCCGAAATAAAGGAATTCATCTGAGGAAACTGCATACGGCTCTCTCCTCTCTCTCCCTGTGTCTGCCTGGCACTTAGCAAGCAAAGCTGGATTCACTGCAAAGAGCTATCACACTGCTGAGCTGAAATTGCTTGCTAAGTTTGCCTGAGGCCTTGATACCTCGCCAGAGCTTTGGGTTGGATGACCCCGAAAAGGTGTCATTCTATCCGGGACTTACGGCCAGAATTGGACCCTCAGAAGGTATCGAAAAAGCCCCAATAGTGGCCAATGCTCTGTGGGGTTGGCTGGAAAGGTGGAAAAAGGCCAACTGGCAGCGTCGGGGAAAACCAATCTGGGCTGCTGATGAGTGGAAGGACATTGCCACTCGGGTAGAGAAGCTGCCTGTGAGAGTCCGCCATGTAGATGCCCATGTCCCCAAGACCAGAGCTAATGAAGAGCACCGAAACAACGAGCAAGTAGATCAGGCTGCCAAGATAGAGGTATCAAAGATAGACTTAGACTGGCAGCACAAGGGAGAGCTGTTCCTAGCTCGATGGGCCCATGATGCTTCAGGACATCAAGGCAGAGATGCCACCTATAAGTGGGCATGAGACCGAGGGGTGGATCTAACCATGGACAGTATTTCCCAGGTTATCCATGACTGTGAGACATGCGCTGCGATCAAGCAGGCCAAGCGGGTGAAGCCCCTATGGTATGGGGGATGGTGGTCTAAATATAAGTATGAAGAAGCCTGGCAGATTGACTACATCACCCTTCCCCAGACCCGCCAAGGCAAGCGCTATGGGCTGACTATGGTAGAAGCCACCACTGGATGGCTGGAGACCTACCCTGTGCCCCATGCTACTGCCCGGAACACAATCCTGGGCCTTGAAAAACAAGTCCTGTGGAGACATGGCACCCCTGAGAGAATTGAGTCGGACAATGGGACCCATTTCAAGAACAGCCTTGTAAACACCTGGGCTTGAGAACATGGCATTGAATGGATATATCACATCCCTGATCATGCACCAGCTGCCGGGAAAGTTGAACGATGCAACGGCCTGCTTAAAACCACCTTGAAGGCACTGGGTGGGGGGTCTTTCAAGAACTGGGACATGAATTTAGCAAAGGCCACATGGTTAGTGAACATCAGAAGTTCCACCAACTGAGCAGGCCCTGCCCAGTCTGAGCCCCTGAGAACAATAGATAGAGATAAGGTTCCAGTAGTACACATGAGAGGTATGCTGGGAAAAACTGTTTGGGTTAATCCTGCCTCCAGCAAAGACAATCCCATCCATGGGGTTGTCTTCGCTCAGGGACCAGGTTGCACTTGGTGGGTAATGCAAAAAGATGGACAGACCCGATGCATACCTCAAGGAGACCTTGTTTTAAGGTGAGCTACCCATGCCACTGTATCCGTACCCATATCTGCATGTATATATGTATATAATTAAGGTAGTGCATGTATGTATATAGTTTAGAAGTTTAAATTCAAATGTAATATGTTGGTATGGGAAAAAATTCGGGGTGGATTGATGTTGGGGGTTAGACTTGTTTGGGTTTTTTTTTTTTTCTTTTCACCTCTAGAATTTTTTCCCAGGAGTTGCGGGGCAACTGATTGCTGGGTGCTTGTCGGTGCTTGGTGGAACAAAGCATGGAGGCTGGGTGGAGACTGGCACTTGGCTACACCCTTTGTCTCCAGGAGTTTCCCCCCCGAGGGGGGCGGGGGGAGAAAGACGAGGGCTGGGGGGCAGCTGCACTTTTGGTGTGGTCTGCGTCAGGAGCAGACTGGGCTGCCGTTGCTGCGTGAGCTTCTCACTGGCACCACCAGGATCTGATCCTGAAGAGAGCTGCTATCATCTGCTTGTGTGCCCAGGAAGATCCTGATTCCTCCTTTTGCTGCCCTGCTAGAGCAGTCTCAGCCCTGTCCCACTGCCTCAGCGCTGTTTTGGAGCTGCTCTGCACCGCGGGCCCGCACTGCCCTCCCTGCCAGACACCCCTGCCCCCCAGTGACCACCGACGGAGCTCCGAACTTCATCCGATCCACCAGCCCGAGATATCCCGCTGTTCCAGCTCAGTACCTTTTTTTTTTTTGGAGTCCCCAGAGACCAGACTGCCCCGGGTTTTGTGGGACCAAGCTCCGTCAAGGTCCCTGGTTCTGTTTTTGCTATTAATTGCTGTAGTTGTCGTTGTTTGTTTGCCTTGTTATACCTATTAGTAAAGAACTGTTATTCCTATCCCCATATCTCTGCCTGAGAGCCGTTTTAATTTTCTAAATTATAATAATTTGAGGGAAGGGGATTTGAATTATCCATCCCAAGAGAGGCCCTGCCTCTCTTTAGCAGATACCTGTCTTCTTTCAAAACCAAGACACATGGGTAGAGTTATTGTACTAGAATAAAACAGTCAAATAATTTCTTTAGTGTTGTATCCTCTAAATTTAGCATAATATCTATGAAACAAGGCAAATCTATGATTTTAAAATTCTCCTAAGTTACACATCTTTAATGAAACATCAGCTGGCAATAGCAACCCAGTAAATCCTCCTATAAAGGCATTTTTTAGTCATCCTCGATTTTCTGTAGTGTGCTGAAAACTATGCCAAGCACAGGAAAGAAATGAGAGCAAGTGTGCCACCTTCATGAGACACAATAGTTAGAACCACAAAAATCTTTTGTGGCTCTTCAGTTATTGTGTACAGAAGACATCCTGAAAGCTTTGAAGCAGGCTTGTGAACATCAAGGAGCATTCCAGTATGTGCCTTGATATGTGTGGAGTGATTTCTATGCAAATCATGCCAGCTGGAGAGAAGACAGCAGACCTTTGTTTGGCTGATTGCCGCAGGAGGTACAAGCTTTAAAGGTTTACAATATCCGTATCATGTCCACAGAGTACACTGGAGGTTAGGTAACAAGTTCTTAATGAATGTGCGTGACAGGAGCTCTGTACCCTCTGCCAGTTTCAGCATTTTCAGTTTCTTAAGGTCAGATTGTGCTTTTGATGTTGTTTTCTTCCGTGAACTTGATCTCATTACTTAGTGTGGTTCAAAGGTTACTGAAAGTAATTTATTTCTATTCTTGATGTTAACAGAAAAATGAAGAATGATTACAAGTTTGTGGGTTTGTTTTTTTTTTTCTTCCTTACTTTTCCCACATATTCTAGGCTTGGTTTATTCAGTGCAGTTTTCTCTCATCGGCTACCTGGAAGCAGGACAATGCTTTGGGCGGGGGGCATTGCCTGAGACACAAACCGGGCATTTAGGGAACAAAAGATGTAGCTGGGTGTCCTGACATTCCACTGAAACAGTCCTGGCTGGGGGCGGATTGCGGGTGATACCGAGAGAAAAAGGGTAATGAAGGATCTACCCCATAGGTTTGTCTGGGTTTTGCCTTTTCAGGCGATTGAAGAGACAAGGTCTCTCCACTGTGTGCATCAATGAAGCCGATTTTATTGAACACACTGCTGGTTTATATACCTTTCAAGCATGAGCTAAAAATAACTGCTTGCTTAAGTGATAACAACCATATCAATGTTTCTTAGTAACATTGCTTAACTCTGGGCTAGCATAGACTTGCACCGGCCTGTACTGCCTTGCACATAAACATACATACACCTACCCTGATCTCTTCCTCCTTCAGGGTCCTGCCTCCGCCTGCCAGGCCTTGTGGTCTTCTAGCACGTCTGCTTCCGTAATGAGCTCAGCAGTACTTTGAGTCCTGCTTCCCAGCTGTATTCCCACTTTGCTTGGGGGTTTGTGGGTTGAGGGGATGAAGGAGCTCTTTCCCTGTTTCCCTGCTGGTCAGAGCTCTGTACCATTACGTGTGGTGCCAAAACACCCCGCAGGATCAGCTCACAGTGCGGCCCGTGGCCACTCCTGTGTCTTGCACCCCAAGATCCCGGTCTGCTGTGCTTTTCCTGCGCCGTGAGTCTGCTTCATTTTTTTTTGTTTCCTGGATGTTTGGGGTGTCATCTCTGCACGGTAGCCCAGCAATCGCCACCAGCTGCCACCCGCGACTTACCGTGACTTCCTGAGACTTCCATGACTTCCCGTCCAAGCTAGGCCGCCATTACCGCACGCTCCCCGAGCCCGCCCCACAGCGCCCCCTGCAGCCGCGGGGGAGTCATGGCCCCGCCCTGCCCGGCCGGGAGCCACCAGCGCCCCTGCTGGCCGTGCCCGGAACTGCACCAAGGGGAAAGCGCTGACAGAGCAGGGACCGACTGCACTGGGGTGTCTGGTTTGGTTTGTTTGTGCTGCCGGTGGGGTTTGTCTTGTTATACATCTACATACTAGTCAAGAACTGTTATTCCTTTGCTGATATCTTTGCCTGGAACCCCGTGTTTTCAAAGTGATAATACTTTAGGGGGAAGGGGGTCATATTCTCCACTCCAGGAAGGTTCTGAAAGTGCTGAAAGAGCAGGGACAGACTTTATTGGGTTGTCTGTTCTTTGTTTGTGGTTGCTGCCAGTGCTGTTTGTTTGTCTTGTTATTTATACATATAGACATGTTTATATGCGTGTGTGTGTACATATATATATTAATAAAGAACTGTTATTCCTTTTTCCATATCCTTGCCTGGAACCCCATATTTTCAAAGTGATAATAATTTGGAGAGAAGAGGGTCATATTCCCCATTCCAGGAAAGTTCCTGCCTCTCTTGGCAGAGACCTGGCTTTTAAAGCAAGACACCACACCAGCTTGAAATCTGTAACTTTGTGTTTCCCAGAGGTTCCCTCCAAAGATGATACTACAGTCAATACTATCAGATTATTAGCTTGCATATCTGTTAGCAGTATGTCAGTTTTGTATGTAGTAGCAAGGAAGGAGAAAATTAAACTGGTCAATGGCTAGTACTGGGCAATAATATAACTAGGGGATCTAAAAAACGCCAGTAGCAGAGGAAGTCCAGTCACAAGTGAGAGTTCAGCAGGGGCTCTTCAACATCTTCATAGACAATTAGGATGCAGGACTCAAAGGGATATTAAGCAAGTTTGTGATTGACACTAAATTGGGAAGCGCTGTTGAATCCCTTGAAGGCAGACCCTGGACAAATTAGAGGGTTGAGCAATCACCAACTATATGAAGTCTAACACGGGCAAGTGCTGTATTCTCCATGTGAGATGGGACAAATCTGCATGTATGAATTGACTAGGGAATGAGAGGCTGGAAAGCAGAACCACAAAATGGGGCCTGGGGTCCCCATCAAAGGCAAGTGGAGTATGAGCCAGCAGTGGCTGGTTGCCAGGAAGAAATTCCCTGTCCCAGGGGCATCAGGCCTGGCACTGCCAGCTGGGCCAGGGAGGGATTGTATTGCTTTGCTCTGCATTGGGGCAGCCTCACTTCGAGTGCTGGGGGCACCTCGGTGTGCTACACCACAATATAAGAAATAAAGCTATGAAAGAGTGTGCTAAGGAGGCCATGAAGATAGTGAAGGGTCTGGAGGGGAAGCTGTATGAAGAGCAGCTGAGGGCATTTGGTTTGTTCAGCCTGGAGACAACTGCTGTCACCCTGCTTTAAGATACATGAATTGAAACAACAAACATTTTCAGTAGTAGGAATTCAGCTCTTCTTCAAACTGCATATATAAAGCTTTCATTTTCAGAGAAGCTGACCTCACACAGGCTGTGGTCCATGTGAACAGAGAGTATAGAATTCCAGAATCATTGAGGTTGGAAAAGGTTTCCAAGATCCAACCTTTGACCAAACACTATTTTGTCAACCAGCCCAGAGCACTGAAGGCCATATCCAGTTCCTTCAGCATCTCCAGGGATGTGGACTCCTCTGTCTACCTGGGCAGCCCCTTCCAATATCTGACAGTCCTTTCAGTGAAGAAATTCCTCCTGATCTGAATGTCCCCTGGGCCAGCCTGAGGCCGTTCCCTCTCCTCCTGTCCCTGTTCCCTGGGAGCAGAGCCCGACCACCATGGCTGTCCCCTCCTGACAGGGACTTGTGCGGAGCCACAAGGTCCCCCCGAGCCTCCTTTTCTCCAGGCTGAGCCCCTTTCGCAGCTCCCTCAGCTGCTCCTCATAGGATTTACTCTCTAGACCCTTCTCCAGTTCTGCTGCCTTTCCCGTGACAGGCTCCAGCACCAAAATGTCTCTCTTGCTGTGAAAGGCCCAGAACTGGACACAGCACTCAAGGTACGGCCTCACCAGTGCCCAGCACAGAAGGACAATCATTGCCCTGGTCCAGCTACATGATTTTTGATCCAAGCCAGGTACCATTGGCTGCCTGGGCACTCCTAGGCTCAGGTTCAGTCACTGTTGACCAGCATCCCGGCCACTCTTCCCCCAGCCTGTAGCACTGCATGGGTTTGGGACCCAAAGATAGGACCCGGCAGTGCACTTTGCTGAACTTCAGCCCATGGATCCAGCCTGTCCAGATCCCTCTGCAGAGCTTTTCTGCCCTCCAGCAGATCACACTCCCACCCTACTTGGTGATGCCTTCCTGGGTGAGTTGTATGGGTGAGTTTTACATCAATTTCTATTTAATAATTTGGGCTTTTGATAGCTTTGATACAATTGCTTTAATATGACTGATTTGATATAGTGCACTATCCTATCCTATGCTATACTATACTAGTAGTTTTAGCTTCTATACTATGCAGCAATTAATTCTGATTAAGATCTCTTGTCTAATAATTTATCACAATAAATCATTAATTTTCATATATCTAATTTGCCATCCTTAATTCTGCAGGACAAAGTTGTACAAATATTCAATCACGCCTCTATAATTCCTTAGACATAAGTTGCTGACAGTTTGGGACTAAGATTGGATCCAGCTGCCCCTGGGCCCCTCTCTGGGGAGTTTAGAAAGCACAAGGTCCTCTCTGCACATCATGACTCAATGGGAGCTTCTCTAATAAACTTCATCTGAAGTTTCCACTCCACCCATGACCATAGTAAATAGTACTGGCCCCAATACTGAGCCTTAGAGAACCCCACTAATTACCAGCTGCCAATTGGATTTAACTCCATTTACCACCACTCCCATCGATCCAGTTTTTAACCAAGTGAAGATGTCCAAACCATGAGCTGCCAGCTTCTCCAGGAGAATGCTCTGAGAGACAGTATCAAAAAGCTTGCTGGAGTCTTGGCTGTGGATATCACATCCACAACCTTTCTCTCATCTAATAGGTGGGTCATCTGGTCGTAAAAGGAGATCAGGCTTGTCAAGCAGGGCCTGTCTTTCCTAAATCCATGCTGGCTGGGCCTGATCCCTTGGTTGTCCTGTATGTGCCATGTGATGGTACTCAGTAAGATTAATGACAGTATCATAAATCATTAAATGGTCTGAAGACAAAATCCCTCATCTTCCACAACACTGAGTTGTTTACAACAGGATACACTTAGAGGATATGAACATCATCTAGACTGAGTACAACTATAAAAAATTAGAGCAGGAAAATGCATGTGAAATCAGTCAAGGGCTACAATATCAAGATAGGATCTGATCCTCTATGATCTTAACACCTTTGCAAATCTTTGACATTTTTTTAATTGCAAGGGATGGTGTGCTTTTACTCAGATGAAGAAACACTCACCGTGTTACACTGTACCTGCATCTGCTGACTGCTGCTTTTGTATTTACATTGATCCAACGGCAGCTGACACTCAGTAAAATCCTTCTGCCATCTCCTGCAAAAAGCTGATGAGTACTGACCTGACTGACAGCTCCACCCACCTGGCTTCAGCTGAGAGATAAAGAAAGCAAGTAATGTGAAAGAATAAAGAGTAAACAATATAGTGTATTTTAGCAGAGCGAATTCATATAGAATTAAGAAACCTAAATGTATTATCTCATACAAAATTAGATACACTTGCAGCTGAACCCTAATTAACTACTTGGATCTGGTTATCTTAACTTTCCTCCACAGAGCAAAAGATGACTTACAGAATCACAGAATATCCTGAGTTGGAAGGAACCCACAAGGATCATTGGGTCCAGTTCCTGGCCCTGCACACACACACCCTTTGAGTTCTTCCTTCTAGCTAGCCTTTGAGACATCAAATTTTGGTTTTATTAGGTAGTGGTATTGCCTGCTAGGCAACTTATCTTCCAAAATTATCAACTTCGTTAGTAATTTTAGCAGGAGTAATTTTAGCAGGAGTAATTTTAGCAGGACTTCTCTGTTGGTTTTTATTTTTCCTTTATGTTTAAATGTTGCATGTTTTAATAAAAAATAATTTATGTTTTTCAAAAGAATATTTTTACATGTAATGCTAGTCTTTTAATGTTCTTTCTAGTCCTAAAATCAATGGTCAGCAATATGCATTATATTGTGTACTTTCTGCACATAGAAGTATACTAAAACCAAATGGTTTAATGCAAGATGAAAAACATACAGAGCATAAGATTCATGTTTCATCTGAAAGAGATTTACAGGAAATTCAGCTGTTCATAAAAAAGAGATTTAACTTCTTTCCTGTCGGAAGGAACTGGAGGGAAGCACCTGTCTAATCATCAATTCTATTTGTACAACACCTGGCACACTTGTAAATGTGTTTACTTTTGCTGATCTGAAACAATTCCAGTATTTTACTGTCCAAGCATGTCAAATGGGTTCTTCAAATATATACTTTAAAAATGTTCATATGTATTTAAAATATCCTATAACAGGATTTTTGTTATGCCAAAGAAGAGTTCCTCAGCCACAGAAGGACTTTTTCATCCATGGGACATAAATTTTTCCCATTTTTCTTCCTGTGGAAACTGAGTATGGAGAATCACCTAGGGATTTGATAAAATGTTAGCTCATTTCAAGTTCAATGTCATATTTTAATGATATGCAAATGGCAAAGTAAGTGTAGCATTTCTGAACGAAGCCTTAAGAGTGTCACTGTCAAGGTGCTGCTCTTTGGACCATGTATTAAAGCCTACTGTAAAACAAGAGCTGTGGAAATGTGCAGCAGGTGTGGCAAAAGAACAGTTCTAAGACATTCCCAGTTCATTTCAGTGGAAGAACAGTTAGGCTAATATTGAGAGTTTTGAAAATCTTGCTTGGTTCTAAGGAATTGCCAATACAATAGTTTTTCCTTGTGAAGCTGCTTATTTTCACAAACCCTTAAAATAGACTCAAAGGGGCAATTAAAACCATGATGAGGACAATATTGTAAATATTAAATCAGTTCTGAGATTGTATTTGCACATTCAGAGATGCTTATATTAAAAAATATGACACGAAAGGCTTCATTTTCCAAACCTTCCCTCAAAAAGGTGAAATAGGGTATAGCCATGTTTGATGCTGTTCCAGAGTGTGCACACCTGCAGATTGGAGCTTGTGTGGAAATGAGTGTGTATGCCCAATTAACTTACCTGAAGAGATATTTCAGACCTGACATTTCAAATTAGGGTTTTTATTCAAGTTCAAGGAAGATAGGAGACAGGGCTGGTTTAGTGATAGACCACCCTCATGACAAGCTCACCTATTAATGAAGTTATTTAAGACTGTGCTTAAAAACAGTTTCTGGTTGTTCTGTTGAGGCATAACGTCCTAAAATAATCAAGTTGAAAAAGCCAGGAGAATGAAAAGATTCGAAGGTGTAGATCTTGTGAAGTCCTTGGGCAGAGACCAAAAGATAGTGTGCTGTTAGAGAGTAGTTCTGTTAATCAGTGTCTTAAAGACTCTGGCATGCTGCAGTTGCATGTTGAACTGGTAAGGTTGTTGCACCCGTTTTGCTCCTATTAAAGGGAATTAAAGTACATCCTAAAATCTCACTTGCATATATATGACTTAGCTCCTTTGGTGGTTTCCTATAATCTACTGTCTGAGTGCACTGAGATTCTGCCAGTGCTTTGAAAGCCTGTAGATTTTTAATTTTTACACTGTACTGCAGAACCTGGCTTTGAAAGCTGTACATTTACCTGTCCCTAAACATCATGGTGTGATCGGAAATGCTGTCCCCACTCTCTCCTGAATAAAGCCATTCTGCTGAGTCATGGCCTTACCCTGAAGGAAAACACTGCAGGAACCTTTCTAGACACAAACATTTTGTACTTATTTTCTTTCACTTACTTATTTTTTATTTCATTTTAAAGCTGATGAAATTCTTCATCATTTCTAATACTACACAACTATGATAGTTACATGTTTTTTGTATTGTTACAGTTTTCTGGTACAATATGGAGCTGACAAGATTTTTGGCACACAACCTAGTATAAGGACATCCTTGCATCTTAGGAAGTCAAGATGCTCCCTTCATGAGAAAAAGTACAAGCCACACTTTTTTTTTCAGCTTGCATCATACTCCATCCGGCATTTTAGGGAGAACTTACTGAAATTTGTCCTTTTAACAAGCACTGTCTTGCTGTTCACTTGTTTTGTGGCATGATGTGTGTCTGTGCTAAACACCAAGCTTACCAGCTGTTTATCCTGTTAACTAGTTACTTGTCTTTACATGTAAACTTAAAGCTGTATCACATTTTGTCTTAAGAAGGAATAGCCTTTTCTTCAAATAGCAAAGTAATATTTTAGGCTAGATTTACATTCTTCATGGTACAAGTAAAGAATATGCTGCTGTCATTTTGATGACCTTAAAAATACAGTAATATTGAACAGTAAACATTCCATTACACCTTGTGTTACTGAAAAAGTCAAATTCAGGCATCAAGTTCTCTTTCCTGGATGAGATGCAGATTCTTATCACTGACATTCTTGCTGAATTTGATTTTCAGTAGGAGATGAAGTTTTCACATCACAATAGCTAAAATCATGTCCATAAACTAGGTCCTTCTGAGAGTATGGTTCACAAACTGTGACAGCATTCTGCATGTTGTTCTTCCTCAGGGATTTATGTAAGAGTTCTCTCATCCTCCTGTTTTCTTTGGCTGTGGATTCCCACATAATTTCAAGTTTCCCTTCTGTTTTCCTAGGAAAAAAATGAAGAGAAATCCTAACTTTAACAATATTGCAGCAGTAAAGAATTACAGTATGTGGATAAGCAAATTAGAAATGCTTGAAATTATTTGATTGAAATTCATTCCTATTTTGCTTATGAAAAAGCTGATAGGTAGATTTAATAGCTGATTAACGGCTGATAACATAATAAAATAGCTGATTAAATGTAATGCTAAATAGAATATAACCAGAAAATTACCCACGTAAAACTACCCATTATTGGACCCATGTAACAAGTTGGATTAAGCCTGCACAGAGAGCAGTGCATGTGAGACCCAAATACTGTGACTACCACACTCCACTGACTCGGGCTCCCTCGTGAGCACAGCTCTGCTTCCCACAGAACACTGCCTCTCCTGCCCAGAGCACTGTGCTCCCCACTCCAGACTCTGTGCTCAGCTAATGCATCTTTGTGGGAACCAAACTAAACGGGTAGAAACTTAGAAGGCAGACAAAGCCCAAGAGCTTTGACTCCTAGTGTATGTCAAAATACACTAATAATAAGGAAATTAAGATCAATTGAGGTGGAAAGCATAGCTGTTGTATGGAAAATGAGCACACATATTTTAATACTAATAGAATCCCCTTGAGGGCACTGCTTGAAGCACTAAATAGAACTAGTCTTCTACACAAATTGTCCCCAATACCAGGCTCTAAAAATGAGAAAAAAATCAATGCAGAACATAAATGTGTTGAGATTAAATGCTACAGTCTGCATTGCAGGCAAAAGGTGTACACTAGAAAATACAGAATCAGTATATCTTACAGAATCCTTTGTGGTTGGTAACACTGAGAATGAAGTGATGAAAAGTGGCCCAGACATAGTACCAGCCCAATTTGTGTTTCATCTTATGACTGGATATATAGATGGAAGATAAAAAAACTTATGGAGAAGGGCTTAAAGTTATTCTTGCACATACTGCCTGGAATGAACTTCTGTGGTGGAGATCAGCAGCCATTGAGAATGGATTTAAAGCAAAAGGTGGCAGGTGAAAGCAGTACGGCTGGCTAATAATTCAAGACTCTGCCCAAGAACATGAGCAGCCACAGTTAATGAGTTGGACCCTTCCATTTCTGCCAAGTCACTAAAAATCCATTAAGAAGCAATCTCTCATTTTTGAAACACCAAAACTGTAGATGACTTTGTTCTCACGAAGTATACTTCTCCTTGGGACGGGATAAGAGTCTCTAATAATACCAGTGCTCAGAATATGCTTCAAAATGCTTTACACAATGGCATTTACCATTGTCCTCAGCCTACATTTGGGGGAGATGTGAGGCATATACATCTCAGGACTCAACTCCCCCAACTGGCAGTCCTGTTTCACTCAGTGGTTGACCTCTGTATTGTGATCTTGGAACATTTTCAGCATCTTGTTTTTAAGTGAACTTGTATATTTTGATAGGGACACACCCCTGTTATCTGTTGTCCGTTGTCTCCAATAGGAGTCTTCAGGCACTGTGCACAGCACTCTTCTGTTTGACAATTAATACAGGAGAGCTTAATCTGGTTTATCATTACTGTAGTACAGATCATTACCCAGGGTTTATTTCATCCACTAATTTCTGAAATCGAGACTTCTTTGGCTTTTTAAGGTTGTTTCATTGTTCATGCTTGCTTCTTGAGGCATAGAATATTTGAAGTAAGATTATGAAACTAAAGATCAGCAAGTTCTGAATTATACTTTAATGCTGTCAGTATGGTAAATAGGTTTACCATATTCAGTCCACACATTCAGTTTAATGGCAACTGCATTGATTTTAGGAAAAAAAAACAATTTGAAGAGGTTAGTTTTAAAGTGTCCTCATGGTTAAAATTACTTCAGTAGCAAGAAAACAGGTGCCTTTAGAGGTTTACCTGAACTCTGCTTGGAGGACTGATTTTTAAACAGAGCTGAGAGATGCAGAGCCCAAGAGTGCTGACTGACTTGGCTCTGGGATGAGCACTCAGAGCACACTGCTGCCAAGGAAGGGCACTGCAGCTGCCCCTGCTGCAAGCACAGCATGCTGCAGTCACAGGTAAGGCTTTTCAGTGTGGCACAAGGCACTGCTCCATAGTTCAGCTGCTTGCCAGGTGAGCGTCTGAGAAGAAGCAGTGGCATCCCAAGTGTAGTTACACAAGGGGATTTTGTTTGAAAATGTTGACCTGATTGAAATTTAAAAATGCATTCAGCAGAATGGTTTGGGGAGAAGGTGTCTTCTTGCTAGTCACAACCTCCCTTCCCTTCAGGAAATAGGATTACAGAGCAGCTTGGTTACTACAGCTGCTGATGCTCTGTACATTTTTCTCAACACCAAAATTTCCTTGCCTCTATAGCTGGTTTGTCTCTTAAAACACAAGTCTTTGTCACTTGACATTTAAAATTAGATACATGCTCAGTTTAGATACATATGCTGTTTCCAGATGTCTTTAGACAAAAGGCATTAATTTCTTATTAATGTAGGCTATTATTATTAAGTAAAAATAAAAATTTCATTCAACCCCCTAACATAGCCAAAATGTAGGATTTTATAACTTGTTGAGAGTAGGCAAAAATGCCAGTGCCCCACTGATTTTTGAGGACGACAAAATTACTAGAAGTAGGTTCTGAAATTAGATTCTTCTTTAAAAAAAGACAGTTTTCTTCCCTCATTGAACTAAATTCATTCAGCCCTAATCTCAGAATCTTATTTAGGCTGGCTCAAGAATTCATTTTCATCTATCCTGCAACAGTTTATTTAAATATTCCTTATCACAAAGATCAACAGTTTTTATTATGTTATAATTTCATATGTCATTTCACAGGTAAGACAGCTCTTCCCCCTTGCCTATGCACAACTGCAAAGCTTTTCTGCTGTTGACCCTCTTCCAAGGACAGTTTAATGCACTTTCAAACTTTCATTTTGCATCCAAAGCACAGCAGCTGTAACTACCTTGAGGTACTGGTCCTCTGCAGAAATCTTACGAAATAAACTCTGACCTAGGAAACTCATAAAGTTAAGTGTCCTGTCAAATAAGACTGGAAACATTCATGAACCTGTTTTTTTTACCCTAGGATCACATCATGAACTTTTTTTATATCTCAGATCTCTTCTTTAAGGAAAGGTATGTGATATTGATATCTCTCAAGGTTACACAGTGACGAATAAAGATGTCATTATCAGCTGCCTGAAAAACAAAATGCTGCTGCTTTAGATGAAAGGTTGCTGTGAATTTGCAATATTGTCTAGCAAAGGCTGTAATTACTGAGAAGGCTCTAAAGAGCAGCTTACAGGAAGGCAAATATGCTTATCTTTAAAAGCTTTTATTTATCAGCTGTAATTACTGAGAAGGCTCTACAGAGCAGTTTCCAGGAAGGGAAATCTGCATATCTTTAAAAGCTTTTATTTATCAAAAGTACAACTATATGTATATGTGTTTCTTTTTGAAAACCAAGTAGAAAAGTTCTCATCCCTTGGAGGCAATGGGTAAGTAGTGGAACTCCTGATTTTTGTTACGAGGTGAAAGAATGCAAGAGGGGAGAAAATTTCCAAGGCAGGTCATCTCTGTTATGCTTGATGAAAGCCCATGCTAGGTTGGATGTAGATTGTTAAAAACAGAACGAGAGAAGCAGCACATGAATACATCTCTTTATCTACACATGCATTACTTTTGACCATGCTGTGACTGCAGCAGCTCTGCCTCTGGGCATGCAGGGGTTGTGCAATGTGCTCTGACCTGCCACCACTCAGGTGTGCTGTGCTCCTGCTCAGATTAATAAGGTGGGGCTGCTATCTCTGTGCAGGGTCCCACTGAAAGAACAGTGCTCTTTCCAGATCTGAAGTGGGGTTTTCCTTTGCTTTACAAGAAAACTTACTAGCAACAATAGGTACAGTATGCTTTTATAACTAATTTCACGGTGGTAGCGAAGTCAAACTCGCCCCAATTTCCTACCTCCATGTTACTAAACTAAATGCAAGAGCAAAGTAAATGATATGAAATGGTTTCCTGTCTTCTTCACCTGCTTACAGTGATTCATCTCACCTTCAGGTAGATTTTAAAGTAAACTGGCTTTTCTGCTTAAAATGTGGCATGCTACTTTGATTTTCATTATCTAACAGTGAAATTAGAGAATAAATTAGAAATCAGAGAATAAATATTTATTGTATGCACTAATCTTAATATCTATGTAGGCATTTTGCACAGAAGCATTATCAGCTCAGCAGTATTCTGGACCAAAAATCTACTCTGTAAACACGTCTAGTCTCAATAAATCTAAATGTTTGGTACTCTCCTAGCACTAGCGACTTTGCCAAGCTACAGGTGATGAGGAACATCTGAACTACAAATCATTTTCCTTACTCTTGTGACTGTGTGGAGGGAAGGGAGAGAGAAAATAATAAGCCTTGTAAAATCAGAAATACACGAAGCTGACTAAAATACATGTTTAATTTCTGGCTGACATGCATAAATGAGTAGATATATATTTGGATTACCTTGGGAAACTACTTTATATTGCAGCACTTGAGAAGAATAATGGAACATGAAGAAACGAGTTCATATGAACAGTATCAGCCATGGTGTTAGTTGGTTTTATTGATTTTGTTTCATAAGCATAGAAACTTATTATTTCTTATTTAGGTGTCAAATTCAGCTGACTTCTCAGTAACATTTTATTTATTTTAATCTACATGTTTTTTATATAGTAATCAAAGGAAAATAGTGAATCATGAGGTTGACCAAAATACTACTTGGAGGATGACTGCAAAAATTCTTTTTCACAATTCTTAGAATTGTGTTCATTATATTATATTCTAATAATCACTGTTAAGACTTAACTACCACCAGAAAAAAGCAGTCATTTGTTACACCATTCAATAATGTTGAAGACTACAGAAATTAAAGACATATCTTGATGTGGTTCATCTTGGGCTTGTTTCCATAAATCACTTTTCTTCATCATCATACAGTTAAATGGACTACAAGGGTGTAGTTCCAGGTGCAGATCTTGTTTCTTAAAAGGTAGCAGCAAGTATTAATTGTGTGTGTTCACCAAAGAAAAAATTAATTAATCTAAACTGAAAAGATAGAAGTGATTTAGTATGCTGCCTGGAAAGTGTAGTTATTTTACACATCTGTGTTACGTCATCTAATTTGCCTAAGTTGGGGTTAGAAGGGTAATTTTGAATGATCCATATTATGAGACTTCAAACCGTGCTCTAACCTACGATGAAAAATGCCCTCTTTATTTAACTGCTGTTCTCTACAGTAAAAAATTGTAGCACGAGCCCAGAGATATGCAAGTCATTTAATTAGTTAAAAATCCTAAATAACTATTTCCAGAGAAATGTGGATCAGTTCAATCAGGTTTTTAATGCAAATTTCAGATATTAATGGAGTGTTCATTGTACCACTCTGCTACTTACACGTGTTTAATTGCACTGTATAAAGTAACTGAGAGGGATTGTGCTTATATAAGGGAGATGATACCAAGCCCGGTTTTTCTATTGTCTGTTAAAATCTATTTAAATCTATTATTTCCCAATAACAGTGATAACTTCAGAAATGACTGCGTATTTCTTCAGTTTTAAAGTTTTTCTCTTATGCTGATGATACAAATGTGCTATGAAGCTTTCCACTATCAGAGGGAAAAATACCTTTAAAAGAATCTATATTTAAAGGATATTTCAACACTGCAGTCATAATCTTCTATAAATCTGTTAAATTTTCTTCTCTTTATTTTGCACATAACTAATCTAAGTCATTTATGAATAGATCAGTAATACAGACTCAAAAGAAAACAGATCTTTGGTGTGCTCATTAGATTCCTTTCATGTCCTACTATCCTGGAAAATGTTGAGGGGTGTGAATGGAAAAGTGTTCAGCCTTTAGCAGAAGATGCTATTAAAATAAATTAACATATATCTTGATTTATAGAATCCTTTCAAATTATCAAAGATTGATATCCTTCTCAGATTGATATCCTTCTTAAGAAGTCTTAAGAACAGCAGTAGCCATATAAATTCCTCCTTCAAAAGATCTTTCTGGGAGCTGAGAATCATGAGCAGGGTTTCAGCATTTTCAGTAGAACTAAAATGAGTGAGTAAAGTAACCCAGACCATACCACAGGAGACTGCTGGAAAGCAAGCACTGGTGGCTGTGTGCAGGTGCTTTTCCTTGTCCCTTTACCTGTCACAGCTACTTGGATTGCTCCTGGCTGTGCCCCACTCACCTCTTTTGCTCCAGCACTTCATCGAGAGTTTCCTGTTTGTCTTGCAGCAGACGCTGAAGGTGCTTCTTTTCTTCCTCATACTGAGCAGTCTTCCTTTCAAATTCTTTCTCCTGCTCAGTCATCTTGAAACTGATATCTCCAAGCTTCCCAGAAACTTTCTTTTTATATACCTGTAAGGGTCAAAGTTAATAGAAAAGAGTGGGATTATACAAGAAATAAGTACAAGTCATTACCAACAGAAGAAACAGTAAGAGATACTGATTTTCACTTGAATCTTTACATCAATGCTGCCTTGCTCAGTTATGTCAAGTAGATTGCATTATGGGATATTTTTAACCTATTTGTTAATTTGAAGGTCTTACACTTCATTGAGTTCTGCATATAAAACTAGTGTGTACAATGAATACCATATTGTATGTTTGTTTTATAGTGAACACAATTACCTGCAAAAAAAGGTTTGTTTTCCAAGATACAAAGTTACACTTCATAGCACATGTTGCTTACCACTTGCTGAACGGTCCTACTTATCAGTACGTACCATGAAAAAGTGTTCCTCTTTTCTTAGTTGTTTAATCTTAATATTAAGAAGAAGAAAAGAACAGCTTCACTTGCTGCTTCACATAACAGTCACTTGTTCAGTGAAGCACAAGTGATTTTTTTATTAATGGCTGTAATAACTAAATGATAATTAATGACTGGTCTCACCCCAAAAATAAGAAAATTAGTTTGGTACAAAGTAACTTTGGTTTCTGAAATAGCATCCCCATTAAATTGCATAAGCACACAAGAAACTGAAAACTGGTTTGTGTATTGATACATATATCTAGATGCTGCTGCTCTTGACAATAACAAAATCCAATATTAACTTATTAACAACAACAATATAACAATATTAACTTTTCTCATGATTACAAATAGAATGCTAAAACTGTTATTTTCTCTTCAGATTGTGATGTTTCCTACAGGCTACAGAGCTGAGTTTGGGGATGGAAACACCTCCTTTAATAAAACTGTAAACTAATTTAGTGAAGCTTTGAAAATACTGCTATTTATGTCTTGCTAATATAAAGTTTTATCTCAGGTGCTAATCACTAAGGTTTTATTTTCATCTGAATCAAGGGAGAAAAATTTGATTTGCCTTTCAGAGGAATTAAAAAAGGGCATTTTTAGATGTGCTGTATATAAGGTTATATAATCCTTTCCAAAAACTGTTTCCTTTTTAGCTCTTGCAAAATGTGTCATTGTGAAGTTTAATTTTCTAGAGGTAATAGGATAATAATAGATAATATTTATCTAGAATATTAGTAATTCAATATTTAAGGCTGACTTACCTAGGGGTTTTATCCTAACTTTTCCCTTACAGTTCTAATAGAAGAATAAGAAGCCTGCAAGTTAACCAGTAACATCACTGAACTTTTTATATTCTCAGGTAAGTCTTCAAAATGCAGAGTAATGTTATGGAAGGTGTCTTGGTTTTGAAAGAAGACAGGTATCTGCTAAAGAGAGGCAGGGCCTCTCTTGGGATGGATAATTCAAATCCCCTTCCCTCAAATTATTATAATTTAGAAAAAAAATTAAAACGGCTCTCAGGCAGAGATATGGGGATAGGAATAACAGTTCTTTACTAATAGGTATAACAAGGCAAACAAACAACAACAACTACAGCAATTAATAGCGAAAACAGAACCAGGGACCTTGACGGAGCTTGGTCCCACAAAACTCGGGGCAGTCTGGTCTCTGGGGACTCCAAAAAAAGGTACCAAGCTGGAACGGTGGGGGATCCCGGGCTGGTGGATCGGATGAAGTTCGGGGCTCCGTCGATGGTCACTGGAGGGCAGGGATGTCTGGCAGGGAGGGCAGTGCGGGCCCGCGGTGCAGAGCAGCTCTAAAGCAGCGCTGAGGCAGTAGGACAGGGCTGAGACTGCTCTAGCAGGGCAGCAAAAGGAGGAATCAGGATTTTCCTGGGCACACGAGCAGATGATAGCAGCTCTCTTCAGGATTAGATCTCGGTGGTGCCAGTGAGAAGCTCACGCAGCAACGGCAGCCCCCTCTTCTCCCGATGCAGACCACACTAAAAGTGAAGCTGCCCTCCAGCCTCGTCTTTCTCCCCCACCTCGAGAGAAACTCTTAGAGACAAAGGGTGTAGCTAAATGCCAGGGTCTATCTTTTTTTGTTTCAGCTGAGCACTGATAAGTACTCAGCAATTAGTTGCCAAGCAACTCTTGAGAAAAAATTCTATAGGAGAAAAAGAATGAAACTTAACCTCTAACAGAAGGCTAAAAGTAAACAAGTTCCTTCTGAACAGAAGGTTGCTCAGAGCCATGCCAGAGGAAGTGCAGAGTATAGGGAAATAGCTGAACCTTCTCCTCTGTCAGTAAAAGCTCCAGCACTTATCACGTCCAGCCCAGGTGTGCAACCTGAAATGCCCTCTGTAGGTTAGATGCTCATAATAATTTCAAAGAACAAGAGAAAACTTCCTCTCCCAATTTTATCACAGAGAAGTCTGGTGAGCTGTAGCATTGGTGAAACCCTGTTTTCCATCATGTGGTCACTGACCATCCAGCTACAGGGTGCTCTGTGTTTTAAGCTGAGGTTTGTGTTTTAAGCTGCACTCTGCCTGAGATGCTGCAGGCTCTGGCTCCTCCACTCCCCACAGCTGCCTCTGTTGGCTCTGCACTCCCCCTCTACCTTTGCCAAGTGAAGCTGAGTCCCATGTGCAGAATGGTTGCAAAATCAGAAGGGAAAAATGCACTTTTTTCCTTATGACCATATGATTATAGTCTGAAACTAGATATGAGGGATACATTGTTCTGATCTTGCCTCTATGGACAGAGTATAATTAAGTCTGTGTAAAATGCAGCCTGGGCAGGTTGGGATGGTTCTGGGCACACTGACACATGCAGCTGCTGGCCCTTACAGATCCTTCACAGCAGGCTACTACCTTTGAATTGTTCAAGATAACCTAATAATGTTCTCTGAAGTGAAGCAGGTAGCAGCAAACAGACTGGTGGAGATGAGAGTTTTCAGGAAGAGAATGTTAACACATAGCTGGAAGTCAAAGTATTTTCCTCTAGAGCTGGATAAGGTATGCCATGCCCGAGGTCATGGCATCCCATGTACTAAGTAAGCAGGATAGGAATGATCATGGATGTAGGTGCTGGTACTGATGAGGACATAATTAACTCCCATCTGAAATTGTTTAAGCAAGGTATCCTCTTCATCACCATAGTTCTGTTATATCTTGTGTATTTAATTACAAGCTCAAAGTAGGAGAATTCTGAATAAAGAGCCAGCATAATATTATTTCTACAAACATAGGCTGCTGGGTATGATATATATAATGATCTGGTCATTTGTTGCAGTAATTTTCTGTCAATTGTGTTGTTTTGCTCCCATCCTTTACCAGTAAAATTAGTATTGTCCCTTCCAAAAGAGAGCAAAGTACTATCTGAACAAAACTGTCCCATTTCTCTATAAAAAGTGTTGTATGTCTGATCCTCACAGAATAGCCCTGTAATGTGAGTACTGATGAAATTTTTACTGTGTGCTACAGAACACTGCCAATTTTCTCCCATGGGACCTAAAAACTTCTAAAATACTTTAATTAAGATCACTGACAATTATCTTCAGGGCTGTGTAAAAAAACCATATATGGGGGTTGGGGGAAGAAATTCCTTTTTAGTAGTAGATGGTAACAGCACTTGTACCTCTAACCTTCCCAGTACAACTGGACTGTGACAGCAGAAAAGGGACAGCCTATTTATTCAGAAGGTTTAGTGAAATTTTTGTCTGACAGTATTGTGGTGATAATAAGAAATAAAGTACTTCCTCTATTCTCAGTGAAAAAGATGTGGGCAAACTGTAGAAACTTTTTTAATTCAAAGCCAACAAAATCAATGTTAATTGTTTGGGAAAAAGTTTATCTGTAGTATTATGTGCTAGAGTAAATAAGCTTCCTTATTTACATATTGATATTGGCATTGAAATGAACAGTAAATAGTTGGGAAAGTAATTAAAAAGGGAAAATATTTATACTGGAGATTCTTCAAAACTGTATGTCCAAAGGTGTGAGAGAATTGTCGGTACATGACTTTTGATAAAAAATAATCTAGTATCATATAGAATTTTGAGACCTAAGATAAAACCAACACGAAAAAAGGAAACTGAAATATCTGTTACTTAAGCCTTGCTTTACTCATGAACACCAAGAGCAGGAAACACTTTGCAAACTAATCCAGTATTGTGAAACAAATTTAAAATTAGAATTATTGTTAAAACTAATAGCTTACTAGAGAAATCATTTTATACAGGCTATTTCCTTACTCTTATCTCACTCTATTCTTTAACCTATTTTTACCTTATTTTATTTCTTTAACCTATGTATATCTAATCTACTTTTATCTTAATTCACTTCTCCTACCCTAAATAAGGGTATAATGAAGGATTCTATTCCCATACAGTACAGAACTTGCATAAATACAGGAGAAGCCTTGAGCTTCCTTTAATCTTTTCCCCATTTTTCAGTCGTAGGCTGAACTTGAAAAGTTGTAGGCTTTAAAGTTTTAAAAATATCTATAAAATATCTATAAACCAGGAATGCTAGAAACTTCTAGGGAAAGTGGGATTTTCCATGGTAATAGCAAGTTTTTGAGAGCTGAGGAAGGATAGGGCAAAGCAAAAATCCATTTCTGAGCAACACAGCAAGTAACTTACTCTTACGAATTTTATGACAAAGAGCACTGCTACAATAGTAAGAGAGATGAATAACTTAAACACTGGCCTTATAGCACCACAGCAACTTCTGGAAAGTATTTGCTTTTGTTACATTTCAGATTTATCCTAAGAAGTGCAAAACAATTAACAAACCTTTAAAAGGTACTACGATGTGCTAATGCTAAATGTTTACTCATAATTCCACTGCTTCTGGCAGAGATTTTCTAGTCTGCTCTTCTTCCTCAAACTCTAGTAGGAAATATTCTTATTAAATCTGAGAAATGAGGTTTCTTTTGCCTCAAGGAGATAAAAGTAGATCTCAGATGTGGTTTGGGAAAAAAAATCCACTAAAAATACATAAATCGAGTGATCTGTCATCATACGCAATCTCTTATTTCAGAAATAACACGTTGATGACAGCAACCAAATCCAATCTCACTCTAGTTTTTATTATACAACAGAAGGGTTGTTTAAAACCAAAGAAAACAAAACAAAAAAAATCTCACCAATAATCCACACACACAATTCTATTCCTGTCAGGAACTGTAACTATACAAAATTTTGCTGTAGGAAACATGACTTTGAGTTGTTGTTTAATTTGAGTTTGTTGTTTATTTTTGCAAATATTTTGTTTGTTTATTTTTGCAAATATTAAGATGAATGTTATATGTATAATGTTGGAATAATTTTGCTCTATGAATATAATTTTTATTTCTACTCTTAACAAAACTTAGAAATGGTAGTAGGATAGCTGATAATATCTTGGGTTAGGTAACCAAAAAAATGTGTATTGTATTTCATCTGTTGAAAGCAGTTGAGATTTTTTTTTCTTTACCTCTTGTAACTCCAGGGGGGAGGGGGGCAGAGGCTTTCTGATAATGGGCCAGCTGTTAAAACCAGCTGGGGCAGTGTTTCTTATCTCTTTCACCACCCACCCATCCTCCAGGGGGATATCTTCTGCTAATGGTCCATTCAGGCTCACCAATGACATGACACATTACATCATCCCATTGGGAGATGCTCCACCCAGTGCAGGGGGAGCCAACCATCCCTACCTAGATAAAAACTGAGACTCAGGAACAGCCTGGTACCTGGCCTTTCCACTCTGGACCTCAGAGGAAGACTGGACTGCTCGGCCCATCTTGCCACAGCTGGACCCTTTCTACAGGATCATCTCTACTCCACAGAACCACTTCTGTTACTCCAGGAGGATTTATTTGGACTGCTTCCAACACCCTGACCAACTGGCTGTCACATCATATCCCTGACCCTGTCAGGGTTTCACCAGGACTTTTGTTTGCTTCCTTGCTTGTTTTTTTGTACTACTATATTTGTGATCTCTTTTTTTATTCCTAGTAAAGAACTGTTACTCCTATTCCCATATCTTTGCCTGAAAGCCCCTAATTGCAAAATCATAATAATTTGGATTCTCCGTTCCAAGGGAAGCTCTAGTGTTCCCTGGCAGACAATTGTCCTTCAAAACCAAGACACTGATATACAGTTATGCTTGTAATTGAACTGTCTGCTTGGTTGAGATAACATCCAGTGAACATATGATGAGGATTTTGCTGCTGACATGTTAACTATCAGCACCTCCTATCTGTGGAAAGTATGGACCAAAGCCCAAACTGGAGGTGATAATAAAGGAGGACCAAAACCACAGCCAAGAAACATGTATGCTCTAAAAAGGCAGACCCAAGGAGGGGCCATGCAAAATAGTTCCTAGAATATGCAAACTAGTTTGTGGGAAAGTATGAATATGCATAATGGTTTATGAATATGGATCAGGCAGATGTAATGGAAAAAGTATTTAAGGAGTGTATCCAAAGGTGATAGGTGGGTGCAGCACCCCACTGTTAACACTTTCCTTCATCTCTGTCTCCTACTGTCTTTTTATTAAACCTTTTAAATTTTATCAAAAAAGTGAACCTCGTTTTTCACACCCTCGAGAGCCCGGAGAGAACAAAAGAGAACTCCACGTCTGTTCCCTGTTTTCAAAGGGACCTAGCCACCCCCTCCTTTCCCTAAACCAGGGTAAAACACACGGGTTCTGCTTTTTCTTTCCAGCCCCAGGTGGTAAAGAGACAGTAAAACAGAGTGCAGATGACTTAGAGGAAATATGCCGACACAATTTTTTGGATTCACCTAGGCCAGCAGGGTAAACATTATGCTGTCTTTCTTGGTAGTCTCCTAGGAGGACCTTGGCTCCTGGGTTTGTTACAGAGATCTTGGAAATAGATGATTTTGTTGCAGTCATGGAAAGATAGGTTCTATTCAGCAGGCTCAGAATAACCAACCTTCCTGGGGATATTGATCTCTTCCCTGATTAATGGCAGCACTTCTGCACACAGTGTGCAAGTCATCTTCTGAAACTCACAGCTGAGTGGAGAAGTGTGAGAAAAGTGAAACAGTTTCAGACAAAAGCCAGAAAAATTTGGGTACATTTCTCTCCTCTGCATACAGATCAACTTATGAATGTGCAACAGAATCCAATGTTTCCTTACAGTAAGATGAATGCATTTCCTTTCAATTTTGTTATACTTTCTGTTTTCTATGCAAACATGGTTAGCTCTGGGAAATAAGCTAACTGGTGACATACACCAGAATAATTTAGAGATTCTTTGTATACTTCAGCTAACATCACAAAGTGTGAAAGATTTTGAACATACGAAAAAAGGGAATGACTGAGAAGGGAATGAATGAAGGGAATGAAGGGAAAACAGGTGTTGCAATATTATATGCTGTACTACCTGGGCCCTTGTATTTCCCGATTGGTAACTTGGGACAAAAATAGGGGAGAATTCCTGCCCTGATAATTAAAAGATTTGGGGGAAAATGGTCCATCTTTAGAACTGACAAAACAGTGGAAGCAGTTTCTTTAGTAGCTGCATTTAAAAAACCAGCAATGCTCCATGAATTTTCAAGGGTCCCATACTGCAAAAATCTAGAGTCTAAAAAGATTCATTCAAAGCAGAATGAATACTCTGAACAGAAAAGCCATGTATTCAGCAAGACTTAAATCAATCCATGGTCTCCTGATTTCAGACACAAAGCATCTTTCCCCAAGCCCAGATTATGTTGATAGGAATATGGCAAAGGAACACAGTTGATAGGAACATTGTCTCCTTCAAATGTGCTGGCATTGAGCAACTGGTTATACAAACAGGATGTTGTGCAATGAGTACGTGAAGTTCTGAAATACACAGCTCCTCAGTGATCAGGAAGTGTTAGGAACAAATCTTTATGGCTTCCTCTTCATCAATGACAATTTTGTACTCTAAATGCAAAGGTAGCAAGATGACAGGAAAGAATTAGGGCCGAATCAGTAAATGTGCATGCAAATGAGGGTAGTTACAGTAGATGCCAGATGGTAGATATCTTCAATACAAAGGTTGTTTCTGTTTTTACTAAAACCTCATGACTAACAAAATTAATATCTAATAGAGATTCAGAATCAATAAACCTGTTGTAATTTCTTTTTTTTCAACAGTGTGTGTATAATTTAAAGATTAATTACACTTGCAGTGAAGGAAAGGAAAAGGTGTCTAATGATGAAGTGCAGTGCAAATTCTGTTATCAGAGATTTACTATTCACACTTCTAAGTCAAAAACCAGAATTTGTACTAGACATTTGACTAAAATACTTCATTAAAAGGACAGATTTTTCTGTGTTAGCTGTCCCTTTTGCATGAAGTTCAAGAGCTCCTTGATGAGACAAAAATTATGTCCGTGCTCATATTAAAAGAGAAAACAGTGTGGAATTCTGACTGTAAAGAAGTAGTTTTAATGCCAGAAAAATTGGCTTTTTAATACCAGAAAAACTTCCAATTCTTGCCATGGATCGTCAAACTGCTTGGTAGTTACAATTATGGAAGTACAAAGAGATCTTCCAGAGAACCCCAGCCAAAGTACTACCTCAGGTTATCATGCTAACCAGGGCACTGATCAGTATTTCCCAGTTCACAGAATCACAGAATGAACTAGGTTGGAATGACCTAACACCACCTTATCAAATAAACCATGGCACTGAGCGCCACATCCAGCCTTCTCTTCAACAGCCCCAAGGACAGTGACTCCACCACCTCCCTAGGCCGCTCATTCCCATGCCCAGTCATTCTTACTGTGAAGAAACTTTTCCTAATGTCTAGCCTAAACCTCCCCTGGCACAGCTTATCACTAAATGCCTAGGAGAAAAGACCAACCCCCACCTGACTACAGTCACCTTTCAGGAAGTTGTAGAGAGTGATATGGTCATCCCTGAGTCTCCTTTTCTCCAGGCTAAACAACCCCAGCTCCCTCAGCCGTTTCTCACAGGGTTTGTGTTCCAAGCCCCTCACCAGCCTCATTGCCTCCTCTGGACGTGTTCAAGCATCTCAACATCCTTCCTAAACTGAGGGGACAGAGCTGGACACAGCACTCAATGTCCTTCTTAAACTGAGGGGCCAGAGCTGGACACAGCACTCGAGGAGCAGCCTCACCAGTGCTGAGTACAGGGGCAGAATGACCTCCCTGCTCCTGCTGGCCACACCATTCCTGATCCAGGCCAGGGGCCATTGGCCTTCTTGGCCACCAGGGCACACTGCTGGCTCATGTTCAGCTGCTGTCACCAGTATCCCAGGTCCCTTCCTGCCTGGGCACTGTCCAGCCACACCGTCCCCGGCCTAGAGTATTGCAGGGGTTGTTGTGGCCAAAATGCAGGACTCGGCACTTGGACTTGTTCAATCTCATGTTGTTGGCGTCAGCCCATCTATCCAGCCTGTCCAGGTCCCTCTGCAGAGCCCTCTTATCCTCTAGACAGACCAACGCATGCTGTCAGCTTGGTGTCATCTGCAAATTTACTGATGGTGGACTCAATCCCCTCATCCAGATCATCAAGGAAGACATTAAACAGGATTGATCAGTGCCCCAGCACAGACCCCTGAGGAACACCACTGATGCCTGGCTGCCAACTGGATGCAGCACCATTCACCACCACCCTCTGGGCCTGGCAATCCAGCCAGTTCCTAACCCAGCCGTGAGCTGCCAGCTTTTCCAGGAGTGTGCTGTGGGAGACAGTGTCAAAGGCCTTGCTGAAGTCCAAATAGACAACATCCAGAGCCCTTCCTGCATCCACCAGGCCGGTCACCTGGTCATAAAAGGAGATCAGGTTGGTCAGGCAGGACCTGCCCCTCCTAAACCCACACTGGCTGGCTCTGATCCCTCGGCCATCCTGTGGGTGCTGTGTGATGGCACTCAAGGTGATCTGTTCCATAACCTTGCCAGGCACCGAGGTCAGGCTGACAGGCTGGGAGTTCCCCAGAAGCCCTTCTTGTGGATGGGGTCACAATGGCACCTCCAGTCCTCTGGGACCTCCTTAGTGAGCCAGAATTGGATAAATGATGGAGAGCAGATTCACAAGCTCATCTGCCAGCTCCTTCATCACCCTGGGATGGATCCCCTCTGATCCCATAAACTCATAAGCATCTAAATGGCTCAGCAGGCCTCTGACTGCTTCCTCCTAGATTACAGGGGGTTGTTCTGCTCCCTTTCCCCATCTATCAGCTCAGGAGTTGTCCTGAAAGCAACCTGTCTTACTGTTGAAAACTGAGGCAAGGACGGTGTTAAGTACCTCTGCCTTTTCCTCATCTTAAGTTAATACCCCCTGCATCCAATAAATTATGGAGGTTGTCCTTGCTCCTCCTTTTGCCAGTAATGTATTTATAAAAATATTTTTTATTATCCTTCACAGAAGTGGCCAGATTAAGTTCTAATTGGAATTCTGCCTCTTTAATTCTTTTCTTACATGACCTTGCAATATCCTTATACATTCCCTGACTTACCTCTCTCATTCCAAAGGGGATACACCCTCTTTTTTTCCCTTGGTTCCTTCAAAAGCTCCTTGCTCATCCAGACTAGCCATCCTCCCTGATGGCTCATCTTTTGGCAGATAGGGACAGCTCCTGTGCCTTCAAGATCTCTTTCTTGAAGTATGTCCATCCTTCCTGGACCCCTTTATTTTAAAGGGCTGCTACCCAAGGTACTCTCCAAATCAAGTCTCTTGAATAGGCTGAATTCTGCCCTCTAGAAGTCCAGTGTGGAACTCTTGTTGATGCCCCTCCTTTTTTCACTGTATACTGAAAACTATTACTTCATGGTCACTGCCATACACTCTAAGAACCTCCTAGACTGCCTCTTCTCTGCTGTGTTGAGCTCCCAGCAGATATCCAGCAGGTTAAAGTCGTCTAAAAGAACAAGGACTGCCGATCTTGAAACACCCAGCTGCCTATAGAATAACATATCCACCTCTTCATCCTGGTTGGGTGGTCTGTAACAGGCTCTCACCAGGATGTTGGCCTTGTTGGCCTTCCCCATGATTCTCACCCACAGGTACTTGACATTATTGCCAGTAATCTCAAGCTCCATGGTGTTGAGAGCCTCCCTAATACCCAGAGGCACCCCTCCCTCCACCTCTTCTCCTTCGCCTGTCTCTTCTGAAGAGCTTGTGCCCATCCATTGTTAAAAATCCATATGGTATGCCACGTATGGATTTTTGTTAAAACACAGTAACTTGTATGAATATTGGCATAATTGCAACATGGTACTGCGTTTTTTCTTTTACTAAAAGGATGGTGGTTACTATCACCTGATCCTGAAGTTACAAATGGGTTTTTGACCACCATCTCATTAACTGCTAGTAGAACAAATATTTGAAGAGCAGTCATTGTTTAAAAAAAATCCTTAAATATATTGCCATTGTTTTTAGAAACAGATGGAGATTGGAAATGTTCTGTCTATCACTGTTAAAAAAACCCAAAACACCAAGTTCCATTTGTAAGCTACTTCAGGTTTGAGTCAAGTCTTTTCTGATGTCAAAGGGAAATAAAGCTGCATGAACTGGTCTGCTCTACAACTACTGAATCCTAGAGAGCCAACTAAAGAACAGTTTTTAAGTAAGTTTTAGTATCTTTCATGATTCAATCTGTCTGAAAAAATATCTGCCGTAAGTCAAAGTACATAAAAGTAGAAATGAACCTAAAAATGTTTCCAAAACTAAAATACCAAAGTAAATTTTTTTTCCTTAATGCAGTTCCTGCACAAAAATTACTTACTTTGTATTCAACTTATTTGATACTGCTCTATTACTCTATAAATTTCATGTGGTTATGCAAGTAATCCACAAAATGTTTTGCACAGTGAATGAATTTACAAAGTTTGTTTACAGTAATTGCCAAATCCCAAACTAAAAATTAGTATTTATAAAAAGAATTAATTTTAATTTGCTATACAACTTCAGCATAAACAGTTTAAAATATGTCATAAAGCTACGTATACAATTATGGACATGGTTTGGGGCTTTATTTTAGCAATAACCTGTTATTTAGCTTTAAAATTTGTGTCTTAAGTAACAAATCTGCCAAATCTTGATTTATTTTATGATTTCTCAAACAAAAACAAAAACCATTGGATTTTCTAAATTTACTTTCTCCAAAAGAATTAACTAAAAGGGAGAATTCTGTATCAGAAGACCAGATCCACTTTTATGTGCAAGGCCTGTGCAAATGACCTGACTTCAGAGGAAAGTGTGTGCCACGTGTTTCTAGTGGAGAATAGCTGTCCTACCTAGCCTTCCTTCTTTCCTGCCATCAAGAAAGATTTGCAGCGAGGTGAAAGAAGCCCCAGAAAAATGTTCTGAGACACACAGAGTTGCATCTGACCTGTAACAGTTTTGGATGTGCTTGCTCCTGAGATACAAGGCAACAAACTCTGCAAAAGGTTAATGTAAGTATATGTAGTTTTATCTAAAAAATAGACTATACAAGTGCCTACACTGTGAGTCTCTCAGTAACTCAAAGCTGTAGGTTAGAAACTTTTCTCTCCTCATCACCTGGGAACTCTATGCTTTACTTCATAAGATATAATTTGTATTTCGTATCTTGTATCTTGCAGAAATATCTGAAGATAGCTAAAAGCCAAAGCAAAATAACCTTTTCTAAGATAAGGACTAGCTTAACATCTTATCAATAACTGGGTCACCTTTTCAGAAAAATGAATGCATTTTAAGTACTATTATCACTAGAGATGAATTACACCTAAATACTTCGTAAGAGGTTTATCCTGAAACTCAATAGAGGGCAGTTACTCAATTTGTGATTTCCTGAAGCAGCAAAGACATAAATCATACTAGCTGTTAGAAAAGTTCCATTAATACAATAACCAAAGAGCATATGGCATTTGTAGGTGTTGTGTGACTGTTTAAACCCTCTGCTTTACTGACAAAAATAAAGAATGAAAAGGTTTTGCAAGTAGATTAGTCTTACTTTTGCTAAATAGAAAGACATTTAAGAACTTCATTTACAGATGTTTTTCTAACTTCCATTAAGAGTGGGTAAAGATCTTTTTATTTGGTTTTACACTTAAAATTCACTACATGTAAAAGTTCTTAATTTTATGCCAACCTCTTCTCTATCCCTTACAGTAGTCACAGATCCACAGATCACACTGCAGAAGATCCACATTTAACAAGAATACAAGCCACTGTCTTAGTAGGGGAGCTAGACATGAATGATGGTGAAAAAAGTTAAAAATACTTTATGGCTGTATTAGTATAATTATGTACATCTTTTATGGCAGTGTTTCATGCATTCAGGTATTTTAGGAAGAGTTCCTTAAAAAGTCAAGCTATTTTTCAGTTTACTGCTCTCTCTTTACACTTACAATCTCATTTATTTTCTTTGTTGTGAATTTCTATGCTAAGTTGATCCTTGCAATCACAGTGCAGAAGGAGATGGTCTCCATTAACATAGTAGTGGTGCACATTTGTGTCATTTGATGCAGGAATAGCAGTGGAGATCTTGACTGGCAAAGTATAATATGGAGACTCTCTGCTTTAGGATAAACTGGACAAACTTGACTTAATACAAAAGCTTTTGAAATTAATATATCCGTTACTTTCTAGACATAGAAACCAATATGCCAGGTATCTTTTTCCTTTCTTTTTTTAAGATTACAGTAAAAACAATCACAGTAGCACCAAAATTGATGAAACATAAATGTTTCAAATTTATTTCACTGTTATATTGCAATTACATACTGTGCTTTTTATTTGTTTAGAGAGTTGGAAAGATAACTTATAATGTATTCTCTAACTAGGCTAGATGTTTGAACATCTTCTGAGTTTCTCAACCTTCTACCCCAGAGAACCTTCACAAGAAAGTACTTGATGGTAACTGTACACTTGAGATAACGCTTTTAATTCTTCCAAATCTAACTGTAATGGGCTTGAAGTTGAAGGAATGGTATAGCCTCAAAAAAGTAGAAGACAGAATATTTGGATTCCAATATAGAGCAAAAAATGAAATACAAATAATCTTTAAATATTATTACAACTAGTCATAATTCTCCAGGTAATTATGTAAATGGGATGATCTGGTAGATATGCAATGCATATACAATGGAAGAAGATACCAGTGAAAATTATAATGATGTTCTATTTTGGTTTTGGAAACTTTTAAAGGTAATCCATACATAAGTCTTTCATAAAAACACTGACACAGATTAACTACTTTTCTCATTAAAAAACCCCAAATATTTCACAATAGACATTTAGCTTAGAAACACTGCTTACCTTAACTTTTTCTTCCAGTCTTCCTAAGCGTACACTGCCTTCTGTCATTTTCTTGAGAACACCACGATTCTCATTTTCGAAACATCTGGCCTGGAACCATGCAGTATACAAAGCTACATGTAATGCTGTGTTTTTGTCAGGGCAGACAAAATGCATACAGTGAGGGAGACACAGCAATTCCCGTTTTGAACTCCCAATACTCTGAATAATCAACATGGATAAAGAGTCCTAGAAACTATTCTCATAACAGCTCATTAAGAATTTGTCAACTAACTGTTAATAGTGTATTAACAGTACTATGAAGCAGTGATGTTCTGAAATGAAACATATTTACTGTAAACCCAACCAATTCTGTGGTTTTTTCTACAGATATATGTACGCATACGTGAGAATCCCATTTTTATGCACGAGACTCATCCTTTGGGTCACATTTAACAATGTGCTCTCAAACAAGCCCTTGAAATTGGCAGGGGTTCAGGCAAGGATATTTCTAATATGGTATGCTTAATATTTAAAAGTAGATATCCCAGAGACTGGGATCTAAGAATCAGTTCCCCCATTTTCTAGGAGACATTTATTGTGCCCAGTTTCACAATCCTGAAGTCCTGTTTGTAGTGGACAAGGATTTGAGTTGTGTCACCATAGTTCCTCTTCTAGAATTAGGAATTAACTGCTGTATCTTTTTATCCAATGCAGATGACAACCTTTGTCTACTACCCTGAACAACAAGTAAAAGAAACTTTATTTCAACAAAGTTTTGTGAAATTATTTCAGATTCAGTTTGAAGACAAGAGTATGAATATGAAAAATTGAAATTGTGCCCAGTATCTTGTAAAAGAAACAAAATGGGCTTAGAAAAAGCCCAGAAACCTCCATGCCAGGCACTTGCACTAAACAGGAATTCAAAAACTCTCAATCAGCCTGTCAAAATGACTGCTAACCAGTAAGGAGCAATAATATGCATATGCATCCAAAGCAGAAGGTCCATACAGATCACTTCAAGGATAACAGTCTGCCCTTAGACTCAATAACAAATATTAAAATTTTATGATTGTGCACTATTTTTTAATACATGTAGCTCAACATCAACTTCTAAAACTAGGTTAAAAAATCTTTTAAACTTGATATGTTGCATTGCAAACCCTAATGCTCATGTGAATTAAGGCTTAATTATATTACCTCCGGAAATAAGGGTAGTTGCATTGAATTACTCATCTAGAAAAAATCTTTCGTGCCTCCTAGCCTATTTGCTAAAGTCTACTTAAATAGAGCTAAAGCCTTAAACTGGAATTCCAGTTTTATTCTTTGATAATTCAGATTAATAATAACTTGTGCCAGTTGCATGATATTTGTGTGAAATATCAATTAAGTCATATTAATTATTTAAAGGTAATTACCAAAACCATAAGATGATCATGTTCCTTAGCCATCTTCTCTACCAGCCCAGTAAGGTTTGTTAGACAGTGACAGGCTGTGACTTCTTTTTCTATTGCTTCCTCCAGATGCAGTTGCAAAAGACCTATTTTCTTCTTTAATCGTCTGTAAAAGAAAAAGGAAAATCTTTGGATTGGGAATTAGTAATAGCCTTAAAAAATCTGTATCACATGTGGAAATCAACATGTACAAGTCTCAAACGATCACACACACTGTTAAAAATGCACTGGCTCAGAATATTTGCAGTGCCAATAGTATCATGTTCCAATTTTGGGGGCCGTTTTTTCTTTACAATATGTTATCTGAATAACAACAGTAACAATGATTCAAAAGAACAGTTTGTGCAATGGCTTCAAGCTCCTATTTCTTAAGATATGGGTCAATAATATTTTCTTTACTTTTTAAAATATTGTGAACTCATCTCTAAGCAACCAGGTGCATGAGAAGATCTGCTAATATTGTAAGTCTTATCCTTAACTAACTGCAAATACTGTAGTCTACTCATCTTATTTTCAGATGAGCACACCTAATGATTAATTGCTATAGCTAACAACTAACTACTAAATTAAAGATATATATTTAATTTGCACATAGACAGAGAACAGGGAGCATGAAAACATACAAAGGTTAGCAAAACCTGACAACCAGGCCTCTAGACATGGCCAAGATACATTTAGGAAACACTGGGGGTTTGCAGTAGGTAGAAAACACACATTTTAGGAAGTTAGACAATATTTTTACAGGTATTTACACTGCTTCTAGAAATAAAAGTATTTCTGCACAAGAAAATGAGACTGGGGTAGGACCTGTTTGTCTTTTGAGTCATTTGCATCTCCGTTTCCAGCATCTTCTTGTCAGCCGTGAAGTTATTTTTCTCTAAGAGCAGTTTCTTGTTTTCAGCTTGCAGTGATGCTATCTTTGCCATTACAGCTTCCACCTCACAGCTCCTTCTCTCCTGCTCCTCTTGTAAACAGCTGCAAAAACCGACAGTGTAGAACAAGTATCATGTATAGATCTACTTCACTAAAATGCTAAGTTACAGGAAGTAACGTTGAAGTTATGAAATAAGATACACTGAGAATCCTCAGTGTTCACTGGTGACATCAGAGAGGTGTTACAATGTCCTATCAAAAACATGACTAAATTATTCTAGTAATTCTTTCTGACTGCACTTTATTCAAATTATAAGAATATGTAGTCCAGATGTAATCCCTTCGTGTTTCTTTGTTTACCAAAGAAATTGAAACTACCAACACTAAAAGACAAGGTCTGAGGACTTTTCAGGAGGGCACTGCACCATGAAACAGCACTATCTAAAGGCCTGAAAGCATAAAAACATATGGAATGTCTTCACAGAAACATTGCTCTGCAGATTATGCTGCACGGCAGCACTTCTGAGTTGTGCTGTTCCATGTAATTTCCATATTGTAGCAACTGAAGAAACTTAGAACTTCTGGTTCAGAATTTCAGGATTCTTTAGACATGTTCCAAACATGGGAACACAAGAATAAGAGTATTTTATATAGAGTATTGATAGAAGCAAATAGATTTGACAAAAATGGTACTTTTAATGCCTCCTACTATTTGAAATGGTACAATTAGCAGTAGGTACTCTATGATAAAAACACTTCCACCAATGTTTCTAGAACTGGGATTTCCTTTTGTAATTTTAAACATCTCTAAAAGCCAAGACAGTCTTGTTTAAATACTTTTTTCCCTTTCTTTGTGCTTCGGTAGATACCTTCCTGGTTTACCAGCAGAAGTTTCCACTGGCCTCCCACCTACAGAGCACTACGTGTGCAGCTCTGGTCACATGCGTGCTTGGCACCAGTGTTTCTCCGTGCACCATATGTAAACTCATACCTTTTTAAATCATTCACCAAAGCCAAGTGCTCTTCTGCTGGTATTCTGCTATCCATTTTGGCTTTCAGCTCTTCACACATAGAACACAAAGCTTCTAGCTGCTTCTGGTACTCTGCTATTTCTTGCTCTTGACTCTGTTTCTTATCTTCTAAGACTGATATTTGTTTGGTCAACTTTGCAGCTTTTGGAAGGAGGAAGGAAAAGTCAACTGTGTATAGCAGAACTAATTCAACAACTAAGTGTAACTTCAACAAAACCATTAATATGTTAATTCCTAGTTGTTTACAACATTATGTAACAGAGGATTTGCAGACTGTGTTTTAACAGTTTAGACTTGATTTTTTGCTGTCTCAGGCAACTTGTTTTGGAAAAGTGCAAAAACTTCAAAAGTACTTCCTTTCAAGGCTATAAGTTCATTGAGATGTCACTTTAAAAAATTCTGATTCAGTTTCAAGTGCTCCTCAATTATGTAAATGACTGTATTGCTGTTTAATAGTTCTTCTCACTTTTTCAGAAGTAAGTCAAAATGGAGTAGTTTTTATAGTGTCAGTAGGTGATAATGACTTTTTTCTTAAGTATCAGTTGACATCCAGAGCTTGATCTCCTATTAACATTACCTACACTTAAAGACATTTTTAAGCATATATAAAGTTGCAAAAAATCCCAGCCAACCAAACCCAAAACTCCAAGCTTGCCAGAACAAAAAATGACTACAGAAAACAAACAAAAAACCCTACAAAAAATCAAGACTGGCAGTACCATCTTTAGTGTAGTTCAGATGACTAACAACTCACACACTTTACCTTCTTGAACATGCTGTCTGTGACTATCTTTTGCTTTAGCTTGTTGAATTTTGAGTTGCTCCATCAACAATCCATTTTCTTCCACGACCAGCTTGGCCTGAGATTGCAGCAGCTGCCTGCAATGGTAACCGGCTTGTAAATAAAACATAACTCAAATGTTCTGTCCAAAGAACTAACACATCTGACTTTAAACAGTGTAAACTTACAAAATCGTATCTGAACCTCTTTAAAAAACAGATGAAAAATCCTTATTGAAAGCAAGATCAGGACCTGAGGTAACCAAATCTATACAGATACTAACACCTGTATTTCTGCCTCACTAAAAGTAAGTCTATGCCACTCGGTGAATCTGCCAAAAGACTTAAGATTATGATGCATGCTGTCTCTTCCAAAGTCCTCCTCCTGTGTCATCTGAGCCCTTGCATGCAACTACTATCTGTGTCATGGGTGCAAGAAGAATTTTTATGTTCACTCATAGTGGATGCTGTTCCAAAACCTGCTACACTGGTTAGGAATTATCTTCCATTTTCCACTTTAAGTTTGTTTATGGTGAATGAATACCCAGCTGTTGTTCCAGCTACACTATCCCAAGTACCATAACTGCAGCATAAGAATTTTTTGTATACATCATGTCTCCTGTTCCTGCTGCACATACAGAGAGAAATACTGTGTTTTTTCAGCCTTTGTTCTGTAAGTGAGAAAGGCCAATCTGCCTAAAACCCAAATAAAAGATGCTCTCCATTTCCTTGACTACACCACAAATCCTTGCAGCTTTCATTCTCTGTAATAAATATATGTACTCTCTGCAGATTTCCATACAACTGTATTGTTATTGCCCAGCCTATACTGGAAGGACCTATTCTAACACACCCCACGACCTTTCTTTCTGTTTATACCAGTTGCCCTAAAAAGCTCACAGTCATCTTGCAATGAAAGAGATTCTTCCCCACATCAGTTACCAACTGATCAATCTTCTCGATCTCAGTTACCAACCAATCTCACTTAGGTAAAATATTAGTAAGTCTCAAGTATTTCTTACTACTGCCCTGGTTTAGAGGACAGGTGAGAGGAAGGAAGGTGAGAACCTCCCTTGGAATGGAAAATATGATCCCCTTCCCTCCAAATTATTATAATTCTGAAATCATTGGGCTTTCAGACAAAGTTATGGGAAAAGGAAAAACAGTTCTTTACTAGAATATCTATATATGTATACACGTATACTAAGGCCAACAAACAACAGCAGCAGCAGCAACCACAACCGAACCTCGCAGCGCGGTCCCGGCCTGCCCCGGCCGCGGCCCCTTCCCCTGCGCTGCAGCTCCCGCGGCTCCGGCCGGGACCGGGGCTCCCCGCGCCTGCAGGGGGCGCTGCTGCAGGCGGGCAGGGATGGACAAGGGGCTTCCTGCGCACACCCGCAGGGGCAGCCGGGCCCGCTGCCCCTCAGGATGGCAAAATGGCGGTAGCAGGAACATCCAGCAGTGGCTGCAACAGCAGAGCCGGGCACGAGGTGCAGCAAAGACTCCGGAGCCATGGCAGAAGCTGCGGGGTGTCGGGTTAAAATGTAGTGAAAAACCTGAAGCAGTGGCAGACGGGCTGCCGCAGGCAGCTGCCACACGCAGCCGGGAGAAGCTCCCTCCGGCCAGGGCTTGGGGGTCGGGGTCCCCTGCCCATTGGGGTCGGATGTGGAAGAGGTCCCAATTCAACAGCTGCTCTCGTGAGCAGAAGCTCGTCCACACTAAGCAGAATCAGTGCAGGATGAAAACTCTGCAGTGGCAGCGAATCCTCTGGGCAGCAGGTCTGGCACGGAAAGCTCACCTGTCCACTCGGATCCCGAGGCAGAGATTGAGGAGCTGAGCCCGGCCCCCCTAACCCCCTATAGCCAAAATCTTGTGGTGCCTCCGCACTTCCCAAAAGCAAGCCCCCCGCTTTGCCCTCCTCTTCCTCCCAGCCACGTCTTTTGTCTCCCAAATGTCATCATTCTCATCTCTTAGGCAACAAATGGGAGAAAATTCCCTGAGGGAAAGAAAAAAATATCCTAACCTCTAACAACTACTTAACTTCATTATGTTTGCATAATGTCTCACTTCTCAAGAACATCAAATTCTTCTAATCCCACATTCCAGTGCTAATTTATATTAGTGGAAAACTGATGTCATTGGCACACTGTAAATGTGTGCAACCTGCGATATCTAGGACAGAATTACATGTGCTTCCAGTGCAAAACTCCACATTCATATTTAATCTTTACTCTAAAATTATTCCAGGCACTGCAGATCAGCAGTGTTTCAACGTGACAATCATGACGCTATTAATTCTTCAGAAAAACAATGAGGACCAAAAAACTTTTCCTTAAGATCTGTAATTTTAAAAGTTTGCATGAAATAAGCAAAATAATTTTTAACTTTTAAATTAATTTCTAGTAATATAACTTGCCATGCTGTAGGGGTAATGGAGTTATTTAATTGGTCATGCAGATCTTCATTCTCTTTCACCAACTCTTCAACTCGTGTTTTAAAATTCTTCATATCTTCCTGGAAGACGAAAGATTTAATATAAAACTCTTTATTTTGCTTTAAGTTTTGCATCAAGAAAAATTTTTTTAAGTACACAGGTTTAGGTGCCTTTTATTTCTTGTCGTAATAGAATATTATCTCACTATTCTCTCATCTCTAATTCAGGTGTGCATAATCGATTTCTAAATTATTTCATTAATCTAGTAATATTTGATTAAAAATAATACTGATTTTTGTGATACATTTTTGCAAGTTGTAGACCTTTAGAAGATAGGTTTAAAAAGCTGAATTCTGGAAATTACTGGATGCTACTATCCATTTTCAATAGGAGTGACATGGATTTGAATATAAGACAACACAGTGAATTTACAGTAATAGAAAAAGTCCTCGCTGTTTTCTGCTTATTTATGGCTTATTTTTTTGAAGGAAATACATTTATTTTTAAAACCTAGGAAAGTTGTAATCTGAAGCAAACAACTATTTTTTAAAGATTCAGTGACAAAAATACTTTTAAAGCAAAAAGTGTACCCATTCTTTTAATACCTAGAAGTAAGTATTCTTCTACCATAAAACCCACAAGCAGCTGCAAGAGCAGCTATACAGAGCACTGAGTTCCCATCATGAATTAATGTCATAAATTCTCTCTACCACTGATTAGTTTATGGTTTGCTCTATTTTTAGAGCACATCTTACATATCTCAGTATAGTGCGTGCTCCTAAATGTGAACAGGCTGTCAAAAACAAGCAAGCGTAACTTCCATACATAACTCTGCATGGAAAAGTAAAACAATGCATGGAAAAGTTACACAAAGTCGCTTTAAATTTTAGGCAGACAACAGCACTGGCAAATCCCTTTAAAAAATTCAGTACTTTATTTCTGCTTTAGTGTATATTTTTTCTAAATGGCAACTTGCCTCATGTTCAAGAATAAAATCTTCCTTTTCTCTTATTCTATCTTCATATGCCAACAGAAGAGGCGACAAATACTTCATATCCAACTTAAAAGAAAATTTAAAAATAAAAACATGTAAATTAATTACAAGCCATAATTTCATCCGTATTTTTTACTTTGCCTATAGATTATTCATTTCAAAAGCTGTTAAAGGGGTTTCATATATGACTTGCAGACTGAAGTGCAGAACTTACACAAGCATGCAGAGCACCATATACAGAACAATGCTGCAGAAACACTTCAGAGTGCTGTGTTAGGAGCAAACTTTGGAAAGGAGAAGTCTGCATGCTTTACTTGCATCTTTCTTCTAAAAAGCAGCTTTAACTTATCACTCTGTGTAACACAGCAGAATATGGATGCAAATGAATACAAAACAAGACTCAAACACTATAGTGAATACTGCTGCTAAAAAATTATCCCAGATTCATTAGTAGTAGGAAAGGAACTTTTACACTCTCAAATCTGGATCTGTAAGACCAAATACATACGTAAGTGATTATTGGCTATTTTGGCTAAAAAGACAGACCAGGAGAACTTTCCCATTCTGTACAGTTCTCAGTAACAATGAAGAAAGAGAGATCTGATATAAGAATAAGATCAGTGTAAGATCTGATCAGTATTTCAAGAAGAAATTGTTTTACATATTACAAATGCATTCCCTTTCACGGACTATTTGCTTTCCCCTTGTCAGAAATTCATGGGCTACTACTGAATCCATGACCATTCCTACAATCAGAAATATTCTGGGTTTTTTTAATATAATCTTAAAAAAAGTAACAGCAAAAGATTAACAATTAAGATTAACAATTAAGCAATAGACCTTGAAAGACCTTGAAGCAAACTATATGGCAGACAATCCTAAGTGAAGATTTATGATTCTCAGTGTAACAATACTTTTTAATAGTTCAAAATTGGTGACTATGTGCAGTTTGTAGCTTACTGTACATTCAACTGGAACTGCACACATTCATTACAAAGTTCTAGCATACATCTTTTTCTGCAACTAAAGAAATGTTTATAATATTCTGTTAGTATGTGATAGTTCAGCTGAGTAATACCTGAATACTTTGATTCCAGTAAAGAAATTCTACTGCTTTACTTAGAGAGGAAAGAACAGTTAAGTGGAAATATTATTTGACTTACCAGCCATGGTGGCTGTGGTCCTTTCATGGGTAAACTTTTCACCTTTAGATTCTAGAGGAGATATTTTTTAAAAGACACTGATATTACTTCCTGCTTTTTGAAGCACCAGCAACTGTCCACTGTAGTCACAAATATCACCCCAAACAAGCTTGTGTTTTTATTACATGTGTTGCATATGTAACACACACCCAATAAAACTGAAAGTTCAGTATCTTAGTGATACAAAATAATACTGAATTTTTAATATTAGACTTAATCATATGCTTATTTTAAATTATTTTAAATTTCAGAAAAAGCCTGTAGACTTTATGGCAAATTTGGGGAAAACAGTCATAAAAACCTCAAAGATTCAGTAACAGACAATGGGACATTTCCGTAGAAACTGCCTTGATAACCAAGATTCTCACCTCTTCTTGGGACAATGGCCTGAATTTAGTTTGATAGCGACTTAATTCTACGTTTAAACGATGGACCATTGTTTTCAAAGCATCATTTTCATCTACCAGTTCTTGTGCTTGTTGTCTGAGAGAGTGTAATTCTGCTGCTTCCTCTATTAAAACAAATATCCAACAAGAAAATTCTATTAAAATTCAAGAAATGTTCACAACAGTTTGTTAATTGTAATGAAAAAAAAAATTAAATCAGCTAGAATAATAACCAATAATGTCTCTCAAAATACTGTAAAGGGAAAATCCCATGAAAAACTACTAGCAAAAAATCCATTATACTTCAAATAACATGTAATTTTTTTTCTTATCATGTACTCGTTCCTTGACAAAATTTCTACAAATGTAGAAAATACTGTTTAGAAACTACTTCTGCATGCATACTTACTAAATCTATGACTAGAAACCTACTGCTAGAGGAAAAGGTTGTAAGAAATTAGAAAAATCAGAACAAGGTAAGTACAGAATAGCTCTTATGTTTAGAACAAGGTAACTACAGAATAGCTTTTATGTTTCTCCCACCTTCTCTGTGTGAGTTTTCTGCAGCTTCCTGAAGTCTTCTGTTTTCTTTTTCTAGTTTCTTCAGCTTTAATCGCTGTTCTTCCATTTGCCGTTTTGTTCCCTCCAATTGTTGGACCATTGCTTGGTATGCCTTGTTCAGAGACCAGTTTTCTTGTTCTAGTTCTCTGAACTTTTCTTTGCTTCTATTTTCCCAGACTTGCCTTGCCCGAACAGACACATCTGTAATGCCACAGAACAAGGTATTTAAATGGTATCCAGATTGGAATAGGAGTTTCAGCAAATTACAATCCATTTTTTCTAATTTTAACATTATATATGAGTGATACTTTATAAGATCTAAATCAGCTTATGGCTCCCAAAAGATAAGACCAGAAAGAACAAAAAAGTGGTTTTGGAAAGAGAGCTGTGGAGTTGCTGCAAGTTCCCATCTTTTTTCTCAGACACTAGAAACGTTCCTTCTTTTGATGGGAAAGATCGGGTCAGCAGATTTCTCTCTGCCAAACATCAGTGACTGGAGAGATAAAACTGAAATGTCTACTGCAATAAGCCAAGTGTTTGTGCTGTGCATGGACTAGTCAGTGTTCTTGATCCCTACAAATGTTCATCACCCATACTATGAAAGCTTTACATTCCTTCCCACTGAACAGTTTCAGTGTTACTGAACAGAAGTTAGTGAACAATTCTTGTAACAGTGAACTTCTAGATTATCTGTGGAAAACTGTGGATATATTGTTGCATCATTAATAATGGATCTCACTTCCAAGATTTCCTTTCCATCTGCATAGAGTAAATAGCTGAAATGAAGGCAGAGATTTTAACCTCACCTGC